>CM074576.1:82347942-83803775 GCA_037305975.1 Chrysolophus pictus
GAATCATAGAATTGTGGAACCGTAGAATCATAGAATCATAGAATGGCCTGGGTTGAAAAGGGCCTCAAAGATCATCTAATTTTCCTCCCCAGGCACAAGACTCTACACATGCTCTAGTTAAATCTCATCAGGTTCCTCTCTGCCCAGCTCTCCAGTCTTTCCAGGTCTTGTTGAATCATAGCAAAGCCTTCCAGTGTGTCAGCCACTCCTCCCAGCTCTGTATCCTCAGCAAACCCACTGAGGGTGAGGTCTCTCTCTTTATCTAGGTCGCTGATGTTGAACAAGACAGGATCCAGCACCAAACCCTGGGAAACACTAGTGGTTACAGGCCTCCAATGAGACTTTGAACCACTGACGACAACCTTCTGAGTTGACCTTCTGCTAGTTGACCGGCTGTCAATCCACCTCACCGCCCAATCATCTATCCCCGCACTTTCTAAGTTTCATAACAAGAATGGTGTGAAACATAGAGTCAAATGGCTTGGTGAAGTCAAGGCACACAACATCCACTGCTCTCTCCCCATCTACCCAGCCAGTGAAGACATCACAGAAGGCAGTGAGGTTGATCAAGCATGACCTCCCCTTGGTGGATCCATGTTGACTACACCCGATAGCCTTTTTTTCTTCCAATGGCTTGGGAGAGGATATCTAGAACAAGTTGTTCCATCACCTTTCTGGGAATGGAATTGAAGCTGACTAGCCTGTAGTTTCCCAGATCTGCCTTCTTGCCCTTTTTAAAGACTGAAGTGGCGCTGGATATCCTCCAGAATTCAGGTATCTCTCCTGTTTGCCAAGACCTTCCAAAGATGATAGAGAGAAGTTTAGCAATCACCTCTGCCAGTTTTCCCAGCACATGTGGGTGCATCCCATCAGGGCCTGTGGATTTGTGTTCTTTAATTTTGGCTAGACGCTCCCTGGCCTGATCCTCCTTGACCAAGGGGAAGCCTTCTCTTCCCCAGACTCTCTCATACCTACAGGATCTGGGCTTCCTGAGGGCTAGTCTTAGCATTAAACACTGAAGTAAAAAAGACATTCAGAATCTCTGCCTTCTCAGCATTCCCTGTTACCAAGGCACCCAGCTCATTTAGTAGGGGGTTCCATGTTTTCCTTCATCTTCCTTTTCCTGTTGACGTACTTTAAAAAAACTTTTTCTTGTTATCCTTTACCTCCTTTGCAATGTTTAATTCAGAGAGGGCCTTAGCCTTCCTTGTTGCATCCCTACAGGCACTGACAAGATTCTTATATTCTTCCCAGATGGACAGGCTCTTCTTCCACTGTTCATGGACATTCTTCTTTCCTTTTAGTTTATCTGTGAGTTCCTTGCTCATCCCCACAGGCCTCTTGCCACCTTTACCCAACTACTTACTCTTAGGGATCTTAAGCTCCAATTTATAGGAGGGAGAGGAGGTTCTTTTAGTACATGTATACCCAACAGTAAGATTAAGACACAGCAGATCAAATGTTAGCCTGACCAGTTTATTACAAGTCCTAGTTGCTTAGGGATATGGGGAAGGAAAGACAGGCGATAGAAAAGAAATAAAAGCAAGGAATCTTTGTAGAAAGCAAGAGAGATAGTCACCACCATGGATCCAGTGTGGTTTGTAGTACGTCCACTGATCTCAGGATCTCATCTAATCACTGCGGAGGATGGGAGAAAGCAAGGAAGCTTTGCAGCAAGCAGGACCCACGGGTTCTTTTGAAGAGGTTTCCTCCCCTCAGGGAATTCCTCCATCAAAGGTTTCTTTTCTTTGGGAGTTCATCTCCCAAGTCCTTAGTTTAGTGAGGGACTTTTATCCTCAGTTTCTCAGGTGTTTTTTTTCTTCTTCTTTTCTCTCTGTTAGAGTGGCACACCAGGCCCTACCTGATGTTCTGCCATTTCCTTGTGACAGCCTCCCATGACCCTACTTGAATGACAAGCGGATGGTGGTCTTCTTGTTTGATAAGATGCAGTGGAGTTCTCCTTACTGTCTCTGACACGTGGCCGTGGAAAACAGCAAAGCTTTCTGGAAAGGATGTCTGGACAGCATATGGGGGCCTCGGTGCCTCCTGGCATGGAGTTCCCAGTCACTAAGGCACCATTGCCTGGCAGCTGGTCCCAGGCAGGGTCTTTCCCTCACCCACTGAGGTGATTCCCTGCTTCAGCGCAGAACATGTCCACCCCAGAGCCAAGTGTCTCACAAAAACATGCTGTGTTTTGGGGTGAGCAGGGTTGTCCTGCATGCTGTCTGGTCCCCAGCCCAGGGCACGTCATTCTCTGTGATGTGGCACTCCTTGCTGTGATGTCACAGTTGTCACTTTCACCCCTGTGGCAGCGGTGGGAGCGGTGGCTCAGTCCGCTTGTGGGACGCGCAGGAAGTGAACCCAGAGAGAGCTTTGTGTCTATCTGGAGACATCCTGCTGTGATGGAGCGGCTGAGAGCCCTTCGAGGTGAGGTCCCTCCACCTCTCTGGACACCGTGACGCTGCCCGAGCACGTGTGTGCCACCAGTGTCTCTTTAGGATGTGCCAGCAGCACTGTTCTTGCTCTGCTGAGTGCAGCCGCCCACCATGGTTTCCCCAGTACCCCAGCAAGGGGAAGGCTCTCTCCCCTCTCCCTGCCAACCACACATGTGCCAGCACAGCCTACCCCACCCACACCGTGGGGCTGGAGGAGCATTCCTCC
Organism: Chrysolophus pictus; assembly: GCA_037305975.1. Taxonomy (NCBI): domain Eukaryota; kingdom Metazoa; phylum Chordata; class Aves; order Galliformes; family Phasianidae; genus Chrysolophus; species Chrysolophus pictus. The sequence goes on from CM074576.1 coordinate 82,350,604, forward strand.
CAGAGCTGGCCGGATGCTCGGCCCTGGCTCCAAGCAACACCAGTGACAGCTGCTCTGCTCTTTCCTTCCAGGTCTCTTTGCCTGTGTGGGCTGCACGCCCAGATGTACTCGTCGCAGGGAGAGAGGCAGGGTGGAAAGCCCTGTCCCTGTCTGTGCCGTGAATTTACTGCTACAGCGCCTGCAAGACCAGGAGGTGAGCTGGGGACGTCCAACTATCAATCCTTGCCCTGGTTCTTGTCCCGTGAGTGCCAGGCCCCGGCAGCTCATTGGCATAGCGATGGGTGGCAGTGGGTGGCTCCCCGGGAACAAGGGCAAAGCAAAAAGTGACCTATCCCTGTCCCCAGGGTGACCGAGCGCAGGCGTACTGTGAGCTGGAGCACGTCCTGTGGGAAGGTGACAGCCGCCCGCCGTGCGGAGTCGTGAACCGGCTGCTGGCAGAGGTGTCCCAGGACCTGACAGCAGCCCAGGTGAGGGGTCACTCCCGAAGGCAAAGGGAGCCGCCTGCCCGCACTGGTGTTCTGCTGGTGGACGGCAGTAGCTGAGCCCTTCCAAGGGAAGGCCTCGGGCAGTCTCCTGTGCCGTGTGTCACCAGTGACTCTTTTTCAGGGCGTGACGGACAGCGTGAGGACAGCTGCCAGCAATGTCCTGGTGGCTCTGGCCCAAACACACTTCAGCTTGGTGATGGCCGAGCTCCAGGGCCACCTGAAGGCTATGAGGGAGATGTCCAAGGACTTTGTGCTCGTGACCCTGAGCAAACTGTTCAGCACCTATGGTAGAGTGCCCTCAGCCTCCTGATGCCTATGACAACCGGGCAAAGGGGTCTCTCCCCTTGGCATGATCTGCGTAGAGCTGGGGGTGCAGGGCTGCAGCCTCTCCTCCCTCCCTGCTGAGGCTCTGATCATACCCCTCTCCTTCCTCTCTGCAGCTCCACAGTGCATCTCCTTTGTATGGCTGACGCTGGCTGGCCTGCGCAGTCTGGTGGGCCAGGTGAGGAGCGGCCGGACCCTGCGCATTGCTTGTGCTGGTGAGTGCTGGCCCCAGAGCAGGGGGGCTTGGGACAGCCCTTGCACCTCACCCTGCTGCAGACTCTTGCAGGCTCCCTTTTCTTTCTCTCTTTTCTTTTTTTTTTTTTTTTTTTTTTGTAATTAATTATTCTTTTTTTTTGTTATTTTCAGTTGTGAAACAATGGTTGGAAGGAGTCAAGGTTCACTTGTACTCTGGAAAGCAATGCTCCTGGCCTGCCACGGAAAAAGAGCAGATCCATGAGAATCTTTACCAGCTCTTCTGCTCTGTTCTGAACAACTGGCAGGACTGCGAGGAGGAAAAGGTGAGCACTGCTTCATTCCCAGCCTGGGATAGCAATGGGGACATCCATGTCAGCAGTTCTGTCTGTGCCCAGCAGGCTGAGAGCAGAGGGGTGACGAGAGGGCAATGGCTGGCTATGCAAAGGGTCCTGAACTGGATTTGTTCTCAGGGCTGGATCTCCCTGCCAGGAAGCAGCCGCATGTCACAGCATTGTGGCAGGGAGAGCTGGGGATGAGGGTGTGGGGAAAACCTGCCTGCCCTCCAGAGCGAGGCCATCTCCTGCTGGGCACAGGGGAATGGGGAAGGGGAAGGGTAAGGGAAAGAGAAAGCCCTCTCTGTAGGAAGGGCAGACCTTTGATGCCTGGCCTCTGCCATCCCTCTCCAGGACAAACAGGCCGTCCTTGGGGCTGTGGCTGACATGATGACTGTCCTCCTGCAAGAGGAGCTGCCCCGAGAGCATGTCTGGGAGCACCTCCTCTGGCTCGTGCACCAGTATCAGGAGGTCCAAGACCCCTGCAGGGTGACCAAGGTGAGATGTTGTGCAGGGCTCAGTGTGGATGTGGGGCCCATGCAAGTGCCACGAGGGGTCAGTGGGATGCAGGGAGGAGGCTGGGAGCCCTTGGAGAAAAAAGGAATAGGTGTTCAAGGGAGGTCTGAGGCTTCCTGAGTTCTTCAGTCAAGGAAGGAACAACCCAGACAGGAGCCAGAATGGACCCAGTAGTCACTGGGGTGCATCCTGGGAATGGGAGGCTTCACCACCATGGGGCTCTGAGTGCCTGAGGAGCTGTGTGCTAACAGCCAGGGGGACCATGTCCAGTTTCATCTGATGGGGGCGAAGAGGGCTGCTGGGTGGGAAATGCCTGCAAACGATGCCCGAACAGGGCTCGGTGGAGAGCAGGGACTCTCTTGGTGCTGCTAGGAGAGGGGGACAAACAAGAACGCCTGTGCGCCTGTGCGGGAGCTTTTCCCAGCAGACAAACCACTGGGAATCAGTTTCTCTGCTCCCAAGTGGCTGGATGTGGCTTCAGCCCTTTCTTCATCTCCTGGTCTCTTGCAGAGCCTTCGTATGTTCCTGGACACCTTAAAGGGAGTTCAATCTGTCATCCCCAAGGACAAGTTTCTGGCCATCACCAGAGCCGTGTTCTACCAGGTAAGGGGAGCCTATCCTTGTGCACACAGCAGATTCCCTTAGCAGTTGGCTAAGTCTCAGAAGGACTGCAAAGCTCTGAGCTTCTGACAGCTGCTCAGCCTTAGCTCCTGCATGCCTGTGGCTGCTCCAGGGCTGTGCGTGTGCCCCAGGGATGCTGTGGGGCTGTGTTTTGTCTGCATGTCCTCCTCCCAAGAGTACCAAGAGAGATAAGAGCTGGCAGCACAGTTTCTTTTCCATCCTCAGTACTGATATGATTTTCTCAAATGGACCTTGTTCCCACAGCTCTCTGATGACACCAAACAGCAAAGAGAGGCTGACAGAGCAGAGCTGACCCACTGCATCCTGCTGCAGGGTAAGGAGAGGAGATTTGGTGATGCTTGGCGGTGCCCTGGCCAAATCCTCTCTCTCAAACCTCACAAATGGGCACAAGTTGCTTGCTAACGCAGCGCGGGATTTCCTTCCTACAGCCCAAATCTGCCCAGAGGAAACAGTCCTGTTTCTGCAGTCGCAGCTGGGCAGTGAGAGGGAGGCTGGATGCGTGGCAGCCCTCGGTTTGCTCGGTGCTCTGGCTCGCTCTGATGGTCAGTATCACAGGTCGGGACTTCCAGGGGTCCCTTTTGCCATCTGGATTGTGCCTCCACGCATGCTTCTGTGCATCTTTTGCAGAGCCTGCAATGACAGAGAAGCTGGCCCAGGTTGCAGAGGCCCTGCAGTGTGTGTGCAGTGACCCCAGGAGCCAGGTGAGCTGATTTGGGAAAGGAAAGCACTCTGGGGTGGCAATGCTGATGCCAACAGGGGCAGGGCTTGGGTGCCCAGGGAGGTGCCGGGGCATTGACAACAGGGTTGCAATGGCTCCTGTGGGGAGAGCAGGCAGAGTGGAGCAGTCAGGTCCCTGTACTGTCCATGGAAAGTGCATAGCCTGGTGCTAGGGCCTGGCCCTCACCTCAGGAGCCAAGGCTTCTTCTCTGCTCTTGTTGTCTATGCTCATGCCCAAAGGGCTGCCCCAATGAGCAGGTGGCTTCCCTTTGCCTTCTGAGCAGGAAAATCAAATCCACAATTCATCCCTGGCAGGTGAGGAGGGCCATTCTGCACTTCATCAAGGATCTGCTCAGCGCTGACACCTGGAGCTGCTCAGCCTGGGATGTGGTGGGGCACATCTTCAGTGAGTTCAGCCGCACCACGAGAAGAAGGGTAAGGATAGTGGGCAGCATCTTCCTGTGGAAGACCCGTGCTGCTCAGAGGCTGGCACAGAAGCAAGGGTGGGGCCGCACCTGAGCCTCCTGAGAGGCTCCTGAGAACTGAGTGTAACCGGTGCTTCAACACCACTGTTGTGCAGGCAGCCGGAGTCCTTTCTGCCCAGGAAGCCCAGGAAGAAGGCGCTCTCCAAGAGCTGTGTATGGACATCCTGGGGTCACTGGATGTCTCTGCGAGTGGGATGACCAAAGTAAGTCACACTCTGCCCTGCTGCCACTCCTTGCCTTCGCACCATGTGTTCCTTGTCCCCTTGCAACACCCCAGGCCTGTCCTCCAACGTGCTCTGAAGCACACAAGACTCAGGGAAATTCAGAGTCCTCTTCATCTCTGAGTGGAGGCAGGAATGCTGACACGCTCAACTGCCTCATTCCCTACAGCTCCTGTGGCCGCGGCTGCTGCTGTATGTGGTGCCAGCCGAGTACACCGGCATGCTTATCCCAGTCTCCCACTGCATCCAAGCCCTGGCTGAGAGAGGGGACCTGATGGTGCGGGACATGGAAGAACTGGATCCCCACTTCCTCAGCTCCATGTTTCAAGGTAGCAGCAGAAACTCCCCCAGTGAGCTCTGCTGACCTGTTAGTACCCAGAAGGGACGGCAGAGTTGTACATGGCAGGGCATGGCATGTCTGCATCTCACTCAGCACTTCTTTCTCCCTGCAGGCCCACTGCTGACTCCCCAGATACTGCTGGCACGTCTGCTGGTGAGTAGATGCTCCAGAGGCCAGTACCATGACCCCTGAGGAGGAAGCAGCATGGCCGAGCATGCCAGTGCCCGCCTCACCCCTGGTGATGCTGTTCTCTACCCAGGCTTGCAGCATCATGGGCAAAGCTGCTGGCTGCTCCTTGCCCTCCAGGGCAGAGCCAAGCTGCTTCTTTCCTGGAGGAAGCTGCTGTCCTTGCTGCAGAAATGACCCTGCTTCTCCTTGCTCTCGCTCAGGTGGTGGCAGGGAGCCCTTTTGCAGGCAGCGAACTCCAAGCCGCTGCCTTGCTGCTCATGCAAAACCTCCACAGCAAGATCCACAGAGCTGTGGGGGCCATGTGGGCTGCTGAAATCCCCCTGCTGCTGCAGTGCCTTAAAGGTAAAGTGCTGGTGAAAGGCAGGGATAGAGGCATGGAAGGGGGGGAGTGAAAACGCAGCTCTGCAGCATGGCAGAGGGGAAGTGTTGCCTGTGGCCCAGTGCTTGCTCTGCTGCTGTTCCCATTCCAGGGAGACAGCAGTGAGGCTGGGGGACCTTTCCCCTCAGAGATCTGCCCATTCCAGGGCCCTTCACTTCCCCTTGGACAGCAGTCTTGGAGCAATTCCGTGCCCCTGTTGGGACAGTGTTTGTGGGGAGGGACAGGTCACTGTGGAGGGGGTGCAGGTCCCAGCTTGGCAGTGCCAAGTGCCCCAGCCAAGCCAGGTTTGCTGCAGCTCTTCTTTTGTGGCTTGATTCCAAGTAAGGCTCTTTTGCTTCTTGTTGCTGTGCAGGGAAAGATGAGAGCTTCGCAGACGCTGCAGAATGGGAGCACCGTCTGCTAAAGGTACAGCACTGCGGGGAGATACGGTGCAGAGAAGTGCTTGCCTGCCACAAGGAGCCCCGCTCCCATTTGAGCCACCACACAGGGACAGGAACAGCCTCTCAAAAGCTGCTGTGGAGCGGCTGCATGCCTTTGTGGCGCTGCCTCTTCCTCTTTGTCCCAAGCCCCAGGGTGGTCTAAGGAGAAGAGTGGCAGGCAGCTTTAAGGGAGGGAATGCTGGAGGAAGCTGGTCCCAGAAGGCTGCGGCAACTTGGGAATGTGGGAAGAGGCAAAGGGCAAGGGAACATTGTCTTTTCCTGTTCTCCAACAGTTCCTGAGGGCATCGCTGGACATTGTGGAGGATGAGGCCTGGACCAAGGCCCTGAGCTGCGAGCTGAGCCGGTGGCTGAGCAGCTCCCCCAGCAGCTCTGGAGAAAAGGTGAGTTCCCCCTGGCTCTACCCAGTGGTGCCCAACTGGGGCTGGGGCTGCAGCTGGTGCTCTGCTCTCAGCAACTCCCAGGGAGCATGGGTCCTTCCCACCTGGCCCTCTCCCAGCAAGTCAGGCTGCTGCCACATCTCAGCTTCTTCCTTCCCATTCCTTCCCTTCCCATGCAGTCTTTCCTGTACAAGGCCCTGGGGACAGTTCTGGGAGCTTGTAAGGAAGTCCTCCACATCCAAGAGAAGCTGCTGCAGCACATGGAGGAAGCAAATGCAGAGGAGACATCTGAGGCCCAGGTGAGCTCTCCTCCCAGCCAGCTCCTGCGAGCATCCCCGCTCTGTCCCTGGGGCAGAGGGCTTCCCCTGGCCCTGCTCCGGGCCTTTTGATCTCCTCAGTGCTGTCGTTTCCTCCAGGCAAGGACCAGCCCGGCCACTGTGGCTGGCCGTGCCAGTAGGTTCAAGCCTGTGCCAACTGTCCCTCCCCTTTTTTTTTTTTTTTTGCAGGGAATGATCTCTCTTCTCAGCCATGCTGCTGAGAGCAATTTCCACACAGTCCTGGACACACTCACCATGTTTGCGTCCAGGCTGTGCAAAGGCCAGAATGGAAGGATTTCCAAGCGCAAGAAGGTGAATCATTATGGGTTTCCATGTTGGCTTTCTTACGCCAATTTTCACAGCAGCTCCTGCCTTGGGAGCCCAGGTGCCTTGTGGGTGACTGGAGGCTGCTGAGCGATTGTCTCAAAGCATTTCTCCCCACACAGGTGGAGCTGGACAGCAAGAGAGCTCATGCTACACGCAGAGCTCTCATCCTCGCCCATGGCAGCTTGGCACTGCAAGCCTCCAAGGAACAGCTGCTTGCCCGCCTGGAGGGAGACATTGTGGGCAACATCCTGCTGCTGTACAGCTGCAGCTGCCGGGTGAGAGCTCGAAGCGTGCCAGGGTGTCTGAGTGCCCAGCTGCAGCCCCTCCACGTGGGGGGATACTGAGATGGGCCTTCTCTTTCCAAAGATCCCTTAGGGAACAGTTTGTGCCCCGATGAAGATCCAAGCCCTTCCCTTAGGATTGCCCCCACGTGTCCCCCCCTTCAGCCCTTGGCCCTTCCCGCAGTTCAAATAATGTTCTTCTCTCTTGGGCCTCAGGACTTGCAGAGCAAGCTTGCACTGGTGCAGAGCATCACTGACTTCAGCTCTGCTTTCCATGCGGTGGGTGGCTCCGCCTGCTTTAACACCTCCTTGAAGAGCAAGCTGCTGGAGATTCTGATGGTGAGTGCCTAGAGCCAGGGCTCTCTGCAGAGGAGTTCTGGGCTGTGCCGCAAGGTTTGCTTCCCTGGAGCCATGCAGGTCTCCCTCAGCCACACTCTCCAGCTGGTGGGGACCTTGGGAGCTGGCAGGCAGCGGCTGGCAGCAGGCTAGGTCTACCAGCTGTGGAGCTGCTGCATCCTGCAGTGCCTTTGTGGGAAATATGAGAATGATGGGGCTGGTGTGTGGCAGTTCTGTCTGTCTATGGGTCAGGCGGAAGAACTCAGGCATGTCCCTTTGCCTGCTTTGACAGTGTCTCTCTGGTACTTGCAGGACTTGCTGAAGAAGTATTACTTGGGCACCCCTGTATCCCCAGTGCCCCTGAAGGTGGTTCTGGCCCTGGAGCAGTTGAGGTAAGGGTGGGAGCCTCTGGGGTTGCAAGGCAGGATGGTGGTCCCCCTCTGGGTAGCTCCCAGGCCTGGAGGGGACAGGGTGTGAGGAGCCATATCTACAGGAGAGAGGGTTGTTGTGCCCAGTGAAGCAGAGGTTCTGGGCAGGGAGAAAGGCCCTGGTACTCCTGTCCCCTGGCAGCGAAGAGAAGGGAGACCTGGGGTCTCCTCCCCCTCAGAGCAGGAGGTGATTCACTGCTGCTGGAGAGGAGAACTGAAGACAGTGCTCAGCAGCACAGGCTGGGCGTGTTGGCTTTGCAGCTGTCAATTAGGAGAAACTCAGATGTTGTCCGAACCATTCTGGAGAGCGCTGGTAAAAGCTTTTTGCTCTCTTCTTTTTTTCCTCCTGTCAGCAAGCTGAAGCCCTCTTTAGGAAGCAAGGATGTACGTGAAATGTTGACTCTGTGCTTCAAGAACATTGTGTCACACCCTTCAGCGGAGATGATGCTGAAGATCAGGGAATCACATCAAGCAGCACGGTACCTGCAGGTAACTTGCCGTAACTCCCGGCCATCTCTGCGTCGGAACCCTACCTCAGCACACACGACCGATGCTCCAGCAACAGCCGTGATGCCACACCTCAATCCCCTCTCCTGCTTTCAGCTTCTGCAAACATCATTGAAAGCTCTGGGCCGGCTCATGGTGATCCTGCTCGAGACAGAGACCACCCGTGGCTTCTTCCAGAACATAGTCCATGTGAGTATGTGTGGGGCAAGGGAGAAAGCATGGTGCCTGTCGATAGCAGGGACAGAGATGTGGGGACTGAGAGGATGATCAAAGGGGGAATAATCTCCTGCTAATGGGCCAGCTCACTGTGAGCTGAGAAATGGGCAGAGAAATGGGCCCTGCAGGAGGAAAGGCAGAAGCCAGCCCCTGGCAGGCCACAGCTGAGGAAAAGCTCCTGGGTTAGGAGGCAGGAGTGTCTGCAGAGAATGGGAGCAGCAGTGTTAGTGCTCAGTGAGGCGGGGACCGCGTGGAGCCACAGGGCAGCCGTGAGGGAAACTGTTGGGAAAAGAGGAACAGGGAGAGGGATGGCAGGAAGGGAAAGATGTCCACGGTGAGACAGATGCTCTGCTCCAGGTTCTGCAGAGATCAGTGACCTCAAACAATGTGTGGGAGCGCAAGAGGGCCCTGCAGACCTGCTCCCAGCTGCTGGCTGCTTGTGAAGAGCTTCCGGTGAGTAAAGAGCCCCATTGCATGCTCCCTGCTCCCTCCCCAGTGCCCCTGAGCTGGAAGGCGAGTTCCGCCCAGCTGTGCATGCTGTGTCATGGCATGGGGAAGGCACAGGCAGAAGAAGCTAGGGAGAGCTGGGGCTGCCTACAGCTTTGTTCCTGCCTCTCGCCACTGCAGAGAGGAGATGCCTGCGAGAACTTTGGCTCCTTGGTGGGATTGCTGGCTCCGCTGACGTGTGACCCCATGCCCACATCCCGCCAGTTGGCCGCCACCTGCCTGATCTCCCTTCTCCGAATCCAAGGTGAGTAGAGCGGGGTGCACCAGCCCTGTGCTCTCCTCTGCAGCACTACCAGAGCCCCACGGGCTGGGCCCTGTTTACAGGAGGGAGATGCACTGTGCACAGCTCTCTTCTTGTCCCCACCCTGTCCTCTGTCTCTCCCCATGGAAAACAGTTCAGTTTCCAGAAGCATGACTTCCCTTTTCTCCCCGTGTCTTTCCAGCCAAGGCGGCCAACAGAGTCATTGAGATGGGAGAAATCAGGAGCCTGTGTGAGGGGCTGAGTGACTGCAGTACCGTCTCTCAGCTCCAGACCTCATCCAAACTGGCAAGGGTAAGTGGACCCAAAAAGGGGTGGTGGGATCTCAGTACATAGGCTTCTGCACGACCCTATGCTGCCCTCAGCCTCTCACACTGTTTCCAGAATGAGCTGTCACCTGAGACCGTTTTTCTCAGCAAGTAGCAGGAGGCTCTGAGCTATGGCACCCCGTGCAAGGAGCTGATTCCATGATGTGTGCATGTGTGTGTGTGTGTGACTGCATGCGTTTGTGTGCATGTGTGACTGTGGCTGCTGGGAGGTAGGCTTAGCATGTAAGCAAACATCATGGGTGGAGAAGCTGAGAGAAAACTCAACCGCCTTCTGTATAAATATCTCTCCTGCTTCTCATTTCTCTGCAGATCGTGTGCAGAAACTTCCCTCTGGAACGCACCGTTGACTTCCTGATGGCTATCAAGGAGACGTTGCGGAAAGGCAAAGGAATGCGTGTGCGTGCAGCTGGGAAGTGGATGACCACATTTCTGCAGATGTACGGGAAGGACATCTGTCGGGATGTAAGAGACTTTCTTTCACGTGCCTTGGACTTCCTCTGGCAGTTGCACTATGCCTTGTGCCATTTGCCTCTTGTGCTAAAGAAGCAGAGCCTGAGTGCAGAGCCAGGGTAGCTGGCATGCAATTTAGGCTTAGGCCTTGGCAGCATGTTAAGGGAGCAGGCTCATGTGCTGAATGTCCATGGCTAGGCCCTGCAGAATCAAGGATGCAGCAAGTCGTTCTTTCTCCCCTTCTTCTTTCAGGTGCTACCAATCCTCCACATCCTGCGCAGCTGCACATCATCCACGCAGCAGAGCATGCTCATGCCCTTCCTGTGCCAGGCAGTGGTCATCCTCATCCGCTGTCATCAAGAGGTCGTAATTGACAACTTCTCCCGGCTGCTTGGGCCCACAGACAGGTACCAGCACTCCTGCCCTTGCTTTTGCTGCGGTCCCAGTTGTAGCTTGCCTCTGTCAGAGGGATCTCGGGAGGAAGCAGCTTTTCTTTTTTCCTCTCAAGCTGTGTTTGAGGCAAAAATTACTCAGTCACAACTTGTGACTCTCCTTTTTCTAGCGAGAAGTGGAGGAGAATAAGGGAGTTTTGTCTACAACGGTGGAGCCGATAGAAGAAAAAAGAGAAGAGCAGAGAAGGGAAGGGAAGAGTGAATAAAGGAAAAGAGAAAAAAAGGAAAAGAAGAAACAGAAAGAGAGAAAGGAGAGGAGAGAAGAGGAGAGGAGAGGAGAGGGAAGAGGGAAGAAGGGAGGGGGGGAGAGGGAAAGGAGAAGGGAAGGAGAAAGGGAAGGAAAAGGGAAAGAAGATGAAAGAAGAGAGTAGAGGAGAGAAGAGGAGGGAAGGGGAGGGGAGGGGAGGGGTGGGGAGATGGAAACGCGGAGGGGAGGAAAATAGGAAGGACAGTGGAAAGAAAAGGGGAAGGAGAGGAAAGGAGAAGGGAAGAGAAGGGAAGAGAAGAGGAGAAGAGGAGGGAAGAGGAGGGAAGAGAACAGAAGGGAAGAGAAGGAAAGAGAAGGGAAGAGAAGGGAAGAGAAGAGGAGAAGAGGAGGGAAGAGGAGGGAAGAGAACAGAAGGGAAGAGGAGGGAAGAGGAGGGAAGAGGAGGGAAGAGAACAGAAGGGAAGAGGAGGGAAGAGAACAGAAGGGAAGAGAAGAGAACAGAAGGGAAGAGAAGGGAAGAGAAGGGAAGAGAAGGGAAGAGAAGGGAAGAGAAGGGAAGAGAAGGGAAGAGAAGGGAAGAGGAGGGAAGAGAACAGAAGGGAAGAGAAGGGAAGAGAAGAGGAGAAGAGGAGGGAAGAGAAGGGAAGAGAAGGGAAGAGAAGGGAAGAGAAGAGGAGAAGAGGAGGGAAGAGGAGGGAAAAGGAGAAGAGGAGGGAAGAGGAGGGAAAAGAAGAGGAGAAGAGAAGGGAAGAGGAGGGAAGAGAACAGAAGGGAAGAGAAGGGAAGAAAAGGGAGGAGAAGAGGAGGGAAGAGGAGGGAAGAGAACAGAAGGGAAGAGAAGGGAAGAAAAGGGAAGAAAAGGGAGGAGGAGGGAAGAGGAGGGAAGAGAACAGAAGGGAAAAGAAGGAAAGAGAAGGGAAGAGAAGAGGAGGGAAGAGGAGGGAAAAGAACAGAAGGGAAGGGAAGAGGAGAGAAGAGGAGAGAAGAGGAGAGAAGAGAAGAGCAGAGCAGAGAAGAGCAGAGCAGAGGAGAGAAGAGAAGAGATAGGAAATGGAAAGAGAAGAGATGGAGAGGAGAGGAGGGGAAGGAAGGACGGGGAGGGGAGGTTAAGGAAAGGGCGGAGAAGGGGAGAGGGAAAGGAGAAGGGAAGGAAAAAGGGAAGGAAAAGGGAAAGAAGAAAAGAGGAGAGAAGAGGAGGGGAGGGGAAGTGAAGGCAGGGGAGAGGGAAACACGAAGGGGAGGAAAATGGGAAGGAGAAGGGAATGAAAAGGAGAAGGAGAGGAGAGGAGAGGAGAGGAGAGGAGAGGAGAGGAGAGGAGAGGAGAGGAGAGGAGAGGAGAGGAGAGGAGAGGAGAGGAGAGGAGAGGAGAGGAGAGGAGAGGAGAGGAGAGGAGAGGAGAGGAGAGGAGAGGAGAGGAGAGGAGAGGAGAGGAGAGAAGAAAAGAGAAGAGAAGAGAAGAGAAGAGAAGAGAAGAGAAGAGAAGAGAAGAGAAGAGAAGAGAAGAGAAGAGAAGAGAAGAGAAGAGCTTAATAATGTATTATTTATTTAAAAAAATTAAATGCCAGAATCCTGGCTAAGAATTGAAGAGTATTTTTTTTCCATGTCTTCATTTTAATAGCTGCTGTCTCTTCTCCATACCGGTTACAGAATCACAGAATCACCAAACATCAGGGTTTGGAAGGAACCTTGAAAGATCATCTAGTCCAATCCCCCTGCCTTAGCAGGAACGCCTTGCTTAGGTAACACAGGAATGCGTCCAAACAGGTTTTGAATGTCTCCAGAGAAGAAGACCCCACAACCTCTCTGGGCAGCCCATTCCAGTGTTCTGTTACCTCACCATGAAGAAGTTTTTCCTCATATTTTTGTGGAACATCCTGTGTTCCAGCTTGTACCCATTACCCCTTGTCCTATCACTGGATGCCACTGAGAAGAGCCTGGCTCCATCCTCCTGTTGCACACCCTTTGCATATTTATAAATGTTAATGAGGCTACCTCTCAGTCTCCTCCAAGCTAAAGAGACCCAGCTCCCTCAGCCTTTCCTCGTAAGGGAGATGCTCCAGTCCATCGTCTTTGTGGCTCTGCGCTGGATTCTCTCAAGCAGTTTCCTGCCCTTGAACGGAGGGGCCCAGAACTGCAAACAATACTCCAGATGCGGTCTCACCAGGGCAGAGTGGGAGAGGAGAACCTCTTTCAACCTACTAAACATGCCCCTTCTAGTATGCCCCAGGATGCCATTGGCCTTCTTGCAGTGCTGGCTCATGGTCACCCTGCTGTCCACCAGGACCCCCAGGTCCCTTTCCCCTACATTGCTCTCCAACAGGTCAGTCCCCAACCTATACTGGTACCTGGCATTGTTCTTGCCCAGATACAAGTCTCTATGCTTGCCCTTGTGGTATTTCATTCTCCCCACGCAACTCTCCAGCCTGTCTAGGTCTTGCTGGGTGGCAGCACAGCCTACTGGTGTGTCAGCCACTCCTCCCAGTTTTGTGTCATCAGCAAGCTTGCTAGCAGTGCGCTCTACTCCCTTATCCAAGTCACTGATGAATACAGTGAATAGCACTGGTCCCAATACCGACCCTTGAGGGATTCCACTAGAATAGTTGGAGGCACTACAGGCCTCCAACTAGACTCACTCTGTCCCACTGACCACAAATCTCTGGCTTCTTTCCTTCAGCTGGTTCACAGTCCACCTCACTACTCGATTGTCCTGACCATGCTTCCTCAGTTTAGCTGCAAGGATGCTGTGAGAGATGGTGTCAAATGCTCTATTAAAATCAAGATAGACCACATCCACTGCTTTACCATCATCTATCCATCTGGTTACATCTTCATAAAAAGCTATCAGGTTGGTTAAGCATGACTTCCTCTTGGTGAAGCCATGTCGACTGCCCCTAATGACCCTCTTATCCTTGATATGCCTAGAGGCAATGCCAAGGATAAGTTTTTCCATCACCTTCTCAGGGATGGAGGTGAGGCTGATCAGTCTATACTCACCCAGGTCCTCTTTCTTGCCCTTTCTGAAGACTGGAGTGACATTTGTCTGACGTGTGTCTCTCATTTCCCACAGCTTACCAAAGACAATGGAGAGCAGCCTAGCAATGACTTCCTCCATCTCCCTCAGCACCCACAGGTGTACCCCATCAGGATTTATGGATTTATGGATGTCCAGATTGTTTAATTGCTCCTTAACCCAGTCCTCATCAACTGAGGCAAACTCCTCCTTGATCCTGACTTCTTCTGGGGCCTCAGGGGTACAGGGCTCCTCAGGACAGCCTCCAACAGCATAGGCAGAGACAGAGAAGGCATTTAGTAACACTGCCTTCTCCGTATCTTCTGTCACCAGGGCAATCGTGTGTGTGTGTGTGTGTGTGTGTCTGCCCGCATGCACATGTGCATGTGTGTTTGTGTGAGTGCATGTGCCCAGTGGCAGCGAGACTCAGACTTGTTCCCAGCTGCCCAGGGCCATGCAGCTCCTTAATGCCAACATCTATGCCATCTAGATACAGGCTGCCAGACTTTTGGAAAGAAATCCCGCTTCAACTCACTTGGAAAATATAGTTCCACACAGTAAAGCTGTAATCCCTCTTGAAACCTCTTCACGTTCTCAGCTACAAAACTGTCACCACCATGAGCTATGCCTTTCCACCAGCAATGAACAAGAGTTTGCACGCTGTGCTGCACTTGTAACATCTGCACCAGCGGACCTGACCTACTGCTGCTGTTGCCACTGCCCACCGCCTCTCTGTGCTCACATCCACTGCTTGGTCTTTTTCAATGCTCCGTGTGCATCGATGAATGTCAGTGGGTGATGTTTCTTCCATGTGGAGGAGTTCAGTGACACACGTCTGCTTCATCTGCACTTCCACGTCAGATCCATTGTGTCAGATTGCCCCTCTGCTGCCATCTGTCACACAGCAATAACACGCCATGGAATACTGGTGGGAAGGTTCAGCTCCTACTGCCACACTACCAACATTCGCCTCTGACATCATGGGCCAACACCATGCATTGGAGGGCATTACTTTCAGAGCAGCCCTCAGAAATTGCATCAGATAATATAATAAGTAACAAAACTTATTTTTAATTTTTTCTTGTGTAATAAAGAGATCACACTTTAGATTGTACCTCTACATGTTCCATTTGAAAACTGGCCAGTAATGTATTTATATCAATGGAAAATGGAGCAGCAAAGAAACAAAAAAGTTGATGAGTTTTTGGTAATCTTGAAAGCTATTCTCTAATTCCTATATCAAAACAGAAAATAGAGAAGGACCTGGGTGTCCCGATGGACAGCAGACTGGCCTTCAGCCAACAGCCACTTTTTTTTTCTAGCCATCCCACAGAATGGCTGAAAGCATATTCTTAAAAGATGCTATTAGATTATCTTAGTGATATCATATTACTAAAAATATATCCCATCATTGTGGACTGACTGCTAGACTGCTCTGAAGCCAAAACACAGCTAGATACACCCAAGCTCCTGATCTTCAACTGTGTGTTCTCAAAGCCACTTTTTTCACTGTTGCCAAAACCAGAGACAAGGAAGTCAAATCAAGGAATCTGCTACAGGATGGATAACAGAGCCAAGACGTTCAGATGAGAATGACAAATAATAATAGAAGAACTAAATGATGCTCTTTACGTGCTTTTTTCTTTATTTTTAAATGCACTGCATGAAAAAGAAAATGATAAGGGGTATTGGTTAGGTGTCCTACAACTGGAGGGCCTGAAAATTGGGGAAATCTGGTAGGAGCCTTTTGCTATCTAAAGGGGGGCTATAAGAAAGAAGGGGAAAGACACTAGCAGAGTCTGTTGTGATAGGATAAGGGGAAATGGACTCAAACTAAAAGAGGGAAGATTTAGACTAAACTAAAAGAGGGAAGATTTAAGGAAGAAATTTTTTATAATAAGGGTGGCGAGGCACTGGCACAGGTTGCTCAAAGTGGTGATAGATGCATGGTTCCTGGAACACACTCAAGGTCAGGCTGGACAGGGCTCTGAGCAACCTGATTGAGCTGCAGGTGTCCCTGTTCATTGTCAGCAAGTTGGACTAGATGACCTTTGAGAATCCCTTCCAACTCAAATGATTCTAGATTCTATGAAAATGAATGTTTTGGAAGAGGTCATGATTCCACAGAAAAGTGGACATCAGGAATAACACTGCTTGGAATAAATTTAAAGATTTTCTACACTTCCATAAAAATCTACGTGTTTTAAATGTTGCCTGAGCTTAATGGTTTGCACAATTGAATTGACTGTAGGTCTTCTTCAGACTCCTGCTAGAAACCAGTAGGCTTGTCAGCAGACTCTGAGTACGTACTGAATAAATGAGAGTGACCTCCAATAATTTAAACTGCTACAGGAGGAGTTTCAATCTACTGCACAGCAAAAGTGTTTTAAACCTAAGCATAAATGTTCTCCATGGCTGTGTGGAAAACAGCTACTTCAGGATTTTATGTTTGCCCTGACCCAGCAGCCATTCCCTCTTGGGAAGCCCCCTCACATAATGGTACTCCGAATAAGCACAAAAGTTTTTTGCATACTACTGCTTTCAGGAGTGCAGCCCTAAATTGAGAACCACAAACATGACAATGAAGCACCATTTTTTATCTTAATTATACACAAAGGAGATACTTGAATTCAGAGCAATATGATTAAGATCAAACTGAATAGAATTTCCACCTTTTCTCTTAGCGAAAGGTACAAGTTTCAGCTGAGAGCTGAGGTTAGAGCCCTTCAATGGGCTTTAAAGGAAGTCTGGAGGATGTTATGGTAACTGATGAAATCTCTAAGAAAGCTAGAATTTGTAAGTGCAGTAAAATCTATTTCACAGCTTCTGACTCAGGGATCAGGAAGGAATATTCCTTATCTTTAGAGCGTCACACGTTTGGTTTATTCCTTTATAGATTTTTTCAACTTCTTCAGCTATGCCAAATCCTACAGTTTGAAACGCACTGCTCGTGTGTTCAGCCGATGCCAGCTGCAGAGCTCTGCCTCATTGTTTTCTTCCTGCAATACTGCAGACATGGAATCCAGAGAGCGGCCTGCCTGCACAGCCACACTCCCAGTGGTTTTCCTGTGGCTGTTACATGACACAGCTGTCCATTTGGCAGCTTGACCAGCACGCTCATTTTAACAAGTAGCAAACTAAACACAGAGGCAATAGGTTTGTTCTACTATTGCAGTGCTTTCTAGATTCGTATTTTCTGATGTATTGTTCTATAAATAATTAGATTAGTGAATGCATTCTTTTCCAAGCTGTTGATAGATGTTTTGAGAGTGTGTATTTGGTAGGTTTTTTGCGTTTTATTTTTGTTAACCAAGAGTGTCTTGAAAACATATGACTATGAAACTGCACTAATTAGGGAATTAGTTCCAATTTAATGTCTGGTTTATCATAGACCTATTTATGGGCTGGCCAAAAGCTGTTCTGGCAAATTAGCAGGAAATGGGAAAGAGAAATATCAATATGAGCTTCATAACTGTTGGCATTAACTGTGCCTTACTTATGCTCTACTTTAATGATGTTGTTTTATTTCTCTCATAGAAAAAGCTGGTATAAGATGCCTCTAAAATCAGTAGAGCCATTAAGTTCATGATGAAAATAACATTAAGCTAATGTTCCCTGTTTATTTCAGCAATAGAGTAGTAGTGCTACTGGAACATTAAAATGTTTTAGTAAGTTTAGAAAAGAAATAATGGTGACAAAACATCTTTATCACCTGTGGAACCTTGTTTACAATCTTATACAAAACCCACAAATTAAGCCATCATCCCAGCATAGAAAGTCAACAGCTCACTTTTGTCTGCATAGATGTATCAGGAGGCAGTAATTCAAGATACCTGTGTCTTTTAAATAAAGTGTATTATATTCTTATGCAAGGTTTGAAAAAAATATTTTTCTTCCATGAGACATTTAGAATGCAGTTGTTGTCTCTTAGTTTGTGCTGTGTTATTATAAACTGTTGCGAGTGGCAGACCCAGTGGAGAATGGATAATTTAGAATTGTACTGCCAGCTTTGGCCAGGATATGGTCACATACTGTCTATTTGCTCTCATTAAGATAATAAATCTTATCCATTTTCTACTGAATATATAATGATGTTCACTCTTGTTTAGATTTGTCTATATTTTGCTACATTTTTTGTTGCATCTAGAATGCAGACTAATTGTTCTCAGCTGCATTCACGGACTTTTGTTGAATGAAAAATAAGGAGAAGAGAAAGAGGGTATATGTGGCATGGATTTGGGATGCAATCATGGTAAATACCTGGATCTGGAAGCTACAGAGCTCTGCCAGGACCTGTCATATAGATCAGGCTTGCATGAACATCCTGAAAAGATCTCAAATTGACAAAATCATTGACTTGAAACTTAACAATAGCAAATAAATATATTGACTGACCTTGAAAGCAAATATGTGGTTAGCTCCCTGCTTGAGATACTGTTGGAAACTGCCATCATGTATTTGAATAGCTTCTTTTGCTTTTCAAGTGGCTGAAATGTATTGCACCTTTCAGGAAGGAAGAATCATTCCCTGATGACTGGCCAAGGAACAGCAAAGACAACAGCTGCAGAGGCAGCTGTAATTGCCACCCTCACAGATGGAGTCAAAGTGCTTGACTGCAGCTGAAATAGGACAGAATGTGAAAACAGAAGGAAGGCAAAAATATGTAAATGGCAAACCAGAAGCTGTACCTCAGTAAGACCCGAAGTTTTCCTGCATACCCACATGTAACTGGCCTGGAGGTACCTCGGGATCATGAAATAATCTACACATACTATATACACTGTAGGACAGGTCATTTCCCTGAGCAGAATTAGGAAAGAAACAACAACAACAAAAAAGACAATTTGTTTATTTTTCACATGAATAAACAGAAAATAAACAGAAATGTGAAGACAGGAAAAAATCTTTCCAGGTTACATTGGGATTCTGCTTAGTGGTGTTGGCTGCCTTCTTGTGCCTTTGTTGCAGCCTGTGTTAAAAGAAGACAACCACAGTTAGATCAGATTGGTGGTACATCAGTGGCCATTTGCTTGCTGTGGCCAGCAGTAGGCTTTATAAAGAAAAGTGTGAAAAACAAGAAACTGAAAACTATCAAGTTTTCAGTAGTTTAATGACTACTGGCCTTAAATCGTGGAGCTCCTTTTCTATGATTTTCAGGATTTGATTAGCTTACATCAGTGTCTAGTTATTACATTGATTTTAGATTAAAACATCTCAGTCGACATGCACAAGATCATACGATGATCTGAGCAGTATAACAGTGAAATTGGGATGTCTTCATTCTTAAAATTTTCACTTGAAAAGTATGTAATTTAAAAAATTATTTTAAAACAGAAACTTATACTAACAATTTGTTGGTAGGTTAGTAGACGTAAGTAGAAACAGCATTTGAAGGAGTTCATACAAATTCAGATTTTCTGAACTGAAACAAAGAACACATTGACCAAACAGAAAGATAGGAATAGCCTTTTCAATTTTAGACATTCATATTTTCTTGAAAATGCTGAGAGGAAGCAAATTTTATGTCAAAGAATTTAGACCTAGCAATGTTAGGTACATATGCTTATGTGTTTACAAGAGAGCTGCTGAAAGAAAA
Organism: Chrysolophus pictus; assembly: GCA_037305975.1. NCBI lineage: Eukaryota > Metazoa > Chordata > Aves > Galliformes > Phasianidae > Chrysolophus > Chrysolophus pictus. Next base: position 82,369,470 of record CM074576.1, read on the forward strand.
AGAAGCAAAATAAAATTTGCAAACTCACACTAAAAGAATGTGCTTTTGGGTTACAGGTAAATATAATGAGTAAAGCAGAAAATTTATTTCTGGATCTGGACATAGCTAGAGATTAAGCACTTAGTAGAGTTTGAATACTAAGAGTTATTTTCTTTCCTGAATTCACTGGTTTCCATACCTGTCAAATCCTGAGATCTTTCAAAAAATTTTTTTCAAAAAAATTTTGAACAAAATTTTATTAATATATTCATAATAAATGAGATGTGTATTTAAGAAAGCAATGTAAATTATGCAGCCTATGTAGTGTTGAGCACTAAATCTTCATGAGCTGAGTGATCCTAGTTAAGAAAAGTATTACCCCAATCTGTACCTATGAAAAAATGAACACTGTGGAGGGACACTATCTTAAATTCACATATTAGTTACTCACTGGTTGATCCTGCCTAATTGCTAGAATCAATCTCCATTTTAATTTATTCTTAGAACTGCTGTTGTTCCGTAGTGTTAATAATGGGTACTAGTATTTAATGTTCCAGTAAGAGGCTATTTGCTTTATATGTTTAGTTCTGTTAAATGTCAGTACATCCATCCTCTGTAAAGTTCAGTTAAGAAATTCAGTTCTAACTTTAAGTCTCATCTATGCAGAGAGTGGCTGAACATCTGAGCTCACAAGGAGGTCTTCTCCCTATTCAAAGAAGAACCAGGTTGACAGATGTGTTCGAACCTTTTGTCCCATGTGAAAAATCACAGGTTCCACTGTTTCACCAAGCGGAGTTTATTCTCCAATCACAGCTTGCAGATACGATTTACTGATTGAGACAGATTTACTGCTTGAGACAGGCAAAAAAATGTCTGGCAGCCTGACCTATGGCAGCTGGAACCCCCTCCACATCCCAAGAGACAGAAATGGATTTCACTATCAGGCACTTGAAGAAATAGGTGAATAAGAAATGCACCGTATTTCACATTTTTAAAGAAGAGTTATAAAAGCGTGTATGGTTTTCTTTTCTAGACTTTTTATAATACTGAATTAGAAGGCAATTTTAGAGTGGATTTACTTTAAGTAAAAACAGTCTCCCATAAAAGAGAAAGCAAGGATTTTTCCCCCTGGAATATTAAACCACGAACCGTGACAAAATACAGTGACAAAATGACAGTTAGGCAGCCAGCAGAATCCATGGTATTTACGATTTTGTCAAATGAGTCCTTCTCTGCAAATGTTTTGGCCTTTGCATATTTACATTCCTTGTGCTTCATGCATTGATATGCTTCACATAGCACAGCTATTGCACTCCATCAGTTAATGCTGCTCTTCCTAGTTTCTAGCAGGCAGGTTTCCATTGCTTCTTTGTTTCCCTGTTTGAATGCAATACATGCTAATTTTACAGTAAATGCCAGTTTACATTAGCTCAGTTGTCCTCATGACATAATTTGACTTGAAGTTATGCAAATGACTTCTTTGCAGATACCTCTGATTAGCTGCAGAAAAACACTTCTTAATTAGTCCTGAGATAATCAGGGAGAAATCACAGTTGATTACACATACTGAATTTGCTTCTCAAATCTGAATGGCAGTACTTCCTGCCACAGGACCTTTGAGCACTCCATAGAGTTTGCACCTTGCCTTCCCTTGAAAAGCACTTCAACTGTTCCCTTAACAGCTTCATAAAATCAAACCTTTCTTTTTATAGTGGCTCTACCCAGACAGCGAAGGATCTCTACATGGCAGTCCAAGTGAAAATAGTAAATCTTACCAGAAATATAAAGGTGTTGGAAAGCTTTACAACAGGCATCAAAGAAAGTTAGTGCAAAAACAGATGTGCTGATTAAAATGACATTGTCAGCTGATATCAAAGCGACAATTTCAGAAATCAACAATTCATATGGTATTTCCAGTGGAGTTTTGCTGGTTTGCTGCTCACCAAACTCTACTGAGTAATGAGTCAGTAATTTATCATAATCCATTTTTCAAATAAAAAGGGACAAGTGAACTTCAGAAGGCTCACCAATCAGATTCAATTTGAGTAAACAGATAAATGTTTAAAGGTTTATTCAGAGTTTGGTCTCAATTACATAATATATCTTGAGTCCTTGAGTTTCCAGGACAGGTAACCTTTTCTACATTGTCCCTAAACTCTTCCCCAAGCAGAGTGCCTTGATAGGGTGACGAGTAGGTCAGATAACTCCTAATAAAAGTACTCCTTTTTTAGAAACAAGATTGATGGCTGATATTTTCTGCAAGAGAAAGAGGAATGATAGAAGAAACTGAGGTCATTTATTACTTAACAACTCCAGGCACAAACACACACACACAATACCTGGATTTTGGTATTGACTTGTATAAATCCTTGATGATACAGCGAATTCAGATTTAGATCTGAAATTTCCAAAACATCTTCCAAAGGGGATATGATTTGGATATCCAATTCAGACGGAATATATAATTCTCCCTAAAGAAAAACATTTTTGTAAAATTAAAGGAAAACATAACAAAAGGGTGAAAGCAGAGGTAGTTGAAATGAGTTTCAAATTTGACGAGCTAGAGAGATAAATAAAATAATTTTGATAATGTGCCATTAGGAAAAAGAGAAGAATTTCACACCTGTGTGAACCTTTCATTGCATTAAAGGAGGTTTGCAAGACAGAAAGAAAAGAAACAAAAGAACTTTTAGAGACCTGGAACTCCTAGAGCTCCATGAAAAAAGTTACAGGACTAAGTTCTGCTCTCATTTACAATAATGTAAGTCTGAAACAGTGATATCAAGTTTGAATTTTACAAAAATCTGATACCAAGGTATTTTCACACTATCATCAACAATCATAATACTATATACTATATACTATATATATAGTGTATATGTATATATATATATACACATATATATATACTATAGAGCTTGCTGTTGTTTTTACTTGGTTGTTGTTCCTTTAAGAGAGAATTGGTGAAATTTCTTTGGGTTATTAGTAGAAATTATGTTATTTCACTAAGTGTTTCCCTTTGTTTCCTTGTTGCTGTTTATTGATTTGCAGATCCTGAAGTTTTCCATATCGTGATAAAAGCAATACAAAGTGGCTCTATATCTTCCTTCATTCTCTGCTTCTGGGATGTCGCAGTCCCTACTCTGTGAAGACCAGCAGTGGCAAGGACAAAATATCACCATGGAACAAATACCATAGTACCACAGAATCATAGAATCACTAAGGCTGAAAAAGACCCACAGGATCACCCAGTCCAACTATCCACTAATCACCAATAGCTCTCACTAAACCATGTCTCTCAATACAAAATCCAAACGTTCCTTGAACACCTCCAAGGTCAGTGACACCACCACCTCCCTGGGCAGCCCATTCCAGTGCCTGATCACTCTTTCAGAGAAGTAGTATTTCCTAAGTATAACTGTACTTGTTTAATACCTGAGGTAGGATTTAAAGACAGGTGTTAGCATGTCAAAATCATTAATCTACATGTTTTTTCAGATTACTTGTTGTCAATGAGTCATCTTTTTTACAGCTGTAAGATTCATCCATCCATCAGCATAACCAGTGCAGACCACAGCCTTACTACTGCTTGTGTTCTCAGAGGCAGCTAGGTGTCACTGGGATATGTCCAGGGACTCTTTAGTTTCTGGTAATGGATGGGGTTGCAGGTTGTGTAATTTATTCTAGCAGTTCGGATGCCTTTCTTCACTATTGCTACATGGCCCTTTCTTATATGAATCAGAAGTAAACCCCGATCAATTTCATGCACTCTTTGTTACCTGGCAGGGCACATAAAATCATTGCCAGTAATAACATATGACATAATTTCTATGGTTGTATGACAATCTAAATGTATGCAATACCAAACAAAATTATTAGGCACTCATTGTCATCTACAGTCTACAATGCTATCTTTGTGTCCTACTTTGTCACAGCCAGCACAATAATTTCCAGTCAGCTTCTCTGCTTCTCTTGCTTTCTTTTTGTATATGTTTGAATAATACTAAACAACAACAATAAAAGCATTTTAAATAAAATAGGTTATATACATTAACTATATTATATATTCTAAGTGGGCTACTCTGAAAGTAATACTGCCAACTTCATGATGTCAGCTCATGATGTCAACGTTGAATGTTGGTGGTACAGAAGTAGGGGTTGAGCCTTCCCACCAGTATTACATTCCATTTTGTTGCCATGCAACAGATGGCAGCAGAGGGGTAGTCTGACACAGTGGTGTCTTGCATGGAAGTGCAGATGAAGCAGAGGTTTGCCACTGAATTCCTCCACACAGAAAAAAATAGCACCCACTGACATTCATCAATGCTCGCTCAGTGTTTATGGAGACCAATTAGTGGGTATGATCACAGTGAGGCAGTGGGTGGTATGTTTCAGCAGTGGCGACAGCAGGTCACCTCCACTGGTTCATGTTGTTACAAGTGCAGGATACAGGCTCTTGTTCATTGCTGGCAAAAATGCAAAGCTCATGATGGTGACTAAAAAAACCAGAATATTGCAGCTGAGAATTTGTTCTACAAAGAAGTGTTATTTTGCAATTTGTATCAGTTGTAGTTTCAAGGAAATAAGTAGGAGGCATTACTTTTGGAGTAACCCTCATGGACGCAGCTCTAGACAATTCATCTTCACTCAGTGTGGCCCAGGCAAGCCAAAAGGTTTGACGTCCATGTACTATAGCATAAGAAATAATCAGAGTCTGGAAAATATTTCCATCCCTCCTCGTTTCACAATCTATCACAAGCTGAAGTCTCTCAGGGACACAGCTCAGCAAGGGAGATCACTGAAATTGAAAGTTCAGTAGAGAAGAAAAAAAAATTAATCTTCCCAGCACCCAGTGAATCTTTTTTTTTTTTTTTTTTTTTTGAGAAGCTTTCTATGTGGAAGAACAATGACAGTTTTTGCATTACCATTAGAAATAACTTAAATAGTTTGCCATCACTTGGAGGTAGTTGTGCTGTCACCTTTCATGAAAAGATTAAGCTACATATGTTCAACTTTGATAGCGAAACTGAATTTTCTCAATGAATCCCTCATCATGGTTATGCATCTACGTCCTGTTGACTCAATAACCTCAACAAGATGAATTTTTTGTTTGTTTTCTTGAAAAGCTGGAGGGAATTTTTCTTTCAGCCTAGTTCATCTGCATTTATTGTTATTACTCTATTTTATGATGAGTTTTTTTGAACAAACAAGTCTCGTGGCTTCCTATATTAATTATACAGACAGAGGGAATCCCATTCTGTATTTTAAAAGCTGCATTTTGACCCTATTGCAAAGTAATTCAATGTAATGACAGGAAAATGCTTGTAGCATAGCAGACTGCTTCTGCAAAAACTCCAAGACCAAAATATCCTCACCTTTCACAAAAACATTGAAGGAAAATTAAAAGAATTGATGTCAAGGCAAGAAATATAAATCTACGACAATATTTTGCAACATGATGAGTTTAATTCCATTATACCAAATGCCTGCTGCTGATGCAGTCTGTTTTTTTATGACAGCTTTTAGCAGGAAGGGAAGGCTTTTCTTCATTGCAGTCCTGATTATATGGAAACAGAACTGTCTCCTTTGAGTCAAAATAGAGTGTGACAGTACTCTTCCTGAAATATATAGCTGCATATTAACACTCATTGAGGTCAACAGCAAAAATCACATAGACTTTAGTAATGCAGAATCAGTATTTCATTGTTCAAATGTTTCTTATTTTCTCTCTGATGGGTTGTAAAATATACTATTTTGCATGATAATTGTATGGTTATTGAGTTACCACAATAAAGAGAAGTGCATAGGAAATATCACTAGGAATTTATTAAGAAAATTCTCACTAGCAAAACAAGCATCCTCCTTGAGCTTGTTCCAGAACTAGATATCCAATCAAAATGCAAGTGTACTTTTCTCTCTTTTTTTGTCCTTACACGTTGCCTGTCTCTATGCAATGGTGACATAGGTATATTAATATTATATGTATTAATTTAAAACCTACTCAGAGTCATTACTTACTGCCTTCAACATTTACAATATCCAGTTTTCTACTGCCCAAGTTCTGAAAACAAACATCATAGATGTTTTCTTTATTTTTCTGTCTCATGTTGAAATCTTAAACTCCCTAAACAGAATAGTTTACGTTCTGTATATGCTTTAATCTTCCTTACATTTTTTAGATAATGCACAGAGCTAAATCCCTACACCAGTGAAAATCTGCAATTAGTCCACAGAACCCATTGTTTTTTCCCTAGCAGCATCACTGAGAGCAACTGGGCCTAAATAGGTAATTTCTAGTTGGTTTACTGAAGAAATATAATGTGTACTTAAAGTGTCAGTTACCTGGAGGACTAGTTTCTGTTGGTATTTTTCTGATTTTTAAGTTCATGAAGGTTACATACAACATAATCTACTTGGCAAGGAAGGAACACTTGAAAACTGTCTTGTACTAGAATGGTTGCTTTTGCCTCTATTCTTCTTTTTAAGCTCTTTCAGTACTGTCCCCTATCTTCCCTGTCCTATGAATTGGGATCAGCATCTCCTAGGTGCTCTGCTCTCATAATCAATTAATTTCTTTTGGTTTTCTTTTCTCCCATCTTTTCAGGTGACCTTTGGTCCTTCCTGAAGTCATGATCTTTGATATTTTCTTTTTTTAAAGTAAACGTAGAAGTTGTCTTTGAACATATAGATAGATCCTAAAAGATCTACTTTTTTTCCTGTTTTCTTTTAAAGAGTTCTGTTTTTCACTTTGTTTTGTTCTTTCTCCTTTCTCTTTTTGGAAATAGAACTTTGAATCTGAATATCTGAAACAACCATAACAGCCCATGAAAGAGGACCAGAATTTGGTTCAGAACATGGGGTCAGCAGGAAGACTTCAGCTAAAAATGAAGGGAAGATGCTTTTTCCTGAAGAGATTAATTTTTATTATTTATGCTTTTCATCTCTTTTGTTTGTTCTCTCTTAGTGTTAATACATATATATATATATATAAATAATAATAGTATTACTGACCATTTACACTAATAGTCTTGGCATTGGCTCACTAAATCCTTAAATAATAGAAGTTGACCAGATTGGATTATTATTACATTGTGTTTATATCTCGATGATCACAATTAATGATCTGTTGACATCAACTTTGCTCATAGAATCATAGAATGGCCTGGGTTGAAAAGTACCACAATGACCATCTAGTTCCAACCCCCCTGCTATGTGCAGGGTCACCAACCACCAGACCAGGCTGCCCACAGCCACATCCAGCCTGGCCTTGAATGCCTCCAGGGATGGGGCATCCACAACCTCCTTGGGGCATCCACAACCTGTTCCAGTGTGTCACCACCTTCTCAGTGAAAAACTTTCTCCAAATATCTAACCTAAACCTCCGCAGTCTAAATTGAAAACCATTCCCCCTTGTCCTATCACTACCCACCCTCATAAACAGCCGCTTCCCCTCCTACACTCCCTTTAAGTACTGGAAGGCCACAATGAAGTCTCCCTGGAGCCTTCTCTTCTCCAGTCTAAACAAGCCCAGTTCCCTCAACCTTACCTCAAAGGAGAGGTGCTCCAACCCTCTGATCATCTTGGTGGCCCTCCTCTGGACCCACTTCAAGAGCTCTGTGTCTTTCTTGTACTGGGGGCCCTAGGCCTGGACGCAGTACACAAGATGAGGCCTCACAAGAGCTGAGGAGATGGGGACAATCACCTCCCTGTTCCTGCTGGCCACCCCTTTTTTAGCAATATTCATGTCCACCATCTAAGGATGCTTTAAAGCATATTCATAAATAAAATTATATCACTAATTTAATGTTTTCAAATAATGTGGAAAAAAAAAAATACAACCCTATGTGAAACCCAATTTTCTCCTTCCTAAATAAAGCTTATATTTACATAAAATTACAATAACTTTTTCCTAAACCATAAATGATTTCAGATCTGGAAAAATATTATCTGCTCTCAGTCTACGTTTTCTATTTGATGAAATGAGAATCAGATAATTATACGTGTTGAAATGTTTGATAATATTAAGATATTATTGCATATAATTCTGGAGAAAGCATTAAAACATTCCTGCTAAAGCTTGCAAATAACCAAAGCTGATCTAAAGCCACCTGGTAAACTAGTACCTTAAAACAATAAGCACTGGATGAAGCTAAGAGTAGTCATGTTTCAGCTGTAATGGCTTATTGGTACAAAAGCGAGGCAAGGTTTGTAGGAGTAAGTGCTCTTTCTATTGGATCCACTGGTTTAACTGGAAAAAAAAAAATCTCATGCACACAACCCTCTTTATGTGACGAGAGCTCTCAGTAAAAGAAAGTAAAAATAAAAACATAAATAAGGAGAAAATCAGCAAAAAAAGAGAGGAAAACTGACACAGAACAGACAATATCTCAGTAGCTAGATCTGTCACCAGGGACATGAGAGATGTGACTCTTCCTGTTTTGAAATGGATGAGAGCCCTAATGCCTGGGCTATTCAATATGAAGTGTGCCCAAGGTCTCTCTTTTTTTTCTTTTCTGAGTACATATGCTGTTCTAATAGAAGATATTTCTCCTGACAAAACTTGAAATAGCGCTAAGTCATGGTTTACACAGATCTTAGTTATAGGATGTGTGAAAAGAGGACTCTGGCACTGTTTGAATGTGAAATGGGGATGTTAACAGGAAGGAGAGAGGTGGCACTGTCTCCTGTATGCAGGACTGAAGAGACTGGTAAGCTGTGGGCAGCTCTGATGTCTGTACTTCATACAGAACACTGAAAATTCAGAGCACTTTCAGAAAAGATATTCCACAAAATCTAACAAATTGTGAAATAATTTATCTAACAGAATGATGAGGTGTTACTTTAAAATAATCTATTTGTAACCTTGACAAAAGAAAATTGGTACTTACTTTCATCTTTCAAAAGCACAGCAACAGTCAGTGATTGACAGTGAAGGTTAGTTAAGGTATGCTTCCTTGAACAGAATGTTAACCACAGGAATACTTGCTGAAGAACCGGAAAAACATATTGGTTATACTGGATGCACGTTTTCAAGAGATTCAGCAGTGAGGCACTGTTTCTGCCAAAAATCTTGCACAAAATTACTTTGTGTACTTCATGATCATCCTTCAAGATTCAGATGATATTTACCTAGGACCTTTGCAACTCTTTGGTCCCTGGTATATGTACACTGAAAATATCTGATTGCATTCCTTTTGCAAATTTTAATTTGGAGGACACTTAACAATGAACAGGATACAGCAACCTAAACAAAAGAGAAAAGTTCCCAAAGTCTGATGTGTCGGGGAACAGGTAAAGGAGGAAGTGGCAGCAGCAAGACCTGGTCTCAAAGATAATATCACTTCCCATATGATCACAACCATGAGCTAATATCACTTCCCATATGATCACAAACATGAGTTTAGCACACCATTCTTCTATATTATTAGTGATGTTTAATAAGTGGTGATCACTGACAGCATTTGCCTTTGAAGTAATGAGGAATTTGAGGACAATACTTACATATCCATGCTCAAATTCAGTACTACAGAGTATAGTTATTGAATATGCCATCTGTTGGTAGTTCTTACAATACACATTGTCAGGAAGAGTTACTAAGAACTAATACAGGAGATGATGGAGGCTAAGCTACACAGCCATATATGATTTTCTGCTTCCTATTACATTTGTGTGGTTTTATTAGCCTAGAACTAACTTCATTATTTTTGCTGCAAGAATGACCTGGTAACAGCCAGAACAGACCACGATTCAACAAGAGGCTCAAAAGGATGTGTAATCCAAATGATGTGCTTAAATCTGAAGACATGCTGACATGCAAAGGAAGATAACCAGCAAGAAGCCATGGTCAAAAGGAAGGAGTAGATGGCATGAATACTCTTCTACCATTTCATTTTTATAATTCTAGATAGAATTGCTGAAGCCCAGAGCCTTGCTTTCTAGCAGACTTGACTTAAATGTCCTGGCGGTCCACATGTCAAACCCTCCTTCCTGATCACTGTTGCAGCAGGATCTGATGTTATACACCCTCCTTCCTATTCTCAGCTTTTTTTAGCACAAGAAAAATTCCACTCCTCCTCTGTTTGAAATCCTGCAGTTTAATACCAGACGAAGTCCCTGTCCTACAACTCTTCTCTGTTATTTAATCTCAACTTAAGTCTTTTCCAAGAGTGTTTTTTCCCTATTCTGATGTCTCCAGGCCAACCTTAGCCTCGAGCCCACAAGATCTGCTCTCAGTTTATGACCGGGAGCTGCTCCAAAGCTATCATTTGTACCAGTGTCTGCTGCCTGTCTCAGCCCCAGCAGCTTCCTGCTCCTTTCATCTGTTTTTTTTCTGATGGTGCTTTATTTAACTGAAAGCAATTTCTCATTAAACTCATAAAGGACCTGGAACTCTTAGCAGTGAAAACATTATTTTTTTTCCTTGCATAGTGACATCTAACTTTCACATATGACCTGATTTTATTCCCATTATGTTCACTGGCAAAATCCTTTTGTATTTAGAAGGAGCCAGTCTTTATCTTTGCTGAACACTGAAAGCAACGTATGGTGAAAAAATGTGTAAACTGCTTACTAGGAAAAAAAAAAGAAAAAAAAAAGAAAAAAAAAAAGAAAAAAAAGAAAAAAAAAAGAAAGAAAAACAAAGCGAAACAAACTCAGTAAGATTATATTAGCCATATAAATAGAAAAGAGGACAAACAACAATAATCACAAAGCCACATATTCTCAAGTCTTACACCTCCTGAATCAGTCTAGGGACATAATTCAAAGAGTTTAGGTAGCAGACTACCTAAAATCTCAGTATGGCTTCAATATGATCATTGAAAGTATAAGAGTTAAGTGCCTGTTCTCTATGTGCTATTAACAAATCTAACCCTAAACTCTATCTGTTTCCAAAGGATAGTGGACAGGCACTGCTGAGAGTCGTATGCCTCAAAAGGATAATAAAAAATAAGCTATAATACTCTGAGGAAGCAACCCCAAAGCCATAGAAAAGTCTTATGAGAGGGTGCTGAACTCCCACCTTTTGTTTTTGGGAATATCTAGGGCTCAAGTAGTTGAGCTCTCTTACCTCTTCATGTCTAAACACTGATAGAGACTCGTGAAGGTTCATCTAGCAGGGAGAATGGTAACCTACCTAGATGAACCTAGATACTGTTCTGTTGTTAGCAGATCTTCTCTCCTATTTTTAACAAGTTAGATGCAGCAAAGTTTTTATACACTGGGCACAGATGTAGCCTTTGAAGTCAGATCTGTATTCTCTTGTTCTCAGCCTTCTTTTACAGCTTGTAGTCAGCTTCCTAATTTCTCTATATATTCTGCAACCCAGTTCTCTGAGTGCCTATTTCTTACCAGTCATTGTGAATTACTCCTTGGAGACTCTCAGAATATTTAATGACTGTATAGCGAGTCCAGTTGCTTATTTACAGCTTTCTGAATTGCCAGAATGGAGCCCAACAAGGGATTGTGATTTACTGAAATAGCAGTTAGAAAGAACAAAGCACTGTCTGAATTTTCCATATGTTGATTATTGATTTGGGCCTTCAGCTGCTATTGTGAGATTAATAGCAATAGCTTTGATTAGATGATCCCTTTTCAAAGAGAAGTGTTGATCAAATGGATAATTAAAAGTAATTTTAAATTATACAGGCATTATGAGAACTTTGCACATTAAACAATCCAAAAGTGGAGACTCCACAAAAATTTCCTTCTCCCACAGGTTTTAAATTAGAAGTAACAATACAGTAGAAGCTTCAAAATTCCTCCCAGAGTAAGAATAAATGACATATCTTCTTGATACTCAAAGTAAACTTTGCTGCACCTTCCACATTGAAAACAATGCGAGAGTAAAATCCCACGGGATTGAGAAGTTTTCTTGTGTGTCTCCTTTTAAGTGACAGAACTTTGCTTGTGGAGATATCTGAAAAAAGTCAGGAACGAGGTACTAAAAGCAACAATGAACCCATTATGAATGAATCATTAACAATGAATCTTAATGTCAGGATAGCACACTAGTGATTTTAGGATTGTTACGGAGTTAACTAGATCAATCTATGCCCGTGACAGGGGGGCAGTAGGCCCCTGTCCTCCCCTTCCCCCCTCCCCATCCTCCATCCCCACAAAATGGGAAGGGAAAAGGGATAGGGAGATGGGAGCTGGACTCAAGGAAGGAAGAAAAAACAGTGGCAACAATCTATGGAGGAAAACTTATTTTACTAACTATGATATCGGAATGCAAGATAACACAATATAATACAATCTAATTGAAATTGAGAGTAATACATCAAATAAGATAGGAGAGAGAGAGTTCCTGAGACCGAGTCAAACCTGAAATATTCTACATATTCTACATAATAGAATACATAAACCTGAAAAGCTTGGAACAGCTAGGAAAGCACCCTCCAGCACCCACTGCAAGGCAGTAAGAGACCACCCCACCCGGAAGGGTCAGATCCCATGACTTCCGTAATGTATAGGGACAAATACCCAGAATTGGAGCATTAACACTTTGACTCCCAGTGCACTACATGATGTTATGATGTGGAATACCAAAAAATATAAAATCATGACAAGGATGAAGAGAGACTTTTTGATAATTGACACAATTCAAGAGATTGTACACTTTTTTTTGTTCCTTTTTTGTTTTTGTGCTTAACAGTATCTAAATATTAGGGTTAAAAGGGCCACTTCTGAGAGCTGGCAGTTACACAGAGATTTTCTTAACACAAAATAGACTGCACTTATGAGATCCTTATATGGAGTTATACTTTGCAATGGTAATATTCTACATAATAAATGAGCTTCCAGTACAACAGGTGACATGACTCATACACACATCTGCTCATTATATTGACATTAACAGCTGAGAAAAAGTCCTTTATGGACTGCTGGAATAACTTTACCTTTAGTATTCTTATAAGGTGTGACCTCTTAAATTACTCAATATTTGTCCTATACTTCAACAACAGATGATGGATTTAGTCCCATTAATCTACATTTGAAAAATGCAGAAGACAAAACAGTTTTTTCATTACAATTTTTTTCAACTGCCTTCCATATTCATATTCACATTCTCTTTTCCTAAGGGTTTTTTTTTTCCAGTGCACTTAGCAAGTGCACAGAGTTTAAATCATGCAGTAGTACAGTCTCTTAGTTATGCACTGTTAATTCTTTGCATTCTGATTGAAACATCTCAAAAATGCAAACCTTTCCCAAACTGCAAAAGGCATCCCATAAACTCTGAAATTCAGTGGGATACATGTGTCCACTACACATTTATGTCTTTAATTTTTTTTGTGGTTGTTATTACCTGAAAACCATTGATTTTAGTCTGTATAGTCCAAGGAAAATCAACCATGCCAAATCTCCCTGTATCTTTACATTGAAGTGCGAGCTAGTCATACACTATAGTAATATTAAGAATGTATTACTTCTCAAAAGCTTCAGAATTAATAAAACCTACTTCTGAGAATGAAGTGTGGTTTCTTCTTCAAACAAATATTCAAAATTATATAACATATATAAATATACTGATGGAAAAAAAAAATGCAGTACATCCTCCCCACTGCTTTTTCCCATTCATAGACATTTTGTTGCAAAGGCACTACCATATGGTGGAATGCCCTAATCATAGGATTTATCAGAAGCAAGCTGCACAGACAAAAACAGAAGAGCACTGGAGGATCTGAGGGAGCCTGCAGGGAGAATTAAGATGTTTCATCCCTTTCCCTTCAGCTTCCTCAGCAAGAGTTGCTCCACCAGCCTTGAGATTCTGCTCATACCACTTTGCAAACCAATGACCTTTAAATCTTTTTCATGCTGACAGACATTCCTAATGAAAGAGGCGAGTTTCGTTTCAGAGAACTTAGGCAGAGTCTCACAAAGGAATTGTGGCACTTCAATTTCATTTTAGGCTGCATTCATGTACTTAACTCTGAGGGGATTGACAAAAAAAAAAAGGAAAAAAAAGCAGCTTTTCTGCTAGAGTGCTTTGGTGTGCACAGACACTGAAAGTTTTCAGCACAAAGCTTATGTAGTTGCTTAAAGTTTTGCTACTGTGTATGCTGAGGTAGGCCACCAAGCTGGCTGAGCTGCATGACTCAGTGCCTATGGCTGTCAGGAATTCACAGCTTAGGCCTCTGTCTACCAATGCCCCTTGTCGAGTTCTGATCTGTTAAGCTTCATAGTAAACCTAATACTTCTTGGCAGCATGAAGGTCAGCTCAAAATATGGGAGCATAGTTACTTCTACTCAAAAGAAGTGGTAATTTCAGGCTGCCTTCCTTTCCGTAGCTGCTCAGTCTTTTAAAGAGCTTGCAAGGAACTGAGACATGCTAGTTCGATGATACACTCTTTGTATAACTTGGAATTGAAGAAATAAACAGATTGATCCAGTCTCAATTGGAAAAAAGGGTAAGCTGAATTCATAGCGAGCCTTTAATCTCTTGGATTTTCTGTCTGACTAGCACTACATCTATCATGTTACCTGTTTAAGAAGCCAAGGAAGATAATTCTCCCCAGTTACTGTGGAAGTATATTCATGTGTGAGTTTACAGGTATGTAAGTCTCTTAATAAAAGACTGTGAACAGATGTTGATTAAGCTATACCAACAACTGCAGGTGCCACAACATTCAGCATGACAACTCCTAAGAGGCTTTCTGAATCCGAGCTTTGGTTCTGTTTCTGCAAAGAGCAGAAGTAAAGATTTTGATAGATACCAAACTTCAAAGAGCCTTCGCTTCCAATGGGAATGGGATTTCATGACTTCATAAAGTCTCCAAGATTCAAGTCACATAACATTGGGTCACTGAATTAGATTCACCTTCTTCTACCAAATTAAAAAAAAAAAAAAGTCTTTGAAATTAGACTTTAATTAACCAAATGCAGGGGGTAATTGCTGAGTTGGTCCTACTACTTATGGATTTATGCAATTTTTTTCATTGGAGAGAGTCTGAAGTTCTGACGTACACACTGACCTGGGAAATTTATACATTCCTCCAACTGGTTTGCATAACACCTGCTTTTGCAGTGATATTTGAATCATTCACAAATCTGTGTGGAGTTTTCCACAATGTTGGATACTACTGAATGTTTATGCCTAGAAAACATATGATTTGCTTCACTTGGGATCTCAGCTGATCTTGATCATTATTGTGTGGACAAGAACGCAAGGGATTAATAGACTCACTCTATTCATATTCACATTCTCTTTTCCTAAGGGTTTTGTCTTCTGCAATCTACTTTCATCTGCTAGTAGATGTAGTACCTTTGCTGAAATCTATCATCTTCTTTATGTACTTTTTATATATTTGCTGGAGAAGCTAAACCAATAGCAAGTTTCTCCTTTAACCATTTTTCATGATCTGAATTCATTTTTCAGGACATGAGTTTTCATAGTCTTTCTCCGCAAAACAGGTGAAAGCCTTGCTTGCTCCTGCACGCTGTTTACCTTTCAATTTGGCTTCCTTTAGGACAGCATTAGTAATCTTCGAGCATGGCTACAAAGACTAATTGCTATTAGAATTTTGCATAGCACGCTAGCATTCAGCATCACAGAAAAAGAAAATAGTTTGAAGAAATTATTTGTCTAATGTCACTACTTTACCTAAAAGAGTAGGATTCTTGTGAAATATTTTCTTATATGTTGTTTACTATGAGAACAAAAATACCAGTTATAATTCGTACAGAAGCCTCACAATTGCTCAGTATAATCCTCTCCCCTCTCCCTGAGCAGGAAATAGTTCAGATGTAGGTCAGGCAGTATACAACATCATCTTTCATATCACTCAGCTCTATTACCCACAACTCAGCTGCTTGTTTGTCAGCTGGTCTTTTGTTGTTTGCAAACATCTATAGTCTACAGGAAAAAAAGAGCATACTTTGCCTAGGAGGTAATGAAAGTCTGTCTCATTCAGTATTTTATATTTTTAAGGTTCCAATTCCTAGCTATTCACAGCACTAAGAGGTCAGAAAGAACTGCAGTATCACAAAAAATCTATTCTTAAAGTATATAATATACTTGCATACAAGCAATTTTAATCCTCAAGTATGCAATGAGACCTGGGTGAAGAATTTAGGAAGGTATATAGGTTTTAAAATGTCATCTACATCCTCATACCTTATTAAACAGTTATTTGGATTTGCCCTTTTGCTTCCGGTAACTTTATTTTTCTCCTCGCATGCTAGCCAACCTTACGTTTTTTAAAGTATTGATCACATTACAAAGGAAAAAATGCTTTTGAAACTTCTCAGAGTAAACATACTTTTGTTCCAATGATTATTCCTTGCAAAATGGCTCCAAAGAGTGTGAGAGCTAAAGAGACACCTGAGTGTTCCCTATATATTCCAAAGAAAGGTAAATAAATCTTACTTGCATAGAAATCACAAAGAAAGCACAGACTTTGCAAGTATTAATGTGCTGTTTAGGTAGGGTTTTGTCTCCTAGGAAGGTTTGACTTAAGAAAGATAGTTTGCTGACTCCAGCATGGCAGATTAGTTGGGAAAAGCATGTAATTTCCTTTTTCTGCCTTCTCTGTTTATTTAGTATCTTGACACTCTGGTGTAATAAATGAGCACTTCTTATTCCCAGCCTAAAAGAAGAAAAAAAGCTGTCTTGTGTAATGTGCAGTTCATTTTTATTTATGCAATAAAGACTGTTTGATGTCTCAGAGCTTTAATTTTAAAAATAAATTTTAAAAGGAAGAGAGATACAGTAGACAAAGAGTGAAGGGGCAGTTTGTAAGGCAGTACAGAGATGGCCAGAAACTAAATTTTAAAAAGCTAACTAAACAGTCATAGGAATTTATACGTCCCTGAGCCTGCCTGTCTTCACTCTATTTTGAGAGTAAGAATGCTTGGGCTTCCCATTCGTTGTGCCTCCTAGAGATCTTGAAAACCAAAAAAAAAAAAAAAAAAAAAAAAAGTGTAGAAAAAAATAGAGTTTGTTACATCAACTAAATTTTTTCTGCAAATATTGCTGGTTTATCACTGCTTAAATCAGTATTTTAGGATTAGTTCATTTCAGACCAGAGGTGCTAGCCTTTAAGATACTGCTGAACTGTACAGATTTCTTGCCAGGGATAATATGCAAAGACTTCAAAAAAAAAAAAAAAAAAACCTGCTCTAAGTGCCTCACATCCTTCAGCACTTCTACACAGATCAGTCTCTTTGGAAAAACAATGTGAAAACAGCTGTCAGGCTGCCGCCATTTATCATGGGTGGCCATGAAACAGAGCAGTCTGGAAACAGGACAGCAAGCTTATGGTCAGTCTGGCAGTACATCTTTTCTCTGTGGGTTCAGTGGAAGGCGCCTTGTGTTATTTTCTGTTTTATAAGAGCAGTACAGGAAAACAAGGGCATAAGGGGGCCCTCTTTTAGCTCTCTGCCTTCTTGGAACTGCTTATGCACACAGATGATTCGAGTGCAGCCAACAAAACTCAGTCTGGGGCAAAATGTTGGTAGCCTTGTGTAATTAGTGTTCCAGTCCCAAAATAATAGCCTGAGTTTTATTATTATTTTTTTAAAACATTCTTAAAAGATACCCGTATTAACTGTGCTCTGCTTTTTCTCTTATCACGTGTGCAGAAAGACATTTCCCATCTCATGCAGAGAAATACTTGTTTTCCACTGGATTGGATTCTTTCCCTTACTCCCGGAGGCAGCTTTCTTCATGTAGAGAAATCATAACTCTCAGCAGAGGATCTGCTTGGAAAAGGAAGGGGAGCAGGGTCAGAACAAGTAATGGGAGGCAGCAAAGTTGCAGAGACATTCGTGTTATAGAACTGGGACTGGATGCAGATGAAGGAGAAGACAGCTGGTAGAAAGTTCCCAGCAGGGAAAATAAGTCACAATGAGAAGCTGCTTGCATAGCCCACCCTTGCTGACACAGCCTGAATAACAACAGCTGCTAAGACAGAAACCTGAGTGTGAGAATGTGTGTAAATCAACACCCAAAATGCCCAAGAGCACCTTTGCCCCCAAACTAGTTAATTTAAAGAGGACAGAACAGTAATTTCAAAATTGCAAGACTTGGAAGCAAAGATGGAGTCAAGTAGATAAGTCTTTTGGCTTTAAACTAAGAGGGGGATTTTGATTAGATGTTAGGAAGAATTTCTTTACTCGGAGAATGGTGAAGCCCTGGCCCAGGCTGCCCAGAGAAGCTGTGATGCCCCATCCCTGGAGGCACTCAAGGTCAGGTTGAATGGGGCCCTGGGCAGCCTGAGCTGGTGGGGGGCAGCCCTGCCCACGGCAGGGGTTGGGGCAGCGTGAGCTTTGAGGTGTCTTCCAGCCCAAGACAAAATAGAAGAGAACATGAAATTTTTTAGCAGCACAAAGAGACCTTGGAGTGAAAATGGCAGCAAGTCTGCTTTGCCACTGCTGAACATCTCTCCACTGGCACCTCCACCCCTGTCATAACCAGGCTGAACAGTCTGCTTGTTGGACACCATGAGACTCCTGCAGCCAGGTAAAGGACTATCTCTACAGGGTGAGTAGATAGACTTGCACCTCAGCCATGTGCAGGCAGCCTCAGGAAAGGCTTTTACACTGACATGGGGATTAACAGCCTGTAGGAAATGGCATGAGCACAAATCTATAGCATCCTCATCTCTAGCAGGAGGCAAGCATATGTGGGGGGGACTGGCACCTGCAGCACAGGTGGGTGCTTGCTTTTCCAGAGGGAAGTGGGGTTGAGCACTTGTGCACACATCTGTGTAAACGTGCATATGTGTGCACGATGGCAGCTTTCGGGGACTGCCTCTAGTACAGTGTTTAGATATTAGGTGTTTATTAACATTACATAAGTGTCTAGAATTGTATTGTGAATGCAGAGTTCCCTAATCTGTCATTAAAAAAAAAAAACCTAATACAATGCTTTGTTAATAATTTGGTTCACATTACAAGGATTGAGAAGTTTTTCCCTGAGACAGAGATCAGGATGGGAAGCTCTTGTGAGGGAGAGAGAAGATGAATTAGGTAGGGAGCACTGAATAGAAAACAAGGACTGATTTAGCAAGAAAACTGGAAGTGGAAGAAAGAAAGAACAGGACAGAGTGGAGACAGGAAGTGGCTGAGAGGGTGACTCTTGAGGTGATCTAAGAGATTGTACCAACTTTCTTTGTTAAGGCTTGAAATAAAATCTAAGATTCCCAGAAATACTACCAGCTGTCATAAAAAGATATGTATCTCAACTCATTTCACTGTTGGTCCAGGATAAAGGGAACACCCTGCTGCTACTGTCATTGACTTAGTTAATCCAAGTAGCAGAGAAACACGGTCTGGTTCTTAAGGTCCCATTTCTGTTAATTGTGTTAATGAACCCAGTAGGTGTCAAGATAATGCCATGGATTTGGTTTTGCTTCATTTCTTTTCATCAAAGAATAAGATCACAGCTGTGAAGTTAAGCTATCAAAAATTAGAAATTGACAGAATCAAGGTAGCCAGTGTGACCTTAATTTGGCCACCTTTTCCATACGAGTTGTAATCTTTAATTACAGAATCACACACTGAGCTCTCTCAAGAGGACTGCTACCTAACACAGTGCATCAAAACGACTTAATTAGCAGCTGTTCAATATTTTTTTCAGCCTCATTGTTCAATATGTTGCCCTGGGCCATATTTAAAAAACAGCATTCAAGCCTTGCTCTGAAAACAAAATTATTAATTTTCTCCTGCTCTCTTCCGTGATGCTCACCACCATGAAACCTGAGTGCTTTGCAGACAATTCATTCATCACTGCAAAACCCATGTGAAATTTGAGGACATTATCTGCATTTAGCAGGTTAGGAACTGAGACACAGCGACTGAAATAAAGAACCTTGAATGTCCAAAATGAAATCCTTCAAACTGTCAAAAAGGATATTTTAGCATTACATAACACCTTGCGTATTGAAAGACCAATTCCCATACATTTTGCTTGCAGCTGAGACCACGCACTGTTTTGCAAAGCAGATCTAGAGGTACAGATCAGGCAAACAAAGATGAAGAGTACATCTGAGTTTCAAATCATTGCAATCAGAGCTCATTTTTCCAGGAAAAATAAGTCACATCTTCTGTTCCCGCAGTTCCCTGCCTGAGCCACTATCCAGCTGTCACCTTCTGAAATGAACAAGACAGAGGGTTTTATAGAAAAATATCCCATTCCTCCATTTTATTATCAAGGCATCTGTGTATTAGCTGAAGCCAAACTGCCAAAGAGGAAATATTAAGTTATCTGTAGCTAAAAATTTTATTACAATATTCAGAGACAGGATGTCAGAGATGCATGGGTGGGATGTAATAAAAATGGAGTTGGTCTGCCATTTCCAAACTTCAATCCTTTTAATTGTGTTTCTTTATATAAATTAATGTGCAACTTGTGCGTGACAACTTATGCATGTGACATAAAAAGTGTTTTGAACTACCACCACTGATGAATGTGGAATGTGACTAGGAAAAAAAAGACACTACCAACTGCTTACTTTTTGGAGACAGAGAAAAGCTTTTGAGCATTTTGTATTTGATAAGCAGTAATATGCAAAGCTGAAGATCCATTTGCCATTGCTTTCAGGCATAATTAATCTTGAGCAGCCCAGACAGCCAGCTCTTCTGGATTACAGAACTGTCAGAAAAATATAAAAGCTCTGCAGATTCCTTGCTAGGGCTCTCTGTGCTATTTGAGCTGTGTACTCACTGAGATCCTCAGCAAACTTTCTAGCCTGACATTTGATTATGTTAGCCCCTGTATCTGTACCAGGAAAAAATTATCTTTGTGTTTCCAGATAAACAATATGAACCTGCTCAATTTTAGTGTATCCGCTCAAATAACTGTAAAAAGTAGCAATAAAGGAAAAGAGCTATCTCACTGTTCTAATACACTACAGACCTCCTAAAATCATTAAAACTGTTGTTTGCAGTTCTGTCTTTTCCCACTATTGCTAGTAATGTTGACTGTCTTCACTCTTCCTCTGTCATAAGCTTGGCAAAGTATGTACTGATAGTGCTACTTTGTTTTTTTGTTTCTTTTTCTTTGTGTGGGTTTTAGAGGTTTTTTTGACCCAATGATCCACCTTAGCTGATTAATTTGTTAACAGCAATATTTAATAAGTTTAATAATTTTAATATCAGCGTGCTAAAATAATCTGTAAAGTGATTGGAGACAGCTATGAAGACACTCAGTTCTCAGCTCTTCAGGCAAATGTGTAGAACTTGGGGAGCAAGAGTAGTGGAACATTGCGAGATATGGTTTAGTAGCTTGTGGTAGCAGTGGCAGTATGAAGACGGTTGGACTAGATGATCTTATAGGTTGTTTCCAACCTTGTGATTCTATGATTCTATGATTCTATGAAACCTCTACTTCTCTAGCACAAATAGGAATTTCTCTAGAACAAATAGGCACTTCCTCATAAACTCCTAAATTAGCAGGGGGATTGGACCTAATGATCTCCTGAGGTCCCTTCCAACCCCTATGATTCTGTGTGGTAAGGAACTTTAAAACTGAGGCTCCAGCAAGCACACAGCCTAGTTCTTCTCTGAAAGAAGGAAAGATGTCTCCTTACAATGTTTTCCCAGAGGGAAAAACTGGTGCTGAGTAGGAAATGCACTGCATCCCTATAGAAGTGCCAAAGTTACTACCTAGGAAGGCTATTGCTCCTTTTAGGGATAGAAGTTGGACAGACTTGGCATAGACCATACATGCTGAACAATATCAATTTATATAACATCAGAATGGCTGAAATGTTCATTCTCAAATAAAAGAATGACACCCACACAGAGGGACCAGAATAATTTAATTTTTGAAGCTACAGAATGCATGTTGCACCTAAGGATGGTCGACTGTTGACCTCTGGAAAAGACCTGCAAAGGCACTGCGGACAGTCGCTGCAGCATTTCATTGCTTCATTTAATTGCTTCATATAAAGCCAAGCCTATCTCAGATTTCAGAACTTCAGGTTTCTCTGATGTAAGTTACCTCCAGTGAACTGAAACGGTTACAGGAAAGATTCAGCAAAATTTTAAGGGAGGGCTTTCAAAATACGTTCCTTGTTTTGGATTTTCATCAAAATTGAAGTATCTGCACAAAAATTAATAATTTTCTTTTGCTCACTTCCTGAGAATACATAATTCATTTCAAAATCATGTTATGGGTATATAAAATTAGGATTATTAAGAAAACAGTATTATTTTGTTATTTTCTTTTTCCTTATTTAGAATTCATATGCTTTTTTTGATGAGTTGTTATTCCTTTGTCTTTCCTCCTTACTGTCACAACAACTCAGGCAATTTAATTGTCTTGGGCATTCAGTGCAGCTGCTTAAAATATCTACTAGCAAGAATTATTTTTTAAGAAAATGTATGATGCCTTTTTGTCATTTCTTCAATTAATTATTCACCATCGTTACTAAATAAAAAGCACCTGTGGTGCTTTTGCTTGGCTTTCATTCCATTTTGAATTAATGCAGATGTGTCTCAGTTGATGAAAAGAAAGGCATTCCATTAGGAAAGATATTAGCCTGGTTCACAAGAAGTGGGAGCATAATTCTGGCACAAGTCTCTTCTCTATTCCTGGACTGGTCATTTATCATTTAATCTGGTAGTTCCAAGACAAGAATTAGAACAATTTCTGCCCACTGTCAGTTTCTTTTCTTACTACAGGAATGCAAACTCTGACTGCTGCGCATAGATGTTCAGGGAATGGCATCACATGGCCTTGGTATCCCTATAGTAAAATAAAAAAATACTTGCCTTCGTATGATGCCATGCACAACTCTGGCACTATACACTAGTTTTATTAAAGCCACTGTGATTCTGTTCTGCAGCCTCTCAGTAAGAATAGTCTCCATACATAATATGTATGATATCTTTCAGTGGCCAGCATTGGGGCTCATGGATGTGCCAATTAAGTGTAACAGTTTACACAGAAGTGTTAGCAAGGCAGGGTATGAACTTCATGAATAGTAGGGATCACCATTTGCCAAGAGTAGATAAATGGTGAAGAAGGTATTAATTTGGGTAAATAATGTTTAAAGCCTGATTTTCAGAACTTACAAGCATCACCCATTTCAAATGGAGGTCCAGGAGATACATGTTGTTTTATTGAGCTTTTCTTATAGCTTAACCTTTTTATACATGTTGGTAAATGTTTGATGGGTGTGGGTACAGGGAAGGTTTTCCAGCAGTGTGCTATGGCCATATGATTGTTTTTGATTAGGCATCTAAGAACTGAATTCAGTAGCAAAAGCCCATAAACAAAGGTGAACAAAGGTGAAACTCTCACTTAGTTTCCTTTGTAAAGAGACAATTACATTTACAAAAAGTCTGAATATAACTTTTGTGAAGTATATTCTCAAAAATATGTAAGCTATCAACAAGCTTGAACCTATTTTCGGTAGTCATTTGAGGAACTAGAGCTCAGCCTCTCAGAAGGACTCAGGAGTCCCAGTCTCTAACACATAATTGAAAATGCATCCTTCTTATTATTACAAATGGTTGCTACTTGCAGGGTGATTAATCTCATCTTTAGCCAGAAATACCATGCACTTCAGCTACCTGAAACTTATCCAGTGGTTGTTACTAGGTCCTTTCTACTGATCAACAAAATATATGACCAAGCCATTAAAAACTTTAAAATATTGCTGAATATACAGGTCTTGAATTCTGTTATGGCTGGTTCCCAGTACTTAGTGAGTGACTTCTAACTACACTTTTCCATCTGCACTTAAAGGCTAAGACCACAGCAAGATAACAGTAAATATGAGGTTGATCAGTGAATTATAGAACTCCCACCTGTGGAGAAATAAAAGGAAAAAAAAAAAGAAGGAGAGAGAGGTCAGACTACAGAGTTGTTTCCTGAACATATATGTCCAGAAACTTCTGAAACTAATTCTAGCAGTAAAACTTAGTGTGGTGGGTTAGCCTCAGCTAACCTTGGCTGCTCACCCATCTTCTTGCTCATTCCTTTCTCTGGTGAGGAAAAAATAGAAGGAAGGTGAGAAGATTTGTACATGAAGATAATGAGAGGTTAACAAGGAAAGTGAAAACTGTATACACAAGCCAAGCAAAAAAAATTGGCGTTCCTTCACTTCCCATCAGCTGGCTGATGCTCAGCCACTTCCTGAAAAGCAGAGCCTCAGCAAGTGCAACAGTTTCTTGGGACAATGAATGCTACTCTGACTGCCCCCGTTTCTGCACCGTTTCCTGGAGCTTTTGTTGCAGAGCACGTCATATTGTATGGGATATCCCTTTGTTCAGTTCAAGTCAGCTGTTCTAGATCCCACTCCCTTGTCCAACACTATTCATCCCTATACTCACTGAAACTGGGGGGTTGGGATGGGGGAAAGGCAGAGTAGGAAATATGGAAAGTCTTAATGCTTTGCAAGCACTGTTGAGCAACAGCCTAAGATTTATTTGCATTACCAACTCTTCTTTGGCCACAAGTCCAAAGCGCAGCACCACATGGGCTGCTATGAAGAAAGCTGGCCACATCCCAGCAAGACTGAGCACATTTATGAAAGGCCTATTAAAAACACTGTCCCTTATAAATAGAGAAGGCATTCTTTACTCTGAAGACCAAATCATTCAAAAGAGGTTGCTTGCTATTCCTCTTTTTTCTAGACATTTGTAAATATTGAACACTATAGGAGCTAGCCCAGTGGTCTATCAGGATGCTTCTATTAGATAAAATTGAGATTGAAAAGTCTTAAACAGGAATGAGCTGCCAGTACTGAAAGAAACTAGTGGGTCAGAAATGTCACTTTCCTACTATTGTTATACTTACTTATTATCATTCCTTTTTTTACCATTTTGTCTGAGAATTAAATTAAAATATCAAATAGTCTTTTTTTTCCCCTGGCTTAAAAGTTACTCTTTACATTTAATGCAAAATATTCTGATTTCTGCAAACTGTAATGATACCAAGAAAGCTTAAAACAGGCAAATAATGCATTCCTCAATGGAATGAAAAGAACCATAATTTGAAAGGGGCAGAAAATAAGTTATGATGAAGTGTAGTAAGAAAATGTTGATTTTTTACAGCAGAAGATTGCCTGCATCTCTCTATTAGTAGGTACTAACTTAGAAGGGTGATTTTAAATTGCTGCTAGTCTGTATCCTGAAGCCTTGATGATGAGAAGACATGGGATATGCTATTCTGATGATAATAAGAAAATTAAAACTTCTAAAGAAAATGAGGAGAGGATCTTTTATGTCACATGACAAAGAGAGACTTCTGTAGATCTTCTTTGCAAATGCAGAGGAAAGCAGTAAGTAATCATTTCTATATCCCTATCTAGGTTGCTAGTACAGTGACCATTTTAATGAGCATGTAAAACTGAGGTTTTTATTTTGTGAAACCACATTGCAGCACTTTCTAAGGCCAAGTTTCATATCACTGCAATGAAAACCTCACAAAAAAAAGATTGTTATTACAGGCTCTTTACCCTGTCCTTCCAAATTCAATGCAATCTGTTCCTCAGTTGATTGTCCTGTAGCAAACAGCTAACTGGCACCTATCCCGGTCCATTTATTGACATATACTAAACATATCCTAGGATATCAAGTGCTAAGGTGTAGCAGCAATCAACAATCAGCCTGCAAAGACACACAGACACTAAGACCCAGCAAAACTGAAGGAAAATCCAGAATATAGCATGGACAGGAAGGGCACTGTACTCTTGGAGGAAGCAGCTATCAAACTCTTAAAATATTCCATTCTATAATTACAAGGAATTTTGGCCACCTTTTTTTTTTTTTTTTTTTTTTGTGACTCACTGGCAGAAAGTGTAACCATACAAATTCCTGCACCATTTTCCTATCATTTATTTTAGTGAGGTGCTGATCTCTGTCAATGAAATGGTTACATTTCATATTTCATACTGATTTCATGTTTAGGAATGACCCCTCGTGGGATTCCCATGATGCTGAAAGTGTTGCAGTGGGGCATCTGAAAGATGACTTTAACCCAGAAACCCTTATCTGCACCTGTAGAACAAAGCAACCTGTACTGCATTCTATTCTTACCTCAAATGTATGAGCAGATGATGGGACCGCAACCTCTGTTGTCCCAGTGTTCATCTACAGGTGCCTTTCTCTTCATCAAAGTTTATTCCAGTGCTGTTCCAGGCACCTCTGCACAGCTTGCAAAGATTCGAGCCTACAGTCTCACGAGGAGATATATCTTCCTGTCCTGGAAACCACCTGCAGACCCATTTGAGAAGTCTGGATTTTCTTGTTCAGTATAACTGTGTATTGCATTGTGGTGACAAATCTGTGGCTGCCCAGCCTGAGGCAGGCTGCCTGTTAGTGGTTACATCTGTATATCACTAAGGGAGAAGCCAGAAGAGGTAATATCCAGCCTGATATTTCTCTGTAACATCAGTGGGTGGTGGGCAAGGGCAGAAGGCCAAGGGTGCAAACTGAAAACAGAGAGTCCTGGCTCGCAGGCAGGCATGCTACAAATGGAGCTGGAATGGCAACTGAGCGGTTTTGTGTCACTGAAAAGAGCTGGCAAGGCAGCACTTAAAGTTTATTACATAACTGGCTTTGGGAAAAAACACTTAATGAGGAATATTACAAGTAGGGCAAGGGATCCGAGACAGTATTATTTTTATGCACACACACTCTGAGTTAGTTAGTAAACTGGTGAGTGAAGACACAAGAGCACAGCAGAAAAAAAAGCTATAAAGAGAACATTATTTTTAATATACATAACTGCCAATCAAACACTATACCAGGAGTTGTAAGAGGTGACCTGATTGCTTGGCCATTAGCACAGCAGATTGCCTTGTGGGGAATATGAATCCAAGTCCAGTTGTCTGAATATAATAGAAACTTGGCAGGGGAGATCTAATAACGACTTCAGCTATGTAAGGAAAAACAAGGGAGAAAAAAAACACAAACTCCCAGTCCACCTGAAGAAACATGCCACTTTTTATATGCTTAAAAGAACACAAACAGAAGGATGTATGAATTAGAATGGAAGTCTATTTATATGAACGTGTAAAAATAAACATTGGAGGCACATTAGTGTCCACCAATGTCACTATAGATCAAAGCACCTGGTAGCAGTAGCTTTTGTCCCCCTGCTTTTATTGAACCCTTTGCACTGCTGCTCTAGGACTGCAAAACTACTAAGTACATTGGAGCAGAGTTGATGAATGAGTCATTGGTTCAGTCAATCAAAATTAGGACTAAAATTACCCTGCATACTTAACATGCAAAAGGTTTTGGTTATCTTTCTGCGTTTAACCGCATTATAAAGCCTTTCTTTTTCTATGATGGAAGATAAGATCAAGAGCCACTGAGAAACAATGTCCTATATAACTGAATAATGTTTGTATTAATTACATTTTCATTACCTTCACTAGACTGTGGGTAGAGTGTCTTGCTACACTTCATCCAGGTTAGAAGAACCATTTCAATATGATTATTTTTCCTAAGCTCTTCTCATTCATGTTCTTAACTCATATGTTTTGACTGTAAGAAACATTCCACAATCCACTTCTGATAAAAAAACAATATATTACAATTACTATATTACAATTTATTGGTGAAAATTAGTGAAAACATTAAAAGTCATTAAATAAATAAATAAATAGATAAACCCGATAAAAAATATTAGGTTAATGTAACAAACTCTGTTAGTTTGATTTGCATTGAATCTATGGGCTAAATAATATTCCCGTACTAAACTACAGATATCTTCATGCTGAAAGAAATGTGAAAAGTCAGAGAAGATTTTGCATGGGAAAAAAAATGCTAAAACAATTACATTTAAAATTTCTCTCCCTTTCTTTCCCATTTCACTACCCTTGAATTTCTACTGCTGGAAAATACATCATGTGGCAACCCATATCATTGGGATATTATCATGCCGTTACAACTCATGACAGGTATAGAATTATTTTATAGAGCAGTAGAAATTACATTCAATTCAGAGACTTGATTTCTTTCGTATAATGGGACAATTACACAGAATTGAGCAAACTCTTGCTGTTGCCTCCATCTCAATCTCCAGGGCTTTAACCCTATGTTTATATATGAACCTGGTGAATTTTTGTGACAAAGTTTTGAAGCAACTCTGAATGAATTGGAGTGAGAAACAACACTGAGCTACAAGACAAATTTTAGAAGGTCAAATATAAATATTTTAAAGCTATTCCAGTTTCCAAGCCTCAGACAGAAAAACAAAACAACAAGAAAATAAGCAAAACAATGAAAAAATAATCCATTAAACTGTTAAGCTGCACAGGCAGTTGGAATTTAACTCTTAGCACAGCTGTTGAGAGTGGAGATTTTAAGAAGGTGTAGCAGCAGCTCAACCTTTATGAGCAAAGGCAGTAGTACTCCCTAGATAAATCTGCTGACAGATTTGCTGGGACAGTTATGATTAGCTATGTATCACCTATCATTCAAGCTGACAGAAAGCTTTTTATTCAATGTTAGGGAGGCTGTTTTTGTTACAGACATCTAGGCTCATCCTGGAGGCTAGAAGGAGCTTCCTAAATCTGCACCAGTTGCTCCACAAAGTATCACCCCTGTCTCCTTCAGCAGAATATTGCTGTTAAGCACAGAGCTTAATAAGGGCTTAATAAATGTTTCTAGAGTTTAATATGCAAAATAAACATTGCAGAACTTGCACAGTATTTACAAGCATGAATCATGTTCCTCTTTTTTTTTTTTTTTTATCCCATCAGAACAGTTTAGAAATGGGACCACTGAGGATGCCAAAAACACGTAAAAGAGATGGATAGCAGTGCAAGGAACAATTCCAGGAATCCAGTGTTAATGGTGCAGCTACAGTTCATGCTGTGACTTTGGTGCTAGCTTGAGCTGTTGTAGCAAACTATACACATATCCTTCCCTGGTCAGCTTTTTATCATAAGAATTGATCACAACCTACCTCCTATAGGAGCCTCACTGCTCCTATAATTACCATCGATAAGACTGCATGTTCATCATGTCATATTTTCATTTTAACACATAATATATGCATGAATACACCAAGGTTGAAAATCAATGTGATCTTTTTTCTGGAAGATGAGTAACGGGAAATGATAGCAAATGCAATGGTAAACAACTGGGAAAAAATCACAGGGAAGCTTGAAAAGAGCAGAGAGAAAAATTTGTCTACATCAGACTTAGGAAACAGCAACTAAGTATGGAACCCTCAGTAATGCCAGGCTCTTCCTGGGCTGTACACAAGTGCAGAGAGGAAGGGACAGAAGGGCAGAGCCCAAAATAATGACTTCCTTTTCCTTGCAGAACCAGAAGGAAATGTGAGGCAAGCCTGTGAAGACATATCATGGTCAGCCTTCAGCTTTTGAATGCTGAAGATCTTCCTTCTCATCATGGAAAGAAGGGCACAGCTGAAGCTGCAATCTGTGTCTGTGTCTTGTCTCTCACTTGCAAAGGCACAGAAAGCTCTGACGTCTGTTTGAGGCATAAGGAAAAATCACATAGGGTTAACAGTCAGCTGCAGTTTAAGTATATAGTGCTTCTGCCAGAAAAAAAAAAAAAAAAAAAGATATAATTCAAGGGGGAAGAAATGTCAGTATTATATTCACGTGATTTTATCGGGGACATAATGTCAGGCACCATAAAAGGCAAATATGATAAAATTGCAGTATAACTTTTAATTGTGACTCAGAGCTTCTTGCATGAGGCGTGCCTGCTTTCCTCCTCCTCTCCACACCTAATAATGAGAAAAATACTATTAGTTTGTTAGCTAATAGTTCTAATTATTACTCACAAGTTCTTATTCATTGCACTCTGTTGTTTTCAGGGGAAAAAGAACGGCAGACAAACTCTTCTTGCTAAGCAGCAACTTCCAGGGCAGAAACACGAACATGGTTTAGGATACACATAGAAAATTGCAGACATTAAAAGCCAAGAAGATCCATTGATCATGAAGCCCATCTCTCTGCTAAGGGAGGCACATTCCCAGCAGCACGCATTCTAGTCTTTCTTTCAGAATAATGTTAAAAATACCAATGGTGAATCATCCTTCCAAGTCTCTCAGGAGACAATTCCTCAGTAGAATTCACTTGCACTTTTTGTTTGTTTTGCTTTGGTTTGAAATTATTTTATTCTTAGCACTATTTTCTCTAACAGCATTAAATACTTCTCCCTTTGTGTACGGTTTGCAATCTTCACGCTTCTCTTACTCATCAAATCTCACACACACAGCCTAAGACTCACAGCTGCCACTGCCCCCCACACAGCCCCTCACACTCCCATGCAGTCAAGGCCTTATTGTAGGGTCCCTAGGGATGCAGCATTGGGTCCACAGATGAATCACAGAGCAGATGCCTCTGAGGGATCCAGAGCAAGAGAGCGGCAGGAGAAGGGCTTCAGTGAGCTGCATGCCCTTCAGCTTCAGTACCTGCCCAACTGCCCCGCAGCTGCCTGCCTCCTGCTGGCATGCTCACTTGCCCCTCTCAGAAACAATGGCTCCTGTCTATCACTTCAGCCAACCTGACATCTTCAAGATAAACCTGTATGAGCCAATATAGCACCATGTCAGAAGCTAAACTTGAGCAAATTCAAGCAGTTTATCTGAACACCGTTTCCTTGTTCTGCTTAGTCAACACATACCTAATTTAGTAGCTTTAATCCATCTACTCAATCCTCATAGTCCTTGTGTAATTCGTTTGTTGTTCTTTGCTAAATTCTGCCCAACCGATCAATATCTTTCTAGTTAACATAGTGCTGAATGCTGCCCAGTATTTCAGAAGCAGTCACAAGAAAAGTACTGCTATTGTTTATTGGACTTGTGCTTGGCTATTTTTGTGAGCTACTACTCATCAAAAAGATTAAAAAAAAAACACAAAAAACTCAGAACACTCTCTTGGCATTATAGCATTGCAATGTGGAGTCAGCAAAAAGACAGCAACATTTCACTTCAGCCCACTGAATTATGCCCATATCCAAAATTAACTGGTACCCTATGTTATAGGCAGGCTAAATAAACAACAAAAATAACAGGTGAGACTTCACGATGAATGCTTAAACTTGCTTATATTGCTAGTTATTTTAAGCGTTCAGACTTCAAAACCTGACAGATTTGGCAAAAATCCATTTTGGAGAGGGCTTTCTCACTGTATTGGAAAGACACATGAGCATAAAGTATCTTCTGATCAACCTTTGCCTTTTCCTCCTTTACTTTTTTTCCATTTTGGGGGGAGGGGAGAGGGGAGGGGAGATTTTTTTTACTTCTCTCCCTCCATTTCCTTCAAACAGGCTTTGTGGTATTCCTACTTTTTAGGATTTCGAAGATAAGGTATCCAGCAATGCCAGGGCACAGAAGTTGAAGGACAGTGGTTTTGCCCCTTGTGCCAGTTACATATGTTATTGTAAAAAGTAGTTCTCAGAAAAGTAGTACGGCAAGCTGTAGGCAATCCAAGAGACTCCTGGACCACATCAAGGATAACCTCCTGAGTCAAATAATAGATGGCAGTATTGGACCTGTTGCTTACCGATACAAATGAACTGATTGATGACATCAGGATTGGAGGCTGCCTGGACTGTAGTGACCATGCCATGATTGAGTTCATGCTCCAGAC
Organism: Chrysolophus pictus; assembly: GCA_037305975.1. Lineage (NCBI taxonomy): Eukaryota > Metazoa > Chordata > Aves > Galliformes > Phasianidae > Chrysolophus > Chrysolophus pictus. Next base: position 82,400,981 of record CM074576.1, read on the forward strand.
AGATATGAGACAGGCAAAGAGTAAAGTTAGGACACTAAATTTTAGGAAAGCTCTTCAGGGAGTTAGTCAACAAAACACCCTGGGAAACTGTCCTCATGGGTAAGGGTGCAGAGGAGAGCTGACAGATCTTTTAGGAAGCTATCCTCGGTGTGCAAGAGCTCTTCATCCCCAGGTGTAGCAAGTCAGGAAAGGAAGGCAAGAGACTGGCATGGCTGAAATGAGACCTGCTAGTCAAACTGAAGAGTAAGAAGAAAATGCAGTGGAAACAGGGATGGGTATTATGGGAAGAGTATAAGGAAGCTACTAGGCTGTGTAGGGATGGGTCAGGAAAGCCAAGGCCCAGCTTGAACTGAACTTGGCAAAGGATGCCAAGAAGAAAAAGAAAGGCTTCTACACGTACCTCAACCAGAAAAGAAAAGTCCAGGAGGGTGTATTCCCCCTAGTGAGTGACACAGGCAGGCTGGTAACAACAGACAAGGAGAAGGCTGAGGTATTTAACAATTTTTTTGCCTAGATCTTCTCTGATAACTGCTTGTCACACAGCCCTCAAATGTTTGGTTTGGTAGGAAGGGATTGGGGAAGCAATGTCCTTCCCATTGCAACTGAAGATCAGGTTCATGACCACCCAAGGAACCTGAGCATTCACAAGTCTATGGGTCCCAATGAGATGCATCCCAGACTCCTAAGGGAATTGGCTGATGTAGTCACCAAGCCACTCTCAGTGACATTTAAAAAGTTGTGGCAATCAGATGAAGTCTCTGGTGACTGAAAAAAAGGCACCATTACGGCCATTTTTAAGGAAGGGTAAAAAGGATGATCATGGGAGCTACTGTCAATCTCCCCTCTGTGCCAGGAAACACCATGAAGCAGATCATCCTGGAAGCTATGCAAAGGCATATGAAAGACAGGGAGGTGATACAGGAGAACCAGCATGGCTTCACCAAGGGTAAGTCCTGCTTGACCAACCTAGTGGCCTTTTATGATGGTGTCACTACTTCAGTTGGACAAGGAAAGAGCCACTGATGTAATCTATCTGGACTTCAGTAAGGCCTTTAACATGGTACCCCACAACATCCTTCTCTCCAAATTGGAAAGATATGGATTTGATGGGTGGACTGTTCAATGGATGAAGAACTGGCTGCAGGGTTGAATCCAGAGACTGGTGGTTAATGGCTCAATGTCTGTGTGGAGATTGGTGATAAATGGCATTCCCCAGGGGTCAGTGCTCAGATCGATACTCTTTAATATCTTCATCAATGACATTGACAGTGGGGTCAAGTGCACCCTCAGCAAGTTTGCTGATGACATCAAACTGTGGGGTGCAGTCAACGCACCATAGGATGGGATGCCATCCAGAGGGACCTAGACAAGCTTGATCAGTGGGTCCAGGTGAACCTCATGAGGTTCAACAAATCCAAATGCAAGGAATTACACCTGGGTCAAGGCAAACCTCAATCAATACAAGCTAGGGAGTGAAAGCATTAAGCACAGCCATGATGAAAAAGACCTGGGTGTACTGGTGGATGGGAAGCTGGACATGAGCCAGCAATGTGCCCTTGCAGCCCAGACAGCCAACTGTATCCTGGGTGGCATCAATAGAAGTGTGGCCAGCAGTGTGAGGGAGGTGATCCTGTCCCTCTACTCTGCATTGATGAGGCCTCATCTGGAATACTGCATCTAGATGTGGAGTCCTCAGTACAGGAGAGACATGGACCTGTTGGAGTACATCCAGAATAGGACCACAAAAATGATCCAAGAGATGGAAAACCTCTCTTCCGAGGGCAAGCTGAAAGAGCTAGGGCTGTTTAGCTTGGAGAAGAGGATGTTTCAAAGCAGCCTTTCAGTATCTAAAGAGGAGCTACAGGAAAGAAGGGGACAAAGTCTTTAGCAGGGTCTGTGGTAGAAAAAGGGGAAATGGTTCCAAGCTTAAAGAGGATAGAGTTAGGTTGAATATAAGGAAAAAGTCTTTTACAGTGAGGGTGGTGAGGCATTGGAACAGGTTGCCCAGAGATGTGGTTGCCCACTTCCCAGACATTTTCAAGGCAAGGCTGGATCAGGCCCTGCCTGATCTAGATGTGCGTGCTCCTGTTCATTGCAGGAGAGTTGGACTAAATGACCTTTATAGGTGCCTTCCAATTCTGAGGATTCTATGATTCTAAAAAGTCACAAAGCTCTGTCACAGGGTTGTTCTCTGTTAAATGAATTAAATCTGAGTTGATAGGCAAGAAATCAGATAAAATCAGATATCTGTCAAAAAGTGGATTATTAATTTTTTTTTAATTTTTTTTTATTTTTTAATCTCACAGATGCTCTTTACCAGACACGCTTATATATTCCAATGAACAAGTCCTATGTAGGGCAGGAAAGTAATGCCTTCCTCTTTGTTTCCATGGAAACCACAATAGATACAGAAAGCACAATAATGCTATTTGATAGGAAAAGAACACTATTTTCAACATAGTCACCACCATTACCTATGCATTTTTGCTAGCAATGAACAAGAGCCGGTGTGCCATGCTCATAAATATCTGCAGCAGCAGAGGTCACCACTACCACTGTCAGGACTGCTGAAACTCACCACCCACCACCTCACTGTGCTCATATCCATTGTTTGGTCTCCATTAACATTCGGCAAGTGTCAATGAACGTCAATGGGTGCCATTTTTTCTGCACAGAGGAATTCAGCTGCACCCCTTTGCTTCACATGCACTTCCATGTTGCATGCCATTGTGTCAGACTGCCACTCTGCTGCCACCTGTCACACAGCAACAAAATGGAATACGATATTGGTGGGAAGATACAACTTCTACTGCCATAACACTAACATTCACGACTGACGCTGTGGGCCAACATCATAAAATAGGAGGCCATTGCTTTTGGAGAAGCCCTCTTATTTTATGTCAGTGAGGTACATTTATGCAGTAGTATGGATATGTGTACATATGTTCATATATATTAATGCACCTTTGTGTAGATATGTATGTGTACACATTTATATTTACAGGTATGTGCTACCCACGTGTTTGTTACTTCTGCTGTTTTTCTGTGGAAATGATTGGAAGTTACCATTTTTATCATTAATGCTTCAGATGATATGATTGTGACTTTGCATGAGAAGCTTGTTTTTCATTTCAAAGAAAAGTAGATTTCTAGCTCTTGTGGTGTAAACCTTGAAAACAAAGTAAATTAACATCAAAGAGGAAAAAAAAAAAAAAAGAAAGAAAGAAACTTAAGAATGCTGCATTCTTAAAATCTCACAGATTTCAAATCCCTCGCTTTTTCAGAATGTTTTCTAATTTCTCTGTGCATTCTGGTCAGAATCTGTGTTATCCTCCAGAAGCAGAAAACTCTTTTTCACATGGGAAACTTACTTTGCTTCCAGAACATGCAAAAACTACTGCTGTCATCAACTGCTATGTAATCCCCCTTGCTCTCTCTTCCAATAGGTAAGGTAAACGTCTGGGAGTTACATTCAGTGAAAAAAAAAAAAAAAAAGATGTACATTTCACAAAGAAAATTTAAACTTATGTGAGATAGCACAAAGACACAAAGATCATTCATTTTTGCTTAGATTTGCTTAGATTTGCTTAGATTTTCTTAGATTATTTAGCACCCAAGCAGTCCCATAGTTTGGATATTTTTTATCTGGTGAATAACACATCTAAAAATCTGTCTGCATTCGTTCCCAGCAAGTTCTATGGAAGATTTCAATTTTGATCAGTGTTAATCAATTTCCTGTTAATCAGAAACTTTGCTAGCTGGTAAAGTTTTGGTAAGTGAAATCTTCACCTAAATCCTGCTTCCTAACACTGGGTTATCAAAATAGGAGGCAGAGACCAGTCAACTGAATTAAAGGTAACTTAATCAACCTTTATAGGGAAATTATACTCGTAATCTAGTCTTCTTCCATCAAGTCTTCCCCACTCCCAATATTGTTTTATTTTGTCAGAATATTACACATCTGTACCTTTGTATATACTAAACTGGAGAGGAAACATCCAGAGGACAGGGAACAAACTGTCTGCAAATGAAAAACAGCACTGAAGAGTGCACGCAGAACCAAAGGGAATTCAAACTTACTGCTTAGGAGGCTTGGAGGACGTGACAGTGAGACACAGAGCTTCAAGGGAAATACCACACAGCTGCAGCAAAGTGTGCAGATCCTGCTGTTTCTGCCTCTCCAGAGACTCCTGGGAGAAAGCCCATCACTGAAGAGCAGACACAGCTTATTGGTTCTCCAGAGAGAGCATATGATTAACTACATCACTTCACCATCAAGTGCATGTGTTTCTCTCACTTTCCAGGAGCATTATCAGTACCCTATGGAGTCAATGACTCCTTCACCCTTAATGTGATAAAATGACAAAAAGTTCCATGGTGTTAAGGTTTAGCAAGGTGCTTAGGAGTAATCACAAGCCTCCAAGGACATCTGAAGCAGCTATTAAGTACTGGAAGTAGTTTTATCTGCTTAATAATTGTAGTAATGTATAGAATCTGAAATATTTTTATTGCTTTGGATTATGGAAACCTGTGACAGAAAACAGTGCCAAAGTATTTAAGTTACGGGCATTAAGAACTGTGGATGACTAATGGAAAATAGCTAGATGCTCTACATTGTATGAGAGGTCTTTAAAAATATCACAAATAACAAAAAAATCATAAAAATCATAGCAAAGTCAAGATATAAAGAGAATCTGACACAACACAGTTCCTAAACTGGGAGCTGGACCAAAACTGGCTCATTAGAAATTAAACAAAGAACATCTAAACTTGTTTACATCATTTTGAGTTCAGCTAAAACAAAGGGCTCAATTTTCCAATTGATTTTATTTTTCATTTCAAAGCAGTAGGCAGAATCATCTTGTAACAGTAGGTTAAGTGAGAGAAGAATCAGAACATAAGAGCAGAAGATACCCTCAAATAATTTCAAATAGGGACAGAATTGAAAGCACTTACTGGTCAAGTATCTGCAATGTCACAATAAAGAAAAAAAAGTGGTTCTTAATATGAAAGCATTCAAAGTCTCACAGAAGAACTGGCATGAATAACACTGTGACATGTTTTGACAGTTTTTGTAAAAATCAATGTGAAATGCTAGATGTAGGATCCTTTCTTACACCTCTGAGATAACATTAGGCTGGGAATAGACTGGTAAGTGGAGTAAGATTTCACTGGCAGACCTGAGCACAAAAAAATATGATTAAGAATACATTAACATTTGTGAAACCGATATATTGAATTTACTAGGCATGACAACTTGACGTACTAGACCTCAGCAAAAATTAAAACATAGCAGAAATTAAAGTACACTGGAGCTTTGGGAAAAAAAAACATTCCACCTGATCAAAAAACGATCCCCCCAAAATAAAATCATGTTAATTTCTTTCTTAGATTAACAGCTCAATTTTCAATGTTCACTGTTGCTCCCAGACATGATGTTTATAAAATGAAGATGCGTTTCAAAAATATTGCCTTAAAATTGGGGAATACCAAATATGGACACAAATATAAGCATTTATTTCTGCTCTCAGAATTCTCACAAATGCTGAAACCATTCTTTGTACTGCAACTGCAAAGTTTCTTTTCAGAAAATAAGTACCGCCAGCTCAGTGTTTCAAATCTGCAGCCTTAATTTCCATAATTAGAAATTTAAAGGCAACTACATTTACATCCAACGTTCTTCTAAAGAGCACTTTTGGAAGCCCAAGGTGTTATGTCTCTAATATACCTGGAAACAATTAGAGTACTGTCTGCATGTTACTCCATGGTACACCTCTGAATGGTTTAAAACTTCAGCATCATATCAAAAACCTTTATGAATGCCAGCCTTTTGAGTCCAGCAGTCAAACACAGTGGCACGCTGCTTGTTCCTATGCCACCTCATTGCCTACAGCACAAACAGGACCTATGTGTGCAACCCCAGCTGGCCATCTGCAGAGGCATGTGCCCTATATAGTTCCAGCCACAAGTCTCACACCATTCATGAAGATGTCAACTCTAGTCAGACTTGATTTCAGAGTAGCAGTGAGCCAATCTCAGCAACACAGTCTGGTCACTTCCTCAGCTGAAGAAGTTAGGGAATCTGAAGAAGGCTAAAAATCTTTGCCAGAAATATCTTCTTTATACTACTTTCAGTCTTGTCCCTGACAGAATGTTATTGTATTGATATGATCAACTCCCAGGCACTCTGAAAACTAAGGTGCATCTCCCATTCATTCTCGTGAAGCCACATTTCTACTTACTTTGACATTGGAAATACCATTTCAGGTACAGATTGTGACATAAACTGCCTTAAGCAGAGGGAAATCTGGCTATTCAGAAACACTTCTTTCAACAACTGTATCTGCAACTGCTCGATGTTCCTTTCCTTGTTGAAGAATGAAGAAAGAGAGGTGCTATCATTTATGAAAAAAGTGATATATACATACAGATACATTTACACATGCATATGACGATCCTGAGTTTGAGAAGGTGTAGCAAATTAACATGACGGAGCAAAGTATATTTTAACAATTCAAATTAAATAGAACCAACTGTTGTCTTCATACACTGCCGCCTCTGCCACCACTCCATATAAGCAGCCACTTTTTTAATTAAAAACTTTCATGTAATAGAATTTGATCATTTTGTAGAGTAAGTTCTGATATATCTGCTTGAGGTAAATCAGATAGATTTACATTAGATTTTGTGCTATCCGGAGGTTTTGTCTTTCATTATTATCAACCAGTATATATTCCCACAGGAGTTGTAGTACTGTAAGGGCAGAGCCTCTGTATGTTTGGCATTGCCTAAGTTATATGAAGGTATAGACAACTGCACTTAACATAATTTTCACACAAATTGTTTTTTGGAGGGCTGTTCTCCAACAGAAATATTTATAACCATGAACTATATCCATAGTTCAGATTATGAATACTCCTCCCTTTTGCAAGATTTACAAAAGCACTCTACATTTTACCAACTCCATAAATAATTGAAACTAAAGTAGCAGATAAATTGGGGATGAATTCTCCTGACTTTTTAAATTGTATTTGCTCATTTATAAGCCTTAGTAATGAATCTCCCAATTATTACAATAAATTAGAGAATTTCTGTTAATTAGTGGCCACCAGATGTCTCCCAGATCGTTCTGTCTATACAATAGAAAAACACTAAGAATCACAAGAAAAAAAATCAATGCAAACAAATGAATAAGAGCTAAAGAGTTCAGCCAATGCATGTTACTTGATTCGTGCCCAGATCCACAGTACATTCTTTAAAAATCAAACACAAATTACTGTGATTTATACTGTTCCTTGAGCAAAATTTTAAAAAAAGCAACAGTTGCATGTAATTACATTCTGTCTACCCTGCCAGATCTCTTTGTAGGAAAGCATCCACTGAAATATTCACTTTTTTGCAGTATTAGCTTTTTTGGTCTTAGAAAAAAATGTTACATCCAGGATTGTTTCAGTCTGCATGCCAGTGGCTAATTGCAATCCAAATTTTTCTGCCTCCTCAACAATTTATTCCTTTTATAGCGATGAAAGAAGGGAGAATAGTCTAGAGCCTTAGTCTCATTCCCCATTTTGTATACAAACTGGTAAAAGGACGAAGAGCATTCTACATGCTTCTTTTGCAGAAGTCCCTATTTTCCACTACAGCTATATCAACCCAAACGTGTTTTTTCACTCAGTAGGAATATTCATGTAGAATGAGAGTTGTTGACAGGGATGATCAAGCACAAAGGAGAACCATATCTGCTATAGACTGATCTTCCACTTGCAGTTAGCACACATTTGTTGCTCTCCTAGAGACATTTTTTCATTTTAGATTCATCTAAATAAACTTAATGTGTGCACTCTGAAACTACTCAACAGTGCAAATCGTATAACAGTAAATCGGGACAGTGAAGATATTAACTTCAGAAATCTACTGTATAAAATTAAAAAACTCATCTAGTTCCACACTTCCCTGTAGAGAGCCTAGAAATCTATTTTTATGCCATAATGACCATGCACTAGGAACGCTCACTGTACATCATGTAGCACCTGACATCATACATGCTATGTTATGAGTTAAATCTGAGGATAAAATAGAGTTGCAAAGCCTAAATCTGAGGTTGCCCACCATGGTTTAGCATTTCTGTTTCCACTTGTAGCTTGTTTCTCACTCATGCTTGTGGAAAAATTTCTTCTCCAAAACAGTGACGAAGCACTGGCATTGGCTGCCCAAGGAGTCACTGGAGTCACTGCCCCTGGAGGTGTTCAAGAACCATGTGGATGTGGCACTGAGGGACATGGGCAGTGGGCATGGTGAGTTGATGGTTGGACTGGATGATCCTTGTAATCTTTTCCAACTTTAATGATTCTGTGACTTCTGTATGTAGTTAGCACTGGCAATTTATAAGACAGTCACTATCAGATTTAGCACATTAAACTTATTTGAGATGGAAATTAGTCTACCTAGAGTCTGTACAGACCCAAGCACTGCTAAAAACACAAAGGAAAGTTCATAGTTTTGCCAGTGTAGTCTGACAGTTTGTTCTCAGCAGTGCACGCCATCAATCACAGTAGCTTGATAAGGTGAGCTGACCCCTTCAGTTAGAATGCCAAAGAAGTGATTACTGACTTTTGTTCGAAAGGAAAGGAGCTTCGGCATGAATGCATAATGTATTCTGACTCAAATGCCTGGGATGAATATCATCAGTTGTATTTCTGAAGGAATTTTCTCCTACAGCTCCCTTCATAAACAGTGTTGCTGCTTTGAGATCAGAGAATTCCCCCTCAGGCCACATCCTCATATATCTTTGTATGCTTTCTACTGCATCACTTATTTATCAAGATTAATCTTTATCTACAGGTGTCAGATAGTCCTTCAGTTGCAGGAAAGAAGAACAAGGAGTTGTTTTATTTTTTAAGCAACTAAGGCCATCTGAAGTAAAAAGTCTAAAAGCAATAGTAAAATTGTTCACTGTGCTCATACCTATTGCTAGCAGCAGCATTTTTTCCTCTTAGCATGCCGACAAACTGAAACCAAAGTTAACCTTTCCTTGGATGCTTCAACAGCTTATTCCGAGTCTGTTCTGCTCCGTTACACTTAATGGGTTCATTACTGTCACCTGAATTTTGCTTCAGATGTGGGTAACAGCTTAAGCGGATACCACAGAACTTGTCTAATTGTGAACACTGGGAAAAAAAATTAAATGAGTGCTGTGGTAACCATATATATAATTAGAAAAGTGATCAAACCCCCAAAAAAGGAAGGACTAAGAAAGGTCTCTTCTGTATTGCAAACACTATGTATTTGATTTAATGTGAATCAAAGATACATACATACAGAGACAACTTGATATTAAACTATAATCAATCATTTATATTATTTAATGTAAGACTGGATGGAAGCAGAAAATTGAATATATTTTCTTTTTCTTCTTAAATGGGCATGCCTCTATATTTAAAGCAAATTACATGAATTTATCAAAGATAGTGGAAGAATATATATATCTACCTGCATGAAAGAGTAATTTTTCCTAAAGTAAGAAAATATGGAGTCATGCAGTATGTCTGCCTAATATATGGACTTCTAATAATATACTGAAGTTAGAATGAAGCCAAGAGTTCCTGGCATAATAATACCTACTGCCTGGCAGGCTTGCATGAGGGTAAAATGTAATGCATAATACCATATTGATCTTGCTGTGCACTACTGGAGCAGGGACACCCAGAGCTCTATTCCTACTCTCTTTTTAAATTACTTTCAGATTTCAAAGACTTGGTTTAAAAAAAAAAAAAGTAAAAAAAAAAAAGAATAAACAGTAATACATCAAGGGTAGTTTGTTTTGGATGTAAGAGAATCTACAGCTAATACAGAATGCAGAAAATAAATTGTAGTTGCAGTTAATAATACAACATACACTTTAAATAAAACTCTCCTGGAGATAGCCAACTGTATCACATTTAGTATAGCATCTGGACAAAACCACATAATTACTAGTGAAAAATTTAAAAGAATATAGGTTAAATTCATGCCATTTCCCATTCATGTTTTCATGTTATATCCTTGTCATGAGAATGGATTGACTGAAGAAAGGCATGGGTTGTACTTCTCATTTTTCTCAGGGGAGTTGATTGTTTTCTAACTCAGCTTTCTCAGGAGTTCACTGTTTTCAAACAAGCAGAAGACAAACCCTGCCATTACATTTCAGCAGAAGTTACACACAGAAAATCATCTCACGTAACATGGTCACTATTTCAGATTTCAAGCATCATGTTGCATTCTTGTAAATATCCGTATCCATATGTAACTGTAACATACTTCTGACACACCGGGCTTGGAGGTAGCCCATAGTTGCATACAGGAACTGAGCTCTCATTTTCTTCTCATTTCTCTTGCTGCAGTCTGAAGTAATGTCTTAAGACTAGTGCCAGTGCATGGAAAAATCACACCAATTCAAGGTAGTGCATTGTACTGTTTGCTTTCATGTTTTATCTGTAAAGGACTTGATTGTGCAGGACAGTAGATTAGGAGCTAAGTTCTGAGTGCTGCTTCAGAGTAAAGCAACTGCCTAAGACACCTAATATCCACAAAAGGAGGGGTTTTTTTGTAACCCATTACCACACTCTAAAATGCACTATAAAATGAGCTCCAGCTCTGTATCACATACAAAGCAATACTTGAATATTCTAAGTACAGTGATTGAGACATTTTACTTTGAAACAATATGTCATGAAACCCAATTAATTTGACCATATAAATATGTACAGGCATAGAAAATGGTACAGGAAATACAAAACATGCAGAGATACTTAACTAGATCTCTTGCCTTCCGAATAATGCTGCCATACAGGTCAGTTTTAAGCAATAGTGTTACCAAAATTAGTTTGCTCTCTTACTCCTCACTTTCAGTCAGGTTCAGCCTGTTTGGCAGCCTCTTAGCTGTTTTCAAATCTTCAAAACCAAGCCTTTCATTAGCTTCAAGAGAATACCTTGTAAGTAAAGCCTCTTATTCATTTCATGGAAATTACAATAGATAGAAAGGGCACAGCAACACTAGGGTAAACTCAGCTATGAAACACTATTTTTCAATAGTCACCACCTTTAGCTATGCATTTTTGCCAACAATGAACAAGAGCCTGCATGTCATGCTTGTAAAGATTTGCACCAGTGGAGGTGACCCACTGTCACTGGCACCTCTGCTGAAACGCACCACCCACTGCCTCACTGTGCTTATACTCACTGATTGGTATCCATCAACATTCAGCAAGTGATTATGCATTTTTTCTGCATGGAGGAATTCAATGACTCATCTTTACTTCATCCGCACTTACACGTCAAATACCATTCTGTCAGTGTGCCCCTCTGCTGCCATCTGTCCCACAGCAAGAACATGGAATGGGATATTGGCGAGCAAGTTCAACCTCTACTGCCATACCACCAACATCCACCTCTATTGTTGTAGGTCAACATCATAAAATAGGAAGCATTATTTTTGGAGCAGCCCTGATGTATGCTTATATCTGAGACAACAGTATTTCTCAGATTTCACATGAAGTACCCTCCAAGATAGCATCTTTGCTTACTGTTCAAGCTGAGATTCTCCATGCTTCATATTTTGATTTGGAAAAACAGATATAAGAAAATGTCATTAGTCACCCATTAATTAATTTTATCTCATCAAGAGATAAAGAAGCCTCAAACACTTTCCATGGCTCCTGATATCTTGTTACCTATTTACCCTTCTCTGTCCATTGAGTGATCATCACCACCATGACAGAAGGAAAAACAAGGCTGAGCTGCTTGCCTATCCACATTCAGAAAAGCCTGACTGCAATTGCTCCCTAGCATACACCAGTCCCTCTCCAAACGATACGGCCACAAATAATCATTTGTTATGTTATGTCTACCAAATAAAGGAGGCCTGTGCATACAAACAGATAAAGAGTTTTTGTGTTAGCATGGTACTTTGTCTCACATGATTGAAGTCATGATTGCAGTCAATCTGCCACAGCAGAATGCCAAATATGCCCTCTGCTCTTACGCTGCAAAGAGAATAACGTAAAAGAGTAACTCCAATCACATCTCTAGGTGGTATGTTCACATTCTTTTTCACCAGATCAAGACAAATGCAATAGCTGTTCCATACAATAAGAAATAGCAGAGCAGGCAGGGTTATATACTCTGAGTTCTGTGTCTGAACCATATAAGCTTTGTTCATAGAATTGGCAGAGGCCCAGCATCTCAGAGTACAGTTCGGAAGCAAGAGGCTGGCCCCTTGCACCAGTTATAAAGAAAACTTAGAGGAACAATGGTCTTTAAAAAATGCTTTGAAATGCTGCACCTTGCCCTACTCTTTTATTATCATTATTATTTAAATATTTTATTTTGCAGTTTTAAGTCACACCAGTTTTAAGCACTGAAAGCTTCCAAAAAAGTTCACTATTTATATCTAAATAAGTAAATATGAATGTAGCCACTGTACTGGTCAATATAATCCTAGTCCAAAACATCACATTTTTGTAAGAAAAGAAAAATATATGGGGATACTTGAGATTAGTAGGAAACTGGAAACACAACAGAAATTGTGAAAGAAAGAAATAAATTGTGAAAGAAATAAATTGTGGAAGGAAGGAAGGAAGGAAGGAAGGAAGGAAGGAAGGAAGGAAGGAAGGAAGGAAGGAAGGAAGGAAGGAAGGAAGGAAGGAAGGAAGGAAGAAACCTAACCAACAAACACACAAACGCCATTAACAAAAAAACTGCAATGCCTCAGAAAGGAAAGGTAAGGTTACAGGATTTCATGCACTCAATACATCTGGAGGTTTTCTGAAGGATATGTGCTTTCCTGTTACAATATAATCTCTCCCATTGGAGTGAGCTTGTAGGGATCTCCATCTGAAGGATCTTCCTCATTACTGAGGCTGCCTGAGCTGGTTCTTTGCTAGTTGGAAGAGCAATACCAGCAGGTGGACAATACTTAATAGCTGTCACTAAATATTTTCAAGAATTAGAAGGCCTACTCCAGTGTCTTCTTCTCATTATATTTCAACCAAAACAGGTAAAGCCACTGCTGCAGAGTTGGAGATGAGATATAACTAACTCACTACACAATGGTCTACAGCATTTGCCGTCTTTCTGAGAAGCTGTCAGGTAAAACAATACCACTAAAAGCTTAGAAGGGATGTTTGCTTTGTAACATCTGAATTAGGCACACTGAACCAGACACCATGTTTTCAGTTTTATGAACAATTTTTAACAGCTGTTAAAGATGGAATAAAGTGCTGTTTGATTCACAGAAACTCAATGTCACTCTGAAGTTAAATGCTTAAGGCAAGTCATCTCTACTTAAAAAATAAGCACACTGTTAATAGAGTCTCCCATATCTTAGCTGTCAATAATTTCATTCTGTGCTTTCTGGCTAAACAGAACCTTATTCATAACTTTCTTTAAGCCTTTTTTGATGTCTTACATAATGCGCTCCCAGAAGACCCTACAGGCGAACTTTTCTAAGAGTGCTATGCTTTGAGACGCCAGTAATGTTAATTGCAGCCTGGCATCAAGCTTATTTTATGGCTTCTAGATAAACTATATGTGGGCAGGTGACATATTAGTATTTGGTATGAGAAATGAAAAAAAGACAATCACCTGAACTCAAGATTTTGGGATAAAACTTAAAGAACTACATGCAATTTGACATTTTCTTTCATTTTTTCCTTCAAAAAATTGCAAGTGAAAAGTAAGTCCCACTATTTCCAACGTTTGAAATATTTAATGGCAAATTATTGTTTGCCATTTAATAAATAGTAGTTACTTGAGGTGACAGAATTACCCCCTACTTGCTGCTGTTAACCCATTAGTTATTTTAGACTATTATGAACTTTGAGAATTACTTCATGCATTGTTCCAGCTAACTTAAACATTTTCCTTTAATCTTAACACAGCAATCTTGCTTTTGCTCACATTTTTACCCAAGCTGGTAAAAATTACCATAAGTAAAAAACAGTGAAACTCAGGCAAGCTCAGTAACTTTTGACAAATTAAGGCTTACTAAAATACAGGAGATGAGTGAAACTTGAAAAGTTATGAATAGGCATGTCAGGAAATGAAAATAACCTCTCTGATTTGTTCCGGAAAAAAATCTACCACCTTTGAATACTGTATTCAAAGCAGTATTTTGGAGATCTCTACATGTAACAAAGATAAGCATCCTTTGACTCAGAAACCACTATGATTTCCTATATTTGTTTTGTAGAATGGCCTTGTACAGTGTATAGAAAACTGAAAAAGACTCATCTTACTGTTTTTCATTCAGCAGATGTTTTCTTGTAGTGAAATAAATATAATAACAGAGCTATTCAAAATGGTTGTTTTGATTACCATCTTGTTTATTTTGATTTCATGTTGAAGAATTGTCTTTAAGCAAACAATAACTACCGAATTTCAAATGATTGAGCAATTCTGACTTTTATTTTTTTATCCTTTCTAAGCTCTCTCTTTGCACTATGGAAGAGGCAATACCTCAAAGAACACAATTAAAGAAAAATAGTTAATTGAAAGAAATTTTAAACATTACTCTGTTCTCTGTCTGCCTCTCTTATTTTTGCAACGCAATAAAAATTTTGATTTTCAAGGAGGTCATTCCTTGTCTGCAAAGAAATATATAAATAAAAACAAAAACAAAAGTGAAAAAGACTTCTAGCAACGAATTAACTGCTACTGTGGTATTTGGTCTTAACCACTCTGGCTCTTTCCACTTTATTAACAGGGAAAACAACTGCTCCGAGTTCAAACTGATTAATACACAAGATATAAAAAAGCCAGCTGCAGCCATGGAGTTTCTGAGCTGCCAATGGAGGTTATCAGGAGCTTGTCTAATTCTGATTGCATCAACTGATGCAGAAAAAAACCTGACAATGAAAGATATTATCCTATTTATAAAATCTGCCATCATGTCTACAGTAACAGTAGTGTTAGTTTGTCCTTCAGGTTTTCAAGCAACCTTTTCTTCCTCTGTCTGTTCGCTGGATAAATGACTTGCCTTCCATAGAGACTCAAGACTGTAGGATTTTGTGGTAAAGAGCAGAGAAAACAAACCTATGAAAGAAGTAATGGAAATTATGAATCATAAATGGAAAATTAGCTCCAAAAGATGATGTCTAGGAAGTCACTGCTGCAAATGCAGCTGTAGAAAAAAATCAACTAAAGTAGCACAATGTCTATACTGATATTCATCATGCCTAATTATTAGTTTCTCCAGGCAGTCTGAATATGTGTTTGTACAGCTATTACTTAGAGGAATGCTTGCTGGCAAATTAAAATGTGCCACATAAAGACACTGAAGAACATCCAGACCTCAAATTTATGTTATCCTGATCCAACAACAGCTCAAGTAGGTTCAACCTCACTTTAAGATCATTGAATTTTTGTTTTACTTCAATGCAAACTAATCAGAATGAAAAAGAAAAAAAAAATCTTTGCTATCCAGATGGATCCCACCTAGCTAGGTTTCTCCAAAGAAATTAAGATAATGAATGCTGAAATGAAATAGTGCAATGGTAATGGATGGTAGGGGTTAAGCATTTATGTATATGGATTCTTCAATGGTGAACTGATGGATAAATATAAAAATGTGTCTCTCTTCAAGAGAATATACAAGAATGTGCAGAGTGAATATTGCTTTAGAATGCTCATCTTTGCAACTTTAATACTTTTTAATCACAGTATCTTGTATTTAATAAAAAAGTGAATCTTGAAAGTACATTTCAGTGACATTCGAAGAATGTCTTCAAAATATTTGCATTTTATGGCTAACATCTATAGAGAGGGTTCCATAGCTTTTTTTTATTGATAAAAACCAGGAGTGTCAGGAAACTGCAATGAAAAAGTAAAATATTCAGCAATTCCCAAATGATATTAAAATCCAACTCCACTCACTATCTCACTGCCTGATTTACAAAATTCATCAAACTCCAACTTTATGTCTGTAAGGTCCTGGGAACTCTGTGAGGGGGAAACCTGAGGCTTATGCAGAATCACTTGAAAAATCAAGAATTAGCTATGGCATCTGAAAGCTAACAGATCATTTTCAGAAGAAAAAAAAAAAAGAAAAAGGAAGAGGGAAATAACTATCAAGCAGTTGCGCAGGGCAGGTAAATATTTGAGATGTCGTAGTGTTAATTATCTTTGATCTCAGCACAGACTGAGTAGTATTTTTATAGAGGACCTAGCAAGCAAGCTTTTAAACTCCTGTGAGATTTTACTCTGAAAAGTAAGGTTTCAGAGACAATTGCTTTGTCAAGAGGAAAAAAATGTAAGGAACTCATACTGCAAAATAGTCAGTATCTTAGGTATTGGTATTTTGTTGTAGTGATTTTTTTGTACATTTCATATTTACATTAAAAAGCACATTGTGTTTTAACAGTGTTAGTACCAAGGCCTACAGTCCATGAAATTTTGAGGAATGGCACTTATGCTCTGGTAATTACGCTCAAAGTATTTTTCCATTGCCAATAGGAGAGAAATGCAATGGTAAAATAATTCTCAGCCAGCATGCTTTGTTGTTTATCAGGCAAAGTAAATAACCACGTGGGAAGTGAGCAACATTAAAATTTCAAGGAATGACAATTTGAAAAGGTGGACACAGTATCTGTTTAACTCAACATTTTGATAAGCCTTGAATGGATTTCATTTTTTAACAAACTACCTATGTTATTTCTGAGATACTACATCCAAAGCTATTCACAAAAAGCTGATCAGTCACTATGTGTAATACTCAGCAAGGTTCTTCAAGGCTGTCAATGAAGCAAGAGTGAACAGAAGGCTCTAAAAGAGTTTAGTATTTTCTCTTAGGTCAGTAACATAGACACAGGTGTTCCACAAGTTGGAGATGCAGCTCGCTCAACTCAACTAAAAGTGGCTATCATGTCCTATGTTAGTAATATATCAAAGGCTTAAGACATCTGAAAATAAACCAAGGACCACAGAAAGTCCATTACACATCTAGTAAAATCCAAGACAGATTTCTGCATTGTGAATAAATCATGTTATTTTTACTACTGTGTCATGGTTCAGGCCTAATTTGGCCCAGTTCCGTGACTGATGGAGCAGGGGGACCCACAGACTCATGCCCCAAGGAAGGGGAAAGGAGAGTAGGAAAAAGGTAGCGAGATGGGCCTAAAAACAAAACAGCAGCAACGAACTAAGGTAGAAAACTAATTTACTAAATATGACAGCAGAATGCAAGATAACACAATATAATACAATATAATTGGAATTGAAGCTAATAAATAAAATAAAATGAGAGAGTGAGTGTCCAAAACTGAAGGCAGAGACAAGCAGTAAAAGGATTAGTCTTGTGACTCCAACACAGTTTTATCTTTCCCTCTGAATGGAAAACAGAAACGGAACAGCAAAGCCTTCTAGGACATGTAGTTCATTTTTTCTCTTTTGAGAAAAGTACCTGGAAATATCAGCAATCCACGGACCTGAAACATTAACTCTAACTCCCAGTGCACTACATGATGTTATGATGTGTAATATGAGTAACAGAAATCACGAAACTATAACATCCTGCTTTCCTGCAACTATTCCCCATCTTTTCTCCATCTTCTGCCTACGTAACACAGGTGAGAAAATAATGAATTTCTAAATGTCACTTTAACTACATTAATTGCTTGTAATATTTTTATAGCTCAACTGTAAATGACTTCAAAAGCATTTAATATATGATAGTTGTTTTTATGAGCCTATTTATAGGCAATTATATGCCTATGTAGTTAGATATGTGCCATTAAAGACTCCAGCTATGAACTTTGCTGTAAAAGTGAAAATACGTTTTATCTTTAGAGATGCTGTCTTATTAAGAAATTAGCATCATTCCTGTTGATGGCCTGTTGCCCTAGCACCTGTACCATGCAATAATAAACACAATATGGATATCACCAGCCCTAGACACAAGTGGCCCTCTTTGCAACATGACATTCGCAAAATGACATGTGACAGAATGCCAATTGTGCGTGCTTTTTCACAGTGGAAGTTTGGCTTTTGCAGGTATCACTCATCCATTTCTAGTGTAACCAAAACAGTTCATTGTGAGTGGTTTTCTGTTCAGTGCCTGGACTGATAGTCACAGACTTCTGTGTATGTGCACCTGAGAGTGCAGAAGAGGATGGGGTAGCTCCTTCTTTCAGCCCATTCATTCCCAAAAATAAGAATGCATAACTGGAAACTGGGCTCCATCAGGAGAAGAGATTTCTCTATATGTCTCCCCTTTCTCCCTTCCACTCACTGCTTCTATAGAAATTCTCATTGCCTTACGTAATTTAGCTTAAGAGTAAAGATATAGTTCTGGACCAAATAAATTGAGACTGCTCCATTTTGCTATATCTACTGTGCCACAGAAACCAGGACTGTGATTTGCCACTCCCTCAGATCTTCCCCAGAGCATTCACTCCTTTTGTCTCACAGCAAGGTGTCAGTCAACTGCTGAGGCTGGAAAGCAGGAATGGGTGAGTTGAAACCCTCAGCCTTCACTAAGTTAAACACTGCAGTTAAAAAGACATATTTGAATCCACCTGCCCCTTAAGAAAACCTGCTTTTGTTTGATTTTAATCTCAGTGCTGAAGGATTTTCCAGACTTGTTTTGACTGATAGCACCTCAAGAGGATTTCAGTGGGTAGGTATCATTGAGCTTCAGTAACTGGTTCTTACTGATTTGTTGTATCATGTTTTAAAGAAGGAACAGAACTTCAATTAACTTCCTATCTGTTTATAATACATAACGATAGATAAAAACAAATTATTCCTTCTGTTTTCTACTAATTATCTATGTTCATAATACAGAAAACAAATATCTTCTGTACATCAATACTGTAATGTGCACTGAAGAATTAAATACATCCATATAATTTTTTTCAATGGATTTTTATCAAGCATAGAAAATAGTTTCAATACGTGCTAAGAGATTAAAGTAGCAACCACTTTCCAAGTTGCTTAAGAGCTTTTCTAAGTGAATCTAGGGTAGTACAATTTTCTAGTTAAAATGAATTTTCAGTAGACATAAAAATCACAGAACAATCATCTGCCAGTGACATAAGATAATTCCAAAAACAGCAGCCTGACAACTCAGTTTAGTGAATATGTCAAACACCTAGTGTGAAATAATTCAAACCTTTGTTTCTGGCTTAATCGTTCTCCTACACTGTTGTGATTTAACACAACAATCTGATTGGGCATGCTGACCCTCAGCAACTATGTAAAACAGAAGGGACCTCTGAAAGACCAGGCAAGGTAGACAGTTGCTTAATATCCTCCATCTCCAAGGCAGCTTCAATACCCTGAAGTATCCTCTCCTGAGGTAGTCTATGCCACAGATGCATGGGGCCTCAGGGCCAGACACTATGTTACTGTAAGAGTAACCTTTAGAAGTCTAAAAATTGATTAATCTTTAAAGGATGTCTTGGATTTCCTTTAACCACTCACAACAATAAAGACATAGAGGCCCTGGAGTGTGTCCAGAGAATGGCAGCGAAGCTGTGAAGGGCCTGGAGCACAAGTCTTATTGGGAGAGGCTGAGGGAACTGGGATTTTCAGTCTGCAGAAGAGGAGGCTCAGAGGAGATGTTATCGCTCTCTACAATTGCCTGAAGGGAGGTTGTGATGTAGTGCGGATCAATCTCTTCTCCCATGTAACAGCAATAGGATGAGAGGGAATGGCCTCAAGTTGTGCCAGGAGAGGTTCAGGTTGGACGTTAGGAAATACTTCTGTGAGAGAGTGGTGAGGCATTGGCACAGGCTACCCAGGGAGGTGGTGGAGTCAGCGTCCCTGGAGGTGTTCAAGAAGCGTTTAGATGTTGTACTGAGGGACATGGTTAGTGGGAAATACTGCTGATAAGTGGATGGTTGGACTAGATGATCTTAGAGGTCTTTTCCAACCTTGGGGATTCTATGATTCTACGATTCTATGTTTTGCCCACTCCATCCTAGTTAGTAATTTCAGCCTCCAATACATTCAGCTCTTGGAATTCCCCTGTCACTCCAAAAATACAACAGATGGATTCTGCCCCTTTATACCTTGATGGCATTGGGGTATACTGTGCAGTGGTGGCCTTATACTCCTGGGGCTCCTATGCACCAGGCCATTGAAGCCACATCATCCAAGAAACCCAGCTGATCCTTTCCTCCACCTGGCTGGAGGTAAGGCCCTGCTAGTCCTGGTCATAGTCTTTGTTACTCACTTCCTGTAAATGCAAAATCACAATGATTTTCATTAAGATCAGAGGTGAGATCAGCTCATCGACTCTCTACTCTTTTCAGTTGGAGAACTGCCAACTAAAAACTGGAGTAGACATTTCCCTGGAAGAACCCCCTTTACCTTGTTTTTTACTTGCAACTCTCACACTCATACCTCTAGGTCCAAGGCAGATTTTCTATCCCATTTTCACTAACTACCCACCATCCTCTCACCCCCTACAATGGAATGGGGAAAAAAACCTGAAAGGTGCAAGAACTCCTAGGTTGAGATAAAGACATCTTTCTAAGCAAATAAAGAAAGAAACCAAAAGAAAGAATAAACAAAACAAGTGATGCACTCTGCTACTGCCCACCACCGGTTGACTCATGCTCAGCCAGATTCCAAGCAGCAGCAGTTCTCCTGGTCAACTACTCCCATATGTTGTTCAGCATGATGTCATGTGGTATGGAATATCCCTTTGGCCAGTTTGGGTCAGATGTCCCAACTGTGTTCCCTCCCATATGCTTGTACACCCCCGGCCTCCTCCCTGGCAGGGTAACATGAGAAGCAAAAAAGCCCTTGACTAGTGTAACCACTGCTCAGCAACTAAATCACTGCTGTATTATCAACACTGTTTTTGTTTTAAATCCAAAGCACAGCACCATACCAACCCCTATGAAGAAAATTAACTCTATCCCAGCCAAAACTAGGATATTTCTAACTATTTCTAATTCAACTTATTGCAGTATTGAGTCATGCTATGTCCAACACAGGAGTACTGTAATGTATTAAATTAAAGGCTGCTGATTATATTCACATGTGCACAGAGACAAACAATTAATGTAATGAACCAGTGACTGCAAAGCTTATCATAATATTGTATGAGATCTTAAGCTCTAGAAATTACCCTGACCACATCTTTATGCTTTCCTTCCTATATTACTGTAAAATGCAAATTAGCACATTGAACTCCGAAAGGCTGCAAAAGGACTGATCTATTTAAAGCCTGTGCTGTGGAAACACAGTCCTACAGCAAATCTGGAAAAACAAATTAAAAGCAATTAGGCTAAAGTGACGAAAATACAGAAGCAGGGTTAAGAGTTACCAGCCTGCTCAGTATTTATTGAAGCAAGATATTTCCAGTACGAACCTGTGACAGGAAGTCTAATGGCATGGAGTTTGCTTTTCCTTGTCCCTGATAGTCAGTCACTGCTGCTTGCCCAGCTATCTTCTTTTCTGGAAGAGCCAAGAGTGATGTCACAGCCACCTTTAGTTGAGGACAATCACAAGATACAAGTCTTCTGTTTACGTGGGCTGTTCATCAGACTACACGCTCCAGTGAATTCATGGGTGGAATTTTCCTCATTCTTTATAACTTTTACACTCAAATGCAAAGGATCTACATCACCCCTGCTCTGCTCTTAGCTCCTCTTGCTTTATGGGACAGAACTGACAAACTAGGATCAGAGCATGCACACAACTGAAACATTAACGTTGTACCCCTATTCTGTGTGTCAGAGGTCCCAGCTCCTGACACGCTGTTACTGTCTTTGAAAGAGAAGTTCCTTCTACTCTTACACAGGAGAACTGGCTTCACCACTGCTATGTCAATCTATGCAGTAAAATAAACAAACAAACAAACAAACAAACAAATAAATAAATAAAATCTAGTGCAGTAAAATGTTATTGGTATTTTCTTGTTAAAAGGTTTTTTTTGTAGTATATACAGCTCTCCTTTACCCCTGTCTTGAAGAACAGAGAGCACTGGTTACAATTTCAGATCCTCAACCTTTCTTCACATTTTAGGTATTACTTTGTTGCAGTATTGCCACGGATTCAGTCTGTCACTGGAACAGAAATGTCTTTAATCGCAATCAAATGTCTTGGGCACTTGGCAGTGATGGGCAAATTGTTAGATCAAGTTCTGCTACATTCTGCCAGAGTGCTTGTAATCTAGAAAACAGGACAGGAGATGCTCTCAGACATGCAGGGGAGGACAAGGTAAGAACAAGACGTGGTTGGGCAGTGCAATAGGACAGCCGTCTTCTCTGTCAGTTCTTTTGATTGTGTTCTTGGCAATGAGAATTTTAGGATAATGTATTGCATTGCAGACCTTTGGAGATATTTATAACAAGTATCTTCTGAACATGAGAAATGAATCACAAAAAAAGAAAAGCCTGTCTGTTCAGATATTAACAGCTGGAATGAAGAGCTCTATAGAGCAACAAATGATAAATGACAGACTGAATGACTAATCAAAACGGTCATCTCCAGGCTGTCACAATGTGTAGGCATTCCAAGCATGGAAAAAAGAACTTCAAAAGCACAAATAGCACATTTACATTGATGATGCACCATGGAATGGGACCTCAATTGAATGGGAGACTGACATGCTGTAATCATTTGTTGTTATTTTGGGATGATATAACAAGTTATTAGTATGTCCCAGATGAGGACAAAATTGAGATGGTACAATAAGTCTTACTTCAACTCACTAAATTTCCAGGTTACTTTTCTGTCAAAACTGCGACATACCCAGATGGCGCTGCTTGAGGAATATTTGTGAGGTCTTGTGTTTTGCAGCACATTGTTTAAATTAAAGCAGTAGCTGAATTTCCTCTTAAAAAGCTCACTCAATATTTCATTACTGTTGACAGGAGTTACAGGACTGAAAAGACTTGTAGTGTGCATGCCTGACATTATCTTCAATCTAGCTACTACCTGCTCAGTTAGAACATGTTGAGAAAAAAATAGCTAATCGTTTAAAGAGCATATCATTTGGTAACGTCTAAATTGCTGCTAGTGCTATTTATAAATAATTCAAAATAAAATGAGAGCCACAGTAAACACAGCTGTAGGTTTTTTGCTGTCACCCACCTGCTGGTGAATCTGGGATGGAGCTTCAGCAGCTGCTTATCAGCTTCAAACAAACAAACAAACAAAAAAAATCCATTAATAATATTATTATTGTCGCTACTAAAGCTCTCACCTGGATGCATGCAACTTGTAAAACTTGGTACTTGGTGTATTTTTGTTATCTGACACAGAAGAATTTTCTTCAGTGCCAGCCATGACTTTCACCTATAGCCTGATGCAAAACTCCCAGGTATTACATATCTTTCAGAGACAGTCTAAGGTAAGAGAGAACACTGCTGCATGTAGAGTTATTTTTGCAGAAATTGCTTAGGAAAGAATACTCTTTAATTTCCACATGAGTAGAGTATTCTTGTATTTGTGTGTCCCTTGAATTTGCCATTCTCTAGAAGACAAGTTTCTGAAGATAACATATTGGACATTATTATCCATCAATCCCAATCTGTATAAGTGCTGTGAGCTGTGCTAATCAGCCACAGAATATTCTCCCCAGTACCCCACCCATTTGCACTCACTGAGGATTTGACTCCAAAACACTTCTGAAAGTAAGATTTCTTCTCAAGTTTCTGATCTGTATGGATTTCCAACATAGCTAAACAACTAGAAGGATTTTTTTCTCTGCCATGACTGTGCACCCTGTATACCTGCTTGATATCCAAAGTAAGTAGCCTTGGGATGTATGACAAGAAAACACCATATTATCTTGTCCTACATGATTTCCTAGCCATACATGAAGAATAAAAAAATAACAATTCTGCCTATCAACACAAGATGTTGTGAAATAGTGTCTTGTTCAAAAGTTCACTTACTTCTTCCTACAAGCAAGAAAGGAATTACATATGATGCAACACTGAAACCTGTCATAAGGAGATAAAGATCATAATAGATGTATCTACTGTGTTGATCTTCAAAGATAACAGTTGTCTTTACGTGAAGTTCCCACTCCAATACTAGAAATCTTTACTGTGTCTAGTCTGTAAGTAGTTCCTTCTGGCCTTTCTGTACTTTTCCTCATGCAACTGCCTTTTTGTCAGACAAAGGGTTAGCTAAGTTATTTACTTTGGTTACTTCATTTAATTGGCTGTGTACACAGAGTTACAAAGCAGCGATTAAATGAGCAGAGCACCTTTTACAAGTTCAACTGCTAGAAAAGGAAATGGGAACAGGATGGCTCTGATATAATGGGGGGGAAAGCTGTGCTGGAAACAGTCATGGAATGAGTATATAAAGGCAAATGAATGTCAGCTTTAAAAATAGAATTTTCCAAGGAACAGCTTCAGAGAACTGAAGAAGGAATTTGCTTTTCCCTTTTTATTTTTTATTCAAAGAATTAAGAGACTAGGAGAAGGGGAGCTGCCAAAAAACACACAAAATGGTTTCTTATTTGAATGCGAGTGAAGTTTTCCAACTGGTGGCAAAAGTTTGCTTTTTGCCATGCTTGTGGAACTTACTTATCTTACTAATAGACCAGCTAGAATAAATAGAGCCTTTCTTCATGCAAATATAAAGTGTTTGAGAGAGCTGGGGTGGAGGAGAGTCAGACAAAAGAGGACAAGCAAACTGAAGGCTGAGATGCTTTTAAATTCTTCTCTATTTATAATTGCATCCAGTTCAACTGAAATATTTGGCAAAAATGCCCATAATCTCTAACATGAAAAAGTGCATCTTTGTAAGAAGTGTTTTCCCCAAGAAATCCTAGGAATATTACTTGTAAGTCTCTTTAAATACAAAAGCTTAAATTACTGCACTAGTAGACCCTGCCAGCATTATGAAATCAAAGCTGACTTTGAACAGAAAAATATAGGTTACAGAATGCACAGCAGGGTTTCCTGGTTTAGATCTATAGCTCCCAGACCAGGAACTAACTTGTAATTATTTGACAGAGCTCTGGAAGGCATCCTCTACCAGCATCAGAGAAGGGGGAGTGTTCACTTAATGTTTCAGGGCCCGGAGTCCTGTTACTTTGCTTCTTTCTCTCTGGTGAGCAATTATCATCTCAGGAATCACTGATTTTACTCAACTCCCATGTTAATTGACTGAAATGATAGGGCCAGAATGTACTAAAAGTCCCTTCCAATTGTGCATGATTAAAAGGATAAAACGTAAAGCAGGGTGTTCAGTGTGAAAGAATCAACTCGCTTAAATGGCTTAAACTGCTAAAATAGTAGCCAAGAAAAATTAGAATCTTATTCCCTCAAGTTCTTTTATACTGATATAAGGTACTTCTTCAGTTGATTTCAGAATATTTGTTTATAGAGAGTCACAGTATTTCACTACAATCATCCCTAGTTATTAGGTGAGTGCACTGGAAACACAAATTCCCGAGTTTAGATCCAGCTTATTAATTGACATTGGACACCCCTGCTTTATATAAAGGAATTTTCAACGACAATATTTCCCTCCACAGCAATGGAAAGGAAGTAGACTTCGCAGGGTTCTGCTGAGAAGGGAAAGAAATTTGTTCAATGTGATTTGCTTAGTGATGACTGACTGGACAACTGCATCATGTTTATCAGGCTGACTGTTTGGGAAATTAAGGAACAGGTGGTAGTGATGGTGAAGATTAAAGAACAGAGCTACAGGGATACTCAGTTGGATAATGCAAAGCACGTTTATGAATTTTCCCTGAAGTAGTAGGATTGATGTTTAATGATAGCAGCTGTATGCATGACAAAGGAACACATTAAAAGAAAGGCTAAACATGGGAAAGAGCAAAAATAAAGTGACTTTGGTCCCTCCAAGCTTTATCAGATCAGGCTGATACTCTCAGCATTCAGTTTTAAAAACAGAAGAATATGTATTGCCACATCTGTTTCTTCGTTGTTGTTGCTGATGGGGGTTTTTTTGCAGGTTTTGAGCAAATCACAGGGCTTTCTTGTAGCAAAAACAAACACTTTCACTCTATTCAGTCTAGTGGTTGTAAAAGTTAAAGATTCATGATGTGCTACCATTTCTTGCACCTAGACTATTAGCATCATCATCATATAAACAAAACATCAAAATGCCTGTAGTACATGCAGCAAAGAGAGCACCATTAATATTACATCATGAGCCCCTTACAATTGTTTGATTGAGCCCAGGAATTCTGATGATTAGGACTGTCAGATGAGAACCCCTCCTACATTGCTGAGGGGGAGGTATGCATAATTAAAAAGTAATCATTCCTTCATATGCACTAAGACAATGAGTCAAATATTTAAATGTATTTATTTGCATTTGGAGCTAAAGTGTCATTGCAGATTGTGAAATTTGTATGTCTAATTCATTTTGGAGTTTGTGAAAATCTTAACAAATAGAATCATACGATCATTTTAGTTGGAAGATCTTAAAGATCAACTGGTCCAACTCCCTTGCAATGAAGAGGGACACCTTCATCTACATCAGGTTGCTCAGAGCTCCGTCCAGCCTGACCTTGAGTGTCTCCACGGATGGGGCATCCACCCCCTCTGTGGGCACTCTGTGCCAGTGCTTCACTAACATGCTACTGATACTGTTTTAGCTATGAAAACTTTTAATATAAATATGCTTTTCCTAAAAATCTGTAGAATTTATCCTGCAACCTATGTTTCTGCAATTTGCATTCATATCAGCTGTGTTCCATCAGAAGTTCTGAAAAGGGTCTTGCTCTCTTCTGATGGAAATGAACATCCTGATGTTTCATTTTCATGACAAAGACTATACAAAAAATAATATAAACCTCATGTTCTCCTGACATTGACCGAGGTAAGTAAGGAGAATAGGATAAAAATAAGAGATTCCTCATTCACATTTTAACACTGTTATCAGAAGGAATCCATAGATACCAGTTACAGAGGCAATACTGAAGTGCATCATGTTCAGCATTACAAGTGTTGCTTGAGTTATATTTTAACGCTTTTCCACATCTGCACTCCTGACACACATTTCAGACATGATCAAAAGAGTTCTTCTGTGAAGGACAATGAAGTATGATTACCTTTGTCATAACTGCATTATACCTTAAAGCCAAATGACAAATTAACAGAAAAGACTCTATCTTTCTCTGCCTTTTCTTTCTACACAATGATACACAACAGCCTTTCTTACAGAGAATTCACTGCAGCATGCAACCCAGATGCAACATGTTTGAGTAGAGAAAATTCATTTTCAAGGTTTTGCTGCCTTTTGTACTACTGCAGTAAGTTCTACAAAAGCAGAGACAAAAAATAAGAATTCTAATGTCCCCAAAATATTTTCATTAATTACATTTATCACACCGACAGTTTCTTGCTCCAACACTCTTAAGATAGAAGCAAAACTTTCAACACCTCGTTGAGCTTATATATTGGTTAAAAGAAAGGAAATTCCATTTTCCTCTTCAACATTCTCACTTGCTTGAGTTCACAGTTTATAGTACATGCTGTGTAGAGTCTGCAGTTTGATTCATTCTATGCAGTAAGGAGTAGCACTTAGTTTTTGTCAATAAATTCTTTGAAATTGAATTATATTGCTGACTTTTTAGATTATATGATGTGAAGAAAATATCTACATGTTCTGATTTGCATGATTGAAAAGAAACTTAAAAATTCAGATCTTCCAGTAGGAAATTTTTTACTTTTGACTTCTGGAAGGTATTTAGAAACTCATGCAAGACATGTTATAAGGAAATTGATATTATTTAGGATTTTGTAGGATAACAATCTCCTGATAAGTTTGTATGGTGTATTGATCTCTATTAGAGCTCATTAATGCATCTGTCAGAAATAACAGGATTCTTTCAGTTCAGATTCCTTTCAGGGATTCTTGATCCTTATCTCTTTTGATAATTTCTCCAGGTCACACATTTGGAACATGTTGGAAGAAAAAGCAGGGCACCAGTAAGTGACAGTCATTTGGAAATAATACATAGGAAAATAAGTTTCTCTTTAAAGGAGGAAGAGCAACGAAGTGAAACAGAAGAATTGTTGCCAAAATAGATATCAGCATCTGTCACGCAGGAGAGAAAAACCTTGTAGCTAAGTAAATGGATGATCGCCCAGAAACAACAGAAGAATCTGGCAGTGGAGCAAGTGCTGCAAACATCTGCCTAGTGTCTGTTCTATAACAGGGCTCTATAATGCTTGGAACAGTTTCTTTCATCTCTCAAGTACTGATCTTATGTTCTGTCATACCGTGCCAGAAAGATCCCTTGTCTCCTCCATGCTTTCCTGATTTATGTACTCTAGTCTAACTCTCTTCACTCTGCTTAGCTCAGAGGGCAGTACAAAGGCACGCTCCAATACCTTCGTGGTAGGAAAAAACATGGAGAAAAAAAGGCATTCTCTATGAGCCAAGAGGTAGATTAATGTCCAAAAAGGAACTGTAAATGTTCTTGTGTGCTTTCTGCTGCCCACTTTCATTGGTACTGCTTGTGTCTTTCAGGAGCCCAGACTATCAAGTGAGTCTAACAGTCCCTGTCACATAGCATTTGACCTCCAGATGAGCCATAAATGCTGAGAAAACATGCATCAGTGGAATTGAAACTTATAAAAGAAGGTAAAATTCACAGCCATTATTTTTATTACTATCTTTTTAGTAGGAATCAAAATGGTATTCTTCTCCTTCCTGCGTGCTTTAACTTCACTGATTACATTACAAAACTGTACAAAGCAATGCTCCAAACTTATCTTTAACTTAATTTCCTTTTCTAGGGATAAGCCATCACAATGCTGCTGGCATTCCTGATTAGTACTACCTTCGGGGTCAAGCCACCTTCTTCTGCTGGCATTAGAATAGAACTATTTCCAGAGGTGCTACAATAAGCTGTCAGGTAGTAGCAGTAGTTAACTTTCTTTCCTCTTGCCTTCTTGGAGAAGTGTCAACCAGTGTTTCATTTTGAGGTAACAAGAGTCCTTACAGTCTACATACAAGAGAAATCTCACTTTTGAAATACTATCAGGTGGCTTTTCCATTTATACAAATCATTATTTCTACACTGAATAGAGATAAGTACTCAGTGTGTTCCACTAGTTCAGCATATCTCCTCTTATTCTAATGTTGCAGTACTTAATTCAGCCATTCATACACTTTTCTTATTTCCCCCATATCGTGAACTCAATCAAGTATAAAAGTTGCTACACTACCATGATTAGCACTTTAAAAAGCAACCTGAAGTAATTTGTCCAAATATAGGTATGGTCCTACTTTTTGGTGTGCAGAGCAGCATTCTTCTAAATAGTGTAGTTCTTTATAATTACCCAGACAAGTTCCCAACTGGAGCATCGCAAAGCACTCATCTTCAACACATGGCCTGATTTCCTTCATATACCAAATAGGATCTGTGGAAGGGAAGGTACTACAAATCTTGTCTTGTCCTAATAGAGGACAAAGTACAAGGATGAGGCTAGAGCATGCTTTGAGATTCGAGAGCTGGAAATCACTGCTAGGAGCTGTAAAGGAGCATCATTATTGCACCTATATTTCACATCAAGCGCAACACATAACAGCTATTGCCCAAAATGGATCTGTAATTCTTTAGCATCCTGTATAGAATACAAGTAGTCAGGCTGGGTGAGTCAAGATTAAAAGGAGAAGGATGGTTAGGTGCTTTAGAGACTAATAGTAGTACAGTATCTTCTGCAAATGCATCTTTGTAAATGCAAAATGTATGCATTTGTATTTCAAGTCTTGGGACTATATGGGGGATGGGATGAAATTTTTTGTATACTACTGAATCTAGAAATCACAGAATTACATAGGAATGGATTTTTTAAAAAAATGTTATTTTCCATAAAGTTAAAATTTTACAGTTAAAATGTTCTTTTTGCAAAGAATAATTATGCTACAGTTGAAGTTTACAGCTGTTGAAATGCAAATAGTAGAACGTAGGACTGTACATAGGGAATGTAGAGTTTTGAACAAGAAAGTGCATGTTCCAGTTCCTCTACTTTGTTACTCAGACATCCCAAAGCAACATATGTGAAATTTTTTCCCAGGTAAAGCCTGGGAATATTTTAGTATGCACTTGGATGAAATCAGGGTTCCACGCAGGTAACCATGTCCTTCTTATTTGGACAAATGCCTTATCACTCAGGCACCAGAGTGGATCTTCTTAACTCATCTTCCTCTACCAGCCTCTGTGTTTCATCCTGTTGATTAGATTTTTTTTATATTTTTATTTTTTCTTTTTCTTGTTTTTGAGATCTAACAGAAAATAAGCTCGTAGACCTTAACAAAAACTAAACTCTGTGTTTGTTGTGGCCTCATTGACCAGGACCAATAAAAAATACTCACCTATCACACAAGATGTCCGTACAGTGGAAGAGGATACTTGGTTTTACTTCCAGAAAATGGATCAAAATCTTTGTATCTCAGACTGTTCTTGCAACAATGGGGAGATCTGTGAAGTGAATAATCCTGATGCATGTCTTCTTCAGTACAAGGGACTTCTGCAATCTCTTGCAGGGAAAAAGTTTCACTCAGATACTGAGGAATATTGGAACACGCCAGGATACTTTACATGGTATTTTTCTCTTTACCAATTATAATCTCATAGCTCTAAGAAAGTGGAATAATATCATGCAGAAACTTACTTCACTTGCCTGGTGATGCAAGTAGGTGTTTGAACACGCGATGTCATTGAGATGGTCTCACTTGTTCAAGTTCCTTGTACTCGTCTCAATTCACAGGCTGAATAGAGTACTATTTTTACATACATATATATATATATATATACATATATATACATTTTTAATCTTTCTGGGATACTGCTCTGCTGGGACCATTGGCTGGTTCTTCGGAGTACAAGTCTCAAGCTAGTAAATAGGTACTGATATTGATTCCAATTCACAGTACATGGGCAATGAATTTTTTGATGTTACGAAAGCAAATCCTGGAGTGTGCACAGCTGCTGTTGGCAGGATAGCAAGAACAGATTTTTTTTTCCAAGGATTAATGGACGTATAATGTACTGTATATTTTTTTATGTTGTGCAAACTTGATTGTTGTTTCAAAATAAATCAGAAAGAATTATAGAAACACTTTTCTTACTTCTGTGTACTACAGCTCTAAATGCTAGAAAAGATAAACAGCAGACTTATTGCAGTCCTAAGCATGCATGGCAAAAAAGCCCTGCTGCTTGGGAGGGGACCATGCTGGATGTAGATCCTATTCCTGCAGATTTCTCTGCCCTTTCCTCGCCTTGCACTGGATCAAAGAAATGGAGAGGGGGAAGGGGAAATAAATCATCTCTCACACCACTGCTTCCCTAGATGTCACCATGCCCTGAGTTGCCCTTTCCTGCAGCACTATCCTTCACTAACACTGCAGGAGCTCTGAATCTGTGGGCTCTGCTCTGTAGTCTGGAGCATTTACCATGCCCAGACTTCACAATACATCTCTTGCCTTTTGCAGATAAGAATTTCAAGTTGATAGGGCAGCATGTACTCGTTATATTCCTTTTACTTCTGCCAAAATCCACCACTGCTTTACCGCTCTTCTCTTATCATTTTGTTTTTCCATACAGATGAGAAGATTTTCCCATCCAATTCCACTCACTCCCTGCAATCTCCTTTTTCTCCAACAAACTGCAGGATCTTTCCATCAATCAATGCAGCCTTGCTGAGTACCAGGAAGCAGACACTTGACGTGAGAGGAAACATCACAGATGGGACAATTTCTTCTCTCTCACCTTGCATATCCTTGGACAACCATGGGAAATGCAGGGAATTACCGATGATGCCTGTTCACTTTCCCACTGGGTTGCTCACTTCAATACTTTTAAGCTTTTGACCCAGAGCTCCCTTTTTCACTTCACTTGAAATCATTTATTTTTCCTCCACATTTGCTTTTCTTCCCATCTTGCTGACATGAGCACATTCTGTTTTGTTAGGAAATAACCTCAGCACATTAAGAGCAGAGAAAAAGCAGTTGGAACGATAGTTAGTAGCTGATTCCTAGAGCAAAAGAACAACGGAAAGAAAGCAATGCTGCAGCCATCCTTTTTCTTGTACTCTCCCTGTTTTCAGCATTGTGCAATTCTGTGTGAGACTTGAAGTGCTCCCTGCTATAAAATGTCATTGTTCAATTGAAAATCAGTGAGAGTTTATGCTTGCACATATACTATACCCAACACCAGTAGCTATTTCTTCTTTCTTTAGCGAAAGAACATCTGCATGAAACAAAGTACATTTATACATTCATCACCTAACAGACATAAATTATACCAAAGGCTCACAGATTTCAAAGTGGAATTAGGTAATCCATGTGTATGTGTTGGATAACTGGAATAAAACTATAAACTCATATGCTCAATTGCAATGTACAGTTCTAAGCTGCAGAAGCCCTACTGGGTAAAATACCAAAGTGAGGAAAAAGACACAGTCTAATATCATATCCCCACAAGATCAGCAGTAGGTGGAGGAATAAAGCCAACACTCTTTTATAGCCAGAACAGGTAAATAGACATCTGCTCTTTTGATTTCCTTTTTCTTTTTTCCTTTTTAGTTATCCAAATTTGGCAGTCTTAAGAAGAAACAGGCAATGTTTTTCAATAGTCAAATGTTGGAATGAAAATATTTAAAAAGCCTAGTATATATCAAACCTATTTTTTAAAACTCCAGTGAAAGACCTCCATAGTCATCATCAGAACCTTGCTCCTCTCGCTGCCCTGTCTTTACAGCATATCCCTAAATCTGCCTTACTATAAATTAAACTAATTTTTTTTTTCCTGCTCCACAAGCATAGCACAAAGAACACTTACTGTCCTTTTTAGCATAGTACCTTCTGTAGTGGAAGATATCACATCTTCCTCTCTCATGTTCCCATTGTAAAAATGCTTAAATATGCTCTCCTTTTTTAAAATGTCACTATTACTAAAACTCTTGTCCAGCTACTCTCCCTTGGATTTGCCTACATCTATACTTCCTTTAAGTTTAGTTATGTGAGGCCTCATCAGTATTAAGTAGAGCAGAATAATTTCCATCCATGTGTTATATGTGACATTTCTAAATTCCTCTCCAGCTCTTACAGAATTTGCACCATCCCCTACAGTGCCATCTATGCATTTCATAAATGGACCATTTACTCTATCATACAGTATAACTGAAATATGGGTTAGAATTAGGTCTAATGCAAAACTGCATGAAAATAAGCACTTTATTTAATTAAAAAAAAAAATCACTACTTCTGCTCAAATTAAGTTTTCAAACTGTTTTATAGTTCATGAAACACACATTGCTTGAATGTTTATCACAAGACAATGAGAAAATCCTTGTTGAAGTCAATACAAAGCACAACTACAGCTTCTTCCTCATCAACCTTTCCTGTCAAAAGAGGAAGTCAAATTGCTTCGACATAATTCATTCTTAGTAAATGTGTGCTTAGGAAATCTCTGACTTCACTCTCTTCATCGAAAGTCAGCTCAATGCAGCAGCAGCAGATAACTGACACAATTCACTGTAGTACAAGAATACAACTAATCAGAAGAACAAGAAATTTAGGAATTAATCTGTGTTTCATCTGAATCGAAACTTCCAAAAGTAGAGTTCCAGTATAATTGCATCATGCAGACTTTCACTGTTAGTACTACACGAGTGCATTTTTTATACTTCCTTTTCTTTCAGCTCTGAACCACAATAATGTAACAGCTTTTTGTTTGTTCACTTGTTTCTTAAATAATACAAGTAGAGAATGGTAGTCTCAAGAAATCAACTAAGTTTCCAGAATATTCTATTTCAAAGACTCACAGAATGGTAGGTGTTAGATATGGACCACTGGAGATCATCAAGTTCAAACCCCTGCTAAAGCAAGTTCTGTCTTTTCTTACTTTTTACTTCCCCATATTAAATTTCTTAATATGAATAATATATATTTATTAAAGTAATAATTTAATATAATAATTTAATAAACTAAAATATAAAGCCACAATGCAACTATTCACCACCTGCCAATCAGTGCACAACACAAATGCAACACCCTGCTGGCAACAGGAGGTCTCTGGGAAACTCACACAGCAATTCCCTCAGACAGCAGCCTTCCCTCAAGTGCCTCCCACAATTTTATGACATTCTGTGTGGTGTCAAATTGTACGGAATAATCCCCCCTTCTAATTCAGCCACCTGTCCTGGCTTCACCCCCATCATGGTCACAGCTCTGCCCTGTCACCTGGCCCCAGGTGCTCTCCCATCACTCAGCAATGACCAAATATCTGTGTACTATTAACACTTCTACAGCTGAAACCAGGACTTTTTTTTTAATCTCCCTCCCTCCCCTCCCCCCCCCCAGGTGAGTAAGTAAACTGATTTTACATTCCTGGATATCCCTGCTTTTGGCATCCTGTTTTAAGTACAGTTATTACAGTTACATCATACTGTATCACTTGAAAGTACACAGCAATTTGTTGAAATATTCTGGCATTGAGGGGATTTTAATTGAGCTGTCTATACACTGAAATCCTGCCATGGAACCAAACAAGCTCTAATCTTTTGGGGTTCTACACAATCAAGTTAAATGCCAACACTGACACTTGATGTGGTTAAACAGGCTGCTGTATCTTTATAAAGTGACTGTACAGCAATGCAGGTTGTTTCACTGGAGGAAGATGGTGTTAATGTTTACACCAAGTCTGAGAACAATCTCTTTTATCCTCTAAGACAAGGGTTTTTTCCAACACTGGCATCAAAGGGAGAGCTGATGGTACCCCAGAACCTCAAGCTACCACATAAACATTGCTATCTCTGATTCTGATTATTCTCTGATTAAGTCAATATGTACTGAAGTTAAATGACATAGTGCTGTATGTCACAGAGAACATCATCATCACACAGATTCTTTCTGCAAAAGAAATAATAGCAGTCACAAAGAAATGTTTCAGGAAAATGAATATTATGTACTTGATATAGATTACGTACCTGGTTATGTACCCAATATAGATTGTTATCTATATTGATGTTTGATGGCAGGTGAAAAAAAGCTTCCTAGAAGTCAAAGGAGTGGAAAATGTCAAGGACTTATCAAGGCTTTTATTAGAATTTGCCGGTATCTGATAATGGTTGAAAGTTGAACAAAAAAATTCTGCTTATTGCACGTTTCCTAGTAATAAAATCATTTATTGGAAGAAAATGATTGAGGGGAAAAGCTAGGAGAAGTGAGAAATATTTTCTGTTCAGGGCACAGGAGCAGAGCTAAGAAGGTCTGGTTTGACTTGGTTTTCTGACTGACACAACCTGTAAAAACTTGGATACATCTTTCCACCTCTCCATTCTTTTTATCCACAAAATATGTCTCTTTACTGTAAAACTCTTTACCCTGCTTCCTTGAGTCTCTTCCATCTCTTGCCTGGATGACTACTTTCTGGAGTCAAACAGCAATCCCTTCAAACATGGACGCAGCAGAGCCCAGAGATTTTACATGCAGGTCCACAAATACAAGCCTGGTGGCTTTTATTCATTGCCAGCAACAGCTGAGAGGGTCTGTAGTAGACAAGCCACTGTTCTATATTCTATTAATCTTCTACTTGTCCTTACTATACTTTCTCACTCCCCAGGTCTTCTTTATTGCCTGCTATGTCTTCCTTCTACCTCTTCTTCCTGTGATACCCTAAAAACATCCATCACTTTTATGTTCAATGCTCAGCTCCATTCTGAGATGCCTGTCAACCAAGAAAAGTAAACGCAACCTGTGGGGATATGGTATATGAGGAAACTCACTGCCATTAAAATAAGCGTTTGTATCAGGAAGGAAAAGTTGATAAGCAGTCTTGTCTAAATAGCTGATGGTGAGAACGACAGAAAATATTTCAAATAGCTAAGAGCTGGATTGTGTTACACTGAAAATGAGGAATTCAGGGATAGGAACAGCATGAGGAAGGAGATCATTTGTGTGCAGGGCTAGTTGGGAGTGTTTCTAACAAGTAACTATTAGAGTAAAACGCTGCTATTACAACAACATCAGAGTAGGAGATTTTTTTAATTTAGTTTTATATTATCTAAAAGATAGAATCTTGGAAATCAAATGGAGAAGAGTGAGAGGTTAGTATTTACTCTTTCTACAGATTTTCTTAATCCATCAGCTAGCCAAGATATCATACCAAATATAATCCAGATTTATATCAACAATAGAAAATAGCAATGGAAAATTCCTTTGCTGGGATTTGTCTTTTGACATGATAGTGTTTGAGTCAAGATCTTAATTTGTATTCCATTTAAATGTCTGCAAACTAACTTGAATGATCATGGTACAGCAGTTATTTTAGTGCTTGGGAAGTCATTTTCCCAATCTTTTTCTTTCTTTCTTTCTTTTTTTTTTTTTTTTCCTTCCTGGGTGTTAAAATAACAGCATGATGACTAGTACAACACATACATTACTTCACGTGTTTAAGATAACAGCCTTATCTTTATTCAGGTCCTCAAATCTATCATTAAGTGCCAAAACAATAGTAACTTAATTTTTTCAGAAAAGCTGTGAATCCAGAGATACACCTAAGTCACAAAGACCTGCAAATTCTCAGAAAGCCTTCTGATCAGACAGTTTGGAATTAAGGGAAAAATGTGACTTTAGGAACTTAACAGTAACTACTGACAATGGATGAAAATCTAAATCTGCTATCTCTAAGAAATGGAGTTGGATTACTAGTATCCTGAAAAGATCTTAGGAATGAAATGTAAGAGACAAATTTGTCAGTGAATCATGTTAAGAATTTTTTAACACAAGTATTGTTGTCTTTTGAATTTTGCTGCATCTTACAAGGAAAATCAAAGTTACTGTGTATGTTTGGATGAAACAAGATTTGACTTTTTCAGAAAAAGAAATATCTCTTTTTGTTCGTTTGTTTTGCACCAGCCTTACAATATTCAAATCTGTCCCTTCTTCACAAATGAATTCCTGAGAAATTGAAGAAAGCCCCAGAGGTGTATGACACATGTATATCAGTGTATATATACATATACTGGTGTACATACATGCTCCTTGTTTAATATTTGTCTTTTAAACCTTTGTTTCCTAGCGTCGATACTTCCTATGTCCTCAGAAAAATTCAAACTATGAACATTTTTTTCTGTTTTTGCTACTCTGCCATTCGTGTTAAAAGCTGATTTGTGGGTTCCAAAAATAACTAGCAAGAGGTAATAAAGCTGTGCCAAATATAACTTCCATTCCATCCTAAGTTTGTGAGCTTAGTGTTATTTTTACATGAAAGCCTGGCTGAGTCAGAAAGATACAAGTAATGAGGGGAAGGTTCTTTTTTTTTTCTGGCAAGATCAGTGAGAAATCTTTCTGTAGAACATATAATGAAGTTCATCATTAAATGATTTCTATTACTCAACTCATTTTGGAAAAAGGGCTTTAAATAAATCTGTAGTTTTATGGTTTTTAACTGTGATAATCCTGCCAGGAACCGGATGTGTAAGGAGAAGAAGGGACTGAGAAGAATAGGGACTACTGGATGATTGCAAATACAGAGCACGCATTTCTGGAAGGATCTGATTCAATTCTATAGCTTAATATAATCAAGATAGTTCAACAATCATTTTAGCAATTATTCCAAGATCACTGATTGTTCGGGATGTAAATTGAGGTTTGGTGACTCACAGGTCTGGTTTTGAAAATCTTTGCCTAAAACCTTGTGCTTCTACCGTACAACATACAGGCGTACACTGTGAGTAGCACTAGAAGACCTTCATTAATGTCGTGAAGTATCCTGAAAAGGAGCTGGATTTTCAATAAGTAGTGAAAATACATGGAATCAAGAGGGGAACTGGGTGTCAATAAAAGAGGGACAAAAATAATGTGCATCATGTTTATATCACAGTTAAGTGCAATTCTTGCAAAAGTTCAGTGAGAGTGTTTTCTAGTATGTACCCTTGTCCTTCTATGTCACCTTTTCCACATAGTAACACAGTATAAGATATGGCAACAGCCATGCTGGTTTCTTGGTGTAAATCTTTGACAATGGTACTAAAGTACCATTAGGGAGAAGTGAATCATTTGTTACTTTCAGTGTCTTCCTAAATTATGCTTTCAGAATGCTCTCAGATATATGGGTGGTCCTGCATGGATCTAGGAGTTGGACTCAATGGTCCTTGTGGATCTCTTTCAACTCAGCATATTATATGGTTCTATGAAACTCTGCACCATTTACTTACACAGATTTATGGTCACAGAATCACAGAATGGCCCAGGGTTCGAAGGGACCTCAAGGATCATGAATCTCCAAACCCCCTGCCACAGGCAGGGCCACCAATCTCCACATTTACTACTAGACCGGGCTGCCCAGGGCCCCATCCAACCTGGTCTTGAACACCAGGGATAGGGCATCCACAACCTCTCTGGGCAGCCTGTTCCAGCACCTCACCACTCTCATAGTAAAGAACTTCCCCCTGACATCCAACCTAAATCTTCCCTCCCTCAACTTCAAACCATTTCCCCTTGTCCTGCTGTTATCTATCCTTTCAAAGAGTTGATTCCCCTCCTGTTTGCAGGCTCCCTTTAGGTACTGAAAGGCTGCAATTAGGTCATCTTGCAGCCTTCTTTTCTCCAGGCTGAACAAGCCCAGCTCTCTCAGTCTGTCTTCGTAGGGGAGGTGTTCCAGCCCCCTGATCATCTTTGTGGCTCTCCTCTGGACCCTCCCCAACAGTTCTCTGTCTTGTACTGGGGACTCCAGATCTGGACACAGTACTCCAGATGGGGCCTCACAAGAGCAGAGTAAAGAGAGACAACCACCTCCCTGTTCCTGCTGGCCACCCCTCTTCTGATAGAGCCCAGGATACCATTTGCTTTCTGAGCTGCAAGAGCACATTGCTGGCTCATGTTCAGTTTTTCATCCATCAGGACCTCCAGGTCCTTCTCCGCAGGGCTGTTCTCAAGGACCGCTCCTTCCAGTCTATGGATGCCTGGGATTCCTCTGGCCCAAGTGCAAAACTCCGCACTTCGCTGTGTTGAACCTCATTAGGTTCACCCGGGCCCCCCTTTCAAGCCTGTTGAGGTCCCTCTGAATGGCATCTCTTCCTTCCACAGTGCCAACTGCACCATTCAGCTTCGTGTCATCAGCAAACTTGCTGAGGGGACACTCAATTCCGTCACTGACGTCATTGATAAAGATGTCAAAGAGCACCGGTCCCAAGACAGACCCCTGGGGGACGTTGCTCATTACCGGCCTCCACCTGGACATAGAGCCATTGATGACCACCCTCTGTCTGCAGCCTTTCAACCAGTTTCTTATCCATTGAGTGGTCCAACCATCAAATCCACATCCCCCCAATTTGGAGATAAGGATGTGGTTGGGGACCATGTCAAAGGCCTTGCTCAAGCCCAGGTAAATGACATCAGTCGCCTTTCCCTTGTCCACCGATGCCATCACTCCATTGTAGAAGGCCACCAGATTGGTTAAGCATGACCTTCTCCTGGTGAAGCCGTGCTGGCTGTCTCAGATCACACATTCATTCCTCATGTGATCAAGCATGTCATCCAGGATGATCTGGCCATGATCTTCCCAGGTACAGAGGTGAGACTCACCGGCCTGTCCTCCTTGCTCCTTTTCTTGTAAATGGGAGTGACGTGACCCTTCCTGCAGTCATCCGGGACCTCACCTTACAGCCAAGACTTTTCAAATATGATGGAGAGCAGCTTGGCAACCACCTCAGCCAGATCCTTCAGAACCCTGGGATGCACGCCATCCGGCCCCATGAACTTGTACACATTCAGTCTCATGAGGCAGTCTTGGACTTGCTCTGCCCTTATAGTGGGGGGAGATTTACCACTCTGGTCCTCACCTAGAGGTTTAGTGATGCAGGGCTCAGGGATGTGAGAAATATTAGAATTCTAATCTATACGATTTTCACATCTGGAATATATGTTCACACATATATTAGATACAGCGGTCAATATATGAGAAAAAAAATTATCTAACACATTTTGTCTTTCACTTTTTCTCTGCTATTCAGAGGATTATCACTTCACCCTTTGCCCATACCATTTCCCACAGAAGAGATTAGCAAATTCACAGTAATATATTCCATAGTTTATAGAAGAAAGAAACAGGAAATCAACTTTTGAAGGTTTTTTCTAAACAACCTTATTCTTTACCTCTGTAATTCACTCAATTTTTGCTGCATTATTAATGTTCGCACATTTTCAAAATGAAAAACCTGCAAAGTAAACAAAGCATTGGATAATCCATGCAATTTTCTAATTATATTAATGTTAAATTAATGTAGGAGTTTATTTCTTCATGTAACATGACATCATGGTGAATTGTTTTTCTTGAATGATCTTGTCTCTGCCAATTCTTTTATTCTGCCTGTGCTCGAATAATCTGTTAAGGCAAAAACA
Organism: Chrysolophus pictus; assembly: GCA_037305975.1. NCBI lineage: Eukaryota > Metazoa > Chordata > Aves > Galliformes > Phasianidae > Chrysolophus > Chrysolophus pictus. The sequence goes on from CM074576.1 coordinate 82,441,322, forward strand.
GGTTCAGAAAATACATTCAAATCTTAATTTTTTTCACTCTGATTGGAAAACAGTGTTGCTAATATAATTCTATTTGTATCATACAGAACTTCTTATCAGCAGCTCTGAAAGCATTTTACACATGAGTAAAGTGGCTACAAAGTGATTTCCCTATAGGCACTTAGCAAGACTACTGCAGTGTTAAGAGTAGATTCCAAGTCTGTAGAAACATTTTCTTGTGCTGCCCTAACTAAGAATCTTGATTTTTTTAGAGACAAATTCAATTTGACAAGGATGTATACACTGAAAATAAATTACAACATACTTGAATGATGAAAGCAATTCTCTTTGTTAATGAAAATGGTTTCTCATTGCCCAACACAACAAAATTACAAGTGGAAGGTAGGCAACATATTTCAAAGGTATTAAAGACATCATAAGTGACCACTGTCTGCTTACATATGCACTTTATGTACAACTGGCCATAACATCTTCTGTTTATGTGTTTGAAGGAAATGAGCCTGTTAATGGAATTCCCTCCTGTCTTCAACTTAAAATAGCGTTTAAAATTAGGAAACCAGTGACTTGGTGTTTGAATTTATGTTTCTCAGTGAATTCACAGGTCTCACTGGTGTTTTAAGATCCCAGTTTTGACATTCTAGTTCTTTTTTTCTTTCATTTGTTTTTCTTTCACTATTACTTGAGATAAAAAGTACTCTTCTCTATCTCTGTTTTCTTAATGTATGTATATTTTACTATCTCTGCAAGATCTCTGCTTTTGATCACATTCAAATTTGTAGTTCAGTAAAAAGACAGCACTGTCACTAAATCCTTAATGACTAAATAAAACAAAAGGAAGACAGCAAACAAGTAAAATGAAGCAAACCCCATCAAGCTTTTACTACAGCTGTAGTTGCAGCATTCAAAAAAATGGCTGAAGCTCAGTTTTCTACATTTGTGTTATATTCAACCTTCAGAAGGGAAGTATTTCAGACAACCTTGATTTATTATTTTTTTTTTCCCTTTTATTATCTTAGTGACATGATCATGCAAGAAATCAGCTATAGGTATGTGTATGTATAATATGATGTAGGCAGCCAGTTCTGTTTTGTACGTACACGGAATCATAGAATCACTGAGGCTGGAAAAAACCTCCAAGGTTATCTAGTCCAACTGTCCACTACCACCAGTATTTCCCCACTAAACTGTATCCCTTAGTACAACACCTAAATGTTTCTTGAACATCTCCAGGGACTAATTCCTCAACATGGTGGAAATATCTGCAGATCATCTTGAAAAGGACTCTGAGAATATCCCTGATAATATTTGCTGGAACATGTCTTCAGGAGCATGAGGGATCACATGAGCCTAGATGGCAGCTTATTAATCACCCAGAAGATGAGCTAATCAGATAGACAAGGCATGGAGGTCAACATAAAGCAGCTTGCATAAACAAGCTTACTTTTGAAGTAAGTCTTTGTAAGAGATATATACATAGCAAACTGTTCTGTTACATACATAGCAAATTGTTTGACCTCTTTTGAGACAAAGATACCTAAACACAACTGTTACTTTAGCAGTATGATACATATAATAGCTGCAATAGCTAACAGGGGAAAGCCTTGCAGTGAGTAAACCTTGAGCATGTTAACGGAATTGTAAAACCAGAAGCCCTGATACCACAGTTTTCTAGAGGAAAAAATAAAGTGTTGATTATATAACAGGACTTAAATCCACAATTCCTGTTTCAAAGCTCCTTTTATAGTCAAAGAAATCTTTTGTCTTTATCGTAGTTACAGACTTTTTAAGGACAGAATGTTCTGTATCTGTATTTTGTAAAATAGAAAGCATCTTTAAAAATTACCCTTTTGTATTACAGTTAGGATCTGTTTAGGATAACTGTGACCTGTCACAATTAATTAAGTCAGAAATGGTTACTGGGAACATCTCAACTCAATTTGTCCTAGAGCAAGCATGTAAACTGAATCCTTTCCATGAAATCACTACAAATATTTTACTAGATGAAAGTCTCAGTTAACAAAGAATAAGCTCTTACAACACAAGTAGCTCCCAATTTCTACCTATGTAATTACATGATATGTCAAATCATATGATCTGGTTACCTTAACTATTGATTTTGCTCAAGAGCTGGTAAAAAATAATTATTATTATTATTCATAAGTATCAGCACAGATGATAAAACAGTATAGTAATCTACTGTAGAGTAGAGCATTGATCATCCCAAAAACTCAATGAGCAGCAGGCCTGTAATCAGAAGGCATAATAAAACCTTCCGTGGGCTGATGGAACTATTTGGACTTTCTTTTTCCCAAAAGCCCATATCAAAAATAAAACATTGCTTCCAATACAAGGACCAACCCTACTCCAGAAGTTCAATGTAAGTTTATCTCACACTTATCAAAAAGTACTGGTAACATGGAAAAAATATTAGAAATTAAAATAGTCCAATTTTCTTTGTGGTAACTTCTGTAAATGGAATTATTTTCATGGCATACTTTATGGCTTATTTTATTCATTCCAGCAACTTTGAACTGTAAAATTTCATAACTTAAATGCCATCATGTATGGAATCAATCATAATACAATTTTATATTTCTACTGTATTCTGTGTTCCAGTTTGCAGTAAGATAGAGCCAATCTTGTGGAAGTGTATTTATTTCTGAAAATTACTTTCAGACTTCTAAAGTATGAGTTTATACAGTAAACTACCTCTAAACCCTCAATTTGTGTCTAGCTAATATCCAATTTAGAAAAGCTTCAATAAAAATCTCACCCTGTTCTCCCTCAAATATGCTATCATTAAGTTTATATGTTGTCTTAAATAATATAAAAACTAGATACAGATTGTGGCTTATTTGGCAGAATTAAACCTATGCAAAAATCTGAAAGTAGACAATTAGATCAAAGAAACCTAATTAGTATTTGTAAAAAGCAAGCAATTAAAATTCCTTTCTTCTCCAAAGCAACATATTTTTGCATTTTTATCCACTGCCTGTAGTTCCCTTTCCTATGGAAGCAAATACTACAACCCACAGAATTCCTGCAGCGTGTTCATCTTTGAAATCATGCTGGTGTAGGCCACAGTTTAGACTGTTGCTGCAAAACTGAACATAAAATTCAGATATTTTTAAATTACTTAGAGAAATTCAGTTTTCACATGTTTCATTCTTCATGTAAGTAGGTGGGATATAATATTTTAAACTCTTCTTTAATATTGATCAATATAATTTATAAACATTAAAAAATGCAGTTAACTTCCTAAAAACAAAGAATTTTAAAATATTTTCTTAAACATGTCACAGCTTAAAAACCAGAGGCACAAAATCAACCCACCCTGTGTTACAGAGCAAATTTAAAGTAGAAGCTGGGAACAGAACTTAAATTGTTTTTACTGACTGTGACTTTATACAAAGATAGCCCTCTTTCCTCTTAAAATGTCAATGTATTAATTATAGAGGATGCACAGTCTGGAAGTATTTATGCAGATTCATGCACATAAATTTTATTTTATGAGACCAGTGTTCAAAACCTTGTTTCCTCATGAAAAGACATTCTGGAAATTTATTTACGCTTAGAGTAAAATCTCTGGTGGAGATCTATTAGTGACCAGTTGCTCCAGCAATATGGTTTATACATTTACAGCTTTATATTCAGTAAAAAGCATAATGACATCAGAGATGCAAGAAACTTCACTACCCTTCAAAACAAATAAATAAAAAGAAAAAGAAATTGAAAAGGAAAAGGAAAAATTAAGGAAATAAAAGGAAATAAGAAAAAGAATTAGAAAGAAGAGCACACTGTCAGGATTGCAGTTTTAAAAGAAAAAATAAATGTAAAAAAAAACAACAGACTTTTTATAATGAATGTACTGACATAGCAAACAGTATATATATATATATAGCTTAGCAAACTTGCTGTTACTGTTAAGAGAGATCTTTCAGCACAGACCCATAATATGGAAGAGCTTTGTACTCCACATTCAGCATCTAAGCTTGGTTACCCATTCTGCTGTCCATCATGCTATTCTACAGCACTCTACCAAGGACTCTACATACCTCATACTTCCTCTTCACAAGAGGCATTTTGAGGCCAGCAAGCTCTTCTCTCTAGCAACGTAACCCATTCCAAAGAAGCTGCCAGTGTTGCTAATTGAACTGTCACTGCTCCTGCTGTTCACATTATTTTATCCTGCCCCTAAAACCAGTGGGACAGGTTCTCCTTGTACAGTGTAACTATGAAGAATTATTCTGCAAAAGAATAGAAAGAAACTAACGATGAGCTAGTAGCTATTCACTAGTAATTAATAAAACCTTTTAAATAAGAACACTGAAAAGCTTTCAGTGTTTTAAGTGGAGAGCGCAAAGTGTATTCACTTTTCTATGTTTGTGTTTGGGCTGTTCAAAACAGTGAAGAAAATCTGCAGTTTTCTGGTGTATTTGAAATAGTTTGTTCCTAAGTGAATAATGACTGCTGCAGCTTCCCCTTAAAAAAACAACTCAAATTGTTCTGCCAGCCCAGCCTTGCTCCCTTTTTCTATGCTGTCAAACACTGTTTTCATGCACACCATAGAACAGAGGAAACCTCTCTATTTTAACTGTTTTCTTTTCAGGTCCAGTTTCAAGCCAAGAATCTGCCTGGCATCATTTCTCCACTGCCTTCTTGAGCAGTTATTTCACAAGTAAACAAACCCAACCTACAAAGTCCCATCAAGGCTCAAGGCTTCACTTTATAACATGTTCTTAGATGCAGTCAGATAGGACATCAAGCCTTTGTAACTGAAATGGGCATCCCAAAATATGTCAAATACATATGTATTTGTTAGTTCCACTAATGGAAATGTCTTCACTACCATCATCTGGAATTGTAAAAAACAATGGATTTTTTTTTGAGACAGTGGTTAATGTAATTTCTTGTTCATTATTTGGGGGGGAAAAAAAAGAAAAAAAAAGAAAAAAAAAAGACCTAAGAAGATATTTTCTGACTGGAATATTTTCTGCAACATCAGGTATGATGCTATAATTACCAATTTTTTTCTCATAAGTATTTGACAAATTGCACCATGGAAGCTGGATTTCTATCCATCCACATTTTTCTACTTTATCATAACTCTCAAAAAGGCACTTATCTGAGGATATTCTGTATGATTATCTAAGTATCTACTGAGTTGTGAATGAAGGACAAATGCTGAAGTGAACCAAATAACTGAAAAAAAACTGCTGAAACAGCAACTCAAACAGAATAAAAGAGAAGCTGGGGTGGTGCATGGCAAAGAGGCCACCAGTTGCTGTCACTGTGCAAAGAGCGCTGCTGCTTCCTCTTCTTTACTTACGTGGAATAGACTGCACAGAGTCATTCCATGTAAGCAAATCTTTTTTATAAGCCTAGGTCAAGCATGAACATTTGCTGAACAACATTTAGACCCCTCACGGAAGCAGGTATAGACTAGGAGGTTTTCTTTTCCCTGTGGAAGAGAAGTAAACAATCTTATCAAATTTTGTCTCAGCCCAACAACAACAAAAGGCATGACTGCAAAAAAATTCACCTTCTGGGTTTCTTGCCTTCCTTCATTCAATGTTCAACCCTTTTCTGTTTAAAGATATAGATTTTATTAGCCTTCCCTTTATGAAGCATAATTTTTACAAAAAGTTATTTAACATATGTCAAACATGCTTAAGGGACACGAGTGGCCTTATGATTGACAGGCACTTTGTAAGGAAAGCCCACCATGTGCTTTTTCAACAGGGGAAAAAAAATGGTGTTAATTGAAGCCAAATCTCCATACGAGGTATCTTTATGAGGAAGGTGACCAGAATGAATTTCTGTAAGCATTCTTTGTTATCTCTTGAATATTGCAAAAATTCAGAATGCTACATATCTACCTCATTGTCCTAAGTTTATGGTTTGAAGCATGATTCAGTCCCATCTCTATGAATTAAAACCACAAGTAACATGCACTACAGATGAAAACCACGAAAGAAATCTAAGTGCTTGAGATGAATCATGAAACTGTATATAAAATGACTGCCTTAAAATGGGAAAGAGGAAAATTATTCCCAAACAACACGACAGAAATAATTACAACATTCTAACATGGACATCACCATATTCTTCATCCATCTATCACTGAACAAATTTTTTAAGTATAAACTTTGGATCTACCGCATGTTAAAACAATCATTTGTGGCAATATGTCAAAAGACACAAGAATTAAAATTCTGGACTAGGGCACTGTCAATTATATTCTGACAAACAATAAACTGAGTGTCTTTAATCTATTTAAGTATACTACTGACAAAGTTTTCATCTGTGGCTCTGGTAGGCATCTTCTCTACTGAAGTATTCCTTACTCTTGGATTTTCAGTACAAATTCAGCTATAAGACCAGCTGAAAGTTATTTAATTTTTTTTTAACGATAGTTTACATAGCAACACTTGAAAACAAATTTTACTTTTTGAGAGAACTACTATGTAAAGCATGAAAACAATAAAAAATTAAATAGTCCATTTTATGGCATGGTACAATGCTAGTGTTTGACTAAGATAACTAAGAAAAGGGAGGGGATAAAATTGCTTTTAATAACGGGAACATCTTGGACCACCATAAGTTATGGACCACTTCATATTAATGAAAGGTAGAAGATACAGTATACCTGCCAAAAAAAAAAAATATTCTGTGAATCAGGCCTCAGTAAACAGAAAATCTTTAATCTCTGATTGCATCATTATATTCACTTCCTAGATTTTTCATAAAATCTTTCTCTGTAAAATACAAAGAAGCATGAAGGAACAGTATAAAATATATACTTCTTGCTGGTGGGAAGGATGTTTTAAATCAGTTTAAAGCTATTTAAATGGATTGCCCAGGTTTACCCATAACAGCCAACTAAGCTTCATACTAGTTTGAGACAAAGCTTGTTTAATCTTCTTACTTAATAGTCCTGAAGCATAAAATTCTGTCTTAAATAAATTTCACTGAAAAACGGCATGCAGATGTTGCAGGATCCCTGTTGACACATAATTTCAGTGTAAGTAATTTGGAACATCTTTTACAATCCTGCATTGCCTGGACATAGGCTATATTTCTGTAGAACTTAGATCTCTCTTTTTTTCTTGAACATTGTGAGAAAAGCAGAGAACAGATTCTCTATATGTTTTCTACTTCCAAAACTGTAAGCCTATCACTCTTTATATTTGTTCCACTCAATATGGGGTAAGAACTTCTTCCAAATTACAATCAAGATATTCCTCAAGCACTGCCATTCCTTTCTTTCAGTAATATTTTAGTCCTGTTGGGCAGTGATCTTCTCTAGCGTGTTCTTTGTCCACAGATCACAGTGGGTTGATAAAAGTGCTCAGGAGATGAGAATTCCTTTTAAAAAAAACTTGCCTAATTGGTCTGCTAGAAAGTAAGAAATAAAAGAATATTGCCAGCTGGGTGTAGCAGTTCATACTTCAAAGCATAAAATGTGGTTATTTTTGTAATATTTATGATAATTTCTTTCATATTACATGAGTTCAAATCCTTCACATATTCAGAAATGTCTTTAAGTCATCCTGAGAGTAAGCTAACAAAGCTGACACACAAATATATAAAATCATCCATCTTCTCCATATTTTTATTTACCCTTTTAATGCAGTTTCACCATATTTTTATAGATTATCATAAAAAAAGAAACAAAATACCTAAACACTACTTTTCAAGAAAGAAACCTTGAGAGAAAGATAAATAGTCTGTTATACCAGAACTTTCTCCCTGTGTAACTCCGCTCACCACAAACAATATCTGCTCTGCAAGGTCACCTCCCTCCTCCCTTCAGCAGTCTCAAGTTTCTTCCAGTTAGTAGCATGGCAACCCCGTCTATCTTCCTTTCCTTATTTACTAGCTTTACAGAGGGCGGTTGGTTATTGTTGCTGCTGTTTATATGTATATTTATTTATATTTATTTATATTTACATATGCGTGCTTACGTTTAAAACAACAACTCTCCCCCCCCCCCCACACACACACACAAAAAAAAAAGTATTATGTGTTCATTTCTTTAATTTGTTATACATAGACAGGGCATTTTTACATTCTAGCTTCACTTAGGATGAATTGCATTTCTGTTCATCTTCTACAGAAGTCAAAAATTATTGAAATATTTAAAATTACTAAAAGAGGAAGAAAAAAAAGAAACACAAGTGTTGTATATAGGACAAGCCCCACCACTTAGCTTTTTTGTCACCACATGGTTGTTAGCTATTTTCTGGAATGTCACAAAATCAATCACGCTGCTGGACTGCCACACCAATAACCTGTAACGAAGTGGCTTTATGCTCTTTTGGAAGCTGTTAACCCCACTTGATTAGAAGCTGAGGAAGGGGCAATTGACAGGTAACATTAGGAAAAGAAAGCCTGAGAGAGCACTCTGACAGCAAATTCAGGTAACACAAAAGACAAAGGCAGCAGAGCAGAGAACTGTCCTTACTTTGGAAGGTTTAATCTGAATTAATGAACAATCCTACTATGAGGAGGATTAGAAATGAATTGTACTTTTGTTTCATTGGAGGCTCTAAAAGAGCTTACTAACCTCCTGTATCTCCATTGTTGCCTTTTTTATTTTAAGATATTCATCTATTTTCATGTTGTTTTCCTTTTCCTATATGCTTTCTGATAACTACTCCACTTAATTTTTGTCTTTTCTGCTCTGATCTTTGTCATTTGTCTTCCAAGTTGCCTACTTCCCAGTTGCAAGTTACGTGTGTTCTTCCTACCATGCAAACAGGCAGAACTGGTTATATCCTGCCTGAATGGCCTACACATAAGTTGCTCCAGCAGCTGGCTGCATGAAATGGTGCTGTGGAATCAGGATTGCGATAGGTGACTTTCAAGGAGCAAATGGTATCTTTGCCAGCAGCTGTTGGAGCATATTTCAGAGTGGTAGTTGGAACATGTCCAGGGTCATGCAGATTTATCCACTCCCACGGCTTTTCTGTACTGCTCTGCACATTATTCTCATCTCAACACTCCCTGGGAAAGCTGAACTGGTTTGGGGAGGAGTGATATTGAATTTATATTTAGTGCCGCTATAAGCGAAAATTGCAAATGCAATTTTCACTTCTTTACAAGTATGTTTCCTTCAAACTGTCCCAAAATTTAGCAGAAACAAGCCCGTGAAAATCTTTCTACATCTTCGTGCAAAGAAAAGACACTTTTTATATACATTCTGCACTTATATGTGTATCCATAGATGAATAAATACAGACTCACAAACACATAAATGTATGAGTTACTTTGCCTGTCACTGAAACACAGCCACTTGTGCAATAGAAGTTCAATAACAGGGCAGAAACGATTTTAGTGACATTTTAAGGCAGGAAATTAAGGCAAAAGAGGAACTGGTAAGAGAGCTATAGACAGAACACATCCCTTCTAAGCTACAGACAGAACCTCAGTGTATAACTAGAGCCAACTTGAAATCAGTGAAGATTGTGAAAAGTAGCATCTCTGCTTTTAGGAACAGAGGACTATTAGAACTGAAGCACACACAAAAAATTATTACACCAAACTATCAAACTAATTTTTCACAGAATTACATTTCTCCATATTTATTTGCCTGCAGAAGTGCACTTGAAACAAAAGTGAGCAAGAACAAGCAAAGCAAGAGTAAAAAAGGGCAATCCACAGGAGAAGGAAGGCATGAAGCCTAACGTATGAGTATTATATGTGGAGAGGCAAAGGAAAAGAGATTAAAGTTACATACTTGTAATCTATTTCGTAATCAGCTTTTCTATTCAACTATCTGTAGTGACTGCAAGGCAGAAAGCAATTTTATGCTGCTTGTGTCTCCTACCTCATTATTTCTGGTATGTTGAATAGAATACAGGATCAAAGGTACACCTGTCTTGTATAGGATAGTTATCCTATCCTGTAATGCAAGGACTGCCTGCTGCTCTGTGCTGAAGCCATAAATAATTCCTTTCCACTTGGAAATGAGGTCTTAACTAGCCACCCACTGTAGCCGGTGTAAGTATTAATATGTGTAATACATTAATTCAACAAAACAAACCACTATAAAAAAAAAACCCCAACAAAATAAAACCCAGAGAATAAAGGAAAAATGAGCTTTAGTAAGCTTAGGAAAAGATAGATGAGAACAAAAACTCATGTAACTTAATAAATCAATAACATAGATAGGACTAACATAAAGAGTATTAAATTACAGTGATGCATCACCAAAATATTTCTTAAAATCTAGGACATCTGTTCGTGGCTTACAAAGTACCTGAGACAGAAGTTATATCTATTGACAAATAAAACAGGAAAGTATAATTTAATACATTAGAGGAAAGCAATAGAAAATTAAAGGAGCAATGAATAGGGAAATAAAGAGCTGTCTAATATCAATTCTTTTAGAGCACACAGAAAAAATAGTATACAATGCCATTACATCTCAAGGAGATGGATTTTTCAGGGAGGCATTAAGTACAGGAAGTCTCTTATTATCCTACATGAAAATATCGAAATGGCTGGTTTTGAAAATGGTAGTCTCTATTTTTTCTAGATCAATGAATATTTTGGACAGAATTCCATCAAGATAGGATGAAGATGTGGGATAGGGTAGGAGATGACTTGGCTATTAATTCTAGAGAAATAAGCAAGATTTGAGAAAATGTTCCTGAATGCCTATGCCTGGTTGCAGGGTCATCCTTCCTGGGCAATACTGTAATCATCTATAACATATTAGAGGCAATGATGGAAGGACCATTTTGTTCTGATTTAATTTAAGATAAAATAACATGAGCTTATTTGTTTTCCCATCCTGTAATATTTCTCTTTATTTGTTTTTAGAACAGCAGAGCCTGTGTTTACCCTACATTATCTTTTTAAAAGAAAATAATCCTTCAAACCACTTATTTAGACTACACATAGTAATAATATCATTATTACCAATATAAAATATAATGACTGAATATACATGTGTGTGAACATTAGTAAGTTACTAAAATATATGCACAATATCAGATGTGTGAAATTATTTACTATGAATATATATGTTGCTTTCAAATTAGAGGAATACAAATTAATCATGATATTTATCTCCAGAGATCAGTATTTTACAGACTTTTTGTGGTAGGGGAAATGAACAGAGAAGACATATTTTAATGATGGGATGAATTTTCTTAAGTCATAGCTCCACTGGCATTTCCCCTCAATCACTCTGCTTCTTCAACTGAATATAAATCAATGTACAGATTTGTGAATAACTCACATACATAAAACTTTACTCATCATCATATTTTGGCCACAGGTTGATGCAGCACAATCCATCTGTATTACTCTAACAATCATGTGCAATGCTTTCCTGCTATACATCTTTGGAAAAAAAAAAAAATCAAATTAAAAAGTCTATAAATAAAGGATTTTGATTTTCTGACAATATCCCTACTCATGTCAACTTCGACTGGGAAAAAAAGAAGTGGAATAAGGCTAGTATGTTTCATCAATTTGTTTCTGTAAAAAAATCAGCAAAACAGTAATCAGAGTCTAGCAAACTGGTAAATGACTCTTAACTTTTCTAAAGTTCTCTCATTATTTGTAGTTCCTGAGCTGAGATAGGAAACAGAAAGCATGTTCCGCAGCCTTTATTACACATCTCTGTTCTAATGAGCCCCAGAGTAACTCACTGGCTTCTTTTTATTACTGTGACTTATTTATAATTTCTCCAACAGCTAGGCTGAACTTAGCAAGCAATTTAGAGTATATGTGTAGATCAGTAGATTGAAGCTGGCTGTGCTGAGGCCTCTCACATATTCATTACAGGAGATGCTTGGAGTTTACTTCAGATTGGATTTCATCTTCCAAGCAGAGTGTTTTGACTAGATGTGATGCAGAGCTTTCTGAAGGTAAAATACTGTGGTGTGTCCTAGAGAGCTCAATCATGACACAGTGTACTCTGTGGCTTGTGTCCTAATTTCCCCATTAGGTGTTGGAGAATTTTTTAAAGAGAGCTTTTGTTTGTTTTTCTCCAAAAAGAACCTAGTTCAAACATACAAAGATCACTTTGGAAAACGAGGCTACTCTCAGTAAATGGCATTGTCAGTCAAGGGATTAATTTCTAAGCAGCTCCAAAATACCTCACTAACGTAAACATAACTAAAGCCTGCACAAAAATCGTGTAAGAGAATTTCTATCTGTCAAAGCCAAAAAATACAGAACCAAAGTAGTGTGAAGCATACTTTTCCTCACCAGTATCCAAATCCAATTTTCCCCCTTGAAACTGCCTCACTGATAGCACCTGCCAGGCCTGGAGTCAGAGGAAGTAAAACGTAGTGGCCTGGAAGATAAATGACCTAGAAGATTTCACAGGAAAAAACACACATTATTAAAAAGTCCTAGCTGCACGGCCTCCAGTAGAAGTATTTGCAGGCTTCTACAAGTATATCAACAGTAAAAGGGACACTGGGGTAAAAAAGGGCTTGTTCCAGTACAGGGCTGAGGACCTGGTGATAAAGGACACATACAAGGCCAGAATACTCAATGCAATCATTGACTTAGTGTTTACTGGAGAGACTGGCATTCAGTAATCCCTAGTCTCTGAGAGCAGTGCAAAAGCCCTGTACAAGGTAGACTTGCCCTCAGTGGAGTAGGGTCACGTTAGGGGACATTTAAACAAACATCACATGGGATGTGATGGGATGCACCCACAACTACTGAATGACCGGTCCCATACCATTGTGAGGCCACTCTTACACAATCTTGGGAAAGCTGTGTTTTGACATCTTGTTTAGTGACGTGGATGACAGCAGAGAGTACACTCCTTCGATGAGTTTGCAGACAACATAAAATTGGGCAGAATGATTAATAGATCAGATGACTGTACTACCTTTGAATGACCCTTTGAGATGCCGATAAAAATGGACTGAGGTCTCAAGAACAAAGGAGAACGTCAAGTCCAGCAAAGAATTTTCCTTCCAACAAAGGGAAATGCAAAGTGCTGTACCTGGGAAAGAACATCCCCGTGCATTACTTTCTCCCCTTACAGTAGGGAAAGCTGTTGGGAAGCAGCTTGGCAAAAAAAAAAAAAAAAAAAAAAAATCCTCAAAGTCCTGGTGCATACCTTGCATCAGCAGCATGCACTAGAAGCAAGGAAGACTGAAAGCACTCTGGGCAGTATTCAATAAAGCATCACCAGCAGAATGATGCTTCTGGTGCGTTGTAAAACTTCCTTCTAACTATTGCAAGAGTTATAACAGTATTTCCTATCCTGTACAGGAAATGTATTTAAGTAGAATATGTTGAAATTCAGAATTAGCAAGTTTGTTGGGCTTTTTTCTGCATTAAATGGATATCATTAAAAAGAGAAAAAAAATTAACAGAGATTTTTTCTTGATCACAGAAGCAGTATAACTCATACACCTTTTCCAAAAGACAATCATGAGGAATAGAACTGGAAAACTTAATTTGGTTAATGAAGCTGAGTAAATTTCATGAGCAAAGAATAAGTTCATCCTGACCTTGTACACTCAAAGACTGAGATGATAACTTCTTTTACACAAGTCTATGGGAACATGTCATCCAAAAGTATTTGAAATATACTCTGAATTGGGAATGTAATGTTTTTAAAATCTGTTTTCAGACAGTATGTGGTTTTTTACTTAACTGAAAGATTATTTTATTTTTTCTTGACTTTATTCTAGAAAATGATCTTGACTAATGGACAAATATACGCAGGAAGAGATATGTGTACAAAGACAACACTAAATTTAAAATTCATGGTTTTCTATCAGAGGTGATAACAACAAGCAGTTTCTTCTTTATGTTAGTCTGCATTACAGAATGGAAATATGAATGTAAGACTGGTTTTTCAGAGGCATGTTTTTCTACACAGAGAGAATCAAATGTTGGGTTTAATAGAAGATTTTTCTTTCTTTCCTTTGGGTCTCTTATCATCTAGATAGCATGAAGTATTCAAGCTATAAATAGAGGTTCATAAATCATGTTTTACACTTCTTTTTTTTTTTTCCTGTCATATCATCAAGCTCCCATGTCCCACTGGAAATTCTGTTTTTAGTTTTATTTATAAGTGTTTTGTGTTGATCATTCATAAAAAGAAGTTCATTTCAACATGGCATGATTTCTTAGGAACACTTAAATTAATATTTTGGATTAGACAGCTAGCATATCTTAAATTATGGTCTCTACAGCTACTTTCTTTTTAGATTTGCTTCTTTCAAACAACAAATTATTTTGTTTTGTTGTATCAATTGTCATATTTCTGAAGTGCTCCTTTGATGAAAAGAGAGAGAATGCTAGTTATGTGATGAACTAAGCTGAAGCTACACCTACGTCCACAGCCGAATTTTGATACTCAAAACTTAACAGGAAAGCTTACAAAACAGCACAGGTGGAGTAAATCTCAAACAGAATTTTCTAAATATCTGAAGTTCCAATTTCACTTCTACATCTACATCTATTAGCAGAGAAAATGCAAATTGTGCAACACAACTTATTTCTAAATTAGAATTCAAACTCAAAAGCAAAGTGTTTTGACCTATTCAGGTACTATTAAACCAGCATTTGATTTCCACGTATATGTTCAGGAATCAGACGCACCACATATAGTTCTAAATAAAAAAAATACATAGAATTTAAACCAAAAATGAATTTTTTAAGGACTGGAGCAGAGAAAAGTAATAAATGCAATAAGGCAATTCAGGTTTTTTGTTTGTTTGTTTGCTTGATTTTTTAAAGAAATATATTTCAAGCAAAATAAAAGTTTGATCTTTAAAAATATTTATAAATATGGTTACATTATAGCTAGCTTCTGTAGCTTGCCCTGAATGATGGGTGTCCAAACTTTTCGCTTACCTGGGCTGCATTGAGAGAAGAAGCAAAGTCTTGGGCTGCATATAAATATATTTACTATAGGTAGGTAAGTGACAAAACATCTCACATTTTTTAGTATTTTTTCATTGAAACAAAAAAAAAAGAGAGAGAGAAGGTAACAAAAGCAGAAAACTAGTGGGATATTTGAGCTCGTTTTTTGAGAAACTATTGTATCAATGTCTGGCTCGATGGAAGTGGCTGCAATTCTTAGTGACTTTTCAAGGAGTTTGTCAAAGACTTTTAATTTAATTATATTCTTCCTGTGTTTCATCCTTAAAAACAGTTGTTCACAAGCACACGTACTGCCAAAAAGCAATGACATAAATAAGTGATTTTGAAGCATGAATGCTTGATTGTGAAGCAAGAGATGTAAGATAGGGCTGATTAAAATCAGTAAAGAGACAGGATCAAATTTTTGAACTGAATATCTGATTGCAACTCTCTACACTCCATTTCTTCTGCAGTAAACTTGTTAGCTTATTACATTATTTTACAAAGTAACACAAGCCTAAGATTAATTATTAAATAAGAAAATTTACATGCCTACTTACAAACAAAAAACTGCATCTTCAATAGGTACGCACACACGTGTAGGTAGTTTGAAATATCATTATCAGTAATGACTGCGTTCTACTTACCAACCACATGTAATGTGTAATACAGGTGGGTTTTGGTCTGAGTCTGTGTGGTAGGAGTGGAACTGGAGTTAGCACTGCACTACGCGCTCCCCTCCATGGCGTTCCATTGTCACCTACCCAGTCCACACTCGAGATATGTGCCAGCAACTCATAAAGAAATATTACTGAAGATCACATAATGATGTTAGATGTTTATGATCTTGTGGGACTGCATTACAGGCCACGTATAGAGCCTACAAGTTGGATGCATCTGCCTTGAACAGAGGTAGCCAAACAAGTTCAGTCAGTAGGAGTCAGGAGAAGAACACACAACAAACAACTGCTATGATTTCCTGTGGTAATTACCAAACTGTAATGCAGAACTACAAAACCTATTTTAGTTAAAAGTGTAGTTTAGGTATGAGTTGAGAGTAGACTGATGCCATCCTACAATTTTTCCACAGCTACCCATAATAAGAATATAGTAATATTTATTTATAGATTCAGATCACATAAAAAAAGTCAAATATGTTATATATCATGTGCAATAACAGCAAGTTTAACAGATCCTCTTATATGATAATATGTTACTAATGAAACGCCATCTTAGAGAAGACTGTAAAATTGTCAATTACTGAAGGGATGGAGGAAAAAAACAAACAACAACGGCTTTTAATGAAGTGGAATGAACTGCTCTGTCACGGCTTTCAGCTGCAGGTGTGTCTCTGTACAGACAAGGTTAATAGTGAGAATATCAGGCACAAATGAATCAAATGAAAGTCAGGAAAAAATACCCAGCATGTCAGAGAGCAGACTTGGTAAAGCCACTTACAAATCAGGAAGACAACTGGAAAAGTGGGGGGTATATTAGAATAAGGACAAATGAGCACATAGATTTTGAGTCAGAAATAATCACCGCATAGCATGACTTCTTTCAAGGCTCAGGCCTATGAATTTCAGGATCCGGCACCTCTTATAAAGTGAGTCTATGCAAAATTTCTATTTATAATTGCATAGAAGAATAGTAAATAATTCAGAGAATTTCTTCCTTCAAAGCTGTGTATGCTAGAATAGTAAGACTGATTTCAAAGTATTCTTCTATGAAGTAACAAAAAAAATACAATAAAGATACACTTCCAGGTAACCAGTAGCAGTAACCTGAGTCCATGCTTCCCTCTGTGCTCTTTTGCTGTACTACTTCTGAAAGCAGCTCTCACTGTTAGCCATAAAGGTTTTAACTACACCTACCTACTGATTAGTGAAGGCACATGTCCCCAAAGATCTTGCCATCAAAACCAGCCAGCGTCAGACTGTGCTCTCCAGTGGAGCACATTGCTCATGTTTCCTCAGCGTTGAAACAGGAATGCAACAGAGTGCAGTAAAGCTGATGTGCATCAAGCCTTGACTGCTACAAAGTAGTGATGCAGCTAAGGGAAGTAGAAAGAGAATTAGAAACACTCTATGCCCATGTGTTACAGACAGCGCAAGACCTATTTGTTCTCTATGACTTTTTATGCTCTTTGAATACCAGAATTTCTCCTATCTAATCTCACTTCAAAAGTCTCTCAAAATACATGTTTAAAATAGAATGGCATGGAAAAGATACCACTACTACTTCAACCAACTTCAAACATTGTTCTTGAAGCTGCAAACCACTCGTGTGCAGTTTGGCACTTCAATGTGTTTAAGAAACAGAGGTATCATATCCTCTGGAGAACTCAACAATACCTCCCAAAATGCAATTCACTAAGCAGATCAGATTGGTGAGGTTCTCACCTTTGCTATTTTGTGGTGCGGATTTTCACATGCTGTTTGATGCTCTGAATTAATGTGTTTCCTGTGCAGCATACTTAACAGTCAGAATCTAATGCAGACTAATAAGTCTTGTCACCACAGTACTAAAAGCCTTACTAGTTTCTGCACTTGCATGTGTAATTAAGACCATCACTCTCTTTAATTGCCCTCTATTAAATAACCCTTTCTCACTTGATCTAGTGGTTTGCTTCTGAGACTTTTTACCTGCTGATATTGACAAAGTGCAGCCATCCCATCAGGCTGACATACAAGGGTTGCAGGAATATTACTTCTGACTGCCATTTCATGCTTCATTACAGCTGTGCATCTCAAATGATAACACTAATTAGCAAACAAGTCTCTTCTTCCCCTGTCTGCATGGTGCAAAGTAGGATTCCAGGCAGGCTGAGTACAGCCAAATTAAAATACTTCACTGTGTAGTTAAATGGTCAGCACAGCAGTCTTCTTCTGCCTGTTCCTCAGGTATCTCGACTATGTTGATTTAGTCCTCTAAGCTCACCACTGTAGATGTATGGCAGAAGAGTTGGAACTAGAAGATCTTTAAGGTTCCCTTCAATCCAAGCTGTTCTAGGATAAGTCTTATCTTGTTCCCATTTTCCTTTCGTATAATCTTTGCAGCTTTTACATATGAATTATTTACTTTGTAACTTTTTACACATGAATTTTACACATGAATTTTTAATTAGCTATTCTAAGAGAATCAGTGCAACATCTTGCTCCTCCAGTCCTGTCTTCACCAATATTACACGTTTCTACTGTTTTTAAGTCAGAAGCACTTAACATAGGCCCACTGATATCTAACGTGTGCATATTTATCCTCAGTGAATGCAACCATTTCTAATATCTTTATCTCATTCACTCACTGGAGTGAAATTGCTCTTTTCCATCACATTTTTATTTGTGAAAAATGTTGTCCACTCCGGTACTCTCTTCACCCACCCATCTCTACAAGAATCTGAAACGTACCATACATTCTCAAATAATTTAATCTCAACACTGTTGCAGAAAATTACAGAAGTTATCACTGCCATTTTTCAGTTTAGTGTTGGGATACAGAGAGGCTATGACTTGCCTTAGGTAGCAAAGAAAGGCTCTGAGACAGAGCTGGGAATAGACCTAAGATTTACCGTCTCATAGTCCAGTGCCCTAGCTGAACAAAAGCCTACTTTTGCAGTACCCAACACAGGGAAGAGTACGCAGCCACAGCCTGCAAAAGAAACTTTCAGAGGAAATAGCACTTGTTAATTGTTAAATCTTATGTTCTTTTTCCACAATATTTGTGATTGGAACCCGTTTCTGTTATGACCATTTTCAAAAGAGACTACTTCTAGAAATCTCTTGATCCCACAGTACCTATAATAAGGATAAGAAAAAGGAAACAGATGAATCTAAATTGTCAACTTTTTCCAAAAGCTATGAAGAGTTATTTTTTCCACTTAAGAAATGCCTTCATTTACACCACAGTCTATATATAAACAGTTTCCTTTAGTCCTGGAAAAATCATTCCCAGTCAAATTACTGAATTCTTTTGCAGTATTGTTAAAAAAAAAAAAAAAAAAAAAGTATAAAGCCAAAAGAACCTGAAGAAATGGTGGCTTCTGTGAAAGCTGAAGTGCAAGAAATTTGTTTGGCTTGATTGCTGCCTCTCTAGCAGTTTACATCAGGGAATTCTCTGTTAGATGCGATACTCTAAAGTCAATAGATATCTGAAGACAGATGCTTTCATAACATACTCTCAAATAGTAAAAAGTAGCTTCTGATTCCACACAGAGTATAATTTAAAGAAACAACACAGCTAGGAAAAATAGAAGGAGACAGCCTCCCCAATACACTAATGAAGGAGTGATGAGAAATCCTTTCCACTAGCCTTGAAACCGTACATTTATAACTCCTTGTAGCTCCACTAAGCTCTGTTGTTGAACAGAGAGCATGAAGCTGTAGCTTTCCTCTTCTCAATCCTCTTGATAAGCTACTGTTCCCACCTGTGGCAGAACTTACACACCAATACACCTGTCCTGCCTCAATGCACACCGTGACAAAGGGAAGTTTTTGTATAACCTTTTTAAGATCCTGCACAGAGTAGCACAAGCAGTCAATCACAGCTCTGAGGCTTTAGCAGTAGATGTTTCCAGGAAATTACCCTGTTAGAACTTCTAGCTTTTCTAAGAGAAACATGATTTATTAATTTCATGACCTTGAAAATTCCAATACTATTAAAAGTAAAGAAAAAAAATCATTTTAGGAAAAGAGACTCATCATTTATAGTTTTTTCTATACAACATAAAAGTAACAGATTATTGTAGCATTTGTTGTTTTTCATATATTCATATGGAATAATATCCAGCTCTATAGACTATGGATACTTATAAATTCGTATAAAAATAAAAGAACCAATAGCAGATACTTATACTGGAAGTTAATCCATAATTCAAATTATTTAAGACAGACTGAAATCCCTCCATTAACTTGTTCATCTTCTTGAAAGCCATCCAAATAAACAGGAGACTTTCCTTTATTCCAGTAATATTGTAACACAATAGAAAGCACAGCAATGACAACAGAGCAGCAAGGTCCCAGGCTATACCAAGGGAGGATCTGCTCAAATGGAACAGCCTTTAGAAGGCCTCAGGTACACAGAGATCTGCAAGATACTCTTGTCTCCACTGCCAACCCTTAAGTGAGGTCTGGGAAGGCGTGGATCGTGGCTGCACCCCTTCTCATCACTCAGGTGCACTGCATGCACCTGAGCTCCCCTGGGTTGGCCCTGCCTTTGCACCAGGTGCTCCATCACTGTTTCATGGACCCTGGCTCAGGTAGTTTTCTGCTCAGTGGAACACTGAAAGTCCTTGGGATACTGTGAAGTATGCACGTGCCTAATACAGGTCAACATACAAAGAGAACTTAGGCCCTGATTCTGCGTACGTGGGCTCCCATTCACCCTGCTCGAGTTTAGATAAAATGCCGTCTGAACAGCACAGCCACATGCCTGAGAGCCTGAAAAGTGACCACAATGCAAGTGTGGAAGAGAGGGAGGTTTCATTTCTCTGTCTGCTTTTTATAAGCTTTTTTACCTTCTCTTTTTACCCTAACATAACAATTGGATCTGGCCAAACAGTGTTGAAGATGAAGAGGCTCTACGTCCTGGCGGACCAAAGTTGCCTTAGGGCCACTTCTCTACTCTGCTGGAGTATGTGGATGCATTATCCGTATATGACAGCGCTAACAACTTCACTTTGGCATTTGCAGTATGAAAACACTGCCACTAACATTACATGAAGATGTTATCTCCACTGCAGCATTCAAGAGGCCAGAGAGCCTGACACTAAAGTGCTTGCACTGCTGAAGCAGTGTGCAAATAAGAGCAGCAGCATTTTTTCACCTGCAATGCCTCATTTTGCCTGGGGAAAATGGATCCACAGGAGGCTGAAGAATAAGTCCTTGTACATACACCACTGAGAATAACTGCATCTGTGGGTTTCTTAATGTTGAAAAAATAGATTTTTATATGCCAAAGTTTAATTGTTCCTTCTACTCACCTGTACCACAAAAATACCAGCTGATGCAGTGCCACCTTGTATTTGATAATAAAGATTAGATTGCTTACAGATTTGTTCTCTTGAGGAGTTACTCTACTAATGCTGCAGATGACTCCCTTTGAGCCCTCTTTTAGAAAACCAACTTGCCAATCTAGATGAACTCTTTTAAATACAAGACTGTAATAAAATTCAAAATAATTTCACAGCAAGCGACATAATTCAAGAAAAAAATAGACTTTTTCTGTAAAATTTACTGAACTTCACGTGGAGGGAAGGGCATTCAGTATCAACCTGAGATTTTTGATCAAAAAATTTTTCTTCCAAATTATCTGCACTCTTGTTGGCTTACTGATGCGATCTTAGGACTGTGTCACTGCTATTGCAGGCTAAAATATGATACATAATATTTTAATATTACCTATAGTTCCTAGAATGTCTTTAATTAACCAGAATATATACTGCAAAGATTTCAGCAAACAGATACATTCCTTCACACCTACAGATTATTTACCTGGGTTATTCAGAATATTCTGAACTTTAGAAAAAAAAAAGTCATCTTGTGGGCAAAGGAATAATGGTCAGATAATTTATTTGATTCTAAGGATTGACCACAAATGTGATCTATTAGAGTTTGATAGTTAAGTGGTTCTTAAAGGATTTAAAATATTTGAATATACAAGGAATTTATATTCTAGAAATCTGGAATTGATCCAGTTCTTTTCCAATGGCCATATATAAAAGATGCAATGTAGAAATGCTGAAAAACTGATGCTTGTTTTGTTTGGAGGTCCACTTATTAACAAATTCATAGTTATATAATGTGGAAAACATTAATATTTATGAAGAAAAAGTAATAGTTGTTTTTGTAATCCGTTAGCAGGAATTTAGTTCCTTCCTAAAGCAGGAACTGTTCATGACATTATACTCACAAGCAATTTTGAGACTTCAGAAGCTGAAAGATTTCAGACTTCTTTCTGTACTATTTTTCACCTTTAATTCCACTTGCCTGAGCTCACTTTAACTAATGCCTTTAAAAAGTTTTTGCTTTGGAAACTTGATTTAAAAAATTCCTAAGAGGTGTCACATCCATTCCAGAAATTTGCCAACTTACTTATCTGTAGACCTGTAGGATTGCACTAAGGGTTGATTCATCCTGTGCTGCGCAAGGTACTGCAACAAGCAAGCTCTGTGGATTCTGGAGGAATGCAAGTCTTGACCCACGCTGTAGCAGCTCAAGCTAGCTACATCTCACCAGAGTGAGTTAAGGATATTTTTTATTCCAGAATTCTCTGCTTTACTTAGGCATCACTCAATATGGATTTTAACTTAGGTTTCTGAGTGCTCAAACTAGCAAAACAATATATTTTTCATGATAAGAAGTTTATACAAACAGAGGGTAGGAAATGTACAGGTACTGCCTTTTTACTATTAGACTGTACCTAGCCAGTGTTTCTCTTCCTTTGGCCTGCACTCCTACAGAGTTTCATCCTCTGTTTCAGAAGGGAATAAGACCTATTAAGTTAGTCATAAATAAAATCAGCACAGTAGTGTCTGGACAAGGTTCTGGCAATCTTACAGATAAGTTCTTTTTCACAATGTTCAGGAAAATTTTCATCAAGGGAAAATCTTTCAGGACATGAATTCACTTTTCTGAGGGCAGGAGAACAAGGTTGCCCTACCCCCATCTTTCCAGCCTTGAATTAATAGCTTCAGTGGATCTGGGACAGGTCCCCAGTGCACAAGTGTTGTATCCTGACACAGAACTGCCTTGGCTGCTTCTCTGAACATTTCCCCCTGAATTGTGCTCGTCACCCTGACATCCTTGATGCCAATTACCTTCTCTCCAGGTTATTCTACAATCATCTTCAATCACAAAGCTTGTACTTTATTTTTCAGATCTTCCGCAGACATGACTGGAACTTAAAGCACCCAGAATGCAATATTAAAAGCGTAACTCTGTACAAATGCTTCACTGCATTCAGTAAAGTGGCACCTCCCTTGTTGACTGAATGACTGACTGCCATACTATATCTTTGAATAAGTAGTTTCATCTGTTGTCTCTTCAGTGGTCTCCTTCTCTCTTCATCCCTATTCCCAACAAAACCATCATTTGCTGGAACAGATGTAAAGCCAGTCCAGACTTTGGACTCTTTTTTTCCCCAGACAAGTTCCTAACACGAAAGTTATTACTAAAACAGAGAGGTCTAAGTAGGGATTTTACTAACATACTTGTGAATAAATGAGGAAAAGACAAAATAGTTGATATTTTTTGAAGGAGGACAACAATCCTAAATTCCACTTGTTTCTGCTTAGTAGATACCACAAGCTTATTTGGTGAAAACTTAGTCTTGGCTTTCCACCACACATTATTTCAGTTTAAATACATTTTTTCCTCATTTATTTTTTCTTGTGCCTCTGTGTGTTTCTTCTCTTTCTCTCTTCAACAATCTTTCTATCATTTCACAAAAGTCCCATCTGGACACTCAAAACGTCTTACATTAGGATTCACTAACTTATATCCATCAACTTGCACTTCTCAAATAATGATCTTCAACTCCATCAGTCATGCTGAGTTACTGTAAGCCTACCATACTCATAACCGTGGCATCAAAATATCAAAATATATTTGCTCATTTGATAGATATTTCATGAAGTAAATTAGACTGCTGCATATTGCAATGTAACATTTCTGCATTGTTGTGGGTTTTTTTGTACATATTGAACTTGTCTACTAACAGCATCAGCATCTGAAAGCTTGTAAACCCATATTTATACACTAAAATAATGTGGAGTGGTGGGGAGCAGGTAAAGAAAAACTGGGGACAGTTCTAAGAGAAATACATCACTTTCTGTAAGTTTCCTGGATTCATTCAAAGACAGGGAGCCAAGTTTGAATTTTTTTTTTTAACCGATTCTTCTCTGCTTTCTGAAAATAGGAATATGGGCCTTCTTGCTCTTTAGGAAATCTAACCTGCTACAGACATACTTTAGCATTTGTGAGGTGACTGCTCTAGGCATCATGTGATAATCTCAAAGGTTCATTTAACACCACTATAGCAACCAGTAAATAATTAAACATAGTGCTCTGTCTCAAACTAAAAGCTAAAGAGACAGAGATAATGAGAAGCTCCTTGGGCAAAGGACACAGCTTAGACTAAATCACTGTGTCATTTTCTTTCCTAAGCAGATATTTCTTACCTTCTTTCATTTCAACTGTTCTCTTGTAACTAAAGCATGGGAACACACATGCTGAATGTACACCCTAATGATTATAAAATAAGAAAGACTAAAAACTGCATGCAGACAGATACTGAGAACTGACAGCAGCTAGTGGGAGCATGAGAACAGTTCTGCCAAATGTGGTTCAACTGGGAAGTGAAAAATCTTTGAATTATGCTCCTGAAATTGATTCTGTGCAAAATCAGCTTGAAAGATGATCCACTTTAAGTACAATTTTTTTGCTCCTGTATTTTGAAAAGAGAAGGGATACATACGTATATAGAGTAAATCTGCAGACCTGAATTGGCTTCTGTTAAGCTAATGATCCCAATCACACTTGTCTGCAGAATGAGTAGCAGTGATTCAGAAGGAAAATGCATTTTGGTAAGGACTTTGGACCCATTCTTTGTAAATAATACTCACTTTACTTCAAGGGGGATGTAGGCAACTCATGAACACAAGGTAGCCTTCACTTCAAAGCCATCCTGTGAAGTGCCATTGCTAACATCATTAGTGCTTGCATCAGTCCTGAAAGAAGGGTACCTTTTCTACATCTACCTGGCTGAAGAGTATGGAAAATGGCAACAATTGCTATGGTGATGTAGAAGAAATTTAAGAATCAAAGCATGTATCAATTATTTAACAGATTTCCAGTGGTTTTCACCTCCACTGCATTGCTAGTACAACATACAGTATCATCAAGAATGTCAAAGGTCAGGGGATCCTAAATATTTTTCAAATACACAAGATGTTAGTAGCAGCATTCCCTTATGAAACTCAGAGGCTATGAAGACCAGTGCTTTTACGCAGTAAGAAGTAGGCTACAAAGATCCGGCTAAAAAGCTTCTTAGAGAGAAGGTCAAAACTTGCTAATTTTCAAAGTGCACTTATCTTTTTCATCTAACAAGCTGAATTAAAATAGAGTGACTTATTTTTGTAAGGAAAGTCAAGTCTTTTTTTTCCCCCAAAACTGTATGACAAAAAACGTGTAGTTTACCCTAAATCTTGTGGCCTACAGGCCAAAATTTCTCATTCTGCAAATCAGAAATAAAAGTAAAACGGGAGCTATGATAAAGCATTTAAAAATGACTTTATAAGGACAGGCTATTAAGGTTTCCTGCAGGTTTAACACAATTTTCTCAATAGATTTTCTGTTTACTTACAATGGATAAAAATTGCCAAATATTTTCAGCAAGATGCTGCTCTCAATGGCAAGAATAGAGAAGGAATGTAGGTTGCTTTTCTTGCTTTTCAGAGAGGAATTTGGAAGGAAAAAAAGAAAAAAAGAAGAGGAAGATAGAAATTGTATTCAGATTTGCTACAATGGACAGAACATCCTGCCCATGTGCTATGGGTTTGAGATACTGAAAGACATGCAGAGCTGACAAAGGAACAAAAGCAGCAAACATATCTATCAGTTTAGAGTATCACATCTCTGGAAAAACAAGTTATAGTTGTTGTTAAATTCTGTTTTCTTTTAATTTGCTTTTCCACAAGCTGACAGATAGATTGCTTACCATGGTTATTAACTTTCACCATTCAGGCAGCTGTCTCAGATGATCACTTTGTTCAGAAACTTTGCATACTTCAGGGTTCTGTTTGTCTTTAAGGAAAGTAAAAATACTTAATTTGCCCCATAAGCAAATGGCATGTTGACAGCATGACATCTTGCTGTGAAGGATATAACAGATGGGACTGACATTCTTAAACAATGTGATCATCGTGAGCATGTTGACACGTCTGAAAGAGAAGTCCATCTAAACGCACATAAATGGAAGCCATTTTCAGAATTACCTGTCCATCCTGATAATTTATAAGTAAGGCTATCTACTGATGGTAAGAATTGCGTGTCTCTTCTGTTTACAAATGCTATGGTAACCTGAGCCTTGGGGTTTAACTAAAACTGATTTAGTAGGCTCAAACTTCAGAAGCAAGATATTAGACATCTGTTCCTGCAACTGGGAAGGTCTTTAGTATATTCAATTGCTGTTGATTCCTTAGCTTTTTCAGACATCACAAGAATTCTAAGTTGATGGAACTTAGGTCACAGGTGGTTTGTTCTTTATTTTGCTGATAGAATACAGTGACATCCTGCATGCAATGAAGTAAGCAACATGTCAGAAAAACAGACTAAACCCAGATGAAAATCCTTAGGGAAAACTTGTCAATTGTAAAGCATTCCCACCAGATATCATTAAACTGTATAATACAAATCTTTTGCGAGTCTTGTCATGTGAAATATGCTAAAAAAGAAGAGCTAGTGTTTTCTTGGGCTAAAATCTTATCTAAATCCTGAAGGCTGTGCTTAAGGTAGGGGGCAGTCTAGTCACCCACTACAAAATTAAAACTTTTCCAAGTTTTAATCACACTTGGTAATTGTGAAACAAAATGAAAGAATTAATGATGATGGAAGAATTAATGATGAGGATCATTTATGATGATCCTCAATTTTAAAAAATTGAATGAATTCTTTATTTTATTATGAATTCACTAATGAGCATAAATTAACTTGTTTGCAATTAATGGTGCTATTTGAATTTCCATTGAACACTCCAAGTAAAAGCAAAACATGATTTTCAGATTTGAAAATGAAGTGCATTTCAAATGTAGTCAGAGAGCGAACTGCTCTTTAACAGTGCTCTCCAGATTCATGCCATAGGATTATTCAGACTCTATAAACTCCTTGCTGAGATTGGTAATAAGTTACAAGACAGCATAAATTACTTTGAATAAGTCAGATATATGGCAGAAGAAAAAAATGCACTTACAATCTAAATACATCATTTTTTTTTTATAGGACAGGATACCTGATGGTGTTTCCTGTGTAAGTGATCTGCTCTGTTTCCTCTGCCCCGGTGCTTAGAAAATGAATTACATGAAAATGTTTTAAGCTCTATTTTCACTATTCAACAGGTGGATACATTTGTGAGACTTATGCATATACACAAATACTTAGAAAATAGAATTTCAAGTTTCTCTGTACTGCTTGCAGTTCATGAGTCGTCATTCATCTGGCAATATCGCTCCTTAACATAATGGAAATATTTTGCAGTTTCAGCATGATTACGAATTTTCATTTATTCTCCAACTGCCAGAAGGATTTCAATATAAGCAAGAGGAGAGAAATTTCAAGCCAGTCTGAAACTAAGCTTGAAATTCAAGCATTAACTAGTGCTCCTTCTTTCACCAGCCAGCAGTAAAGCATTTTCATACGTGAACCACAGCTGTCCAATACTTTTGTTTTCTTGCTATTGGAGTATACTGATGTTGCATCTCTCCAGTTTTGTCTAAATGAGCTCCTTGAAATGTTTAAATAACACTGCCAATGATATATAAGGAAAAAATCGAGTTCAGTCTCTCTAATCAATGCTAGCTTAGCAAGTCCAATGAGTCAAACAAACAATCAATGGAAAAGGTTGGTCTATGTGACTGCAATCAGGGACAAACCACATCTGAATTAGAGAGCACAATTTTTTACACCATTACTTCTTTACAGTTAATATTGCTCTGTGTCTGCAGGGAAGTCATGGAAGAAATCCAGACAGTGCAGAATTTGGTAACTAGAAAGTTGTTCAACATCATTTCCTTGAGTACCTTTGGAAAACCGTACAGACCTTTTGAAGGTGGAAGACTAGCTCATTATTTTTAGTTCTGTTAAATATTTTAAAAGACAGTCAAGATTTATTTATTTATTTTTGTCACAGCCTAGATCTTCAATAACAAGAGCTGGTATTTTAGCAAACTTTGTGGCACACAGCTTCATAGAGCAAGGGCAGTAGGCTAAAAAAATGAAAACTATGAAATAATAAATTTTGAAAATATCATTTATTTAGAAACAAGGAGAAATTGTCTTCACAAGTTTGTTCCTGCTGAAAGCTGTATGAACAGTTGCAGCATACATCTGCTTACTCTTGTACCAAGTGGCAAAGTTAGAGGCCAGATGACAGTCATCAGGAGAGCTTAATCTGCTCTTCACTATCTGGTTCAACTTTATTTCTTCACAACATAAAAGGATGCAAAAAATCTGACTGTAAACATTTGACATACTGAGAAAGACAGCCTAAAATTACTAGTGTTGTTTTCCAGCTTCTGTTTGAATGCACAGACCTTTAAGAAATAAGAGTAGACTTCATTCCTCCAGGGATTTCCTTCAAGTGTTTCTATTATGCTATGACAGATTGCAAAAAGATAGAAGAGAAAGCAGATTCTTCCTAGAATCAAACCATTAACGAGATAGTGGAGCATTCCCCTTTCAGTCACTTTTTGAAACACTGCACAAGATTGGTGTTTGAGGCCTACTAGACACTAAGCCTCTGTCTCTAATTTTGCAAAATGAGGTGCTGGTTCATCCCAGCAAGGAGCTCTTAACGCATCACCTATCTTTGACTACAGATTCAGACTTCTGTCACTCAGCTGCCTCCTTTTAGGTTTGCTTTCATCACCTTTCTAAACTAGAGCCCCGCTGCATGATCTGGAACAGGTGACATGTTTTCTCTACAATATTACAAGAAAGCAACATGCAAAAATATTTGTCTAAACCCAAGGCAAATATAAGTTACCCCAGAAGAAAATGCAGGACTAGTACAGCTACAACCCATGTACACATAAGTAAATCTTACGCCATTGTTGCCAATGTGTCTTCAACCTTTGGATCCATCCCTTTTTCTCACAGGGAAACTGTACCTAGATTTGACTAATTAAACCTTTGTTTGTTTTGCAGGTTTGAAGATACTGGACTTCTGATAGTGTACTTTCTCAAGTACTGAATCAAAAATACAGCTTAGATAAGTGTTTTGATAGATAGAACTGCCAATGTAGTGTCCCATTACAGAGTGTTTTCAGCTGCTTGCAAACTACCACCTATACAGTTGCAGTTAAGTACTGACTAATCATATAAGCAGCTCTAGTAGGGGCTACAAAAACATTTTGCATATGCACAGGCAAAGAAGAGGAATGCGTACTTTGCACACATTTCCCACATAAAGTGGTAATGCAAAGTGTATAAGCATATACATTTAAAAAAAAAAGGAAATAGCAAAACTGTAGTGGAAATCTGAGAATATCTGAGATGAAAAAGAAGCAAAGATACAATTAGAAAAACGGGATAAAGATAATATGAGCCAGAGAGAGGTGAAATACTACAGCAATGAGCAAGACAAAAAGCAGCAAACAGGCAGAAGAGCAGGTCCTGCAAGAAGCACAAGATATGTAAACACCGAGTGACTTTACCTCATACAACTGCAAAATGGGTTCCAAGCTTTTCTCTTCCTGTGTTCAGTGAGCAGGTATGAAACCCATGGACTAAGAGCACATCTCTGCAGTGATGATGACAAATCCACATGATGCATATTAATTATTTAGTGTACTATCAGATTTGTATATTTAATCAATAATTAAAACTGGCAAGATCAGCACCGTAATGGTTTTGGAGCAGAACTGAGGACTTCTTATGATAGGTAAGTTTAAGAAATTTAATTATTAAAGTACAAGCTAGAAAAGAATGTAGAGGATGCTAAGTCAAGCGTACAAAGAATATGACACGAAAGAGCGTTTATGTGATCACACTGTTTCTCTCTCCCATTTTACCCATATCTCTGGGTAGCCAAGTGTTGGTTTTGTTCCTCAACATAATAATAGAATAGATAAACTAAAAATGCTCTTCTGGGTCTCCTGATCAGTCCATCATGCCCAATGTTGTACAATCACAGTGACAGTAAACAAAGAAGAGTAAGGTAAGCACATGACCCTGGTCACCCTTCTATCCTTGTCCCTTCCTCTGTCTCCAGTTTGCTGGTACCTTAGGGATATTTGAGGGCATTTTCCTATTTAGTATTCACATAAAGATTTGACATCCACAGAGTGAAACATATCTGGAAGTCATCTGTCTCTATTTGAAGACAGGATTAGCTATCCTTGACAAAATACTTGTTCAATACAGTCTAAAAAAGTGAGGAGCTTTTCTGTGTCATTTTTTCTAGTGTAATTTAGCTGCTCTGCCTAGCTTCAGAAATCTTTCCCTGATATTTAACCTAGCACTTTTTCATTTATTTTACTTTAAACTATTATTTCTTACTCTTCCCACCATCAACACAGCAGTAAACTTTTCTATCTTTCCCAGTAGTTACTTTTCATTTATTTACATGTTTTATTCCCAGCAAAATATATGCCTACTGTCATAACATAATAGCTGAAGTGCACATCAGCAATAAAAACCTACTATGTTTTCTGCCCTGTTTTAAGTTGTCTGCTCCATAGGTACTCTGGCTCTACCTACATGAATATACCAGGAAGCCATATACTATATTTTCCGGCACTGGAGCCAAGTGAGTTGGTATTGTCCATGCTGAAGATTCACTCTCTAAAAAACAATATTCATCAACTAAATACACGGCAATCACTGTAATGTCTGAAGAGCATAGGTTGTCATATTCCTCACCCTGTGTAGCTTAATTTACAAGTATACTGTTCAACCTATGTAAACCAGAATGAGATAAAGAAGAAAAATGGATGAGCAGCTGAATGTTCTATTTATTGTTTACTCTATTAATTACAGAAAGCTACTTGTTCACACACTATGCCATTCATACACCATGGAATAAAATAACATCAGTGCACATGCACAAAATGTGAGTCTTAATTTGTAATCTTTCCTTCCTTCTTAGGATCTGAGGGAACAGCATGGAGCTGCACCAGTGGAGGCTCAGGTGGGAGTTATGGAAAAGTTCTCCACCAGTCAGTGTGGGCATGGCCCCAAGCTGCCAGTATTCAAGAAGTGTTTGGACAGTGCTCTCAGACACAGGTTTTGACTTTTGATTGGTCCTGTGTGGAGCCAGGAGTCATACTCTGTGATTTTTGTGGATCCCTTCCAACTTAGGAAATGCTGTGACTCTATGATTCTCCTCCATTAATAATAACAAAGGTCTTAGCTAATCTTACAGTCTTCCAGCTCCTTATTTTCCATAGCTTTCGAGTTCCAACTGCTTATAAATTACTTATTCTGCAGCATTTCTTAGAATTGTCCTTTTGTCTGACATTTCTGCTGAAGCTATGTCACAGTCCTTTGCCTATATAACTTTTCCTATGGACTCCTGACCCTTTAATATCTTCTGTCAATTGTGACGAAATGTGGCAGCAAATATGATCTCCCCCCATCCTGCAATGTCACCTCACTCTTCACATCTGTCAGTGGCCTTACCACCTTGTTTACCCAGGCTTAATATTTTCCAATCTGTACACAGTTTTGTTGCTAAGCTCAGATCTAGTTCCCCCAGCAGCCTTTTCCATTGTGTCCAGTTTGAGTGACACAGGTACCTCTGTAGCTGTTTTTTCCTTTGCTAAGTATTTCCTCCTCCTCCTCCAGTTTCCCATTATACCAGTTGGTAGTCTATTTTTCTTCCCTGTTCCCCTGCTCTACTAAAAGCTATTTCCTTTCCCAATCATCAGGCAACATTTAGGCATTTAAATCTGTGAACAATAACAGAAATATCCCACTTAAAGAGCAGAGAGGGCAAATAGTCAAAATTAAGCTGTTTTACAAGATGGTAACTGCTTACCATGCTGTCTTGACCTTCAAATAACATTTCAGTCCTATTCAGCTTTTTTCAGAGAGCAAAGAGTATGTCATCAACTGATAACATGAAAGATTCAAACTTTTATATCCAGCCTAGATAGTACCTTAGATACAGTCACTTGGCTAGAGAAAAAACATCAAAAGGAAATACAAATCATTTTCCACTCATCACCTACAACAGTTCTTAAGCACTCTGGAAGCAGATCTGGAGTGCACATGTGGCAAAGCAACAAAATCCAGCCTAAGCACGGCAGTGCAAGCATACCCAGTTAATCCATGCCCCTTAATAGGAATGGGGTTGGCAGAGAATAAGAACTGGAGAATCTGCAGCTCCACAGAGAAAGGAAGAGTTCTCTCTAAACCTTAAACTCCACTGGTAAATTTTAATTAGAGAAAAAGCCAAAGGAGTTTTCACTTCAGCATCTCAACTATAGCCAGGCAATCTACAGTCTTACCAAATGGACTCTGTTCCAGCAAGTGACATCCAACCTGTGACCCCCTCTCTAACATCCTCTCTGCTCAACCTAGGAGTCCAGCTGTCACTTAGCCCTCCACTCCTTTACCAGGCTTAAGAGGATGAACATTTCTGCTCATCACTTACACAGACTCCAGCAAACTTTCATGTCTCTTCCCAACACACTCTTGTGTCTTCCTCAGAAGCTTTCTCAGGTCAAAGTATTTTTATACCTCAAAGCAAAAATACTTTTAGATTCTCTTTTTTTTTTTTTTTTTCAGAAGATTATATAGAAGTATAGACAAATTGAGATGCAGAAAATGCAGGAAAAGTTTTCCTTGTCTGATTAGGTGACTAAGGCATTATTAGGTGCATGGAAGAGATTGATCCATAGGAATCAATTGCACTGCAAAAGGTTATATATGTTTTTCAGAAAGAAAATAGGAGGAGGAAGAATAGGAAACACAGGCAAAAACAGCCTTCAATAAGCTGCCCTTGGTTGCCATGGTTACTACTTGTCCTGTCAATAATAATTATGAATAATAATACCTATGTGAGATTTAAACACAATCACGATGCCTATCACTACCCTCACAAACACAGAAATTGTTATTCCACAGTATATTGAACCTTTCTTTCTCACTGAGCAGAGTGTGGTGCCAAACCATGGCATGACTTCAAACAAACCTTGAAGCTTCCAAGCTCTTTGAGACCTCAGAATAGGATTGCTTTAAATTCTGTTTCCCCTGCTTCAACAGCCACACAGCCTCTCCCATTGTTTTCTCCCTGGAGAACTTCAGCTTGCTGTGAGGATCCAGATCTGGGTGCCCTCCAGCCCTCCTGATGCAAAAGGTGTTACAAGAGCAAGTAATGAAAATGGTTGAAAATTGTTCCTGTGATATGTGTCAGGATGAAGAATAGCAAGATAATGGGTATTTCTTTATTTCTATTGGATGAACTAAGAAGTTAACTTTCCCTTCCAGCTAACTCCTCACTATCCCTTTTCAATGTCAAAGCAAAGGCCACGTACAACACATGCTTTTTTTTCTGTAGGGCCAGCACCACGTGTTTTCAGAGTCAGATACTGATCTTTCCTTACAAGCAGTGAATCCTCATTACATTTCATGTATTAGATGATGCTAGCATTCCTGAGGATGGGTGTAACTGCTGAATTGTAACTGTTTCAGAAATAAATGAAGATGCAAAAATGACTTCCTTGCTGGAAACTGCTTAAGACAAACACAGAGCTCAAGTCCTTCCCTCCCATCTCCTCCCACTTCATTTCTCTTTGCTTTCTACAGACTGGTTTTGCAGCTATGACTTCAGGGAAGAAGATGACACTGTTCAACAGAATCTTGTCTGGGATAAGCTCACGTTTTCCTCTGCACTGCAAGAAATGGGCTGCTTTGAGAAGTACCGCAGGCAGGTACACACCTACCAAATGTACTGCTTTTAAAAAAAAGTCAAATCTTTGTTTTTCCATTCCCATTTTATTAAATAGAAAAGTACTTAGACTGTGTTTACCTCCTGAAAATATTTAATTTTGGATTATGCCTTATTTTCAAATAATTAAACATGAAATTAAAAGTTTATTACGTAGCTATTGTCACAAATGAATAGCAAATTAAGAAACTCTGTAATAATGCATATTATGCACATTTTGTTCAGTAGCCCTCTTATACAGAGCTGATACTGAATTTCTCAGTATACAATTTTCTCTAATAAGAGGTATTGTTTCTTTTCTAATAATCTGTATGTTTCCACCATGATATCCTTAGACAAAAGCACAGCTGTGGCATTACTGCTACAGACCCTTTCTGCTCCTGTAACAGTGTCCAAAGAATTCAAGGTTGCTCTGCAAAGATCCTGAAAAGAGCAGTAAGGCCAGGATGCCAAGGGGACACAAGGACTTGATTATCATGCCTAAAGTAATATCCTTCCTATAGAAATTTGGGGAAGTCTAGACTTCTGCAGAGTAACTTATATTCCATTCTCATTTTTCTAATTTCTCTCCTTTGGAGATTTGTAATGATTTTACATCTGAAATAAATAAGCTCTACTTAAGGTAAGTAACGTTCTACAGTTTAGGCATTTGCAGAAGTGTAACTTTCCAATTTTTTTTTTGTTTTTTTTTTGTTTGTTTGTTTTAACTTCCAGGCTCTGCCCATGTTATACTATGTAGAAAAACAATTGTTTTTAGCAGAACAGAAAAATAAGACTGAGATAACACATAATATTAATAATTATTGGATGCAGCAACACAAATCCTCTGATCCTGAAGAGATTTCAGACATTATTACTTGTACATTTATGAGATAAGATGGGAAATGGAGAAATCAGAGACAGCAAAACATTGGTACAGAACAAATACAGTGTGTTCAGCTTATGTTGTAACAACCTAATCATTCTCATTCTGATTGATATGCTTTCTTAATTTGCAGTACGTATTGACAGCTGGCCACCAAAAGGAAATAATTTTCATATAGCACAGGTGTGTCTATCTCTATAGGAACTTTAATCTACACAGTCGTTTTTGCTACTTGCTACATTCTTCATTATATTTAGCTTCATTATGATTATTCTAATCACAATAATAACAATAGTTGACTTTTAGTATACTTGCAAAATACTCAGGAGAAAGCAGTGCAACATAACAAGCAAACACAACATAGAAGCATGGTCTTTAAAATTCATAATCAGAGGGAAACAATGCATAATTTAGTATTTAAACTTTATTATTAGAAGGATGAGATCACTAGATTTTTTCCACATCACAGACTCCTTACTTCAGGAACATAGATGCTATGTATGATCTCAATTAGATGCAAATTTTTAAGCAACACTGAAGCCAACCTTTTCCCATTCCCAAAGGAAAAGCTTAACTTTACTTACTTGCTCTTTAGTTGTCAGCAAAGGTTGAAAAACAGCTTCTTTGTCCATAGATTTCTTTTCAAAAAGTCATCTGCAAAAGATATTACGTATAACTATTTCTCACCGTATCCTTCTGGTGAAACTGCCCCACATTTAGCTAGATTAAACTATAATGCAACAGGAGAACAATTGGCTGACAAGTCAGGCTCAAAGGGTTAGAGTAAGTGAGGTTACATCAGATGGCAGCCAGTCACTGGCAGGGTTCTGCACATCTCCTTTTTAGGGACAGTTCTCTTTAATGTTGTATAATCATTGAATGTACAGATGTTATAATTAAGAGATATTCAGGAAAATTAGGCTAAGTAAGATTATTACAACAGGAAGATAATAAATGGAAATGCTTACCAACGTTGTAGGCTCGCAATATTCTCCACAAGGACTGATCTCCAGGAAGAGATCATTCCTCAGTGGCAGTCAGCACTTAAATGGGATCCAGGAGAGGTGCAGCCAGGCTCCACCCCCTTACGGTAGGGCAGCTGAATTGCCTTCACCTGTGCTTCCATGGCTGACTCAGTGCTCACCTCAGGTGGTCAATCAGAGATTCAGGCCATAATTCAGCAGTTCCCATTCAAATATCTTCATAAATAGCTTGGAAGTTACACCGAGTATCACATTCTGTAAGTTTGCAGACAACACTAAATTTGGAGGAGCATCCCAATCTACTCTGCCCAGCCTTACCTTGACAACTGTGAGCAGGTTTGGGCACCACAGTTTAAGAAGGACAAATCTATGAGAGGTTATCCAAAACGGTGAGCTACAAAGATAGGGAAGGACCTGGAGGAAAAGATGCATGAGAAGCAGCTGAGGCCCCTCGCTGTGCTCAGCGCAGAGCAGAGGAGCTGAGGGGAGGCCTGATGGCGGCTGCAGCTCCTCACAGGGAGCGGAGGGGCAGCGCTGAGCTCTGCTCTGTGTGACAGCGACAGGGCCCGAGGGAACGGCATGGAGCTGTGTCAGGGGAGGGCAGATGGGGTGAGGGAAAGGGGCTGCACCACAGGGCGGTGGGCATGGAACGGGCTGCCTGCTGTGAGCAGAGCCCCATGTGCCAGAGTTCAAGGAGCACCTGGACAACACTGAGTCAAAGGATTTGTATTTGGGCTTTTTCCAACATGAGGTTTAGCTCTTTCCAAGGATTTTTTCATGTATTTTTCTGTGTTTCAGTAAGGCTTTGTTTCATATCTCAAAAAAATACATAAGCACAGCCTATAAAAATAAAGATGATAAAGTAGACATCAGATAACCTATCAATGCATAGACTCTTTGATTTCATTCCAGTATAATATTCCCCAGTTTGTGCAGGTAGTTTCTATACCGGGATACAGAGTACTTCACTCTGCCATCTTAACTTGTTTCTGTATAGATATAGTTTAAGGTATTCTGGGCCTTATTTTCTAAATATTTTACACTCCACTTACAGCAAGAGAGTTTACCAGAGAACAAGTGATGACACAGTACATACTGGGCATCAAGTTTCATCTATAGTTACACTATATCAGATTTTTAAGCCATGCTTATCTACGCTGTAGATAGTTTTTCCTGGCCTTGCACAGGCAGAAGAATTTTGCAAATAAAAATTTAATATGTTGTTGTTACCATGTTATTGCTGATGTATCACCACTCCACGCATCTGATGCCACTCTGTGGGGTTTTTTCTTGCATCAAAATTGACTGACAGATGGAAAACTATACAGCCCTAAGTTGTTTTCCTTGGCAATCCATCTTCGGGAAGGAAAAACTAATGTTTCTGTTACAATAGAACTTATGGAAACCTCCAGCTACCACAAATAGTTGTGACAGCACTGCACAGTACATCAGCCCTGCTCACTGATAAACTGTGTAGCTTGGCAATTATGCTTTTTTCTTTTTTTTTTTTTTGCAGCAAACATTTTGGTTTATGCACTATTAGAAAGAAATACTTCAAAGAGGAGGAAGACAACACAATTTTACTCACAGGAAGATTGCAGAAAGCAAATATATGTTATTACAATCATTTTTAATTACAGTGTTTGTATTTCTTTTGTATCCCAGGAAACCTTCACTATTAGCTAGAAACAGCTCTTCATTAGCAGGTCCACTGACTCACCAAGGATATGATGTTGTTTTTGTTTTTAAACACTGTTTGGATGCAACAAATTCAAATCCTAGATTGTTCCTTTCTACTAAGTATTCCAGAGAAATTTTATTTAGAAAGTGTAGGTAAACTACAGGCAACATAAAAAGGCATCGGACAGCAGTAAAACAGCAGCTCACAAATAGCAGAATAAAATGGAATTCAAAATATAAATTTCCTCTGCAAGTGATTTGCACATGTCCCTCGTGTAATACTTCATCTTTACATAAAATATAAAAATTGAACAAAATT
This sequence comes from Chrysolophus pictus, assembly GCA_037305975.1. Classification (NCBI taxonomy): domain Eukaryota; kingdom Metazoa; phylum Chordata; class Aves; order Galliformes; family Phasianidae; genus Chrysolophus; species Chrysolophus pictus. The sequence continues at coordinate 82,478,691 of CM074576.1, forward strand.
AAAATCAGAGACAAGCTTGGGAGACAAATGAAAGTGATTTCCTGGACACAGTCAAGACCATGGCACTCAGATAGCAAGAGGTGCATTCTTATTTCCCTTTAACAGTGAACATTTCACAACTTCTAAAAAACTAGAACAGCATTAGCAGCAAAATCTGTGCATGCTCCACCTTATGATTTTCAGTGCAGAGTATACAGAAAGCAAGCTATCATCCTTCTGACAAGTTTAGAAACCACAACAAGGATCAGGTGAGAAAAATACAACAGATATCTTTGGATATTCAGAAAAATCCTCAAGTTCATTTATACACAGTCTTGAGTGTATGTCTTAAAGAACACCAGTTGATCTGTAATCTGAACAGAAGAGTCCCCCTACTGCAGAACAGCCTCATCTTCACAGCATTCGGGTTGAAGAGCAGCAGAACACTCTCAGTAGAATGCTGGTTTGAATTACAAACTCCATGAAATGTAAATGCCTCTCATTGTTGCTGATTTGTAGTACAACCAGTTACATGAGCAGTAATTCCCAAATAACCTATTACAGAATACTTTCTGGCACGCATCACAACATGGAACTTCAGATTCTGGAGGGATCAGACTGCATAAGCAAGTATGATAAATTTGCAACAGGAATAGTGTGGAAATCTTATTAGATACCACTGATGTCTAGTGTTTTGCTAGAATAGGATTAATATCCTTTTCTAAAACGTTATCATCATTCTCTTGATGGCTACATACCTGTTCTGATTGCTTCAACAGAGGCTTTGGCCTTAATTTCCTGTGGTAATGGTTCTCCACTCCAGTTGCATATTGTATGGGAATGTCTACGCTTTAATCATGGTGAAATATCCTGCTTCTCATCTAAGAGACTTTCAATATTTTGCACATTGCGAGAGCAGAAGAAATGAAGCTCCTACTTTCTTTTACCATGTCATTTATCATTTTATTATTTTTTCCCCCCTCTTCTTAAAAGTAATCAGTCCTAAACTTTGACTGTTTTCACTGACTTTTTTTTTTTTACATCCACAGATACACTTCAATTTTACTATATTATTTTCCAGGTAGAAAAGCAGCACAGACTACATACACAAAGACTGCACCACTCATTTATCTAACATCACTGAGTTATCTGATGTGCTCCTTCCTCACACTCAAAGATTTTTCCTCTTCCTTAGAATTATATACACATTTGAAGATGTATGTAACATTCATGCTCATATAAAGCCTAAGATCTCCAGCTGAACCCCACCACCCAAGCAACACAGGAAGATGGAGTCCTTAGCTCAAGGACTGGAAGTAGAAATCCATGCGGAAACCAATTGATTTACTAGTGTTTCATTACAGTACATCATCCCTTAGATTTTTTTTTTTTAAAAGGTGTTATGTGTTTTACCTATACAATTACTAATATATTTGAGATACTGTAAATGGAAATACAAAATGTAACACTGAAGCTCATGACCACAAGTTGAGATTGCTAAATTAAAACAAGACTTTATACCAGATATAATACATTTTTAATATATTTTGTTATTAAGTTTGAGCTGTTCCACATTTAATGCATTATTTCATAATATCAGGTACTGATTTTACAGATACAATAATTGTAGGCTTCACTAGCAGGCAGATTGATGCAAATAATTGTTTAGGACTAACTTTGGATCATTACTACTCATGACTGTAGTAGAAAGGCACATAAAAGTGATCATGAATTTGAGGTATGAAGACGTCAATGAAAAAAGGTTGTCTCAGTTTTGGAGCACTGTATCATGCATTCACCTTTTTTTTTTCCTTTGAAAAACTGTTTATAAAGCAAAAGGGATACAGAACAAAGACAAGGGATACAGAACTGCAGTCAGGGAAATATTTGATAAAATGAAAATCATATCCAGAAACATAGGACTAAAATCCAAAGGGAATAAGTTAACAGAATTGATCAGAATGGTAAGAAAAGACTCTTGACCAACTGTAGCCTAAGTTAAGCTCCTGGAATAAACGAAGAGATAAATGAAGAGGAAAACCCACAACCAGCAGGAAACCTGGCTTCCTATAGCTCAGCAGCAAGCAAGACTTTAGAGCAGTTACACAAGCATTGGTACAGTTCTCTGCTTTATTTAGGCAAAATCCTCTCAGTAGACCAAATTCAGAAAAAGGTAAAATGTCTCTGGATCAAGTCAAAGCTTTTTTGTCTTTTGGCCATCAGCCAAAAGCACGGACACATTCTTAAGCTGGCAGTGCAGAGATATTCAGAGGCAGAGGACAGTCAGATAAGGCATCTCACAAAATCATTCTTAACATCTTTGAGAAATCTCCAGTGTTTTGCTTTTTGAAGCTGAATAACTGGTGAGGCTTATCATAAGTGATCTGTTATATTGGTTATGTGGTTATGTGTTATGATTGGTATTTGAAGTAGAGAAGCAAAGCTTTGCAATAAGCTCAGTTCTTCTAACAGTTAAGCTCTTCATGGAATTTTGTCATGAAGTGCTCATAACAGTTCTTTCAGTAGGCTATCATGATTTTAGGTAGTGATGTGCTGATCTATAAACACTCCCTCAAGAGGCAACAAAAAAATTAGTCTTAGAGTATCTATCATTACTTAAAGTTCAGAACTCAAAACACAACTGGTGGCTGCTGAAAGTTGAGTTACATAACCTGATGAAACTGAAAAGTAATGTTGCCCTAATCTGAGATGTTCTCATATATGACTTAAGATGATATGACTTTTTCTCCTCAGAAAGAGTACTTTAAGCATCTTTTCTGCATGATTCAACATATAGCTAAAAATGACTATACATATTCATTGTGGACATTCATAACCTACAATGAAATTAAAAAGGTTTATATATATCTCCAACAAACTATCTTTGATTATTGACATCTCATCCTTCCCTCTTCCTTCAGACTCACAGTTTGCAGTTCTCCATCTCCCAGTTAGTTGGCTGGGGTCTTGGCAACAGGGAGTGAAGTAGCACCTCTCTTCCAAGCACCTCATTAGTACTGTCAGGTGCTGAGTTAGAAAGGAGTATGCACAGCTGTTGCATCTGGCAGATTAGAGAGAGACTGGAATCAGTTAATGAAGAACATACCAAAAACACACCTTGGCTGTAAATTTTTTCCCATGACACTGTATGTTATCATATCTTATTTGTCATAAAGTTCAGTAGAGATTAAGAATGGAAGAGGGACTTAGTACTAAAAATAATATGCAAGAAAACCAATGAGAAGATGCATAAATCCACTATGATGCTCAAAGAATTTATCCTACACACTTTTAAGCCTTTTGCAGGAGGCATGAAACTATCATGAGCAGATGCTTTTCTCCATTACAGCAAGGAATACTGGTTATATTATTTTCACCCTGCCTGAGTTTTGACACTATATACCCCTCAGATTTGTTCAATTACATGCACTGAAGATGACCAGAACATACCAGGGAATATCAGAACACAATACACTTAAGTAATTTCTGTTTCAACTCCAGTTCAAGAAAGGTCCATAGAGAGGCAAAAAATTTAATTAATTCTACTGTTTCCAGGGACTTCCATGAATTATTAGAAGAAAACTCTTAATTCGGTCTTTCTTTGGTACTAATACTCATTTTAATCCTCCTTAAGGCATTGCAGGCACTGCGGTCCAGACTTGGAAGTGCTGAAGAGATCAACTTCCACTGATTGAAGCACTGAATGCATTTGATAATTTAGTCTCAACACCTTATTTGATTGTTATTTCAACAAATTATATCCATGATAGAAAGAGGTCCAAATGAATTGGCAAGTGCATGCAAAACTGGTCAGAAGGTTTGCATGGAGCCTGCAACATCTCACTCAAACTGAATCAGGCAACTGGTGTGTTGCTTTCTTCAGAACACTTCACAGATATTGATTCTAGCCTTCTATTTCAATGGACAAAGAACATGTGTAATGTGCTATGCTATATCTGATATTTCCATATCAGAAGCTTTTAGTTTCCCTTCAGCATTAGAGAACCAGACATTAGCAAAAAGCTCCTACCTGAATAGGTGGTTGCAAGAAGGATTTGAACAATACTCTTAAAAATATGGTTTGATTTTTGGGTTGTCCCATGTGACGCCAGGAGTTGGACTCTCTGATTCTTGTGGGTCTCCTGGAATTTGAGAAATTTTATGATTTTATCAGTGGACCAGCAGACTACAGCTGTTGTTGCTGGTGTTCCTACATCTTCATTATTCATACTTTAAATTTAGTCTGGACATCAGGACTGAACATCAACTCTACATGCACATGACACAAATCTGAAGTACCACTCACTGGTTGTTATGCCTGCAAGAGGAGTGAAGTACATTGGGATGCACATCTGGAGCAAGATTTGTTTTATTTTTTTCTGAGGACATTCTAGTTCAGAATCACAGAACAGCCCTGCAGAGCAAAGCAGCATGCAGGAGGCAGGGACAGCTAGGGAATTTGCTTTGAAATTGCACTGTTGATTTAAAGAAAAATGCATATTCAATCAGGTGTTCTTCTGTCTAGTATGAAAAAGACTTGAAAATGTACTAGCCTTAATCGCTGAGTATTCACAGTCTTTGTGGTTATGTATTACTTTTGGTGACAACAGTAATGCATACTAAAGGCCCTGCACAATCATGCAATAACATATTCCTAAGTTTAATGAGATCATGCAAGAGGTTTATTCACTGTATGGTATTCTATGTATTCATAGTATTTTTACATTGACAACACTGGATTTTTGATCTAGAAATGTTAGAATTTGTTCTATTGTACTACACCAATATCTAAAATAAGATTCAGAAAGCATTTATTTAAAGATCAAATCTGCAATTAAAGAATGGAGAAAACAAAAAGTACCATATTCTAATTTTAAATAGTCCTTAAGATTTCAAGCCTGAATGCAGAGGTAACTAACCCAGAGAATCAGCAGGATAAAGATAATCCAGCTCAGAACAATTTTCCATTTATATGAGCAATACACACAACTGCTTCTGTATCTTCCACTTTAAAAACAAAACACTGCTATATTTTAAAGCAATGGTCCCAGACCACATAGCTATACAAGCAGAGAACTGCTTTATACAGTGTTTCAAGCTATTTCTATAATATTTTCATAAGCAATTAAGAGCTTTCTCCTATACCATTCTAGGAAATGAGAATTTCTTATTCAAACAGGATTAGGAGCAGAGGCTCTGAATCTTCAGAATTCCTAACTCTCATTGAGGTCAATTAAAAGCAAGCTTGCACTTAGAAGGAGAAAGAATGCTCTTTGTTTTGCTCATTTGTTTAAATAATCAAAATGGAAGAGGAAGCTTATTCTTAATTTTTGCCATCACAGCTCTGAAACAGAGCAGCTCAGCTGGAAGACATGGAAATTAGCCTGTAGCAAAAGGCTATAGAGACACAACAGCTATTTGAGAAAGCAGCACAGCATTTGTCTTCCCTAAAAGTTAATGTTCTGTTCCTGGTGACAAGTACTCAACTCCCTCAGTTGTCCATATATTCTGATCTACACAGGGTATTTGAATATACCACTGGCATACAGGTTTGGGTTTTTTTTAAACAAACAGTAAATAAAGCTTTTCACAAGCAAAGTCATCTTTATACATAGCTTGATAAACGCTGACATCTCTAACAAATGCAATGAGATTGTAGTAGAACATTAAAGTTATGAATATTTTCTATCAGAAAATGGATATTATTTAATCACATATTCAAATACAAGAAATTGTTCTGCAACAGAGCAAACATTCCAACTCCCAATTCCTCTAAGTGAAATAGCAACATCATTAATGATTAACACTGATGTTCCACTCTGCTTATTATAACACACAAATACTTGAAGTGGCAATGTAATCAACTATACCATAACTCTCCACATCAGCCTTCGGTTGCATTGTGATCTTTATATTTATCATAAATTCATTCAGAATCTTTCCTTGATATGCATCTTCCCTCACTGATAACTTTGAGCTCAGATTAAGAAATTGATTACCTTTCTTCTGATGCTTATAATGGAACCGTGAGACAGGCTTTACTAAATTTATTATATTTTCCTTAAGCATAATGTAGAAATTATGGAATTGATGTGCCAATATCATTCTAAAAGTGATTCAAAATGAAATATTGTAATGTGATTTACACTTACAGTCTTATGCACTCAGGCTTTAGAAGGCACAGGTCTTATCAGAAAACTAAATCAGAACTTGAGTCTGCAAGATCAGCAGAAGATGTGCTACTGAGCAGCCACGGGATACTTAGAATCATAGAATGTTGAGTTGGAGTCTATAATCCTTATGCACACTTTGCAACTCCTTGTTTCACGCAGGATCACCCAGAATTCAAACCATGTGTCTGAGAGTATAGCCTAAATGCTTCTTGAACTCAGCAAGGTCAGTTGGAGCTGCTCCGGGGAACCTGTTCCATGCCCAACCACCCACTCATGAAGAACCTTTTCTTAACAACCAGCCTAAACAACTGACCAAGGTTTGCTGCAGAACATACCAGCCAACATTTTAAAAATCCAAAATTATGGAAAGAAATAAGTTACTTTGTATACATTACAAAGGTAATAAAAAAACGAGTGAATTTCATCAAAAACCGAGGGACTGAAAGACAAATGTTGGTTTTCTTTTTCCCTTCCAAATAATCATTTTGTAACATGCAAATGTCTTTAAGAAAAAGCCCCTGTCAGTCGCTATGAAGTCCGATTGGTTATACTCTAAAAACTTACACAAACTTGTGTGAATGCAGATACCTTTCTTAGTACATATGCATCAGAAAAACCACCTTGATCATACACATACTGAAATAACCATTTCTGAGGAGGGAGCTGCTGCATAATTGGCTTATCACTCTCTAAATATTTTTGGAATATACATTTAAATACAACTTATATACCTACTGCCCTAGTTACCTTGGCATAGTGGAAAGTGTTGATTTTGAGGAAGTTTGATCTATTCAAAGGATATAGCATTTCTAGCTAAAAATGATCAAAGTAAATGAGGATAGGTAACTTGCTAATGAATTCTGACATACACTTTTAGAATAGACTTCAGAATTGCATGAATGTAAATAAATAGATTGCAGAGACAAACAGAGACTAGCAACAGGACCCAGCACTTATTTTTTCCTTTTTTCTCTACACAAAAGCTTTTCATTTATATTTTCCATTGTACTGTAGGCAGTTCTTTCCAATCACAATTCTGGTCCGCTTCTGTGCAAAATAAGTTTTTCAACTCTCTTCATCCAATCTGCTGCAAAAACAACGCACTGCTCCATTGAAAAACCTAACAGTAAAGATCCCATTATATTCTCCATTAATGAAGACTTTTCATAATGTATCAGTGAACTCAGTTATAATGCTTTGGCCTCCCAAATCCCCTTAAGTTTTATTCAGTAACAAGAACTGGCACATTAAGAAAAATGAAGTCCTTCAAATGCACTACCAAAAATGCTGATTTTTGCTATTAATCCCTCCAAAACTTATTGTCTTGAGCAAATTAGAGGGCTCAAGAGAGCCTCTTTGGGAACAAATAATTCCTGAGATCATGGAGCACATCCCCAGCCTAGTTCTCACTCCAACAATTCTGCATTGTCTTAAAAAAATACTGTTTCCATATGGCCTTTGTTTCTGAAACACCTGAAGTGAATGAATCATCCAGGCAGTTTCAGTGGTAGTTTTGATAGGATCTTGGTCACCCACTGCAGAGTGAGGATCAGCCCTCCTTCCCCATCCTTGCCTTCCAGTTGCAAGCCCCCTTCTCATCCCCTCCCAGGTGTGGGATTGACTTGCATCCCTTCCCTCTGGGTAGAAATACCTGATCTTGAGACCATTTTCTCCCTTTGACACCCTTAGCAGGGATATGACTGCACACTGGCTCAAAACCCAGAAGGTAAAAGCCCCACAGTTCACCCAGGAATACATTCAGACCAATTTCCTACAGTAGCCATTATAAGATATTAGTGTAATTGCAAATCCATATAGCAAAGAGTTACTTACCTTTTTAAATGAATAACCCCTTTCATATTTACTGAGCAAGGACAGAAACCACATGCAGCCAAAGATACAAATGCATAGGCCTTACCTCTAAAGATTTGAAATATCGCCATCTCCTTTTAATTGCTAATATAATTTAAATGAAAAAGATATCTGAGATTACATAGTGATTTTTCTTAAGAGAATAAATATTTTACTCATTTTCAAAGAAATCAATTCATCCACCAATAAGAATCAATAAATTCTTTCACAGCAATTTTACTTCTAGTGATACTCCCTTGATTCTTTAGCAAACAGTAAAGAACTGTACCTACTACAGAAGAGTTCTACAGAGGCCAATTGCAAGCACATGTTATAGTTTCATACCTGTCTTAAAATCTGGAGGCCTGTAGCCACATCAGCTTTGTTCTGGAGGAGAATGCTGTGCTGCTTCTTTCTCCCATGATTTAAGGGAGTAATACAGGGCAAGATGATTCAGCAACAAGATTCAGTAGAAAGCTAAAACATTTTAACACTACCAATGAACAGCAAAGAAGTGTGATATTCACAGGTAACATACTTTGATTTCAAAGGTACTACCCTGGCTCTGCATCTGTGCATGGGATGGGTTGGGGGCATTTCTCAGGCATATGATTTTCTTTATAGTGCTCATATAACAACTGTGAGTTGAAGTATAGTGATGCTTAAGTAGAATAAATAATTTCCTTTATTATGTAATTCAAGCATCAAAGTGATATATAGAGGTACATTATTTAAGAAACAAGATTTAACTGGAAAACGTAACTAAATTTCAAAAAAAATCAGTAATTCACACACAATGGCTATTACACACAACTGATTCATCAATCTAGAGAGGGTTCCAAAATAGCTTAAGTAACTTTAAAATGTAGCTGCAAACAGAGGTTTCCATGGGACATAAAACTGCACAAAAAGCATTTAAGTGTTTGGAACATACCTTATTCTGAGCTATTTCCCCCAGCTCTCTGCAGCCATATATTTACTACAGTTCTTGAACTTCGAGTAGCAGAGATGTCTTAGTTCTGCTTTTATAAGTATAGTCTATTAGCTCTCTACAGAGACCAGAAAAGACAACAGCTGTGGACTTTCTGAAGGCTGCTTTGAGCAGATGGCAATGACCACATGATGAAGGGAAGTGAATACAGAGGAGGTGCAAAGTGAAGGCCTATTTTTAAGCTTCTCACCTTGCTTAGGAGACTTACAGAATGCCACTGTCTAGACTGTGCTTACTGATGGCTTTATGATGTTTTTACTACGATGCACAATGAAGTTATTTACTAACGAGAAATACTGCTCTATGTCAGCTCAAGCCTAGGAGACCAACAACTTACATTGTCCTTAGCAGCACTGCAGAACCTGTCGCCACACAAAAATGAACTGTTCTTGAATGTCTCCAGTGTATTATGTGCAAATGGGCTTTTCTTCAACGCTGGCCCTGTATACTTTCTCAGCTTCTATTTTTTCTTTTCTTGAACACACACACTATTCTTGTACCAAATAGACAGTAACAAGCTTGTTTTCATAGAAAACAGGGTCATTACTCTGGCAGCTGACAAACTTCTAGGCCATATTTTCTGTTGGCAATAACTCTGCAGATACTTTATTTTCTCTTTTTTTTGCCTACGAAAATGATTTACGGTGGCAGGAAGAATAAGAATAGAAAGTTAGCCAAACCCAGCATCAAACCATTCTTTGCCTATTAAGATTTTGGGAACACACAGCTCATGCATTTGTGCCTGAATACCATTCTGGGAACAGTAGAGTTGGTAGTGAGCAGGTTCCTCCAATGTCTTAATAGCTATGAATTTGTGGATATATCTAAAGCAAAATCAGAACTAAGAAAACTCCTTCCCTTCTGCACCAGACATATTCTGGAGAGCAAATCTGAACACAGCAAAAGCATCAGGAGATCTTCCAATACCAAGTGGGGCAAGCTTTTTACAGAAAAGGAAAATAATAGAAAGGGGAAATTGCTGGACTTGGGAGGGCTTTCAAGCCCCCAGTTTGTATACATCCATATTACATTCAGATAGGAAGTATGGGTGAGAGGTAGGTCTGCACCAGTCCTCCTAATATTCCTGTCTTTACATACTCTTTATATCAAATGAAAATATGGGAGCTTAGGTTTGCTACATTTCTCTTCTAACATCAGCCATATCCCAAAGGCAAAAAAAACAAAAAAAACAGGACATAGTAAAGTCTGCAGCACTCAGCAGTAACCTACAGATGCAGCTGTGTTTCTGGTTGTGATATCCACCTGCTTTGCATTCTCAAGCAGATGATATCACTTCAGTGTGCTCTGCTCTGTAGTTTACTTTTCTCATTCATTCAATTTGAGAATTAACACACCACACACCATGTAAATATGCAGCAAACATGGCTTTATATGGCTGAACACATCTTTCTCCACCCAGAGGGCAATACTCCCTCCCCAGAGATGTTCAAGACCAGGTTGGATGGGGCCCTGGGCAATTTCATCTAGTACCAGATCTGGAGGCCAGTGTTCCTTCCAACCGAATCCATTCTATGGTTCTATGAATACATGCAGAATTTCACATAACAGGAACTAACCTGATGGAGACTGCTAATTATTGCCTCAGAGCAAAGACTTCTGATGTGTTGGGATTTTAAGTGTTGTTGTTATTAAGAAAACAGTAGTAGCTTTAAGAATAGTCTGTGGCTACATTCAATGGTGGCTCTAATTCTTTTCCATCTAAGGGGAGTGCCTCCCTCCCAGACAGAGGAAGAGCTATTGCACAGATACTACATCTTCCTGGATCTATCAGTGCTTATGGGCTTGCTGCTTCCATAAGCACCATCCACACTTCATGTAGAAGGAAAATAATATTCTGAAAAGATTTTTCAGAAGCTTATAAACTTGTGGTGTTCTGGACCTGTGCTATCCCTGAGGCACACATGGAAAGAGGAACAAACAGTACAGTAACAGTGTAACCTCAAGGTCCTATATGATTGCCTTCCTCTATCACTCTTCTCTGAAGATTTTAAACAACAGTTTAAGGAAAGCTTTTTGGAACAAAGAGACTGATTAAACATGCTTTTAGCTTGCTGGGGCCATAGCCCTGCAAGGCAATTTGAAGTGTTACAGCATAGTTAAATAAATACTGTTACAAGAGCTAAAGTTGTCTATTACAACTGTCTTGCACTCCTTTCAGGCTGATATTTTCTTATGTATGGCCTTCACCTAAACATATGCTTTCTTTGTACAAAGGTAACTGTAATGTAGTAACAGGTTGGAAAACACAGCAATGATAGCAGAGTAGCAAGGTACTAGACTGCAGCAAGTGAGGGTATGCTCAAACACAGCAGCCATGAACATAGAAACAAAGGAATTTAAAAAAAAAAAAAAAAAAAATCTGCTTACCTTTAGAGGGCTTCAGGTACACATGAATCTCCAGCAAGAGCCCCTGTGCTGCCAACCCTTAAATGAGGTTTGGGAAGGGCCGGATCCTGGCTCCACCCCTTCCTGTCACTCAGGGGTATGCAATGGGTTGATCCTGCCTTTAAACCAGGTGCTCCATCACTAGTTTAAGCCATGACTTATGGATTTCCACTACAGTAAACTTGGTTTTTGGGTTGTTTTTTTTTTACACTTTTCCTGCCTTTTTTTTTTTTTTTCCTGAGCAGTTCTTCTATAGCTATTGTTAGCAATAAAAATTTGTCAGGGAGATAAACCCCATGCAGAAATATATTTGCTATTTACAATGAAAAAATAGCTGCAGCTGGAACAGGGAGAAAGTTTAAAATCAGATTTTGAATGATTAACAATAAAAAGGGACAGTCAGTATTCTAACAATACTCATTAAAAAGGCAACATTACCAAGGCTGACAACAAAGCATCTTAACAGCTTGGTAAGAGTGTGTGTCTTGCTGAGAGAATAGGGAGATGCTTCCCTTCTCTTTTAATGGTATAAGTCTGACCTCTGTTTATTGAGCAGATGCATAAAGTAAGACAAAAGACTGTCTACCACAACATATTTTTCTATCTCTTGAGGTGACATTGAAACAGCCATGTTTTGTTTTTTACTTTTTTTTTTTTTTTGTCATTATAAAATGATGTGATTTTTTTATTTTGTAAGTATATTCAGAGTTAATATGGGCTGGAAAAATAAACACAGCAAATTTCATTCTTGAACTGACTCTGATATGAGTACTAGATACACCTGGACAAAAGAGTCAAGACTTCAGCCTCAGTCAGGTGAAAATGGATTAGAAGATAGCTAGATAAAAGAGGTCTTTAATATCTGTTTAGTGTGATGAACTTTATCCTTGGTCTGCTTCCAGCACTGGCTGGTGCAAATCTCACAAGTCATCAGTAATTATCTTGTTGAATTTGCAAAAGATGGGTTAATGCCAGGCACTTAAAGAAAGAAAATGCAGTGCCTACATTTCTAGGGGAAAAAAAAAGAAAGGAAGGAGAAGTCTGACAAATCTTGCTTTTGCCAAACCTAACAACTGCCTTACATGACGTGGAAACACTGTGACAGAAGAGAAGCAAAAGATGCCATATCTTGGCCTCTAGTGCTGTTTTGAATGACATGCACATCATCAAACGAGAGGAACCACAAGAGGGTGAGAGCAAAGATAGCTGGAAAGCTGTAATCAAACAGCAGTTATTCATGAGCCACTGCCAAAATGAAAGGGTACCCTGAGCAGTCTCTGCGGAGACAGGTAATATTTAATATTTTCTTTACTGTTCTAGATGACTGGACAGAGTATTCAAATTAAATTTGCAGACAACACCAAAAGGGACTACTGAGACTAAAAGGGAACCAGACACTCTTCTGAATGCAAGATTTAGAACTCAAAATGTTCTTGACGGTTTTATAAGAAAAATTACCATTCAGGGACAAATTTAGGGCTTAATGTTTAGGAGAAAATAGCTACATAAATAGTCATGGGAGAATTGCAAAACAGTATAATTTGGTTATCTTTGATTCCTGTTCCCTCTAATCTGCAACCTCATGTTGCTGCAGTAGCTGACTGGGATTTGGTGGCAAAAGCTGAGCTTGTTCATCAGGAGAAATGAGTCTCCTGCTACATATCGTGCTGATAAGGTCATAGCTCTGGTTTTCAGCGTTGCCCTTCTGTCAGAAAATTAGGGGAGAGAATAGCCAGAATTTTGAGGAAGGGGACCTCCGACAAAGGCTGAAAACCTTTTTAGACTAAAAAGGAAAACACTGCTTGGGAGAGATGTCTTTAAATATACAAAAGGCTGCTTTAGGGGAGAAGGTAATAATTACCTCTCTGTGTTCAGAGAGGAAAGGAGAAGTAATGAGTTTACTCAAGGGAGGATATTCATGAACAAAGGTGTCAAAGGGCAAAGTTAGAACCAATTGCTGGAGAAAGTTGTAGAAACCTCTTTCAAAGAGCTGCTGGGACATGCCCCTGCCAGGTGTGACAGGCCCACAGCTGATCCCTGCTTGCGTAGGAGGATGCATTATAAACCCTATAAATTCACATAAGCATGTTAAGCCCACTGACAGCCAAGTCTCCCCTTAACTTGTCTTGGAGATACACCTACGTCGCATACCAGCCTGGAGATCTGCTCTCTCCTGGAATGGACAGTCAGGTGCAAGGCCTTGGATCTCAGCCAGGGGGTACCTGCACTTCAGCGTGGGCATTGCAGTTATTCTGCAACATTCCACTTCTAACAAGTTTTTTTCTAGTAAAAATTTGTGAGCAATTTCAGTGTGTCTTCTCTTTTTTCCTTACTCATACTTATTCAGTTTCTTAAATCAAGTTTCTTGGGGGTCTTTCCATTCTTAAGAGAAAGTGTAGGATTCTACACCTGGGGAAGAAAAACCACATCTATCAGTTCAGGTTAGGGGCTGATCTACTGGAGAGGAGCAATCCAGAGAAGGACCAAGAAGGCTGGTGGTATCCTGAAATGCACTAAGAGCATAGCCAGCAAATGGAGGGAGGTGATCTTCCCCCTCTACTTTGTCCTGATGAGACCACATCTGGAGTGGTCCAGCTCTAGATTCCTCAGTTCCAGAAAGACAGCAAACTTCAAGGGAGAGTCCAGTGGAGGGCCACAAAGGTGATTAATATCTGGGAGCATTTACCTTATGAGGAAAGGCAGCGAGACCTGGGGCTGAGAGAGCCTGGAGAAGAGGAGGTTCAGAGGGGATCTTATCAATGTAAGGAAATATTTTAAGGGAAAATATCAAGATGGGGCCAGAGCCTTTTCAGAGATGTGCAGAGGCAAAACAGGGGACAATGAGAAATAAAAACTGGAACGCTGGAAATTCCATACGAACATGCAAAATAACTTCTTTATTGCAAGGGTGATAAGCACTGGAACAAGCTGTCCAGAGAGGTTGTGGAGTCTCCTTCTCTGCAGAGATTCAAGACTCATCTGCATGCCTTTCTGTGAGACCTACTGTCGGAATCCTGCTTTATGAGGGGGCTGGATTCATTGATCTCTGGAGGTCTCTTCCAACTCCTATGATTTTATGATTTTGCAAAAAGACAGCACATGTTGCATTCTGACTTCAGAAGCCAAGCTACTGGATTAGACTTTTTTAAGCTTTTAGGAAGTGAAACAGGAGAATAGAACATTTTATGCTGATGCACAGTCATCGGTGGTTCATAAGTATAACCTGTCCTATCCTGCCAGGCAGTGTTTTATTGTTGTTTTTGTCATTTATTGTTTAGGCTATCAGAAAGTTCTATCATTGATTGTTTAAAATTAAATTAAGTAATTCTGCACTGATCTGGATAGAAACTGTTTGGAAAAAAAAAAAGAACAGTAACACTTGCAGCAACATTAAAGTACTTTAAAGCTATGCTAATAACCTGGACTATGCCACTTTAAATGAATCAGTTGCTGTTAGTTTTATTATTTTATTGTAACACACACATAAAAACTGGAGCTTTGAAGAAAACTCTGAAGCATGATGAAGAAGAAATCTCTAAAATACCATATATATCGTCATTGCTTACAACTATGTGCATCTAAAGGAAGGCAAAATATAGACAGCTGCCTGAAACTTAAGATCTAGCAGCTGTATAACATCATATATTTTCGAAAGTCCATAGGATATAGCTTAGAGCAATCATTCTTATAAACCAGAAGCTCCCCTCTTACTACACCATGAATACACACCTACACCTAGAAATATATTTTCTGTTATGAAAATCCCAAGCTCAGAGCTCTCCTTTCTTTGCCCTTTCCTAATCCTGGCAAAAAAAGCCAGAGATAATCTATCCTTTTCAAACATTTCCCAAATGAGTTTTCTTCATAGCCCTAATGCCTCACTAAATTCTTTCCACCAGCTAAGAGAAGTTCAGTGGGGTTGCGGTAGTCTTGGCTGTCCTGCTGTCTGTACAGACCCAGGTCTCAGACCATCTTAAATGATGTGTGGGTGGCTTAGCTTTAACCTGAGAGAAGAGGATTGTTCCATCCATTTGATATGGGCTTTAGGGAGTATGGAATACTATAGAGAGGGGAAGGAAAATAAGTCCATTTTCGTATAGCCACAGCTCTTGATCTTCCTCCAAGTCCAAAAGGCATTAGCAGCTCTAAAGGCTCAAATGTCAGAGGATTTCAGAGCTACAGCACAGGACGGGAGATTGTTTAATAATATGTGAAATATGATTTTCTGGCACTTCCAATAAATGAGTCCTTTAGCCTGCAGTCAATATTCCTGTATCTTTTTGAACCTTTGGGATCAAAATTTTGTCTCCTTGGTAAAATATCCTGTGTGTTTTTACATGTGATTTAAAAATAATGAAGGATGTCAAGGCTGTTTCATTTATACTAGTTCCGAATAGCTAAGTTTTATCTAGCACAGTTCAAAGCAGAATTTAATCCACATTTCATATTTATACTGGGAAAGGCTGCTTAAGGGTTATTGCAGAAAAGTCTGTTCCATTAATTATGATCCTTGTTGACACATGGGAAATACAGGCACCACAGACCTTCTGGCTCTTGAAGACAAGTAGCACTACAAAGGTGACCAGCTAACGTGTAGTGAGGGGAGGGCAAGGGTGCAAAGTTCAGTCTCTAGCAGCCTCTGGTGGCTGTTCAAATATAGATTTTTGTTTAAAAAGTTAATGTCTATTAGAACATTATTTTGTTCTGCAATTTTGGTTTCACACATTAAACATGAACAATTTATGTCTTGTGGAAAAAATGTCTCTACTCAGCATAAAGATGTTGATTGTTTCTGGAAGTCTTCGTTGATTTGTTGAAAGCTTTTTGACAGAAGAAGTCACCTAAATACATTAGCTGTACTAGTAGTCTAGGTCAGAGATAGTCATGTAAATGTTGTTGTAATTCAAATAGATTTGAACACAGGGATTTTTGAATTGACTTTTAGTATTGCAAGCTATATCAGTAAACTGCCTTGCAAATGAATAACCCTGCCTCTTTCTTTTAATTTTATTGAATAATTCTCTTTCAAAATAGCAGTAAAGCATGACAGGCAATAGATTCCTAGAGGATTATTTATCAGCTTTATGTCTACGTCACTCCTGGAAAATGCAGTAATTTTTGTTGGGTTGTATTTTTTAATTACTACAGCCACTGCAACTGCTATAGTTAAGGCTGCAAATCAACATGCACTGAAGCTCCCTGTTTTCACAGACTCATAATTTACCAGCACAGTCTGCTTTTGATAGTCAAACATTCCGTGTTTGGTCTGCATACATGAGTGAGTGCCTGGAAAGAGAACGTCACCCCATTAAACTATTTCACTCTTATGAAAAAACTTGCTGGAAGACTGTTTTGTGTGTGTAAACTGACTCTTGTGTTTAAACAGGAGTTTTGTACAAAACTCTGCCTTCAAGTCCTATGTACCACCCCACGATCCTCTCACTAGTACAGCTCGCATCAGGGGAAGTTAGAAAGCTGGAAGTTTGTTCACTGCTACTATTGTGCCTTTCAGTAGCCTGAATTGTCATCAAAATCCCACACAGTCTGGGGGTACGTGCAGGGCTGGGTAGTCAAGCCTGAGTGCGGTGTGGTGAATGTTACACTCGCTGCATTTTAGCCCTGAAGTCTAAACTTTGATTTCCCTGTCCTCTAAAAGAGGCATCTATCCTTCCTCCACACACACATTGAATTTGTTCCTACTCCAAAACAAGAGCATCCAGGGCTTTGTTGACTAAGGCAACTTAGCCTTGATGTTAGGATTTTATAATCAGAGTATTTCAGAGAACAACTCTTTTCAAAACTGTACATCAGGTTGCTAAAAGAAAGCTTTAAGATTTTTACAGTATCATCTTATGATCTGTTTTTCCTATTTCTTTGCCTCCAAAGAGATGGTACTTTTAAAAGAGGACAAACATTACAAATTGTTGTTTTAAACACTCACAGATCACTGAATTATAAGTCCTTCAGACAATCTGAAGAATGTTCAGAAAGCAGGAAAATGGTGAAAGTTAGAAAACCTACTGTTTTGTATTGAAGAAAACCATATATTTTAAACAGGAACTGTAATTCAGATATATCTGTTGATACTTGTCCTTAATAACCTGCTAGCACAGACCACATGGCCAAAAATGATCATTAGAAAAGGCAGGAGAAAGAGACCTCTCCCATTTGGAGCTATCGAGAATAAAAACAGTGTATTTATTTGACATGAACAACTTACAGTAACATAGACCAAGAGGAAACCAGCTTAGCCAGACAGTGTGACATGAGAACTTCTTCTCAGCCTTTTGACAAGGCTGTAACATTGGATGGATAACCCAGAAAGTGACAGAAACAACCCTTAGCATTCCAGGTTAGAAGAGAATAGGAATGTCTGGTTATAAGCTGGAACTATTAAACCTATGGGTCCACCTACAGCATGTCTGTCTGCAGGAGCACATGGAAGGGTTATTATCCTGGGTTTGGTATAACATTTGTAAATTCATCTTTCAATTTAACCAATTTGGTAGAGGCTGAGATTTCCAGTTTTACATTCTCAAGGTCATCCTCTGTGGTGAGAGGATTAAGGGTAGTGGTGTCTGCACAAAGAAGAAGGGCAGTGAGATGGCAGCAGTGGTATGACAGCAGGGCTGACAGTTCCTCACCTAGAATAGGGATCTTTGAATGGAAGAGAGATCAGAGATACTACTGACAGCTAACCTGAAGAGACAGGAGTTCAGGAGCTACAGAAGTACTCTACTCCTGCCTACAAATCTAGACACATCTTATAATTGGGAAATAAGGTGAGTTGGCAGCCACGCCCTGACAAGCCACTAAACATATCCAGTACTCCTACTCCCACAACTTGTGTGTTACTGTTCAACACCCAAAAGCTTATTTCATTGCCTAGAGCCTGTGTAAAATCATGGTCTGGCTTCTTTTGTTTCTTTAAACTGTAGAAGATAAGACAGAAATGATAGAAGTTACTGGCTTCTGTGGTACTATAAATGGCTTGTCTGATGGAGGATATGAAGCCATTCTTTAAATTAAGTAACTGCATAAGAAGTATTCTGTTTTGATACAGCTTAATTTTCAGTATGCTCTGAGAAAATTATTTTAGCAATTAAATACTATACATCACAACTGCAGGAGCAACTACATTAGTTTTTCCCAACACAAACACACCAAAAAAAATCAACAAAAACATGTTTTTCAGCTCAAAATACATGCTGGAAGTGCAAAAATCACTTGCAAGCAGCTGTGTGTGCTGCAAAGATCTCTGCACAAAGGACCTGCTCCTGTTGGAGTGTTGTCTTGCCAGCCAGTGAAATTACTGCTCACATGAAGCAGCCCCCCCCAGAAGACTGTCACAAAAGACCTCACTGTGCAAGCAAATGCAAGCCAGCTTGTCTACTCTGCCATCTGTTACTAAGATCTCTTGTTACTGCTGAATCATTTTCTTCCTTTTGCTTATTTGAGGTTCTTAGCTGCTGTCTTGAGAAACAAGGGTTTGCTCGCCTCTCTGTCTTCACTTGGCATGTTGTCCATCACTGTCAGGCTGGAAGAGACAGATATGAGATGACAACTATGTCATGCCATGCTTGCTGAAGGTTTGGAATGGTGAAAGATGATGCTGACTTTAACGGAAATCTGAAAGAGAACCCTTCAAGGATAATGGGAGTGGGAAAGAGCCTCCAGCCTGCTATTTTGCAGGCAGAGGGAGAGGGTAAACAAAGCAGCAGCTGACTGAGACAGCTGGGCAAAGAAGCTACAAGGTAAAAATAGCAGCAGGCTGTCAAATAATGTGTTGGTGCTGAGCATGAGTGAGAAAACAGCGTCAGGCTGTGGCAGGAGCTGAGCCAGGGATACTGCATGGGGAAGGAGAGGTGGCTGCCAAAGAGCCACGTGGCCCTCGAAGAAGGAGTGAGCTTCAACACACAGCTACAGTTCTTAACAGATGGCTTCCCAAAGATAAAAAGTTGAAATCAAACATTGATGTGAATAAGAAAGATCCTTTTATCAATGAGCTGTTTTATGCACTTTTGTAAAAGGGACCCTTGCAAAGGATATGTTAGAGATCTTCTAATGTTCTCTAAGAAGTTCTCTGAAGTGCCCTCTGCAATAGTATGTCTATCCTGAGAAGTGGTGACATTGCTCATCACTTCACTCCTACAGCAATTGAAACAGTTCACTTCCAAAATACATCCCTACAGCATGGCAGGGGGTTCAGCATGTTGAATCCCAGGGCCTACTGCATTACTGTTTGTGCCAGGGAGCTGGGTGTCATGGATTTGTCTGTAAATCCTTTTCTTCATCCAGATATGCCTGGTCTGATGGGCCAAAGACTGAGACTGCTTGGTTTTTCAGTATTCTTTCATGAACACCAATACTAGTGAAGGGCACTGCAGTGAAAGTTGATTTTTACACAGTAAGAATAACATAAATGTTTTGGAATGTGGCTTAAACCAGCAGAGAAAGTAGTTAGGCTCAGCAGACAAACCATGCTGTCATCAACCTGGCTATCATCAGTGACTGACTCCAGTTGTGCTGCTGTGAAGCAAGGTGTTTAAACCTGAGTTCTTAACTGGTGCCGCTTTCAGTCTTGGATAAAGAGTGCTATGAACCAGGAGTAACTATTCTGTAGTTTTGATGACATTTCATTTGTATCTTCTTATTTTCGGCTTCTATTTCTGAACCTTGTGAGGTGAAGAACTCAGGCTGTGTCTCCTCTGAGAGAAAAATGTAAAATGCTGTTCCTGCTGAACTGAAGTTATTTAAGAGGAGGGATAGAAGGTTGGAGCGGGTTAGCTCACTAATGAGCCACATGTTACTCGGCTCGCACTGGCTCTACACCAGCCTCTCAGACATTATGATGATACTATGCCATACAATCTTATATTCAAAAACACTTTTATACAAAATCTGCAATTGGTCATGCGCTGGCGAAGGCTGCCCAGGGATGGGGTCACTACCCCTGAAGGTATTCAAGAACCATATAGTTTTTGCACTGAGGAACATGGGTAGTGGGCATGGTGTGATGGGCTGGTGGTTGGACTATGTGGTCTTAGAGGTCTCTTCCAGCTTTAATGATTCCATAATTCTGTACACACACTGATTCCCCATTGCTGTACCAGTCCAGCAGTAATTTTATAACCATTTCCACATAGGCAAACTGTGACTATGGTTGCACCAAGGGCTGAGTTCACATGAGAACAAGGGTACTTGTTCAGACATAATCACAAACAGAGCAGGGCTTTGAAATCCCTCACAGATAACATGGGGAGGGAGAGGGCCCTTGGAAAAGAGGCCTTGGCCTTCCCTGTATGCAAGGGTGAGTCTGAAGATGCATTTTTGGGTAACAGTCAAGAAAAAGCATTCACTCATATAGTGAATCAAGTGAAGTGTCTTCTGCAGCACCAGAGCATTAAGGTCTTCTGTGTCTTATAGCCCACTCCTCAGACTTCTCCCTTGCTCCAAAAGTGCTGAAAAGTTTACCAACACCAGGCAATGTGCAAGGCCACGTAGGCCCTGCTCGAGGAAAGCTGGTTATTTAAGTGCTGGGCCAAATAGCCACCTGTTTGGTTGGGCCTGCTGTTACTGCTTAGATATCCATCCCAGTGCTTGCCTTGGGTAAGCTATCAGAGTGAGGCACCAAGCTCTCACCTTCGTGAAACACCTGATCTCCTTATGGGATCTTCCTTATGGCCATCTTCCTGGATGGCCACACTTGATACATGGACATCCTGCACCAGACAGTAATCAGTGGCCAAGTAAACCAAAAATATCAGCCTACAAACTCTTAGTGGGAAGCTTGCTCCATTTGTGTCCTCTGTTCTTTTCAAAGGCTATATACATAAGCTAGCAAGGTTTAGTTGTTAAACATTTCAATGATTAAAAATGAATCACCATTTTATTCTCTCAGTTGCTGAAACAGTATTAAAAAAAAATAGTTTTTCACGTCTCTTATTTGTTATTAAGCCATAAGGTGAAATTTTTAGCTATTTCTATTTAACTGTGATAAGTGCCAAGGAAGATGCCTTAATCAGAGTTTGGAGGTGACTTACTGTGGCTTTTCTAGGAAGGGTATGGTCCTAGACACCCAATTACATGGGTAATACAAAAGTCATTTACAAAAGCTCCCATCAAAAACACAGCAGTACCAGTGGCCCAAGTGAACTCGTAACTGTACCAAGATCTGTTGCATTACTGGCACAAATGGAGTGGCTACTCACTATCAAAATCTGGCAGGCCATCATGGCTTTAACTGGCAAAGCCTAGAAACTTTGGCTGCAGTTATGTCCTCAAGATAAGGACTTTGAAAATGTCAGCCTCCATGATCCTTGTCCAAACATGTACAAAGATTCTGGAAAATATAGGCCAAAAAGACCAACGCCTTAGCTGGTGTGGGGTGCCCCACCTGCCACTGAAATAGAGCTGCGCTTTGCAAGGCAATGACAAGGACTTTATGGCTACTTCCTATCACAAATGTCCACAGGAATTCAATCACAAAATATATTTTTCTTGTCCATGAAGTTATAATTCATTGCCTATTAATCTTTCTGGCCAGTGGTTACAAACGCATTGAATCCTCCAAAGCCTAATTCCAGCCCAATGCTGTCAAGCCACAGCTTGGAGAAAAGAACAAGAATAAGCCCAGGCTCCCCAAGACTCTCTAAATCTTCAGACAATAAACAAGTGCAAGGTCTGAAGTTAAATTTGCTGTCAAGTCACAGAAACTATGTTGTTTTTACCAACTTTCTACAAGTATGTCTCAACACCCAAAGGGATCCTTACAGCAGTTCTTCCTCTACTTCAACTTGTAGTTGCTACTTAACAGAGATTGAAGTGGAAGAGCCTCTAGCTCTATGTCCATTTATCTCTTTCAAACTCAGGCAGGTAACCAAATTACACATAGTGGTTGTTTTTTTACTGGTAGGAAGAGAAATTGATGGTGAAGAGGTGCATCTTTGACATGAAGTCCAATTTCTCTGAAGAGAACAGGAGACAGACCTCAGATCTTCATGTCCTGTTTCAGCCAGAGCCCCCATCTACAAGGATTCACAAGCTATGTGGCTCTGCCAAGGAAGTTCTCCTTGTGCCTGCTAAGGCCATGAACTGCTTTCCACTGAGGCTCATAAAGCTTCACCACACCTTACATAGGCTCTTGGCAACCCAGCGTGCCTTTAGTGTGAGCAGCCCTTTGCACAGAGTAACGCGAACGTCGCATAAAACAAGTTAATGTCTTTTTGCAGTTACTACATAAATGACAGATAATGGTCCTTTCTCTTTCCTTTTGACCTCCAGTTTTAACAGGTCCAGAAGGAACCCATTTTCCCATTTTCAGTCTGATATTTGTCAGCAATTTGAGCTCAGCAGCTGCAGCACAGCTTTCACGCCTTTCAAATTACTGGCTAGCAGCTTTTATTGTCTCATTGTGGTTTTGTACGTGGGAACTACATATGCACAGCCGTATCCAGACCCACTGTTTTCATTAGTTCACACCATGCTTCTCAGGCTCTTTAGAAATTTAGATTGCTTTTGCATTCTTCTCTTATTTTAAAATTGTAGTCCTTTGTAAATGGAAAGATTGCAGGGATCGCCCCAACAGCATGATTTTAGGACAGTGGAGACACTGAGAAATGAATCACTGATTAAATCCTATGTAGGGTACTGAATTTTGACGAAGTCAAGGACATTTTTTGTTTCTTTTTTTATTTTTTTTTCTTTTAATATGAAATTAAAAGAAATATGGTTTGAATTTTAGATGGTTTCATGTGGAGCCAGGGGTTGGACTCAATGGACAGTGTGGGTCCCTTCCAACTCAGGATTTTCTCAGATAAATTAAAAGGAATTCAAAGGAATATGTTCAAGTACACATTTCCCAATTATTTCAAAAGTTAAAAATATCCAGAAAATGAGAAAAAATACACTCAAGTCAAAATTACAATATTCAAAACAAGACAGACCATCTGAAAAACTGACTTCTATGTTTAAAATCAAGAAATATATTTAAATATGATTAAATTCAAGAAATGTTTAGATGTTGTACTAAGGGACATGGCTTAGTGGGGATATAGTGGTGGTATGTGGATAGTTGGGCTGGGTGATCTTGGAGATCTCCAACCTTGGTAATTCTGTGATTCTATGAAATTAAAGTGCTGGTGATATCAAGCACTCCCTCAAACAGAAAGTGTCAGAAGGGATTCTAGGCATGCTGGTCCCTCCAGAATCCACAGGGAATGTTCATCTCTACTGGACACTTTAATTACTTGCTTGAGTTATTAACAGGAAGAGTATATAGTCAATGGGAGTAGTGTGGGAGCTGCGTTTTTTGAGCTGTGACTGCTGCTGGGTTCCCAAACCTAGTTGTTTCACTCAGGCATGGTCAAACTCTTCCTCACTCAGACACACCAGTTTGCCACCACTTGCTTGCATTCACCCAGCCCCGAGCTGTGGTGCTGTGATGTGACCACCCACCCCATCCCTTCTGGTTTGCTATTCTGTAGTCTGGAGAGAAACTGAAATCTTAGTTAACATTTCCTTCTGTACACCCAGTCTTTCCTCAAAGAGATGCATTTGCCTGAGGGGAAGAAGCAAAGTGGTATGTCAGTTTGTGTATTTACATGCTGATGTTTAGAAGCATGTAATATTTATGTAAAAGAGAACAGCAAGGAGTGGGAAGTGGTATTTGTGTCAGTAACTGTGACTGTCATCAGAGGAGAAAGCTCTGCTGCTTCTTCAGGCTTTATTGAACATTGCAGAGTGGAAATTTCTCTTCAAATTATTACTTAAATGATGACCATTATCTACTCATAAAACCAACACCTACTGTTTCTTTATGTTGCTTTGTTAAAAATAATACTCTCTACTTTTTCCAAACGTGGTTCTATTGTATGTCAAAATATGGTCCTGCTAAATTTGTCTTGATATGGGCTTTAATTGCCTTTTATACTCTCTGGAGAAGAATCAAACCTAGTGAAATTTTATTGGGGAACTGAATTCTTCTAAACCATTCATCTTTCCTCCATCAAGCAATATTACTAAATGCAAGTTTATTAGATAGAGATCTGTTTGATATAAGGTGTTTGAGTTATTTGTCTTTTTGTGTGTGTGTGTGTTTTTTTTCCATTACTCATCTTCAGATTATTAATGTGGTGTTGTTTCTTTTGAGCCAGTAGCTGGTAGTGTTACGCCACCAAAGTGCTCTCCTTCTTGGAAACCATTTGTTCTTGTACCTGTATCCTCTCCTCCATAGCCTCCTCAGTTCCAAAATATCTCAGTCTGTTTTTATGAACTGTGCCACTGGCATGCTATTGCACTGTATTTGAGGACTACTCTTTCTTTCCCACTTACTCTGCAGCCAGAATGACAGTAGTCCTCTCTCTCAAAGTACTGGCCCATGGCTAAGTAAATATGAGTTTTATTGTATTTCTTTCTGTAAGATATTTGGATAGTGGTTGATATTTCTTACTTTTATTGTCAGGCAATCCCTTTTCACTGATTTTTCTCACTGTGACAATGGGATCTGCACTACTTCCTCCCCAGTTGTACTATAATTTCTCTCTTTCTCTGGGACAGAGACACTACCATAACATTGACGGTGCCGGCAGATGTCTGGGTCTGACCCGAGTGTTCCTTAACACCTGCTGATTTTTTTTTTCCTCCTGTTTCTAGTTTGAATAATCCTCCATAACCTTGTCAATTTTCTATGCCAACTGTCTTGTCCTACTTTCTTTAAGGTGAAACTGTCCATCACAAAGGGCTATCTCTTCCCTCCTCAAATAATCGCTGTGAGACTTCTATATTCACATTTCCCCTCTTCAGGCTGCTTTTGATTCATTAGTATAGACATTGATAATCTGTCTAGCTGATTCTGTCATTAATCCTCTCTTTTAATAGCCAACTTATTTACTTCTCACATTTCAAGAAATTCAAGAAACTGCAGCCAACTATAAATTCCAGATACACTGGATAAATAAAACCTCTTCCCAAGAGCAATGGCAAAATTCACTATCACTTATCATCAGTAAGCTAAATGTTTTATAATTCATTCTTGTTAATATGAACCTGGGGAAGGGGTGCAGAGATAATTTGCAGCATGCACTGAAAGTTAAGATAAGGATTATGTAGGACCACACAATGATTATGTTTAAAGCTGTGGGACCCCCAATGGCAGTATCACCCAGCTGTTTCTTCTTATTTACAGGAGCACAGCCGTGCCTTAAATGCTGCTGCTGAATCCTGGCAGATGCAGCACTGCAGCACTGCAGTACAGGAGGGAAGGGAGGAAGGGAGCCCTCTGGAAGCTTCATCTCAGCCCGATGTCCTCTGCTGCCTAAAGCATGAGCACCCACGGGTGTTCTAACTCCAACGCCTGCTGTCACTGAACTGCAGGTCACCAAAGGGCTCTTGCAGAAGTTGCACTCCCAATTAGTAGTATTTTTAATGAGATAACCTAATGCAACTGCAGCCTCTTGGTGTTTCAGCATCATAGCAGAGCATCATCTAGCAATTAATCTCTGATATGGCCACTGCACTTAGATGCTAAAGGAAAAGAAGTTTCCTTAGAAATAATTTCCATACAGAATGATTTCTTTACCACGAACATTTAATTTTATAGTTCTGACATCATGTATCTGTGTCTCTCCTTCATAATGTTTCTTTCTGATTAAGATTCAGGTTCACTAAGAAATCACACTGATGAATAACTTGAATAACACAGTAAGACTCAGACTAGAGCAGGTAGCACTTCTTTTTTGTCGTTTAGTGTTGGTTTTCCCCTAAGACAGCAAACATTCAGCCAGAAATAAAGTAATGATAAATGGAATGCAGGTACCAATTAATGCCAGCCAGGTAGCTGCATGGCTCAGAGGAGTATTTCAAAATCAAAAGTTTGACGTTTGCATCACTTTATGCCAGCAGCAGTGTGAGTCCGTGTGTTTGCCGCGTGCTTGCTTTGCTATCCACGTGTATGCTCTAAATCTTGAGGCACACATCTGACCATCTCACCATTCTGCTTGCCTTTCCAGGTGTAGTTTTGCAGGAGTGTATTTTACTCTGCAAGGAATAAAAATCAACACTATTCTGTTTTTGTACTGGATGTATATATGTTAACTTCATGGTATACAAAGCAGAATTATTCATAAACAGACTCTGGATCCTGGCAATACACACTGATGACCTAGTTAATCTCTGGGATTGTTACTTCCATTGATATTGGGCAGTCAAAAGTGTTCCAGACTGTTGTCAAAATTGTGCAGTTAAACACTGGGTTCCATCAGTCATCATACCTGAATCTAAAGAGTATTAGAAAAATGTACCTGGCATTTATCAAAGATTGTGGATGTTCCATATCTCACCTGGAAGTCTGTTTGCTAACAAGTCATCAGGAAACGTCTATTTTCATAGAGCAGTTTTTTTTCAAAATGAAGATGTCTTCTGAGATTCTGCTTTTAGCAAACAATGACCATGGGTGGAAGAAATTCTTTTCTTCTTTTGAGAACAACAATTGCAGGTTTTCACTGATTTTCAAAGTACATTTTGAACTTCAGTACTACGTAAAGTAACCAGGACAGATCAGGATGCAGCTGTCCTTTATACCTTGCAGTTAAGATATCAGGCTGATAGTAGACAGGCATGCAGTTCCCTTGCAAACCTGTTATTAATGGGAAAAAAGTGCCTTTGCTTTTTGTACAAGCTGGTACACTGAACTCCACATGACAAATACCAACACTGCTCATTTGATAAGTGACAGGATTTTACTTTCTTGCCTCTTCCTTTGTTATATATGTGATTTCTTGTTGTCACTTAGATTGGTACCAATCTGATTTGGTAGCATTTGCTGCATACTCATATGGTGGAATGAGCAATGAGTTATCAGATGTATCTGTTCTGGAGAACTGGCTTCATCACTGACTTAACAATAATAAAAAAAATGTTACTACTGAACATGAGAAACTGGATACTTTGCAGTAAATGGGTTAAATCCTAGCCTAAGGGAAAAAATAATCAAAGATGCCTCATGCCGGTGTCTTTCCCTTTAATTTTCTAGCCACCAAGTGCTTTTTGGACACCAAGTGCTTCCATGCAGTGACATTGTCATCCATGTCACAACATTGTCATCATGCCACAGTCTCAAAATGTAAAGTATCCTACTTAGAAAATGTGACAAACATTATCACAACAACTGCAATAAAGTAAACTGTGGAAGAGTATGTTTCATGTCAGTGGAAGCAGAAAAGCTAGTAGATGAATTGGATTCTCTTTTAGATGAATCTTCTCCGGATCAGCAAGTTTATTCAGAGTTACTTAAAAAGCAGTTAACATTTCATTAGCAGTTAACTGTGATCTGTGTCAGCACTAAGGCACTGCTCAGTCATTTATCTTAGAATGAGCAGTCACTGCAGGGAGATGTAAAATTATTAAACACATAACAACAGAAAGCCAAGGATTTTCTTTCTTACTCCA
The DNA here is from genome assembly GCA_037305975.1 of Chrysolophus pictus. Classification (NCBI taxonomy): domain Eukaryota; kingdom Metazoa; phylum Chordata; class Aves; order Galliformes; family Phasianidae; genus Chrysolophus; species Chrysolophus pictus. Next base: position 82,506,537 of record CM074576.1, read on the forward strand.
AATATTAAGACTTCCTCCAGGTACTATTTATTAATGTAGAGGTTTTTATTTTTTCTGCTGTTAGCTGAATGCAGGATGGAGGGTGTCAGAATTTTCCATTTCTTTAGACAGTCTGGGTTTGTTATCAGAAGATAAAAAGTGCATCATCAGATTTGGCTGCTGCCATGCTATTTTGTTCAAGTAGGAATATTGTTGGTTCAGCATTACGTCTTCTGCTAACCTGGCTTTGTCCCAAAGGGCTGTTTTAAAATAACACCTTTCCTTGTAGCTCATGGTAGAAGTGTATATGGCCCCATGCCTGAGTGGGCTCTTCACCTGATTATGATTACTTACTGTGCTAAAGAAAGCCTTTGTCTTTCAATTCTCCTGATTCAGACAAAATCTGCACTGACACAGGTGATACCATTCAGATCTTTTTATTCTGGAGGGGAAAGTTCAATACTCTCAAACCTTTTCATAACTAGAGAGATTGGGTGTAAAAAGTCTTAGAGTATCAGTGATACTACAGCTGGCCAGACATGAGCAGAACAATAAATCTTGAAATCTGAGTTATGCAGCAGCAAAACTCCACTCCAAGCTGACGTGCCAGTGGCAGGCATTCTTCTATGTAAACTTTTGCCAAACAAAGCCTAGCTGATCATCAATTAGAAGCCTGAATGCTGGTCTGCAATCTATCAGAGCAGACTATCCCCTCTGCTGGATGTGTCATAGAAAACCACGGGCTCTATGGCTGGGAGCAATGTCAAATGCTGTACAGTATCTTAGTAGGAAATTTAAACATAGACCCCATTTCCTGGGACTGGAGCACCTCCCCTTTGAGGACAGGCTGAGGGAGCTGGGCTTGTTCAGCCTGGAGAAAAGAAGGCTGCAGGGTGACCTCATTGCAGCCTTTCAGTACCTAAAGGGAGCCTACAAACAGGAGGGGAATCAACTCTTTGAAAGGGTAGATAACTGCAGGACAAGGGGAAATGGTTTTAAGTTGAGGGAAGGGAGATTTAGGTTGGATGTCGGGGGAAGTTCTTTACAGAGAGAGTGGTGAGGTGCTGGAACAGGCTGCCCGGAGAGCTTGTGGATGCCCCATCCCTGGAGGTGTTCAAGGCCAGGTTGGATGGGGCCCTGAGCAGCCTGGTCTAGCATTAGGTGGGAAGGTTGGTGGCCCTGCATGTGGCAGGGGGGTTGGAGATTCATGATCCTTGAGGTCCCTTCCAACCCTGGCAATTCTGTGATTCTGTGATTCCAGAGTAACAAGTTCTGCTTTACACAATAATGTTGCTTAACAAGGTTTTCATCCTTGTTTTTAATTATTCTGAAAGATGAATCATTATAGACAGGCATAGAGAGACAAGGGAATGAAATATAAAGAAATAGGTGGTGCCTGCACTGGTTAGCCCACCACCATCTCTTCCAAGCCACTGAAAAGCAGACAGTGAGCTAACTCATGTTTATCACGTAAGCCTATGATTAGGAAGTTGACATTAAGTGTCATATTGACTGTGAAAAAATATTGTATTTTGTGAATTTAATATTAAAATATATTAAAATGTACAAATAGGGTCAGTACAAGTACTTTTCGATCTCTAATCAAAATTAATAGAAACTAAGAGCTATTATTTCCAGTGACAATTGATATCCCCAACTTACCTGAGATTCTACTGTACCTGCAAATAGATTGCAAAAGAGGTACTTATTTTTTCATCCCTTGTGCTATAATGTGGAGAAACAAAGGTAATCATTTCTCTTCTAATTTCTGCTAGCAGTTGCTCTAACATGAGTCCATAGAAAACATCACGAGTGCTTCTTCAAGAGCAGTAACACTGAGTCTGTGTTCATTTTCTTCCATTTCCTTGTAAGAAGCTTATGATAATAAACGGTAATTTAGAAGGAATGCAAAGAAAATCATTTGGACTTTTCTTCCCTTCCCTTTTCATCTATACTCTAACTGCAACAACTGTGGCTGGACTGATTTCCAGCAGTTATTTTCTTTTATAGATTACATTTTTAAGATGTGGATAATGTGAGTATCTTGCCTTTCATTTCTGAAATTCTTATTTAATGGGAAGTCCAAAAGCTTTGGATTTAAGTTTTTATGGATAAAAACCATCATTTTATAATCCTTTCTTGTACTCATTCTTCATGTCAATGGGCTGAAACTCCATGATTTTCAATTATGGTTCAGTAATTCTATTAAAAAAAAAAAAAAATTAGAGGGAGCAAGAAGATAATAAAACTTATCATTCTGGAAATCTTCCAGAGCTGCTGCTTAGAAAGTATTTTTTAAAAGATATGCAGAATTAGAATTTGCTCTTGCACTATAAAGAATACAATCATACCGCTGATAAAAGTGCAAAGCATGAAGTCACAAAGTAAAAAGGAATTTATTTTTAATAGAGAGTGTATATAGTCAGTGGAATCCATAAAAGTATGTGGAGAATATGTAAAACAGTGTGGAAGTTAGAAGCACACAGATATAATGGTCCCTATTCAAATCACCTTTGCAGGTATGTTCATGATACCTGAAAAAATATTTACAGTTCAAACTCTGGAAAAATGAGAAGATGTAATTCATTTATTTAAAAAAGGTACAGATGCAGATGACATATCTTGCATAAATCCTGAGTGGTCTTTCCAGTATACACTGGAAAAGTCTGTGAACTGGTTCAGAAGTAACAGATGATGTTTCTCTCTTGAGATAGACAATATGATTAAACTTCACCTTTGAAAATGCATTGCAGATCTAATCAGATAAACATTTTTCTATGGATTTTTTTAACGTTGGAATGTATGACCAAATTAGAAAATCTACTAGATGCAATAGCAGATGTGGGCAAGCTAATTGTGAAATAAAATTTCTGAAGTGAGCAACACTTAACTGTTGAGTGATTGATTTATATACCACCTGCTAATCCATCTCATTTGAGTGTACTGCAAACAGGCATCATTTTAAATGGGAATGTAAAACCATTTGAAAGCAAAACCAGGAAAACAAAGCTTTGACAAAGAAAGCTGTCACTGAAATTCTTCCTGAATACCATAATCGGTTGTGAAACCATTGCGTATTCCTGAACTGTAAATTCTGATTTCTTACAGTTATAGGAACACTTCCTTCAATTACATATGCAGATAGAGCATTCCTAAGAAATCTAGCTATATTTGTGTTCCCAGTAGAATATAACTGAAATGTTGTAAGATTTCCTTATTCTTTTTTAGAAACATACCAGACATCATTATTGGCAGTGCCTTTCCTGTGTTGCGTACTGTATTTGAAAGGGAAATTTTATTCTTACTTGAGATTATCTGGTTTCTGATCAAAACAGGGCACACTGCATTTAAAATGGGAGATTAAAGAGTGCCATCACTGTTTTATATGTTCCCAACATTTTCTCTAATAGCTTCTCTAAAATGTGTGGCAAAAACAAAATCCTCAAGCACACGGTAAAATGGTTTTATTGGTAACTCATTCACACCAACCTACATAGGTTATTCTCAGGCTCCCCATTCCTGAGCAGTGATGATCATTCTGTATTTGTGCCAAGAAAGCACTTACTCTGTGCCAAGCCGTTGTATTTTTTTTTTTGTTGAAGTACACTCCACCATCAAAATAAAGGCACAAATAAAATTTACATTCTGTTAGTCAAGTCAGCAAAAACAATTCCAGTGAAAAAAGAAGGTAGGCGTTATCCATCCAGTGATCTTATAAGGCGTGACAGCATAGATCTAACAGTACATTAAGAGCAAAGAAAGCCTGAACACCCATATAAAGTCACTGATGGATGTTTATTTGACAAAGGCATCTACTTCATTCCCCTCCTCCCCCATAAAATGAAAAAAGAAGCAAAAGAAAAATCACAGCTCAACTTTCTCTATTTTTTTCTCAGGGTTAAAGGTGCCCCTTTGATAGGTGAGGATACCCCCGTGGTTACAAGCTTCAGATTCTCACGTAAAAAGTTGCGCTGTCGAACTGTGACTGATCTTATGTAACTGTTGGTAGAAACTACTTTTGCTGGGCTTGTAGGTGGTGCAGTCCGTGGAAGCAGTCCATTGATTTCATACGTCCACTGCATTGACTGTGTCTGAAAATAGAAAACGTGCCAAAATATAACCAGTGATCAAATACCTTGAAATGTGTTGACAGTGATTTACCATGCTACAATGATTTCAAAAGACATTTATAACTATTTCATGTAAGGAACTGAAATAACACAGAACTGCTGTCCTGGACATCCTGAAAATCATATTTAATCTTAGGAATCCAGAACCAGGCACAACAAAGGCAAATAATTTATTATCCTAGCTGATCTAAAATCCTTACTTATATAGTAAACCCCATAGCTCTGTATGTTGTTCAAAGGTAACTATTCCACCACACAATATAAATGCCTCAAGTTTATAGTGTACGATTTAATTGCAGCTCTGGTATTGATCATAAAGGTACTATCAAATGCTGAAATATCTGCACTAAAGTAATGGAAAGAAAAAAGAGAGAAAAAAGAGCTTTAAGTACACATAAGAGAGTTGCAGCTTCTTGTTAAAATCTCCGTTCTGAAGAATATTTATGTGAATTGAAAATGACACTCTGCATTTGCTTTTTGATTATAACTGGTCTGTGGAAATGAAGCATATGTTTCTATGTCATATCCCATAATGCTTGAGCAACATATTCCTACTGAGTATGTGATTCTTATTCTTAATACACATCCCATCTATGCGTGCTTAAGGAGTACTACCTATATGCATCTGAACTCTACACTGCTGTCTATTTCCTACATTTCATTTGTTTTCTGAAGCAGAATTTTGTTTGCTAAAAAGTAACCACTGCAGATCTTTCAGTCAAGTCATTTTTCTTTCAAGATCTATCACTTTAATTCTAGAAGGCAGATCTTTATTTCAAGTCTAGCATTATCATTCCTGTCATTACATCTGGGAAAAGGTATATTCTTCTGTGTGTCTTTTGTTTTGCATTCTCCTTTTCCTTAAAAAAAAAAAAAAATCAAAATCAAAGCAAAACAAAACAACAGAATGACTAAATCCCACTGATTTCAAATGATGTGTTGTTATGTTTAGGTTTGTAGTATGCAAAGTGTTGCATAAAGTGTTGCATGCCCACTGAAGGCACGCATTGCTATCTATTTGCACTTTGCAACCTCCAATTCCAGGAGTACCGTTCGGGCCATATTTGCTTCTAAGTACTTGAAGGGGACATTGAATAAAAAATATGGGATGATGCAGATCTAATAAAACATATTTATCCAAGTGAGGTATGTAGTACATTTGGCATATATTCGTAGTACAAAAGAACAAACAGATTTCATGACTTTAAAGCCTTGAGGCAGCAAAGTCATGTTAAACAAGTGATTTTTCCAAATTCCCAAAATATTGCCTTCCCATATGTAGCACAGCACTGCACTGTGTAGAAGTGATGTTTTTTGTTCTAGAGCAGGCTTTTTGGTGCTACGCTTTTGCATTACACTGCACTGAACTACAGTCATGGCTTGTAGGATCACCTTTGTCCTCTGCTCCGAGACACAAGGATTTAATACAACAGTTGCAATTTATGTAATATTTCTCCCACTTAAATGATCCTTAGAACAATCATTGGTAGATATAACCATGACACCTAAGATTTCATTTCACCCAATGAAAAAAAGTCAGAAAGGCTATGTATACCCTCAATCAATTTTTGAATTTGTCCAAGAGTCAACCCTAAAGCTCAAGAGTTTTCCCCTCAAGCACTTGGCTAACAGCTCCACTTGTAACACAGCTAGCTTTGTGGCCCATTTGCTCTTTTCAGTCTGAGAGCTCTGCTTCCCTTCAAGTGGATTTGGTCTACAGAGAGCAGCAACAGTGTCCATACAAACCACCAATCACTCCTCACAAAAAAAAATCTTAGCATAAATGCCATCAACCATCTCCAGTGTATAGCTTCTTAATTTGTCTAGCTACTTACATATTCTGCCAATTAATTATGGTCAATGTAAAAAAAAAAAGAAAAGAAAAAAGAAAATAGGCCATGGGTAAGAGTAGTGAACTTTCTCCATGTCAAACTTTCTTTACAGTCATCTCATACTAAAACAACATGTAGAAGAGAATTAAAAGGATGTCAAAGTGTCTCTCTGATTTGTTGCTGTTGCTTTGTTAACTATCAGTTTCATATTTGCCACTGAAAACATTTGATTTGGTCATGTTTATCTTATCTTTCAGATCCCCCTTCCTACAGTTTTACTACTGTTCTAATGGTTATCCTTTTATTGCTAAAGTACATGTAATGAATATTGTGTCAAGCAGTTTTGTACTCGTGTTGCAGCTATTGAATGGGAAGAAGTTTAATGTCATTAAACTGTAAACCTCTTGACCCAGTCTTTGTTCTCTTCTATGCACTTATACAGTATTTACAGTATTTCACATATAAGCTGCATTCAGTCACAGCTCTTTAACGTCATCGCCATATGAATATCCAGTTCCAGTGCCTTTTATTAGAAGGCTGGTTTTAACACGTATTTTGTTAATAGAATATATACTACTGTGTACTTATCATGAAAGAATAGGAATTTTTTTAATGTTTATTTTCAAAATAAACTTTTAAATAACCCTCTATTTTAAAATTGGTAGTAATTTACATTGTGTCTTCTGAATGAATTACCTTATTCTGTTACAGGTTAGTGAGTGTAATATCTTAATAGATATTTCACCATGCATGCATAATTTTTTAAACTTTCATTACTTTTCTGCTGAGATAAAAATCTAATTTAAATTGAATATCATTCCTGTGTAAAACAGTCACATTAGCTCATCTTTATTCTAAACCTTATTTAATACTGTGCAATGATCTACTAACTCCACTGCCTTGAAAGATAAATGCCAGCAAAAGCAGTTGTGATATGGACCAACATCAGTGCAAAGGTAATACTGCCATTTACGAAAAGTAAATGTCTCTCCAGAGCTAGCTAATTGTCTTACTCCAGTACAAGATGAAATAATTTATCCTTACTTAGTATGTCAGATCAACTATTTAGTTTAAAGAAAACCTAACCTCAGGGTCATATACACACTGCACATGAATTGGTGATCACTGCTCAGGGACATGATTTAGCAGAGGGTTCCTAGAGTTAGGGTAGTATGGTTAGGTTGTGGTTGGACTTGATTTTTAAGTCTTTTGCAACCTGAGCAATTCTATGATTCTATGATTTAAGGTAAGTTTTTACAGCCAATGACTTAAACTGAGTTTGTTTGAAGTTACTTGAAGTCCACACATACCGTAACTTTACTTTCTGTAATGTTCTTAATTGTTTGAAGTAGGATTTAAGTGAAAGCGGTGGGCTATATCGCTCTTCAATTTCATTTATCATCGGTAATTGAGAAAACCCTTACTCTGTGAAAAAGCTGATTATTCAAGTGCTTCGTGTAGTCTATGTTGGTTGTGGTTATGTGGCAGAAGAGACTGAATGATGAAAATTTCATCATTACATGATGAAAATTCATTGGGCTCAATGGGGAAAATGGGCATTATGTGGGCATTATCACATAATCCTTTCAGACAGGAGCCATCAAGACAGCAGAGTAAAAACGAAACAAAACAAAACAAGAATCAAAAAAAGGAGATCTATAACATTATATTCCATCTACTGTAAATCATTTGCTATCATCCAAGACAGTTAGAAACAGTCTTTGTGGAAGAAATAAGCATTTATATACTAATTTACTGAAAGGAAAGCCATAACATAGGTTAGTGCTACAAGACCGCATAGAATTCAGTGATCTTCAGAAAATCTTAAATATCCACAAATATCTGTTTAACTAGAATATTTCATTCCCAAGAGCAAAATACTAGGTTTTCAATTATCCTTAAATCATGTGTATTTTCTTTCAGGTTAAGGTTGTACAATTTAACTACAATGATTATTTTAACCAATATGAAAATTGGGACAAGAGCAAGCCTCAAGGACAGGTTGGATGGAACCCTGGGCAGCCTAAGCTGGTGGGGGGCAGCCCTGCCCACAGCAGGTGTTGGGGCTAGGTGGGTTTTGATGTCCCTTCCAGCCTAAACTGGTATATAATTCTATGATATGAAATAATTTATTCAGCAAATACTGTTAGCAGTTACAAAAAAAATTATATAAAAGTGTATTTTTTTAGGTATTTAGCCCATTCTTAGTTGGCTCGTGATTCATAGGATTAATTTGCAGAACATGGACCACATGTATTCACCATAGGCTGACAGTGATACTTGGTTACACAGAAATTAATTTCCAGATAAATCTATGCTAGGAGTGAGTTAAATGTTTGTAGTGAGTATCAGGAATTTTAAGGTTGAATATATTCCAGCTACCTGAGATAGTGTTAACTCAGTGTTAACAGTGTTAGCTCAGAAAAAAACAATCAAAATTTGCAAGAACTCCAGTAAGCTAAGGCATGCTACATTACAGACTATGCATCCTGCTCTCCTGAACCTTATATCAGAGTGGTAAAAAGCAAAAAATTATGAATCACAATTACATACACAGAATTAAATAAATCAAAATATTGTGGGAACTGCTGAAAGGTATCTTTCTTAATTTTCTTTTTTTTTTTTTTAATGATCATTTTAGGGTGCAAAGGTTTTTTGGGGGCAACAATGTTGTGATGTTTCCGTATCTGTGGCTCTTTGTTGAGATCAGCTATGACTTTCTTTCATATCAGAGGCTGCACCTGTTAGGTCCATGCAGATCACCGGATAGGTGTGAGAAAGCTATTTGCAGCAAGTTACTATTCACAATTAGTGTGAACTATTCAAGTCCAAAATGCACCATAGGCTCTGAGTTCTGGAAAGGGGGAAGGACTTAAAAAAATAAAATTATGATTCTGAAGAATTCAAAGAAATGGCATCTGGCCCTCTACTAACCATTAACATAACATTTCCTACAGATACTAGAAGGACTAGGGCAATAGAAATACAAAGTTTACATCGGCTTTTGAAAAGCTAAAGTATCTCCTTATGTGTTCAACTTAACCAGGTACTTAAGTAGCAAAACGACACTGAAAAGTGAGAGGACAGAGAATTAACTTCTGTCTAAATCAGAAAGGCTATTAGTGCTATAATAGTACATGACATGGTTCCTGCAAAGACAAAGAAACATCTGAATATCTAAAGAGAACTAAGAAAAATCTTTCTTATTTTACTTAGATATAAAGAACTTTAATATCTGCTGGATATTAAAGCCTGATATCTGCTGGAGGGACAGCACGGCATGGCATAAACAAGTACCTAAGGAGTAAACAGCACCAAGAAAGTGTGTGCCCGTTGCTGAATGTGGCAGCAGACCTGGTGACACAGAACATGGAAGAAGCTGAAGTACTTAACACTGTCTTCACCTGCACCTTTGCTGACAAGACCAACCTTCAGAAATCCAATGTCCCAAAAACCAGCAGGAATATCTGGAGCAACAAAGATTTATCCTTGGTGGAAGAACATCTGATCAGGGAACACTTAAAAAAATTGAACAGAAATAAGTCTACTGAGCATGATGGGATGCAACCACAGGTGCTGAGGGAGCTGGCTGATGTCACTATGGGCCCAGACTTGAGGTGCTGGGGGAAAGCAAATGTCATATCTTCAAAAAGGAGAACCCAGGGTAATACAGGACAGTCAGCACTAAGTACACTCCTGGGAAAGCGATGGAACAACTAATCCCAGGAACCATTTCCAGTCATATGAAAGACAAGAAAGTGATTGGGAATAGTTAGCATGGATTCAGCAAATGGAAGACTTTCAACACTGTCTCCCTTAAGATATCACAGATAAGCTGATTAAGTATGGAGCATAGAATCTAATGGATTAAAAATTAGTTGAATGGCTGGGCCCAGAGGACAATGATCAATGGCATGAATTCAAGTTTGGAGGCCTGTAATAGCAGTGTAACACAGGAGTCCAGTTCATCATTTTTATTAATGCTCATAGTTTCATATAATTGTCATAGTTTAAGACATGGAGGAAAGAGAAATAAAACAAACAAACAAATGAACAAACAAACAAACAAAAAAGACCACAGTGCAATGGCACTTTCCATCTAATGCAAGCAGAGGGAGAAAAAAAAAAGAGGTTTTTTTGTTTGTTTGTTTTAATTGCTGAACATGACACTGTACAGGCTGGGCCCATTTTTCTACTCATCCCTAGGAACACGTTGAATGGGAGGGGGAAGCCTTGATGTTGTGTAAGCACTGTTCAGCAACAGCCCAAACACTCCTATGTTATCAAGACTGTTACAGTCACAAATCCAAAACTCAGCAACATACAGGCTGCAATGAACAAAGCTAACTCCATCCCAGCCAAATACAGAGACTCTGCCTGAACATTTTGTTCAAGTTAGACAAGTCCCTTCCAGAAGACAATTCAAATCTCAGCCACTCTATGATTCAGTGACTGCAGTTTATAATATGGTAAGTCTTATTTACCCTCATCTTCTCATTTCTTTTTTGTCATTGTATGACTGTCCTAATGATTTTGGATGTTAAAATTAACTGCAACACAAATAAAATATTTACTTATGTAGTCATTTATTTATATACTTACATTTTTTTGTAAGCCGTTCCTCCCACAGAGTGTGGGATATATTAAAACCAGAGTACTGAGCCATACTGAGAAATGGTCACCACAATTTATTTCAATGTATCAAAGAGAAAGAGAGTGATCAAACTCAGGTTGCTTGTGAACACTTGTTCTCCTTTAACAAATATCACACATGGAAATCTATACTTAACCAACAGTCTTGCTCTCCCATTTCTATTTAGGATGATGGCTCAACAGTAATTTTCCTAACAAAGAGATATATTTCCAGATAGAATTAAAGGTGGCTTAATTAACACCTGCAGTTCAAATATTCGATGTTTCACAGTTTTGTTTAGATGTAATGTAATCAATACAAAATATTCCTTTATTACTGGCTATGTTTTCAACACCCTCATACATCAGTGGTTCCTACACTGGTTTCACATTTTGACATGATGATAATTACAGTCTCAATGAGCACGGTAACCAATTTTTATGCCTGTTAATCAAAGCTTTTGTGTATTACTTCTGCACTCAAAATCCAGTGACGCTAGTGATGAGACGTGCTACACTCACTGCCTGTAATGAGCTTTCTGGATATCTGTTTGTAATCTTAACACCCAGTTCAATATCAACCCAGTAACGCAGGTGATGCCTTCTTTAATGCAAAACTATTTCAATTACGTTACTTTGTTATATGTTTCCTTGCTTACTCAGGATACAATTCAGAATAACGTGCAACTGGGGTAAACAACAAAGGTACCAGGAACAACATGCCTTGTTTTTTCACCAGGCTACTGCATATGTAACGGTGTCATTTTCTGTTGTTATTTGCAAGCTGGCATACACAAGCTTAGAGAAGCCACAGACGGGTACTATGGCTTGCACACTGCATCATTTATTTTGAGAGCAGCATGACAAATGGTTTTGATACGCTATCTTCGATAGGCTAAGTCGGTGATTATTCAGTAATAAAGGTGCACAAGCCTGACTTCTGGAGGGCTTGATAATGTTACCTACAATCTGGTTTACTCTGACATCTATTTTATCTTCTAAGACTTATTTTGTTTGCCTTCTGCTTTAGAACACCTCTGAAATCTCATCCATGAATTACAATGCAATTGCTTGGGTCCCTAGCTGGATTCAGCACACTGCAAGCAAATTAACTGTAAGCCAACCCGAGTACAGCCTTTTCCAAAGACTTGCCAGCCTCCTCTCTGCTGTCTGCTGGCGGTGGTTCCTGCTGCAGGAAGCCTGCACAGTCCCTGCCCTCACTGCCTCTTGTTGCCCCTTGGCCGTGCTGCTTTTTGAGTCAGCTTTACCAGCACGTCAGAACCCAGCCTGGAGACCTTAGTCTGACTGGGGAAGTTCTTTTCTTCACAGCAACTTACAGCTTAGCTAAAAAGCCTATCTTTTCACTAATTTATAATTAGTGGAAATGCATTTTTTTTCCCATTAGAACTGCATTGCTTATGAAAGCTGTTATAAATGCTAAAGTTTGATTATGGAATAATACCTTTAATGCACTGTGTTGCTGTTCCTTACTTGTAGCCCAATAAGATTACGATATACTCTTTCACAGCTATCATAATAAACATGACTATTTTCCCTATTGGCTTTTTGTTATATTTCTCTAATTTCATTCTTTGATCTTCAGGAATTTTAAAAATCATATTCCAGGGCACTTTTACAAAATCTAGGTTGTTAACAATTATGCAAATAATTGTCTAACTTTAATTGTTTTGATATGTAGTAGACAAAGAATTTCAGATTTAATGATGGCTAAAAAGATTGAATTGCTTAGGCAAAGTAATTAATGTTTTCTGCCATTAATCAAATCTACTGTATGTGTTCACAAAGCCTGAGGTCTTAAAGAGTCCCCAAGATACCCCATGAAGTGCCTCATTTGTGTATAGAAAATAAAAGTGAGGCTAAATTATTTCAATTATAGATATACATTCAGTTAATAAAATGTACACACAGAATTCTGGTAAAGACACATTGTAATCTCTTAACACTAATCATCACCTCAGTACTCGGTTCTCAGCAGGGCAACTAAAACAAAACATTTGCATGTACAATGTTTGGATTTAATGTTTCCAGCAAATGAAGAAAAGATGACTGCAGGATCTTTCTCCATTAATCCAACCTCCTGTTTTTCTTTACAACACAATAGTAATGACCGATATAAAACAGATAAAGAACTTACACTGTCATCTGTGCTGCTTTACAGCCTAATTATCACTGCTCATTGAAGCACACAAAAATAGCAGTTCTGCTACTCATTATTCATAGAATTTAGTAATAAAAATATGTTAGTATTAGGACTGTGATTTCACCCCCAAAAATTCAAAAGGTATTTTACAGAGAGAGCGTGGTAGTCCTTTACTACAGCAGCGTCAGAAGATAGGCAATACTGTAAAAGAAATGAAACTTCTTCACTGCTTTGAAAAACGGCCCAAAGGCTCAGCCAGTAGAGTGGCTGGAAAGAATACCTGCAAGAGAAATCCTTCAGTGCTAGGTCCAACATTAACTATAGTTCACCACCTTCATTATTATTCCCCAAATAAGAGCGATTTAATAATCTTTTTGCCATCTCACTAAATCTATCTCCCTCAGGGTCAGAAATGAAAATTATTTCAATTAACAGAAAACATGGAAATGAATATCTGGCATTCTTAACATGACATCAAATCTTCTTTCAGGCACATCTTATAAGAGTGGAGCAACAGAATTACAGCCACAGATGCTTTGGCTTTTATTAGAACTACATGAGCGAAAGGTTTTGTGGAGAGGAAAGGGTGAAGCTCAGTGTACACAGAAGCATCATCAAAACAAGCAAAGAGAATATAAACCTTGTCAAAACATGAAACCATTTATTTAGAGTAAAACCTTTAGAAATACTTTGATATACTGTCATGTGTGAAACTGATCCGAAAATACTTGCTATGACAAGTATTAAGTCATTTATATACCTTTGAACATACCGGAGTAGATAGACAAGATGTGACCCATGGAGTAATATATATAAGCAAATTCCTACACCCATGCATTGTTCCACAGGTGGAGACGTAAAAAGCCATCTACCTAGATCATAACTGAGGTGTGAGTAGACATAAATTAAAAATCCAATTACTCAAAGCCCATCTGTACTTATAAATTCCTAAAAGGAAGTTAGTGAGTTCTTACAAAGCTATTGATAATCTTTGACCTTGATGCTTTTCCCATTCCAGATAAATTTGTCATGTTTACATCCTGTTACTGACAGAAGCTAAGCCAAAGACAAACAAGGATAATACATTTAAATGCATTGTATTCCAGATCTACAGTAGACATTTCCAAGCTCTACAGATGTGTCATTTGGTATTATCTAAGTAAAAAAGAACACAGAATGCACTTGGTGAGTTATTTTTAGTTTTCAATGCAAGAGAGGTAAACATCACTGCTTTTTATAACAAAAGAATGAATTAATCAAATGTCTTATCAGGTAAAAGAAAACAAGTATGAGGGATTTGTTTTCATAGTATTTGAATTTCTTATTCCTGTTGTACAAGTTGTCACTCAGATAAAACATTGTAGACATTTGCCATGCACTTTTTTATCAACATTGTTTTTACAGTCTTATTTTTTAAATCAATATTGCAGTTTTACTTCCAATACAGTAGCCTGAAAACATTGCCAACACGTAGCAAGTACATTTAAAGTGCAGGCCATCATTCGTAGCATTTCATGTGTTTGCTGCTATGATACACCTTGAACAAACTGTTTCCTTTTAAAGAAAGACTTAAAAATTCATTCCTGCAGTAATAAGAATATTGCTGCTACTGAGAGAATAATTGTTGCGTGATGTTTCCTGCCCTTCAGAAGCAGCTTGGACAAAAAAATTGTTTTGGTTTTTTTTGAAGCTTCTTTTCAAAAAGATTCATGGCTTCTTCTGAAATTCTGCTGTCTAGAGTTTAGTATCTATCTTCTACTGCCTTTGATTGTATATGCCGTAATACTAGTAACTTAGATTGCAAGTACTTGATTACTCACTTATCTTCACTAATTCTTAAAATGATCACATTGTTATTTCTCTGTTAAAAGACATTTTTATCACATTGCATTTGTAGTTATGGCACAGGTATCAAGACGAATATCTTTCTCCAGAGAAAAGTGATAACAAAAAGATTAAAATCAAAATATACTAAGTTTTCCCAGGCTGTCAGGAGTTAATTTTGACTATTGTTTTCATTCTTACCCATAGTGAAAAGCAGCAAGATAATAAGGAAAAAGTCCTTTACAGTGAGGGTGGTGAGACACTGGCACAGGTTGCCCAGAGATGTAGTGGATGCCCTATTTCCAGAGACTTTCAGAGTGAGGCTGAACCAGACTCTGAGCAACCTAATGTAGCTGTACGTGTCCCTGTTCATTGCAGGGGAGCTGGACTAAATGATCTTTAAAGTTCCCTTCCAACTCTAAGGATTCTATGATTCTAATCATAGTATGCATCTAAGTGTTTTAGTACTGTTTCTTTGCATAGGATTTTTTTCCCTCCTTTCCAGACAGTGCATTTGTGTAATGTATTTAGGAAAATTTACCTGAATTACAAGTATTGCTTTATGCTTCTTGCCATACATTCTTGGCTTGAATCCCACTGTTATATGAGTTCCAACAGTGCCCACTGGAAGAAGTTCTCCAGCTTGAGGCAGTACAACAAAGTCAGGA
This sequence comes from Chrysolophus pictus, assembly GCA_037305975.1. Taxonomy (NCBI): domain Eukaryota; kingdom Metazoa; phylum Chordata; class Aves; order Galliformes; family Phasianidae; genus Chrysolophus; species Chrysolophus pictus. The sequence goes on from CM074576.1 coordinate 82,521,763, forward strand.
TCACTGCCTGCCAGGAAGTATGCTGTGAATGGCTCAGGGTACCTACAGAAAAACAAAGGAGGTCAATGTGCCTTTTGCAGTATCTTAATACAATTTGTGTACAGTTAAAGTACTACAGATCTCATTCAATTGCTAGTTTCATGGCAGTACCACTGCACTAAAAGAAGATGTCTTATTCCTGGTAAAGACAGTGGCTAAAGACTGCAATACAATCTTTGGCCAACACCAACGTCAATCCTATTACTGTTCCTTGGAACATAGGCATTTTCCTCATGAAAAAAATATATTCTCCTTTTAGTCCTTACATGTGCTGCTGAAGGCAGTTCTATTCAAGACAGAAAGAGGACAAAAAAAATTAGAAATACAATGGCATGGTCAAAAAATAATTCACAACAACCTACCACAGTGCAGCAGGGCAAGTACCATGATTCTAACATCATCTCAAAATATATATATACATATATAAAAAAAAAAAAAAAAATCAGTTCAAATCTGTTTATTCATGAATTGTTGCACAGAAGTAACACTCTTTTTCAAATAAAACGTTCACAACCAGATGAAATTTAGTATTTTACGACAACTCAAATTTCTATTGAATTGTCCCACATTTCTAGGGCAAGTGGCATTCGGGTTGTGTTGTATAAAAATAGCTTTCCTTCTGCATGTGTTCTCACGAAAGGTTTTCTTAAATTCAAAAATGCTCTCATGAAAAAAGGTCACAGTAAGTTTCTAGAAGCAAACAGTGCAGCTGCATAGAACAATGCAGAGAATAGAAACCAAAAAGCTTCTGCCCCATCAGAACACTGACTGACATTTAACAGTGCTACTGGGCTCTGAAGCCTGACCTTCCCTTTTGGTGACATCAAGCTGGTTGAAGCTACTGCATTTCTGAAAGTACATTGCAAGTCTTCTGACGTCAAGCTTACGCTGTTAATCTATTTTTGTGTCATGCAGTTCAGTTGATAGCATCAGGCTATGAGCAATAAGTTTTCATCTGTCTATATGCCATCTAAGCCTTGAGTCCCTGCATCAGTATTTCTCGTAAGGTCTATTCAGGTGTGAATGTTTAGAGCATGTCTACAACTCACAAAGGGCAGCTCAGTATGAAAAAGAAATTATGCCTATTAGACTGAGCGGCAGAGTAAAGCACCCATTAAACGTGCCTGAGATGACTATTCAAATTCTGGCTGTGGAAACAGGAACCTGAACACAGCCCTTCATTGCCAACAAAACTGCTCTGCTGTCTGAGTTTAGGAACATTTTAAGGCAGCATTTTATCTCCTATGTTCAACCTGTTTTCTGGTAAGCAGTTAGAGATAACATCCCCCACTAAGCACAATTTATATGAAACTGTAACAAAACTGGTCTATAACTGAACCTTTGTCAAAGTCAAAGAAAAAATCTTACTGCATCAAATTTGTCAGATTTAAATTTTCAGAAAGAAAAATGGAGAAAAACTAATACAAAAAGCTTTATAAGACCGGCACGTTTCTTCACAGCATTGATAGAAGATACAAGATGCAGTTGTATTTTTTTGTACAGTGAGTAATGTAATGTATACATACACACACATGTACATACGGACATGAACACGTACATACGTACACACATAAAATCTCCTCATTCCCTTTCCCTCTTCTCCCCAAAACAGAGCAGTTTAAAACATAAGTGTCGAGCCACATACTGGATGTAAAATGCTCCTCAGAGTGGGAGCTATGTCCAATAAAGAAAATAGAAAATCTAGCAAGTACACAGATAAAGTACAATAGGCCAAAAAGAATTCTGTTAAGATATGGCTAACTGTTCAAGAACTAAAAATGAAAAATTTCTTCATGCACAATCAGAAACAGGAACCTTTCACAGTGCCTGTAGTTCTAATAAATCATGAATTCTGAGGTTAAAAATATATGTAAAGATGGCTTCTCAGAAAAAAATAAGCAGTGCTTTTGCTGATGTTCACATCAGGGAGACAATATGGCATCCTGGCTAGCTTGCCAGCATAAGTCAATTGCTTGTCACTGTCATTTTCTACACTGCAGAGAAAGCTGGAGATAAAGTTACCAGAAAGGCACCTGAATTTCAGACATTACTATTTCCAGTGTCAGTATATTTAGTGTATAATTAAAAATTAATAATTATGTGCCTTAAAGTGATTAAAAATTAATTCCTCCTTTTCTCTTTGGTTATTGCTTCAGGTAAAACTGCTCTGGAGTTAATATTTGGCCTCTCATTTCTCAGTCATGAAGGACAGTGATGAGGCTTTCTATATTTTTTTCAAGAAGGCTTTTGTTTATCTCAAGTGTGGGAGGTACTAACAAATGTGATAAAGCTTAATAATGTGCAGAGTTTTGAAAACACATACAAATCAAGCACTAATGAATTAGTAAATACAAAGGCAGAGGCCATATAAACCAGAGAAAGCAAATGTGTCCTACCACCTTTGTGTTCTATAACTACTGTCATTAACAGCTTGATATTGCCAAGAGACAATATGAACTCTGCCCTTATTCAAATAATGAACAAGGGTGAATATTAATTTAAATTCTAATAATAATTGGACAATGAAATCATAGCAACAGGAAGCAAGGAAATTGAAGTAGTATTTAATAGACCTGTTTTTAATGACTCCGTTAACATTTACGTCACATTATTCTTAAATAGCAGTTTATGCTCTTCAGTGTTCTCAATTTAGATAATTTATAAACTTGCAAGCTAGTAAAGGATAGCACCTTAAGTTGTCAATTAAAGAAAACCACAAAGTTTATAAACCTATAGAGATCTCACCTTGGAATGTGCAAAACACACTCAGATACAGCAAAATAGAAAATAGAGGTTTTCATTAAGAATCACAGAATCACAGAAACACCAAGGTTGGAAAAGACCTATAAAATCATCCAGTCCAACCATCCATCACCAATAGTTCTCACTAAACCACGTCCCTCAACACAACGTCCAAACATTCCTTGAACACCTCCAGGGTCGGTGACTCCACCACCTCCCTGGGCAGCCCATTCCAGTGCCTGACCACTCTTTCACAAAAGAAGTATTTCCTAACGTCCAGACTCAAAATAACTTTAATATTAATTTCTCTCTTTCTGAAACTAAAGAAGCAGTAGATTCTCCTGTAAAATTTTTTATTGTTTGCATACTGCAAACTACACTTAAAAATAACCCGTTGTACTATTGATCAAACTGTTTTTTCAATAAAATAATAAAATAACATTTTAATCTGTACAGTGCATAACTGCTTAATGAAGGATACAGTTTGAAAATGTTGCAAAGAGCTACTAAAAATCCTTAATCAAAAATAAATTTACTGTCATTTGTAGATAACATATGTTGGATGTCACAAGAAATTTCATAGGGAAAATCTTCACACTTATTAACTATAACAACTGTGAAAATCTATGAAATTATTATTACAGTTAGTATGCTTTAGATGACTCCTCTTCAACAAAAAACAAAAACAAAAAATCTAGCAGTGCAAAAAAATTATGAGGTTGTCATAGAATGGCTCAGATTGGAGGATCATCGAGCTCCAATCCCCTGCCATGGGCAAGGCTGCCAACCACTACTTCAGGCTGACAAAATTGGTTATGTTACCAATAGCAACTCTGCTATAATTGACCACTCTACATTCTGACCTCTGCACATCAGAAAAGGTTTAACTCCAATTATTACTATATAGCTTGGGAAAGAATTTCAGAATCAAAGGACTTTCAAAATTTAAATAAATAGTGTGTGACAAATAACTGTCAGGGAATGTTTTACCAAGTATAACATCACTTTTGCTGTGCACATGTTGTAAGATCAAAGCAGGAGCTCAGATTTTCATCTTCACAGAATGTTAAGATTTCCATCTCATTCCTGTTCTACCCAGGGGAACTACATATGCAGATAGGTGAACTGTCTTTTCCTGCTAGAACAGTCCAGGTCACATGGGTAGATATGGCTCCTGGCTAAATGTTTTAAAAGAAAGATACCGTGCTGTTAAGAAAGATTATTATATGTATGTAAAATACTCTGCTGCATGAGTATCATTTTTAATATTTTCCACCAGGCTACACTGAGACTTCAAAATGGAGCTCAGTCAACATTTGTATTTTGCAGCTGCCATTTTGTGGGAGATACAACGACAAAAGATTCTAATAAGATCTTTAAATTAATGGTCAAATTTTACAGACCTGGTAACAAGGAGACTGTTGCAGGAATCCAAGCCTCTAGCATGCAGAGCAACATATTGAGGGAAAAGGAATGTGCCGAAAACATAATGAATGCACTTTTCTGCAGCGTGCATAATTATGGCTCATGGAAATTCTAATGGAAAAAATCACTGATTACAATAAAATAAAAATAATTCTCAAAGTTGTCACTGAAAATTTTTGTGCTTTCCTTCACAGTTATAAAATGCTGGAAATTGGGTAGCTTACTATTCTTCCATCAGTAGTAAGTTTGTGTGATGAAGGAATATTTTCTCAGAACGTTATTCTGTTCACTAGGAAACATGCACAGATGAAATCAAGAAAATACCCAGAGCAGCGTTCAAGACATGAAATGCAATTGAATATAACTAAGCCTGCATCTGTAGTCAATTTAAAGCCTAAATTCCTTTTCTCATCTCTCCAGTCCACCTGCTTTTTGTTCCCTCTTTATTCCAGTTCTAGTTCTATAACCTGGTGAAACTGAGTTTTGTAGATAACCTCTCAGTGGAGACCATAATGTGATACCGCAATTTTTTATTTTGTCGAATGTGGTACGATTAAGAATGTTTATCTGAAGCAATAGTTTGAGTCCATCTCATAACTTCCCATACTGTAACGAGTATCTTGTTTGTGATAAACACCAGATTGGAAAGAAGTTGAGATCAATGGATGGGTAAAATTCGTTTTATGGGAAACATAATTAATGTAATTAAATAAATTGATGAAAGAAGGCTCGATGTGTGAGGAAAATGCAGACAAGATGGACAGAAGAGAATTATTAAATATCTTGACAAAAATGAAAAACTCATATTGTTTAAAAAATAAAAATAAATCCAGTGAACACATTGTGCATACGCATCTAGTAAATGCCTCTGTACTGGAATACATACTAGTAAATATTCTGTAGAAAGGGTTCTGTATTAATAAAATAGTTCTGATCCCAATTCATTAAAATGTATTAACTATTTATTTTCAGTAGACCAAATAAAGAAAGGACTAGTTTTCTTAAGTAAAGCATCAATATCAGAATTTTTATCATTTGTTTCAATTACGGAGATCAGCAAAGAAATAAATGGCCAATAATTTGAGTGGGCTATCAAACAACTTAATTTCTATCCAGGGCAAATACCTTTTCTATTCTTTTTGATTTATACTGTTATTCTGTAAATACTGGCATTCAGTAATACATTTGTTACCAAAACAAACGTTAATGATAAAAAAACATCAGAGCTTTGTACCCAAGCCAATTACTTTAGTGGAAATGTTGCCAATGATTTCAGTTGGTAATGAATTCAACCTACATTTACGACGAATACCAAAAAGCGGTCATATATGAAAGTTATAAAATGGACAATGTTTTCTTATTTAAGAAGTGAAATCTGCCTTTTTGAGTTGAACCAGTCTTAATGCCATTACAATAAACTATTCCACATGTCTCTTTTGAATTCAAAAAGCTGAAAGTATTGGATTGCTCATATATGATAACTGTTCTATATGCAGACAGATTTTTAAAATATTTTTAAGGCTTTTCATACAACAAAGCTGTGTGGCTGCATTCTCATTGTCTTCCATTATTTACTCAAGCTGATACTGGACTGTGCTCACTGGAAGCAGGCAAGCACTATTTTACATGTATGAAAAGAGAGAGTGCATTATGTATTTGCAGAGAGTCTCACAGCATTCATCACTGTATTTCATTGTGAGCAGCCCAGAAATTACCTCTCATTTGTAACTGTCATAATTCCTGAAGCAAATACATCAAATGTGCTTATGGGTAAACTGGAAAATCATTAATTTACTCAGGAATACTTCACACAAACTGAGGGTTTTTGCTGGGGAGGAGTGAATTTAAAAGGAGAAATGTGCATTTCAACTGCAATAGCTGTACAGAAGAAAGGCTGACTTCATAGTTCTGCAGTGGTCACCAGTGGTGCTCTGTGGAGCCTTCAATTTGTTGTATACAAGATCTTAATCTATTCTTATAGATACTAAACTTTATCTTGTCTGAGGTTCTCAAATATTCTTTGTTGCATCACTACACAGTCTGCCAGCCCAAAAAGATGTCCTGCAAGTAGCAGGAGGGGAGAAAGACACAACCGCATATTCCCTTTCTAGGAGGTTATTCAGAAATCTGTCTCTATTTCTCACTCTCCTAATTTACTCTTGAAAAAAAATGCCATGAGGCACTACCTATTGAAAGAAATAAAGACAGAACATACATTGTTTTGGGGCAAGGCTGGACAGGACAAACGCAGTTTTAATACCAGAATGAATTCTTTATGGAACTGGGCTACTTACTCTTTCAGTATGAAAAATATTCAGAGGAGTGATTTTTATTTTTTTTCCCCCTGGGAAGGTCTGTAGAAGGGCACTTTATATCCTGACTGAAATTTTTAATCTATATTTTTAATATTTCATGATTTTATTGTTAATCTGAGTCATTTGAGTTATTCAAGCATCAAATTACTCTGCAACATACAGGTTTCTTGTGTAATTGCTTTTAAACTGCAGATCCGGTATGCCACATTTTGGTTGGCTTATTGTTCTATTTCTATAATAAAACCTTCACCAAAAACGTCATTAGCAACTCAAAGATAAAGCAGTATAAATCTCACAAAGCAGCTGTTGGCACTGTTTACAGCATGGAACATTTTCACTACATGCAAGCTTTATATTCTGTGTTTGAAACATATTGGGGGTAATACTTGCTGTGTACAATAAAACTGGAATTTGTTTAAGGGAAGAAGAGAATTTGTGTTCCATTATAGCTGCTTCTTTATATAACTATAACAACTCAGGATTTTTTGGAAAACATTAGGTCTCTTCACTACTATCAAACCCCTACCAGGAGATTACAGTATTGCCAGAATAATTGCTTCATTTTTGTTCCAAAAACAGCCCATTCTGTTTAAGCTGTTACCTTGAACACTGTGATAGCAGCATTTTTCAGAGTCCCTAGCAATTATCAAAACTGACAGACATCTAAAAGCTGGAACAACAATCCATCTCAGATCCACAGCTTTTGGAAATATACTCTTTAAAAAGTCAGTTAGAACCAAAGACACTTATTGCTGGGAATGTTTCAAAAGCATGTATCTGCAATGAAAGCAGTATATCTGATACACATTCCAGATGTACAGTAAAATAAAAGAAAAAAGAGAAATGTAAAGAAGAAAAAGAAACTTTAGAAATTCCATAATCTAATTCTTTTCGCTATTTTAAAATTTATCTATCAATAGCACAGATTTCTTGACTGCCTGCTCCATACAAATGACACTATGGTTTTCTACAGTATTAGAAAAATATTGAGAAAATGCTGGAAAGATAATTAAAAGTATTTTAAAATTGCATTTTTGAAGGATTTTAAAGAGTATGCGTAGATCAGTAATAAAATAACAAAGAATCTGATAGAATTATTTAATTTAGTGAAAAAGTAGAATACAGATGAATACACATATCCTTACACAATAAAACAGGAACACTTTCAAAAGAATTACACATTTTAAAAAATAAAGTACAATGCAAAGAATTGTTTCTAACTTGTGTGAAGTATTAGGTACTTTGAAAAAAAATTAAAACAAACATTAAGCCATTAATATCATCACACACCCTCCTTAGCACAGTATAAGATATAACACTAAATAGCATTTCCATGCAAAATCTAATTCAAAACATAAGCATCTGGATTATTCTATAAATTTTCTCCTGAAAGGCTGTAGACTAACATGTAGAATGCTTTTGTTTCCTTCAGAATAGCTTCAAGATCCCATTTGTTAGATATACAATGGAGCACTTGATAGTAATAACATATTTCTGAAATAATTGCAGTTCAGTTACATTTCTGTTGCTCAGTCTATTCTATCCAATGTTTTTGAGTGAGTTTAACCTATAGAAAACTGCATAAATACTAAATCATATCTATTTTTACCTTGTTTGGCTTGTAAGCTTAAAGTCAACAATAGATTCCTTATTTAGGCCAATTGCTTCAATCTTGATGACATCATCCACTTCTGGCTCTGTAGCAATAAACAGCAATGGAAACTTCCAGATACCTCTTGTAGTGCACTGTACTACTAAAGTTCCTTCATTCCTTAAAATTTCAGATAAAAATATTTATTAATTGAAGAGTGTTATAAAACAAACTTAGTAAATTTATGTCCAAAATAACCAGTAATTTATGTCCAAAATAACCTTTAAGTGTGCAGATTCATATTGCAGAAAAATGAAAATACAGATGGCTTTAAATTGGAATACGTCCTTAATTTTACATGGCATATTATGTATTTGTCTCACTTTATTCTGGAAATATGAAGCATTTGATACTTACAGCAAAATACAACAAAAGACATTATGTGAAAACAAAATGATGGGCATAGCCAAGAGATTTGTTTGCTCCTCTTGGATATATAAATTTAACTCAATTTCTTTTACATGTTATTCTTTACTTACTGCAGTGTTAGAAGAGATTTGAAGCAGAATGTGTTTGTTAGCAGTTCATGTTAAAATCAGATAGATCTGATTTACGTCTATGTACTCTGTAGATCATGATGATAGAAAAAAACTAATTTAACTGCAGTATTTTGGCCCTCTATATCAAGCAGAATAGTTCTCAAATACAGAAAGATAGAAAACAAATTAACATACAGAATAGACAAACAAACAAACCAACAACTGAGAAAGAAGCAAATGTAAAAAAAAAAAAAGGGACAGAGTATTAATCAAGAAGGTTTCTTCTCTTTGACACAAGACACTGTGTGGGGTAGATGGATAGTCTTCCTTAAAGGTTTGCTCTTAGTTTATTTCAATAACTTTTTGGGCTACTGTGAATACAGTTCCCTTCTGACTCATAAAAATACTCTGTCTGTACACAGTCCTTGATGTATGGCAGCAATTACACTCTGCAGTCCCTAGTAGTTCTAAGCCTCCAAATTTACCTTGTGCCTGTGTATGGTAGTGAAGCATCTCTCCAGACTCCCCCTGTTGACTGCTTTCAAAGGAAGTTGCAACTTCCCCTTCTCTCCAAAAGGTTCTCTCTTTCACAGTTTATTTTTTTTAAAGAGGTCTATCAGAACTTTAGAAGAGGACAATATTTTTCTGCAGACCATTGCTACTAAGGCAACAGAAACTCATTTTCAAATTCAGTCATCCTATCCCACCAAAGAATATTTACGTATTATTGTTTAGGAAACTTTTTTCAAAACTGACAAGCCATTTTGTTTGTATGCTTTTCATGAATTCCAGAGCGACTGATTTTCACTGGAAGTCATAACACTTTTAATACTTCAATACTCAGAAGTAAATTGATGCACACACACTAAGGCAGTAACCCAACAGAACCATCTAGCAAATACTGAAAAGAAATACTGCCAGTCTCAGTTCCAAAGATAACATAATCAGAAGCAGCAACTGTGAAAATCTAACGCAACAGATTGTGGAGGTAAAAACAAAATAAGGATTTTATTACATGTTCAATGAGTAATAAGGAACAGAGACTTACCTCATTGGTTTGTTAGGTGCAAATACTATATTAAAGATCAGTGTTATAATTCCAGATTCTGTATCCTGTTCCCTTTGAATCAGATGCAGACCAACTAAAGGTTCAAGCTGAGATTTAATTTCATTTGATTGATACTGTAATTCATACTGAAATTCCGCTGCTGCAGAGAAACCTAAATGATACAAGGGAAAACGATCAATCTGTGTGCATTCAAACTTCACACAGTTGGACAGATTGTAGTTACAACTTGGCCTTTTGTTATTAAAAATGACAAATAAGTGAAACTAGTAATTACTCAGAATCTGACTGATGTGCTCCTGACTGCATAATAAAATTTTGCCATGTCATATAGCAAGCTATATAGGATCTGGAAAAAGAGAAGCTGGAAAACTTAAGAGAAGTAAACAATGAAAGCAACATTATCCTGGCTACCATTTCTGTATTACAGTGAGGTACTTCTATTTTACCAGGCAGATATAAATCACACGAATTTTCAACCAATGCCATTGAGATAATTAAAAAAAAAAAAATTTTCAGTAAGAATGTCTGTGCCACTGATGACTGCCAATCTGATAAACATGGTACAGAAAAATAGCAAAGATGCCACTATCAGCCTCTACCTGTACCAGCTATGAAAAATAGTTATGCATAATAACAAACAACTAAGCTTCTTTAATCAAACACCTCTTTCAGATGCAATAAAGAAAACTGATATTTAGTATAGAATACTAATTTGTGCACAGAAGGAAACATTCCTATGAAAAACAAGAACCTCAAATTTCTAATCTATTTAAAATTTGTAGATGTTCTATGGATAAAAATCTTTTAACACTATCATTACATCTTACAGAATATTTCATTTTATTTTGACTACATATTTCAGGGCCTATTTTGAATGTACACAGCTTAGTACAACGGGCTGAGCAAAACTCCTGCTTACAGATTGCTGTATAGGATGGCTTACAGTCAGCTCCAAAGTTGATTCTCAAGGCCTTCCAATTTGAAATTCTAAAATTCCAACGACATGCACCCCACTGTTCTAAAGTAACTGGCTGATGTGGTTGCCAAGCCATTTGCCATCAAATTTGAAAAGTCATGGCAGTAAGGAGAAGTCTCCAGGGACTGGAAAAAGGGAAACGACTCCCGTTTTCAAGAAAGAAGGAAAGGAAAACTCAAGAAATTACAGGCCAGAGACTCTCATGTCCATGCCTGGAAAGACCATGGAGTAGATCCTCCTGAGAGATGTTAGTATACATGTGAGACGAGAAGGTGATCTGAGACAACCAGTGCAGCTTCACAAGGGCAGATTGCGCCTAACAAATCTGGTGGTCTACAATGGAGACATGGCATTGGTGTACAAAGGAAGGACAATGGATTTCACCTACTTGGACTCATGCAAGGCCTTTGACATTGTTCTATATCACATTCTTCTCTCTGAATTGGACAGAGATGAATTTGAAGAGTGAACTATTTAGTGAATAAAGAGTTGGTTGTATGGACACAGCCAGAGGATTGTAGTCAGTGGCTCTATGTTCAGGTGGAGGCCGTCACAAGTAGTGTCCCACAGGGGCCTGTCCTGGGGCAAGCGTTATTCAACATTTTTATCAGCGACACAGAGGTATTGAGTGTATCCCCAGCAAGTCTGCTGATAACACCAAGCGGAGTGGTGCAGTTCATATAACAGAAGGAAGAGATGTCTACCACAGGGACTTAAGCAGGCTCAAAAAGTGAGCCATATGAACCAAATGAGATTCAGCTTGGAGAAGAGAAGGGTCCAGGAAAAACTCATTGCAGCCTTCCAGTACTTGAGGGGAGCTTATAAACATGAAGGGAGACTGACCTTTTATACAGGCAGATAGTGATAAGACAAGGCGGAAAGTCTTCAAACAAACAAGAGAGGAGATTTAGGTTAGATGCTAGGAGGAATTTTGCTCTCAGTAGGTGGTGAGGCCCTGGCATAAACATCCAGAGAAGCTGTGGTGCTCCATCTCTAGAAGCACTCAAGGCCAGGTTGGATGGGGCCCTGGGTAGCCTGAGCTGATGCGGGGCAGCCCTGCCCATGGCAGCTGTTGGGGCTTGGTGGGCTTCAAGGTCCCTGCAACCCAAACCACTCTGTGATTCTATGATTCTAAAACTTACTGCCTGATCTAAAAGTTTCACAGATGTAAGCAAATTACTAACAGCATAAGGGATTAGCTGGGGTCACATAAGGGTCACATAAGGGTCACAGTACATACATACTGAGTACTGAATATACAGGATTCTCCCATATGAATCCATTTGTTACAAGAGTACTTTATAGCAATAAAAGTTCTTGTTATGATGGAAATAAATATGAATGTTTTTCTTACAGTTTATAACATTCCTGGGATCATCCTATATTGTTCCATTTGTTGTTTATCTTTTTGAAAAATATGTTTATACCATACATTCAAATTTCAGCACAGCCCAAGGCTTATAGTAGTCATGCTAGACAAATGTCAAAACACAAAGATTTAGACATAAAAATTAATTTTTACCGGAGAGAAAAGATGACAATTTGGAGTGTTCTACCGTTGGAAAATTATAGCTGTTGAGTAGATGGATCTTTCAGCACTTATCACACCAGTATAGCTCAGGAGAAAGTATATTTTATACTTTAAATACTAGGAAGAAAATGTGAACTGCATGATGGTTTTAGCATTCAAAGATATTTATGCATAGCATCTTTTAATCATGTGTAATTAAGTATTTCTATTTTTTCTGCTCCACTTTATTTTCTCATCTGTTATATGCCCACGTCAAGCATTTAAAGTATTTTAATATTTACAACACCTAAGAAAAAATTATGAATTCATGGTTTCAATATTTGAAAGTTTTGAAACAGCACAGATCTAGTTTAGATTTAGGCTGTTTAAAACAGAAAAATGTAATTAGATTTTCATCAGCTGCAAACTCTGAAAGCTACCTATTATCATACCCTCAAAAGCCCCTGTGAGTGAGTTACATTTCATTCTAGAGAATCCGTAATACTAATGCTGCCTAAACAAACATGCAGCAACTAGAGGCAAAAACAAAAAACTCATGACTCATGGCTAATTCGAACACCTGGAAGATGTAATATGTTATTTATACACAAGCTGGTTATGGAAATTACTTCCTCATCTATCCCAAAAGATATTATATATCATTCCAGTAAAAAATATATATAAAAAATATTTTAAAAAAAGAATAAGGTTTTGAGTAAATATTCCAAGATTAAATTCTTAAAGTATTATAAATGTTTTGTTTTGAAAGGCAATTAATCTCAATTTTTAGCTGTTTTGCTTTTTATAAATAAAGATTTCCAAAAGGTATTGTGTATTAGGCAACATTTGCAGCTCTTATTAGAATTACCGAAGTAGATATGTTTGAAAACCAGTAGATTTTTGAACTATATACTTCAATGATTTGCCTGTAACTTATAAGTGCTAGGCATGCAAAAGTCAGTGTTGGGGATTTTTTAAATTAACCTCTAAGAAGAGGAAATAAAATAGACTGCTTGTTTTTTATTTTCTGACACTTAAGAATGGTAGTGTGGAAAACAAGAATTTTACACTGAGCATACAATCTGGAAAAATCTGAATCCCTTCTGAAATCTGAATCCTCACTACTATTATGATTCAATGTAAAAGTAATAGATATATTTCAGATATCTAAAAATAAAAAGCCTAGTATGCTTATTTAATAAGAACCTTAGTAACTGAACTTACATTTCAGTTATTAAGGCATTGATGTCCCTAATATCTGTAAAAGATTTCATGAAAGGCTCACAGGGTATTTCTGACCTGGAATAGAGTTTCACCATGTCATTAGAGAAGCTTTTCATACCTCCCTCTTATTCCTGAGAAAGTGACCAATTGTTTGACCTCATTGGACACAGTCCATTCTACAGTGCAGTTTCTGATTATATAAAGGCACTGTGCTATGAGGTTACAGTTTTTTGTGGATATCTGAAGAGATACAGCTACTTGAGCTCTTTGCAAATAATGGTTAACCTGCGGTAGACTTGTTAAAAAAATTACAAGGCAGAGGAGCATCCTAAGGAACCCTCATGAGACAGAAGAAAATTAAAAGGGTGAGGGAGAAAGGTTCAGACTGAAAAAAATGATTGCCTCTGACATCGTGGGCCCACATAATAACATAGGAGGTATTACCCTCATATTTTTGCTTCAGAGATTTGTTAGAGTAGATTAGCCACTTGTTTGTTTTCCCTCCCTCTCCCTTTCCCAGGTATACATGAGTTAAAAAAAAAAAAAGTAACACCATAAAGAATTGGATTATTTCTCATTTCATATTAGAGTTACTGTTTTTGCACTTCTGTGAGGATGAATGAGTATCTTCAGAATATTTTACAATTGGTTTGGTTTGCTGCAAGCATTGAATATTTTAACTGAGTATGATTTTACCTTAGTGTTAGAAAGTAATTTTAATTTGCATGATGATTCCCATTGTTAAAATTCAAAGATTTGAACATTTCATTTAAAAAGTTTGAAGTTGCTTGATCATAATTTACAAGTTCTTTTTTGTAGCACTGTTTGTTATTTTTCTAGCTGTACTAAACAATAAGGTATGTTTCTTGTGTGAGAGAAAACAGGCTGTTTTTTTTTTTAAATATCTGTATATTATTTTAGTTATTTTTCATTGCTTCTGATGTACAAAAAACATTTAGAAAATCTAACGTTTGTAAACACTAATATGTATTTAATTTTTCTTTCTTTACAATCAAATGGTAATTTTTTGGAAGGGATTGCTTGATCAGATCAAATCAATTAAAACTGCAAGCACTCACTACAGTTGTTATTTCCTCCAGGTATTACATTTTCACTCAAGAAATCTCACATAGTACTATATTCTACATATCAACAACTCACACTGATCCTTTGAAATTTAAGTTGGCATATGTAAGGATAGGAGGCAGTAGACATAACTGCTTAACCAGCTTCAGATCACCCAAGAAAGATATTAGCCACCGTCCAGCAACAAAGAAGTAGCTCATCCCTTCCAAAGGTTCAGGATTCACTAGAAACTCCCAGAGGAGACGCAAGGTCTACCCCTTTCAGTCACACAGGTGAATTGCATGCACCTGTGCTCCCAGGCTTGGCTATGCCCCTTCACCAGGTGCTCAATCACTGGTTCGTTCAGACTGTGACCTAACAGTTCCCATACAGTGACCCAATACTTCTATTTCAGAAAGAAAAAAAATGCATCAAATCTCATCTGTTCCACACATAAGTAAAAAAACAAAAATTACATAGTTTATAAAATAACTATGCTTCCATTTCTAGTCCACTAATCTGTTCTTCGACTTCAATTAGTTCCCTGTTTTCCAGAGGGAATTGTCATCCTTAGCAACAAAGTAATCCATAGCTCTCCCTGTCATGTGGTGGTTCACCTTCTCATCAACCTTTTCATTCTGCTTTTACTAACAGCTTTCTCCTATCTACTAATCCAGAACAAACATTTTCTCTTTCTTTCCTGTACTTCTTACAGAGTAAAGAAATCAGTGTATAATCTCATTCATAAAACTCATTTATATAATTCCTTCATCCCCTAACACCATTTCAGAAATAATTCCACAATGATTCTGATGATAGAGAGATGGCTTAAAACCTTTTTCACTATTATTATCTTCTTCATATTGCTTTCCGAATTCATTTCCCACATGTTATCAGCAATTATACTAAAAACAGTCTAGATGATAGATAGGTCTATGAGGGTATTTTCTCTCCACCTATACTGGTATTTTTCTACCTTACACTGATTGATTTATTTGATAATAGCGAATTTTGTTGAAATGATTTCAGGTGAGCTTCTTGATCCAGACCTGTCACATCAGAATGGCATTTACTGGAATCTATAGCACTAGCTAACATGCAATCTTGCTAACATGCAATCTTTTTAATATGCTTGAAGGCGTTCTTTCTCTGTCTCAAAGAGCTGGTTTAGTGAAAGTGAAGAAAATAAAGGATTTCTGTAAATCCTAAATGAGATTCAGTACTTCAGAAGGTTTTGCATGCTAGATAAATGTCATAAAACTGTAGAGAATACATATATACATATATTTCTGTTTTTCAGATGGTGGAACAAAGAGTACTCTCCATAAAATGTATTTGACCACTAGGTGCAAGTAAGCTGGTCATCTGTTTACTGGTCAGTATAGTTGCAAAACTTGCAATAACACAAAAAACTCACATCTGCGCTACCTTCAGGAGCCTGGACAACACTGTTCACCAGAAACTAACTCACAAGAAACTTTCCCAGAAATAACCCAGAACAAGGAACAAAGATTAGACATTAATCTATGAGTACTATGAATTAATAAACATCAGGGAAATTAATTATAAGCACTCAAGCTTTGATTGGCTGGCTCATGTGATAAACTTAAGTAGGTGTATTTCCTCAGAAGATACTCTTAACGTATATTCCATATGCTCTCAACATATTGAAGTTTGGTTGCTTAGAAACGTGTGACTTTCAGTAAAATTTCTATAACTGATATCTTGTAAATGTTTGATGCTTTTTTTTTTTTACAATGTCATGGAAAATGAAACAGTATTTTCCACTGAATGTTTAGAGTAGGCAAGAAAAGAGTTTTATTACAGTTAAAAAGAAGAACTTCTACACTTGTATGAATGAACTTACATCTTAAATAAGGCTTACTGAAAATAATAACATTACAGCTATATTTAAAAAGAGTTAAAATACATATAGAGTAAACACGTGTTTAATACAATTGAAATTTAAAATATTGACCTTATATTGCTTGATCTCTGCAACACTGCTGACTTTCAAACAGCAAATCAAGTAATTTTAACTTCAGTGTTCAGATTGTCCTGTCTTTCTGAAGAAATTATTTTCTATTTCAAATGATATCTTCTGGAACAGGTGAAATTTAATTCCTTTAACATAAGGTATATTCTTGAAGATTTTTCACTTCCCGAGAACCGCCCAGACAATTTGAATACTGAACTGCAATAGTAGAAAATACTCTGCCTCTTATCTTAGGGGTTTACACTTTTGCTTACTTTACTACTGGCAGACTGCAGAAAACTCAAATAACTACTTAAATCCAACTCCTAATAGGCATTAAATTCATATAGCAATAATGACATTAAAATGTCGTTGAAAATCACCAGTTATAAATGATCTTACAGCCTGTGTTGTCAAGCATTTTATTACCAGACTACTTGCTTGAAAAGATGCAGTGATGTCCCAAATCAATGTCTTGCAGTATGTGCAGAAGCCAGTGTTATAAACATGAAATATTGGTCACATTAATAAAACAAGCACTACACATCATGGATCTGCAAGTCTTTTAAAATGTTGTCTCAACTTCTTGAATATATGTTATTCTTGTCAATTCAGAGGCCACTATTTTGGAAATGCACCCTACAGTGCATTATACTCTTGAGAAAGATGGAACGGGGTGAACTCCCTTCCCTTCATTTACAGCTATGTTAAATTCTATTTAGAATGTCTCATATCACATACCATAATTCAGAAATAACATTTTTCATAAAATAAACAGGATTATTATGAACCAAAAAACGTTTGTAGTTTAAGACTAAAAGGTGCAATAATTATTGAAAATATCATATTATGATGCATAACTTGTCATTGTAAATGAGTTAATACACACATATGAACAGAAGTAACAGGAATGCAGCAGTAGCAAGCATTCTTTTCTTTGTAGGACGCTTACACTTCATACCATCCTCTTTCAAAAAGAGGTATGATATGAGAAGCTGGCATATCTCTGAAAAAATCAATTTTCACTGTGTCCTCAGCTGATTAACAGTAAGTAGAAGGTATCTTTTTATAAAGCTTTAATGATTCTTTCGAACAGGGCCTCTTTCTTCAATCCATTTTGCTGCAGATATTGGCCTGCTGGTGGGAATACATCTTACAAATAGGGACAGCCTGCAGATAAATAGTGCCTTGCAATGCTTACACCAACGTATTTTTGCTGGCTTTAGATATTGTGAAGGCTATTGCTTTTTAAGAAGAGATGGTATGTGTACAAGACTCCCATCCAGGACAGATGCAAAAAAAAAGAAAGGTTCAAATCTGCCTCCAACTCTATCTACATACTGTTATATGAATGCCTTGTATTTGTAACATGTTAGGAATATGGACTGAAAGAAAAAAAAATTTAATCCACAACTACTGTCATAGCATTTCTATATTAAGTGAAATATTTACCACATGTTCAGTGTTATTAAAATAACATGATATCTAAGCTATTTATTCTTACCATCAGTGAATTGAGCAACTTCCTGGATGTTGGATGGTTTATTTCCATTAACCTTTTCAGAATTTCTTGTGGTAGATACGGCAGTTGCACCAGGAATGACACCAGTTAGCAGCACTTCCACTTTTTTTTCTACTCTCTCCCTGGCTTGACAACGTACCACAGCTACAAAAAAGCAAGAATCTGTTATTTGTGAAGTATCAGCAACTTGATTTAAACAAAATAATTGAGCATAGAAGTCACTGGAGAATGACAGAATTTCAGTAAAAGCTAAGACTACTAAAAGCTTTTTCCCTTCTCAGCGTTGGTTCAGAACAGCACTTGCTAATTTTGCTTTTTCTTTCAATCATGAAATACGTCTTCATTGTGGTTCCTTTGCAAATAGAAGTTGCAATATATTTTAATATACATACCAGTGAGAAAGGAAGACTAAAATGAAAATAAGGAAGGAATTTAAAAGTTAAATGAAACAATATTATTTCCTGCTTTTGTTAATTTAAGAACATCAGCGTTCAAAATTCAGCTTTTAAAGAACTATGACAGAATCTTAGCATGAATTTCTCTTTGAAGCATGATAGAGCTTTTTCCAATCCAGTTAATGATTATAATCTGTTTATTCTATAATATGTATTTTTCATTAGAAGTAGCTGCGTTTCAGCTTATATACTAAATTTTATAAAGCTTATTTTAATAGTTATTGTTGATGCTTCTTTCAATTCTCAGTGGCACAGAAAGAGGAGAAAATCAGATCCAAGAACTGAAGAAAAAAAATATTTTCCTCCAAAAAAACTTCAGAATTTTCCAGAGGTCAACAGAAAAAGAACAGCTGATGACAAACTTCTCAGTTTCAAGGTCTAAATTTTATTTTCTTTAGAGTTACAGCTATGAAAACAGTACAATTCTTTTTATATTATTAAAAAGCTAGATTTTTTTCTGGCTACAAGGTGGTACACAATGACTCATTGTCCCTAATCTTTATGTGAGAAAGAAGAAGTTCAGAATTAGTAATTTATCTAAAACAATCAACATAATTATATCCAGTGATTCTTTAAAAAGAAACTCTGAACTTCACAACACAATTTTATGATAAATAACTTAGAATGAACTCTTGTTAACTTATAATGTCCCTTGCTTAAAAAAGAGCAACAAATCTCTTACTCCAGGACACTGTTTCATAGAATCATAGAATCATAGAATCACAAAGTTGGAAACAACCTATAAGATCATCGTCCAACCATCTTCACACTACCACTGCTACCACAAGCTACTAAGCCATATCTTGCAGCTCCTCATCCAGACGCCTCACCTCCCTTGGGAGGCCATTCCAGTACCTGACTAATCTCTGAGAGAAAAAGTTCTTCCTCATGTCTAACTTAAACCTCCTCTGGCACAACTTGCGGCCATTTCCCCGGGTCCTGTTTGTTGCCTGGGAGAAGAGGCCAAATCCCTCTTCACCACAACCTCCCTTCAGGAAGTTGTAGAGAGCAATAAGGTCTCTCCTGAGCCTTCTCTTCTCCAGACTAAACAATCCCAGCTCCCTCAGCTGCTCCTCATAGGACTTGTGCTCTAGACCCCTCAACAGTTTCATTGCCCTTCTCTGGACACATCCAGAGCCTCAATGTCTTTCCTGTAGTGAGGGGCCCAAAACTGAACAGTACTTGAGGTGCGGCCTCACCAGTTTATTTAGCTTCAACTTGTGGTTATGGAGTTTGTTTCACTACCATTAATTTGAAAATACATAATTGCATATTTTATTCAAGTAATTTCCTTCCTTTAGAAAACAAAATAAAACTTTTCTTTTTTATTGGTCTTTTTCTGATTGATGGGGTTTAAATGAGATCTGTAGAATTCTAAACGGCTCCATGAGGGAGAGCTAGAGATTAAGATGTACCTTTTATTCTGAGATGCACTTATATTTATGAACAAGCATACACTGTCCGTATTACTCCACCAGATATCTCATATTGCTCTCTAAACATTGTGCCTACATCAGACTCACAGCTCACCTTTCTACCAAAGAAGATTACACACTTCCTTTTTCATAACTAAGTAATATTTACGGATAAAAATCAGCTCCCTGTGGGATCTAGCTTGACAAGTACCTAAGCAACACAATCTAATGATACCTGCTTTGAGCAGAGTGTTGAATTCGATGATCTCTGCTGGCACTTCCCAATCCAAATAATTCTATGCTTCTTTGACTTCGCAAGAAATAGAAAAATTTAAAAAAATCTATTGTTTTTTCATTTGCAATTGCCATTATTTAAACTAGCCAATGTGTGATCTACTGAACATTTGCTACATGGGTTGTGACCGCTGATAGTTTTAATTGGGCTCATGAGATACTAAGCCAAGTGACTTCTCTAACTTTATAAAGATGCAAATAAGAATGACACAAAAAATGTACTGCTTAACGTTCTAGCAAAACAGCTTTGTTTTCTGCCATAACAGCTTGTAGCCTCCAGGCAATTTCAATAAATACATTCATTAAAAGAGATGACAACACAATTATGATCATTATTAAAACACTGCCTTAAAAGAAAAGCAGGTTTTTTGTATAATTACAAACATTACAGCAGGATTTTTTAAGAAGTCAATTTATTACTGGAAACCATAAGAATTCAGAATAAAGACAGGAATGGAACAGGTTTTTCACTCACAAATAGATATTTTAGGTGATTTTTCAATTGATGTTCTAGTATTTCCTCAAGAAAAAAGAAGTTAATAAATATGATGATAGCCAAAATAAATATACATTTAAAATGACTGAAATATTATCTATATGCATTATAAACATTTACTGAACGCAAACTACACAACTATTTACAAATAATTTACACTTTAGACTTACTTTTAGGAATTTAAAATTATTGAAGATGTGACATTCTTTAAATTTCTGATCTTATGTAACAGTGATATCACTGAACCAATTCATGAATGCCAACAGTTTTAATTTATGGATATTACACCTATTGCATACAAAAGACTGATCTAAAGATTTATCACCATGTCTACCAGTGAATTATGTAACTGCTTTAAACATGATAACAAACACATCAGTAGTTTTATTGCAAATGAGACTTGCTAAAAAAATAATTCTGGGCAACAGTAGCACGTTGCATGATAATATTCTGCTTCATTCCTTAAGATATTAAAGTGAAAATTAGGGAGATGAAAGCTCTAATTAATACGACATCACTGGTATTTGTCTGAAAGTAAAAGGTCCTTAAGCAAATTAAATTAAAGATAATAAAACATCTATTTCTGGTGTTTTCCATAAGTCATCCCTGTATTTTAACTTGTCTAGTACAAAAAGGCATTTTATCCAGTCATCTAAAGAAAAGTTGATAAAAGAGAAGAAGAAAATACTAAATTAGTATAAAACTGTCCTTTGTCTACACCTTGAGATGAAGTTGCAAGCTTTTGTTTTCAAAGGCTGTTCACAATTTATATGTTTTACAATTTATATATTTCACAATTCTGGGATTATACATTTAAAAAATTGGTGCATCAAATCAAGAAACACTTACTATTCCCAGAGTAAATAACAATAAATGTCCTATGAATATATCGGTCATCTTTTATTGAAAGTTTAATTCTCAGAAGCAAGTGGAAAACCTACTGCTATTTACACCAATCTATATTCTGGTTTTGGTTAAAGAGTAAAATGCAAAACAGTGGACATTTAACCTGTAATCTCTCTTGAGGGGTATCTTGGGTAGATAAGAAGAAAACTACCTTTGTGTCAGTCTCTTGTTTGATTTACAGTTCTCTAACTTAGCACTAACTGGGATAGCAAAGGCAGAAACCTTGAGAATTCCATCTGCTCCTGGCTCCTTTTAGCCACAATAAAAACAAAATAAATCTTTTTTACTTCGTAGGCTGGGAAAGGAGATTTCATTTTTCAAATCTGCTCTTATCTTTTTTAAGAATGTGGTAAAGTACTACCACAAATTGTCATGATCAAATTTGTGTGATAACACAAATTAATTTCCTTGCATTTAATGTTCAAGCTTTTTATTTATTACCTACCTGGCACTAATTTCTGATGTGGCGCTTCAGGTATTCCACGAATTGGATAGGTCCAGAGTATTCCCTGAATACCCCCATCCTCTG
The DNA here is from genome assembly GCA_037305975.1 of Chrysolophus pictus. Taxonomy (NCBI): domain Eukaryota; kingdom Metazoa; phylum Chordata; class Aves; order Galliformes; family Phasianidae; genus Chrysolophus; species Chrysolophus pictus. The sequence continues at coordinate 82,543,850 of CM074576.1, forward strand.
ATATAGTAACGCTGTTTGGAGAATAAGTGAACAATATCAGTATGGAAAATATGAAAAACTATCATCGTAATACTATCATCATGATTGACCATTGAGAATTTTTTTCTCCAAAGCAATCTAGAGTTAAGAGATGCTGCATGTGTGAGACTCCTTTTTATTGTAAGCTGTAAACAATAAGCTAAACATATCTTAGAGAAATATGGAATAAGATCCAACGATTTCAGAAAAGTCATAACTTACATCCACTTACATGTCTTTGATTATGTTAGTATCTGAGTATATGATCTCTTATGCCATATTATCTATGCTGATGCAAAGTTTATGCATTACATAAACATGTCCACGGGAGAACAACTATTAGAGAAAAATTAGATGCCTCTAAGAGCTTTCCTTTGCTCAGTATCCATAACTACACTCACAGCTAGTACTTTGCATTTTGTAAAGTACAGACTTTACAGGATACATTAAAAGCTCATGTTGGATATCTATTGCCCTCAAAATCAGACACTTGACTCCCCTTTGGGAGCTACACACAAATATTTGAAGGAGAAAATGATGACAGGATTGAATATCTTCAACTATTTTTTTGCTTCCTATTAGAATAAATTACCTCTTTAAGTCTTTATTTAATTCAGCAGAATCCTCATAAGGCCAGTTCTCACCATTTTCCCTCATTACATGAATTACCATCACAGCCTCATAGATTATCATTGTATCTGGCATGAATAACACTGGGATGCCCAGTTTTTCTTTTGGAGCTAACCGGTTTCCTGTAGAACAGAATAGATTGTTATGGTATTTTGGAAATTTTGAAAATATTTAAATCCCTTCACATATTTGCTTTTTTTTTTTCTTTTAGATACAATATTTAATGTTTCAGAGTAATGTTTTATTCTCCCTGTGACAGTAAATTGCATTTTACACTCCTCTTGCTACAGTCAAATCTCATCTTAAAGTATCCTTTCTGGTCTGTCCTCCTGTAAGAAGGTATTTTTTCATTGCATGTCCTGAAGAGAAGAGTTCACATAAATTGTAGTGTGGCTTTAAAAAAAGAAACAAAGCAAAACAAAAAAAAAACGCTTTAGACTTCTACTTACTGATAAAACTTTGAAAGAACATCTGAAGGCTCAAAACAAAACAAGCAGGATAAAGTGAACTTCCTACATTTAATATTCAGAGATTATACGTATAATATGTAAATAAATCCCATTATTTTCTAGAGTCTAAGTCATGTTTTTTGAACATTGGTCGGTTGCAATGTAGGTGCAGAACACTGTATTAAAGAAAAATAAATCCAAAAGTAATTTTAGGACATCATTAAAATACATTTGAAAGAGCTGATATTACTGCTGTAGAAGCCATATTCTATACTATTTTTCATTTGATTGACATTTCTTAAAATGAAAAACAAACAAACAAACAAAACCATGTATGCCTTCTATAAAAGTGACCTGACACATTCCATAATAAAAAAAACATTTTCGAATGGCTTGCCAGTGTTCCAAGTGTCAGAATACCAAATTCAGGGTATGTTGCAGTAATAAAGTTATAGATAAATCACATAAATTAGAACATTAATATCATACAATCATTCATTATCAATCTGTTAAAGAATTCTTGAAATTTCATGGAACTGACATCTCCAGGTTAGAGATTCAGCTTTTGTCTTTCTGTAGAGAAAGCTCTTGTTATGAGTAAATCTCTGGGTTCCCTGGGTGTGACTGAATCTACAGAAGTTAGAATATATGGGAGAAGCATTGCTCTCTCCGTTGTTGCTTCCTCTGATAAACAGAGACTGCTGTGTTCTCAAAAAACGTCAGCAGGGAAACTTTCATGTTCCCCTTCCTATAGACAGAAAGGCTTAAAGGTGAAGATCCCTGAATATACATTTACTCCATTGCAATCATGTGCAACTCTATCTATGGATTTTGTCCATTTCTTTCCTGGATTTTTTCACTTTTTTTCATTGTAGTCATTGTGGCAGGCTGCCCCTCACGTTGCAAAAAGACTGTGTCAAGCAGAGAAAGCAGCTTCTCTCTTCCCTCAAAAGCACAAGAATAGCTTTAACTTGTCACAAACTGCTTTCCCCCTACGTTTTGCTATGCATGTAGGAAAACACTTTCTCAGGTCTTTCAGCAAGACTATACCTACTAAACCAGAAGACATTACTATACGTATATACAATTTCAGTAGAAATCAGGAAGACCAACCAAGTGGACCCTATTTGTTTGCAAACTTCATGTATTCAGCTAGGGTTACCAAGAAAGTATTCCCTCTCCATGCCCTCTACAGTGGTGACTAGGAATTGCAAGCAAAAAATTGCTGTAGCATCAGCATCACAGTAATTAGAAAATATCAAGGAGGAGCTGCTCAAGCTAATTTTTGGTCTGTAGCGTTGTGCCAGGATGGTTTGTGACTTTAAATAAATAAAATAACAGTAAAAAATCTTTCAGAGGGTTTAAAGTAGAACAGGATCTTACTAATACTATTTGCAACTATTTTAACATGACAAATAGAACAGACTGTAAAATGATATTTTGCTGCATTATATCTATATTGTGTATACTGTCTGAACAGCAGCTTAATTATGCCTGTTACAGGACACAGTGATATTTTAACAGTAAATTTTAATACAGAACACATATGGTATCATTCTGGGTCATTCTAGCAGAAAATTAGTTATTAAACATCATGAAAAGACAAATTTTCATGTAAGTGTTGAAATGGAATGTGTTCACATTTTTAATAAACATTCTCCTTATTAGAAGCTGTTCATAATGACAGTAATTTTTATATTACTGGGCTTGCCTGCAGCTGTCAAATAACCAACTGATTATTAACTGCTAGAAAGATTTATTTCCTTATGATTTTGCATAGTTAATAAGATAAATGAAATAGGCCTAATTGCAAGAGCTACATATTTCTTCATGCTTCTCTTTTCTCATTCCCGTTTAGAAAACATGGATGAGCAACTGCTGAATATGGGCAATTTTAGTACAAATCAGCATCACTAGGTCACTCCACAAACTCTTCATAATAAAATTCACAGCAAGAAATTTTTTCTGAATAAAGCCACAACACATCTGTTACAAAGCTTTGAGCCCGATTTTTATAACACCTTTGTTCTATGTTACTGTCCTACAAGCCCTTAGGAAACTGCCAGACTTATCAGTATAAGCTCAGCTGACCCTTTACAAGACTGAAGCCACCTGATTAAAACCAAGCATCACAATTCGAGCCAACTGCCCTATGGAAAAGCACATCTCCCACATTTCTTCATTTGCTACCCTGTTTTTTAAGCCTTGCTTCTCACTTCTCTAAAGGGACAGTGGAGAACACTGACTGTAAAAGAATCCTTGGATCTGACTTCTGAAGCTTAAAACTAAAACTCTAAATTAGATACTTAAATCAAAATAAGTGTAATTTAAATTCTCTGCTTCACTTCTATGGAATACATCACTCAGATTGAGTTCTATGTAATTTTTGTGTCAGTCCTAGAAAGCACAGCACTGTGAAGTAACAAAGTAATGAGGCAGTGAATCTCTGTAGCAGAGATTTTCTTTGCAAGGATTATAGAAGGGTAAAAATGCATTTGTTGTCTCTATGGTAGCATGGGAAAATGTTTAAGAGCAAGCATCCAACGTAGTGCCACACTGATAAAACATGATTATGATGAGCAAAACATCCAGCAATATCTTTGAAGAGAGTCACCACCCTCATTTAACTTTATCCCAGTTTAAGTCATGTATTTTTCGTATCAGTAATGTAGTTGGATCACAAAGTGTCTAGTTGTTGAAGGGACTATCTCCTTAATGCATTGCTGTTAAGTCTGTAACATCTCCGAGTAAATCCCATTTACAGTGCCCAGAACAACAACAATCAGTTGAGTTCCCTCGAACTGAAAAAGAGAGATAAGGAGGAGCTCACTGTGTCTTCTGATGTGGAACCATTTAATAGTGGTTTCTTTTTTTCTCTCTTAACAGTTTCTCCATGAAAATTACAAACATAGAATAATTCAAATTAAAACCACAGTTGCCCTCGCTAAAATTAACAGTAGTGACACAGATGTTAATCCAGTATAATCAGGTTTGTTTTCTACCATCAACCTCAGGATTTGGAAAGGGCAGCCTCTAGGATATTTGCAGACAACAGATGCTGTTAGGGAAGGATTGTTATTTATTTCTTTAGGAACTCATCTTGAAAAGGAGGATTGATATCAGGCAGCAGAAAGAGAGATCACCAGCACTCCAGTAAGTATCTGAAGTACATAACAAAAAAACAGGCCTATGTATTCTTCATCTATGTTCACTGCTAGAAGAGATAAAAGCTTGGCTCATATATGAAGACGAAGATGTTTTCTACTGTTGCTCTTCCAAAGGTTCAATGCTGAATTCCAGGAATTGAAGAAAGAATAGACAAAACATTTACCTTAACATTATTACAGACATTTATTACAGGTTCTAATTAACAAACTGTGAGAATACAGTACTCTGTTCATCTGCCTACATTAGTTTCATAATTAGTCAGTTTCAATGAGAAGAGGAATAAAATTTTCTGGATCAGCAGCCATCAGTCAACAACCTCTGTGTGTGAAGATACTCAAAACCTGACTGACTGTCACCCTGGACAACTTTACCTTTCCTTGCTTGAGCAATAAAGGGGATGGATGAGAGGTCCCTTGACCCCTAAATGATGTGACTGCGCAATTCTTTTTTATATATGTCTGAAGTTAACTGGGAAGATAATTGGTTGCTCAGCCTCTCAAGTAATCACAGACATGGAAAGGAAACAAAATTAAATTTGGTCTAACTTATGCTTTTTCATGGCACATATGTTATAGCAGAACTCCCATCTGCACCTTCTCCAGGGCAAAGAAGATGACATGTAATGCAGTTCAAGTTAGTCCAACCTCTATTAAAAAAAAAAAAAAAAAAAAAAAAAAAAAGCATCTAAAATGATAACGATGCAATCTCATCCTGCTTTTTGATGGTTACACTATCATTTTTTTCTTTCTTCAGTTCAGTTCAGTTTAAGTAGACAAAATGAAAGAGATATTCCTTTCACAGATGGTCCACAGTGGTTGTATTTTTAGGACGAATCTGTTTCCTCAATTATGGATTATTTCCCCAAAAGTTAGAGTTGTCCTTTGCCCTATATCTGAAAGTTTCAGAGAATCACAGAATGGTTGAAGTTAGAAAGGACCTCTGGCAGACACATGCTGCAACCTGTTCAGGCAGGGCCACCCAGAACAGGTTGCCAGGGCCCACATCCAGGCAGTACCTGAAGATCTCCAAGAAAGGAGACTTCTCCACCTCTCTAGCAACTCATGGCAGTGTATGCAAAACACAGAAGTGCTTCTTGATGTTCAAAGGGAATCTCCTGTTTTCCAGCATGTGTCCATTGCTTCTTGGGCAACATTGAAGAGAGCCTGGCTCCATCTTCTTTGCACCCTCTCTTCAAGTATTTATAAACATTGACAACATCCCTCAAGTTCCTTTTTTGAAAACTGTAAGTCGTGAATATGCAACTCACGCACTAATAAGCAATTTCACAAATGACTGGTTGAAACTTGAAAAGTTGCTTTGAGAAAGAAATGGCACGAATGAAAGGATGGATGTTTGAGTCTTTAACTGAAAGGCTTCACATCATCACTATCATAAGCACACAATAAAATGTATTAGATACAGCATGTTTAAAAGCTTTGTTTGTAATTCTATGAATCTTGTGTTAATACCATTTTGTACATTTCTGGCAGAGTCTTTCAGGCTTATTTTATTAAGAGATTTAATTTAGAAGGATTTCTTCTGGTACTAAATAATGGATACAAGTTAAACATTTACTATTTAGATTAAAATTAATTGATTGAGAACAGGGCTCAGTAATTAAATATGTTGTTTCATTTACTATAATTTACTTTGCTTTTAAACAAAGCCTGTCTAAAAGGCACAAAGTTTCCTTTTTCATTTACAAAATTATCATTTTCTAACTAATAGTCTATTATGCATTTGTGGACAAAATAAAAACAATTATTTTGATAGAAATACTTACTGCATTTATTTATCACAGATGTGCAGTATCATCTCATCTTAAAAGGTTTAAGCACACCAAGGGGAAAAAAACAAATGGCTCCAAACACAGCAATTCACCTCTTCAGCATAACCAAAACAAGAAAAAAGACTGAAGGTCTTTAACTCTTGGGAACTTTTGAAAAATATATGTAACAGACTGTGAAGATCATACACTCTTACTGAGGATAAGTGAACAATCATTTTTTTTAAGATTCCCACTGTAAGATAACTGTGTAGTGTATTTCAGAAGAAAGTCTCCATCACTTCCACACCACATTTCATGGCTCGCTTTGGTGGAAGAAAGTGTCTTATTTGATACATGGATTACATAACAGTTTAAAACCTTGCTTAGCCTAGAACATATTGCTGATCACAGAATCACAGAATGACAGAATTGCCAGGGTTGGAAGGGACCTCAAGGATCATGAATCTCCAACCCCCCTACCACATGCAGGGCCACCAACCTCCTCATTTAATGCTAGACCAGGCTGCCCAGGGCCCCATCCAATCTGGCCTTGAACACCTCCAGGGATGGGGCATCCACAACCTCTCTGGGCAGCCTCTGCCAGCACCTCACCACTCTCTCTGTAAAGAACTTCCCCCTGACATCCAACCTAAATCTCCCTTCCCTCAACTTAAAACCATTTCCCCTTGTCCTGCAGTTATCTACCCTTTCAAAGAGTTGATTCCCCTCCTGTTTGTAGGCTCCCTTTAGGTACTGGAAGGCTGCAATGAGGTCACCCCGCAGCCTTCTTTTCTCCAGGCTGAACAAGCCCAGCTCCTTCAGCCTGTCCTCATAGGGGAGGTGCTCCAGTCCCCTGATCATCTTTGTGATCTCCTAAACCCCAGCAGATTTAACCTTCAGTTAGGTGTTACAGAGCTGCCAAATATTTAAAACAAACAAAAAAATTAATTGCTTCACATTCATGTCTGAGCCACATTCAAAAATATTTTTCATGCCTGCTGATATGTTCTGTATTCATATTGGCAGCACAGGATATCATTGCAATTTCTCACCACTGGCATTTTGATGATGGACTTTGTGAAATTCAGCCAGCAAACACATTAGGAAAGACACATGAACTGCAGGAGATGAGAACAGCAAGAAAGCAAAACCGAGTAGCAGTGCAGAACAGTATGTAAGATGCAAGTGAGAACAGGAAGATGATTGCAAAGATAGAGAATAGCTGGTAATACAATTTGGAAAAAAAAAACCACAAAACATCTTAGGGACCAAAAGAAGGGTGACAGACATAGTGACTTGCAAAATAATTCTACAGTGGCAAACAGAAGTGGAGACTGCATCATACAGAAGTCACTTAGCATAGGGAATACCAAATAGGAAGAGAAAAGGCTGACATAACCAGGAATGAGTAGTAACAATTTTATAATTACTCTATGGCCTAACATTTTTCCAATACTTTACAGCATATTGACAGTTCCACCTGCTTTTTCATTTTGGAAACAGAATCTTACATGCTCTGCACAAATAATAGGAAAACTATATCCCACTCTACCTCCTCCTTCCTCTGCAGCAGTGAATTAATAGTATTCCATACTTAAGAAAGCACAACCTACTACCACTTAGTATCCTCCCAAAATCTTTCTAGTGTCTAGACATAAAAAATAAACAAACAAAAAAAAAACCACTAAGTTTTATTCTTTCGCTCTCAAAGAAAATTCACATTAACCTACAATAAAGTATTAGGCAAGTAAATTAAGAGTATGCCAGCTTCACCTTTCCCTAATCTTCTTCTAGACCCAAACTCACACAAAAATGTTTTTGGTCCATGGTTGAAAGAAAACAGCCATTGCTCCAGTTCAGGCATAATTCAATTTTAGACATATGTCAAATATCTTATTATTTTTGACATATATTTTTTCACTTTCATTTTAAACTGTTCCTAGATATACATATCTCTTAATCCTATCTCTGAAGACGCAGTCAAATTCTGAAGCTAGGGCAGATTTTAATCAATATCAGGAAAGTACTGTAAAATTGGTAGTGACATTGGTGCTGCTATATCCTACATTTTATATTCAACTAAACACTGTACTACCTACTACAAGTTTCCAGGAGATGTATTGCAATTCATATAAAACTGGAAACAGATACAAGTCTCCAATTGACTCCTGTACGTGAATGAGATACAGTGATTACTCAGCACTTCTGCTTTTTCCAAAGTTGTTTTCTTGACATATTTTATACCCTTTGAAAAAGCCAGTTTAGCTATTACTCTCCTCTGTGAGTTACACATATATCTATTTCCTGAGTTATAAATTTTCATATTCTTCATCATTCAAGGTTCACAGGTTTTTGTAGTAGGGCAGAATTGATCTCTATGCTTGTTTCTGCAGATTTTTTTCAGTTGTTTCCTAGTACTCCTGGTACTAGAAAATTGTCAAAGTTTGTAAAAAGAATCCCTCTTGAAAAGCAGCTTCTGCCCACTAATGTGAAATAGTCATAAAACAATAGTCCTGTGAATCACAGAAGCCATGATATAGTAAAGAATGTATTATTCACATGGAGGGAGAATTTCTAAACTTAAATACTTCCCATATTAGTAAGTTTCTTTCTTCTGGAGGTAGCATTTCTGTATTGCAGCAAATAAGATTTCTTGCTATTAATATTAAAAGGCTTTTTAATAATATTATAAGAAAGGGTCTTGGGATTTAACTGAGATTTGTCTTGGCATAAATTGATTTTAGTTTCTTTTAGTTATGACAGCAATTGGTCAGCAGTCAACAATTGGACAGCAGTCAGGTTTGTTTTAGGATGTTTTGAGTTTATAGAGATAAAAAGTAAATATCTGTGCAGACTGAATTATCTATGATTCTATCTATTTTTATTCTGTCCGGAATACAAAATGGTTTACAAGAGTGCAAACACAGGATGATACCACAGGTCCACAACAGTAAATACAATTCAAAAAAGCCACAAGAGGAATACAATCTTGTAAAACAAGATTAGGGATATTAGGGAAAACAAAACTGAATAAACGAGAACAGGATGTAAGAATAAATTCATTTATGCAGAATTCATTAAGATAATGCATAACAATAAATCCAGTCAGATCCTAAAACTCGTGAGGAAAGAATACACTTTTCTAGCCCTCTAAGCAAGCACAGAAGTTGGGACATTCATAACTTCTTGACATTGCCTTCCAATGCCTGTTCCTTGTTGAAGACTGGTGCTGTCAAGCTTAGGAAACAGTGTGGTACCGGAAGTATAAGCATCTTTATAAACTTTTTAACTATTTTACTGTTCTGCATTATTTTGGATTCTAAATTGCAGTAGAATTGTAAATGGACTAACAATAACTCTTTTAGTAGTCTGCCACATTAGAGAAACAAGAATTTTTTGGTTCTAGTTATGTCCCTTTTACCCACTGTGTTTAGTGTATAATAGACTAAAATCCAACATGTGGATCAACACTGACTTCTGAAACTTGGCAGTAGATAATCTCTACATTTACCACGTTGAAGAAATGAGGTATACTTATTGGTCAGCCTGCAAAAATAAAAACAGAAAAACAGGCTAAACCAAGAATACATAGTCAAGTTTCTACTCACAAAGCAGAAGAGCAAATTAAATACAAAACACCCTGAATTTTGGAAGAGCAGACTTAAGGCTCCTCAGGGAACCAATTAGCAAGGAGCCCTAGGAATATGTTTTAGTGGTGCTGGGGTCCATCAGTGCTGCTTACTTTTTAGGTACCAATCCCTTAAGAGCACAGGAACAGTAAATTTCAGAATTTAAGATGCCATGTAAATGAAGAAGAAGATTGCCTTATCCGAGCAAGGATCTTCCTGAAGAGATTAGACAGGAACATAAAGTGTATGGACACGAGGAGAAAGGGTGGGTGACATGGGAGGACTACAGAGATGCTGTTCGTCATTGTAGGGAGACAATTCATGCAGCAAAAACTCAATTAGCGTTGAGGTTGGCCATTACTTTGAGGATCACAGATAACAGTGGTCCAATACTTAATGAGGTTGGTCACCTCACAAATAGGGACACAGACAAACAGTGACCTTTAATGCCTTCTCTGTCTCTGTCACTGACACCAATGATGGGCTCTGGGATCACTAGAGCATTGATTTAAGGACCATGACTGTGGGAATGATAAAATTCCAGTCAATTCTGAACTCGTGAAGGATATGCTGCTTCATGTGCACACGTATGTCTCTGTGGCCCAGCAGCATTCATCCCAAGGTACTCAATAAGCTTGCTGATGGCATTGTGAGAATTCATTCAATTATTTTTTAATGGTCTTGGAAATCTCAAGAGATCCCAGCTGACAAATATTGTCCCTATTTTCAAGAAGGGCAAGACAGAAGGCCCTTGTAGTCACAGGCCTTTCAGTTTCATTTCAGTCCTTGGTAGAAGGAGGAGGAGGAGGTTAATGAAAAACACTTGAAGGCAATGAATTCCTTGGTAACAGCCAACACAGTTTCATGAGGAAAAGTCCTGTTTAACAAATTTTATTTCCTTTCATGACAAGTTACCCATCTAGTTGACCATGGGAAAGCAACTGCTGTAAACATTTTGGATTATGAGAAAAAGTGTTATACTGTTTTTCACAATATCCTTCTGAACAGCATGCAGCTAGATGAAAACATAGTGCAACAGAACAGCTCAAACAGTTCCAATAAATGGGGTTATATCAGGCTGGTGGCCAGTTACTAGTAGGGTTCTGCTGGGCTCCATTTTATGGTAAGATCTCTTCAATGTTTTCATCAATGACTTGCGTACAAGACTTGAAGATGCATTAAGTTTGTGGATGACAATAAACAGGGATCTGATCTTGACTCCTTCCAATGCCTCTGCAACTAAGGCCTTACAGAGAGATTTTGACAAAGTTAGGAGTCACCAACTACATGAATTTTAACAAGAATAAGTGCTAGATTCTGCACCTGGGACAAGGTAACCCTAGTGATATATGCAGACTGGGGGAGGAGAGGCTGGAGAGCAGTCCCACAGAAAGGGATCCTGGGATTCTGAATGAAAGCAAGTTGAACATGAATCACAAGCATGACCCAGAAGCAAAAAAAAAAAAAAAAAAAAAACCTAAGATGCACCAGTCCCAGCACTGCCAGCTGGTTGAGGGGTGGGATTGTCCTGCTCTATCCTCTTCTGCCACAGCCTAACCTCAAGCACCATGTGAAGTTTGGGGCACTACAATGCAAGAAGGACATAAAGCTATTAGAGAGCACCCAAAGGAGGGCTGTGAAGATTGGGAAGGGTCTAGTGGGAACGAAGTATGAAAGAGCAGAGGAGCTGAGAGGAGGCCTGATGGCGCCTGCAGCTCCTCACAGGGAGCGGAGGGGCAGTGCTGAGCTCTGCTCTCTGGCCCAAGGGAACGGCATGGAGTTGTGTCAGGGGAGGGCAGCTGGGGGTTAGGGACAGGATCTGCACCAGAGGGCGGTGGGCACGGAACGGGCTGCACAGGGCCCTGGGCATGGCCCTGAGTGCTGGAGTTCAGGGAGCATCTGGACAGCACTCTCCAAACATAGAGTTTGGTGGTCCTGTGTGGAGCCTGGATTTGAATGCAATGATCCTTTTGGTCCCTTCCAAATAAAGATATTCTAAGATTCTATGATTAACAGTTCTAGATTCCACCTTTTCACCCATAATCCTTAGGCAGAACAGTAGTTTTTGGAGCTGTGGGTTCAGTCTTTACATGAACTATTCAAAACACTGTCTCTTTAAACTTTTCCACTATTCAGTAACTTTGCAGATTGAATTTCTTTGTTTTTCTCCATATAAGTGAAATATTCTAAGGCTAACCAGAATATTGCTGCAATGCAATTGGAGCACCTGAGTTTAGACTAGGAGCTAATACCTTCAGAGAATATCCTCCAGCTTTGTTTTCTATTTGTGTTACTTCTCTTTACAGGAAAAGTTCTGTTGCACAATTTTTAGTCCTTTCTCTCAGACAGCAAAACAAACATTTCTAAATCTTCACTTTACTGTATTCTATATGGTACACATCATAAGAAATATCAGCTGCAAAACAGCTCTGTCAGTTTTAGATGAACAATGAGCTTTCCACAGAAACTGAATATGATGATTAACAACAAAAACAACGCAGACCTTGGTACTTACGCAAAGCATTTTTTCCCTCCTAATGTAATCTATGAGTTCATGATGTTTCTTGTGGCATAATGCAAGTGAAAAAGGGGGGTGGAGAGGGAATCATACACCGAGAAGAAGGTTTCAGAATTCAATTTACAAAATCCTATTGGGGAAAAAAAAATTCTTCAGAGAAGACAAAGGACCCTTATTTCTTATACATTTATTAGTGATCATTTTGATTATTTCCTTGGCCTTTGCAAAAATGAAGTATGGTCTAAATGTCGTTGCTGTATGATTTTATTATAATTTTAGGAGCGAGCACTGATTTAACTGTAGTGGTCTCTTACAGAGATCAGCAATCATATGTCTATGATGACAGTTTAAATAATACATCTTATGTTCTGGCTTTGATCAGTTTCATGCAAAACCTGCTCCAGAATTTACTAAGATTACCACAGACCTAGACAAGGTAAACAAAAAAATATCAGCAGCATCATCCAGTAAGAAATTATTTTGAACTGTTAAATGCCTTTCTAATTCAGAGACATTTTGAATTTTTATGGTCACAGCAGTAATTTACATCAACTTTCTCTCTTCTTTTTTAAATGAGTAATGCTTTCTGCCAGAACTCACTTGTCTCTTGTTCATAGATCTCAAACTACAAACTAACCTCAGACTCTAAACTAATTTACCATGTCTACATGAAGTTATCTTTTATTGCCATTGTGGACTCAAAGTGATTTATGCATATACCATGTAAGGACACATCAGTTTTGAGATCTGTAGAAGGCAACATGTGTTAACATTAGCAAGTAGAGGGACTTAATTTACAAGTAAATAGGTTCCAGGAGTTTGAAAAGTCAGCCTGTATTTCTCTAACTGATAACGGTAGCAAAAAGAAAGAAAAGAACTATTTAAACTTAATCCACAGTTTGAAGAGTTAGTTAAATCTTTGTATCCAAGTAACTAAACTATACGAAAATTTCATTCTTTGGTAAAGAGACAAAACAGTAAGAAAGAAAAAAAAAATGGATTATTATAATACAGTTTGCGATCTTGCACTTGAAGAGCAAGTAAAGCAAAGTTGACAAGATGGAGATCATTCAAAACTTCCCCAACATCTATTGACAATATGTTACTATGTTGTGTATTCTGGTCTTGCACCACTGTTTGATAAACCAGAACTGCTTGTTTTTGCAATATCGAAAAGTGAATGTGTTATTCATACAAGTCTGAATAACAGCTCTTTTTAACAATTAACTTCTTATTTTCCTATTTAATAGAGAAGATTTTTTTAGTGGTTGAAAAGAAGTTCCTCTCTGGTTGAAAAGAACTTCCTCTCTGAAGTTTAGGTACTATGATTCATGAGCAGGACAAGTGTCACATCAGAACAGACACAAAAACTAAGTTACAATTAAATTGAGAAATGGCAAACATTTTTTCCTCTCTTCTCCCCTTCCTCTTCGCAGTGATGCAAATCTTCAAAGAAATAATATTCGTTAAACCTCAACATTCCTATCAGATTCAAGGTAATCATTAGAGGTGTTTATGAATGATAGTATTAACCTGATCTCCATGTAAAACAGGAAAGGTTTCAGCATAAATTCTGTAAAAGCTGAAAATGAGGACCTGTATACATCATAAGATGTAAAAGAGAAAGAAATTAAGTTTTGCAGAGACTTAAATTGAGAGGAAAAAGGTGGCAGTGGTTAAGTATTCTTTTTGCAAATATACGCTGACAGATACAACCCCCGTGGCTTCATCAAACCAAAACAGACCTTGCCTAATCATCCACGTATTATGACAGAAAAGTAAATCAGGAAATCTAATTTCCCCTTGTAAATGAAAGATATCAATTTTTAATGAGAATGTGAATAATTTATTTTTTCTCCTATAAAAAATATTTTGAATACTTTATTAATCTTAGAAATAGTATGATAAATATCTAGAGAAGAGAATTAAAGCAGCAGAGTAGTAAGGACATGGTGTTCATTTTAATTAAATTATTCCTCCCCTACAGTGAACAATTTTAAAGTCACCATTTGTCAAGAACAGGAGCTGTAGTAATACTGACACAGGTTAGGTTTAACAATATATAGTGGACATGGAGAAATACATAATTTTAGATGAACATGTAGGTATTGTCACAACTAAAGTATTTATCAAAATAGTTACACACACACACACACAATTCACACCAAGTCATATTACAGCAATTAGAATAGATTCCTGACACATACATTTACATTTCCTGTAATTTCACTCCAACTGAAGTATATGTTTAATTTTAGTTTTTTCTTATTTAGGGATTGTCTCAGATAGAAGAAATTAAACATACCAAAATATGCTACTGAAATATCAACTTCATCCACCACTCAGAACAACACAAAATGCATCTTTCCGAGCATGAATAACTTGTCTAAATTATGAATGCAACTCTTAGCAGCTATTCTTTCAATTAATCACATACCCTGCCAAAGAACTAAACATATTATTTGAACGCATTTGAGACAAAATTGGCTTTCATAGATACAAATATATCTGTTCCTCTTTAAAATTCAGTCTTCACTATGTTAGAATTTTGCCAACATAGATACTTGACAAGTGTTGTTAATGACAAGAGAACAAGGGCAGATATCCAATTTCCTTTGATATGTTCAGTGACTACAGTGCTAAATCCAGGAAGAGTACAAGTTACAGAACCCCTTTAGGATTTGGCCATTGTCCTTTATGGGAAACCCACAAGATAATGCAGTGAAATCTCTGGCATGCTATGCAAACTAATTGGGATTATTGTCTAAAGGAGTATGGAAATTATGATGAGGAACAGGAGAAAGAGAAGATTTGAAGAGTACTTACAGGAAGTTAAGATGAGCGAATATGGGAGGGAAAATAGAAAGACCGAAGTGGATGAAGGAGGAAAAGCATAGGAAAATAAAGGTGAAAGAGGATAAAAGACACTAGCTGTGTAAGCAGGTGCTGGTCAGTAAAGCTGTCTGCCTAAGCCTCAGCTCAATCACTGTCTTTTACTTTTATTAAATCTTATTTCTAACTATCTTCTGTGTAAATACACTTCCTATTATGAGTCTCTGTGTGTCAGTGAGTAGCAAAGTTCAAGCTGGACCAGACAGCAAGGAGGATGAGGCTCTAGCATCAGCAACGATAGAATGTTTAAGACCAGTTACCAGAGGGGGCAGTGCTTTGTGTTGGTGGCAGGATGTCAGCTGCTGCCTTATATCAATCCATACTAGCCAGCAAGGTCATCAGCATCTGGGAAGACCCATGATAAGGATCAGTGACTGGCCTACAGACTGACTTTGCATATAGGTCAGGCTTAAGTCTGTGCTAGTTTAGTATTCAAGAGATTAGCAGTCATGCATGGACACATGAGCTGAGTGAGCAAATACATACATATACGTTATGCTGGTGAACATCAAGCAAGATTAGCCAGGAAGTAGGAGCAGACCAGGATCCAAAAAGACCCAAGGTCTGTGCCGATGACCAGATAAGGAGCCACAGATCTGAGTACTGGAGAAACTTAAGCTGCATGCTTAAGTTTCAAAAGATCTGAGGGTGGTGTTAATGCATCAAGAGAGTGAGGGCGCATGTCTGTACCTCCAGCGCACTCAGTCCCAATCAGTCAAACACCCAAAAATGCAGCAGGCTGTCCATGCTGTTCATAATTACGTGAGTGCTAGCTTTTCTTATGGGAATGCTGGGAAAGGCACTGCTCTCTGCACTGTGATTGGTTGTGTTTGTATGTCTGGGGGAATAACTGCTCAGCCTGACTGCTGTGAGGCAGAAGACCCTGACTCAAATTCATCTCTATGAGAAAGGAAAACTGAATCTTCATGGTTCCAAAGTCCATTGAACTCTAATCTCTAACAGTTAGATGTTCACACTGTGTTTTTATTAAGCATTCTAAATCTTTCACTACATCATAGACCCTCTTAATTTTACGCTTTATTCGGCAAGATTTTTTCTGCTGTGGTAACAGCTTTGAATCCAACTAAGAAATATATTGCTAAACTAAAGCTCAGCCAATGCTGACTCTACCAAGAAGTAGAAAATAAATGTCTGCATGTCCAACACATTCAGACAGTTTTCCTAAATAACCCTGAGGACTACTAAATAAAAGGAAAGAAAACAAAACCACCTTTCCCTTTGTATTCAAATTGAGATTACATGCAACAGCTAGTGATGTTGCAATTTAAGACTATTTTCATAAAGCAACAGTGTTATATATCTATCAAAGTGTTGTCACATAGAATTATGGGTGGAGGAGTTAAACAAAAGAATGTATAGAGCTCTGGAAAACATACAGAAGAAAATTATGTGTTTGCCAGAATAATTATGGAATTACATGTAGGATTTTTTTTTTTCTTTTTTCACAAATAAGAAAAAAAGTAAGATACTCAAGTTTGACATACCTGGGTCTGTACTACATTGCACTAAATTCCAAGAGATTCCAGGAACAGCTTGTTGTTTGCAGTCTCCTCAGTATATCACTCCGACAAAGTATCAAGAATTTGTCAAAAATTCTAACAGTTGTCTTCTAAATACCTATACACAGTGACTCCTCATACTGTCACTGAAGCCTGGACTATGGAAAATGTGGGATACTATTTAGGATGAGAAGGAAAAGGGTTGGAGTAGCGATCAGAACATCATACTGAAATAGACACAAAAAGCTTGAAAGCTGTGAAATAGAACTTTTAAAATGAAGCTGAAGCACACTTCAGCAGGGCATTTAAATTAAATTCTGATTAAGAGAAATCTTAAGAAAGAGAAATCTAATGACAGTTGGACTAGATGATCTTGTAGCTCCTTTCCAACATTGTTACTCTATGATTCTAAGGATTAACTGTTCATTGATTTTGAAGCTTGAGAAGATCTGTGTTTCCACTATGGCTAAAAATTGTGATTTAGGTACGGAGTACATACTACCTATGGAATTTGACTTTCACTTAGCTTTTTTTCTGATACTTGAGACCCATTCTTCATTTCAGTCTAAAAGGCCATTTCTTCTTTAACAAAACAAACAATCAAACAAAAATCAATGAAAACATTTTACGAAAAAAAGCTCTAGACAAACTCATTGTAGGAAAAAAGTGAACATTAATTCAACACTGTAGCTATCAAGTGCTCTTAAGGCATAAAACTTTTGTGTTGAAAATTTAGTTTCAATACTGCCTTGTAGTATTTATGCCTTGAATAGTTAAAAAATAAGTGTAAATTGTCTCTTTTCTTGAGGACAAAATGTAGTACTTAAAAAAAAAAAATTAAAGTTAAAACCAACAAGTTCTTCCTCCTTTCATTCCCAAAAACCATCTTGTGAAAAATATCAAATTTTATCACAACCTTAAATTTTCAAAACTCTTACACAAAAGATTCATCCTCTTTCCTACATATATGTCCTCATTTAAATACACATTACTTTGAGATAGTGTTTTCAAGAACCTTAGAATGGTTTTCAGCCTCTCCTTTAAGAAAAAAATCTACATACTTTTTCTGTCTTTCTATCTACTTTGCAATTAATATCAGTATCAGAAGAGGTTTGTTTGCTTGCTTTTTGTTTAATCTGCTGTCCACTTTCAGCAGAATTAGACATAGGTCTCTAACACTCCTTCAGTGCATTGTGAAACTCATCTGGATAAATAAGGACATTCAATTTAGACACAGCAGTGAAGCAAAAGCTACAGCATACTGAAAAATTATCCTTCTCTATCAGGAAGCTGCTGGCTAGTTTAGAGATGGCTGGAAACAATCATTAGATGGTAGTTGGCATGAAGCATTGATGTGGAAGAATCTTGCACAGATGAATTCAGAGGAAACAGAGACATGTTGTGGAGGACAGGAATAACAGATATAAGACCAAACTCTAGAAAATCAAGCTTTCTTTAGGCCTGCTTCTTGAGTAGCAACTTGTTTGATATTGCTGATAATTGTCACACTGTACACGTGTGGCTGGCAGTAGATTAATGCAGATAATTTAACTGCTAATTTAAGGCTAGACTTAGATTTAATGTCTATTTACAGATTGAAAGAAAAGTGTCTCTGGAGTTTTCAGTGGGTTTAGTAGCTAAACAGATCAAGATTAGAAGCAAGAACCAAGAAAAGAGGGGGAGAGGAAGTAAGTAATTGTATCTTACTGAAGGACACATGGCTCCATCTTGTCCACTCACAGCTGTTACCAAATAGATTAGCAGCAATATGCTGTAGAATTAATCATCTTTTCATTTTCTAGTTCTATTGAAATTAAGGGAGATAATCCCTTATCAAATTCTAAAATACAGTAGATGTTTTTAAGTAGAGAAGTAGGCTAAGATGAAGTTAAATAACAGCCTCCTGGGAGGCCAATTCACATAGTTTAAATGCTCTGAAGTGCTGTACTTCGGATGCTCAATAACAAGCCATGAGATTCTGATGAAACGTACTGCAGGGTCTGAATTAAATCTATGTGGCAATTATATGTTTAAAATCTGTTTGCCATCATAAATCTACATGGGAAGACTGTACAAAAGATGAATTTCTGTTATCTTTCCTGAAGATCATTTTTCTCCCTCTCTCTCCTTTTACAACATCAGGAAAGCATGCTGAAGTAGATAAATCGTTTCCGAGTTAATGTACTGTTCTACTCTTTGAATTCAAGGGATTGTTTTTAAAAGAACAACAACCAGCTATCAACACTTTCTATTGAACTTATAGTATTGCATTTCACTTTATTCATCCTAAGTTATTTCACTAAAACAGTTGCCTGGATTTGAAAAAAAACAAGTAAAGATATGCCCACCCTGTATAATATGTAAACAAAGGTAAAAATAATGCCTATAACAGACTGTAAGTATATACAATATATGCCCTGAAGAAACTCCAGAAAACTACAAGGAATAAACTTGAAGTCTTAGGGTTAACTGTACCAGGGTACTTTCCTGTTTTGTTGTACCAGTATATAAAGCAAACATTTTGGTGCTGAAAAGTATATATAAATCATTAACCCTATAAATCCCACCACTTATAATTAGCTTTTCCTGATAAGAATATTTTTGAGCAGAATCTACCCTGCTAATTCTCAGTCAGCTTTCAGAAGTGCCTTAAAATGTGACACAAAAATGTTGCTCCTGATTATCAATTTTCTCCATGTGAGGAAAGCCTTGTATGTATTGAGATTTTAGGGAGTTCTCCAGAGTTTCCCACACTGACAGTAGAAACAATCTGCACTCAAGAATGCCACCAGCTTGAATGCACTGACTTTGGCAGCATATGCCTCTGGAGAAAAATATATGGCTTAGGCTGTATCACTGCTGTTGTCACATCATGTTCCAGTAGTGTTATCCTTTTAAATAAAGTATGCTTCTCCAACAGCTATAACATTAGATCACTGCTCTTACAAAGTTTTCACATGGTTGGGAGATGTAAGTCAGGGTGATTCAGCCACCAGGAATTTGCCCTGTACATGGAGTAGGAAGGAGTCCTATGCCTCTCTCTTGTTATAAATTTTACCATGCAAATCTGCATCTAAACAAGCTTCTGAGCTCCACAGTGGCACTTATCAGAATCAGATAAGATGCTAGCTCATGGTTCAGACAAGACTACAGCCACTTACATAGGCAAAAATGGCCAAGATGACAGAACGTTATTGCCATGAATGCGCTCTGAGAAGGTTGCTACTTTGTGGTGAGCATAAATAATCACTTCTTTATGAGCATGAGCATCTGTGTTGAAGTTCACCTGCCTGTGATGCAAAGACTAATCAGGCACGTCACAGATCCTCAATTTTGAATTGATTTTACTGAGAAAGTTGCTAAGGTGTGAGAAATTATCTAAGTCTTGAAAGATAAGAAAAGTTTAAAAATGCATACAGAAATGCAGAGATGGTACTAGCAGCACATGGGCTCAAGAAGAGACAACAAAAATGAAAAGACGCAAAAACTCAAAAGGGAAGAAAGCACAGCTGGCAACATCATGCATCAGTACATTCCAAGAAGAACAGAAGAACAGCAGCTGACCTTTCCCCAGATGACTGATGTCAAATCAGGCAGCAGAGATACATCATGTATCTCACTGGGAACATTGAGCAAATTAATACTTAGTCAAGTTACATATTAGTCCTGGTTATCTTCTACATGGATTAGTGAATAAATTGAATTTGTGTATTCTTAAGTTGCACACATCCTGATTGCAGGATCTCTATGCACACTAACAGATGTCTTCCATGAGCCTCATCATCCTGATCTGAAGTCAGACAGACATCTAACACTTACCTGTTACTTCTGGCACTGATTTTACCCAATCATGAAATACTTAAT
Organism: Chrysolophus pictus; assembly: GCA_037305975.1. Taxonomy (NCBI): domain Eukaryota; kingdom Metazoa; phylum Chordata; class Aves; order Galliformes; family Phasianidae; genus Chrysolophus; species Chrysolophus pictus. Next base: position 82,564,306 of record CM074576.1, read on the forward strand.
GAGACAATCAAAGAGAAAGCTCAAGCCAACAATCTCACCCCTAAGTTTTAGAGTGAATTAGATTCAAGCTGTTTTATCAAGATTTACATAATTTCCAAATTGCTTGCCTAAAGAAGGTGCTCAAATTCAATATTAGTTACTGTCATTACTCCAGGATAACAAAGTCTGCTCTCTCCTTAAAATCTTCCTCACAAATAAGTCTAGAATAAAAGTTATTTACAGTTTATAGAAGATATTCAAGAAAACCTAACTCAAGAACCACAAATTCTGTCTTTCCACATACTAGCATATTCACCACAGGCACTAGAGGTCAGTCTCATGGACAATGAAGGCTTTTAATCTAGAACTATGCTGTGTACTTTTTCAGAAAGAATCTTGTGTAGCACAAATAATTCATGCATTCCAGCTTATGACATACACACATGAGTTTTATAGCTATTGAACAGTTTTACTGCAGAAAATTAAGCATGATAGTTTCAAAAGATGAAAATTCAGGGAAGTAAGTAAAGATTAGAAAAAGAAAGAAAATTGAAACTAAATAAAACTAGTAAATACTCATCAGAAAATAGAAAGTCTTGATTAGATGAAACAGAAGAGATAGACCAAGGAAATTCGAAGGAAATCTGGCAACCAAATCCTCCAGCAAATCAAAGGAACTTTAATTCTATCAGTTTCCCTATGAAAACTTGTTTCCCTGAGAAACCGTGTGCCAAAAAATAGAAGTGTTGAATCTAAAACCTCCAAAAGAAGGGAAGTGTTTTTTAAATGAATTTCCCAACTGTTCTCCTTTATTTTATTATGGTTTGCAACAAAGTCTCTCCATCTGTGGGTAAACCGAATTCTTTTTGAAAGTAGATCAAAAGATGTGCTTCATTTACTCAGAACTGCATAATGCATGAGATCAGGCCTGAAAGAGACATATAGAAAACCTCCATAATGCATGTACTTTAGATGTCAGGTCATAAGCATCCATTTTGGTCAACACATCCACCGCTGTTGTCTCACTATATTTGTTAATGTAAACATAGTTTAACTGAGACTCTTATAACTGAATAATCTCAGCAATTCAGGAAGATATTTATTTTTTCTCCAGCTAATTTCACTATTAATAACTGTTTCTGAAGGTAAAAACAGGGAACAATTTTGTATACCCATTTTTTGTTTTGTCTTTTTATTGCTTGAATGTCCCTTTCCTATGGGTTCTGTTATATGAATACTGACTGCTTCCTGACACAACCTTGGATGTAAGATATAAAGTATAAAATTATTCTATTTTGTCAAGTGACTATCGCATGTCTTCCAACTTTATTTCATAATATTCTGCTAGAATGGAGAACTATTTATCATAGATCAATTTTCTAGCTCTTTCAGTCATTTTATGATAATGAAATAATTATAAAAGAGAAAGAGAGGGAATGTATCTACAGACTAAGAAAACTGGGAAAACCAAGTATGTTATTTTCATTGTCTTTCCATCTTTAAAAGCAATCACAAGTGAAAAAAAATACAAAAGCTTATGCAGAATTACTAAAAGAAAAAATAGATGCAAATAAATACAGAAATAAAGGACTGTCTCGATAACTGACCTTTCAGGAAAATGGCCTGGAGATGTGAACAGAATTTATAACCTTTCTTAGTTGGAATTAGTTTAAAAGGTAAATTATCCATAATCATAGCAGACTGCACATCATAAAAAGTACACTAAAATGCTTTTGCAATTATTGCCTAATAAAGTATGAAACAGTAATAGTAGTAAGCTTCTGAAGTGCACACACAGAATTTTAATGTCTCAAATTTAATTGCCAGGCAGTTATTTGTTGACCTTACAGAGCATACATTTATTGAGTATATATTAGTCTGCCTTCCTTAGTACTTGGGAAAGTTAATAAATACATTTATTTTACACTATAGAAACGTTAGAAGGCAAAAATGAAATAGCTTCTCATAGAGATCTCAATAAAAAAGGGAAGGAAAGAGATGATCATGCAACAAGTAAAAAGGCAACATTAAAATGCAGAAGTTTCTACATATACACTACAAAGATTATGATGAAATGTGAAGAGAGATATCTAAAAAACTTGGTTTTGATAACTGTCCCTTTGCTGTTCTTGTTTGATGCTTCAACAAGTCATTCACAATAGACAAATTTGTTGATGTCCTGGAACATCTTTGAGTTATGCTAAGCCATAATCTACTAAGACTGAAAGTCAAATGGAATGCAGGATCATAACTTCAGTATCAGGACCATGTAAGCTACAGCAGTGTGTGTTACTGGGGAAGAGTCATAAGCAGTTATAAGCAGTCCAGCTTGTTTTTTTTTTTTTTTTTTTTTTTGAAAAGGTGTGTGGAACATAAATTTAAGCCTACTTCACTATTTCTGAATTTCTACTTTCAGTCTTTGCATTGGTCAAAATAGGTAGTGAAGCAACACAAGTAATAAACTAGCAGCAAGCAATCAAGTTTTTTTCCACAGATGATGTAGTAATCATATTCTGGCAAACATAGTCAGAAAAATATTTGATTTCAAAATGTTTTCATAGTATTTTTAGGTAGGTAACAGCACTAAAGCAGTTTTTCTAAAACCTGTACCTGATTCACATTTCATCTACTGCTTATGTAAATTTTTACTTCTTATTCTAAATTCTTCTTGTTATATCCCTCTGAAATTATGCTGTGACATAGAAAGTTTCAAAGAGGGAATACAAAAACAGTTTGCAACATTCCCTATAACAGAAAGGTATACTGAAGTACAGCTTCAGGAAAACCACACTTTTTGGCAAAGTTTTGAACAAAAATGAAAACAAGTAATCCTCTTTTCTTTTTTCTAACTCATGTCCTTAATTCGAGTAAGATATCATCTCTTTGACAAAAATGATATGGCTATTCTGATATCTATATTAACATGCAATTCCACAACAGAAAGAAATGGATACAACAGATGCAATTGTATGATATACTACCAAAGCAGAATTATATATTTAATATATGGTTTAAGATATGAATACCATCATATGCATCCTAATATATAAAATCTGTAAAATTTTGGTAAAATTACAACACTAGGGACGATTAACTACTATTTATTCTATCTCAGATCAGATGTGATTGAAAATATCATATAAAATCTAACTCAAAACATCTGCGCAAATAATTTAATTCTTTCCAGACAGTTCAAGTTAATAATTTCTAGATTTTATTGTCATGTTTGAAACTACCACAAGCAACATAGGAAAATAGAGAAAATGGTAATTTTCAATGAAAACTATATTCAAAGGACAGGCAAGTCTGAAAAGGAAAATAAACATATCAAAATAATTGTGAATTCTTATTTTGCTTTCTGTAAGTTCAGTAAAATGTAAAGCGGTCATCAAATGCTTAACACATTTATTACTGTGATTTCTTACCCCTTTCTTTTACCCTTACCTGACTCTTCAAACAAGCAAACATTTTGTTTTAAAAAGAATTTCTTACTAATTACATGTTTTTCCTTTCTGGTGCTTCAAGTTTTAGGAAACAGTAACTTAGTGTGGAATTTCCTAACAAAGAACTTTAAGGAAGCTGTTCAGTTTAAATTTAATTCAGAATTTTAACAACTGTTTGCTTCTACATGATAGTTCTAAAATACAACTTTACTTATTTGAATTTAGTCTCTTAATTCAAAGCATTTTTTAGGAACGCATCAAGACTGCAGTACTGTAGGGGCTCATTCACCCTTGTTTATCATAGATGTAGTACGTACTATGGGGTCAGGCTACAGTCCTCTTGTTTCTTTTATGCATGATCATTATTCCTACAAACATTTGTGATTTGATCGTTAAGACATTATTTATAAAAGAATTCATTTTTCAAAAGTCTAAGCAAATCATTGCAGAGGTAAGAGAAAAATAACCATCAAAAATAAACAAATCAAACATGATAAGAATTTTACTGGATGCACCTCTGATTTATTTTTAATTTTTTAAGTAAAACAAACTTCAGTTACATTGGGCTAATTCTTATTTTCACATAAGTCAGATTCAGTGCATCAAATGGAAGAGCTGTTCTTAATAAAACACTGAATTTTATATAAACTCTAGATTTGACGGACCATAAAAGATCACACTTTGTAAAAATTTCCAAGTATAATTCAGTAAATTACATACCTCGTGTATTTTTGAGTAAGAGGTGGAAAGCAGATTTCTTACTAGGTGACTCAGAAAGAACAGATGCATTGAGATAACAGCTGCACTGCTCCTGATCTAATGAGAAGAAAAACAAAAACAATCCAGATTCAGGGAAACTCATTTAGAAGTTAAAAGTGTTTTAACATTTTCCCTAACGAGAGATTCAAAGATAAGTAGAGCTACTATATGGATTTTTTTTCTTAAATGTAATTGAAATACACCACTCTACCTAGAAAAGCAAAGATTAAATCATTTGCAGTTAAATAATATCCAGATTAGCAAAGAAACTTTTTTAGATACCAAAAACAATGTACATTTTATAAGTCTCAATCTTAGTTTGGATTTCTTTGTGTGGAAATGAGATGACTGAACCACCATGCATGAAATCCCCTCTGGGAAATAAAGAAAGTCTTGATAATCAATAATATGAGACAGCTATTTTAATATCACTGTGCATATGCCTGTACCAAAAGCAACACTGTATACTGCCACGGATATTGGTTTTGATAAAGCAGATAAGATTGGATTCCAAAAGGGAATGAATTTCACATACCCAACTCCTAATTATCACTGTAACTTTAATATTTTATTTGATCATGGCTCTTCAATCTTTGAAGTGAATGCCCTCTAAAAAACAGTTGCAGTTTTCTTTGTTAAACTTTAAAATATACTCAGTCCATTGAAAACATTAAATTAAATTACCCATGTCAAATGAAATAAAGTGTTCTAGACATTAACTAACCACTAGTACCTAGGGGCAATTGTTACAGACTTTGTGGTTGAGTCTTCACTGGCAATTTCAGTACTATAAATCATATATTAGTTTTGCTGCTTCTATAAAATCTTGGTAGAAAAATTTCATAGTGATATTCCCACAGCAGCAATTACATTCAACTTGAAACAGGTGAACTATTATAAACCATCTGCAATGAGTTCACATATTCTGTAACTCTGATTACTGGTTCAAACTGGGACAAATTACATCCTGTCAGGTAAGTATTACTCCCACAAGCATTCTTAATGTAGACATGAATGTTTATGTAAGAGTAGCAGATTTAAGCTACGCATACATATAAAGTTCCCAGGAAGAAAAATTCTTGTTCACAATTGCTATCAGGTCCACAATTTCATACCTTCATCAAAAGTTCTCTAATGGTGAGTGGTTTTACTTGTTCTGTATTTATCCAAAATAAAACCCTCTTTGCACTAAAATATCATTCAAAATTCATGGAACCGTTTCTGAAGAACAGTGCTCTTGTATTTGACAAATCTTCAGAAATGAAAATGACAGCTTCAGAAATGGTCCAGATATGCACTTCCCAATTAATTCTGTTTTCAATCCTAACCTATGCAATTCTAAACATATTTTTGTGTCTGTCTAGGCAAAAGATTGAAATCAAGATACAGCTAGTGTCTCAAACTTTCTTTAAAATTTTTTTCTTCTTTTTTTAAAAAGTAAATCTTTAAAAGTTTATGTTTGTTGTTTTACAATTTAATTGAGATGTCCTATTTTCATTCTTGCCACTCTGAAGCAGCGCATGATCTGAAATACAATTTCAGATCAAGATCAATCAAACATTTCATTCTGCATTCTTACTTACTACTTTTTGCCAGTTTCCCATTCTGCACTCTCTCTGGCCCCCAGTAACACTGTGAGAAGTTCATCATGAGATTAAATAAGGGAATGCATACAGTAACCTGATCCTATGCTAAAAATTAGGCTAAGACATTTACAGATGTTAGCTGCGTGATTTTAAATTAATAAGCCTACAGGTTCAAGAGCTGTTCTCAGAGACACTTTCAAAACTACTGTGAATTTGAGTTACCTGTTGACATAGCTATTTTTACTCTATGGATTTTTCAAGAAAAATCAACAGAAAGTTTTGAGAATTACTAGGCTGTCACTGTCTCTTTAAAGATCAAGACTACCTTTCTCAGACTAGAACTCCTGTTTCTCTACTAAGTCAGATGGAAGGTTACTATCATTATGTTTGAAGTAATAATATTATCTTTCCTGATCTGTTTGTGCTTGATCCAAGAGCAAAAAATATGCACTTCATGCCAAATCAAATTAAAATGAAGTGTAGAGCATCACACCATAGGTAAGAAATCTAGTTTTCTCTATAAAACAGGAATGCAAATGGTCTTCAAATACTGTTAATTTTTGGACATCTCATTAATAAACAGACACAAGGAAAATAAACAGAAAAAAAAAGCTCAGAAAGAAAAAATTCAGAGCTACCAAAATTCACTTCTTGGCAGAAAAAGTAGTGTACTACAAGTAATATATTTATACTGTCTCACCAGACAGATTAGCATTGTGGAGTGGCAAATTCATTCTTAACACTGAAAAAAAAAAAAGCCAACCAAATAAATTAGCTTCTATTGTACACTATGCTATCATATCTGTATTGCTATGGTATCTACAATATCTGAGTTTGTCTATTAAACCATAGCTTGACAACATAAAATTCAACTAAATGTATAAGTCATTATGGAAACTATTTTCCAGATCATGTAAAAACCAGAAATACTAAACAAAACATTGCATGTGGGATCAGATTTCTCCTTCTCTGAAAAGAAGAAAATAAGTGTTGTGGTAAATATTTATACAAGGAACAAACCACACAATGCACAAACTCTTGTAAAGACAGTATGAATGCTCTTATTATGATCAAAAACACGCAAACAGTATTTACAGGTCACCAGCAGCAACTGAATTAGAAAATTAACATTATTAACATTACAGATTAACCTGATTAACAAATTCAAGACAGTTTTTAGAGGACAAGTACAGGTTTAGTTCCATAAAGATGACAGCATAAATTAATTTTCTCAAAGAAAATTCTTAATAACACCACAGATCACATGTACTGATTTGTAAAGTAAAAGGAAAACTGGAAACTTCTGATTCATAAAAGCCAATATCAGTCTTCCACTAAGCTAGCTGCTTCTACACTGTCTCTATTAGTGAAAATTTCCCTGGGACAAGTTGATGCTCCATTTAGAAAGATGACCATATTTTCATTAAAAAATTTATACAATGCAAGTTCTAATGATGTCCCTTAGAACTTCACAATTAGATTAAATCACAGTACATTTTAGTACTAATGGTTAAGCTCTGTGAAACATTTATGAAGATACTGCTTTGTGGAGAAGTTTGTCTGTTATTTTCTATTCTTGTATGAATAGCAGATTAGACTAGCTTTCTTAAAAATAATATTTAGTAGGAATAAAATTGTAAATTGTGCTGTTTGGCACTAGATTTATGCTCAAGCCACACAGCTTGCTTATCATAATCTTTCTTCTTGATGTACAAATCAGAATACCAGCTTCCATTTCACATGCTGCACTCAGTGATGTGCAGTGGGAAGCTTCATGTCATATATGAAATGCACGCCTGCACTTCAGGAAATAACATAATCAATTAATTTCTGATCACATAGGGTGGGTTGCATAGCTAGAAATTCATAGTACTTCTTTGTGTCTTATCTGAGATACATATACTAAGCACAAAGGGAATGAGAAATACAAAGGAAGGAAGATTGCATTAGTAGTAACGTAAAAAGTTTCTTATGTTCTCGCCTGCCCCCAGGTTGATGAATTGATGAGCAAGAGCAATTAGAAAAAAAGAGATATTCCAACAACTAATCAAGATCCCTCTGGACCAAAAGTCTGCCACTCATATTGTCAGACACTGTACCCAGTTTACCTTACACACTGTGTCATTTTCCATATCATTCATAAAGGTGTGGATAATATGGGTCTCATTATCAGTCCTTGGGGTACAAAATACATGAGCAGCAGAGGACCATCAAACTGCTGATCACTATCCTTCAAGACCAGTATTTCAGCCAAGCTTTCAACCTACTCAGCAACCCAATCAAGACTGGACTTCAACAGCTTCCACATGAGAATGATATAGGTAACAGTGACAAAAGTCTTATTAAATCATAGTATATTGCACACTGCTCCCCCTCCATCTGCATAATTAGTCGTTTCTATGTGCAAAGCAATCAGTTTAGTCATTATTTGCAGTTAGCATATCCATTTGACTATTTCTGATTACCTTCTTGACTTTCATGTACTTGGAAATGGAGTGTAATGTGCTGCACAGAATACAAGAGGATGTGTCTAATTCTAATAACCCTACCAGGTACTGAAGTGAGACTGATCAACCTACCACTTCCTCAGTCTTGCTCCTAACATTTTAAAAGAAAGGAATAATATAAGTTTTTTCCATTTATCAGGGACATCTCCTGATCAACGTGAATTCTCCCTCACAATCACACTGGCCAACTCTTTCATAACTTTATGAATTTTATCTGGACTTGTGGATCTGAATGCATAAAGCTGCTCTAAATAGTCCATTGCCTGTTGCTTCCCTATAAGCTGCTCGTCTCCATTTCAAACCATGTTAATACATGCCCCTTTGGCAGCAAGTTTTGACTGTTATTTGTTTTTCAGCTTCAGTTTAGTAACATTTAGTTACTAAAGAAATTGTACAGTATTTGGTATAGATCTGACAAAACTAAGGTGTCGTTGCAGATCTAAGCCTAGGGACCAACAAAAACGCAAATACAGTACAACGTTTTTGGAAACGTATCATCAAGTCAAAATGATGGCTCAGAAAATCTTACACCAGATTCTCAGAAGATCTCTGAGAAGTGTTTTTTATTCTCAGAATCATAGATCAAATAAAAATGGTGACCATGGCAAGCCTATAAGAGACAGTCTGATGTCTATTATTGCTATTGCAGGGAGACTTCATATGGTGGCAATTCTATAAGAGTTTATTTCACTAGCAGATTGGAGAACTGCTCTCAATTTTCTAGTCTGTGATGTAGTTCAAGTTTCTCAAGTCTTTGTATTTCACATCTCAAAATTTGTAATTTATTCAAAAGCAGGAATTCACTGCAACTAACAAACATGAATCTACATTTTTTTGAAGTTGCATTTCTTCACTTATTCTATGTACTACAAGCTTCAAATCATGGCATGACTCTAGAAAATCCAACTTAAAATTTACCTGTGCACGTTTGACTTTGTTATTCTCTTATGCTTATGTTATTAATTTTGTAATTATGTTATTATGTTATTTACATATTATATACATATTATATACATTGCTAATGAAGAAGCTTACCTCTTCCAACCCCAAAACAATACTGTACCTTTTAGCATGACATCTACTAACACATTTTCAGAAGTTGGATTTTTGAAGTTTATGATGACAGAAGAACCCTGGCCAATGTATGCACTTATGGTAGTTGGTTCCATCAGCTGAGGTGGAAGACCAATCCCCGAAAGGTAAAAAATCCATTCTTTAATCTGTGGATGAAAACTGTGTCATTATTTATTATTTGACCAGTCAGAACTATACTATATACTAAGGCAAACTGTTTATTTCTTTCTTCTAATATTCTATGCCTCTTTTCTGTTTTGAGTGAAGTGATTTTTAACACTTTGATTCTTTCTTCTTCCCTGAAGCTATCATGTACTCTAAGTATTGCTATCTAGAAATCAATAGTACTGTTGAAGATTTTTTATATGGGACTTTGGGAGATGTTTACATCTCCTTTTTGTATGTAATTTTCATGCTAGTCAGAGCTTCCACTGTAGTGAATGGAAAGATATGAGTGATTGCAAAAGGGCAAGTCAAAGCACATATAATAGAAATTGAAAGGACATTAAACGATAAGTTTTCTTGGGAAGACACAGAATGAAGGGAAGTAATTCATTGATGGAGCAGCAATATAATGTTACTTGAAAGAAATGAAAGAACATTAACAACTATATAATGAAGAAACCTAAACTGATGGCCTCCTTGGCCACCTGGACATTTTGATGGCTCATGTTCAGCCAGCACCTCAAGGGCCTTTTATTTCAGGCAATATTCCCATTACTCTTCTCCAAGCCTATACCACAGCATGGACTTTTATGACCCAAGTACAGCACTAGGGATTTAGCCTTGTTAAATACTATGAGAAAGGACTCTCTCCACCAATCTAGCTCACTCAGAGCCTTCACGCTCTCAAGCAGATTAAAAGTCCAGCTTAATTTGGTATTATCCATGATATCTTTATTGTTTTAGAAAGATTCACTTGATACAAGAAGAAAAAAGATTTTTTAACCTTAATGAAATAAACTTATTGGTAAAAGTCAGCCATGTCTGAAGTATTTAAATAAAAGTAAGGAAAAATAAAAGAGGAGAAAGCCTGGTTTTGTCAAGCTATTTGTGGGTATATACTGGCTTATAATTTATACATCTTACTAGCTAACAAAAAAAGCAGTCACAGTAACCACAAGTGAATATATAAATAACTATCATATAACTATTATTACAAAATTCTTAATGCAAGAGTTGTAAAAAGATACTAATCCAAAAATATTTTCCAGGCCCACTGTAAATTTGTGTGAACAACCTTGCTCACAGAAAGAAATTCTGCACTGTAATACTGTGAAAGGATGCACGTATTCCTATTTTGTGCAGCTGAGATTTAAAGATCAGATTTGAGCTTTGCTGCTGAAGGCTCAGGCTCACGGTCTACAAATACGAAGGCTGTAACTTCAACTGCTCTTTATGACTAACAAGCAGAGACTTTTTGAACCCCATTGTTTCAAGTGCTGAGCACCTTTAAAACAACACTCTGAAGCTTTGTCAAACTGATTTTTTAAAGAAAAAGCCAAAAAAAAAAAAAATTAGAAGTCAGCTTGGAAAATAAAAGAACAAAAAATTACATAGATTTTAAGATAAGCCTATTTTGTCTGAACCACGGTTACTATTTCCACTCACCCACTGTGTGACAGAGCTCAAGATCATGAATGCTCAGTGCAAGAACTCATGAGGAAAGAAAAATATGTTTGAAAAAAACAACCTAGAAACTTAAGCAAATAACATGACAGGACTGAGGCTCACCATCACTCTAACATTACTTGCTACTATTAAATTCTTTACACTACACCTGAATTCTAGTGATGTGATAAGAGGATAAAAGAAATACATCAGATCTCTGGGCATGAGATATGTTAAGGCTGACATTTCTGTTGTCTCAGTAAAGTTGATTTCAGATTTCACAAAATAAGCACAGTGATTAGCGCTAAACTCAGATTCATTTTGTGAAGAGCTTCTCGTGCAACTTCAAACTAGAAACAAATGAAGCAAGTGATATCACAAAGCAGTCTCTCTCAATCCAGCCAAGCACAATCAGAAACAGTTAAGGCTTATGCTGTAAGTACTGTCATTAACTGATTTTTGATTAATCAGCTATTCAGCTTTCAGGTGGCTTAAGAGTCCATTCAGATATATTTAATCAGAGAAATCAAAAGAGGAAAATCAATGTACATTACAAGTTGTTTGAGGCATCCACCACTAACAAGAAATATTCTTTGATAATGGTTGTTACAACTGCAAATATTCACTGTCAGTTTTCAGTATAACTATTAGCAAACTACAATAATCTAGAACTAATTTAGTAAGAATTGTAGCACTGAAAATGAATGGAAATTAACAAAATTCAAAAGACTGAGGCATAAATAGATCACTAAAATTTATATACTGAAAACATTAAAGGGACAAAGCAGCTAGAAAGACTGAGATACTTGGAGATTTGTGATTACTTCAAAGGAGATGCACTGAATGACAAGATTGAGGTGATAGGGTTCAGTTTGTTCCTGAAAGGTTTAAATGAATTATTTGAATGTTTTTTAACATAGAGGTAATACTTCTGTGTACCACTACAAATCAGACAAAACAATAGCATTTCATGCTCTTGAACGGGTCTTGAACACACACTGTTCTCAAGAGGATTGCTGGCTCCTTGTTGTTATCATTAATAAGTATATATCCTGAAAAAAATTGTTGTGCTAACAGCACCTACAAATAATCTCTCTTATGAATGCTTTAGAAAGGAAGAAATTACCACACCATTTCTATCACTGTTTGTTTTCTTCATATAAAAAGCGTCCTTTTGCTGTATCGCTTAAAACACTACTGAAAAGTTCTGGTAGCACTCAATTTGAATAATTCACAGCTCACTATTAAGATATTTGAGAGTCCGAAAAGAATAAAGAGAAGAAATGGTGTGCACAGGAAATGCTTCACTCAGCTCACGTGAAGAAATACCGATGTACCTATCATATGATCAATTTTTATTTTTGTTTCCAGATGTTTTCAGTCCCCTAATAGGTCACATTGATGATTCATGTTTCTTAATTTAGTAGTTATTCATTAACAATCAGGAAAATGCACAGAGAAAAAAAATGCCAACTCTTCTAAGATGCTCAAAATAAAAAATATTTTCAACCAACCTGAAAGGATTAAGTGTAAGATGTATGACCTTTAAAAGTTCATATCAGACTGAAACAATTCAAAGTTTTGGAAACGCATCAAGAAATTTAATTTCAGAGGCTATAATACTAAGAAATGCCACTGTGGTGGCACTAAATACAGACAAACTGTCTAATTACCAAGAAAGCTAGTAGTAGTATTCATTACTAATTCAAGATCCTAGTCCATTACCTCAAATTCTAAAACTGCAAACAGAACATCTTTGCATTTACTCTTTCATTATGCATCCAGCAATTAAATTTCAACTTGACCTTCAGATTGAAGCCTTTACTGACATGCCTGTTAAAAATATTATCTATTCTGAATTCCATGTGTTGTGAGCAGCAAATATAGTACCATACCTGAGAACATTTGAAGGTTATTGATGCCTTGTGATTTCCGCTTCCTAGGGCAGATGGACAGAATTGCACAGGTACTTCAGTGGTGGAATGAGGAGCAACAATTATCTGTACAAAGAAGCCAATAAAGGAAGAAAGAGCAAATTATTTTGAGTCAGTTTCTGTTTTGTGCTTTGTATTGACAGTGCTGATGTTTATGTAATTAATGTGTTCTACCAGATTCATTCTCTACTTTCAGCATACATTGGCTACTAAAGTAGCAAGTGTACTGCAGTAAACAATCTTAGTGGCAGTCTCTGCACGTTCATTTATTTCCCAGAAACTGCAGAGCTGGTGTTACTGATTGCTCCAAGGTCATGGACAGCGGCTCTCACAAATACCAGTCGAACATGGCTTCAGTGTCTGAGCATACTGATGACGCTAAAAGGTTATCACATTGACCTCCAAAAACAAATTGCCTTATAGGGCAAATACATGTCAGGTTTCAATAAGCTAGTGTTTTGCCTCTCTTCCTCTTACCTTAATCTAAACTAATATTGGAAATGAAGTTTCTAGTTTTCTCTTCTTCTGAAGTACACTAATTGAGTCCCAGTTGCATATGGAAAAGTAAAGTAGCTGAGTACAGTGGGGTCATAAATGTTTTGATGAACTAGATAAGAATTGAAAGAACAGACTCATGAATAATAAAAATACTGATGCATTGACACAATGATCAGTTACAATCACTGAATTCACAACATCTGTGTCTATGTTTTGTAATAAAAACGTCCTGGGTTTTTGTTATCATGCATATTTTTAAATGTCTTTGAATAAAAAGACATATAAGATGATCGATTTGAATGGTTATGAAATGAATACAGTTTACAACTAATAAAGGTCAAAACATCACCTTACAATGGCTAGTGCTGAAAAGCTCTTTTATAAGGGAAATGTCGTGCCTGAAAGAATAGGCCACCAAATAGCACTGAACATGAGTTACTAAAACAAGGGCTTCCACCAGGAGCCCCAACCCACTGCACCCACAGGCAGTAAGTAGAGTCATGATAGGGATTGAGTTCAGGGCCTCCTGTGGCCCCAGGGCTCCTGAACACTTTCATGGCTCTCAGGCCAAGCCAGGGCCCTTGGTGGGTGTAGCAGGGAGAAGTGTGCTCTCTTGGCCTGGGGCAGAAGCCCTTAAAAAAGCCTCTGCTGCTCTTCCTCACCACCATGTAGCTCTATGACTTCAGAGACAGACTCGGGCAGTTCTAATTTTACAGTTTCCACTGCATGATAATCAGTGTTTATGGAACCATAACCTTGTGTGTCCCACAGACAGTACGATGCTCACTGCACTAGGCCCACTCCTACTCCACTGTCACAGCACCTGCACTTCCAGTGTGGGGAGCTCAGTGCCACTGCATCGTCCACAGTTTATAAAATCTCATATGTCCAGTAGGTGGATGATAACTTTAAAGCACATCTGTCATCAGCAAACAACCGCCACCATCCTATGACTGCCACTTCTGCAAATCTTCTGTGTTACCCAGAGTAACAGGCCTGAAGGAAAGACACTTCCCACAGACTATCCCCATTTCCATCTACCCAGGGTTCATTTAGAAGCTCATCATTTAACAGGAGCCTGAACAGCTCATTTTGCAATGAGTTCCTGGGCATATTCAGTATCCAGAATTTTGAAAGATAATTGAAAGGTGAAAGTGAAAGAATTGAGGTGAAAAAATTTTAGTTTTGTTTCTAGGCTAGCTCCTATCTATGCTGCCTGAACCAATCAGCCCTATTTATGAAATGCAAACTTACAAATGGAGAAAGAATATTGATGAGTACCTCCTCCAAGATACTTCTGAAGGAAATGAAAAAGCACAGTAATAATAGGTTGTCACAATATGAAAATACATGATTAAATTTGAACTGTAATTTTTAAACAGTAATTTCACTAAGGGATGTATATTATTTGGAATAATAACTCCCCCATACAGATGAAAACAGATTGGAATTCCATTTTCAATAAGCATTAATTGACATATTATTGTCATACAGCACTGCTGTAACAAATCCAAGCACTGCAGTTATGATAATCTAGTAGCCGGATTACTCTGAAAACAGAAAAGGTTTTGATTTTTTATCTTCTATGTGTATGTTTAAATGTTTGGTTTTTTTTTTTTTCATATTACACAGTATAATCTTTACTGTATCAAGAAAGTAATTTGATTTAAAATAAACAACTAGGTCAAAAAAAAAAAAAACATCTTTCTACTGAAAACTAAAGAATTGATTAAAAATTAGAACTGAGAAAAACACTAACATTTTAAAAGAAGTTCATACTTTGCCACAATTATTCAACAAAATAAATACATTCAACCAAATGAAATTTAATTTCATTTATACAAGCAAGTGTCTAAGATAAACACGTGAAAGGGAACTGGTATCAGTATCTTTCATAAAATCTCAGATACAATTATTCAGACAGAGAAAATGAGCTGGAAAAAAAATTGAGCAACTACACATGCAATATTCCAGTTATAAATCCAATAAGAAAGTGAAATTTTACTTAAATATAGAGGTGAATCCTCTACTCCACACAAGACAATACTCTCAGTCATTGACCAACTAGGAAGTTTGTGCATAGACACTATGAGACTGCACTCTTTTCTGCTAGTCCTCATTTATCAAGTTAGCTGTTCTCAATTAACACTGTTTCCTAGCTGATCAGGATGAAACACATTACTGTCAAGAGCTTTATGCAAAAGCTTTAGGTAAGTTATAACTTAGAATAGCAAATTGAAGACTTACAATGAAATAATGTTTATATTTGGCAAATATAGATTTCATATTTTAAGTGTCTTTGCATGTAGAAGTAACATCAGAAATAAAGGTGTGTATAAATACAACAAATATGTTTGTAAAATTGTTTGCATGTATTTACATATGTAGAGTATCGGGGAGTACAGTAATATCAATGACTGAAAGTAATCATCTGTTAAATGCTGGAAATGAATTCACATTCTCTAGAGACAGAGAGGACAGACATTAGGAAAGAAACCTAAAACCAGCAACCCAATGAGAGTTTCCCCAGAAACTCATAATGTCCAATAATCAAAAACAAGTTAGGGATTTTGCTGCAAACTTATCGAAGTTCACTTCTGTTCTAATATTTGGAGAATCTGGTAGCATTTATAAAGGTGCTAAGCTAACCTATACAAGATAAGGCTGAAAAGAAGGGAGAAAAAAACAAGATGTAGGTCATTTTTTAAAAAAAAATCAAAAACACGTTGAAGTTAAATAACAATTTTTTTTTTTTTTTAAAGATAATCAGGATGTCATGTTCCATAAAAAGCAGTTATAGGTTTCACTTGCAAATATTTATCAGTTTACAAGTAAGTAATGAAGCTGCTTCTAATTTACATGAAACTGTTAAGAGATTGAAAGCTTTCAGATTTTTTTAAGACTTCATTAAGGACCTGAAAGTTCAGGAATACTTGAGCATAATTCATTTGGATCTCAGGAAAAAGTATCATTAATGAAGTCAGTACTTAAAATAAATTTGTTTAAATTGAGAAATGTTAGTCAAAATTAGGTTAACATTTTAGGCAATCTCTAGGAAATAGATTTTTCTCTCACACTTTTTTTTGAACCTGGGTCATCTAACATAGCTCAATTCGAGACTGACAGCCCAGTCCATGGTTCTATATCATAAATGACATAACAAAAAATATGAAATACTAAAAGTACTGAACTATGCAGAATTCTAAAATGACTCTAATTCTCTTTACACATTATCTATTGGACAATCTCATCTTTCAACCATTGTTCAAATAATTTGTTCTTACGGTTGTGTTTCATCCGAGGAACCCTCAAATCAGTTTAGCCTCAGAATGCTTATGTTTAAATGAAAGCATGGTTTAGAAAAACAGAAATTTGAATAATTAAGATAGGAAACTATTGTATTTCACAAAGTGGTAGAAATAGGACTAAAAGTAAAAGGACATATTCTGTGACCTATTTATGATTACTATGGACCAATATCTGAAACACAGGTTACAGTTTATAAGAACAAGAAGTAATCTTTGGGAATCTGGAATCTAGGCTATCCTAAACCTACCGTGCGACACATTCTGGGGAAGAAACAGGTATTTAAACCCCACCCTCCACCTTCAACATAAAAAATGAAAGAAATTTCAATAGCTCTCCAAACATGGACTGCAATGAAATAAAATAAGGTAAAATGACAGATACACAAAATGAATATTAGGCAGTTGCTTAGAGCATATTGTCCAAAACTATCCTTTAACTGGAAGAAAAACTAATTCAAAAAGAACATTTCAAAAATTCAATGCATAAACTACACAGGTCACCCCAAAAGTAATATCTCTTATTTATTTCCATGGAAAATAAAACTGATACAAAGAGCACATTAGCACTATTTGATAGCGCAAATTCTCAGCTATAAAACACCATTTTTCATCATAGTCACCATGAGCTGTGCATTTTTGCCAGCAACGAGCAAGAGTCTGCATGCCATGCTTGTAAAAATCTTCACCACTGTAGGTGACCCAGTGCTGCTGGCACTACTGCTGAAACACACCATCATTGAGTCCACATCCACTGTTCAGTCTCCATCAACATTCAGCAAGCATTAATGAATGTCAGTGGATGCCGTTTTTTTTCACATGGAGGAATTCAATGACACACCATTGCTTGGCTTACACTTCTATGTCAGACACCATTGTGTCTGCTGCCATCTCTAATTTGGCAACAAAATGAGATATCGGTGGAAATGTTCAACCTTTACTGCCATATCACCACCATCTGCCTCTGATGCAGTGGGACATTATCATACAATAGGAGGCATTACTTTCAGAGCAGCCCTTATATACTTATTATTGAATATTCTATTAGAAAGTAAAGAAAAAATAAATTGCTGCTGTTAGTGTTGAATGTCTTTTCCTAAATAATGCAATGCAGTTACTGGTGATATGCAAATATCTAGTAATAAATTAGGAAACCTGAATGGAGAATATATTACTTTTTAATTTCCTGGACAAGGTCATATGCAATCCATATTCCAAAGTCACTATAATTAAATCTACTCCACTTCTTAGGCCAGTGACCTAAATATGACATGTATAATTCTCCTAGATGATTAATATAGTTCTCATCCATTATGTTTCTTAGTCATTACTTCCTATGTCAAATGATGAAATGATTATTAATACCACATGTCAAGACTGACATAATATTTGAAAATGTGTTAATAATCATGACATAAGAAATGGAGTAAAATAAGCACTTCACATACTATGTATGCAAAACATATGCAATTCAATAATTAAGTATGATTCTCTTCAGCTGTTGTCTTTAAGGCTACTATATTTGACACCAAAAGCTGTTCATTTTCCAAAAGCCAAAAACATACATATTATGGCTTTAGTGTATCACTCTCCTTTCTCTAAAAAATCAATTTACTATCTTCTCAGCTTTATTTTAGGACATTATTACAATATCAATGTCTGATTCCTGTGATCCTTATATCAGTTTGCACAAAAGTACCTGGTCTATTTATTGCCTGTATCATCTTTTTTTATAGATAGAATACTTATGTCTAAAACAGGTATAATTGCCATTTCTTTCCTTCCACAGAAAGTTCCTTCAATTTCCTTTTTTCTCAATAAATGCTCTGTATTCTTATGCTAATAAGAGGTTTCCCATATTCCCCTGCGCTAGAGTTTCCACACCTGTCTTTCCTTCCCTCATCTCCTCATCAAACAAAAGGACATAAATTCAATATTCAAAGAGTTCTCTGGAGGATCTTTTTCTTTCCTTGGGCTTATTCATTACTACACATGCTTTTTCCTTCTGGAGATAAGTAGTTTGCAACATGAACACAATGCATATCATTCAGAAGAGGGGCACAGAAAAAAATCAGTTTGTGTTGCTCTAAAGGTGTAGCCTTCTGACATTCTTTATAAAATTGCAAAGATGTCTTATACTGTCTCTGATAACAAATACATATTTTTATTTCATCATAATACTTATTCTGTGATTTAAATAGCAATGCCATATACACAAAAAAATTACTGGTTACTATTAAGCAGTAACCAATTGTCAGTAATTAATGTTATAGATTCAGGGTCTCAACCATCTAGCACTCTAGCCAAATTCAAAGAAAATATGAAAATTCAGTCCATCCATACAACCCTCAGTTACTCCTTCAAAGGTCAAAGATACATCTTATCCTACATTAGTATTTTACCTTCTCATCTAAATATTTATCTAGTTATCCTGTTATAATACAGCTGGTTTGTTTATAGTATTTCCTTCAAATGTTTTCTGGATATTTTTGGCTATCAACACTGCAGCCCTCCGTAAATCCATTCCACAAAGCATTAAAAAAACAAACAAACAAACAAAAAAAAAACATGCCACTTTTTTTCCTTTTTGTAGCATCTTCAAACAACAAAATCCATAGAATACATGTCTGTAACATCTCTAATCCTTGAGATTATCCTGTGTATTCCTTCTACAGTATGATAAGCAATTCAATGCCTTTTTACCAGAAACTTTTCTTGAATTACTTTTGTAAAATCTTCTCAGTTGCCTTCTATTTTTTATTTTTTTTCAATCTACTTACATGATGCTTTGGATCAATCTCAGTTGAAAAATTGCTAGGATTGCTGTTAGCAATTTCTAGTTTCAGAGTTTCATGTGTAGGATTAAAGAGGGGTATGTAGAGAAGAACCCACCTGAAAAAAATACATGTATACAATGGCTATTATTAATTACAAACCTTCTTGTACTTCATTCTATTATTAATTAATCATTTTATTTTTTGAAAATAAGTTCCTTTAAAACTAAGAATTATCCTTTATTGCAATAGTACTTCACCACTAGTGGAGACACATACTTAATATCATTAATGATTAATAACAGTAAAACAGTAGCAATAACCACTCTAATTCTTGGCCATCATTAAGGGCTGAATTTGTCTCACTCAACTTCAGTTTCCAAGAATTTGAATTAAGTTAGTTGATTAAAGGGACTGTCTAGCTTCCTTAGTGCTTAGCTGGAAGAAAAACATTCTCAGAAACAACTGGTCTCAACCTAATGTAAGTCAGTAAGATATGAAATCACTTTTCATTGACTACAGGAGCAACTCAGATTTCATATCTTGAAATTGATGCCAAACTTCTAGATAGAAGAGTGATTAAATGAATCCCACTGCCTCTGGTACCTTCCCATTTATTTCTAGGCCCTAATTTGCACAATCATTTATAACTATTCTTTCTTAATTTCTATAGATCTAACTTTGGATTGAAACATATTAATCAAATAGTTAATTTAGAATGCCAAGGCCACCAAGAAAAAAAAAAAAAAAAGGCTCCAAAAAGGAAAATCATTTGAAGTATGCCTTATTATTAAATAGTCTATACATGGACTCAGTCTGCTTCATAAAAAATGCACTGGACAGAAATGAAAAGGTAATCAAATAACGATACCTATCCCACCTTCTGATCTGAGTGATGGCTTACACGAGAATCTTATAATTAAGTGGTTCAGTCAATGGCTTGTGATTTACAGCCATTAGGCAATCATCATTTTGGTCATCATTTAACACAGATCTCAAAAAAAAATAAACCTCTATTTGAATGGAGGTGCTAATTGCTGTCCTCTCTTCTTCTGCATTGAATCAAAATCCATTTCATTTCATATAGTTGTTGAACTGATCATTACAGCATAATTACAAATCAATTATACATGTAGATTATGTATTTTAATGAATTATGTGGCAGTTCACAATGATTGCAGTAAGCTGAATGTGTTATGTTTTGAATCAGCTGGCATTCTATCTTATAGATGGCCTTCATTTTCCAATAAGGAAAGAAACCAACACAAGATACTTCAAATAGGGAGCACAATTTTCAAAAAAAAAAAAAAATATATATATATATATATATTTCTATATATATATATGACCATAAATCACATTCTGGTTATAACACCAAGGGAGGTACAAAAGAGATTCAAGGTGAATCAGTGAAAACAGTAAACAAGAAAAGTTTGAAAAATGAGATACATATATTTGTTTCGTGGTAATTTATCTGGCTAATGGATATTCCTTCTAGCTGCGGCAGGTCAACTGCCAGATTGCTCCACATATTTATCCTCTGGAATAAATGAGTCAGTTAATCATAGACAAATCAGTAAAGGAAATATATATATATATATGTTTATATAAACAGCATTCAGAAATGAAGGCATTTCAGTCAAGAATTATAAATGTAACTTCAGGTCCTCAAGCTTGTTGTCTGCAGGTGGGCTCCTTCCAATATAGGAAGTGATGCATTGGTGCCTGTGGGGTTACTGACAACTTTAAGACGTGAATGCTCAGCAGCTGAGTGGCAGATTTGTTTTTGTCTGCAGTATCAAAATGTTGTATCAGGAAGGGCTCAACAACAGAGAGTACAGAAAAATCAGGAAGCTGTCAGAGAAGAATTTCATATTCACCTGTAATTTCCCATATTCATCTATAGCTTTTACCTTTTTGTCTGGTCTCTTTTGCATATAATATTTAATTTGCAAAAAATAAAGCTATGTTGCAATATCTGAAATTATAGTAAGCAACTATTTGACTAGTAATCAAAACTTTAAGAACCTTTTCCACTCCACACAGTGAACACAGTAGTTATGCTTACTTTAGCATAAGTTGTTGCACAACACACTAAAGAACTTAATTTAACTGATTGTCATCTTCAATTACTCCTCTTTGGAGACTATAACAGAACGAATAAATGAAGATGGAAAAAATCAAGCAGAGGATTGACTTGCTTAAAATCATATACTAAAGGACGTGCTATATGTAACGTGATAGAAACAAAACCCATATTATGTTATCTGAAAAAGTACTAAAAGATAAAACCTAGATGTTTTCCTTTCTCCTTCAAAAAATGATTAGAAATTGATAATAAGGGTCATAGTTCTTTGCTTCTAATTCAGTTCCAAGTGATGTTTCAAGGGCACTTATTAACTTTTTCAGATAGATAACAAAAAGAATACAGTGAGCACATAATGAAAAAAAACCTAAACCATTATTCTTAGAAGGGTATTTAGATATGATAATGCTCCTTCAGTATTGAGGAAAAAGTAGTAGAATCAAAATCCTTTAAAGTAGAAGAAATCTCCATCAACCAGAAGGGTTTCAAGTATTTTATGAAATTTATCATTCACAGTCTGTGTCTTCAAAAGCATGGCAAAGAAGTAAACTCACCCAAAACAAAACAAATGGATATCTTTGTTAAACAGACAATATAGAAAGTTCTAGTTTATTTTGAACCAAATTTACTACAAAACTTAGCTTCTGCCTGTATTGCCTTTACCTATTCAGCATACATTAATGCAGCCAATTTACTTGGGTAATCTTATCAGCACTCAGTTTACTCTTCATTATCCTTTCAGCAAGTAGAGAAAATCACAGTAATTTGAGTGTAATATTACTGCCATGGTGAAATGTCATTGTTCACTATTTTCCACTTCAAAAAGCAAAAAAAGTGCTGATGACACAATAAATTTTTGAAAGGAGGAGACCAAAGAAGGAATTAATAAAAATAACTCGAAACATCGTGAAATGAAGAATATGACAGATGATAGAAATAAAAGAAGGCTTGCCATTTTTGTTTTACTGTTTTATAATACACATATAAAAACACACATAAAAAGACTACTGCTTGTCTGCTTTTATATGTGACTGTTATTGCTGCCATTAATAATCAAAGCAACCTTTTGGGATTGCAGCCCAGAAGACCAATCGTACCTGGGTTGCATCAAGAGAAGTGTGCCCCTCTACTCTGCTCTCGTGAGAATACCTGGAGTACTGAATTCAGTTTGGGAGCCCCCAGCACAAGAAGGACATGGAGCTGTTGAAGCAGGTCCAGAAGAGGGCCACAAAGATGATCAAAGGGCTGGAGCACCTCCCCTATGGGGACAGGCTGAGAGAGCTGGGACTCTTCAGCCTGGAGAAGAGAAGGCTCTGGGGAGACCTTATAGCAGCGTACCAGTACCTGAGGGGGACCTACAGGAAAGCTGGGGAGGAACTCTTTGTAAGAGCATTTTGCAATAGGACAAGAAGAAATGGCTTGAATTTGGAAGAGGGTAGATTTAGACTAGATATTAGGAAGAAATTATTTACTGTGAGGGTGCTGAGACACTGGAACAGGCTACCCAGAGAGACTGCAGATTCCCCTACCTTAGAAGCATTCAGGGCCAGGCTGGATGGGGCTTTGAGCAACCTGGTCTGTGGGAGGTGTCCCTGCCTACAACAGAGGGGTTGGAACTAGGTGATCTTAAAAGTCCCTTCTAACCCGAACCATTTTATGATTCTATAAACAAGAATTTCTTTGTTCTTCCACTGCTGTCTGCCTATGGCAAATTGAGATGAGTTAATTTATAAGTATAGGATTTACAACATGTATCTATTTGTTAAGTTGAAAGAAATATTCTTCGAAAAAATAAAACATGAAATTCAGTGACTTTTAATTTATATTTCCGGCAAGAAAGTGTTGTATTTAATGGAACCAATCCTTTTCAACACATATTTTGTTTGGAGTAGTAAATGATAACTTGCCATTCTTGGTGAGACTACTTGTGCATGTAGTTCACAGGTAGGGCATAAGAAAATTATGAATGCTTGTTAAAATGAAAGGGTCATAAGTTAGTTCAAATTCCTAACAGTTTTAGCCTATGTAGTAGAGAAAAAATTTGGTTTCTACTCTAGCAAGCCCAGAATAGGAGACAGACAGCCCTACTGATTTTCTAAGAAGAACATAAAAAATAATTGCCAGTTAATTCTGGTCCTTGCATCATATACAAACAGTGGATTAATTCAAAGTTGAAATTTCTGTAATTCGTTATCTTCATGCAATATAATAAAAAAAAAGGTCTCAGATCTGTGAATTAAATAAACTTATCAAAATATATGACCTGCAGTAATTTTTTTATTTCATTCATTTTATATATTCACAAAAATGTAGTCAGATAAAATTTCATTTTGTATTCTCTCATTACATTTTTTGCTCCATTTGTAACATACAGTAATAATAGATTCAGTCAAGAACACGACATATGAAGTAAGAATTTAACACTCAAGAGATCACTGTGTCCGTAGAACCTACTACTAGTCAGAGACAGTAGGTGGAAGAACACAACTGAAATTTTGGCATTCTTTTAAGTCATATCCTCAAAATTTTCATGTTTGTCTTGAAAGTCAGATCTCACAATCATGTTATCAAATCCAAGATGAAATTCTGTTAAGGAAAGAATGAATTGGGTTCATTTCTCCACGTGCTATTCACATGGTCCATTTTCTCAATATTTGCATTATTCTAACTCTAACTATGCCCATCTCCAGGATCTGCAGGACAGAAACTGTGTTACTTTGCTTTTTCTATGGAGGTTAAAAGAAATTCAAAATTATTATACAAGCATTTGTAAAGGAGGACTGTTGGGAATATTAGTTCAGAAGGATAAAAGGAACTTAAACAAGCCTACAGGACTCTGTATTATGGATATTTATTATTACATTTCGCAGAAATTTCTACATACATACATACTTCTTGTGAAGTCTACATATAGGCTAATATCCCATTTGATTGTTCTGCAAAGAAAATTTCACCTATGTTTATCATTGCTCTCTATAACTACCTGAAATGAGGTTTTAGCAAGGCAGGTGGCAGTCTCTTTTCTTAAGTGACAATTGATAGGACATGAGGAAAGAGTCTCAAGTTGTGTAAGAGGAGGTTTAGATTAGGTGTCAGAAAGAATTTCATCACAGAGAGCTTGGTTAGGCATTGGATCAGGCTACCCAGAGAAGTGGCTGTGTCACCACCCCTGGAGGAGCTGCATAGTCATGGCATTCAGGGACATGGCTTAGTGGTGGAGTTGATAGGTTATGGTGGGACTTGATGATCTTTAGTGTCTTTGCTAACCTAGGTGATTTTGATTCCATATATGAAAATTATCTTCAAAATACTATGATATATACACAGCACTACTGTGGCTTTTTCATGTATACTCTTCACATGTCTTCCATGACTTATTCAAACAGGTGACCAGGTTAAACATAATGAACTACATACTTACTTTCCAAGCTCACATACTATCTCGGGTAGATCAGTTGGTAATGGTTTCTCTACAGTCAACTTCAATGCATACCAAAACTCTCCAACCACATCTGATTGGAATATGACACTAAAAACATACATAAGATTGATGTGACAAAGCTTTTGTACAGACAAATAAAAATGCAGAGACGAAAAACACAGGAAAAAGTAACAAAATCAACATAGTGAATTCTTTAATCAGCAGTTTTCCCATAATGCTACTTATCATTATAGGAATTCATCTGTCAATAACCAATTATATTCCCAATTACTGATGCAAGAAAAAGTCTTCTTCATCTTTCATAACTTCATAAAAAAGAAAATTATGCTAAGGTATAACTCAAAAACATTTGAACTTCTAACTTATAAAAGCAACCTTTGATTTCATCTTAATGCTAGAGTGTTTTCTTTTTGCCATTATGAACTAAAAAAAAAAAAAAAAAAAACAGAAATAGAAACAGTATTCATTCATTTTAATTTTTCATCTAATGATGAAAACTGAGAAATAGATACAGATGCATTTATATGAACACAGAAAAGAGAGATGCTTCTAAGGAATATTCAACATATTGTTTTTATATACAATGACATGTGGTGATGACTAAGAGTTGTAGGTGAGATACACACAGCAGTATTCTGTGACAATCATTCTAATGCACTCCTTACCTACTGCATACTGTTTTTTCTATTTATTGGGGTGGCTTTTTTTTTTTCCTTTTTGGAGTAGGAGCCATAATAAAATTAAACTAAAGCAATGTACGCATTTTAAAACTATACACTGTGCAAATTCACAACACACTAAGGACCAGTTTACTTGTTGTAAATGAGTGAGAACAGTGTCTATTTCACAACTGTGAATTTCCAGACTGTCCTCTGTACCAGCAGAGACTTTAAAGTGAGCAAAAACCAGCTTATAAAAGTATCATCCAGTTGTAAAGGTACAGCTGCCAGAAATACTTCTGTAACATTCTTCTTCCCAGCTGCTACCACAGCAAGGGAAACAGAACACATTTATGGAAAAAAAAGATCATAGTACAGCTGTATGTAAAGTACTTCTGCCCAGCTGTAATTATACTCCTTGGGAGCTATTACAAGTACCAAATAACATAACGGTATGGAATATGTACCTGTGTGCTTTATGTCATCTTTGCACATATTTTTGTTAGCTCCACCCTACCAATCAAGTGACATCTATCCCAACATTTCATCAGTTTAAACAGATTTTTATGGTATTATTTGGAAATACTACCCTATATATATATATATATACTTGAAAAATACTGGAAGTAATGCATAGTATGAAAAACAGATGTCTAGTCTAATTTGCACCTTCAGAATACTTTTATTTCTACAACTCCGCTCAGGAGAAAAAAAAAAAAAAAGGAAAAAAAGAGATTGCAGAGGTAACAGTAGTCATTTCTATACACTGGTATTGCTTGAAAGCTGTATTGTGCAATGATACCTGCCATTATTCTGGTCTTTGGAAAAATCAATAGAATCAAACTGAAGAAAGACTTTGAAACACATGTATTTTGGCTCTCAAGCTATTAGGACTCTAATCGCCAGTCATCTGTCTCCCTCTGCAAAGACTCTGCTCCCATCCAGCAATGCTTATATTTTTGCTAATTGGTTGATATAACTGGAAAGTATGGGACTGCTTTTCTAACAGCCCTTTAAATAGTAGGCAAATTCCAGGAAAATGAGTGCTCTCTAGCTACTTGCTGAATTGGTTTAGATGAAACTAAAACCAAGAGGTCATCTGTCTTTGTATTCATAATTATCACACTACCCAGCCTCTTCTGGATTTCCAATGTAATTAAGCAGTTTTAATTTAAAACCTTTCCATATTCATTAAGTACATCACTTGTAATTAATGGAAGATTTTGAA
Source organism: Chrysolophus pictus (assembly GCA_037305975.1). Lineage (NCBI taxonomy): Eukaryota > Metazoa > Chordata > Aves > Galliformes > Phasianidae > Chrysolophus > Chrysolophus pictus. The sequence goes on from CM074576.1 coordinate 82,591,191, forward strand.
GCTAAGTGGATTTATGTGAAGGCTGTTAAAAGAGTTCTTAACCTGACTTTAGTTGTGCTGTTACAATTCTGTTCCTTCTGATAAGTAAAATGAAACCGTGTTCATCAACATATTGAGCTTATAAAATTACAAAATCAACAACTAGTCTAAAGATCTCAGAGGTGAACTCTAATATTAAGTAAATACCCAAATCATTGTTCACTGAATTCTGTCAGGTCAGACTTTCCTTCCAGAGGAAGGCTGTTGTTTGGTATACAAAATATTTAAAGTTAGACACATTTATAATTTCATTTGTTACAATTTTTTTTTAGGGTGATATCTCCACCAAGGGTCCAAATGATATCTATATCAATTCATTTATTAGTACAAGAGCTACAACTACCACAGGTTTCAAAACTCTATAACTTACCTTTCATGTGAAGTGCCAACAACAGCTGAGGAAAACTCTACTTGATAAAAATGTAATTGTTTTGGCAAAAGTGTGAACGTTTTTTGCCCAGAAAGAGACTGATTCTCCAGCACTACATTCAGCTCGAGAACTTCATCTGCAGGATTAGTGATAGGAATATGAATTCCAACAGTATCCTAGGAAGAAAAAATAAAAATAAGCAAGTAATTAAAAAAAAAAAAAAGTAAAAATAAATTTTAGACCCAGACAAAATGAATTATGAGTGATTACACAAAGATGTCTCTGAAACAAATACAGGATACACACATGATTTATATATACATGATTTGCACTTATGCAAAAACACGCTACACTTTTGTTACATGTCTGAACTAACCCAAAAAAGAGAAGTTACAGTAAGACACAATTCAGTCAATCTTCCAGTTGTAGACTCTTTAATTACATAAATAAGGAAAAGTTCAAGTCTTTCCAGACAGTCCACATCAACATCCTTGCTCAAGCAGGGTCTCCTGGACTGCGTCCAGGTAGCTTCTGAATATCTCCAGAGATGGAGACCACAACCTTTCTGGGCAGTACACAGCAATGCTCAGTCACTCTTACAGTAAAAAGGCTTTTATTTCATATTCAGGCAGAAGCAGTTATTACAAAATATGGGAGTCACTATGGCCTGATAAGGTAAACACAAGCAGATTTTTTACATAGAGCATTTTAAGATGAACAATAATTGGGCAGAAGCAGTTCAGTCCACACAGCCATCACATCACATCCACAAACTGCTTTTGAAACTGCTATATTTCCATTGTTTCCAGTGATTCCTTTCTCCCTTCCCTTCTCTAATGTAAGGTATAAGTGTAAATCCATCCTGTGAAACCTATTGTATGTAAATAGCAACATACTTTAACACTTTAAGCAAGAAAAAATATATTAATGAAGGAAGTTTAGTGTCACAATTCAGGTTACGTTCCTGATGTTTAAAATTCATATCTTCTATTTATATGTGTTAATGTGTATAAAATATGCAGAATCCCAAACTAAATATAAGTGTATACTTTTATGTATCTCTATTTCTATTACCATTGTGGTCTATTTCCTTTGTTCTAATCAAGAAGATTATTTCAAAATGTAGGTTTTATGTTGTTAGGATGGCTTTTGTTTGTTTGTTTGTTTTGTCTTTGTTTATTGTTTTTTATTATTTATTTTAAACATACCGTGATTAGGTTCTCACAGCAAAAATTTACCATACGTATTAATTGAAAAGTAAATAATTAGAACTGCTATATGGAAGGAGAAAAAGGCACAAGTATAATTACTAATACAAAAAAAATTGAACATGAAATACTTTACAACCCCTCACACAGCTTTAAGCCTGCGTATGATTTGGTGAATTCCTATATGTTTACATTTTTAGAAAATGACTGCAGAAACACACACAAAATACATTCAATATTCTACAGATGGTAAGATTACACTAACAGTTTAAATCCTCCGAGTGCCTTGCATAAGTATGATGGGATTTAAATTTTTAATAAAATATTTTAAAGCTAGATTAACGGTTTTTACTGTTGCAAACAAAATTCTAAATGTATCTACCATTTTATTCCTAGAGGGTTCATAACAATTTTATAGTAAAACACTTACACCTTGTTGAAAAATTACTTTACCACTAGAAAGGACACATGGAACTACTTCTTTAGGGAAAAGAAAAAGAAAAAGAAAAAAAAGAAAAAGAAAAAGAAAAAGAAAAAGAAAAAGAAAAAGAAAAAGAAAAAGAAAAAGAAAAAGAAAAAGAAAAAGAAAAAGAAAAAGAAAAAGCAGCAGAAGCTACCAAAAAAACAAACATACTAAGAATTCTAGCTTCTTCTTAGTCAAAAGAGATATTATATTGCTAAAATTATCTTAATGGAAAGCAGCTTTCGCTTGGTAGTGTCAAATGAATTCCCAAGAAATAGATTTCCTGGAATTTTCTGGGAAATTTGCTTGAAATTCCAGTAAATATTTCAATGATCTGTTATTGTATGGATGGTGATAACAGTACACATGTATGTATCAACAGAACATGTACATAGTGTATATTTCCAGGGCTTAATGGATTCTTCCAAATCCTTGTTATGGATGCATACCAGTAGGTTAAATCACAAAATATCCATCCAACGGCCGATAGCATTGTTTTTCATGAAAAGACCATTATATCAGAAGAAATGTGAAGTAGCCACAACATAGGCAGTTCCCAAACTGCAGAGCATGAGGTGAAAGTATTTCCCAGGCTATTGCTACAGAAGAAAATATTTCTAGATAAGTGATTACTATATTATTTTGACAAGCCTGGGGAGATAAAGCAGAACTTTACTTGTCCAAAATCTCATTCTTTTAGACTGATAAAAAACAAGCATATTCCTTTTCTTGGCTGCCCCTCATGACAAGCAGGAATGTTGCTTACTCAAAGATTGAACTTCCCATGCTGGCAGTAACAATGAAAAAATAGCTATCAATGTCACCATCAGCGTATCTGTAACTTACTAGGTGGAATTTAAGATAGTTTCCTTTTCCTACAATCTTAAGTTGACAATTACTACTTGATTCCCTTTCTTGGAACAAAAGAAGCTCAAAAGGTGCCTCAGCACTGTTAATGTCAGAGTTTCCATGCTGTACTGAAAAAAGTTTAACCCAAATTTTCGAATTAGTTGTAGAAATCAGAAGTGGCTTTTGAATTGCTTGTACAATATGCCTCGAGTGCACACCTCTCCTATCCACTGCTCATCCCCTCCACAAAATCTTCTAATCCAGACTCACATTTCTACTCTCTATCAGATACTTCTCCCACTGATTATTCAGACCAATCGAAACCTTAACCTCCTATGCTGGAAGGGCTGAGTCCTTCAGCTTCCTACCGACTTGTAGGTTAATGGAATGGATCTTCATCAAGTGAATTACCTAACTCACCATATGCCTACATTACTTTTTTTCCCTCTCTGTGATGTAAACTTGTTGTCAAGACAACCCTCTTTTTTCCTTGTATGTCAACAGACATCAACATTATCATGCTTCTGTGTCTTCGCTTTTTATTTGGCAAATTTTGCCTTAAAAAACATCAGTTTGCAAAAAGGTACTAACAGTTTATCAATTGAAAAACAAATTTAACCACCTGAAGTGCAGAAGTAAGCATCTTATGTAAATTATGTATTGTTTTGAATCCATTCTTATCATGACTGCAGTACAAGAAATTAACCAGAAGGAAAAAACAAAACAAAACAAAACAAAAAACTATGCTTAAGATATCTAATATTAGAAGTTAATACCATAATTGGTGTTATCGGTCAGAGAGGAACCAGATGAGGTTTAACAGGAACAAAAGCAGAGTCTTGTACCTAGGGAGGAATAACCGCATGCACCAGTACAGGTTGTGGGGTGACCTGCTGGAGAGGAGCTCTGCAGAGAAGGAACTGGATGTTCTAATGGACTGCAGATTGGCCATGAGTCAGCAGTGTGCCCTGGTGGCCAAGAAGGCCAATAACATCTTGGGTTGCATTAAAAAGAGCGTGGCCAGCAGGTCAAGGGAGGTGATCCTCCCCCTCTACTCTGCCCTGGTGAGGCTACATCTGAAGTACTGTGTCTAGTTCTGAGGCTACACAGTACAAAAAAGACGGGGATTTCCTGGAAAGAGTCCAGCGGAGGGCCACAAAGATCATAAAGGGCCTGGAGCACCTCTATTACGAGGAAAGGCTGAGTGATCTGGGTGTTTTCAGCCTTGAGAAAAAATGGCTTAGAGAGGATCTGATCAGTGTCTACAAACATCTAAAGTGCAGGAGGCAAATGGACAAGGCCAGACTCTTTTCAATGGTGCATGGCGATAGGACAAGAGGAAACATCCACAAACTGAAGCACAGGATGTTCCACACAAATGTACATAAGAACTTCTTCACAGTGAGGGTGACAGAGCACTGGAACAGACGGCCCAGGGAGGTTGTGGATTCTCCTTCTCTGGAGACATTCAGGACCTGCCTGGACACCGACCTGCGCAGTCTGGTCTAGGGAGCCTGATTTGTAGGGGCGTTGGACAAGATGATCTCTAGTTTTCCCTTCCAGCCCCTATAATTCTGTGATTCTGTGATTCTGTAATGAGTTCCAGGTATAAATTTGCATATAAATTTACATGTTAAAATCATACTAAATTGAATTTCTGATAGATGAAATGGGCATTAAGTGTCTAAGTAATAATGCCCAAAAACAGATTACAGAGACTATTAGTTCATAAATTATTGCAATAAGTGAACCCTCATTGACTACAAAATTCTACACCATTATCCTCTTAATAGGGACTAGACAGTGTTGCAAGCAAACAAACTGGAAAAAAATGCATTGTAATAGATGACTAATAAAAATATCTGAAATTAAAGGAAAGGAGGAAAGTGTTCTATCCTGTGACCCTATAGAGGTTTAATGCTGGTAAGCATCTATGTACCACACAGTCTTTGTGCCCTGCCCAGAGCTGGATAGGTGGAAGAGAATTAGAAGGGCAAAAGTTATAAAACTCATGGGCTGAGATAAAGACAGATTAACAGGAAAGGGGGGAGACAGGAGAGGGAATGTAAATGAAGGAAAAAAAAAAATAGCAACCCAAAATCAAACGTAAAAAAAGGGACATACAATGCAATTTCTCTCCAAGATGCCTGATGCCTAATCAGTCCCTGAGCAATGGCAGTAACCCCTAGCAAACTCCTTCAGTTTTACTGTTGAATATGACATCATATGGTATGAAATACCGCTTTCGTTACTGTGAGAATCCTTCTTTGTTTTTTGGCTCAAAGCTTGCTCCCTGAGGTATTTCTTGTGATAAGACTGACTTGTCTAGGAGATGAGTGATGAGTGTTGCTGTGTGGTAATCAACATCACTGTGTGGACAATTTTACATTTGAAAGCATTTCTTTGAAGCTGTTTACCTTTGGAAGAGAGTGCTCAGGAGTGTTTACTGGTGGAAGATCTGGCCTGTGACTAAATAACTCCAGCTTGCTATGGGAAACTGGGGGATGATGCTATTGTATCCTGTGAAGGCAAGATACAAGCTGGTGCCTCCCTGCTCTGTCTTATCTGCTGGCAAGGCCAGGAAGATAGGAACAAAGGAGTTTCTGCTGAGATCGCAAAGCCAGAAGCTGCCACTCCAAGGAGAGCTGACTCAACCACTTTGGATTTGAGCTGTCACTCCAAAGACAGCTGACTCGACCACTTTGGAACCATTGAAAAGAACTATCATTGCCATGGTCACCATTGCCGTCGCCGTCGTCAACAGAACAGCAGTGCCCGACGACCCACCACTAGTGATGACCAATGACTGAACTACGAACCACGCTGGATCCATGGTGGTGACCATCTTGCTTCCTATAAAGACTCCTTTCTTGTTCTTTCCTATCTTTTCTGTCACCCTCCTTTTCTTCCCCATTACCCTAATTCATAATAGTGTCCATCCTCCTCTTCGCCATCTCCCTAATTAAGATCTGTAATAAACTGGTTGGACCAACATTTGAACCGTTGTTTCTTAATCTCACGCCGGATATACAGATATTAAAAGAACCAGCTTCTTGAGCACTCCAGCCTAGTCACTAACAGGCAGCCTGAGAAAAGCCCTTGACTCTCCATAAACACTGTTCAGCAACAACTAAAACATGATTGTGTTAGCAACATGGCTTTTACCACAAATCCAAGCCACCTCTGAATTCTTGTCTTCCCTTCTGAGAACACAAGCAGATTTCTTTTTCAGATTCATCAGTGTGAGATGAAAAAACTATCAATTACAGTTACTTTTCACCAACCTCTGTACTGAAGATTGGCACTTTCTGTAATCAGTTTAGTTGGCCTAGCCACTGCATAAGGTAACCTGAATTATCACAGCTAAAGCAGGTTAGAGAGCAGTATCAAAAACATAACAGTAGGTTAATCTTTCCCATTAGCACACCCAATATAGAAGGAGACATCTGCTAATGTGTTAATGTAGTAAAGGACCAAACTCATCTTCAGAGGATTTTAAAGGAAAATCATTTTTGGGAATTATGACTCAGCAACTGACAGTTTTCTGTGAAGTTTCTATTCATCACTCTCATAGGTAACCTTGCTATGCAAATGCATGTAACACATGAGATGCAGATTAGAATGCCAATGGTAGAAAGCACAGTCTGAATCAAATCAAGAGATGTTTTTACAGTTCTTGTACAAAAGGACTGTTTTGGATGGCTTACACTTGAGTAAATCCAGGCTTCGTGTCTCAAAAAAGAGACACTTTGCTTCAAAATGTCTGATCTACTTCACAGACTAAGTCATATCCATATTGTCAGATCAAAATTTCACTTTCTGTAGCCTACTTAAATTCAGTATCACTCAATAAAAGCACTAGAAAGAGCAACATTTCTAAGTTAGAAATATACTTAGATAATAAAACCAGGACATCTATAAGTTACTATTGCGTTTCTAGAGCATGTGTTATGTCTAACGTAAAGCTAATATGCAATTCTTACTCTAGTGTTTGATGACACAGATATTTGCCCCAAAATCAGTCTTCAGAACAGCATTTGTAACTAACACTTCCAGGGAAGTTCAGGAGATGAAGAATTTTAGGATAATATCAGTTTTCAAATAACTTCATTTCTCACATGGCTAGATTAAATCTTACATATAGAGATTGTAGTGAATGTTCAGTGACTGAAAGTTTTAATTCATAATTTTATTTCATTTAGGATTTTGGGTGTTGAAACTTGTAATTTTACCATGAGTATATTATACTGAATTGAAAATTTAGTTGCCAAATGTGTAGCTGGGCTTAATGATAGTCTGTGTGATTCATTTAATGCATTTAGCATTTTTCTTTCTTCATGCATTCTGATTTATACAGTTGTATTCATGATTGTGTAGGCATTTGCGATGTTATTAATTAGATAAAAAAAGTTCAGGCAGTGGATTATTAATGAATGACAAAAAATACCACATGTGGTCAGCAGGTCAGGGGAAGGTGATCCTCTACTCAGCACTCTGCATTAGTGAGTCCTCAATAAGGGAGAGATGTGGACCTGTTGGAGTGTATCCAGAGGACGGCCACAAAAATGACCTAAGGGATGGAACACCTCGGCTACACGGACAGGGTAAGAGAGCTGGGGCTGTTCAGCCTGGAGAAGAGAAGTCTCCTGTGAGACCTAAGAGTGGCCTGCCAGTATCTAAATGAGGGCTGTAAGAAAGAAAGGGACTGTAATAGGACAAAGGGAAGTGGTTTCAAATGAAAGCAAGGGAGATTCAGACTGGATATAAGAAAGAAGTTTTTTAAGGTGGTGAGACACTGGAACAGGTTGCCCAGAGAGGTGGTGGATGACCTGTGCCTGGACACACGCAAGGTCAGGCTGGATGGAGTGTGAGCACCCTGATATAGCTGTGAGTGTCCCTGTTCATTGCAGGGGAGTTGTACAGATGACCTTTAAGAGTCCCTTCCAATTCAAATAATTCTATTATTCTGTGAAAATTTGATGTGGTGAGGTTAGGAAGCTCTCTCAGGCACAAAGCTACAAACATGACAAAGATTACATCAATGAAATGCTGAGCTATGAGCAAGCTCAGGGCTCATCAAGAAAAGGAAGTGACTAATATTTCTCATAATGCTGTGCTTCTGAGATTTTCAGAAATAGCCAGTAAAAACAAACTTACAATTGCTTACCAGAATTTAATGAAACCACGGTAGAACAGCAGTAATAACTGATTGTTGCATATTCTGTCACTAATGACTACAGTTCCATGTGTGGAAGCAAATACTCTATCTATCTGATCCTACTCTGTGCCTGTGCTAATATGAGCTAACAAATAGTACTTTGCTTTTTTTAAATTAGTAACCAACTCCGATAGTATTTAATTTTCTTTAATTTTTACAATCATACTAATGAGATAATTTACATCTCCGCTTCAGCATCAGCACCAAGTTGCTCCATCAGTAGCACTAAAATGATAATTAATTTAGATGCCTTAGATCTTTTGTCTACTGTAACTTTCATTAAGTAGGTCTAAAGAGAGAATTTATAATCATTAAGGAAACAAGTTTCTTTGCAATTTAAAAGACTGACACTATAATTATTGCTGGTGTAAAACGCATAGAGAACATTCTAGAACAAAAATGAAATTGTCATAGTTTTCTCTGAAAACAATTCTCATGAATTTTCCATGTGTAGGCAAGTAAAAATAGATTTCTCCAGTATCTCAGAAGCTTTCTTCTGAAGGCAACTTGTATTTTTTACATGTATAAGCACTCTCAGCGGTCAGGAGGTGTCCAGATTATAATTCAAACAGAATTTCTTAAATATTCATAGCTTTTCTGAAAGCAGAAATAAATAGAAATGTGAAGAAATAGTCTCTGTAAGAATTATCAAGCCAGTTCTATGTTTTATTATGAAACACAGGATCAGGAAAACCTTAAAGATAAAAGTCTCACATACAAAAAGAAATGCTGCATTATTAATTTTGTCTTCCATATGTGATATATTAAAGGTTCTCAGAGACTGGACTAGTAATCTGTCGTACACATTCCTTCTATTCCTAGAATAAATTCTCTAAGAAAGTAATACAAGTTTACTATATCACACAGAATATCTATTAATAACGTTAACACCAACGTAAATATCAGTGACTGATATCTGCTACTAGAACTTCTGAAGGAGCTAAAATTAGAGCAATCTTAACCAAGGTACACTCTTGCATTCTCCCAGTCTCTCTAAGCAGTCTTACTAACTCTAGTATCAGCCAGAATGCAATTTCTCTCTCTTCAAGGGAAGTATGGGAAGAGAACCATGTATTTATGAGATATAAAGCCCTTTAAATAAAGATCTCTCTGTATTTCTGTGTGTTCAGTTTTGAGTACCTAGAAAATGACTCTGAAAGAACCATTACCCAAATATATCTTTTTTAGCCTACCTGTATATCTGGACATAAGCCATTATTTCATCATACATCTTCTATAGAGTAAAAGGTATCTTCCCAAGATTTTAAAACTTAAGAAAATATTGAATTTCTATTTCACCTTTTTTTTAATATACATCATACAGTCACCATCTGCTGTGTATGGATTATACAGAGCAGACTATTGCATTTCTTTTCTAGAGACTGTAAAAAATGTGGAGGCTTTAAAGTTGGAAAGAGCTGGAACTAGTACTGTAAGCAGCTTGCTCTTCTTAGATCTGCGCATAAAAATCTTGCTAAAAGTGAAGACTAGAACAGTGATCTTTTAAAATTATTACTGAAAAGAGCAAAAACAGTGCATGAGTGGCATAAATTTGGGAGCCATTGTAAATGGCAACACTGGGGTAAGTTTTATCTCAGCAAGAACACTAGTGGAAGAGGAGATAGGTAGCATATGTTTCAGAGTTAGAGTACCAACTTCTAAGTACTCATACTCAGAGACTTGGCAGAGTAGAGACCAAGCTATTGTCTCTTACATAGAAACCAAGCTCAATCCCTTCCAGGCATTTGGTTTTATTGAAGTAGAAACTAAGAACTCAGTGTTCAAAACAGACTTTCCCCTCAGGCTTTGTTCTATTGTTCAGATACTACTTGGAGCTTATATATTGGATATTTCCTTTCAAGAAAGCCAAAACTATTCTTCAAATACATGTATGTGTTGGAAAGACTCTTGACTTAATGACTCAGCAATATACACTTAGACTTTTCTATGTGAATTAGACAGCTGCTGAACAGTATGTAGGGTTGAAGCAATGGTTGCCAGCCATTTAGTCATTTTACACAAAAGCTTTAGTTTCTGATTACTTGTTGACCTCTACACACAGTCTGAATATGAATAAATCCATTTGATGCCATTTGCAAGGCAATTTATTAATGTTGGTCCATTCAGTTTAAACTCCATTTTTCAAAGAGACCATGAATCTGAATTTATCAGACTAAATTCAACCTCTTTACTACCATTGCCAATAAGGAAATCCATAGTAAACATTAATGTAAAATTCAGTAATCAAAAAAAGATTTTTAAAATTGTTGCAATGCTACTAATAGCTGAAGATACTTAATGTCCATTTGGCAAAATTTTTAGAACTTGATTCTTCTCTCTACATATAGGAATAAAGAAACTGCAAGTGTACAAACAACTTACAATACCTGGCAGTGTTTTTTAATTAATAATTATGACTAAAGAATATGAATGAACAAATGGTAATACGTCATTTGAAAGTTTCTTGCTGTACTCTATTTACCCCATTACTAAGTACACAATGACTACTGCTTTCCATGAAATGCACAGTGCTAATTGTTCTCCACTTTTCTCATAAACAACTTTAGCTGCAATTTGTTCAAGAAAAGTAACTTTCACAGGGTACCAAAAGTATGACCTTTAAGTCACTTTTACGCAGCTAGTTTTGGAGATTAAACTAACGCACTCTCAATGGTCATAATGACTCAAGCTCTTCTTTTAATATTTTGGTTGAGATGATTTTTTATAACTTTGTGGAAATTTAAACCATACAGCATTTCTATTTTAAAAAATAGCCTTCAGACAGTAACAGATATTGACCCCCTCCTTTCTACTAAGGATGATGATTACATAAATGCCAGAGATATGTCCATCCTGTCACAGTTACACAGTCACTCCTTACTCTGATTCAGAAATGATAGGGAATATCTTTTTTTTTTTCTTTTTCAATAAGTCAAATCATCTAAAATTTATGGTCTTTTAGTCTTAAGTGAATGTCTGAAGAAAAATGTCAATTAAAAATGTATCAGAAGTTACAAAATTACAAAATGCATTCTTAATTCATGCTTTTTACTTTAAATAATAAATGGAAAAATAATAAATGAAAATGAAGCATAATTTAAATTTTAAGTTGTATCTGCTTTATATCTGGTTGGATTTTAACAAGCTCTCCGCATTATACTTATCCACTGACATAATACAGTTCCCAGGATATTTAAACTCATGAAAACATGATGGCATCTCTTTTGGCTGGAAAATTTACAAACGACTGTGTGCAAAAATTTAGTTATCTTAGCATGCAGTGAGGCACAAAAGGAGTAGACATGTAGACAAGTACAAGCTGTGCTATTTTTTTATATATATATACTTTCAAGTAGTCCTATTTCACTCCAATGAACAGAGCACCCACTAGTGGTTGGAGAACATTAGACAAGTTCATCTCCCAGTTAAATTTCACCCAAGAGATTCAGTGCACACACTCCAGGATTGCTGTGCAGTATAAGTGAAACTAAATGGGAATAATCAGGAGACACTCAAATAGCATGCTATTGCTATGAACTTAGAGGCTGACACAGACGCCTCCTTTCTTGCAGGTCCACTTCAAGCAAATGAATGAGAGAAATAGAAGAGCTAGGAAAGAGGTGTTATCTTGAGAAAATGAACACATCTTGTGTACAATCTCTTATGGCAACAATTCTGTAAAAAAGTAATGTAATTAAAACAGACTAGATGGCTGCTACCTCCTAGTGCTAAATATACATCCATTAGAAAGGAAAATCAAATTCAGTCTTGGGTGAGAAGAGTTTGAAGAGCAGTCCCCAGAATAAGACTAGTTTAAATGTCCTGGTTTTCTAACTTTTGTGCTTCTCTCTTTCCAGGGAACCAAGAAAGCAACTGTGTGGTGTTTAGCTGCCTATGAGGCTGAAGTCAGGAATATTGATTAATCCACCTATATAATCTGAGCATAACAAAATAGTTACATTCTTGATTAGAGAGCTGATATAACTTCTCATATTTTGGGGTTTTCTGTGGACTTTTACAAGTATATAGCATAAAACTAAAAACAAACAAACAAACAAACACAAACTCAAAGAAAATGCAAGCTGAATTCCTAATTATTTAGAAGGCATAGCCAAAGTCATTCGAACACAAAACAGACAAAGACTACATACAGGAAAATTAAAGTATGTTTATTTCACAAAATGAAATTTAGCTAAACCAGACCTTCCTATTTGTTCAGGATCCCACTCACTGCTTAGTCTCATTGCACACCTTTAACAGTGGTAATAAAGTTAGGAATGGAAGCAGGCTGTAACTATGAAAACTAAAGGCTTCTCACACTGGATTACTTCACTCTGCCAGCCCTTTCACTAGAGACTACATGTAGGTCTTGGCTACTAGAATTCACACTTTCATGCTGGAAAATATTTATAATAATTCTTACGTTTCCAGGGGTGCAGATCAGCACTAGTTCCAACTTAAGGGATGTTTGCCATGTACACACCAAACAGAAAAAGATGAAGAACTGGAACCAAGACCCAGTTATTCTGCTTTCTCCAGAGGAGAAGCTATTCTCTCACTTGGCAAAATATTCTTCTATTAATAGATAAAGAAGAAGAGCAAAATCTCTTATTTTATGTAAGGGCTTTAGAATCAGAGCATCACAATTCCATTTTTACTGTTACAATTCCCAATAGCAATTGCAGGTTATGAGTAAGACAGCTCACTGGACTCCTGAAACAAATAATGAGATCTGTCTAACAGCATTTCTAACATTTCATTTCAGTGGTTTTGCCAGTGGTCAGGCATAGCCATCAAGCAAGTTTGTCAGAGATCGACTTTTGATATAAGAGGGTGCTGTGCTATGAATCATTTTAAAAGGTTAATGGGATTTAACAATCTTATTACTTTTTACCTGATATTTTGAATTTCATTCACGGAAAACTTCTCTGGTTTTTTCTATGTTGCATAGAATTTTTTAAGAAGTTACATTTCTTAAGATGCCACTTAATTATCTCCACTTTGACTAATGTAGATAGAGGACAAGCACGGCTAAAATCCAAATGGCTTTCTATCTTTCTCTACTGATTTTATCTGTTTAACTTTCTTAGGATTTTTGGAGAAATACTAGAAGTTTCAAGTGAAAAATATCAATAAAAATTAGTACCTTATCATAGTCTTCATCTTGGAAGAGAGGTAAGTTAGAAAGAACATTACAGAAGTCTACAAAATCATGAATAGCATGAAGAGAGTGGATAGGGTTTAACTGTTCTCTGGCTGCTGTATTTCAATAACCAGGGGGCATCAAATTAAAATAAAAGACATACCTAAAAATAAAATTGATGGTTCATTCACAATGCTCAGTAAGCCCTTCAAAGTCAAGGCATAGGACGTTATTAATGCAATGGAAAGATTGAACAGAAAACTCTTAACAGCTAGAAAGTTACAACACTGTATGTGCATACTCTAGTTCTCCATGCTTCTAATGTATTTCCTTTGATTTCCTTCCAGTACTTCAGTACAATTCTTAACACATGAAAACCAGACCTTCGAATAATATTTCAGTAATAGTAGCACAAACTTTATTTGCTATCTGCTTGCATTTGACCAGTTTTTAGTACTCATAGACTGTATTAGTTCTTTACGCAAACTAATTAACTAAAATAATCCCAGACTCTTTAAAGACAGAAAGCACTCCCATTCCAAAACAAACTGCCTGGCATACAAACAGTCAATTCAGACCATTCTGTAACAGTAACTATGCATACTGTAACTCAAGAATCTTTCTGTCATCTTCAAAAAAATCTTTCTGTCCATCTTTATCAGTGTGATTTTTGTTCTTTTTTATCACAAGATTTCCCACAGAGTTCTTGAAGAAGGGGTATATCTACTTCTTTTTTTGTCTTCATTTTCACTAGGAAGGAATTTTCCCCATTCAGGTCAATAATTTAATTGCCCCATACATTGTAAAAATATGTTGGATTTTACTGTAAGTGCCTTTTACAAGTTTTCATACTGAATTATATTCAAGATTATGAGGCAGAGTTAAAATGCCCCTTGACAAGATATTGTAAAATATAATCAATTATATAATTTGAATCAAGCTTTTCCTCTTACCATTTTCTTACAGTACTTTCAGAGCAGAGCAGAAAATGATACAAGACAAGACATGGTGCCACGGGACAAAAATCTACATTATTTTTTCCAAGGTCTCGAATTGCAAGCTATTTCATTCTAGCTTTTGTGTTTACTTTCTTTTGTATTTTTCTCCACATAAACAGACTCTGTCACACAAAATCAATTGAAGAGACTTTTTTCCCTCCCCAGTATCTATCACTGGAAGAGGTAGTCCCTAAGTACTTGCATCACTACTAGTCAGTATTTCTTCTTTCTTCTCTGTCTACAATTCATGCAGAATGCAGGGCTACTAGGTAATAAAGTAAACAACCATTTAAAGAATATAATTAAAATACTAACTCCAAAAATCAAGAGAGATTTTATCTTTATACACCTATGTGCTTTAAAACATATGGTTTATTTAATATTATGCAGTCATTTTTCTAAAATTCCTAACATAATTTAATTACTTTATTGAGAGTGAAGGTGTATGTTTATCTAGTAATACAGATATGATTAAGTACATTCCAACAATTAATGAAATCCAAATGACAAAACAATTTTGCATGTGTAAGGAAGGAAGGTACCAAAAGAGACTTACCCTACTCTGGTCAGTATGTAAACTGCTTGATATATTTATGGATTTCAAATTCATCTAATATCCAAAACTAAATGTAGATTACAGCAGAAGAATATAACTATTTAAATAGGGTAAAGTAACCACTTTTTTTTCAAGCATCCGTTTGATTTCATATCACTGAGCTTATGTGAGATCTTACAGTACGTACTGAGCTTTATTATGCAAAAACCAGGTGGTCACCTAAGAAAACCAATAAATCTTTTGTGATAGCAGCCAGAACAATAGTAAAATTATGTTTTCTCCTAATGCAATAGGAAAAAAAATAAACATTTAGAGTAATCTTACCAGAGCTCTGCATTTCACATCTATCTTCCTTTCAGGTGCTGCAGGTATGCTGTTAATCTTTAAGGAAAACCACACTTTGCAATTTGAAGAACTTCCTCCTACGTACAAAAGAATAAAAGGTTCCATAAATCATCTCACGAGGTGATCACTTATAGCAGCATTCAAATCAATGAGAAATTTTGGCTTTTATCAGAACTGCCAGTCATTGTTCATTTGGAGACAAAGAAAATCATGGATTGATTTAATTGCTGTCAGTCAACTGCCCTATCTAATCCTTTCTCATCTGGGTTCAAAATAGTAACAAAATCAATATATACACAAATTGAAAGGAAATAGCACTTTGGCAAATGAGTTTATTTGAATACTATATTGTTTTAGAATTTTAAATATCATTGATTCACAACTATTCTCCTTCAAAAAAGAAAAAAATTTTAAAATCTAATTGTTTTAATTAAGTAAAAGGTAATTCACAATAGATTCAAAATCTGTGTTATTTGTTAAACAGATCAGAATTTCCAGTTACATGGAATCCATCCTCATATACATGTTCAAACGTGTTCATACATGATTTCTACTGTAATTTATTTTCCTATCAGCCTGTCTGTTCTGAGCTCTAAATATTTTGATAATAACCAAGACTGCACTCAAGAGACTGAGAAAGGAAAAAGATGCTGAATACATGCATCAAAGCAACAGAGCATCAATAATATATTATTAGATATCTTATTCTAAATTTTCTTCACAATGTCTTGTAAGACTGTGGTCAAAAAACAACGACAACAACAACAACGAAACAAAACAAAACAAAAAACCAATGCTATAAACTCCATAATCACACATTTAGTCACAGGAAAAACTGATCAGAAAACCAGAGGATTTGATTCCCTTCATTACTTTGTATTAGCTAGTCCAAAAAGGAGCAGTGGGAAATTTTGACAATATATACAAAAGCTGAAATGCACCAAACCTTATAACATTGAGTGGTTATAATCTCAGACAAGAAAGCTCTGAGCTTTCATTCCATACCTGGATTTTTGCCACATTCCTCTGTGAAATCTAGAGATAATTTATAAAGCCACAGAAGACTTTTCCTTTGCAGTCTTAACTTTCCTAAATCATTTTTCTGTACTTCATAATTATCATAATGTAGACATTATAATCCACTTGAATTTTTTCTTTATATATTATATACACTATATGTTTTTACATATATACTCATTAGTTGTGTTCACACAAGTTGCATAAAGCTACTCTAATTCCTAAGTCTGACAATAAAAGCATAGCTTTTAGGTCTAGTAGCTTTCTTTATAGTTTTGAGTTCAAGTATTTTGAGCTACTAAGAATTCTTTTTTCTTTTTGTAAGGAACTCAAAAGTATCTATTTGCATTTGAATTTTCATATATTTGAATGTTTAGATCCATTTCTCTTTTGATTCTAATCAGATTCTAATCAGATTCTAATCAGAAAATTAAGTGGGTTTTTTGTTTGTTTGTTTGGGTTTTTTTCTTTTCCAGAGACATTAAATGCACATCACATCACAGCCCAAGAATTACCATTCTGTGAAATCGCTACTGTGTTTGGGAGAGAATACATTGTGCGCATTTGAAAATAGTGTTCAGATTTTTAAACACTTCTCTAAATGAAATGTTTCATTTAAACAGTTTTCATAACATCTGGGGGAAAAAAAAAAAAAAACAACTGGCGGTTCTCTATGTAAGGAGGATTTTTTTATGTGAACTATTTACTAAACTCATATTCATACAAGTATTGTTTAGCATTACTCACAAAATTTGTGTAAACTGATGTTCTGTCAACTTTCACTCAGTAAGAGTATTTCTTTCTGAATAGTTGCTTTTACCACCCACTTGCATTGTCAACAAAATAAATCCTTGGGTTTTGCTCACAACAATCGCTCTTGAATGTTCTATAAGTTGTAGGTTGTTGTTTCTGGTTCAAATTTAAAGAACTTGCATGACTGAAAATAAGTCTTCTATAAGTCCTTTCTAATGTATATACCAGAACGTTATGGGCTTTGGGGCTATTATTATTTTTCTTTTCTTTCTTTTCTTAGTCTGGTACTAGCCTCGAGGTAGATGAAATTAGGTCAAATATGTTTGGAATTTTATGTTGAAGTTTTGGAAGACAACATTTATTGCCATGAGGTGATCTAGTTGCATTATGGTTGGCATTCATTAGCTGTTCCTAGCCAGCTCTGCCCATACACCTTGATGTTACCCTTTTAAAAATGAGATGCATAAATGGATACGTTGGATATAATAGCAGGTAGAATGGTAAAAATGTAGATTTCTTAAAAAGAACCCTATTCTACAGTTATCCAGCTTCTACTTTTGGAATGTCATGTTGACTATAAGTGTTGTTTTTGTGTGTATTTGGAGGTTTTGTTTTGTTTTCACACTGTGGCTTTTACATTTGTCTTTTTTCATGTATAAACTTTTAAACATTTTTATAAGCATCAGAACTGTCAAATAGGAATAACAGACCAAGATTAAATCTGTTCTTGTTTTTTGTTTTCCTCATGTTAAAAAACAGGCAGTAGAAATAGGCACTTCTTCTGTCTAGTTCAGAAAATTTTTATTCTAACTCAGAAATGTTCCAAGATGATGCCTTTTCCCTCACATAAGATGTCTCACTTCAGAATGTAATGTACTTACAACTTTTACAACCCAAAACAAGGAACACTACTGTAAACATAAACACACGCACACTTATTACACAACTTCATCTCTAAACTGGCATTGATATTCTGAATGCTTTTCAAGCCTCTTCTCAAGGCCAGAGCGTAGAATCGCAAAATGGTTTGGGCTGGAAGGGACCCTAAAGCTTACCAAGCCCCAACCCCTGCCATGGGCAGGGCTGCCCCCCACCAGCTCAGGCTGCCCAGGGCCCCATCCAACCTGGCCTTGAGCGCCTCCAGGGATGGGGCACCACAGCTTCTCTCACAGGGCAGCTGTGCCAGCGCCTCACCGCCTTCTGGGGAAAGAATTTCCCTTTAACAGCTAACCTAGATCTCCCATCTTTTAGTTCAAAGACTTTTCCTTTCCACCTACAATGAGACCATAATGAGGTCTCCCCAGAACCTTTTTTTTTTTCCTGATCATCTTTGTGGCTTTCATCCATGTCCATGATAGGAGATAAACCTGGCTTGACTTCAGGCCTGTATTTATCATCTCACTCTCAGATTTCAATGACAGAAAAATCCTTAGCCTGCTTCATGCAAGCAACAGGTCATGGTCTTGTCAGATCTCATTAAAAGAAACAAAACAAAGTTTGGTTAGTTCTTCACAGAGAAATCACCAGCACTAAAAAGGAGTGAATCTTCTCAACATAAAAAATGCATTTATGCAAACAATTTTATGTTCACAGTTCTTCTCCCTCAGCCTCTCCCTTTGTCAGTAGGCTTCTGCCCTTGCTAGTTACGCTCTAGCATCAGCCATTAATGGTTAGTGCAGAGCAGGATTCTTCATGTCAAAAATTGCAAATTCAAATTATATTAGTATAAAACAGCTTTCTTTTTTTTTTTTCATCTTTTAGAACTTACCCTTATTTTTTCATATATGAAAGAACTGGAAGCCTGGGAAGCTGCATAATTTCTATTACATGTAGTTACCCAGAATTTGAAGAAAAAATCCATATTCATCTATCTATTCCTTCATAGCAGCAAGGCAATTTCTTTGATTAATATTTATCTCTAGTAATTACTTCTGAGAATAGAATATTATTTATTTAAAAGACAACTATTAAATTGTAATTTACATGAAAATTAAATTTGAGCTTTCAGTATACTTTCCAGGTTAAAATTTTCACAGGCACATTCCAAGTCTCATTCTAATTTGCACGACATGCCAAAATCATTGTTTTTTTCTCCATAGTTGAACATCTAGCCAGCCAAGAATTTTGCCCTACTATTCAGTAATGAAAACAAATTGTTTCTCCTGTAGAGGTTTTTTCATTTGCTTGTGTAATTTTCAAAATATTATAAAATTTGGCTTAACAAACCAGCGTTTGTTAAAGCTGTATACTTTTAATCTTATAGTTTGGATCATTTACCGATGTCTCACTCTAATTTATAGGAGGGAGAGGAGGTACTTTGATATATGTATACCTGGCATGAGATTAAGAAACAATGGTTCGAATGTTGATCTGACCAGTTTATTACAGATCTTAATTAGGGAGATGGGAAAGGGGAGGACAGACACTGTTACATATTAGGGTGATGGAGAAGGGAAAGCGTGCACTAGAAAAGATAGGAAAGAAACAAGAATTGCATGAAGCAGGGATAGCCACCACCAGAATCCAGCATCGGCCCTGTTGCACGCCATTCTGATGATCTGACGCAAAAGCGCAGAGGGAGAGCAGCAGCAGCGTGGCCAGCCTTGGGCAGCAAGAAGGTGCAGTTACTGGGTAGGTCCAGGAAGAAGCCACAGGTAAATCCGGGAGGAGGCAGCAGTTGTCTGGTAGCAGGCTCAGGAGAGAGTCCATCACCATGCAGGCATCAGCTCGTGAGGCCTCTGATGGCAGACACCTTTGTTCTTCTTCATGTAGGCATTACGTCATGAGGAATCTGTTGTCAGAAAACCTTTCTTCTTTGTGAGGAATCTGTTGTCAGAAACCTTTTCGGGGGAGAGAAGCATCAGCATGGCCAGCCTTAGGCAGGAAGCAGGTAGGGTGCACAGCAAGTTCAGGAGGGAGAGAGGCAGGTTGTGAGGCTTCTCATGTCAGTAAACCTCATCTCATGGTTATCTCTTTTTTATCCTTCTTCTGCCAACATGGCATTCCTGGATGCTTGGATAAGAGTCATGTGCAGCACCACCTGAGATGACTATCTCCCTTGAGATAAGCCCACACAAAAGACTGCTTCCCAGCAGCTTCTCTCTCTCTTTCTCTCTCTCTCTCTCTTTCGTTGACAAAGAATTTCTCAACCCTGGCTTGGACTTGTGCATCAAGCTTTGAGGCGAGAGAATAATCTCTTACACCTGAAGAGTAAGCAGTTGTGAAATCCCTTTCTTTCACTGGCAAAATGCTTTCCTCTGCTCATTTGGGTTAGAATACATTACTGTCTTGTAGCCACAAACTGAGATTTCTGTTCTTTTTCCCCTTCCTTGCCCTTTCCCTAAAATTGCCTTTCATCCTATATCTACTATGTCAACCTTTAAATTTGCTGCCAAGCACCAGCAGTTATATATTGGGTTAAAAATAGAAAAGATACTTCCCTCCTGATTAGGATACAGCTGTCTATCATTCAGCTGGATTGCACATCACTGATGATAAAGGAAGATTTGCCTTGGTCTACTGAAAATTCTAGGCCCTGTGGGTGTTTTGCAAGCGTAGATATTGATGAGAGAAATAAATTGTAATGCTAAATAAATGAAATTATTTCAAATGCCTTATCCCAATTTTACAGACTTCTCATATTGACAGTATAAGTATGATTATTTAAGCAAAAGGATGAATTAAAGTGATATTTTCAATTTCAATGTGTGTTCTTTTGCAGTATTTTTCCTAACATTTGCAGAACTGGTATAGCAATGAAAGAAATAAATTCAAGTTTAGCTTTAGGTATATCATTAAGAATGCTCTTAGATGTGTCTTCTGGGATATGTTTTTTAGCAATAACAGGCAAGGGAATAAAACAGCTTGATTTCTTGGTTCTACAAAAAGTTTTCAAGGCTATTAGTTATATAAATTCTCCTTAGGTGGATAACCTAAATGTTGTTCTTATTGTATGTTACTGTACTTTACAGAACATGAAATTAAAGTTTAAAAGACATTTTACCTATACCTCTATAATATGTAAATATGTGATCGTTCTCAACATATAAAGAGCTCTTCACTGCTAGGATTGGAAAAATCAAAATGTTGACTTCTTTCTGTCCATATGCAATCACTGGAGTCATCTCTAAGAGACAAGAGCTGTTGCTCATGAAAACTCATCAGCTGTACATATGAGTCATGTCTATTTAGTTTGTTTTATTAGATGAAGAATAAAGATTTTAAAAAATAAGTTATTTCAAACAGGCTAGATGAAGATTTATGTTGCTCATTTTTCAAATTTGACTGGCTTTAGCAATCTAACAATTATATAAAAAAGACCTAATATTTCTCCTCCGGTCTTTCCCTGACAACTTATGTTTTTCTACCATTGTATATTTATAGCTAATACTTTTAACATAAATTTAATGCGTTTCTTTCAACTTATTTAACAAAAACCTCACATCTATGCCAACTGTCTAACTAGTTAAAATATGTCCAAAGACACACAAAAAAAACATGTTTTACAAGATTTTGAGTATTTCTTCTAATGGTTTCTTAGATAAACCTGATTATTCCAGCTGAGAAGTGCAGTCTTTCTGTTTCAGTAGACACATCACTCCACTGAAAACAACTTATAAATTAAACGTTATTTTAACTGACTCTAGACATTTCTCCCCAGATTTATTTTCCATGTGAAGAAACTGTGAACTTAATTTATGGAGAAAGATAACATTAACACATTATGAGAATGTTGCAATTCTATTATCCTAGAACCTCAAAATGATGCAAAAAGGCAGATACTAATATTCATTTTTACTATGTGAAGAATAGCTCATCCTTTGAAAAGCAATATGTCTATATTTTCTTCTTGCAAGGTATCTATTAATTTAAAGTTGACACTTTTATTGTTTAGCTTATGTTTTTTCACCTGAGGGCTATACTTTTTCAGTAAAAGTAAACAATCTGTATGGCTTTTAAAAATGCTTTTGCATTACATGGCAAGACAAACTTTGCTCTAAAATGTTATTTTATGCAAATAAACACATTTGAGTAACCCTAGCAATGAATGTTCATTTAATGCATTCCTTGTAATATTGCTTAAAATAATATTTTAATACTCCTCAGACATTAATTGCATTCTTGCAGGAATCAGTAAATATATGAAATACTGTATATGTAATTTGCATAGAGTTATCTACATAAATTTACTGTCAGCTACAAATGACATAGCATTTCCTGAGGAAATTGTGGCATGATGAGTAAACTCAGAGGATTCTGAACAGCATGGAACTGCGTCAGGGGAGAGCCAAGCCAAGTGTTGGAAAGAAGTTCATCACCAGAGAGCGGAGGGCATGGAACAGGCTGCTCAGGGCAGTGGGCATAGCCCCACACAGTCAGAGTTCAAGGAGCTTCTGGACAAGTCTCTCAGACACATGGTTTGAATTTTGGGTGGTCCTTTGAGGAGCCAAGAGTTGGACTCCATGGTCCTTATAGGTCCCTTCCAACTTTGGATATTCTGTGGTTCTATGATATATATGCTAGTACATCATTCAAATACCAACCACTTGTGATACAAGTATAGATTTAATCCAAAGTTCAAAAATAGCTGATAATACAAGTAATATATTTGGCATTAGGCTCCCTCAGATTTTTATGCCTTACAGGCAATGCGTCATATGTGAACAGGAGGT
This sequence comes from Chrysolophus pictus, assembly GCA_037305975.1. Taxonomy (NCBI): domain Eukaryota; kingdom Metazoa; phylum Chordata; class Aves; order Galliformes; family Phasianidae; genus Chrysolophus; species Chrysolophus pictus. The sequence goes on from CM074576.1 coordinate 82,613,822, forward strand.
GCACAAAGCTTAAGACAACTCTAATGCTCTGGGACATGATTTGGCAGAGGGTTGTTAGATTTAGGGTAGTGTGGTTAGGTTGTGGTTGGACTCGATGATCTTTAAGGTCTGTTCTGACCTGAATGATACTATGATTCCATGATTCTAAATACTGAAGAGTAATTCTGCACACTTTAGCATCACAAGTAAAAATGTACTGGATTTCATGAAACAATAAAAAATACACTGTATTAATAGTTGTCATTTATTTGGGAGACATATCTTAGAGGAATACATTTGAAGTACCATCATAAATCTTACAAACTGTGACCACAATGTCAATGTTTGGGAGTACCCTGCAGATCAAACATCTCTATCCTGTGGCTTTCTCAAAACACTGCCTTACATTACTATTTCATTATTTACTGTCTGAATCTATAATTTTTAGTCCAGAAGATTAAAATTTTTCTATTGCTTAGATGAAACTCAAAATTAGACCACCATCACAGACAGAAACTTTGGGGGAATTTATGGGAAGATTACTATGTAATGGCTTTAGCAGTTCAAATATTAAGCAAGATGAACTGGAACCTTTCGCTAATTAAAATAAATTTGATATAATTGAAGAATGATATGGTGAAGTGTTTTGGTTGCTTAGAATGCTAAGATGCTTGTAAAGCACTGTTTAATTTCTAATGTGAAGATAAATTATATTTGCTTTAAGAATGTTATTTGATAATTATAATTACCATAGTTCAAAGAATTGGCAAAGAAAGAAGCTGAGGCTAAAGAGAGAAGACAGTTAGGATAATCTAGTCTAAGAGTGGGAAAAATATATATTCTCATAGTAGGAGAGAGAAAATAACAATTCAAGACACTTCAGATAAAAAAAAAATAAATAAAATTAAAAAGTGCCCACAAAGTAGGTAATTATTCTGTAGCTATGAAAAGACATATGAAAGCACAAAAAACCTAGTAGTCAGTATGATTCTAAAATGCATTAAAAAAGTATTGCCAAATATATACATTTTTCAGAAAGATTTCTAAGGAAAGACAAGAATTACAATATTCTTGTTCACAAAAAATTGCTTCTAAAAGTAATCTGCACGTTCCTAATGGAAAGGATAACAAGTGATAGGACACATTAAAAGCATCAGGAAAAGTTTACAGTGTTAAAGGAAGGGAAATTAACCCCCCCCCCCAAAAATGGTTAGCACCACTTAGCCTCACTTTGAACACAAAACTTATAGACAGGAGTACTAACTGGTAAACTAATTTAACAATATGTCCTGGACTATATATGAATTTCTAATTAAATCTTTAACTGTGAGTTAACTTTTATTTTACTATACAAAAATACAAGAGACTACAGTAAGAAAAGAGCTCCCTTCTTGACAGGGTTCACCTGTAAATTCTCTATCATGCTTTACTAATGATATGTAGATATTTCTGAACATCATTCATTATTCTAATTCTGTATATACTAATAAAAATATGTTTTTCCATAATACAAGTGGTATGGCAAAAATACAAAATTAGGCAACGGTGTTTTATCAACCCTGATATAGTATTTCTGCAATGTTTCCTACAGATACAGGTAGGAAAATGCAAAGATATTAGATCTGACAAGTATCTATATATTTTCTTACTTAATACCACTCTTCTATCATGATAGGAACCTTATAATCACATTTACTGTGATTTGAGTCACTTTCCTTTACAAGCTCTGCCACACACTAGACATTTCATCTTGCCTCTTAAGTTAAAGTGAAAGGCAATGCAAACACAAACACGTGAAGTTTACTCTGTGATGACAACTGTCTGCTCTCTGAAGAAGATATTACTGATTACAATTTTTTTACCACTTTCTGACCTCTTCAGCCTGTCTCCTTTGAGCATCTAAAAGCCTTAGCCATTTTAGAAAAACTGTTTAATTCTCTATACACCCATTAAAAAAAAAGTGATTCATATGAATCCTGACAATTAAGTAGGCAGATTTTCATTACGCTGCAGTAAAACCGCTGTAGATTTCTGCACGCAATTTATGTTTACAATAAAATAAGAAATGAAGTCAAATCCCATTAATCTTTGCATCAAATAATTTTATGTTTCCATGCTTCCACACTAAATAAAACCAATCCTTTATTAATTTCATGGATATTATTTGTCACAATTACAGATGCTAAGCTTTATCTCCCTATCTTCTTTACAATAGGAAGCATAAATTGTAACACTGATAAATAATGTTCTTGTTAATTTCTCAGTAAATTGGTAGACAAATAAGGAACTGTTAAGCATTGAGAGTTCAGTGAAAGCAATCCTATAAATATTTGTAACACTAAACAATAAATAGTATAAACACTATGAAAGCCAAAGCACTTTTCCTAAATAATGTAAGCATAGCTACACACATTAACAGGAATTCCAATCATATTTTTATAATTCCTTCTAATCTGCCACAAACAAACAAAGCACCAAACAACAGCCTTTGTAAATCCCTCAAAAAAGAGGGATTTTTAAAGTAGTTAAAACAGGGGGAAAAGGAAATTGAAAAGGGTAAAAAAAAAAAAAAAAAAAAGGTGATTTTCCTAACTGAGCATGGAAATACATTTTATATCTCTAAGAGTTATTTATTAATACACTTTAAATGTTGCATGGACCTAGCCTCCACGGTACCCGAGGATGTACATCTTCACTAAATTCATTTTTCTTCTCCTGGAATAATTGTAATTTTCAAATGTGCAATTCTTCTATTTCAGAGCATCTTAGTATGTATCCAGCATGCTTCTGCAACCAGGTATGGCTGTAAACCATTCCGATTTTTGTTTTGATCACTATTTAGAAATAGACTGTGAAAGGTAATTCTGTTACAATTAGACCAGAATGGTCTAACTTAAAACACAGATTCAAAACATAAAGGGCATAGGAAGAGAACCTGCTCACTTTTTTACCTGTTTATCTCTTCAACTGCATATAGAAAAGCAGAGATCATATGAAAGACAATCCAGAACTTATCACTTACAAATCAGGCTTTTAGTAAACCACACAACATAGAAGACATTATATGGAGTAATAAAGGAAAAATTGTTTATCTCCCTGAAAATTTATTGGTAGCAAATTGCAGAAAGGAGACTCAGGCAAATCAATTCAACAAGTATGAGACTTAGATGTGTGTAGTCTTCATGGAAAAACATAGGTCAAAAGTTCAGTGGAAGAAAATTAATATAGCTTATTGTAGAACAGAAAAGGAATACAAAAGTACCTTTCCATACAGATAAACAAGCATGTATTCAGGTCTCAAAATATCAATCTAAAATAATCATGCCTGAAAAGAAAAGCACTAACTGTGTTTGTCGAGTGGAAGAGTATTCAGGGTCCTGTAAGGTTGCTACAGACTGTCAAATAATATACATTAAAGTGAGGTCTGACAGACACTTCCACGGTAAAGAATATTCATTGCAAATTGATTCAAATTTTGGATGTGAGCTGAAATGTGATATTTAACAGACAGAAGCAATGACACCAGAAAGTATTTTCTCAGCTAACAGAAAAGCAAAGTTACTTGTAGCTGGATACTTTCCAGAATCTGACAATTCATTTACCTTTTGACAGATCGTTGCTACGTAATCTCCAGCAGACATATACAAATAACATAGAAATTAACACATTTCTTGATACACGCACCCTATGATTTTGCACGGTTTGAACACTTTACCAGAATCATGTCAGCAAACTTAGCCACTTACAATAATACATTTTAATAGTTACTGTAAGCAGAAAGGAAGTAGAAACTGGAAAAATAGCCCTATTGCAATCCTTTTCTAATACCCTAACAGCATTCAAATTATTTTTCCAAGTTTGTCTTTCTAGGATTTCATTAAGGCATATTACATCAACAATTACCAGAATCAAAGCTGCTCATCTAATTTGACACTTCACAATGTTGTTTGCATTTTTGTCTCCTCTAATGTACAAAGGGCAAGACTCACAAATTAAAAAGACGGTGACTGGAGTTTTTGCTATACAAATGAGATTTATTAGAAGAGTTCGCAAGTGCCAAAGTCTAAATTTATTAATTTAGCTTACTTGTTCCTATTTTACATTTGCTCACATCTTTTCTGAATTAACCTTCCAACTCAAAACTGTCAGAGCCAGTTGCTTTTTCTGCTTTTCCTGGAATTTTCTGGCCAAAGAATTCAATAACAATTACTCTAAGAAAATACACTTTTTTTTTTTTTTTTTTTTACGGTAATAGTTTTTCGCTATTTTGCTGAGAAGCTGTAGCACATCACTTAGAGCAGGGTACAACATTTTTCAGAACAGTCACTTCAATTATAGAAGCGTGTCTTTTACTATTTCTATGAAGATCCACTAAAATTTTACAAAGTTTTTTACTTCCAAAAATTATTTATTCATTCGTGCATATATATGCCAATGTCCAATGTCTAAACAGTACACAAAGCCCACTTGTACCTAACACATCCTAGCCCCTCACCATTCCCACGAATGCAGCAGATTTGAAGATCTGGAATAATTTCAACTTCACAAATGAAATAAAACGCATATTCAAGAATAATTATAACTTAACAATGACACACAAAACTCCTATTTGCTATAAAAATGTATTCCTCACTTAGTGGATCACATTAAGAAGCGTTCTTACAAATATTTATAACATTTTAGAAGAAATTAATATAAATTTCTCACTTTCAGTGTAGCTAACAAGCCTTTTACAGCTTTCCTCCATGAGAAATAGCATGTGCAGGTTTTACTTAGTTCAAAAAACCCGGCAGTCCTGCATGATTATTTTGACTGAACATAATGGAAAGGTATGCATGTAATCCAAGAGCACCAGAAAATGACGGAGCCTTTCAGAGATGATACAGTTTGCTTTAAATATAGCAAGTTCTCCAGGAAGAATATACAACGGTCTTTTATGAGAGATGCATTATGTTCTACGTGGCAAAACAACACGTAAGTAATGGGTCGTTTTCTTATAGTAGAATATTTATTCGACCATGAATAAATAGCATATGGCCTTTTAACAGAATGACTATTCCCACTGAGAAACAAGACCCTGAATCAACCTACAGTGAACAGCAAGGACCTACAGGTGAAGGACAAATGAAGAAATGTATGGATTCTTATAGAAATCAAGTGACGCTAAAGGTCAAAGACTAAGGTGTGATACTCCTCAAAGAGGCCACCAGGGCTCCAAAGTTCAGTTTAACTCCCTCTGTGACAATGCCAGCCTCACTCAGCAGCAGAATGTGCTTACACCTATGATTGTAATGGTTAAGCGTTTTCTGACAACTGTTCCTTCTAGATATCAGTGACAGTATTATCCTGTGTTGTGGTAAACAACACACACTAGTAATATACTCATTTTGAAACATTTTTTGTTATTTCTGAAATGTATATTTGTTGGTAAAGAGAGCAATGACTTTTGAATGCCTAAATTTTCTGAAGGAATAACTCATGAGATATATTACAAAAAGATAAGGGAAAAACCATAAAGAAAGAACAAAGTTGCTTGGTCCATTTCTTTTTAATGAAAAAAACAACCCTTCACAAATAAAGTTATATTTCAAAATCAGTGCCAAATATAATAAACAGAAATAAATAATGCCTTGAAAATGCATCCAAATCTAACCAAGGTTTTTACGCACACATATTCTCACTCTCTGTTGACAATGTATAAAAAGCCATCTGTTTTTTGTCACAGTGGGAAAAAATACTTCCTTAATATTCACAGTTTCTTAAATATGTGAAGATCAACTGTAGATCTGCTATGCCACAGAGGAAATAAGGTAAAAATTTTAAAAGAGACACTAGATGCCAAAACAAATGAATCACTTAATGGACAAGAAACATCAACTGCCAAGTCAGTAAAAATGTCAGAATTGTCTTTTCTGATTACTTTGGTAAACCTGTCTCATAATTGAATGTAAGAGACTGCGGAAACATCCAGTGGCTGGGATAAATTAAAAAACAGAATTCCATATGGACTATTATTTTGCAGCTGATATAGAAATAAAAATCAATAGCAAATTCTAGGAATAGTCTATGGAATGGATAAGAAGTTCTGAGATATGACTGAAATTAATCTATGAAAAAACAATGAGATGAACCTACAGTTTTTTTACTAGTAAAAAATGAACTTACATAGCTAGAATTACCTTATCACAAATACACTCCTTAGTAACTGTTCAGCTTCAAAGGTCAGCAATGGCAGCAGTATATGGTACAAAATTGTCCACATAAGAAAGTATAGTCCAACTTGTAATAGGGTTATAAAAATAATATATGGAGGAGTCTGATCAGGAAGTGAAAAGACTAAATTAAACTGGACAGAGAAATATGGTTTATTTCCCCTGGCTGGAAATTAATATGATTCCGGTTATCTTATGAATATCATTTTGACTCAATCTATTATTTTAATTAATGTTTCTGAACTGTTTCATTTTCATAAGCATGCAACAGCAACACAACACAATATAGCATAATATAGTATAATAATACATGTATGTATTATAATAATAAAAATATATGTAATATATCATGTATTATAGTATATAAATATAATAATAGATATATATAGCTACACCTATAAACATATATAAAACTATATGGATCTATTTATAGAGTAGCCTAACTGTTGAATTGCCTTCTTAGGTCGTAAGAATCTATTCCTTTGACTGAAGGACTGAACATACACCTATGCTCTCACCCTTAAGCAATAAGTTATGCTATGCAATTACTTTTAGACAATCTTGTTGAATTTACTGTAATTGCAATGTATCTGTAACGTTTGGATTCATATAATATATTCAAGTAGTTATTCAGATGGGGAAAAAAATGTGGAAGACTTTAATAAATCCCATATTAGAAACTGAACTTATGATTCAAGTGTTAGGATGTAAAGTTTGACTTTTTCTTGTTTTCTGGCTCACTGCATACTTTCACAGCTCATCACAATTGAAACAGCATGAATAGGGGAGACTAGTAGGGACCTTCCCTTTATCCTCTCCTCACCTCAGTATTTTCTGCCCACACACACTTGTGCCTTTGTTTCATGATTGTGTTCTGCCTGTGTACTTATGAGTCACTACTTCCTCAGGGGTAAAAAATTAGAATTGTTTGTAAGCACGACAAAGCAGGAAAGGCAAAATGATGATGCAGATAAAGAGCATCTCAAGCACTCAAACCTAATAGCAAGGGCACTGGTTGCAAAGAAACTACTTCTCTATTGCTAGCTTACTTTTTTGTTTCAAAAAAGGTTATTTCATATACCACTTGATGTGTTCTGTCACAGACATCAAGGAAAGGGTTTACGTTTAGATCTATCATGTTAGCCCTATTGTTGAAGAGTGGATTAAAAGAAGAAATTCCAGTGTGGTTATGCTGCTGCGCTGTTTCGATTTAGCAAGGTGTAAGTAAACGCCTGTCACATCATAGGTGAACTTGAGAAGTCCAGAGCACATCTAACCAGGTAACCATGACAACTACACCCATTCCTTTTGCAAAGGATTTTTTTTTTTCAGAATATTCATATTAAATTGGCTACTAGTAGACAAAATTCTCTATACATACATATGATATCTGCCAGACAGAAGGACTATGTGTTTCAGTAATATACCATCTAGTTAATTTATTATTATAATTTCGAACTACTTTCAATTACATAAAAAATTCAATCTGTTCATATGCAAATGTAATCCTGCTTGCTATGATATCCAAAAAGATACATATTTGCAGGTTTACAAATGAACTGACTTACATGCGGTTATGGTAGTATGGCAATATTAAAACATCTGCTACATGAAGTATGGTGCAACCTAAAATTCACAAGCAGCCTTGCACTGTGAGCAATTACAGACTGCTATGATTATTAATTTTCAATAGGCTATCATGTTTACTTTGCACAGATTTTTAATTACGTGCATACCATGCTCTACAAAATTCTATGTGGGCCATAGGTCCTTGAAGCAATGCTACTTCAGAACTGTTTCAAAACAACATGTTTGTTTGTTAGTGGAATCAAGCTGTTTTGAGTTTCAAAAGCGCACAGGAAAATGCATAACACTTCACAGTCTGCATTACTGCAAAAGAGCACCTACTGAGAAAGCTAACAATAACCAAACATTCTCTTTTGACAAAGGAAAAAAGGATTAAAACGATTAATCCTTAATGTTTTCCATATGCAGAACCATCTCCAAGATTTGGTATGCACTAGCATAAATACAAATGCAAATGCTAGAAAAATAGCAAAAAAAAAAAAAAAAAGAAAAAATTTAAAAAGCCACCCTGGTTGGTAGTTCACATTTTCAAATACACATACAGTTTGCACAGGGATTTTTTCCTTCAATAGTTCTCCTGATTTTTTTTTCCTTGGACAGAGACTTAAACTAATCTGAAGGTGGAGAAAAAATAGCATCATTTGCTCCAAGAGTAACATCTCCTATTTATCTACTTGGAAACTACAACTGATACAAAGAGCATACACTATTTAATAGAGAAAATTTTCAGCTAGAAAATACTACTTTTCAACATAGTCACCACTTTTAGCTATGCATTTCCAGCAGCCACGAACAACATGCATGCCGTGCTCGTAACAACTGGCACTAGCAGAAGTGACCCACTATTTTACAGCTGCTATGATGCCATCATTGTTGAAATGCAACACCCGTTGCCCCACTGCGCTCACATCCACTGGTTTGTCTCCATAAACATTCAGCAAGCATCAGTGAATGTCAATGGGTGCCATTTTTCCACATGGAGAAACTCAATGATACAGTCTTTGTTTCAAAGGCACTTCCATGTCAGACACCACTGTGTGAGGCTGCCCCTCTGCTGTCATCTGTTACACAGCAACAAAATGTAACAGAATACTGGTGGAAACCAACCACCAACACTGATCTCTGATATCGCGGGTCAACAAAATAAAATAGGAAGCATTAAGTTTCTACCAGCCCTTTAACTTACAGAATGCAGATTTGACTGAAAATAGCTTACTTGCACAATCAAAATTAAGGAGGTAGATCATGATGATTTTTAAGGCATTTCTGTTTTTTACAATGGAACAGTATTAATACCAGAAAAGGTATGCATCCAAGAAATATCAATTATACCCATAAATGTATATTAAACACATTACTCCATTAACGCAGATTAATTCCTAACATTTATCATTGCACTTTGTTCTTACAGTCTTTTTCAAAATTTCACATGAAGCAATACAAAATCTTATTTTAAATTGTCACCAAACTGACAGTTCTCCTCCTAATCACCTTCAACACTGTTTAGAAGAACAAAAAAAAAAATTTCATTAACTTTCTTACATGAATACCCTCACTGTGCTGCCACTGATGTTCAGTTCTCAGGGTCTGATTTCAAGTCTGAAAGGATGGGAGAATCACACATGTAAATGTCATTACTTTTCCAATGTGTTGGTTTCTCAATGGACCTGCATGGAGGCAGTTGTTTCTGAAGACAACGGGAAACACAGTGACTTTGACTAGAAAATGTTATCTGTCATTGAAAACTATTTTGAAAGATAAATTAGCTTTCAAAAGATAATGAAAACAGGCTTTGCCAAAATTAGTGTCTGACCTAACCACTAAGCCATGATAGAAACAAAAACCAAAAAACCCACAGTCAAATTTGCAAGAAGTACCTCTTTTTGATTGCACATCCTTCAGTTAAAAGAATATTCAAAAACTTGGAATGGCACAAACATGTAAACACATTTGATAAGAAGAATGCAGTATGAAGTACAATCTTCTGATAAAGATAAGGCTTAGGGCAGCCAGAAAAAAGACAAGAACATATAAAAATGATCATGTTACACAAACATACTGCATCTGTAGATCTCAGCTCTGAGAGACATCACCAATGACAGGAACAATAAAAGCTGTTGCTTAAGTGCCAGCTCTGTGAAAAGACTTAACTGCCAGAGAGAGAGGGAGAGATTCTGGAGGGGGTAAAGAAGGATTTGCAGCTGCAGTGCAAATCTTTGTTACTGCAGTAACTTAAGACCCTCAGCGCTTCTTCAGGGGAGCTGCTGGATCAAACGTGAGCGATGGCTCAGCGGCTCTAGCAGAAACAGCCAAGCATCCCCCCTGTTTCTCCCATGCAACACAGCAAAGAGCGTAATACAAGAGCAATTGTCTGAGGCCAGTAGTCTCTAAGAACCTTTTATAGAATAGAACCTTCCAGAACAGAAAAAATTGCTCTACTTTGAGAGGAAATTCTGACAAGTGATGAGTTGTCTGAGCATTTGATCAGACTCTGAAACAAATTAATAAAGACCAGCATTTTATAATTTTATTACACAGAAATAACTAGAGAGATGTCTTACACAAAAGACGAGCTGCGTCCTACTTTCACTCTTATCAACCACTTGGCCTCAGTTTAGTTTTGGATCCCATGAATTAAAAAAAGAGAAAAGAAAAAAAATAGCAGCTCTTCTCTTGAAAGACAGAAATGCACTTTGAACAAAACTGAGAACACCTAGCATTGAACAAAGGGGCAAGCCCCTGTCACTACCTCTGTGCTACAGAAATGTTGATGGTGTTCTTTAACAACAAAAAGAGGATTTTTGCAGCAGTGGTTTCCAATGCAAGCACAAAATGTTTGGTTTGTTGTTTTTGTTTTTTTTTCTTTTAACTGCATCTGAAGGAGAAAAATAGAATGAAAAAATTCAATATCATTTTTTTGGAAGAGTATAATGAGCAATGTTGGTATGAATGATGAAGAAGTCATATGACAACTATACTAGAAATCATCTGCCTCTTCTACAGTCATACCTAAAATGTACTTTAAAAAAAAGGAAAAGCTAAATATGTATTAATTTATATGATGCATGTGTGTAAGTACCTGAAGATGATACTGTATGTTTAGGTGTGCATGACAAGGAAACATTATTTGCTGGCATGTTCAAAAGGAATATTTTACCAAGTGACAGCAAGACAAAAATTTCTGGTTTAAATGTGCTATCATTAGAGTTGTTTTATAACTTTATTCAGCTACAGACAACCTCATGCTTGTTTTGGCTTGTACACTTTCCAGCCTGGATGCTATTTTTCCCTACGTGGGAAGTCTACTATTTTCTGTTATCCTGGAAAAGTAACAGAAGTGAGGGATTTCTCAGCTTTCGCTTGCCCTCCCTCAGCATGTGATGACTCTGGTCAAATGCAAGACATCCCTGCAAATTGTTTTCATACTACTACTGGCATGCATGTTGCACTTAAGTAATCCTATATTTAACTGCAACTTGAAGATATCTATTCGTCATTCTACTTTGATGGGAGGTAACAAAAACGGCTGTAGCAATACTGGTAGAAAAGAAAACTGCTTAGGATAAATTCAAGCCACTGGTAGTTCCTCTTTGAAGAACATTCAGAAAATGACTGCTATCAGTATATGCATTAGATGACACTTTGTTAGCTTACATCTCTACTTAGCCATTTTCAACAGGTCTTCCCCTCATGTAAAGGAGTTATAAGTATCTAGTAGAAATGAATGACTGTGATGGAAAATTTTGTTTTGTGAAAAGACTAGAAGCAGTCAGTCGACTTAATGGTGAGACGGAAATTTGCTGTTCCTAGGATGCGGACATTGTAAAGATGTATTCTTTGTATTGAAGAAAAAAATTATATCATTAAATAATGCCTTTGCAGGGAAGAGTCACTTCATGTCCTACTTTAAGTCTACATTAGAAAGTAATCACAATGATGTCCTAAACATTCTTAAAAATCATGAAACTTGAGATAGTACAATTTACTAGAAACACATAGGTAAGATAAAGATATAACTACATATGGTAGCATAATGATAACAAAAGATGAAAATTGAAAGATGTAGTAACTCGATACAGCCACAAATGAATAAACTGTGCAGATTACCCCAAGCACCAATGGGAGCCAGTGCTCTCTTTTGACTTTACGCACATAGATCACTGTGCAGTGAAAAAGGGTGCTTATTGAGAACAGATTACCTGGTCCCCCTCAGCATGCTATCAGACTGACTATTCACCATCTATTAAAAATATATATTCCAATTGCATCATCCAATCACATACAATTAGTGGCAAACCAAGCTCAGCAAAGGGCACATCAATAATAATAAGGAAAAAAAAATTAAAAAAAAGAATTTGCTTTGGGTTTTCTATCTAAGAAGAACACCATTGATTTACAAAATCAGTGATTCATACAGTATTGAGAAATCCACTCAACTTTTCTTTCTGCTACTTTCAGTCACCGCTTCTACTAGTTTTTCATTTATGATTCCTAACTTTGTAAGGCCCAAATATCTTACAAGAGACACGATTGCTTTCCTTGTGACAATACACTTTTGTAATGTAATAATTATTTCTATAGCTAAAGCTTCCATAAAAATGTAAAGAAGAAAAACAAGATATTCACTAAAAAATAAACAAAAACCACTGTCTATTTGCTGTGCACTTCTAATCACAACTATATATTCCCCTGGAACATCTAAAATCCAGAAACTGTTTATAATAAGTTTTGAGATCACAACTGGAAAGCAACCACATATTTTAGAATATTCTCCTCCAGACTTTACTGTAAATGACCAAACAAGCACCTGAAACTAGAACTTAAAAGAAAGCTTATTCCACAAATGGAATGGAATGGTGTGAATTTCAGCAACTGCTTGCTTTGACATTAGTACTATTAATAGTATTGGACACTTTTAAAAGAAATTATTTAACAAAGGTTTCCCCTTTTAAAAAAAAAAATAGAAAATCAGCTTAAAATTTCATTAAAATATGTGAAAAATTCAACAAAGGAGAAATCTTTTTAGGAAAAAGCATTTGACTTGACAGTTTTATAAGACGTGGCCTGACATAAAATAAGAAAATAAATAAATAAATAGATAAATAAATAATTAAATATACAAGTTCTCACAAATGGATTAACTCATCCACAACAATAATACCTGCATTTGCTGCACCAACAGTCTGTGGTGTCTTTGTTGACCATTTCTTAAATGCCAGTTCACCATCTGTCCTTTCCAATGAGCTGTTATGTTGTGACTGCTGTTGGTCTTCATCTTCAGCAACAAATGAAATTACACCTAAAACAAACAGATAACAGATGCCATATTAACTGGGGCACTAGCTTTATAAAATAAAATGCCAGACACCCATGAGTATTTCTTTAGTTCAAAAGTAATATAAAATGAAGTAAAACTTCTAACTCCAGCTGTCAGCCATCCAATTTTAATTTATGGCAATAAAGAACACATCTTGAGTGAGTCCAAGGATCAACCATTTTTCTTCTCATAAGATTTTTCTACTTACCTGAAATACGAACTACAGACAAACATACTTATCAAAGATGATCAAATATGGCAGACAATACTAGTATCTTTCTTTCCAGTGTAAATTTCTATGCATAGAAATTTACTTTTGAGTTGGAGTTTTTTTCAGGTTACAGCAGGCCTCATTCTATTGCAGTAAAATAATAAATGTAAAATATTTCTATCATATACTACCGTATCATTTGTATGGTAAAATCAAGTATTCATGGAAGAAAAAATTACTCATAGATTGTAAGGCCAAGATTTTTAAATCACAGTGAAATACCTTTTCAGTTTAAAAATATAGATTAATATTTGATCGTATAAAACATAATATAAAATCCAGTCTTTCCTCAGTTCCTTTAAACAATACTAACATCATTTGGGAAGGTTTGAAATACCAGCTTTAAATAAGCAGGTTTTGCTTCTTGTATTGTATGCTTCTGACACATAACTTAAAATCCTCACAACTGCTTGGAAATGCTGCCTATCATTGCTATCTTATCTAAATGAATGTCCCTCAATATTTCAGTACATTCTGCAGAGTTTCAATACTAAAACAAATAGGTCTCACGGATTTAATTCTTGCTTCATATGTACAATGAAAAACTAACTCAAGGAGGTGATTATTTTATGATATTATACAATCAGAAATTTTCCCATTCAAGATCCTTAGCATTTATGTGAAAGGGTCTCTCAAAGGGAATTTACGTAACTGCCTCTTATCAAAGATTTTGGAAAATTATTCATAGCAAAGCTCTTTTAATTTGAAAAGGAGAACTGACATAATTTTACATGAGTCTCAGAAAAATGTGGTTTAAGAATACCTATATTTAATGGTATTTTTTCCACTTCCAGCTCCTCCCTACCAGTAGGGTAGATGGGAGGTAATGAATGATGCGTGGTTTTGTGACTAGTTGATTTTAATACTAAACTGGAAGGAATACCTGAAGTTGAATCAGGGAGCTGATGCATTTTCATGCTCCTTCTGAGCTGATTTTCTATAATGTGCTCCTCCTCACTGTAGTACATAAGCACAGAGAAGTTGCAGATTATGTTTACAAAATTATTTGGCATTTGGCACATTAGAGGAGCAGAAATAGCTAAGTTTATGTTACCTGTCTGCAGGTACATATAAAAGGAAGGTACTGACATTCATTTTAAGCTTCAGAAGATGGTTAAAGAAGTCAAAAGGAAGAGAAGAACCCCAGACTAAGCCAAGCAAGGTTTACATAGGGCCTGAGAAAGGGGATAGCAGTGAGGAACAGAGATAGCACCTCACTAGTCACAACATCTGGCTCAGAAATCCACTATGACTATACCATCAGGAACTGATCAATATTCCTGTACATATAACAGCTTATATCAGGGTTATTTACAATCCTTGACATTTATCTTATTCAAACACTTATGAATGCAGAAGGCTGCATTCATAAAAATCCTTCCATGTTTCACTGCATTTAAGGAGAACAATTTTTTATAAAATAACCCCAGTTACAGAGTTCTTTTAATAGTATGTGAGGATGAAGGAGGAACAGAGAAGAGAGAAGTGAAGAAAGAAGAAAGGGGAGAAAGGAAAGAGACAGAACTAAGAGAAAAGAGAGAGGTGAGGGAAGAGTAAGAGAAAAAGAAGAAAGGAGAAAGAAGAAAGAGTGCATTTAAATCCAGAGAAAAAAACTATGTAATTTTAAATTAAATATTAAATTTCCAGATTTTATTCCTTTGTTAATAAAATCTATGCTATCCCAATGGAAGGAAGGAAGAGAGAGAGAGAGAGAGAGAGAGAGAAAGCATATGTATAAATGCAATTTAAGAAATAATTGCAGAAAGCTCAAAGGAATAAAGTCTGCAGAAATTACTCAAGGTATATAAATATTGATGTGGGATAACACATTTTGATGGTGCTAATATCTAATGGATCTTACAAAAAACACTGATAAGCTAATCTATTTCACACCTTCATAAATAAACCTAGTACAATTTTGGTCTAATGCAGCGCAGTATTAAGAAGAAAAAAAGTGTAAGAGAAAATCATTAATTTTCATTATGATCCTAAGGATTAATATACTTGAGATGTCAATAACTATAAAGAAATGAGCAAAAAGAAGTCAAGCTATAGTTTTAAACTTGATTTTAAAAAAATATTTGAGTATGTGCTGAAATAAACTAAATTCATACATCTTAAAACCTCCTTAGAGTAGCAATTTTTTTTTCATTTCATTTTAAAATATAATCAATTTGTTTCTTACAGTCCTTTCTTCCATTCACACTGTATTTGAGAGTGTTATATTGTGCATATGTGTGCTTCAGAGAGAGGGACAAGTGATCAGGGCTTAGAAGTTTTTATTTCATCCCTAAGTAGGGGTATAGAAAAACAAACTTATTTAGCACTGCAATAAACAGTGAAGAATTCTGAGTATCTATCTGTGGCAAACCTTGAAATGTTTGAGAAATTCCAGAACTGTAAATTGCTAATGCTCAAGAATATTTGAAGAAGTGGTAGAAGAAGTATAGTAACTGCAAACCACTTAAATTGGTCAACCACTGTGCAAATAAACCAGCAATGGCGTAATTGAAAAATCAGTGAAGAATTTTGCTGTAATTGCCAACACTCAACTTTCTTTCCTTGCAGAAAACAGATCTCAAACAAACAGAATTAATAAAATTGAGGGCAAAGTCTTGATCACCAAAGGTAATTGGATTGATGTAAAGTATTCAGATTTCTGCAGAGTTCTCGATTATATCTGTCCAAGTATTTAAATAAAATATAACCAGATTCACTGTAGATGGCATGCATTTTCATACTGCATTTATCTGCTAACTTTAAAATATTCATAAATTGTCCATCATTTTCATAGATAGTGAAAGTATCTATGACTGGTTCAAAGCTATTTCAGTTTTTTTTTATCAGGGAAAAAAAAGCAAATAACTGCTGATAAAAAACTACAAATAACAAAGAAGTGTATTAATATTAAATCATGTATAGAAAGTACTATCCTTATCAGTAACATGCTCTGCATGACTTTAGTCTTTAAGTTAAGACTGATTATTTTCCAAAGACGTACAATATTGTGGTAAGAAAAATGGCTCTCCTGGTTCAGAAATGAGTGGTGCAATGCAATGACCACTATTACATAGAAGATAAAAATAGCTGATACTGCATAAATACAGGAGTTTATTGAAATCAGGGGCTACCAAAAATTCTAATCAAAAGAAGCTCACAGGCTAGGAAAAAGAGCTTTATACAATGCAAAAAAATCCTTAGCAATCTATTAACTACTAAGAAATACACTGGAAAGGTGCAGAAACACTGCAACAAAAAGTATAGTTTTAAAACAAAAAGCATAAGCTTGGCACATATATTACATAAGCTTCTTGCTTTGATTTGTGAATTTTTAGTCTTTTGTCAGCCTATGCCTCCGTGCACACTGTCATCCTACAAAACCTACTGCAGCTTACATTTCTTCAATAAGGCAATTTCTTGTATATTTATGTCTCACTGATGCTGCAAAGCAAAACATCAGTATGCTTTTTCTTCCTTCTAGTGGCTTCCTCCTAGTTTTGATTTCTCTGTCACAAGTATCACAAGGAAACTTGTCGAAACATCATAATTGACGATTTTTAAAGCATACTATGAAAACAATACTTAGTGCATGTAACACAATTCTAAACATGGAGAATTCCATCCAATAGAAAGAAATTGACAATATATTTTTTTAATCAGGTGATGCATACTTCAAAAATAAAGCAAAAGTAATTCATAAAACTAGAAAGCTCCTTTCTACAGGCTAGTTAATTGTTACATACAAAAGAACACAGACATAGTTGTGTATTTTTTGCAAAAGAAACAATAAAGTACTATGAGCTTTGGTCTCTTCTGGATATTCTGTGGACAGAAAGAAAAAGATTTAAATAAAAGATAAAGTAATATGTAGAAGGTGCTTTATCAGACTTAAAAGAAATTGCTCTATTACCTAGGAAACAAATTGCTGAACAATTTTATTTGGCGCAAGAACATTTCACGAGATGTTTATTAGTTATTATTTCTATGTTAAAAATCTGTCACATAGCTACAAACTAGCTGTAGCACAAAATATTAGCTCTCTATTGAAATCCTTCAAACGGACTTTTGAAAAGAAGTAGGCCCATTTTTTACTTAGCAATCATAAGAGAGCAAAAAGGGAAGCAAAATAAGTATAATTGTGCTGTTCCATAATTTTGTAATGAAAAAGACTTTGAATAGAAAGGAAAAAGAAAAACCATTTGCTCAGTACAACAATTTCTATGGCAAAAGTACCGTTATGAAATTGTATTTTAATATGACAAAAACATCATTAAAGAATACCAAGGTTATAAAGTTTTATACATACAATTTGGAGAGTTCTAAACTTGAAATCACTGAACAGTTCTATGACAAAGTCTTCAACTAAATATTCAACTAGCTGTTCTTTTTTCCTCACAGAATAAGATTTCACTCTATAGATATCTTTTGAGCCTGTTTTTATCCTCAATCTTCAACATACTTCCCTCCAAACAAATTCACCAAACTAAAAAAGAGTATCTTTATTTTGGAGCATTTAATGTTACTTGTGGTATTTTGTAGCTAAGAAGTACTAAGATTCCTGAATCCTAATTAATTACCAATTAAAACACTCACATCCAATCTGTGATCCTCACACTTCACGGCAACTGAAAATTTCTATGAGAGCCAAAAATTTCTATTTTTCTCAGTTCAAACTTTTCCATATGTAAGTTTCCATGAAAGTAAAAATTCTGCTTTGGGAAACAAATTTGACTTCTCACAATTGCACAATTTGAAGTAGACTGATTTCCATTCTACTTGAATCCCCAAACTAAGTAAGTAATTCCTAGATGGTGTTACCTTATATAGGACACTTAGTAGTTTCTATTACACCTAACACTGGAGAGCAAAATCACCTTCTGCCTTTCAAATCCACAACAGGAGCCTTTCTTCCCCGTCGCCATACAACAGCTGAACGATTTGAGTACATTTACAAATTTCTATGATATAACTGAAACTGTCTCTGCTCCAGGGAAAAATGAATGTGATTTTTACAGATAGTGATTAAAGCAACCATTGAGCCAGGGGTTGAATGGCAGATAACTGGGCCCTATCTCTTTCACAAACTCACTTCAGTCTCCTGTCATTATTTTACAGTATAAAATATATGAACTGTTCCCTGAAAAAAAAAAAAAAAGCATATATGACTATGCAGCTTTCGAGCTATTAACTTTTCTGTCAGGTTAGAGACACTGACTGTTCTCTTTCTCTATTAGTGAACATGTAATACTTCCAAGTACAATGGAAACCATTGTGACAGAAGTTAGGAATGACAGAACAGAGATGACGGTTCAAGTATGCCATCTCTTTAACTTTGAAGGCATGGCTTTTAACAGCTACCTTTAAACTATTGTATGATGGATCGCTTGGAATCTCTTACACTGAAGTTTTCAGGACTTATAAAAGAACTGTAGATTTGCTAAGCCGTAAGTAAGAATAATCCTAAATCTTTAAAGCCTAAGGAAAAAGCATATGTTAAAGTATAGTGTACACTCAGTATTTCCTTGTGACTAATTCTGATGGTCGAAAATTCAATTGAAAGCTGGCTCCAACTCAGAGAAAATGAATTTTTTCTCAGGGCTACTGTCTAAGCAAGAAGTACAGAAGTTTTCCTGTGGCACTACACCAAGCTTTATTGCAAGTATTTAAAAACGCTGCTATGAAAGTAACTCCTCCTGT
Source organism: Chrysolophus pictus (assembly GCA_037305975.1). Lineage (NCBI taxonomy): Eukaryota > Metazoa > Chordata > Aves > Galliformes > Phasianidae > Chrysolophus > Chrysolophus pictus. The sequence goes on from CM074576.1 coordinate 82,632,885, forward strand.
TTCAGGATGTTAGGCAATGCCTGAGGTGGATGTTGGTAGTATGGCCATAGAGGTTGAACGTTCCCACCAATACCATTACATTTTGCTGTTGTGTGACAGATAGTAGCAGAGCAGCAGTGTGACAGATGATGTCTGACATGGAAGTGTGGATGAAGCAACAGTCGGTCACTGAATTCAGAAAAAATTGCATCCATTGACATTCATTAGCAATTGCTGAACATAGATGGAGACCAAACAATGGATGTGAGCACAGTGAGGCAATAGCTGCTGCATTTTAGCAGTGGCAACAGCGACAGGGTTGCTTCCTCTGGTACAGATTTGTTCAAGCATGGCATGCTGGCTCAAGTTCATTGCTGGTGAAAATGGTGGTGACTCATGGTGGTGACTGTGTTGAAAAGTAGTGTTTTGTATCTAAGAATTTTCTCAATCAAATAGAGTTATTGTGCTCTTTGTATCTGCTGTAGTTTCCTTGGCAATGTATAGAAAACAGTACTTTCAGAGAGACCTATAAATTTTCATCATTTGCATACTGAGATGCTATTAACCTATAGCCATAGTAACCTATGTTTTACATATCAGAGACTGTAACAGTCAAAATAATAAACTAGATCTGCATTCCTAAGGACAAGACAATTATTTTTTGACATTGATAAACCAGCAATCATTAATCTCAACTTTTCAAAAAGTTAGCAGAAGGAATTTGCAGTTAGCAAACCAGAAAGTCAAGATTATACACTGAGCATTTTTGATTAAGATATTTGCCCAATATTTTGTTTAAGAAGTAGAATAAATCTAGGTTTCCTGAGCACTATTCAGTTATTTTAAGGAAAATATGATCTCCTCTGTTCCCATAATTTCCTTCCTCACACATTATAAAACCGCTAAGTGCCAGAATTCCTGCTCTTAGAAGTATGAATGTACAACCTCATTCTCATTGTGCTTCTTATATTATGATGTAAAGAAAGTAGAATTGTAGAATTATTAGTTAGCATTTGGAAATGATTAAATGATTAAGGCTGAATTATTTAAAGATATATCCATTTAAAAATATACTCAAGGCAAAATATTAAATAAGACACACTGATGTTAATGAAAGCCTGCAAGAATCTTAGTATTGTTTCATAAGAGTATCAGTATTAACATGGGCTGATGCAAATTATTTGCAATTAATTTTAGAAATGTACATTCTGTGTATTTACTCTTGCACCCTGTAGGCAACAAATTGAATTTAATCAAAGGAAATAATCAAATTTTAAATTATTGGCTCTAGTAGTGCTTAGAGAGCTACAGCTATTCAACATTTTCTGGAAAGTGCACTTGTTGATAAATCAAACACACGAATTCCTACAGTGACAATTTCCATGGGACCAATTAAAGACAAAGTTCCACAAATGTTGGCATTTTTTAAGTAGTCAACCCATTTTTAGCAGTAATATCTTCACAACTAAAAGAATGACCCAGATTAAAAATCAGTATCACCAGTAATTACAGTGTTATTTTCAGGAAAAAAAGGTTACATTGAACAGAAAGCACTACATGTAAACAGACTTGGTCTTTAATTCACAGGGATTTTGTATATTGGAGTTCTACATTTTACCTTGAAAGACTCCTCGCCTCCATGGAGATACACTCAAACTGTAAGGAACTATGTCATCTGGATCCACAGTAAGAACTGATGCACCACCCACCATTGAAAGATCTGAAGATACCTGGTAAAGAGAATATACAAAAAGAATGAACAATCAAAAGCAAGTTACTAGGGTATGAATACTATAGATAAAACTATCCATTTTACTTGCTTTGAAATGTAGCATATGATATAAAATTTGCTATTGGAAATTTCTAGTCTTTATACATATGAAATGAATACTTATAGTAAGAGACAGCATCATAAACATAATCATGTAGCAGGCAGATATCATACCAAGTAACTCAAGTACAGTAACTCAGTTAGTAATGACATATTTTACATACATTTTCTTTAGAAGTGTAACAGTGAACTTTAACACTTGTGATCTAAATTTACAGAGCAAAGCAAAATCTGAGTGTTGTTTTAATATCAATTGAATCAATTAAGTGATATGACATTTATGCAATGTCATTTGTAGCAACTACCTGAACAATTAAATTACTGGTGCAATTTTCTTACACTAAATTTCAGATTTTTTTAAACTATAATTATTACAGAAATGTAGACTGAGAGTATCTTTAATTGTATCTCATTTCTTTATCCTTTATTGTTTTACTACAGAAAGACTCTATGATCAGCTTCTCATTGATCAGAAATTTAAGTATGAGGCATGACAAACCACAGTTAATGATAATCTGGCCTATTTACTAGTTGTGCAGAAAGACAGCAAATGGACTGCATGAATGGTTCTGCTTAAATCCCCTATTCTGTTACCTTTTTCACTGGAGCAACCTGGTTTTGGTGACAGTGTTTTAAATTGATACTGCTATTTCTGCATTGAACATCTGACTACAAGTGAGGATTTTCCAGATGTGGAGTCCTTTAAAAAATATTTTCAGGATACGAAGCATATATATAATATATATATATAATATATAATATAATTTCCTATTACACTAAAAAACAGAACTCCTTCTGGCTGTTTAGGTGAATTTTAAGGAAAATCACTATTTAAGTCAAAAACACTTGAGTTTTTTTAAAACAGATTATATTTCATTAATGGTAACAGCCAGATTGTCAAGTATTGAATTGGAAGACTTGAATTCTACAAAGATCTACATTGCAACAATAAAAGCATGAAAAGCATGGACCACTTTTTTTTTTAATCCTTTTTTTTTTTTTTAAGTCAAAATATTTTGTTCATATTTTCTTTAGGAAAAAAAACACCAAGTTTATATTGACTTCTCAAGGGCTTTCCTTCTATGAGGTATTTATATAATATAACACTTTTCAGAAAAATATGACATAACAAGGACAGGTGGAAAATAAAGCTATATTTTTCAAGTAGTCATTATCTATGAAAATCTAACAGACAATCAAAATAGAGTATTGAAAGTCATGGAAAAACTGTCAACTATAGAACGGTATTTTATTTGGACTTCTCCTTATCCTATGATTCTATATTCTTTTTAAAATAATTCTTCAGTCTTGTGACAAATGAACTTATCAAAATATTAATATTCTAGTATGAATGAAATGCATTTTACAATGCTCAGTGAGGCAATTCTGCAAGCATTCTGTACCATCAGAAGGAATTTTTTTTTATTTTTATAAAATAATTTGATTCAGAATCAAATTATTTTAGACAATAAGCTGCAAAAATTGCGTATTATAAATTAAAGATCAATTTGTCAAAGAACAACAGAAATGTGAAATAATTTCTGTCATTAGAAAACAGAATAAATCAGCAAGTAATAACAGATGAAAGAATGGCATGCAGTCAATTCAGGAAGAGAAGAGGTGGAAATATAATTTCTCATGGATTGAAGTTTGAGAGGAACAGGAGAGTGTTCTGTGATCATGCATAGTTACGATGAAAAAAGGCAAAAGAAGACTGGAAGACAGGAGACCAAACTGATATTATCAGTATCAGTATTGATAATAAACAAACTAGAGATTCATTACAAAAATCAGTGATCGTATGCATAGCACAAAAGAATATCCAGAGAAGAGAGAGGTTTCTCCTAGAGAGCATAAGGATCTGAAAGAAAATAAATAGATAAATAAATAATAAGGACTTTGTTCAAATGCTAATAAAATCTGGGACACCTATTCCAAGTAAAAAGAAGAAAACTAAACAAATCTGTGAGACAGCAACCTTCTTCTTTGCCAACAAATTCACAATTCAATATGGATTTTAGATGTCTAACAACAAGAAAGAACAGGAAAACAGACTATCAAGAAAAAATCTGAGCCAGAAAGAGAACGGTGGAAAGCTTTGTTGAAGTAACATTTAAAAAAAGAAATCTTTAACTACTGACAAAAAGAAAGCACAGAAAAAAAAAAAAAAAAAAAAAAAAGGAGAGGGAGTGCTACACACTCAGAATGAAGTGTGTACTTCATAAAAGATAAACAACAAATAAAGAATCATCCTACTTTTATGGATTACACTTATTTCAGCTCACAGTGAAGATAGTAACATACAAGTGATGCTTTGAAAGTAATGCCTCCTATTTTATGCTGTTGGCCCACAGCGTCAGGATCAGATGGTGGTGGTATGGCAGTAAAGGCTGAACCTTCTCACTTGCTTTACATTACATTTTGTTTTGGTGCAACAGATGGCAGCAGAGGGATAGTCTGATAAATGGTGCATGACATGGAAGTGCAGATGAAGCAGAGGTGTGTCACTGAATTCCTCCATGCAGAAAAAATGGCACCCACTGACATTAATTAATACTTGCTGAACATTTATGGAGACCAAACAGTGGATGTGAGCACAGCGAGGAGATTGGTGTTGCATTTCAGAACTGGTAACAATGGATCACCTTCGATGGTGCAGATTTTTACAAGTGCAGCATGCAGGCACTTGTCCATTGCTGGTGAAAATGTATAGGTAACGTTGGTGACTGTGCTGAAAACCTGAGTCTTATATCTGAGAATTTTCTTTATCACATGTTATTATAGCGTTCTTTATATCTTTTGTAGTTTCTAAGGAAGGAAATAGGAAGCATTACATTCAGAGTAACCTACATATATGAGTATACATTAATGTGTATGAAATTTTTGTAAGAGAACAGGGGCTGGAAATAAACAAGATTGCAAACTACCCATGTTCTCCCCATCCCCTACTGGAGACACAAGCAGACTTCCTTAGTTTTTGTAGATAGTGGGAAGATAGAAAGAAGTCTGTAGATCAATTTAAAGAACATGGATTCTAGATAACATTGATGATTCTTATAAATAATCCGTCAACATTCTATTGTCAAAAATCTAACATAGCAACACTGTCTTTTACATCTTTACTGCTAATCTTGTAAATCTTTCTAACATTCCTAGCCATAACCATTGGAAAATATATCAGGTGACCTAAGGGATAAGACCAGAAAGGAAATCCCTCTAAGATGTTTATCCCTGCTTTCTATCAGATCCATCTTCAAAAAAATAATGCCCTTTTTCTTCAGAGAGTTTATGTATAAATTAAACCCTTTTGCAAATACATATAGATATTTTGCAATAATTACCATCTTTAATAATAAGTATTTCACATAAATCAGGAAATAATGTAACAAATCATAAATAACAATTTTAAAAATATTAAGTCCTTTAGAAAAATGTATAATCCCAAACTCCACATCACTGAATTTAATTTAAAAAAACCAAAATATAAAAGAAGTTTAAAAGGCTATAAAATTATTTCTTTCACTTCTTAAAAACAGTGTAGAAGATTTGACTGAAACCACACAAGAAAATGAAATTATTTATCTTGTTTTGATGACAAAATACTTCAGCACTACCCAGTCTTTCAAAAAAATAAAATCAAGTAAGAAATAACAGAAATTACTGAGATAGAACAGAACTTTCATTAAATATATATGTATATATATATAAACCTAATTCCACAAACCAATGTCAGTCTTTTAAATTGGAGGGGAGGGGAGGGAAAGGGGAGGGAAAGGGGAGGGAAAGGGGAGGGAAAGGGGAGGGAAAGGGGAGGGAAAGGGGAGGGAAAGGGGAGGGAAAGGGGAGGGAAAGGGGAGGGAAAGGGGAGGGGAGGGAGAGGGGAGGGAGAGGGGAGGGAGAGGGGAGGGAGAGGGGAGGGAGAGGGGAGGGAGAGGGGAGGGAGAGGGGAGGGAGAGGGGAGGGAGAGGGGAGGGAGAGGGGAGGGAGAGGGGAGGGAGAGGGGAGGGAGAGGGGAGGGAGAGGGGAGGGAGAGGGGAGGGAGAGGGGAGGGAGAGGGGAGGGAGAGGGGAGGGAGAGGGGAGGGAGAGGGGAGGGAGAGGGGAGGAGAGAGAAAAGAAAAGAAAAGAAAAGAAAAGAAAAGAAAAGAAAAGAAAAGAAAAGAAAAGAAAAGAAAAGAAAAGAAAAGAAAAGAAAAGAAAAGAAAAGAAAAGAAAAGAAAAGAAAAGAAAAGAAAAGAAAAGAAAAGAAAAGAAAAGAAAAGAAAAGAAAAGAAAAGAAAAGAAGGGAAAAGAAGGGAAAAGAAGGGAAAAGAAAAGAAGGGAAAAGAAAAGAAGGGAAAAGAAAAGAAGGGAAAAGAAAAGAAGGGAAAAGAAAAGAAGGGAAAAGAAAAGAAGGGAAAAGAAAAGAAGGGAAAAGAAAAGAAGGGAAAAGAAAAGAAGGGAAAAGAAAAGAAGGGAAAAGAAAAGAAGGGAAAAGAAAAGAAGGGAAAAGAAAAGAAGGGAAAAGAAAAGAAGGGAAAAGAAAAGAAGGGAAAAGAAAAGAAGGGAAAAGAAAAGAAGGGAAAAGAAAAGAAGGGAAAAGAAAAGAAGGGAAAAGAAAAGAAGGGAAAAGAAAAGAAGGGAAAAGAAAAGAAGGGAAAAGAAAAGAAGGGAAAAGAAAAGAAGGGAAAAGAAAAGAAGGGAAAAGAAAAGAAGGGAAAAGAAAAGAAGGGAAAAGAAAAGAAGGGAAAAGAAAAGAAGGGAAAAGAAAAGAAGGGAAAAGAAAAGAAGGGAAAAGAAAAGAAGGGAAAAGAAAAGAAGGGAAAAGAAAAGAAGGGAAAAGAAAAGAAGGGAAAAGAAAAGAAGGGAAAAGAAAAGAAGGGAAAAGAAAAGAAGGGAAAAGAAAAGAAGGGAAAAGAAAAGAAGGGAAAAGAAAAGAAGGGAAAAGAAAAGAAGGGAAAAGAAAAGAAGGGAAAAGAAAAGAAGGGAAAAGAAAAGAAGGGAAAAGAAAAGAAGGGAAAAGAAAAGAAGGGAAAAGAAAAGAAGGGAAAAGAAAAGAAGGGAAAAGAAAAGAAGGGAAAAGAAAAGAAGGGAAAAGAAAAGAAGGGAAAAGAAAAGAAGGGAAAAGAAAAGAAGGGAAAAGAAAAGAAGGGAAAAGAAAAGAAGGGAAAAGAAAAGAAGGGAAAAGAAAAGAAGGGAAAAGAAGAGAAAAGAAGGGAAAAGAAGAGAAAAGAAGAGAAAAGAAAAGAAGAGAAAAGAAGAGAAAAGAAAAGAAAAGAAGAGAAAAGAAAAGAAGAGAAAAGAAAAGAAAAGAAAAGAAAAGAAAAGAAAAGAAAAGAAAAGAAAAGAAAAGAAAAGAAAAGAAAAGAAAAGAAAAGAAAAGAAAAGAAAAGAAAAGAAAAGAAAAGAAAAGAAAAGAAAAGAAAAGAAAAGATGCTTTTATCATGTAATCACTACAATTATTTCAGTGAAGACTGCTGGCTTTCAGTAACTACAATTTTTTTCAAATCCACACAACATATGTTCCATTCTTTTATCACCACCACAGAAAATAAGAATTGTAGAATCTCACCATGAAACTGAAATCTAAGTTATTACTGCGTTTTTTTGGTACTGCTGAAAGTTTGCTCATATCAACTCATCTCTAAGGATTCTATTTTTAAAGGATAAGACCTTCCAGCATTTTACATGCCAAGTCATTACTTGCACAAAGAGACAAAGCATAAATTGAACAGATTTTTAGGGCTAAAATTTCTAAAATTAATTTAACAGTCATGGATTTTTATATTATCTTCCAAAGCTGCAATATTGTTATTCAAGATGAATAGGAGTAGAAAGTTATTCTTCAAAATTACTGTGAAGATATATTTTTCCAGTACAGAAATGTCAGTAGACATTTCAAGCCAAAGTTGTGAAAAGATGTACAGAATTTAACCAAATATACTAAAATTCCATTATCTCACTGCATAAGTGCTAGACAGCGTATGTTCCCACTTTCATTGTAATAATTGTTTCTAAGATCCTTTTAAAAATGCTTAAATATTAAAAGTTAATGCTCCCTGACACTAGGCTAAAGCTCGGGCTGTAACAGTCACTGATTTATCTGAAAAACAGACTTTTTTCAATACTATTTCAAGAATAAAAGATGTTTCCAAAGATGCTCCCATTACTTTCCCTCATTCTTTTTTAGTAAGCATGTTTTAAATTCATAAATTATTAGGAATTTAATTCTTGCATTAATTTCCATTTTGCACCAGCATGCTATAACACTGAAATAAAATACCTGTCTGTTTCACTAAGTATATACGTCAAAGAATCCTTGCCTCTACAGATGAAGCCTGAGGCTATCAAGAATGCTACATGGTCAAGATACAATTCAGCCAGGCAAACTTGTCAAGACCACAATCCCATCTAAAGAAACATGCCGCACCTAAAACTTTATCACATCCTTACTTGAACAAATTATTTCATAACTAGAAGACACACAGATGCTGCCAACAAACTATTAATTAAACTAACAGCTATTAATTTTTTTGTATCACTCATCACTGCTATGTCTTTGTCTGAGGTGAAATCTGTTACAGAAGTGTTGGGAGGCAATGTGGAAAATGAATTGATAGAAATTAGGACAGATGAATGTAGAATTGTGTATTGGACCTTCAGCAGTGAAGTTACCAGACTTGCATGGAATGTATTCTTTGGGAATCACACATAAAGAGCCAAACAAGACAAATCCCAAAGGTTTAGTAGTATATTATTTCATTTTGTTGAGAGATCTGTTACATTCTGAATGTTTCATTGTTTCAGTGTTCCATTAACACTGGAATGATCTAAAATGGATATATAGAGGGGAGAAAAAGAACAGGCATTGAGGTAAAGGGGATTGTATAGTTTTGATTATATATTTATTCTACGATACTTTTTGATATTACTAACAGTTTGTATAAGCTATTACCCAAAAGAATAGTTAACTGACTCTTGAATTCCTCTACAGAGTTTACTTTAATGGCATCTACTTCAAACAGTGCTAAGAAAAAACAGTTACGCTGTTTGTTATTTTTTACTGCAAGACCAAGCCTTGAATGAATTAAGCACTGTTATAACTAAAGTTACTGTCAAAGGTGTTGTTAGAAGCAACATCAACACATCATCAACATATCCTTCTATTATTTATATCAAGTAGACAGTTTTATATAAAAATCAAAAGAAAATGGCTTAAAAATTTTTGTCACGAGACTGACAGATTAGATTTTATAGAACTACTTCGTGCTTCCTACACTTATAGGTTGACTTGAATCTAATTTTACAACTGTTAAAGTCCACTTACAATGTAATCACTAATCTTATATTAATTCAGCATCAGATAAGTATACGCTCTCAAGCTAACAATCTACATGCAAAAATTCTTTATGAGTGCTCTTGCTATGTTTTTTTCAGACACAGTGGTAAGTTAATAATGAGGAAGTCTATTTGTTTTAATATTCTGTTGATCAGGCCTCATGAAGAGCTCAGTGGCAGTATTTGAATCTGTAGAAAATGGTTCATAAAATTTCCTCATTTTTTCAAGGAATTTTATGGTCAGGGAGGATGTGGGCCCTCCCCAGAAGGAAACTGGAGACCTGGTGATGAGGGATACGGAGAAGGCTGAGGTGTTCAATGACTTCTTTGCCTCAGTCTTCACCAGCAAGGGTTCCAGACACATCTTGCAAAAAGCAATGGTAAAAACTTGGAGAAGGTAGACCTGCCTGCTGTACATGAAGATGAGGTTCAAGACTATCTAAAAAACCTGAAGGTGCACAAGACCATAACGCCTGACAAGATCCATCCCTGGGTTCTGAGGGAACTGGCAGATTAAGTTGCCAAGCTGCTATCCATCATATTTGAAAGCTCATGGCAGTCTGGTGATTGGAAAAGGCGAAATATAATCCCCATTTTCAAGAAGGGAAAAAAAGAAGACCCAGGGAACTACAGGCCAGCCAGTCTCACCTCTATGCCTGACAAGATCATGGAGCAGATCCTCCTGAAGGCCCTACTAAAGCACACAGTAAATGAAGGTGAGGTGATTGGTGGCAATCAACATAGCTTCACCAAGACAAGACATGCCTGAGAAACCTGCTGGCCCTTTATGATTAGGGGCCAGAATAGAAACTGACATCATCTACCTGGACTTGTGCAAAGATTTTGACACTGTCCTGCATTATTTGATGGGTGGACCACTCACTGGGTAAGGAATTGGCTCGATGGTCATACTAAGAGAGTTGTGGTCAATGGCTTAGTGTCCAAATGGGGTCCGTGACAAGTGGCATTCCTCGGGGATCAGTGTTAAGACAGGTGTTATTGTAGGTGGTATGGACAGTGAGATCGAGTGGAACCTCAGCAAGATTGCAGACGACACTACTCAGCAACTGACACACTAGAGGGAAGGGATGCACTAACCAGAGAGAACTGAACAGGCTTGAGAGGTGGGCCCATGCCAACCTCATGAAGTTCAAGAAGGCCAAGTACAAGGTTCTGCATCTGGGTCAGGGCTATCTCAAGCGCAGATACAGGTTGGGCAGAGAATGGCTTGAGAGCAGTCCTGAGGAGGCGTCAATTGGTGAAAGATTCAGCATGAGCCAACAATGTGCACTTGCTGCCCAGTCATATCCTAGGTTCAAGAGAAGTGTGACCAGCAGGTCAGGGGAGGTGATTCTGCCCCTCTACGCTGCTCTCATGAGACCCCACCTGGTGCACTGCATCCAATTCGGTAGTCCCCAACACAGAAAGGGCATGCAGTTACTGGAGCAGATACAGAAGAGGGCCACAAATATGATCAGCAGACTGGAGCACCTTCCCTATGAGGACAGGCTAAGAGAGCTGGGGCTCTTCAGCCTAGAGAAGAGAAGGCTCTAGTGGGGACCTTATGCCATCCAGTACCTGAAGGGGGCCTACAGGAAAGCCAGGGAGGACTTTTTATAATGGCATGTAGTGACAGGACAAGGAGAAATGGTTTTAAACTGGAAGAAGGTAGATTTAAACTAGATATTAGGAAGAAATTATTTACTGTGAGGGTGGTGAGACACTGACCGGCACAGGTTGCCCAAAGAGACTGCAGATGCCTCCACTCTAGAGGCATTCAAGGTTAGGCTGGATGGGACTTTGAGCAACCAAGTTTAGAGGGTGGTGTCCCTGTTAACAGCAGAAGAGTTGGAACTAGATTATCTTAAAGGTCCCTTCCAACCCAAATCATTCTATGATTCTATGGAACTCATCTTTTTAATAATGGAAAACATTGCAGGTACTGAAAATATTTTGTTTAGCATTTTAAAGGTAGACTGACAGAGACACAAAACCAGCACTTTCCAAAGGCCACGACTCTCTTGATACATACCAGTGGTTGCACAGACGAACAGCCCATATATTACTGCTGCTCCAGAAATGAGTTGTGTATGAATTAGATACAGTAAAGGCATCTACTATTCAGAGAGAAAAGGGCCTTCTTAATGGAGTAAAAGGAATAAATTTTCCCTCTCCCTTCTCCTAAGCTTACCTTCCATTTTCAACAGCCACTTATGCAATAGTGCTGTTTATGTCCAAGTTATTTGATTTAAATAATGATTATTGAGAAATAGGGCAACATGTACAAAGACTAATTGATATTATAATGAAATTATAATGCTAAAATGAGCTTTTATTAAGTTAATTGTTTAATGCATCCGGTCCTCTTTTATCCATCACCCTTTGTGTTATATGCTTCTGGATAAATAAATAGTCCTTATTTTACATTTCAAAAAAGTTTGTTGGTCGCAATTGCCTTTTAAAGGAGGCTTTCCCCTTTCTCCTAATAACAATAGATAATGGTGATCACGTTCCAGAATAACTGATTAAAAGACCAACTTACTAATTTAAAGACCAACTTTTTTGAATTTAAAATTGAGAAAATGATCTTCACTCTAAACAGTAGCACAAGATACTACGTGACAACTGCTAGTGAGTACTGGAAGTGTAAATATTGTTTGTTTTTTTGAGAACGCAGTCTCCAAACACCTGTTTTGTAATCATGCTGTTTCCCAGCTTACTTTTCTTCAACAGCAGTTTTGTAACAATTTCTGAGTAAAACTGTAGCATACAGAAAATATATGATTCACCCTCATTAATGCGTTCAAGCATGAATTTTTTGTAGCTGGCCTTAATACTTCTCTCTCAAAAGTCCATTGTCCAAAAGAGCACACTGAGATGGAGCCTAAAAGTTTTAGTTGATGTGACACAGGCTACCTTCCCTGGATCTTCAGATTAGAAATGATTGTACTATCTAGTGGTACTTCAGAGAAGTAAAAACAAAACAAACATAAACTCCTTGAAACAAATAAACAAACAAGAAATAACAACAGCTGATATGTGCTACCCAGAGACCACTCTAAAAGCAGTCTAGCTTCATTCGGTTAGGCTCACCTCACTCTAAAATATCTACAATTGTCAAAGAACAATCTAATGCTGCTTTTCTGAAAAAGACACATGGTGAATAATTTTAATGCATTCATTTGAAGTTTGATATCTGAGTGTCTTTCACTGGCACAAAAAACACTGAGTTCACACAAAATGGAAAACCAGAGGAAATAGTGCTGTCAACTTCCAAAAACACTCACTTCTTTTGGATAAAAAAGTACAAATGTATTAGGAATGTAAATGCATTCACATCTAAAAAGCTGGAATTCTTGAAAAGAAAAATGTCAAAGCTGCACAAAAATATATTTTCTACTTTGCGTTGCGGGTTAAACAGTAGAGTCACTTATAGAACCCTGAAACTCCATTTTATAGTATGTAAATTTTATTTAATGTAAATTTAAGTTAATCAGTCTCATAGTCTGAAGATTCTGAGTAACTAGGTGATCTCTAAAGTCCCTTCCAAATCAAGCCACTCTGTGATTCAAATTTTTCCTTGAGTAGTGTAAAATTGGAGACAGGAGAAAGTTTGAAGAAGGATTTCACAGTGTCCTGAATTCCCATCAGATCAATAGAACACTGCCACTCATACGTTCATGATTTCTGTTTACAAAATAAGGTGAAGAACGCTCTCTACTGATAAGTGCAATTTGGAGTAAAGGAGTAGTTTTTTATACTGACAAAAAGACAGAGAACAGAAGATCATTCATTTCACAAGTCCACATTAGTTAATAGTCAGATTTATCTATGAGTCTACATTCTCCCCATTCTCTCTATCTAAAAAAAATTCAAAATATATGTGTCTATATATGAAAATACTACATAAACAGAGTATACAGATTATATCTGCTCTAGCTTTAAATGATATAACAGAGTCCCAAAAAAATTGCCCAAGTTTTCATTGACTAACATTCAAGATTTTCTCTGCTAGAGAACCTTTTCTGCAGCATCCAAGTAAAATGGAAGCCATCTTTCTTTTTTTCCTTATCTACACTCTGCCTCTGCTGACATGTGACAAGATGTCCTAGACATACAGGGGAATGGATACATGAATATTAATAGCATATCAGCAATGGCAATAATATTGGCTATTGTAATACACAATCTTTAGGCCTATGGATAGAAAAACAGTTGTCATATTATTGCAAAAGTTTACCTTGTATGTTAACCTGTTCTTGGTATAATTGGGCACCCACAGCAGTTGTTGAGTAACTTGTCTCACTTGGCAATCTATTACAATATGATCCTGTGCCAGAGGTTTCTTCCCAATTCCCTTAAGGTTAAAGATGCTTTCAGTGCCACCTGTAGTATTTTGAAGTATAAGTCTTCCCTATGATGAAGAAAGAAGAATAAAAGTTTCAGCACTGTAAAAGTCTCATTTGGCAGCCAAATCAACTGCTTCAGTCTACTATTATCAAATCCAGGCAACAAAGCAAACATACAGGAAAGATTCCAGATAAGTTTCCTACCTCTTATGTAAATTACTCTGATAAACAGAAGAAAATTAAGGAAACAATGCTTTTCTTCTTAATTTCTCTAAATTATTAACTTTAACAAAATAGAGCCTTCACAATCCCAGTACTTCTTGGCCTCTTCTTGGAAAACAAATGTAACACCAAAGAAAATACCTTCTCATCTATTCCCAATCCTCACATAAAATATAATCTTTCTCAATCACCTAATCCGTCCTTCAGCGAAAATGTTCTTCACGATTATTAGTCATCAAAGGACTCAGGGCTTTTGGCTTTTAATACTTTTATAATACTGGATTACCATATTGCATTACATTTCGTAGGTAATTTATGCAGATGAATTACTAATCTTTCACGGAATAATTTGTTTTTGTTTCTGATGATCCACAAATGTAAATTGCATCCTGCAGACAAAGTCTCAGCTATTGTATAAGTAAAAAATACATATACTTCTTTTCAAAGGCATCATAGTCTCCCCTCTTCAGTTTTAGCATTCAGAACAGTAATTACTCTGATGGCAAAAGCCACTTCTAGGTAGTAGCTTAACTTTTAACAAATTATTTTATGATACAGCAGGGTACTATCAACAAATCTCACCTATGTTGTAATGAAAAATGCTCAGTACTACTACTTCATTCTTTACATGGTGAAATAAAATTTAAAATATGTATTTAAATTCAGATTAACACAATGTACATTTTTCTTGTCGTAACTCAGAATCTCTGTGGAATAACTAGTGAATTCATTGAAACTGAGGGTTTGACAGAAGAGTAAATAAAGGAAAAAACAGTAAGGAGTGAAGGGGAAATCTATCTATCTACCTTTAAGTTTGGTAAAGTTGGATCCTTTCGGTTTTTTTCCTTCAGCTAATAGCAAATCTTTTAATTTCTGACTAATTCACAAAATCTCTCAAGCAAATACTTAATGCTAGCAGTTGATGAAGCACTTTCATAAGCTGGAGTCTGAAATAAATTTTATTTTAAAAAGCTTTATTTTTAAACACTTTCAAACTAATTTCCTTCTTACCATTGTTAAGCACTCAGCAATTGGCTTGAACATGAGAGGATACAGAGCTATTTCACCTAGACCCACATTTATTGAAGGAGGGCCAGAAAAGCCTTGTCCTTCCAAAACTGCTTCAAGTTTCCAGTCCTGGCTAGACATGTTTCTCTGAAATCAAAGTAAAGACATAAATTAGATCATGCTTTTAAAGCTCTTAATATGCATTTCAGCTTTTACTCTCAGTTATAATCAAATCAGAGCATGGTTCTCTTTCTTTCCCAAACTATTGGAACAGAGCACCTTCTAAATCCCTTATTCAGGAAAACAGAGTTACTAGCAATACTATCAGTATCAATACTGTCAGCAAGACTCGTTAGATAAAAATTCATGATATAGCCAAAGGTCAAGATGAAATTTATAAGTAGCATTAAAACATTTACATGCATCTTTAAGGTCCTGCTTAATGCTTGCCAAAATTCTATTTCTTTTGCATCTGTGAATAACACTAGCAAATCTCTTTAAAGTGTTGATGTGGTGTACTAACACATATTACCTCATTTTGCCACTTACTGTACTACTGGACCAGTCTCACTTTCTAATTAAAGACTGTCTCCCAAAGGAGTACTTACAGTCCTGTTTTCTCAGAAACTGTTTTTTCAAGAGACTGATCTATTTTAAAGAATGATTATGCTAGGTAGTATGAAACCCTGTTTAAGAAACATGTTTTGTCTTGCATATAGACATATCACAGGACTGCTTGATTATGGCAGGAAGTGAGATATTTTGTAATAAATGTTTGTGGACTGCATAAAGATATAGTTATATTTAAATAATCCTATTCAGGCAACCAAGAATCCAATCTGCAAAAAAATAAATATCAATCTGAAAAGAAGAAAATGAACTAAACTCTAGAGCTAATATCAGCCTTGTCAAAACAGAGAAGATTGGTCTATTCAATGAAAGAAATGAAGTAATCCTTTGACACAGAATGAAGATAAATGCCAGAGGTAAGATTTGGATTTTGGAGAATAGAGACTATACCCATTCCAATTCTGGCTTTCATCTTCGAAAGTCTCATAAATTAACTCAGCTTTCTCAGCCTTAGATATAAAGAAATATAACCAACTACGGTCATCAGAGCTAACTTACTAGCATGGCATGAGATCTGCAACATCATGTATCTAGGCTTGGATTAATATATAAGATCAAAGTAACTTAGATGTTAACAAGTAAATTTCATAGTAGTTGAGCACAAATGCCTGTTTGGAAATTTGAGATTCATACAATGCCTTGTTTTTTCAAAATACTTCTATTACTGTGATCTCCAATTCTGTAATAATAATAATTGCAACATCTTTGGTAAAAAGCATGAAAGTAAAAAAGTAATTTATCTCAGTATCTTCATAGTGAAAACAAAATGAAAGTGAGAAAAAGATGACAGAAGATTATTCTTCTCATGTGTTTTTTCCCCCACATCAGGAACAACTTTATCCTTTCGAAAACGGTCCTGAATAGTTCTAAAACTACCAGGTCACCAGTCTTTGAACACTGCTTGAACTGTGGCAGTTCGAAGACATGACCATTGCCCTAGGGAGAGTGTTCCAGGGCCTGACCATCCTCTGGTGAAGAAAATTGTCCTAACACCCAACCTGACCTTCCCTTGATGCATCTTCAAAGTTTCCCTTGGTATCTTTACTCTAAGAACTGTCAGAAACTGACAGATTTTCCCAATAAGCTCTACATTACATCCAATACGGACTTCGATTAATAATACTCCAAGTCAGTATTTAAATGCTTTTGTGGATTTTGCAATACTGAGTTTTAACTGTATTGATCAAGAGTTCACTTTTTAAATTCCTGAATCTTAATTTAGTTTGTCACAGTAAAGTGAACTTACAATTGGAATATTCTGAATCACTGCCTGGTAAGCTGGAGTTAGAAATTCAATCTCTGCTTCAACATCATCTGTATTCACTACACATTCAATCACATAGACACGAAAATCCCGTGAGGACTTCAGGAGAATCTGACAGTGGTAGCAACCAGGACCCGGAGGAATGAATTTTATAGGAAGCTCAACTGCATCAGTTCTGCCTAAAAACAAACAAACAAAACAATACATGCAGCGTTGCAAAACATGGAATTTACACACAGGATTTGGGAAGAGTTCCAGCAAATGGTAGAAGCTTCCTCCTAGCAGTACATAAAATAATTTGAAATGAACAATGGAATCTTAGAAATATTATCATCATAATCAGAACTTTAATTTTCCTAAAATAAAGGTATATTTAAACATTCAAACACCATTTTCTATTTTCTTTAGCTGCGAACAGAGATAATTTTTTTTTAAAGATTTATTAAACCTAACAGATATAGTAGAAAAGTTTATTGCATAAGAACTTTTGTAGATATCAAAACAGTACACTAGATACTACTGAATACTTTAGTCAACAATTATCAGGAGAGATATTGGAGAGAACAGACCCTATTTGGTAGCCTCAACAGTAATGGGAATCCTGCTAAGTTTAGTAGTTCTTATGAGAGCTTCCTATTAGACATTTCCTATGCTCAATTTTGGATTGAAAGTCTGGATTTCCAAAAAATGACAGAAGTGTTCAAGTAAGTACAGAATCATAAAATTCTGTATGTATGTAAGAAAAACTCACCATAGTAATGTCTAGAGCAAGGAAAAAGCCATGTGAACTCTGTCCGCATTTGAACATATTCAGGTCTAAATTTGTAATCTGCCCAGACTTTTTCCTCTGCTCCTGCTTACAGAAAGGATCAGAGACATTCACAACCCTTATAGAACACTAGCCCTTATAGAACACTTTACAAAGCAGAAGGGAAGGTATGTGACAAACATCATTGACTGGCCACAAAAATAAATTCTCCCATTCAACCTTCCCTAAGAGACTCTAGGCACCTCAAAAAAATTAAAACTGCAGTTGTGACAACTTCACTGTTTTATATTTAACAAAGATCATTTATTTTCAGTGTTTTCCAGATAAAAAAACTAATGCCAAAAGCCCTTGTTGGAAAAGATAATGAGAAAGGTCTGGGACAATGTAATGACACAACAGAATCTCACAGATAAAACTCTATAAACAATTCATTTCTCCCCGCAGGAGAACACCTGACAAATTCTTGTGGTTTCCCTTAGTCCATTATTAAGGCTTATTTTCTGATGTTATGTAAGATAACTGTACATGATCTTCAGTGACAAGCACTGAATTTTGAAAGTGCAATCAATCTTCATTTGCAGTGCTGCCCATTCTCTTTCATGAAGTGGTTTTCCTCATATATTCAGTTCTCCCCTCCCTGCAATGAACAGCAAACTGAAGCTTTCTTCTTGCCTTATGTCTTCTGTACTTCAGTTTTTTACACAAGAATAGCACAAGTTCAAGAGACGAATCATACTGAATGATGTTATTAATCTTTTCACATTACTTGGCCATCAAAAAGATTATAAATTGCGCCACAGGTTTAACCCTCTATGAAATAAATTAGTTTGTTCTCTTTTAAAGACAAGATTAATGGCCTGGTAATTTTTGAATTATTACTTTTAATTCTATCTTGTCACCAAACTATTATCCCCACTGGCTATCTTCCAGTGAAGCTGACCTGAGTTTACCAGTTATGCAAAGGATAGAAGTGTCCATTCTTCAGCTCATGAAGAATTTTCTTCTTCTACAATAATTATTTTAGGACATTGAAACAAAATGCATACTTCAAATTTTAAATGCCCATTTAAAATACTCACATTTCAAGATAAAACAGAATTAAAACATATTTAAAGAAAGGTAACACAGTGCATTGGAAACTCCAAAATACTTTGTGAATTCCTTTGTGCACTAAGTGGAAATTTGTATTACTAATGATCAAGGGTCTCTTTAACTCTATTGAACTGATTTTTGTCTTTCATTTAAGTTTCAATCAGTAATGTCTCCTGCAGAAAAATTAAAAAACAATCATTCTGTTCCACATTAATAATATTTAATTTGTCATTTCTTTTATCAAAATATTTGTTTCTTGTGCATAAAAAATAACACTGAATCATAAGTTACTTGATTCTTTGAAATGACCAATGAAATTAAAAGTCATTTTATCATTTTTATTTAACAAAGCAAGTATTTTGTACAGTAAGATATGGTTTCTGTAGCAAGACAATCTCTGCATCAAAATGATTACAGAAACCACATCTGTGATTTATAAATGAAGGCAGTTTTTTTCCTGGGAAAAAAAAAATCAATTTTAAATGCAAATTTTAAATGTCATCAGGTAAACTGGGCTTAAAAATGTCTTATCTTAACATATTTTCTTCTTACTCAGTCCTGTACAATACACTGCTAAAATTAATTAGGAACTATGTAATTCAAAGATTAAAGTAATCCATAGGGTCACAAATGGACTAATAAATTCTGAGACTAATGTAGAAACAGTAAGCAAAGGCCAGCAGCACTTGCCTTATTTCCATGTAACAGGAAGCAGGGCCTGTATCCATGGAATTGAATTGAAGCAATCACTCCTCTGACAGTGAAAGGGAAGCATTTCTCTGATGGTGAAAAATCAAGCCAACAATACGAGTTTCTGGTACGTTTTCCCTCCCAAAAGAATATATTTATTATTTTATGGGAACATATTTCATATGAAATAGGCAAACAGCTCTTGAACCATTAGCTTTGGATTCTCCTACTCTTGTGAGTGTCCTACTTAATTTGCTGCAGTCATGGTGCCTTTATTTTTACTCTAAGCTCCAATCTTAAGTTCTCTTAGTTCATCTGGTGAAGCAGAGCACTCTTCCCATAGCTGTCTTTTGTCTGATAATGAAGAAATGTTGAGAAGGAACAACGGCTTGAACGGCTTGTGCTGAGAAGGGCAGGGAAGATTCACCATCTAAATATTGGTCAAATGATCTATATGCAATGGACTTTTAAAAAAATAAAACACTTCATGAGAAATTTATTTTTATAGACTTGTGGTAGGCAAATGCCTATGGGAAACATTTACCTGATTCTGAATCTGAATTGAATTTTGATGTGAAACAGCTGTCAAAACAGTGCTTATGAAAGTAGAACATTTGGCATGTATCATGACCACACATTCTTGAAAAGCTAATTTACAGGACATAGGTGTTGGTCTTGTTCTCTGGCAACGGCCTGGCATCTTATGCCATTTACTTGGTACAAAAGACAATTTGATCACCATCTGGAATCAATAACATCCGTGTCATCTGGTTACCACTCATTTTAGATCTGCTTGGCCTGAATTCAAAGTTAATCTTCTGTGTCAGCCAAAGAACAGTACTTTTCAAAGAAAAATGTCACTTCTTGTGGACATCAAGGAAAAACACATGCTACAGTTTAGTAATAAAAGTGCTTTGTGGATTTATTCCTATTTAATCCAATTACAAAATGTGGGAGGAGGGAAATAAAAAGAAGAGAAATACTATTCTTTCATTCCACAATCAGTTGGAATAATTTCTGAAGTTAGGAAACTGCATGCCTTCAGCAGTTAGTCAACCAGCTGTACACCTTATTAGCTTTCATTCAGCAATATCTGTTCTAAAAGTAAAAGCTCAATTTCACAATGAACTTACCTTAGCCTCTGACTGTGCATGTCACAAGGAATTGGCTACATTAACCTGAAGACTGAATTTGCAAGTATCGACTCTTGTAAGGTTGAATAACCAATATATAATATTGAAGAGGCTACACTCTTGTCTTCTGTTTATGTATCAGGTCATCTGACTTAGAACATTAGTCTACACAGCAGTCTTGAAAAAACAATCACACTTCTGTATATTTTAATGACTGCTGACATGCTCTGAAATTTTTGCTATCATCGTGTTTGCTCATTTGCTAACATTTTCTCAGCTTTATCTAAACACATGGGAAGAAGAATATCGACGAAGCCCACTAACTGATTATTAATTCTTTTTCCCACATAAATGCAGTACATCCTTACAAATCTAATCAAACAGTAAAATACATTTGATCAATCAGAAAATCAAGATAATGCTGGAAAGAGAAAACAGGTTTTTTTCTTAATTGATTTAAAAATTTAAAATGTCATTACCATTTGCAAAATCTTATCACAAATACTCAGCAGTCATGCTCATGTATCAAATTCAGAAATTGATGAGTGACACCACAATGAGGGAGAACAAAGCTTCTTTTGTGTTGGGTTTTGGGTTTGTTTGTTTGTTAGCTTTCTAATAAACTATTTATAATAGTTTATAATAAAATAATTGCCCCTCAGTATTTGTCGAGAATACTTGTGAAAGGTATAGAAAAAAGCAAGCTGCACAGTAAATTATGCCAATGGGCAACTGGAATCCATCCAAATAAAAAGTTTCCTTCATATAACTTAAGAAAGATAGTAAAGCTAATGTGCTTTCTTAAATCATCTAATGGTCCCCTCTGAGGTCTAGTGGTGATGAGAAATGGGCACAGAACATGAGATTTATTACTGGCTTTAGAGAAGCAGTACTTTCTATGTCTCACAAAAGTAACAGTGACTGCAAAGACGAAGATAAGCCCTGACATTGACAATCACGTAAGAATTTGTTAGAGCTCAGTGGTAAAAACCTTAATCATATGTCAGCATCCTCAGCCCTAAAGGATTCATCTGTCAAGTGAGGGTGAAGCCTTCCCTTTCTACCCACAAATTCTTCTCCTAGGCAGATTCTGGGTTTCACTGAATCTTTTGGAGGACACTACTAAATTCTGAAGATGGAACAAGGTGGAAGAAACTCTGATATATTTTCTGAGGACTAATAACTTTCTTCACCACAGCATAAAGCTTATTCACACACCAGCATAAGAAAAAGGATTTCCATATGATTTTCACAATACAACAAAAAAGCTAGCAAATACAAGTGTTCTCCATTGAATTCACTACTGCAAGTATTAAACAAAAAAGAAAATCATCCAGTCTAATATTTTATATCTCTCTCATGCAAGTCCAAAACAACTTTCTACAAATATATATATATAATACATATATTTTTTTCAATAATGCAGCTGCCATGAAAATCATAAAGACCTTATTTCACCATTTTTCAAAACCACAATTTGAAACAGAACAATATTTTAAATCAATTCTTTGCATAAGAGGGAGAGTACAAAAGAAATGTTACCTTTTACACTTTTAATCCCATTTGTGGCTCACTATCCTGGATAATTAAGACCACCTAATGTAATTAAATTTTTATTACTGTGCTCCCAGTTAAATCATAGAAGTGAGCACAAGAGTTAGAGTGAAGTCTCAGAATATAAACAGTATAATGAAGATATAACAAAATCCATGTTTCGGACAGTAACTAAGTAATTATGCTTAAAAAGATTAAGACTTTATACTTTCAAAAAAAAAAAAAACACTAAGATACTGAAAAATTTATATAGCATGAGGACCACAGAACACTAGGATGAGACAAAAGAATTACTGATAACACTTTATAAAAGAATAGATTTAAAGCCTGAGGAAATTGCTTTAGGTAAAGAAGTTTCCTCTGATTAAAACCAATGCTGAGAAGGTATACAAGACATTTAGAAGTCATAGAAAGCAGGAGGTAAGGTTGACATGTCATGAAAACGTGCAAATTTTAAAATAACGTATTTCTCAAGAATATGAAGTGTTTAGGAAATATTACTAACATGAAAAAATCCGTATTATAGATGATACAGTGTAGGTATTTTTTACTTAGCTATCTGATATGACTGCACAGAACATCAAAAAAAGAAAATTCTTGAAAAATATATTGCCTATTAAACAGTCAGAATTAAGTACGTCAAATAATGTTTTAAAACTTAATTTTTAGTTGTTAGTTGTTCTGAAATTATTGATGAATATAGTAATGAGCATATAACATTTCTAATTACAATCACAGAATCATAGAATAGCAGGGGTAGGAAGGGACCTCAAGAGATCACCAAGTCCAACCCCCATTCCAACATAAACATCAGGTACAAAACATGCAAACATATATTCCTAACACAACTGCATCTTGCTATTTCCACATTTAGATCTCGCCCATTCTCTTTTGAATAGACAATGGTTTATGGCAAAAAAATAGGCAATGAGTCAATTAAACAACTTGGTTACATAAAAATCTGTTCTATAGCAAAAGAACTGTGTGCAGTATGACAGCAACTTAAACTTGCTGGTTATGCTGCTGAAAAATTATCACAACTCTTTCTTAATCTCTGATTTTTATTAAAGTTGAAGCTTTCTTGGGAAAGAAAGGGAGACAGAGTAGAAAAGACATGTGAGGTTACCCTATCATTAAAGCTACTTAATAATGTGTGAAACTTTTACCATACAGTTTACTTTAGAAAGACTTATGGCCCTTTTGTTTTGTACTGCAATCTCTGTGTTCT
The DNA here is from genome assembly GCA_037305975.1 of Chrysolophus pictus. Lineage (NCBI taxonomy): Eukaryota > Metazoa > Chordata > Aves > Galliformes > Phasianidae > Chrysolophus > Chrysolophus pictus. The sequence goes on from CM074576.1 coordinate 82,655,950, forward strand.
TAGCATCAGCTATCGCACTATTTCTCACATAACTTCAAGGTCACATCTTCCTTTTATCACCAGCACAAAGGGAATGACTCCCTGATTAATAAGAGATTATGGTAAGGGATGGGAAATTGGAAAATAAAGGGGTAGAGCCATTTGTTTTTTGCATTCATTTTGTTCTGGAAAGACATAAATAGAGACAAGGAAAGATAGTCAAAGCATTTCTGCGCATGCTACATCCAAGAAAACTGGCAAATTGTCTGTTTGGTGAAGCATGGAGGTGTTTTGGGATGCTATGTCTCTGTTGCTTAAAATCTGGAGACATTATTTGAATTTCAATTGACATTTTAGCCTTCTCATTTCATTCTCCAGTAACATCCACGGGTAAGAACAAAAAAACTATTTATTTCAAGATTATATATGCCTTACATGAGTTTCTACACACTCAAATTCATTATCCTTTGACATAAGCATCATAGTTTTTTTTACTGTCAATTGCTTTTAATCTGAGCTATATAAAAGGACTAAATTCTTTTCTAGGCTACTGCTTATGATCTGAAGTTACTAAAGCCTTTTAGGATCATATTCAAAGACAATGGTAAATAATCACTGTGGCACGTGGTCTTCTTACAAACCAAAATTATTACTTTGCAAAGAATTATAAGTTACATTCTGTGCATCTTGAAGAGGACTTTTAGGAGGATGAGTTCTTAAGCTGTAATCCAAGAACAGGAAAGATTTCCTGATAACCTCTGTATGAAATGCAGCTGGGCTGAGCACTAAACTGTGTCCTCAGGCAATGTGCTAATGTTATTTTCACTAGATGACCTCCTTCCACATACAGTAAACACAGACTATTTGTCTCATGTAATACTGACATACAACAGGGGCTATGCTTTAACTGCTTTGGAAGCACACAGAATTCAAAGTAATTGCTCCTGTCCTAAGCATTCTTTTCTAGCTCCGGAATATTCTTATGGTTTATCTTTTCACAATTATTTCCAAATTTCTGTAAACTTCTGATAGACACAGGAAGTTCCACTTCTGAACTAGTTCTTCTGTCAATACTGTGTACTGAGGCAAGACCATCTCCCCATGTATCACTGCAAACACTTCTAATTCATCTTTAGATCACATTCATCATTTTAGTATTAGGAAAGGACTTAAAATGAAATAATAAACTCTGTTGCTCTATCAAGCCATTTCAATAGCTTTCCAAAACCAGTCTCTAATCTGGTTTAGTACGCCGTGTTCCCAGTGCAAAGACACTGCAATAAATGGAACAATTTCTGAACTGACAGAAATTCTTTAATTTTCCCCAAGGAAAACAAAACAAAACAAACAAACAAAAACCACACATGGCATATAATGAGTATGAAAACAAACACAGGCCATGAAAGTACATGACCAGGTCCACAGGTCAGTGAGAACTACAGAAACTTTCAGAATGAGTCTACTGATCAAGACTTATGAAAAGTGATCAAAAGAATCTATGGATTTTTCACATTAGTGGCTGACCATATTTCAAGCTTTTGATAAATATACCACAGCTTTTAATAAATAACCACTTAATTTCAACCAGCAAAACCAAACATCATTTTTCTATGCTATTATCAGATAGCCATGGTGCAATGCATTTCTATATACCTGATCTATGCATGCTTGTATCACAAGCATGCATAGATCAGGTATATAGAAACATACACATTGTTCTAGTCCTTTTATGAAATGCAACCTAGAATGCTTTTAAGGCTTACATAAATCATTTAAAAAACTAGCAAAAAAACCTTTCATTAATGAAGAACAGGAGCAAAGAGTGTACAATGAGATGACATTTCCCTCAGGCTGACTGAGGAGGGACATAAGAACAGGCGGTAAAACCGGTAAAATTTGAGCACAGATCAGCCCTCCATCAGAAGGCAGAGAAGTAAGCACAAATTCAGAATCTGACAGATAAACAGTCCAAATTATTTCCTCTTTTAGAACAATCCTGCTGTGATTATGTTGATAAAATCAACAGCACGTGGACATCGCTGTTTTGAGCTAATAAGATAGAACATGGATATTGATGAAAAAGACAAGACTAAGGACTTGAGCAGTAGTAGAATGGAGACCAACGACCATTTTCTGAATATGTTAAGGGAATCTTAGCAAACCAACTTTTCTGGGAGAATAAATAAAATCCATCCTATTTAAGAACATTCTTACCTATTTTCTCAGGCCAAACCACTTTTTCTGAAGGATCTTTCAAATTAACTCTGCTGGATGCCAACACGGGAATAGAGAGCTTCTCAGGAACCACAAAGAATTCTTGCATGCTCACTTGTATACTGTAATCCACGTACTTCAACTCTGGAGGGAATTGATGTGGTTTTAAGAGTTCATACCTCTGGAAGTAAAGAAATAACATAGACATATGAAAATCATAATAATTTCAGGTTAAGAAATGTGAAATGAGACTGGCTTAAAGGTGTAATTCTGTAATTGAGTTGATAATTAGGCCTATTACATAGAAATGGTTGAGATTTGCTTCTAAATAAAAATTGTCTTATGAATATTTTTCTAGACATCGTACATCTGAAACATTAATTTTACAACTAACACACATTGAGATTTACAGTTAAACCACCTCCTGCTCAGAAACCTTTCTGCAAGCCTTGGAAGCTTTTCAAGGAAGACCAAAAAGAAAAAAAAAAATAGTAAACTAACAATCTACTTTGTACTGGATGTGCTTCTTCATTTACTTCATAATGTTTCTAAATAATGAAAAACATGAAAAACCCATATTTTGTGAGCAATAACTATATAGTTATTAATACTTAAATGTTGACAATATATTTGAGGAATCAAAAATTTAAAATTAACTTTATGGACAAATAATCTCCTCCTGTTGGCACTGCTAATCAACAGCATGAAACATATTAGTAAAATTTAGCACAATACAAAAAAGCAAGTTCCAAATACACATTTAAATCTCATAGCAAAAATTAAGTTAGACACCTGACAGAAAGCATTACAGAAATAATGCCATTATTTAATATACAACTTGGCCACTACTGCAATTTTGGATCTGTTAACACGTTATATTTGCAATGATCAAGATTAATTGTAAGTTCAACAAAGTTAGTAATTCTAGTTACTCTAATAATCAAAGACAACAAAAATAGATTTCTTTTTTTTCCAGTAAGGAAAAGAAGGTGACTTATGTAAAGATGAGTGAAACTTACAGTTTAATAAAAATGAAAAACATGCAATTATTTACAGCAATTTTACAAGTACAAGTAGACCAACAACTAGTAGAAATGTAAGAGCAATTTTCATTCTCTCCATCCAATACATAAAAAATTTATACCTGTAGAAAGTGGGTACAAAGGTGTAAAAGAAATGAAAAAGAGTGTGCTAGATATCCAGCAGAAATTCTAGATTTCTCTCCAACCTATCATATATCTCCCAAGGGATTTAATGAGCCTAAACAATTCATCAAACCACGGGAGCTTTGGAGAGGATATTTTTCATTCAGGAATTGAGAAGGGCCTATTTAAACAACAAACATAGAAGCATAGTTCAGCTCCAAATTAAGTGGCAGAACACAAGTTCCCTTCCAAAACAAAAAGTTTCTTCAATAAAGTTCACCAGAACTTTGAATGTCACTTTTATACAGACAGTAAGTAATAATTCATGACAAAAAGAACAAATAGGAACACTTATCAGAAATTTATCTGCATAGTGAATTTCTATACTGAAAAATCATTTTGAATGAATTCTTTTCTACAGCAGTGTATAGCAGAAGTACTTCATTTAATTTCTCATGAACAATTAAAATACTTTCTGTAAATGGAGAACACACCTCTTTTTACACATTATTTTCAATTCTCACATGATTCAGTGTTAGTATCTATCATTACACATTTCATAACTTATAGTCCTCCATTGTTCTACAGTCTAATTAATTTTAGCACTCACATTAGATCTTAGCATACTTAGTGGCAAAAAGAACATTCCTTTTATGTTCTGTTTTGAATAAATTCACAGCTTCACAGCAGTTGAAGTACTGTTGAGTGATTCTAATATTAAAGGACTTCAATTTTTACAAGTTTATAAACAGCATACTAGGTACAATTCAAAAGCAAAATATTTGAGTCCAGATTACATGGTTACAATCCCTGTCCTGTGACAAACATATGACATATTAAACCTACTATTTACTTTCCTCATTTAATTTCCTCTGTATTACTTTTTAAATTTATCTGTAAGCAAAACACATAAATTTAGCAATATCAAGGACACTAGGAAAAATTTTCTTCCATAGCACTGGGAATCATGCAGCACTGGGAACCCTATTTAAGGAAATGTCCAAATGGAAAACTGAAATAATATACAGCTTCTCAGCAATCTGCCACATGGGAAATTAAATAATAATTAAAAAAACCCAGAGTTTTATCAAAATGCATAGAAATTTATATTTTAATTCTGTGTAAGAGAAAAGTTTGTTTGGCATTATCGCTATTATACATTTATTCGCAAATAGTAATTGAATGTTTACAGGACTATCAAGGGAGAATTTTTTTGCTTCTCGATGTTGATTTCTTGGGAAAATATCACTAGCTAGGAATTATGTAGGGATAGGGAGCTATAGTTTAAGGAAGATTTGTAGCTTTCCAAAACTATTGTGTATTGTTTGCAAAAAGAAAAAAAGTATTTCTTGTTCATCAATTTATTCTTCATATAGACAAGTCTGTTCTTATAAAAAATAAATATAAAAAAATCCATTTGAGAATTTTCATGAGCATAAGAAAGAATGCTAATACAGATAATTACAATGTATTACATAGAACATTAAATCTTTTTTAATCAATTTATATTTTTCAGAAGATAACTGAAATAAAATATCAATGTCCCGTTTAACAGCAGCAAAAGATTTCTTAAAGGAAGCACTTCTTAATAGCATGAGTGAGAAAGTAGCTTCTGCAGAGTCTGAGGGCAATGAGGATTAGTAACTGTCAGATTACAGAATGTGTAAGAAAACATGACTCCATTATACTATTTCCTGAAACTTTAAAATTCATTCATTTTAAAAATTCATTGCTAAAAACAAGAACAACTAATTAATTCCAGGACCAGATTACTGATTTTTCTAACCTCTATTCTGGACAGTCCTAGCAATGCAGTTGCAGCTCTGACACTACTGCTATCCAGAGTTCCTGTCATCTTTCTTCTTTTATATTCAATAGTTGACATCTGCTGTTGAGCAGCAATAGCCAGAGCTCTTTCTCTTGATTCATTGATCAGTGGAATCCTGAGTTTTTCTTCGAGAGTCTGTCCGAGTCTACATTTCAAATATAAAATTGGCTCTACTGCACTTGGACCTATTTAAATAAAAACACATGGAAAAAGAAAAAAAAAAAAAAAAAAAGACAAGTATCGTAAGTGTACTAGAGCACTTAAAATCCTTAACCTCCAAAGTAAAGCCTGAACACAAAATTCCTTTGTTATTCATTTATATGCTATTTATCTATTTACTTCTCTTATAATTTATTTATTATTATTACTAGGGAAATATAAATTAACATAAATTGAAATCCAAATGGAAAATTCAAAAATCCTACACCAGCTTAAAACTATTACAATAGTAGCAAAACTTTAAAAAAAAGTCTTTCTGCTACCTAAAAGATACAACTACCCTTTTATCCCTGTAGAATATGTTGCATCCCTACAAGAAGGAACTACTAGCAATGTAATTCTAATTAGAGATGGTAACATTCAATTTTTTTCCAAATACATTGCTTTGAGATCCACAGTTCTCATCAAACCTCTCTGAACTAAACAGCAACAAATATTTACTCATCCCTCACACATTGCACTTGACTAAAATCAAACAAACATTTTCACTTTCCCAAATAAAAATATCAGTGGTAAGAAACTGTCTTGGAAGGAAAAGTGTCTGATAGAATCTTTGTGCACACAGTGGTACAAAACAATCCTAGAAAATGAATGTTTTATCTTATTAGGCAACCCTTGACAGAAAAGGATTGGAGACAAATTACATTTAAGAGCAAAATGGATTTCTGCTATTTCATGCAAATGCTATAACTGAAAATCATCTGTTTAGTTTTAGATTCATAGCAGAGAAGTTTTTATAACTGACGTATGTCTCTTTATTTTTGTTTTTTCAGTGAATGTTTGTTACAATGTCGAGCTGATCCACAAATTCAAATATTCTCAACAGCAGCTTTCTTTGAATCTCAGCCCAAAGTGGCTTGAAATGGCTGAGATATGAAGATCACAAGATAAGAAGGTCCCACGAATGTGATCCTGAGCAGACTAATTCTAGGGTTAAAAGCAAGAAAGAGCTTGTAATAACTAGAAAGTTCCAGGTAAAGTCCAGAGCACATTACATGTTTTACATGTCACTGCTATTCATAATGGAGATCTATTTCTGTGTCTCGTCAATGAGTATCTGTAGAACACTGACTTTCCTACTGAAAACAGAACAAAAGCAGAATTAAGAAAATATGGCTACTGAAAACCAAGACTGTAACATACTACGACTGTTCAGTTGTTTTGAGCTCTGATAATGGTTTTTATTTCATGATAATACAGAATGGGATGCGCTTAACTTAATGAATGAATGGCCGGACTCTTGAATTAACTGCTTATACAAGAACAGCCTCTGCATAACTCACACATAAGGGTGCAAGAGACCTTGACTATTTTAGGTTTGAGTATGTTGTAAAAACTGTTAGCATACAATCACTATAATATTTTTATATCAAGCATAGAAGAGATTTTAGTTTGAAGTAAAATGAATTTATAATCGGTTATACAATCCAGGCTTTTCCTTTCTCTTTTCATAAGAATAGTTAAAATGTTTGAATACAAAATATTAGAGGGTCTTCAAAAGAAGTGGCATAGAAATTGTCTCAAGTTACATAAATGTCTTATTTGACCTAGATATGTCATCTTTGATTTTTACCATATTAAATCTGTCCTGTCAGAGAACCTCTTGGGAAAAAAAAAATCTCTAACATATTAAAATTTGCTCACCCAAAAACACATCTAAGACTCAGTCATGGAGAAGTATGTCTCAATCACAATCAATGAAATACGCCATATATGTAATGATCATTTCCAGATTAGTTACTGTCAGACATTTCAACATTTCTTAACAAGCAACAGGAAGAACAGTTACGTAACTTCCTAATGTGTATCACATTCTTTAGTCTCAGGACATAAAGTATATGTATTTCAAATAACAGCCACTCTTTTCTGAAATAGGAATGACAGCAATTTATCACTGGATGAAGACAAAAGTATATCTGTAAAATCACAATACTGTATACAAAACATTATAAAATTAGAAAGACCAGTCAAATATGACTTGCCCTGGTATATCTGACTACAACCTACATTCTGAAGTAGAAAATAGGAGAAATTATGAGAAGATATTCATATAAACTATATTGAAAACAACTTTACACAGAAGTTGGATACAATAGCTAAAAAACTAGCTAACTTCTGCACTGAGGAGAATGTACTGGACAACATTAAAACAAATGTCTCATAGTTACACTGTACTACAAACAACTGCTTATGTCAGATATATTTAATGAATTTTAGCAAAAATGGCTAGAAACTAAAGAATATTTGTGAAGTAGATTGATTTGCTCTATTTTTCTCTCCCACCATCCATTTACTTTACCTTCTAATGTACTGCTAACATGCAAAACATTTGGACTATCCATTGGAAGCAGTTCTGAAGGCAAAGGTATGTCACCTGCTCCTTCTACAAGATATACAAATTCTCCAATCTGAAACACAGAAACACATAATCAATTTGCAATTCTGGAAGAACCATCATTTTAGAACTATGCTCAAATAAAAGCAAATTATTGTTTCGAACCCTGGTATGATAATCATGTTTCTTTAATTATTGTATCTGAAAAATAAAAAAATTCAATGAGATGAATCCATTTCAATATATTTAACTGAATGAAAATACTTCAAACCATATATATAATGGTAAATTCTTATTACGTGCTATAGCCATATATATTTAAACATATACACCAGTTGCCTTGATTGCTTTTCACTGTTAAGAATTGTAATTTAGAGCCAGTAACACTTTTCAAGAAAGCAAACAAGATCGGAAGTCAAAGCAGGCTAGCATCAGGTACAAATTAACCACTAAGAAGAAAATAAGTTAACAAATCTTACTTAATTCATCAAAAATAATTAAAGCCTTATAGGAACTTCAAAGCAAACATAAACATGGCCTAGAAAAAAAGAAAGACAGTAATTTGTCATGAAGGAAAGTATAAATTAATGATCAGAGAAATAACACTTTCAATCATTGAAGAAATTAAAAAAAAAAATTAAAAAGGGTCAATTGAAATAGAAAAAAAGTATTACTAAAAAAAATAAGAAAATTCAATAAAGCACAGTTTGAAGTTAGAAGAGGACATCCCAAAACTAAAAATATCTAAATTAGGTACTTATATACTTACTAGGAGATTTAGTACACATAATATTATTCCTTTATTAATTTCTGCATTTTTTAATTACTGCAGATTTTTTTTGGATCACTTAACTGATTGATTGCAGTGTAGGGGATCAAATGGTGCTGCAACAAAATATATAACTTGCCACAGAAGGTCATCTCTTATCTTTCCCATAAACATTCCATAAAATCCTGCCTTAAAAATGCATATCAGTCATTTATTCTGCATTCCATATATGAGGGGAAAAAAATCTTTATATCATTTTGTTCATCCGCCAAAACTATGAAATTTTTTCTCTCTAATATTGGTCAATAACAGAAGATGAGTCTGTTTTTTATTTTATTCCAGGCTTCATCAAATATTTACACTAAGGCTGTCAACACTGCAGTTATGTTTCTGACCCAGCAGAAGGAAACCTATTCAATTTTCATGGCACTTTCTCTCCTTTCTTGGTTCAAGAGTTCAGAGAAATCTTCCTTAACAGGGATTAAAGAATCCTACAGTAAAATTGGTTTTCCACATATAAACTAATAGCCACTCCTGGGAGCCAATTTAAAGAGAAATTATTCCTGTTTGATACAGCATTTTGGCTCCATAAGGACTATTAACAAACTCACAGCATGTACAACTAATTTCATGAAGATACTGGTTGCTAGGTTGCCAATTCTACTACCAATTACTTTTCTTGTCATTGCTGACAACAACATGCTTATATGTATGAACAAATTTCCCCATTTCTCTCCCTGCTTTGAAAATATATTCCTTTTTGATCTACATAACATGTAAATCCTGTTTTCTGTTTGTGATCTTGAGGAACGGGGGCTTGGCAAAGAGTGGGGTCAGGACCCTGAACTCAGGGAGAGTAAACTTTAGGTTGTTTAAGGAATTGTTGATTGAGATCTCCTGGGAAGCTGTCCTTAGAGACAAAGGACTGGAAGGAAGCTGGCTACTCTTTAAGAATGCGTTTCTGAGAGCACAAGAGCTCGCTGTCCCTCAGAATAAGAAAGTAGGCAGGGGAGACAGGAAACCAGCACGCCTTGGTAAGGAGCTGCTGGTCAAACTGAGGGAAAAGAAGGGATTGTACCAGCTGTGGAAACAAGGGTCTGTCACCTGGGGAGAATACAAGGATGTCCAGACTTGCAGAGAGGGATTAGGAAAGCCAAGGCACAGATGGAACTGAACGTGGTGAAGGGTGTTAAAGACAAGAAGGGATTCTTTAGTTACCTTGGCCAGAAGAGGCATGTCAAAGAAAGAGTACCTCCTTTGGTAAATGAGAAAGGAGAACTAGATACAAGAGATATGGAGAAGGCTGAGGTACTAAATGAGTTTTTTTTGCCTCAGTCTTCACTGGCAGACAGGATTTCTGTATTTCTCATGTCCCTGAAGCTTGCATTCCTGAACCTCCAGGTGGGAACTAGGGGAGTAAATCCTAGTTCTGTAAACGCAGAGCAAGTCCGAGACCGCCTTATGAGACTGAATGTATACAAGTCCATGGGGCCAGATGACATACACCCTGCAGTCCTAAAGGAGCTGGCTAATGTGGTTGCTGAGCCACTCTCCCTCATACTTGAAAAGATGTAGTTGTTGGACAAAGTCTCCAGGGACTGGAAAAAAGGAAACATCACCTCGCATTTACAAGAAAGGGAGAAAAGAGGACGCAGGGAACTACAGGCCAGTGAGCCTCATCTCAGTGTCTGAGATGACTGTGGAACAGATCCTCCTAGAAGACATGTTAAGGCACATGAGGGATGAGCAGGTGATCTGAGACAGCCAGCATGGCTTTACCAAGGGAAGGTCGTGCTTGACCAAACTGGTGGCCTTCCATTGTGGCATTGTGCAAGGCCTTGACGTAGTCCCCCACATGCTTATCTCTAAATTTAAGATATATGGATTTGAGGGGAGTGGATAAGGAATTGATTGGAAGGCCGTAGACAGAGGGTTGTGGTGAATGGCACTACATCCAGGTGGACGTCAGTGGCAAGTGGTGTCACCCAGGGGTCTGTCTTGGGAGTGGTGCTCTTCAATATCTTCATCAGTGACACTGATGATGAGCTCATGTGTACCCTCAGCAAGTTTGCTGATAACACCAAGCTGAGTGGTGCGTTTGACACGTTAGAAGGAAGGGATGCCATCCAGAGGGACCTTGAAAAACTTGAAAGGTAAGCCTGTGTGAACCTCAGGAGGTTCAACATAACAAAGTGTAAGATTTTGTACTTGGTCAGAGTAATCCTAGATATGTATACAGACTGGGAGAAGAATTTGAGGATAGCAATGCAGAGAAGGACCTGGGGGTCCTGGTGGATAAAAACTGAACGTGAGCCAGCAGTGTGCTCTTGCAGCTCAGAAAGCCAATGATATCCTGGGCTCCATCAGAAGAGGGGTGGCCAGCAGGGACAGGGAGGTGATTGTCCCCCTCTACTCCGCTCTTGTGAGACCCCATCTGAAATACTGCGTCCAGGTCTGGGGCCCCATTACAGGAAAAATGTGGAGCTATTGGAGAAGGTCCAGAGGAGGGGCATGAAGATGATCAGTGGGCTGGAGCACCTGCCTATGAAGACAGATTGAAGGAGTTGGGCTTGTTCAGCCTGAAGAAGAGAAGGCTGCAAGGAGATCTCATTGCAGCCTTCCAGTATCAAAATGAGGATTATAATGAGGGAAATGTACTTTTTACAAGGGTAGACAGTGATGGGACAAGAAGGAATGTTTTTAAGCTCAAGGTGGGAAGGTTTAGATTGGATGTCAGGGGGAAGTTCTTTACAGATAGAGTGGTGAGGTGCTGGAACAGGCTGCCCAGATTGGTTGTAGATGCTCCATCCCTGGAGGTGTTCAAGGCCAGGTTGGATGACCCTGGGCAACCTGGTCTAGTACCAGATCTGGAGGTTGGTAGACCTGACTGTGGCAGAAGGGTTGGAACTTGATGATCCTTGGAGTCCCTTCTAACGCAAGCCATTCTATGTTTCTTTGTGCTTAAGTTTTCTCAGCAAAATGGGTATCTCATTGTATTTTAATTTAGCTGGTAGCCTCTTGGTTTCAATGTTTTATATTTCCAGTTTTCAGGAGCTGCACAAGAGAAAGCATAAATATTTTGTAGAGTTTACTCTTAATAAAATATAGTCAATAAAATAGCCTCTGAATTATTATTAGACATTTATCTAATTCCACTGTTAAATGATATCCCAAATGCAAGTATAACTACTAGGAATATGCAGTTCTCCATGAAAATCAGTAATTAAGAACAACAGATAGTAAACTGTTCACTTAATAAGCCATTTAATTTCATTTTGGACATTTAGCTATAGAAGTCCTGAGTGACAATTTTTAACTATGAATTCATATATTATTATCACTGAAATCAAAGAAAACAAAAAATATTGAAACACATCTTCAAGAAGTGTTAAACAACTTGTGCCATCACTTACAGATTAGAAAATTTAACAACATAAAATTCTGCATCTTAAGTAGGCCAACTAGCTAGTAACAGTTTAGGTTCTTGCTTTTAATATGGATAAACAATGCAATGACAGATTCCTAGGGAGAGTCAAATCCAACTAGTGATTTAGATCTCAGATAAGCTACATTCTTACTACTGTTTTTGCCTATTTGCTATAAAGGATAGGAAAAGTAAAATTAAGAGATTTATTGATATATTCAAGTCACTTGAACATGATACAACTTGATTGCCATACAGTTACAACTGTCTGTCAGTGAGAAAATGAAGCAACTGAAATATTGCAGCCATATATACAATACTTAAGAAAGCCAAGCTATATACTTGTGTCAAGATCTTCCTGTGTCATTACTACATAGTTGTATACAGTTGAGCTAAATCATGACAACTAGATTGCGGTTTCATCTTAGCTAAGCTTAAGGAAAGTTACCATACAGGTCATCATAGCGGTTACTCAAAGACATTAGAGCTTCCTGCTATGTCAAAACCAATTACTGTTATGAAAAGTTACTAGGATCCAGGTGTCTAATTTCAGGTATTTCTACAGCACCACTTGGGACAATCCTCAACACTTTTTAGAGGCTGTCAGAAATGTTCTTTTTCCCTTCCACTTGAAGTATAACTTTCCCATAGCTCTGATCACGCCTCTTTCTAATTTGCTTTCTTCCTACTAGCATATTCCATTTCTTTTCTCTTCATTGCCTTATCACTCTCTACAACTACCTGAAAGGAGGTAATAGTGAGGTGGAGGTTGGTCTTCTCCCAAGCAAAAAGTGGTAGGACAAGAGGAAATAGCCTCAAGTTGTGCCAGGGGAGGTTTAGGTTGGATACTTGGAAAAAGTTATTAACTGAGGTTTGTGAAGCATTGGAACAGGCTACCCAGGGAAGAAGTTGAGTTGTCATTACTGGGAGTACTTAAAAGATCTGGAGCTTAGGCACAAAGATTAGCAGTAGACTTGGCAGTGGTAGGTTAACAGTTGGACTTGATAATCTCAGAGTCTTTTCTAACCTAAATTATTCTATTATTCTATCTATAAATAACTTATTTTTCAGGCTCTATTTCCAGTGTAGCATGAGACTTAAATTTTCAGTCAGGGTATATACTTCTGCTAATAAAAAAGTAAAGTGGGAGAATGCCATATAGCAGACTTGTAAAGAAAGATTATAAAATCATAACATGTAGAAAATGATCTTTCTCAGACATACTGTCAGAAACTAGTAGGTTAGAGTACTCCCTCTTCATAGACTACATCCAGATCACTACACTGAATAAAAAATAATTGATCTAACCTTCATGAGTCTGTGTAATTTCTTTTGAATTAGTTAAAGCCTATATCACCCAAAGTGTTCTGTGACAGTTGACTTGCATAAATTAATCACTGTATATAAAAGGCTACAAACCAAATCAAATGAATTATCTCCTACCACAATCTATCAACCTTCTTCAAAATATTTCTAGCTTTGTGCACATTTCCTGTCCCTTAAAACATCTCTTTTTTAACTAAATGAAATTAATGTCTTTTTAGTATCTTCCACCACAAAGAAACCGTTGTTTCTTTGGTCGTTCTTACTTCTCTTTTTTAATCCTTGTTTCCTATTCTATTGTTAACTGGAGTGACTAGAATTCCAGACAAAGTTCAAGATGCAAAACTACAGCTCGTTATATGGGTACACAGAGGGTTCCTATTTTGATAATTATTTCTTCCATTAAAAAATTCTCCTTTTGAATGATGCTTAGCACTGCGTTGATTTTGTTTTCAAAGAACTAAGAACAAAAATAGCTTTGTTCTGACATAATGGCTTTTATATAACTTCTGTGCAGGTGATTCTACAGTCTCAGTAAGTTAAGGCTATGGCACACACTTACTGTCTGACTGTTGGCATTAACAGAACATATTTCTCTCAAGATAATTTGTTTTTCAAGAAACTCAAGAGAATTTGTTCTGATTTTGAACGGGATAGAAGTAATTTTCTCTGTAGAGGCTTATATGATGTTATGTTTTGGATTTTTAATGAAAATACTGGTAACAATACAGAGTTGTATTAGCTGTTGCAGAGCAGCATTTAAACAGAGCTGAGGACATTCCAGCTTGTCGTGCTTCCCTGCCAGTGTAAAGATGTGGGTGCAAAAGTTGCTGGGAGGCAATAGAACAAGGATAGCTGATCTAAACTGGCCAAAGGGATATTCCATGCCACATGGCACCATGCTGAACAAAAAACTGGAGGGAGAGGAGAAGGAAGGACGTTTGGAGTGATGTTATTGATCATCCCAAGAAACTGTTACCTATGATGAGCCCTGCTTTTCTGGGTTTGACAGGCTTACATCTGCCTGTCAATGGGGTGTAGTGGACAAATTCCTTATTTTGATTTGCTTGCACAAGCAGTTTTTGCTTTATCTCTTCAACTGCCTTTTATCTCAATCCCTGAGTTCTTGCACTTCTACTTTTCTGATTCTCTACCTCATCCTACAGCAGAGGGGAATGCCTACTGGAGTTAAACCACAACTGAACTGTGTGTTCTTTAAAGCTTCCAATCATGGCTTTCTTTCTAAAAAAAAAAAATTTCCAGTGGTTTCAAATATCAAATAGGGTCAGATAAACAAGTTGAGCATCATTGTATTGGTCTTATTTTCCTTTAAAAATAAAGAAAAAATAAAAATGGCCAGGTGCTATAACCTGGTTAAGCAATACAAAAGAGACACCAAACATACAAATACGGAACACTAGTAGTAATGTCTTGCTCTGTATTAAGGAAAAGCATGGAAGCTAAGAACCTGCAGGAGAAAAAGAATAAGTCATGTAGTTTTGGATGTATTCTTACAAATCACACACACACACACAAAAAAAAAAAAAAAAAAAGAAACATAGAATAGCAGCTACATGTAATGGCACAGAGCAAAAGTGAAACACAGAGTTTATATTATGGATGTAAGAAACAGAATGCAAGCCTTGAGATCAACCACACATAAAGGAGGATTAGATAAACAACAGGATGTTGAAAAACATTGATAGCTGATGGCAAAACACAGCAAAGAGGTTAAAGAGGTGAAAAGAGAAAAATAAGAAGGTTGTGCCACTGAGATATAGTTTTACACGAACATCAAAAAAAGCTGTATTGCAAACTTTAAGCTCTGAAAGTTGATCAAAAATAGGTCTTGGCAATTTGATTAAATCAATTTCATTTAAAAGCAAAGATTACATGAATCAAGAAAAAGGTCAGTATTCATGTACAACAGGCAAATGCTTTTAATTCCTTTTCTGAATATAAAAGAGCGGTGAATTTTGGTTTAAATTTCTTTGCTAAAACTAGCAACCTTATGCAATCTTCTGATCTTCTGAAGCAACATTTGTCTGAAAGAATTACATGAATATTGTACTTCAATCAAAATAAACAAACAAACAAATAAACAACTAGAAAATGAAAATATTTTCATTTCCTCAAGTCTGGGCATAGATCACCTCAAACATCTGAAAGCTTTACAGAAATGATCTTAATTGACTAGGATATCATGTGAAAACCACTTAAAGAACTTAGTTTCCATTCTTACCATTTCATTAACCAGAATGACAGTGCAGTAACGTTTTTCCAGATTAAATGGAAGAAAGTGAATCTCTAGGGCTGCAGAACTTCTCCCTGTCAAGAACAGTTTTTCCTGGGGACTGAAGAACTCAGGCAGGAGGCTAGACTGGACACCTGTTAAAAAAGTTTTAATGGTTGCTCAGACAGAACAGAATGAGACATAATATATTACATCTGCCTAGGATACTGTGTACAGCCTGCTGTAACAGTAGATATTAAAGGTACTCCAACATTACACTTGTGTAAACCTCCTGCAATCTTGCATGCTGTTGGACTGGGTGATCTTGTTGGTCTTTTCCAACCTTGGTGATTCTATGATTATTGCATGTACTGAAACAAAATCAAAGAAAATAGACTGTTCTCACTATCAATAAAAACTCTTTAAAGATGTACAGCCTATAACTAAATAGCTCCTCTTTAATACTCCAGTTTAATACTATTTAAATGAACTGCCTTGCCCACAGCAGCAGAAACATGTTGTTATAATATGAAATTCTCCAGAATTAATAATAACTAAGTTCAGTCAAGCTTACTTTTCTTGCACTGTTTTAAATTAAACATTGTGTTGACAAATTACATTTTTCCTAAGACACTAAGAATCTTACAGGTGAACGTGGCAGGTTCAGACAACTTTCTCAGTGAGTGCTTTTCCCTTACTAACCAAATTTGGGTAATGTACAACAGTTTAGAATTTGATTTGTGTTCAGCCTTGGCTGTCTAACACTCTAGAAAGGTCAACAGACTGGAAAGCAGAAGTGCAGGTAACTGAAATGAACACAGATCACAGAACTATAGAATGGATGAGGTTGGAAGGGTCCCATGCAGCTTACCTGGTCCAACACAGCATGCTCAAGCAGGGCTAAATAAGAAACTTACTTCACACTCTGGCTAATTAAATGTAAATGATTCACCACCTCCCTCCCATACACCAAGAGCTTCATTAAAGAAAACTGTAATCATCCACACTTCCCACCTCCAAATACTTCTTCTCCCCATAATTCAAACTGAAGGAATAGTTTCCAAACAAAAGGAATTTCCCAACATTCACAATTCAGCCAACAGCTAAGTTGCACGTGAATCTGCTGTTTCCAAAGCTAATATAAACAACAACAAAAACAAACAAACAAAAAGGTCCATTTTTACCCTTCCATCCAACAGGGTAATTTTTTTTTTTTTACTATTTTATTTATTTGTTTGTTTGTTTGTTTCCCAAACTAGTCTTCTGTTCAAATGTTCCTCATCCGAAGTATTTCAAACTGTGGAACAGTGAGTCTTGTGAGAGCCCTCCCTCCTTACCTGCTCCCTGGACTGTGAAAAATTAAACAGTTCCCAAAGAAGGCACATTCAGATTTAATAAAAGCAACCTTTTATTGTGACTGCTCCAAGAAAAGCAAAAATGTATTTCCTGATGCCTGCTTCCCATTTAGAACTTCTCTTGCCCCTTAACATCAATGTCTCCTCAGTTCAGGATATAAAACACAGAGAAGACTCTTATTTAGGTTTTGTTTGCCATGTTACAGAGAGAAGAATGAAAAATTATTCTCAAAGCAGAATTACACTTCTGCAAGAAATAAAAGCATACATTTAGGTTCCTACAAACCTAAAACACTATAATAAATAGTGTCTGCAGCTCCAATCTGAAGCTAAGCTTGCTTTGAAAGCTGTTCATAAATTACTACAAGAGTTGTAAACTACTTCATTAGTTAAGGTAAATACATTTTAATGAATTTTTATGAATGTTGTATTAGTTAGCTGTTAATCATATTTCAGAATACAATATGAGAAATGAATATAAATGGAAGGGTAGGTGATTCAAATTAGATTACAAATCTGTTCTCCATATAGCTTCATGAAAACAAAACAATATTTTCCAAGAGGACAGAATTCATTTTGTGAGGTCAAATTTTGCTCAAGAGAAGTTTTGACAGCTTCAGATTCATATGTTTTTACAGAACTTTTTCATTTTCTGTTTCACAAGAAATAAAAGCAAGATTTGTACTGTCTATGAATACTTTCAAAGATAAACCAGGTAAGCTGAAGAAGCCCCACAGCAAACTCCTGTGCAGCTCCAAAAGAATGAAATAAGCACTTTTAAATTTACTTATATTAAAGTCACTAGGTCTATAGTGCAGCTTTAGAAATAAATTCAGTCAATTCAACAAATAATACATTCTAAATAATAATTACCAAGTGTATTTTAAGATTTCAGAATCAGATGCTTTAATTGCTACTGTAGTAAGGTAAGAGGTTATAGTGGTATAGAGATACTTACAGCAATTAAAGTTTCTGACTTCATTTGGCTCTTCAGGCAGTGTCCTGTTTTTACAGTTTAACACATTATTTTTGGAACTAGAAGGAAACAAAGGAAAGCAATAGACCAAAACTGGACATTAGAATTTCTGTTAATAGACAGCTTTTTTCCTTTTTATAGGCATAAATACACGAAATTCAAATGTTTTCAATGAAAAAAAAAAATTTTGGAACCAGCTATTTATCAATAATAGTTATGTAATTTCTTTGACTTACATTGGGAGTCATATTTATAATGAAATTAGAACAAGATTCCTCAGTTAACTTGTATAATATCTCTGCAATATTCATATAAACCAAACTCTATGTTAAAATATATATATATATATTAGTCAAAAGCATTCCCGTCCAATAATACTTTCTTCTACACAGTTTTTATCATTTCAATATCCTATGACAATAGATAATTATTCCCTAGTACACCCTGAGCTCTTGGAATGCAAAATGCAAAGGCCTTACATTTCACTGATAACTCAACTGATTTCATATCAGTTTTTCAATGTTCCCCTTAAAAGCTATTCTAGAAATACATCTAAAAATCCTATTAATTTAATCGTAGAATCATAGAATCACAAGGTTGGAAACGATCTGCAAGATCATCTAGTCCAACCACCATAATGTTACATACCAGATTTAAAAGGTATATTACAATTTCTATTCAGAGCATAAAACAGCATGGTTTCATCCTACTATACCTTAACAGGAAAAATTAGACAAGTTAATCACTAAACGCAATTTTCTAAAATAAATATTTGAAATAAATATTTCTGCTCTCCATGATGTACTATACTGTTTCAAAACACCACATTTGGTATAGTCTCAAAGATACTTAAATGATCTCACAGCAGTTCCCAGACTGAATCAGCAGCATACAAACTATTTAAAACTCATAAGCTATCATTTTCTCCTAGAGGAAACGGGGAACAATTATTTAAGAAAAAAATGCAATATAGACAGTTGAACATTTGCATTTTTCTTGGCAAAAAAAGTAGGGAGATATAAATCATTACCTCCTTGCTTCAGTTAATTTAGTTCACTTGCAAAGTTCTTTTGCACAAGGCTACAGCCCTGAAGAAGTAGAATGAGAAGGCCTGAAAACAGCTAAGCTTGTTTCTCCCAACCTCTTTTACACCAAGGCTACAGAAATAGTCTATATACAGTCATAGTGCAATTAATCACTCACTCACATGTAACCTAATAGGATCAAAGTTTTTTCTGAAAAAGGAGAAAAAGGAATGAAGAGGAAAAATTTTAACCTAAGCACCCTACTCTGTTCATGATGTTATTGTTTTCCAAGTGAACTTGAAAAGAACAGATATGCCTGGAAAAAAAATTTACAACAGTCTTTGCTTATTCCCATCCTTCCAAATCAAAATGTGCTTCTTACTTTCTTATTTTTTTTTTATATTACTACTATCTTATTTTCTTGATATTGCTTTATATTTTTTTTGTCCTTCTTCACAAATAATTTCTACCAGTGTTGACAGGAGTGCTGCTGTTACATTTATGAAAGGACAGTTTTGTTTAATTTAAAGTAAGTACAGGCAAGAGCCCATAGATGCTGAAAAAAAAATACTGTAATGTATCCTAAAAAAAATACTGCAAGTAGATTTTTCAGCTCTAGACTTAGGTTTAATATTATCTACACATAAAAGTAATTCTCCTCTAGCAGTAAAATTTGATGAGCTAGCTTATAGTAAACAATTATAATGTACAGCATTTGCTAGCTACTTGGCCTCTTTTACAGTGTTAATCTTGCTGTGCTAAAAAAAAAAAAAAAATCGCAACCTTAAATAAATTGACTTGTAAAATTCTCAGAATATAATACTCTGGAGATTTAGTTTAATATCCATACTTTTTTTTATTTTTCAGAAGGGAAAATGATCTCTGAAGTACGTGGGTTCAACATAATATATATTCTGTACTAACAAATAATTATTTATCTATATTATTTATATAATAATTTCACATAAAAGTACAAAATTGCAAATTTCCTATTTTAATGCTTTATCTTTGAATCAGAGTGTCCAGGTGTGATTTGAAGACAGAGACTAGAGCAAAAAAATCATTACAGAAACAACTGTTTAAAAGCTATATGAAAACTGACAAATATAATAATGTACTTATGACATTATACATTAAGACCATACATAGTACAACAAGTCTTCAGTGGGGTTTGCATAAATCCCATTTTTGGAGGTGAATGACTGAGAAACTTGTTGCACTGATTTGAACGTCTGTCTCTGTAAGTTTATTCTCACTAAAAGTATTTGAAACAAAGTATTTGAAGATGAATGACGGGGAAAAGAAAGAAAACTGTTTTGTGGCAGATATACATTATGTCTCATTCCACTAAAATAAAATAAATAGCAACTCTTGCAATAATAAAAATTAAAAGAATATAATTGTTTAAGAAGCATGTACTCAGTTTGGCTCAGTATGTTCCCTTTAAATACACTGAGAAATAAGGTTGGACAGAACAGCTTAATGCTGCCATAAAACTAGTCTACACAGACATATTGCTATGGCTTTAAGCCCACAGTAATGTCCTATCAGGCCTTACACACCAATCATTTTACTCCACATTAACATTCAATTCTAATGTATATGTTGAAGAAGATGAGCTCCAAAACCAGGTTTATGCATATACTGTTTAGACATGATGGCAAAGGATCCTTGATCTAACTGTCGGACTAAGCACTTTACATCACAATATGATTCAGGTCTCTAAGTCTGAAAACTTAGGTATTAGAAGTGATTCAGTTTAATGGAAGAAATGGTGACCAAGCAACTTCATAAGCTGCCTCTAATTTGTTTTGTTGTTTTTTTGCAAACACAACTAGTCCCTTCTAAAGCAAAGTTACTTTATTGTGCATTAAATGGACTAAACATTCTGCAACACAACGTGAGGTAAAGGTGAGTGCTGGTGTAGGAGGCTGCCTTTCAACTGCTTGGTAATAAGACCCAGCTGAGAGAGAGAAAATGGCAGGTGTAAATATTTCCAGGTTTAGTAACCTGTTCAAATTTGTTCTACAAATTACTTACACACTTGGGCACCCGTAAAAAACAATTTAGTATTCATCACCTCTGAGTTGCAAGTTACCTCTTTTTATGTAGTGCCACAGAGACTGGGCTTGTCATGCATACCAAAAATCAGAATCAAAAAATCTCTGTATTCTACATAGATAGACCACATTCATCAATTAGTCATAGCTAGACACATGCAATGGTGTGTCCCTTACAGCCCAGGGCTCACAAAAGCTAATAACTGCTTTCCTTCAACAAATTCTTCCACAAGGAAAATTGCTTTGCTTTCTGCATTTGGGTTTAGAGCAGAATTTAATAGATGGGTTTGGGGTTTATTTGGTCCCTTCCAGTTCATTGACGTGAAAAGAAGACTAAGCAGTGTCAGGCAACAGGGGGAAATTTCAAGTTCACACAGCAGGGACTTCAATAAGCTTTAGAAGACAGAAGAAATATTTTTTGTTAAGGAAATAAAGGATACAAGAAACAGCTAACTAATGCACTGAAAACATGGAAACATTTGAACACACAACTCGTGTAAGATATTTGCCAGTTTCCTGCACTCTGATACAGTTTGTGACCTCAGAAGACTTGGACAGGAAGTAAAACAGGAACCACCCATAAGAGGCAGTATGACTCATGATAATATAGATCAGCTTCTCAATATCAAATGTTAATCAGAATTGTGATTAATATACAATTAATAGTGTATTTCTAAACTATATTTTCTTAAGCAACAGAAATATCTCATAATCTCTATTACACATGGACAAAATACAGCCTTTCAGATCTTCAGTTCTGTTTATCCAATCAGTAAGAAATACACGTACTCTGTTCAGTTTAACTCTTTTCCTAGCACATGAAACTGCTTAGAACAAAAAGTTTGAGGGGAAAAAAAAAAAAAAAAAACATTCAAAATATTTGAAAGTTCTAAATTATCCTTGTCTAAAAGGAAAAGCAAAAAATATTAAGAAGCTATATAAGTTATTCTGCAGAGTATGACTTGAAATTCATCAATTGTCTCTTCCTTTTTTGTTTTGGGATTCCTCCTCTTCATGTAGCAATATTTACCCATCTTAATAGCTTCTTTTGTAATCGGTTTCTGCAGTCATGAGCCATTCTTATGAATCATTAGTCTACGTTTACCACTTTGTAATTTTACAGAAGAGAATCTAAGACGGAAAAGTTAGCTAATAAATGGAACCTCGAGCTCTTAGTGTCATTCCACAATTTTTTTCATCTTTCTTTTTTTTAATGGACATCAGTCAAAATATCAACGTGCTTGAGAACTAATTATGCATAGTTTTGTATTTGAATTCCTGGGCCATGTAGCAAGTATCTCTTCATCTGGTTCTTCTCCCAAAGGGAGAAGATCATACTGGGACACAGATGTGGGCTAAGGAAAACTACTGAGGTGTTGAGGGCTTCAAAAAGCACAGAAAAAATTGTAACTTGAAAAAAGTCTAGTCACGTTTATCACTATATACATAAAAGAAAAACAAACTCAATTGGATTAAAAAAAAAAGCCATCACCCTTCTCACAAAGATCATTCAGCTACAGGTGGAAATAGAGGTTTTGACTGCAACCACAAATTACACTTTGGCTCAGACACAAGCTATGGTTATGATTTTATCTTAAATAACTTAGAATTAAAACTTTCAGTCCGTGGTTGAAAAATAGAGTTATTAAGCTGACAGTTATTAAAACAGTGCAATTTGTAATGTCTGGCAGGTTCCAAAAATTGTATTAGATATTAGTGATCTACACTGGGACGTTTCCAGAGAGTGTTATGAAAAGAGTGCCAAACCTTATTTGGATTGTCTCTTTCTCTTTTTACCTCGTCTATGAATGATTCTGATCTACAT
This sequence comes from Chrysolophus pictus, assembly GCA_037305975.1. Lineage (NCBI taxonomy): Eukaryota > Metazoa > Chordata > Aves > Galliformes > Phasianidae > Chrysolophus > Chrysolophus pictus. The sequence goes on from CM074576.1 coordinate 82,678,660, forward strand.
CTACTCTTCAGTACTCCTAAAGCTTTCTTGCTGTTCATCTGAACTTCTTGATACTTATCTCACTGTCTAACAATTAGAGATAGTGAAGACAGAAATTCTTTTGGACTATAAATCTACTTAAACATTGTTCCATCTTTATGATATATATCTCCTTGTCTCTCTGTTACTTTATGCTTTTCAGTTTTTGTGATTTCATTACATTTATCATACTAATTTTGAACTCTCCTTCACCTTCTAGTGAATCTGCCCCTGGTCTGTTTAAGGAATACTGTCTAGACACAAAATTATATTAATTTATTTCAATAATTCCGTATTAACATCCTCTCATTCTCATTTGCAGCTACAGGGGCCTACAGAACCTGCAATATTTTAGACTTCAGCACAGTCTGAATTCCCTGGACTCCCCATATATAATAGGCAGTTTTACCTTCAAATAAATCTACAGACTTCATTCCAGGATTCAGAACTATTCCTTCTTCTAAGGTTCTAGTGACCTGGAGCTAGTCAATCTTACTGACATTTTTTTCAATACTTCAGCCATCTAAGTCAGCATGGTTTTCCACATCCCAGCATCAATATTTCACCTTTTAATTCTACTTTACGTGATACTTTTTTTAGAAAGCATATCACACTCGTGTTTACCTTTTATATCATATTTTTCTTTCTCCACTGTTTCAGTAAATTATCTCAAAATTGTTTTTAAAATATTGCTTCTTTCTACTATGCTTTCCATGTCCTAGCCCATAATTCTTTACAACTGGTATGCACACAAATATACACATATATGTAATAGTAATAAAACTGTACAACTCCACATATTACAGAATTACAGAATCACAGGGGTTGGAAGGATCCTCAAGAGATCACTGAGTCCAACCACTCTGCTAAAGCAGGTACCCTACAGTAGGTCGCACAGGTAGGAATCCAGACGGGTCTTGAATATCTCTATAGAAGGAGACTCCACAAGCTCTCTGGGCAATCTATTCCAGTGCTCCGCCACTCCTACCATAAAGAAGTTCTTCCTCGTGTTAGTATGGAACTTTCTATTTCAAGTTTTAGGCCATAAGTCCTTGTCCTACATTATAATTAGCAACTGCCATTCAAAACTTACCTGAACGTTTGCTCCTGTTTTAATTGCCTGGCTTGATGTACTTGTTCTGGCTGACTTAAGTAACTTGTGGATTCCAGCAAAATGACCCTGGAATATGGCAAGTACACATAAATACTACTTTTTACTAGCAGGATGATGAACAAAATCTAATTTATTCTAATTTTTAAATGCTTGATAAAGAAGCCTACTGTTTTCAGCTTGTGGTACTTTCAAAATACTATTAAAAATATTTAGTAGTTTGGTAAATTCTTCTTGATTTAATAACTTAAAGTAATTTGCACAATTTAATAATGAAAATTGTAAAGGTTTTGTAAGCATGTAAATCCTGAGACACGTATTCCAGATTAATGAAAATTATTTTAAACTGCTACTTAATCAATACTACAGATTGATCTGTTATCATAGGAATGCTCTGCAGGACATGTCACATAATGACAAGGAAACCAACTTTCTTTCAAAAAAACTGTTTAAAATAAAACATTAAAAACAAAAATAATGTGTTTTTCAAGACAAGCGATACTGATATTTTAAGTAGGAAATAATATTCTAAAATATAATTTATGCTACATAATTCACAGCTTTTGGAAATATCTGATATTTGCTACGTATTTGACACAAAACCAATGAGGCTCATCTTTTAATTTACACTTTTCTTAGATAATACTACATCATATGTGTAGTTTAAAGATTTTTAGCCCTCTTTTTGGTAGAAGAGCTACTCCCTTGATATCACAAGTATATTTCCTAGTGTTATTTGCAAATAAGCAATACTACCTCTTGTGGAATAGTAGACGTCTCTAAACACTGGAAAAATTATTCAAAGAAACATTTAATTGTAGATTACTGGTTAAACTGTGGCCTAAATTCATAATTACTGTGAGTAGTTGTCAAGTAGTTGTTGAATGATACATATAAAATTAAACTCCTTAATCACTTTAATCTATTCTGAGAGCTATCGAAATCATAGAACAGGTTACAGACAGTCTCAATAACCACCTCACTGACTGAGAAAAAAGGCAAACAAAACAAATATGTTCTGAGCAGAAAGATGAGCCAGCAGGGAAGACAATGAACAGGGAACTTTTCCTGAGGCTCCAGGAGAAAAAGAAGGGATGGGAAACTTGGGGAGAGTATGAAGAAGTTGTTAGGATATGCAAGGAGAAAATTAGAAAGGCAAAAACTCATCTTGAGCTCAACTTTGATGCTGGAGTAAAAGAGAAAAAAAAAGTTTTTACGAATATGTTAACCATAAGAGGAGGGCTATCTCCATCCTTTAATGGATGCAGCAAGGAATGTGACCACTAAAAATAAGGAAAAGGCTGAAGTTTCATGCCTTTTTGACATCTATCTTTAAAAGTCAGACCAATTATCCTCAGGGTACTCTACCCCCTGATCTGGATGTTGGGGATGGATAGCAGAATAAAACCTCTACAGTTCAGTTGGAAACAGTTAGAGACAGAACTGTCACAAGTTCATGGGCTGGATGGGATTCATCCAAGGATGCTCAGGGAGCTGGAAAAGGTGATTGCCAAGCCACTTTCCACCATCTATCATCATTCCTGCTGGAGGTTCCAGAAGACTGGAGGCTTGCCAGTGTGACTATCATCTACAAGAAGGGTCATAATGAGGATCTGGGGAACTACAGGCCTGTCAGCCTGACTCAGTGCCAGGAAAGGTTATGGAGCAGATCATCTTGAGTGAGATCACACAGCATATGTGTGGAACAACCAGGGGATCAGGCACAGCCAGCATGGGTTCATGAAAGGCAGGTGGAGAATGGAGTTAAATTCAGCTGGTTACTGGTCACAAGTGGTATTCCACACAGGTCAATAGTGAAGCATGTCCTGTTCAGTATCTTTATTGATGATCTGGATGAGAGAACTGAGTGCACCTCAGTAAGTTTGCAAATGACACCAATGTGGGAGGAAGCGTTTATGTGCCTTGGGGTAGGAAGACCCTTCAGAGGGATCTGGACAGGCTGGATCACTGGATGGAAGCCAATGGAATTAAGTTCTGCAAGACTAAGCCTGGTCCTGCACTTTGGCCACAACAACCCCAGGCAATACTACAGGCTTAGGGCAGAGTGGCTGGAAGACTGTGTGGAAGAAATGGATCTGGGAGTGATGGTTGATGCTTAGCTGAACATGAGCCAGCAATGTGCCCAGGTGGCCAAGAAGGTCAATAACATCCTGTATAAGTGTTGTCAGCGGAAGTAAGGAAAATATCATCTCCCTGTTCTTAGCTCTGGTGAGGCTGCACCTTGAGTACTGTGTTCAGTTTTGGGTCCCTCACTACAAGAAAGAATCGAGACCCTGAAGCATGTCCAGAAAAGGGCAACAGAGCTGGAGAGGGTCTGTAGCCCAGGTCTTTTGAGGACCAGCTGAGTGAACTGAGATTGTTCACTCTGGGGAAGAGTAGGCTTAGGGGAGACCTTATTGCTCTCTACAGTCACCTGAAAGGAGGTAGTGGTGACGTAGGGATCAGCCTTTTCTGTATAACTTGCAATAGGATGAGACGGAATGGCCTCAAGTTGCGCCAGAAGAGATTCAGGTTAGATGTTGGGAAAATTTTCTTCTTTGAAAGAGTGGGCAAGCTGGAGTAGGCTGCTCTGGGAGGTAGCTGAATTATTGTCCCTGGAAATCTTCAAGAAACATTTAGATGTTGCACTAAGGGACATGGTTTAGTGGGGAAATATTGGTGATAGGGGGGCACTTGGACTGGATGATGTGGGAGATCTTTTCCAACCTTAATGATTCTGATTCTGTACGATTAACACATAGGAGACTTATGCCACATTGAAGTATTGAAGCACCAGTGGAGCTATGAAAGCAATCCTCTTACAGATGTCTAGACCGTAACAACTGTGGATGGAAGAGAAATGTCATTTGCAGCCTACGGAGAACATTGAATAGATCAATGAAATAAGTTTGAAAGTTATGGAAAATGGTTCTTGTAAATAAATGAATTATAAGAACTGATGTTTAAAGACAAAATACAGATCAAAATACAGAGATTTATAAAGAGGCACAGCATTCTACTCCTTTTTTTATTAAAAAAAAAACCTTAATTCTGCAGTTGTTACATCTATGATGAATGCAAATGAAAAATTAGATTAACTGATAGAGATGCAAGCCTCAAGGCAAAAGTATGTTCTTTCTTTTGCATGCTTAATAATTTAAACAGCAGGATAAAGATGATTGGAGGAAAACAACCAACTATTAATTAACATAGCTTGATTCTCTATAGAATTCTGATGGATCTCAGCCAAACATAAAAATGCAAGCAAAGTTCATGAACTCCATTTGATTAAAGCTCTAACTTTATTGCTTATACTGAGATGGATTACAATTAAGGCTTATTCATCTTCTTTATTTATCATGATAGCTTCCACTTCACAGTACTTGTAACAATTCTGGTAATGTAAATCCCTATAATTTAACCTGAAGGTTTTACATTTTTAAACAGAATATGAAAAATATGGAACAGTTGATAAAACAGCATGAACATTAAAGACTTGTCTTTATAGCACTGTCTACCTGAATATGCCATCAGTTCTGAAGGGATTAGTAATATTTAGGACAACTTTCTTCAACTCATAACATGGAGATTTGCATTTTAATGTATCCTATAAGAGAACAAAAATTTATATAAATGTGAAAAAATTGCAAAACCACATCCAGTGGAAATACTACCAGGAGAATATTACTAAGAATTTAACCACTGATGACTATATAATTCACACAATTTAAATACTTTGTTGCCAGTAGAGTTAAAGCTTATTTCTTTTTAAACATGTTTAATTTCTCCACCTTCAAAATGATAGCACATGAACAAGACCAAGCTTTTCATGTTCTCTTTCTTTATTCCTGCCCCAACCATCCTTTCTAATAAAAGTGTCTATTGCTATTGTATGAAGTGTCATGTAAGAAAGGAGAATCATATAAACTCCATCTATTTCAGAAAAGGATATATCCAGATCTGCTAAAAGAACGTTTGATAATAAATGCTGGAAACTATGACTATTCCTGCTCTATTTCTGGGATGCATCTTAAATTTAAAGACTATCAAAACCAAAAAGCTTAAATAAATTTGCCAACATCTAAAACAAATTTACATCAGACAAATGAAATCATTATGATGAAGAAGCATATTACCACATTTTCAAAAAAAATTCCAAAACCATTCACATACTGAAAGAGATTCAGATTTGTTTTCAGAGCAATCTGTGCAAAAGTTTTTAATTTATTCGAGATCTCTGTGAAATTTACATCCTTATATATCTCAGATATTCCTCTAGGCCTTTCTCTGCAGATACATAAGCCAACATTGGAAAGCTGAGCATTAATAGCTCAATTGCTGATGGTTACTCACCTTTTCATTCTTACCTCAGGTCACTTCTGACTGATACAACATACATCCGAATAATATTTTTTGCGACAATAATAATTTCACGCATAGACTTACAGCAGGTTCAATACGCTTGACTTCAGATTTCAGGAAGAATGTAAGTGTGGCAACACCTATTCCACCCATTCTCTTTGAGGTCAGTAGCAATACTCCTTCAGCAGGGTGCAGAAAACGACTAGTGAATTCCACATTTATAGTTGTTTGACTCCTAGGCAAAATAACAGTAATAATTCTTTGAATAATTAGGCATAAAACTGTAATTCAATAATTACCCTAAAATATCATTTTAGGAGCATATTTTAGAATCTTTGAAAGGGAAGGTGGCACTTGTTTCTTCAGAAACCTTTTGCTGTAGTTCAACCTCCTGTCTAAGAGCACTTTAAACATTCTAATAAAAGAACTATTTAGATTTAAAAAAAAAAACAATATAAGTCCTTACTGCTTTTTATGTCTTCAGTATGTAACTTTATTTTTCTTCCCACACACAATCAGAAAAAGTTCCCTCATATTATATAATTGTCCTAAGCCAACAACTGATCTATTTTATGCTTCCCTATTTGAATACAATTTTGTATGTTAAACAGCTAAACATCCTGCTGTGTATAGTGTGAGGCAGATCTAGAAGTTTTTAATAAAATCCCCAAGACTGAAATAATTGAGTAAAAGAACCTTCAAAATAATAAGTAAAGTTGAATAGCAAAGAAATGGAAAAAAATCCAAGTACTCTCATGTAAACAACGGATCAAGTTTCTGATAGGAAAAGGTTAAAAATAACATGATTTCCATTAGTTCTGCAATTAAGCAAGACCAACAACAAAAATTCAGTAGCTGAAGCTCACACTTTGAAACATTCAAAATCACTCTATAATACTGAGATTAGCATTTCTAAAAGCAAGAAAACAGTGAGTTGTTGACTGGTGTAACTTTCATTGTAATGTCAGAACTATTTTATATAGTTCAAAAAAATTTTAAACAATAAACAATATGAAAAAGATGGTAGAAAGTCAACCTACAAAAAAAAATCCTGCAATTATACAAGCTGATAATATTCAGATAATTCTTCAGAGGAACTAATTAAAATATATATATGGGAAAAAGTTGTATTTGTAATGTACAGACTTGTTTGTTGTTTTTCAGGAAGAGATAACAAGTACTGAAGTCAAAACAAAACCTCTCCCCACCCCACATCAGCCTTTCCCATTAAGTGATCAGTAGCACACGAGCAGCCTGAGGGGAAAAAAAAAAAAAGAAAAAATTAAATATAGAAGTGCAGAAAAATTCTGTGTCATTTATTGGTCTTCTGCCAACTGGGAATTCTAAAGCATTTGCAAACTACTGGCAGTGTGTGAAATATGCCTATTACGTACTGTGAGTACACAATCACAGGTAAGTGGTGAGGCAAAGGACTTGTAACAGCAATCAGCAAGCCATGTGTTTATTGGCATCGTGTTAATTTACATTTATTTCACAACTGTGGTAAGAACAGCTGCTTTTTCAAGTGAACTCAATTCATAAATCCTCTCAAGTAAGTTGAACAATTACAGTGACGGTATAAGTGCTATAATGTGATGGCAGTAGTGACATAATTTGTCCCTAAATTACTACTGCTATCAAGGAAACCTTCCAGGAGGTCTCCTAACACTCTAACTCTTCTCTATGATGAATACAGAGGAAAATAAAATTCTTACTGAAAACTGCCTTGGGATCTGAGAACTGAATGGTGATGAACGCAAAAGTAATATCTTAAAAATATTTTTGAGGAATATCAGGAGAATCTCTAAGCCTTCAACACGCAAGATGAAGTGAAAAACAGCCACAGTATTGACCATTCAGAGAAACACATGACATTTTCTAAGATTACAATTTTCTGTTAATTCTTATTTGAAGAAAATGCTAAGAAAAATGAAACTTTTCTGGAGGTTGGTGGCCTTGCCTGTGGCAGGGGGGTTGTAACTTGATGATCCTTGGGGTCCCATCCAACCCAAGCTATTCTATGATTTTATGATGCAAATCAGCCTCACAGCTCACCAATAACATAGCACTACTCACTTTTCCTCCTGCATATATTTATAGTCAACCTACTTAATATTGAAAAGTTGATCGACCTTTAAGAGTACTGTATTTGTGTTGAGTTTTGAATTTGACAATACAATTGACAAGTTTTTCTTCTTCATGGCTTATTTTAATTCAAATGCTGACCCTTGCTTTCCGTTTTACAGCCTCCATTCCATTTCATCTGCAAAGGAGTATCTTCAATGGACTTGCAGTATAAACTTAAAAACTCTTAACAAAGTCACTACTATACCCTTATAACTTCAATATTTCTACAAGTAGTGATATTGCTATGTCTAGTCATAGCCATATTGCACAGGAAAAGCATAATGTATTGAGTAAACAAAAAAGAAAACACAGATACGTCTTTCGAGTATGTCTCTTACTAAAAATGTTAATCTAATGTTTTCCCAAAATTAAATTTAAATTTTTGGTGTTGGTCTCACTGGTGACAAGCGAGAGGACAAGAGGAAATGGCCTCAAGTTGAGCCAGGGGAGATTTAGGTTGGATATCAGGAAAAACTTCTTTACAGAAAGGGTTGTTAAGCACTGGAATAAGCTTCACAGGAAGGTGGTTGAGTCACCATCCCTGGGTGTGTTTAAAAACTGTTTGGATGTGGTGGTGCTCGGGGACATGATTTAGCAGAGGGTTGTTAGAGTTAGGGTACTATGGTTAGGTTGTGGTTGGACTCGATGACCTTTAAGGTCTTTTCCAGTGTGAGCAATCCTAAGATTCTATGGTCCTATAAATCCCATTCTGTGATTCCTCTGGCTCTTATAGCACTAAAAACTCATTACTTACTTAGGGGCAATGATTACAGTGTTTCCTTCAGGCAATGAGAAATCATTAGCATCTCTTCCTACAAGAGTAGCGGTGTATGCCAAAGTTTTAATGCTCGGGTTTTTCAGACGAATCTATCACAAAAACAGCAACAAAATCATCATATTTTTATTCAATTTTTAAAACACAAAAACCAATTCTGGAGCTAGCTTCCAAAATATGAATGAAGCATATCACAAAATAAGACAGTACTTCAAACTACTAGGCAGATCACTTTTCTCCCTAAGCAGTGCAGACATCCTGCAGACTGCTAGACCTCAATTTTTCTGAGTACTTTTTTTGCATTGTACACTGCATGCCAATGCCAACTTTTAATCTCTGATTCTCTTATATGTTTATCTCAGAAAAGATTCTTAAATTTGTAGATTTTTTCTGTGCTCACAAGCAAAGGATTAAAACAGCAACAAGAAGTCAGGATCTCAATCCTGAAGAGGAAAAAAAAAGACAATTCTTTCCTCTTCTACATTTAGTAGCAAAATGACATGAAACTCATTTCTGTGTTGTGGTATATACATAATATAATGATATACAGCATGTTATAACTTGATGCTTCTACAAATCTAAATTCAGTGGTATCAGTACCTGTTTAACAACAGTTGCATGGAGAGCACCTGTAAATTCTATAGTCTTCTTAGGTAAGTAGTAAGGAAGGTTTTCATATAGGTGGACACACAGAATAAGCATCATGATTGGGTTTGGATCACAGATATCAGTGGCCTAATATTGAAAACATAAAAGAAGTAACAACTACATATTAAGTTAAAATTTGCCTGACAGTTTATAAAGACACAGAGATGCAGAACAAAAAATTTAAGATAAATTCTTACCATACAAATATTTGCAACCTACTAGTAACTGATGCAGGCTCAGAGCTCAGATGAATAACAAGCTTGACAGTGTACAAAAATACTATTTCTTGAAGGACACTGACATGCTCTGGTAATAAACCTATGCTAAAAATTAAACCTACCTTTTTTCCTCGTACTTCAGCAAAAACACGTTTATTTTATTATTTAGTGAAGCAGAATAGAAAAAGCAAGTAAAACCCATTAACTGAAACATGTATTTTTTATCTTTTAAAAAAGATTTTTTAATCTTTCGGTTTACTATGTAAAATGCCATCCCAAGTACTGCTAAGTACAGTTCTGCAGCTCTGTATGAATACAATCCAACTAACAAAGGAACACAAGCATACAATTATTTTTACTGCAGATGCCAAATTGCTATATACAGGATTACTGAATCTTAAATATTTGATTTAGAAAAATGAATTTAAATGGCAACTGTAGAACTCATCAAAGTCTTAGTCCACAGTGTCTTTAGTGTCTCACTGTCGAGAGAAACAGTAACTCTTCCACCATCACATGAACTTTTCATTAAGCCTGATCAAATAAAGAAAATAGAAGTGACTTCCCACAAAAAATACAGGCAGAAAATATCTAGTCACCAATTCAAACAAATTCCTGAATCAAGCTAATTAAATTAATTATTTTTAAATTTCTTACATAGAATCTTAGAATGTAATAATAATGTTGCCCATAAACTTTTATAATTCTGTTTAAATTCTCTCCTAAATTAAATATCATGTCCTAAGGAAAAATGCATACAGTTGGGAACAGATTTAAACATCAAACTACTGCATTAGCATGTAAACCCTTTAAAAGGTGCCCTTTTTCATTTGAATTCCTTACATAACTGAGGTTCATTTAATACAGTAATACTTTGAAAAAGGCTCTACGCGTTCCCACAAGCAGAGTTTTATAAAGAAGACTTGTAACATAGGTTACAATCAGCAAGAAAATAATTATGAAGCAGTCATACTAGAATAAGGGCAAGTCTAACTGAAATCTGCCAGATGAGAGCAAATGTGGTAGTATGGAGAAGATTAACAACAAACCAAGAATAAAAAAAAAACCTGTTAATTTTTTGCAATTTCTGAAACTTACCCTCAAGGCATCAAACAGAAAATGAGGATGTTCTGAAAAGTGGTAGATAATAAGCCTAAAACAGTCAGCTCAATAAAACAACTCAATGGGAAGAACCATACCTATGTGAAACTTTTTTGCCACTTCTGGACTATTTTTAGAAAGTAGGAGAGATATTTAGACATTTCCACTATCACTATAACTCTCTGAGTTAGAGTTGCTTTTTGTTGTTTTGATATTAGAGAATATAGTCCAGCACTTCTAAGAACCAGCCAACTCAACTCTCTAAAAGCTCAAGAAGTAATAAAAGACTGTGCGAAAAAGTAAATATCTCTTCCAAGGGACAGAACAAGAATGAGTCTATCTTCAAGTTTTGCAGAAAGGCTCGTGTTCTTCTGGTTAATTCCCCCCATAGGTATGCCAAAAAAAGCTTTATACTTTAGCATCAGAACACAAAAGCAGCTGTAACGACACTAAAGAAGAATCCACATGATCTGAACACTTATGGATTCCCTAGGAACATCCCTAATCTGCCTCTGCCAACAGAGCAATTGCTGGTGTAAAAGGTATAAGAAATTGGGCAAATATAAAGTGGTCTTTCCATTGACATAATTTCTCAGATGCTAGAAATTAGTACATTAAGGATTTATTGATTATTTTTAGAGCCATTGGTCTAAATTCTTCTCTATTTCATTCTTTATACAGAAAAATGAGATCAGCTTTCAATAAGAGTTAATTAACTCTTTTTAATTAGAAATTGCTTATTGACTCTTCCTCCTGTTTTGACATTATTAAAAAGTAATTATTAGCTCACATTTATTGCCTAAAAATAGGACCATACAAAAGCAACTGAGATGTAATTTCTAAGACAGAAGCTCTAAGAAAGCAAATGGATCCATCAATCCAAGCACAAATATAAATAGCTCCAGTTTCTAACTGCTTCTACTTTGTGACTGATGAACCAGAATCTGGCAAAGCATTGCCAGCTACAAAAAGCTTCATTATGACATACTGGATTCTGAGAGGAAAAAGGGTAAAAAGGGCAAAAATTTGAAACTCCAGGGGAGACACCTACTTCCAACATGACATAAAAAAAACTCATTAGTTTAAAGCAAACATCCAAAGAAGTAGTTTTACATGAAGTAAGAAGCTAAGTGCAGCCTAGTGGTTCATAACATAGGCCAAAAAAATACTGTTAGATCATCTTTTCCAATGGTGGCTACAAACTGATGCTTAAATGCAGACACTTAGAAGGTAAGTACACAAACACTTCAGTATTTTCCCATCCTGGGTACAAGACTAGCTGAACCATACAAGACTTCTGTCTACTTAGAAATCCTCAATGGATTTCTCTTTCAAGCACATGTATAACCTCCCTTAGAATCAGTGTAAAAACAGTAAAGGCAGCTTAAGAGAACACTGTTCTACTTAAGTTATGTTCAGTATATCTGAGAAAGAAGCAGGAAAAAAGTGTATAAGCTAAGTTTTCTTAATGGATTGCAAATAAGTCAGTAACGCCAAGCATCTGAAATAATATTCACATCCATCAGCCTACTGCATTCTTGCCCAATGCAACAAACAGTTCTTTGGTTTTTCAAAGATTCTAGAGAACACTAAGGAGAATAACTAGAACTTAAAAGTTTTGCTTCATTTCCTATGGAGTCATCAAAATAGCATTCCCATCACAATTTCTCTGACAAGAATGAACCTACACTTGACACAGAAGTGGGAAAATATGATGCTCTTTCATGGTCACAGATGGGTGCAAACCATTCTGAATTTCAAATCAGAAAATTTCAGAATAAACTGGCTTCTAAGTTTAAAAATGTAAGGAGCCTTTCTAACATGGCTTTTCTAGTGCAGAAAAAGCTTTTTTTTCTCCTTATTTTTTTCCAGTTTACCAGAAGTTACTCTTCATCTACTACAGAAGTGAAAATAAAAGTAAAGAATTATCATGAGTGAACTTAGCAGTTTTTCCTCTTGCTGCTCCAGATCATGACATATCATGCTGTAACAAGATGATTGGTGTCTTGAATGTAAGAATCCCCATCTCAGTAAGAACACACAAATCTAGAAAGATCAGTGAAACTGTAATTCTTACAAACTTGGGAGATAAACAGAAGGCAGAGGTAGATGCCAAGGCACAGCAAGAGGCAGTTGTTCTCTGCACAACAGGGAACCAAAGGAAATATAACAGCTCCAGAGAAGAGGACAGCATGCTCCATCCCACCACTCCACAAGACGCAGGCCAGGCAAGAGCAGTCCCAGTCCTAGCACTGAATATTTCCCTGGGGATGGGACTAGGCCAAGGCCTGGCTGGGCCGTAGTACTGTGGGTGGGCCCATTGTGGGGCAGGGCCAAACTGTGAGAGCTGGAGCTTTCCCATCTTTAAGAACACGAATACCTGAAAAATGTGGTGAACTTATTATATTATTACATTGTATCTGAAAATACGCTCTTTAAGTGCATTAAGGTGCATGTCCTGGAGATTTTCCATCTTTTTCTTATGAGTTATCAGCTTCTGCCTGTTTTTATTATTAAAAGATGAAGCAAGTATGCCTTTATTTTGAAGATTGCATATAGATTATCTTCTTACAGTTCCTGCCAGTCATAAGTCTGTGAAACAGCCAATTTTCTTGGTTTAGCAGAGACATTTGTATGGCATAGTAAGGCCATTTATAACAGCGTATATGTATCAGGAGGTGGGAATAGAAAAATACCTAGTACAACTGGAAAATAATAGGGTTAGTTTTGCCCTGCTAATCAAGTGGAAGGGAAAAAAAAAAAGTTGTAATTGAGCTTCCTTCATAACTGTTCACACAGCAACTCTATCCCTGACTTCTAATTCTATTTATTCCTTTGGAAAGTTTCCTTATGTGCAGACAAATGCTACCTTCATTCCATTACGTCTTTTGGAATTCTAACAAGCTCAATATGTTCCACACTCACTCCAGCCCAGCACAGTCCCTGACATTCAGTTTACTCATGATGGAAGCTGCTCCACTCATCAAATCAAGAGAAAGATGAGACCTTTTTAGTTTTTACTAATTTTGGTAAGGATAGTATTTTTAATCAATAAGGGAGCAAAAGAGAAAATGTGATGGTGAATCAGACATTTTAAATAGCCAATACTCCAGTAACTAATACATACAACCAGAATATAGAAGATAACAACGTGAGTCCTTGTAAGAGTGTAGTCTTTTAATACAACCTTGCGATGGTTAGTTACAGGCCATAAGTTTTGTACTGAATTTACAAAGCCTCAGTACAAGGGTTTTACAAGCTTCCTCTAAGTTTCCTTGACTAGCTTACAAGATCAGTCTTTTTTCACTTGATTTACCCGTGACGTCAATGTCTTTAATAGACCTCTCTGGCTAATTGGTTTTACTTTTACATTTGCATGGTACTGGCAGCAGCCATGCCTATAAAAAGCTTGCAGTCAGCCGCAAGAAATACAGATTTGGAGCTGGACAAAACTAGTTTTAGGGACAACAAAATATCTGAAGGGCGTCATATACATAATATGGGCTGTAGGCCAATGGGAGAAAAGATATTTGTGAGGTGCTACCAAACATATAAAAGAGATTCTAATAAGGGACTCCAGAGTCTGATGGATTAGTGTTACTCACACTAGCAGCCCAAATTTACTGACTTACTTGTGTATAAACCTTGTGAAAGAATTCTTATGAGTCATTGTGATTTAGAAAGAGAGACCTAAGTGCCACCAAATACTTACAGAATTTATCACTTTTTTAATGTTCAACTGTATTATGTTAGTTCTTCAATATATTTTTCCTATGTTGCCTTAGAATGTTAACAATAAAGGCTACTCATTCTGTCATTTTGTGATTTACAATATCCAAACTGACTTAATCTTTTTTTTTATTCAGCTAGTTATATATATATATATGCAGTTTTACAAATCAAGAAATTAAGGAAATTACTTGTAATTAAATATATTTATATGAAGAAATATTTTGGTTTCCATCATACAGTAGAACATGAAATAAAACTGATTCAGTAAAATCTCATCTCAATTTGATATACATTGTTATCATAAATGTAAAAAATAATTTAAAAAGTATGTAAGTACTGATCATACAAAAACATTTACCTTTATGTCTATAGTCAGGCTGACTGCATGCATAGCATTCACAAGTATCAAACAGTTGTGCAGAAAATGTGCAGGAGTCCTTGGGTAAGTATACATCCTTACAAAGTGAGAAGCAATCTAGGGAAGACAGAATTCAAATTTTTCATATTCTACAAAGCAGAATTACAGTGTTTGCATTTTCAGTCTTTCAGAAATCCATAAGATCTAAATTTTAAACTAAAATTATCAATGGAGAATATACCTAGAGAAGAGAAAAAGAAATACTGAAATAATGACTCTATATTCACTATATGGTATTTTTTTCTTTAGAAACTATAGAAGCCAACAGTTCCATAGAAACTTACATTAATATTGGGCTCTAGATAAAACTTGCAAGATATTAAGAAGAGTTCTTACCAAGAATGGACAGTAAGCTGCCATCTGTGCTGCCAATACCAGACCATCTAGAAGATCCCGGTCAAAATTTACTATCCATCTCATCAGTGGTACTTTACCTAGTTTAAAAACAGAGTAGGTTGAATTAGATCTCTTCTGATCTCTCTTCTGAGATGACTAATTTTATTCTGGTTAAATAAGATGACTTTCTGAAACAACTGAATAGAGGAAATAACAGAAAAAGGACTCATGCCATGTTCAGATGTAGAAGTTTCCAGGCATAAATCTCCAGAGCCATTAAATGTTACTCACATATTCTGCTACTGATTTTAGAGTATTCATCACAACTGGAGGGAAAGTAGATAACATTAACTTAACTTAGCTGTAAATGTAGGTACCTAAGCATGTAAATTATTTCTATTTTTATAGATATAAGGTTCATACCCAGCTACTGAAACTAACAAAAATATACAGGAATCATTTTCAGTTGCAACATTTAAGTAAGAAGGAAAAGAATATTAATTTCCTTCAAGTTCATACTAGGTTGTTTGTCACTTAAAGAACTCAAAGTCAGTCAAAGCTAATAGGTTGGCCTTCAGCATAGGCCATTACTTCTATGTTTGGGTTTTTAGGGCTTATGCTTCACAAGGTTACAATTTTTTTTTAATTATTTCTAATATACTTGTTTAAAATGAAATTGATGCAAGTAAAGAAAGTAAATGAGTTATGTATAAGTACTTTATTTGAAGCATTCTATATCTTACATTGATTACAGCATTTAAACAGTGCACTTTTGTTTAACAATAACAAACCATACGAAGAATAGTCATTTGAAATTCTCATTTCAAAAAACTCTTCAAAAAAAAATGATTGAAACTTGAGATGAGTTACTGACTTACCAATAACTATATGTTTTAAATCACACAATTACTGGTACTTTGCTCTCCAGATAATATGCAGTTTGTGAAGCACAAGCACGAGAGAAGATAATCATATATTTTTTTAACAATCTGGTAACAAATACTCAAGAATTGAGCCACGACTTCTTTAATCAGTAATCTGCAGCTTCTTCCAACTTCCATCACAAATAGTTATTGCTTAATTTCCTTTGTTTTCCTTACTGTTTAAAGTCTGAGCTTGCAAATTTAGGGAACACTATGGAAACCAGCAAGATTTACAAATAGTCTGGGATCATACTTTCACACAAGATAATTTAGATAGTTTTTATTTCACTATACATTCGGACAAGGTACCAATTACAATTTACCAATCTTGAAACTTCCAAGATTGAAAAATAACTACCAATATGTTATGGAATCCAGGATGAACCAACATGTTATGTATTACACACAGATCTTAGTGTTGTAATACATAGAAATATCGTCTTTTTTCAAAAATACTACCTTTAAAAAAAGTTCGTAAGACTGAGATACTATGATAGTAATATGAAGATGTTAAGAACAGTCCACTATCTTCATTAGAAAAAGAATTTGGAGACTATAGTAAGTGACACAGAAATAATTTAAAAAACAGAAGCATAAAATGTTTTATCATGTCACACATTTCAGAACTTTATTTCAAGTCTGTCCTTATTAAGAGCTACATTCTACAAGACATTGACTATGAAAGCAGAGGTACAAATGTTTTAAAAAACTCTACAGAAAAAATCCTGTAAATTAAATGAAAGTCCAAGAAAGAATGAAAGTATAGAATCTCTATCTATTTAGAATACGTAGTCCAATTTAGAGTTCAAGAATGCTTAATCTTTTGCTCTCACAGACTACGAGATCCTATCCTGTAGATATTAGCTTCACTTAGTGTTATTAAGGGTTTTAAACTTGAGGCAGTATTTTGGGAATATGCTTTATTCTTTATGAACTGCAACCACCAAAACCACACTGACTAGGAAAGCAAGTAGGCTGCTGTACCTTGAAAGTTACTGAATTTCATAACTTAGCAAACTTTATTCACTCCTAAATATCTCTAAATGTTGGCAATGCTGATGCAACCAAGTTTATTATTGTTCAAAAGTCAGGCCACAAATCCATTAGCATTCCAACAGAAAAAAAAAAACAGATCTTAAAATAAGTCAGAGTGGTAACCATTCTACGTAGCACTGAATACAGTGTGAATCTTCAGAATGGGTTTCTTCTACTAACACTTTCAGTTTATATCTCCTCAGTTGCCTGTACCTAGTTTTGTTTTATATCAAGTGCAGATGCAAAACTGCCTCTAGTGGCAGGGAAGAAGCTAGAGATGATGCTGGTAGTGTCATATCACAATATGTCACTATCAGCGCATTTAATCCCAAGAAGTTTGGGTAAATCAAACTTGCAAATACGTAGCTATTGTTACCTACAGGTGGCCATGGAACTCTCTATTTATACCAGATAGATTAGTTGTAAGTTTATAAAATTGTTCTACAAGTGCTGTATGTATTATGCTCAAAACTAAAGACAGCCAAGAGTCAAATAGAAGAAACAAAATAACCGTAGTAGAAATCATTAGATTTAATGGTGATTAGATTATTACTGTGTTCAGATAGAATCCTATATTAATGCAAAGTAAATATACCAAAGAACAACCTCAAAAAAAATAATTCCAGGAAAGTCTATTTTTTTTTTTTTTTTTTTAAGTATTTGCTTTCATAAAATAAGCTAGGGGGTTGGAGCTTGATGATTCTTGTTGTCCCTTCCACCCAAGCCATTCTACAATTCTAAATAGCACACAGTAGAATTTTATCAGACTTTGACTCTGTATGTCATGAAAGACTGAAGTTCTTAGAGAATTTTCAAAGATAGTTCAATAATATCCAGAAGTAAAATTTTGATGTCCATATGCTTTGCAGTAGGGGGTGCTGGCTCATAATGGTCCTGCTGAGACTCTGACTTCAGAAAGTAACACTGCCATTTATGGAAAAAAGAGGAAATTGTGCTATCAAGAAAAACTCTATACATCTAAAACAAACTTATGACCCACTGCTTGTAATAGCAGTCAGCTGGAAAAGTTGTTTATTTTGCTTTATGCTCATGTTAACTAATGTGGGAATAAAGACATTTGGTCTAACTTCCAAAGCACTACAGCTGTGATGTTATTCCTGCAAAATACTTCCACACTGGGTGCTAGTTATTATTTTTAACTGCTAAAATAAACACTACAGCAGTGAAAAAAAGAATGTATCAAAACATTCAATAGGAAAGTAATTAGATCATTATTAGCAATTTACACATATAAAAAGCTAATTCAACCTATGACAAACTCCTGGCATAATTCTAAGCAAATGTTGTATTTCTTAGTTCTTTTATTCATTTAGAGAATTCAGATGCCTCAGCACTTGGAAAAACTTAAACATCTAACACTTCACATCAACTATTTGCAGATCCTTTGCATACACACATAGCTTTGCTGAGAAAGTATAGAACAGGCTGCACAGGCTTACCAATATGTGTATGTAAACTCATCTCAGTTAAATTAACTCTGTGACACTGAATACTTCAGTTTGTGCTTTCTACAGTGTTATGTTTTCCTATTCATTCTCCAAAGTGACTTCAAATATCATTTCAAAGAAAGAAAAGATCAGGAGGTTACTGAGTTTGAAAGCCAATGGCTGCACAGCTCTACCTGCAACACTCTTCCTCATCATAGTATTCAGGCCCCTTCCAAGATCCCTTTCCATTTACTTTCAGCAAGATTTCTTTCACAAATGTAAGATCTTGGATGAAAACAGATTTAACTTTGGCCACCCTTTTGCCCTCTCTTCATTCTCCACAAAAAATTACCATATCTGAAGATAGATGGAAATATTATTATGAATTAATAATTATATAAAATACATTATATCATGTA
The DNA here is from genome assembly GCA_037305975.1 of Chrysolophus pictus. Taxonomy (NCBI): domain Eukaryota; kingdom Metazoa; phylum Chordata; class Aves; order Galliformes; family Phasianidae; genus Chrysolophus; species Chrysolophus pictus. Next base: position 82,697,331 of record CM074576.1, read on the forward strand.
TTAATTATAATTTCACTGTTCTTAAGCAGTCTCTTTCCTTCCAGAGAGCCCTAAGGGGTTATTTTGTTTACTTTCATTGCTAAAACTTAATCTCTAATTGTTTAAATAAGAGAGCTTTTTTAAAAATTAAGATGATCGCTCTCTTTTGTTCTCCTGAAAACATCAGATTTCTTCTAGAACATTCCACAAAAGAAAAAGTTATTTAAAATGATGACTAAAGCCTCTGTCTTTTCTAAGGAAGTTTAACCAAATTCAGTTTAGACTTAAACGGAGTTTCCTTTATTATAGTTATTTCATTAATAAGAAGAGAAAGAAAATTGAATATAATTTCTATTTCTAAATATCCATGAAAATTACTTCTAGTAAAAAAAAAAAAAAAAAAAAGGTTCCTTAAAAAGTGGTTTAGAATGAAAACTTCATTTTACAGTAAGTTTTCAGATCTAAATGAAAATAATCAATTATAAATGTATAAAGGAAAAAGAAAGATTTCACTGTGTCAGATTTAATTTTTTCCTACGGTTTAACTGAAACTCCATTTTCTCAAACTGAAAACTCGGAACTTAAGTGTCTTTGGTAAATCTGAAGGGAAAGACACCAATTATGAAAGCTAACAAAATGTATAATCTCTCTCTGTAATCTACAGTAGAAATAGAGCACAGCTAATGTGCACCTTCACATCTAAATTGGGTCATTATTAATTTAAACTTACTTCTTAAACTCAATTTTTCTGATTTCTAATGTAGGAAAAAATAACTTCATCTCAATTTCTTGGTAAATTTCTTGCAGTTCTTTCAAAAATAAGCAATGTAGTAATATCAATTGTCACTAGCACCTATATAGATTTTTCTGTCTTTACTAATCATTTTGTTCATGTCGGTACAATTCTCTGTGCGGCAGCAAAGTGCCTGTGGGAACAAAGCTGGCTGCCAAAATGTTTATTTACTTTTTAACCTGGATCACATCAATCCAGTTCACTATGCCTCACAAAAATGGCTTGGCCATATGGAAGCATCTTCTTTGAAAAACATTTCTTAAACTATAGCATTATAATGTAAGAAAATCAGAGCATTAAAAAAAAGAAGAAAGAAAGAAATATTTTCCTAATTTTGCCTAGATATTTATGTGTTTTTGTTGTTTAACCCTTTAAATATCACTGAACTTAGCTCAAATACTAGTGAATAAATTAGAAAAGATAACGTAAATTATTTTTCCTAATTACAACTCATCTAGCAGAATACCTGCTAGCTAATCCTCTAACATAATTATGTTGCTAAACATAATTACTCAATTTTAGTAGGAATAAACAAAATCAGAAGTCCTACTCAGGAAAGTACCTTTTTGTAAGTGAGGGAGAAAGAGCATAAACTAGTGCATATTTAAGATACAGATTCTCAGTGTCATAGTAAAAAAAAAAATGTGCATTGTAGGCCAAAAACAGCTTAGTACAAAAACAGTAACAGCAGATAAATGTGTGGTTGGAGGAGAAGACAAACTAAATTGTCCAAAATTGAACTTATGAACTCTGAGGCAGATTCCTGTTATTTGCTAGCTGCTATACTACACATTTTGAAAACACCTAGAGTAGACTAAAGTGGCATGTTCTGAATCTTCCCTTTAATGAATGGGTCTGAGACAGAAGGCACAAATTAGGAGAATAATCACGTTCTTCTACTACGTATAAACTATCTAGAGTGGGAAAACTGCAGACTTAGAGCTATGGAAAGAAGAGGCCAAAGAGAAACATTCCCCACAAAAAGAGAAAATAAGTGAAGAAGTTGCTAACTGAAGAAAAGATCCTGGAAATGAGAAAGGTCCTGATGATCAGAGAGATCCATAGAGACAAGTGGCAGGGGTTAACCTTGGATGTTAATGCACAAATTCAGTAACTATGTGCAGCAACATGAAGTTACATGACTTCTAGCTCTTCTTGGACCAATAGCAACCTCCCTGTCTGGGAGAAAAGTTGACACCTTGTGAACACTGCTCTGTAGGGAGCAATTGAGTGTGTGGAATAATCAAATAGGATAAAAACTCTGACCTTGCTGTTTCTTCAGTAAACCACAGTAACCTGAACCTTTCAAGTTTGTTGTTTACTGTCCTTCACTCATGATCATCAGTGAAATCATTTAGTGAAATTAATTAATTAAGCAAGATTAACTTAGAGTAGGCACCTTTACTATTTTTAGAGAAACTTAAAATACATTGTAACTGGCATTTGCAAGTGATCTAAAATGAGTGTGGTTTTGTTTCATGGTATTTCAGCATCAAATATAAGCTTTTAGTGATCAGTATGAATATTTCATTCAAAAAAATAACTATGTGGATGTTCAGATACATTTCATCACATGAATAATCGATATTCATATTCTAAATTACCTGCTGGCAAGAATGAAATCACAGAATGATTAAGAAAATATTCATACCAATTCTATATGAAAACAACAGAAGTTAATCTATTCTTTGGCAGAGGAGCAAGCAACAGTCACCATAAATTCATTTACATCAATTTTTGTCTGTTTCTTTGATAGGTAGAACACAATGTGAATATGGGGAATACTGGGCGTACTGTAAGATTTTGATCACATTCTCTTTCAGAATGAAGCAAGGAAAAAGTAGTTTAGAAAAAAAGGTACCTTTAAGTAGAGGACAAAACATTGGAAAACTGTAGGCTTAACTATTATAGACTTTATACTACTTGATATTTTCATTTGTGTCCGGGAGAACAGCATAAAAATATTTTACTCCCATCTGGAAATAGTATCAAGCAGGATAAAGAATCAGCTAAGGGAAGGCAGGTGATCTTAACTCTTCATTACAAAAAAAAGTAAATATTCTAATAGGATGCCAAAGTACAAGAGTCATATGTTAAGCAGATAGACTGATCCTTTTACTTCAATTCCAGTAAAAACATACCTGGTTAAAAAAAAAAACAAAAAACAAAAAAACACAATAATTGGAACCAAACTTCAAGAAAGACAAACTAGTTGAATACACAGAAAGACTGAAAGAATGGGGCTGCCTATTTAAAGGGGAAGAGAAAGGATAACTGAAGCAGAACATAACAACAATAAATTACTGCAATAAAATAACAATGGTTTATAATATTATATAAAAATTTCCTATTTGCTGATTCCCAGGATCTGCAAATTTCAGGAGGTAGATCTAATCTCTAGCTATAATAATGCCTATGGTCCTGTCTCAATCTGGTACATATAAACATTTGCACAAGAAATATGTAGTAATAACCTTTTCCCTAAGTGCTGACATTTGAAACTAGGCAGAGATTTAAAATGATATATACAATACAGAGCATGAAGTGAGGAGGAAATATGACTTTCCTCTTTTTTTTTTTTCTTTTTTTGTTTTTAATTCATGTTCACTTCTTTAATTCATCAGGTCTCTGAAAAGCAAGATTATTTCTTTGGGGGGAAAAAAAAAAACTGTTTTGGAGTGATTTAAACAGAACAAAGTTGTACATTCCAATTTTTGGAATTCCAAAAATTTTTTTCTCTAACCTTTCCTCCTGTTTCTCAATTGTCTCTAAAACCTAACAAATTCAAAGTTAATGGATTCCAAAATCACCCCTTCTGAAATGAGAAATGGGGAAAAAATAACATGAAACAAAACAAAATAAAATGCAAGGAGGCAAAGAAGTGTATGTTTTAATTACTACACTGGAAATAGCCCTCCAGAGAATCAGTTAAGAAACAAAGAACTTTACTTCCTGCTCTTGCTGTTAAAATGTCATCTCACATTAAAATCACTTCCTCAGGATTTTCAGAGCAGATGCACTGCTAAAAAAAAGTTTTCTTGTACCTAAATTGAATTTCCTCTATTCCAATTTGTACCCATTGCTTTTCATGTTTTCACAGACCATCACTGAGAAGAATCTGGTTCCATGTTCTTTACTCCCCCAATGGGATATTTATTACTCAGTGATAAGATCACTCCTGAGCCTCCACTTCTCCAGGCTGCATACTCTCAGCTCTCTCACTCTCTTTCCATTTGTCAGATTCATCAGTCCCTACTTCATTCTTCAGCCCTTCTCTGTACTCACTCTAGCATATCCTATGTTTCATGTAAAGTTGATCCCAGACTGAACCCAGCACTCCAGATATGACTCTCCAGGGCAGAATACAGAAGAATTATCTCCCTTGACCAGCTGGTGATGCTCTTCATAATGCAGCCCAGGATGCTCTTGTTCTTTTATTGGCCAACCTATTGATGGCTCATGACCAACAGTGCCCTTCAGGACACACAGCTTTCTCTGCAAACCTGTATTTTAGCTAGTTGGTCCCCTTTTATGCTGTTAATTTCTCTCCAGATGCAGGGACATGAAATTTCTCTTCTGTTCAACCTAATGTAGCTCATGTTGTCCTATTTCTGCAGTTTGTCAAGGTCCAGCTGAATGGCAGTACCTATCTAATGCATGAAATTTGCCAAGGATGCACTTTCATACCATCACCAAAATCATTAACAAAGATAATAAACTGTACTGGTCACGGTATTCACCACTGGGTTATATAACTAATGACCAGCCTCCAGCTACACTTTGCACTACTAACCATAAACCACTAAGTCTCATGTCAGTTTCCTGACTGCAAAATACTTTGACAAACTTAAGACAAACATCTACTGCTCTCCAGTCATTCACCGAACTAGCCAAATCATTGTGAAAGGCAAACAGATTGGTCAAGCATGATTTCTCTTTTGTAAATCTATGTTAACTACTCCCAGTCAATTTCTTGTCCTCCATATGTTTGGAAATGGTTTCCAATATTATTTGTTCTAACCTTTCCAAGAATCAAGGAGAGGCTGATTGGCCTGTAGCTTCTCAGATCTTTCTTCCTGCAGAAAGGATTGACATTTTTTTTCTGCCAAACTTCAGGACATTCCCCTGGCTGTCATAACATTTCCAAGATTATTGTGATCTTGACATCAGCCAGATCCCTCAGCACTTCATGGTATATCCCATCAGGTCATATGGATTTGTATTTGTCCAATTCAAGTGCTCCCTTATCTGATCCTCCTTCAACAAAAGTGATTATTCCAGCTCCAGACTTTCCCACTCATCTCGAGGGTCTGGGACTTCTGAATACAAGTCTTTCCAGCAAAGAGCAAGATAAAGGAGACATTGAGTAACTTGGTCTTTTGTGTATTCATCTTTCATCAAGTGATCTGCTCTATTTAGCTGCAAGAACAGCACAGAAGACGGCACCAGTTCATACTAAGGCAGTAAAAGTAGAAAGGGTATGAAGAAAGTGAAGGCTTTCACTTTCAGAGGAAACAGAGGATTCAAAGACATACTGAAGTAGGTCATCTGTGGAACAAAACAGTATATGATCATGCAGTTAAGCACTATTAAAATACAGAGGAAGAAGACTAAGATTATGATCTCCATTATTATTGTAATTTTTTGCGAGAGATGGGATTAGAAGCACAATAAAAGTTTCCTAATGTTCATTCACCAAGATATTTCTGAGTCCTCTAGCAAATAGAATATAGAACTCACAAACAATAAAACAGAATATTGAACTAGCAGGGCAGAATATGCAACTTCACAAACATAGAAAGCAAATATAATTTATGTCTTCACATTCCAATATTATGTTTCTCTGAAAGCAGAGAAGTATTAATTAAGTGAAATTGAAAGAGAAAACTGTAAAGCAGATAAACATCACCTGGCAATAACCACAAATTTCATCTCACCTATCACCGAGGCCCTGGACCTTCACCCGAATCTGCACAGATGAAAGCATTTAACCTACTGAGTTATCTGTCCCATTAGCATGATTTAATAGAAGTTACTATAATTTCCTGAGAATCTCAATACTGTAATTAAACTGTTTTTTCAGGGTCCTAATTTTGAGAGTTTTTAGAACGAATTGTTAAAAAAAAAAAAAAAAAATTTCTAATTGCTGACAAACATATGATACCATTAAAAACAAGTATACATATTTTAATATTCTGTTCTATCTCAGGCAACCAAAACAGCAATCCATTAACTTTCAGATGCATCATTAGTAGATATTACAATTGGAATGAAATGTTGGATTTTCGGCCAGTAATATCAAGTGGATCTGTGTTTTAAGGTTAATATTCACTCTAGGCTCACCTTAAGATAACTCAATTAAAATTTTGACATGTAATAAGATGCATTTTGATTTTCTTACTCAGCCCAGTAAGTTCCCAGAGACAAGAACAAGCCTCACATCTAAGTAATGTTAGAGACTACAAGAAAAAGGACAGTGGAGTTGAGAAGGTCTTGTGATAATGTTGGTCAGCGCTCGACTAAACATGAGCCAGCAGTGTGCCCAGCTAGCCCAGAAGGCCAATGGCATCCTGGCTTATATCAGAAATAGCATTGACAGTGGGAGTAAGGGTAGTGATCATCTGTCTGTACTCAGCACTGGTAAGCACTGGCTGCAACTTGAGTGCTGTGTTCAGTTTTGGGCCCCTCACCACAAGAGAGGCATTGAGGTCCTGGAGCATGCCCAGAAAAGGGCAGCAGAGCTGAAGAGGGGTCTGAAGAACAGGTCTTACTAGGAGCAGCTGGAATTGCTTAGTCTGGAGAAGAGGAGGCTTGGGGGAAACCTTATTGCTCCCTACAATCACCTTAAAGGAGGTTGTCTTTTCTAACCTTGGTAATTCTATGATGAAACTCAAGGGAATGGCATGAAGCTCTAACAGGGGAAGTTCAAGTTGCGTATCAGAAAAAGGCTCTTCACCAAGAGTTGGTGAGGTACTGTGGAAGAGGCTTCCCAGGGAAGTGGTCATGAACTGAGTTTGAAGAAGCATCTGGACAACTCTCTCAGTCATGTGGTCTGATTTTTGGGTGGCTCTGCCTGGAGCTGGACTCAGTGATCCTTATGGGTGCCTTCCAATTTGGAATACACTATGATTCCAAAATATCCATGCAGCATGTATGGCAAACCATAACATCAGCCATTCTCTCTGCAAGTTGTTGTCTGTATAGATGTGTTTTATTCTGTCACATAAAACACAACAGCAACTTGCAGTAAAAGGAGCAGACTACTTGGCCCTTTAAGATGGCTTCATCAGAACAGGCACTAGACACAAACACAATATATTGTAAATATATTGACTGTAGGGTATATTACTTAGCTAGCGAATCTGCCCAAGTTAATCATAAAATTCAACCCAAACTACTAGTTGACAGGTAGAAATCTGTTCCTATTGGATGCATGAAGTCTAGACTGATCTTCCATTTTATCTGTAGGATTATTCAACACATCTGAGAATATTCACTATAATTTGTTTCTACACAGATAAAATGAGAAACAGAATGGAATATCAAAATATAGTTAAGGTAGAGAATACGTCCAAATCAGACTAAGGGAAATGATATGCAAATAGATTACCCATAATTCAAATAGGTTAGAAATCACTCAAGAAAAAATGGCACTGGACAACCTTTTCTCGTGGCTCGTGGCTTATGAGACCTTCTTATGGAGTTCTTCCCTGGTAATAATCAGACTTCCCCTTCTTAGCTTTAACTACCCATTCAAAATTAATGCTGAAAGACAGCACGAAGTTAGGGTCAAGAAGCAGAAGGGAGCAGTCTTACCAGGAAATAAAAGTAATAATTGCTATGGGATGAACAGTGAGCATATCAGTTTTACCAAATTTGAATACTAGAACTGCTGAGGTCAGTCTTAAACTGAAAAGGTCATTTTGTCTAACCCTACTCAAATCATCATGAGGAATCAGACTGATCCCACAAGCAGGAAAAAATCTGGTCTCCATCATATCCCTCTCTAAGTGGCATTAGAATTAAGTCCACACAAAAATTATTCTAAAAATCTGACAAAACTAGTGCACAGACACACTGCTTAAGCACAGATATAAACAACTGAATATGACCATAGTCAGGAAAACTAAGAGAAAGTGATTATTGCTAGCATTTCCTTTTTCTGGTCAATAATGGAAAGAAGAAACTGGGAAGATTGACCACACTTCACCCTTAATGCCTAGTTGGAAACCGTACAAGAATAAGAGGAGATATTTCATGAACAGTGTTAGTCATTGAACATGTAACACAGAAACAGAAGAAATGGAAAAACACTTGGATAGGCAGTAATTTGTCCCCCCAAAAATTCTGTGGCAAGTTATCATGATACCTTCATTAATAATTATTTTTAAAGTCAACAAATGAGTATGAGAAGTGAGAAAACAGTGGTAAAAAAAAAAAAAAATCACCTTTTTGAGCATCTTTCCACACAGTTTTTCGATTATTCTCATAATTTTTATTCAACCAAGTGAGGATGATTCGTTCATATGGAGAATATATATTACTGGATAAAAGTTCTGAGTTTATTCTTGGCATATTCTGCATATTTTCCAAATTGATCATATCAGCAGTATTTCGTGAAGAAACACGTGGTAGAACAAACACCTGGAATTAGAAAAAGCATTTTAAACACAAACAGTAAAAAGAACAATTTCAAGTCGAATGATTAAACAGTAGTATTTCAAACTCAGAAAGTTCTCTAGTTCAGTAAATATTTTAGAGATAGCACATGAGCATGCATGTATGACAGAGAACAGATTTGCTGAGGTTATATGGAATTCTTTTACTTCCTTAACTAAAAAGCAAATTGAAGTTTTCAGATACTCTGTTGCCAACTTTTTACAAGTTTTGATGAACCAACTGATGTCAGTGAGCCATGCCATATTCCAAGAATAACTATGTATAGTCTAAGAAAAAAAAGTATTAATTACTGAACTGCTAAACTGATCTCCAACGCAATCTATAAGAAGTCTTGAAATGATACATTTCATGGCATAGATGATCCTTTAAATCCAGATTATACAGACAGTTTCTACTGAAAACATCTGTCATATCTGCAGTAAAATTTTCACACTCAGAGATCACTAATTATGTCTTGCATTAACCCATATTAAAAAATATAAGAAATAATATATACTACATATATTATATTGTATACAAGAAAAATAAACAAGTTAAAATCAAAAATTCTATACCATACTTCTAATTTATTTTTTTTCCAAATCGAAATAACAAGTCTGACCACCCTGTCCAGTGACTAAGAACATCAAGGACCATGGTCATAAATGGGAGCTACACTAATTCCATAAAGAGAAACCTGTTTCCAAATCAGAATGGAAATAGCTTGCACCCCTTTTTATAACTGTTTCTCTTCATACTAGCTATTAGAAAAGGAATCCATTTGCTGCAGATGGAGAGGAACTCATTAAATATAGCACAGCTTCAGCCACATAACTTTGGAGTCCCCATACATACACCTGGATTTATTTTTTTCCTGATGACATGAAGAATTGTCATCATTGCTTTCAACTTTTTGTGAAGAAAACCTTTTGTGAACCTTTTATGAACTGATACATAAAATACAGTTGTCTATTAACATACATGACACCAAACTACATCATCCATCATTGTTTAATTACAATAAACGAAAATTGAGTCACTTTTGAAGCATTTAAGTTCAGCATAATCTAGTACCATGCAAACATACCTGAACTAACTTATTTTTAACTTGTTTAGAAATACTCATTTCTCTCCATGGTACTTAAATGAGTTGAACGTGACTATCATAAGAGAGAAAGAAATCTCAAAATTTTACATCATTACTTTCAGATAACAATCGGAACAATAACAAAAAAGAAAGTAAATAAATACTGTTTTCTGCCTTTCATAAACTGCAGCGTCCTTGCAGGTTAATTTATTGCAATGTTCTTCCATCAGTATCAACTGACATTCAATCAAAAGGATCAAAACAGGAAAGAATAATGGCAACCGCATTTAAGAGAAAATACAAAACATTGTTTACCCATAAAACATTCTTTTACTGTCTTTTACCAAGAAAGTTCAAGTCATTCATAACCCAAGATGCCAATGCCCACATTCCTTTTTAGATACTGTTGAAGGACCAAAGCACTAGTATATAGTACACTATATAAAAATTTTCAGATATAAGGTTAGGAAGTGTTACTACTTTTAACAAAGAAAAGCATCATAACTAATACATGTTCAAAAAATCTAAAGACAGATTATCTTTCTTGAAAAAGTGACTTGACCCAAGGTTAAAATACTGCTTCTATTGTTGGTCTGTATCTTCCCATTATGTTTCAAATGTTTAGAATTCCAGCAGCATCTCAGCCCATGCTCATAAAGAAAGCTACAAGTGTACCTTTATGATTTATGAAGTTCCCCTTTGTTCTGCACAGGTTATACCCTCACCCCGCCCCCCAGAATAAACTTGATTTTCCATTTCTACAAGCTCGAGTAGATGTCGATTCCTCTGTAAATTCTGCAGCAATAGATTTCATAATAGGAAAGTGGACCACAGTGCATTGGGCATGGACATGAAAGCAGTATGAGATGACATTCTGGTTGATAAGGAATACTATCCTTATTTCCAACATCAAATTGGATAACACAATATCTCTCATGAACAGATAAATTATTTCAGTATTTTCTTAAAATTGCAGCATGCTGTTTGAGAAGGAGAGGATTCTGTTTCATTTTATTTCACTTGATAGCAATCACAAAAATGCTTGTCTCTAGTTTCATTTTACTGAAACTCCTTTTAAGACATGAAACATTCTCTTAAATTCAGAGCATTTAAAAACTAGTCCCAATAAATATTTTTATATAAAACAATCTTGCTATCTTGACAGTTCATATCCTGTTTTTCTTTACTGTTCTGATGTTTTATTTCCAAAGTCAGTAAATAAATAAATCCTGTTTGGCAGCAGCCATGGCCACCCTTGTCACAAAATGGGATTGAATAAGATGATATGAAAGAGAAATTAGGACACTGAATGCCAAGTGACTAGACCCAGTGTAAAGCTGTGTTATATTACAAGTTCTGTTTATTCTTTATTACACTGAATTGAATACCACCTTAGCCAAACTGCACAAGATTAAAGCAAATCAAGTAAAGCAGATAAAAGTAATTCCCTGTACATAAGGGGGAGGCAAAAAGAGGAGAAATGTGATAAGGCTGTAAAAAATGTACTATTACATGATAGAAAGATGAAGGAACATGAGAAACTGAAGGATGTTTCTCATTCATGAAACAGGGAACTAGAATGACAATAAATACATCTTTACAAAAGGCTTAAAAGGCTCATCCAAATGTGAACCACTTTCATAACCCTAGCAACCAGGGCCTTTTTCCCATTCTTCTGGGAAATTCTTCTTCTTCAACAACGCTCACAGGGATTAAAGATCTATTTGAAATCCCCCTACTCCATGAGCCAACTTCACATAGTGCACCAGTTCTAGCATAAGGGGCAGAAAAATAAAGCCAGGACAGGTGGTGGGAAAAATCAGAGTAAGAAAGAGAGACATGCTTTCAGTAGTCACTCACAGCTAGATTAGTGTAAATCAATAGCGACAATTTCTTTTCAGTTATTAAAAAGACTAGAAAGTTTATTAAAACAGACTGTACTTGACTAATGCACACATGGAAGAAAATAGTAAAAAAAAAAAATTTTTTTTAAATTAAAAAATTTGTAGTGAAAGGTTGAAGCAGCAGAAAAGAAGCTTGTGCTTCTGAACTATTGCCACAAGAATACCAATACTTAATTATATCAAAGTGTTTAGAAGATTAAACAAGTCCACAGATTTAAGCAAGCACCGTCTACACAACTTCAAGTCATTTTTTACATGCTATCTTGTATTTCATTTTACATTTTAAGCCTTCCAAAGCAAAAATACTTCCATGAAAAAGAGCATAACTAATAAAACCCAAATCATATTCAGCACTAAAGTTCCTCCAAAGTCTGTATCTCTTTAATTTTTTTCCTAATCAGATAACTTGAGTAAATCACTATTCTATTCCACATAAGTAACTGCACTTCCACATATATTGAAACCAAAACCCTAACCTAAAATCCAATTTTTACATCTAAGCCAAAAACTCAACAAGGACATTTGTATTGCCTAAAGCAGCCTGACTGTTGGCTTTTATAAAGAACTGGTGGAGAATCAAACTATAAAATGCTAGATTTCATATCCTATAATTTTAGATTTGAAGGAGTAGATTAACCATAAACAATTTGGGCAGTTGTAAATTTTCTAGCTGCTTTTTGATAATGTTGAGAAAATATAAGGAGAAAATATTTTGTTTAGAATTAATAAGCAACACTTCATGATATTAAAGAAAACACAAATTACTTGAATGTGGCATTTAAATATTCTTTTTTTTTTCTATTTTATTAATTAAGATTAAACAAAATTTCTTTGGATCTAATTTCTGTGAACACAAAAAGTAAATAAAATCAATGATATGATACAAAAATGATTAAATTAAAATTGCTACTGTGAGAAGCACTAGGAAGTTTCAAATTATAACTGTTAATAATTCCACCAAAATTGAAGGTAACTTCTCTTTTATTTAGGCATCAGCGAAAACAAAAGACAGAGCTGCTTGAATAGCTGACTCTTTTTGATGGTACATGCATAAATGTTGAAAGTATATTTGGCAGTATCCCCAGATGAATTAGACCATTTCTCATTACAAATTTTTTAAAGTTCAATCTCATCAGGGAAGAAAAACAGCAAACATAATTGTGTACTATTAACTTTGGGGATATTGTTTTTGAGTCTGTCACAGAGCTATGAATAAATTAGCAAAATCCAAAGATAGCAAACTTGCTCTGGTCTGTATGATTGCATTTTTCCACATGTAGGACTCCCATATGACCTTAGGACCATTCGTCTTCATATGTATATATAACGTTTGTTGCCTGTTTTTATGTCAGCTATTTTTCTCATTGCTTTATTTTAGATCAGTTTGACATTTTTGCTTCATAAATTGTTTGCCAGTCTTTATTGTTTAAGTAAGTAATACTGAAAAAAGTATTACTTTTCTCACATAATGAAAGAACAGTTGAGGCATTTCTAAAGATTGTCTACTCCAGGCATAGTCAACACAGAGCCTACCTCTTGCCCCATGCCATCATGGTGGCAGCTCTTCCCTGTTGAGTAGCCCAGCCTGGCCCTAGCATGAAGCCATTGTTCAGCAACAATCAAACATAGGGGTGCTATTAACAATGTCTCAGCTGAAACCAGGACACAGAAAGGACACAGCGCAGTACCAAAGTTATGGCAAATGATTTAATGCATTTTGATACGCTGACTAAACACAATTTTGCAAACAGCAAAAAATGTGCAGCCTTGCTTTTCATTTTGATAAATGAATTTGAGAACAGGTTTTAGTACAGTTTAGTTGGTCTTTTAATATAAACATATTTTTTATAGAATCTTTCAGGATATTTGCAGTTCCATTTTCAGTCTACATAAATACATCACCTGTGAACGTTCAAATGGAATGTTTAGAGATGCTATCAGATATTCAACTCAAATATTTGATCACGTCTCTTTACTAGACTTTAATTAGATCTGTTACCAGAAAAAATATCCCTCACTTCACACTCACACCTTACTCATGTAATCACTTTTGGGCAGTAAGTACACATTTATGAACAACTGTTTTCGAGGATTAAGTATAAGAAGAGTAAAATATCATCAAAAATCCCTGATGAGCTTACTGAGAGCTCACTAAAAATTTTCCATTAAACAAGACTTCCATTAAACTAACTGATGCATTAGTTTCACGCACCCAAAAAAAAAAAAAACTTAAGTATCTCATAAGTTTTATGCTTTTGCTGCCCTATTTTTTTTTAACAAAAAGAAAAAAAAAAGGTTTTGTTATATACATATATGTTAACTATATGCTGTATTTTCCATGTAGTCCAAGGCAATTCCTCTTCTCTTCATAGCAGCCCAGGCAAGCTAAAAGTTTGGACACCCATGATCTAGTCCAAACTCTTTGCTTAAATCTGAATCAGCTAGCATGAGTTTCTCGGAACATGTTCAGCTGGGTTTAGTATTTCTCCAGTGATGGAGACTCCATAGTTCCTCTGGGCAATCTGTTTCAGTGCAGAACCAGCATCAAAGTAAAAAAAGTGTATTATGTTTAAATGAAATTTCTTGAACTTCAGTATGTGCCACTGCCTTTTGTCATGCCACAGTCCACCACTAAGGAGAGTATTGGTCTGTTTTCTTTAGCTATTTACACACATTGATAAGATCCCCCTGGAACCTTCACTTCTCCTGTCTGAACAGTCACAGCTCAGTCAACTTCTCTTTGTATAGTAGCTGAATAAATTCCCTTAACCACCTTTGGAAAACTTCACCAGAGTCACTCCATTACACTCAGTTCTTTCTGGAGAGTCCACGTAATATTTATATTTTTAATTTATTTTCCATCCTTTTGAAAAGAAGTAAATATTTTCAGACATGCAAGTATTACTGATCATCTATGAGTACTTTGGAAAACATGACTCAAACATCCAAAGTACTTATCTGTCATCATCAAAATAAACTCAATACAGTTTTAGAGGTCCATATTGATCATGTTCCGTAGCAGGAATAAATATTACAAAAATGCTTATCTGTTTGAAAATTCCACTCTATTAAACGGTGATAAGTATCATGGTTGTGAATATGTCTAGCCAACAAAGTATTTCCAGAGGAAAGTGTTTCTAAACAAACTAACCAAAAAGTATGGCACAGTTTTCTATTTTGTAATTAAAGATCTATATAACGTTTAATCCTACAAGACACAGAGTATTCTAACATAGTCTTTCCTTATAAAAGCATATTATCACACTGCTAATTTCAGGACCAGGAAAATGAAAGTGTTCACATTTAAAACAGTCTCAGATAGACTCTGCAGAAAAATAATATACTTCAGAAGTAATTAAAAATTTGTTTGGAAAAAAAACCAGCAACATAACTTGACTATCCTGAAGATCTCTTTTAAAGCTTTTTATTTATTTATTGCAATCAGGTCTTCAGAATTTAAGTTGTAAAAGGACCTACAATTTACCTTGTACACCTGCAATAACACGTCTGTCCAAGCTTGTTTGCTGATCATCTCAAATACGCTGTCCTCCAGAATTAACAGTTGTTTGTTGCTAAACATAACTAAGTTTTTCTTATCTCCTTTTTTCAAGTTAGCTGCATTAGCCTTCAGATAAAGGAAAAATAATTATTTTCAATAATAATTACAACAGGATAGGAAATTCACAAAAGAACAACAATCAATCAATGGTATAAATGAGTGATATGCTTGCTATAATGCAGTAGTGATCAGCACCAGAACCATTTCCAGTTCAACACCATCTCAAGAACAAGAAGGTCATTGCAGAACTGCAGAACTGACAGGAGTTGAAGGCAGCAATGAGAACAGAGAATCAACACAATGGATATTTTAAATAAAATAGAAAAAATAGGTAGAAAGCAGTAAAATTAATTTCATTTTGGAAAAAAAAAAATTACTATTAGAAACTAGTAACAGGTATCAGAAGGAATGGGAAAAAAAAAAAAACTGGGAGAAGGGCACGAATGTCAGCATCAACTTAAAATTCTGGTCACTCTTATGCATGCACTTAGATTTACGCAATACAAAATAGTCACTACAGTAGGATTACTCTTGGTCCACATAGAATTTCTGTTTTGAAAAACTAATACTTGCATGAGGCCTTTTTTTAAAAAAAGAAAAAAGAACAAAAAATACAAACCTACCTGCAGCACTGCTTGCATTTTAGTCCATTTCTTATAATCATCAGGTTCAAACAGGTATTCTGGCATAACATGGGGAAGACTTGCTCCTCGACTTCTAAAATCATAAAAGAAAAAAATAATGAAAAGTTAGTAGGTAGGCAGGATAATACTTTCTAAGGGTAGTTAAGGTTTTCAACTTACTCAATCTACATATAACTATTCTATCTGAATACACTGGGGATGAATGATCCAGTTTTGTTAATTCCTTAAGAGATAGCCCTTATCTGTGACATTTATGCTCATTTCCAATGCCTACAACTACCTGATGCTAAAAGCAAGATTCTTTCTGTGTTTAGTGGGCATGGCTGTGATGGGTTGGACTAGATGAACTTAATGATCTTTTCCAACCTTAATGATTCTTTAATTCATTACAAGAATTGCTCCTTCATAAAGAATTACAGTGCAAAGACTCAAAACATAATACACATTTCCATGTTAAAGCCAAAGGACCACTATTACATAACATTAGTAGAATTAAAACTTGATGATCTGCCTGCGGAACTGATATCAGAAGTCTTACATATGTAAAAAACAGGTATTTCTAAACTCAGACAATTGTCACACTGACCCTGTTCAAGTGACTAATAAATGCAATTAAAAAGTGAGTGCAGTAAAAATGCAATTGCAATAAGTAGCACAAATACTAAAATAAGTTGAAGAAATAATATTTATAAATTCATATGTTAATGGAAAGAGGGAAAAATATTTTTTCTCCGGATAGGAATAGCACAAAAGTTTCTTGATGTCCAGGTCAGAAAAATTATTCTAGCATATCTAGATTTGCATTGCTCTTTGTATTTTCAAAACAGCTAATGTGAAAATAATTGGATGAGCTTTTCTTGTTATACGACCAGTCCCTCACACAAATGAAGTATTCAAGTTTTCTGTTGATTATACAGATCAAAAATTAATTTCCTTTGTACATTAAAATCATATAGTACAGATAGTTTGAAGTTAGAAGCATGACAGCTTATTTCTCATCCCACTGAATTATATAATGACAGTATGTTTTTGTACCAATATTTTATATGTTTTTAAAATAGAAATATTTAAGCAGGGATCCAAGATAGCATCAAGTTAGTAGCTTCTAAAACTCAAAATGTCTCAAATTCCCATTTACAATTAAATCACAAGCTCTGTTCCCTGAAATCCTTTCAACATTTCTGTTTTTTCCAAACACTAAAAGGAGGAAGCAACATAACTTTCATCTTTTCAGATGTTCTATCTTCCTTTCAAAGTTTATGATTGGTAGATAGACAGAAATAGGTACAATCTATAATTTTCATCCTCAAAAAAGTACTTACATAACAATGTTGATATATCACTGCACGAAGCTGCAACACGGGAGAGTCAGGTTGGCAATTAGAAACAGGTTCTCACTGAGAGAGTAGTCAGGGACTGCAACAGGGCAGTAGTCATAGCCCTAGGCCTGCCAGAGTTCAAGATGCATTTGAATAACCCTCTCAAACATAGGGTTTGATTTTTGGATGGTCCTGTGTGGAGCCAGGAGTTAAGGACTTGAGTTTGTTGCTCTTCAACATGTTTATCACCTATCTACACAGTGGGATTGTGTGCATTCTCAGCAAGCTTGCTGCTGACACCAAGCTGGGGTGTGCAGATGATACAACAGAAGGAAGGGATGCCATCCAGAAGGACCTAGACAGGCTTGAAAAGTGGGCCCATGTGAAACAACTGAAGTTCAAAAAGGCCAAGTGTAACATACTGCATCCTGGTCAGGGAAATCCCAGACATTACTACAGACTAGGAGAAATCATGGAGAGCAGCCCATGTGGAGAAAATCTTGAGTGTCCTCATGGAGAAAAAGCTCAACGTGAGCCAGCAGCATTTGCTTGCGACCTGGAAAGCCAACTGTATCTTAGGCTGCATCATAAGAGAAATGGCCAGCAGAGCAAGGGAGGTGGTTGTTCCTCTCTACTCTGAACTCTTGAAGCCTCATCTGACATACTGCATCAAGGTCTGGGACCCCCACTACAAGAAAAATGTGGAGATATTTGAGCAGGTCCAGACAAAGGCTACAAATTAATTTTACTTATATCACAAAATGCCCATTTTTTTCTTAACTGCTACAATAGAGTACCAAATAAGCTTTTTGATATCAAGAAAAATAAAACTGATTCTTTGAACGTTATTTGAAACAGTAAAAAACATCCACCTACTTCAGTAGCTGACAAACTTGAAAGATGAATTACACTTAATTTGAACTACGCTGACTAGAAAAGAGTAGTTGGGGGAAGAAAGTTGAAAACTGTTTTTCTGTTCTGTGTGTGTTCTCCCGGGCTTCCACAGGATGGAATGTTGCACTTCCCACAAATCACAATGAACAGGCAGGGATGGCAGATAACAGATTAATTGCACATCTCTAGGCTGACTCTTGCTGTCCTACCATCTTTACATACAGCTGTACCAGCACTACAAACATCTGACATTTTTGGAACGGGACTAAAAGCACTATTAAATAGCAACTGTGAAGAAATGCAAGTATCCTAGGTAAAGCTTAAATGCACTGGCAGGAAAAGAATATCCATAAAGCACAAACTTTGAAGAAATCTGTCAGGACTCAAATTAGAATAGGCAGAAACTAATAGGATATAGTTATACAAAGCATAAATTTAATCAACTAGCAGAAAATACAATAGCCTTGATCAACTGGCTACTGTTCGAACTCTGCATTGAAAATATGAGTTAGTGAACCAAACTCAGTAAGACTGAAGGCTTTTTTGAAAATCCCAATAAACTGCATTGAAAACAAATTAAGTAAGAGTAACACTTGCTGTTACTCTTAGCAAATGGTATTGGGATTGATTAACCCTAAAATTCGTAACTTTAAAGTAAGCAATTAACGCCATGCTTTAGATCAAGAGTAGCAAACTCTTTATTTTTATCTTACTTGATTCCTAGATCAGGTTTGTAAGAAATGTTTTACATCAAAATATGCTGTTGAACCATCCAAAAACATGAGATGACATCTAGCTTTTGTTGAAGAACAGCATAATCTAACATCAGGATGACTAGTCTCACTAAGCAATTTGCATACCCAATTCCTTGTCTTAACTAAGAAGCATAACAAGGTCTTCTGCATAAGAACAGAATGGAATTAGTTTCAAGATGCAATACTAAATCTGCTTGGATTCTCTGGAAAATCTTGTTGGGAACACTGGACACTGAGCAGGCTCCAGTAGTAGATAATGTTAGGCCAATCTAACATTGCTCCAAAAATATCCAATGAAAATTCCTCAGGAAAACTCCTGAACAGATTAACTGTTAGAGAAAACATGACACATAAGGTATGCAAAACAACTGCTTCCTTGTAGCTGTTATAATATAAACAAGATAAGGTATTTGGGAAGACTTTTCTGGTTGACCTCCTCAGAAAAATATTTCCCCTTGTGCTGCTCGTTCTCAGTGTTATGAATAAATGTTTGCATTTCTCAGTTAAAAATTTTTGAAATAAATAAGGTAAAGAGACATTCTCTCTATCCTTCTATTTCTCCAAGGTACAATGACATTAGAAGTTAGACAAGAAAAAGAAAAGTTAGTTTGAGATAGAGCTATAAAATCTCAAAGTTAAGAATGATGGACTCTGAAAGGTACATCAGTTGCCAATTCAAAGATTAGTATAGTCTCTCCTGACAGGAACTGTACAGAATGAGACGATTTGTCTAGTGAAATTTAGGACTGTTAAAAAGGGTAGTAGGATTCAGCAGAGGAAGCACATCTTGAAGTTGCTCTTGACAGTTTTCCTAGGAATACTAACTTGACACCAAACCTAAGGTAGCAGCAAACAAAAGGCTTTTCTTAGGTCAGAATTAAAGAAGTTTCTTGTCCCTTTGTCCTCAGTAAAACAACAGTATACTAATTAAATAGATAAGAAAATCTCTTGAATTCATTTAGAGAACTGTTCGGTATTGTATTTCCTCAAACTCAATGCCTTGATATCTGGAAGGATGTAACACTCCTTAAGAAAATCAGCAGGGTGGCATTAATAATACAATGGTAAAACTTTCTTAGCAGACCATTCATTGCCTAATGACTCCAGCCTTTGAGATACAATGGGAAAATAGGTTGAGATGTGTTCATCAATTCTTTTACTTAGTATCAGAATGTACACTGAAGTGGCGAAAACAACAGGAATATGTAAGCATTTGTTCTCATTACTGAAGAAAGTCAAAGATACCGTTCTGACATTGCTGCCATGATTCTTCTGAATCATCTGCCACTATGTTATCAGTGATGCACAGAAGAATTTTATTCTGCCTCTTATTAAAAAGTTGGAGATAAGAATCCAGTGTTATTGGACAACAGAGGAAATTCTCGCTACTGTTACAAAGAACCTAAAAGGCAGGTTTCTTACTGTGTCAATTGACTTGGTTGCTCTACTAAAATAGTTATCAGTAATACTGCTATCAATGTAAAGATTCAGATAGCTTTTTCTTTTTCTTTTTTTTTTAATTTTAAAATAGTTGAATTTAAGAAGCCATGCACAGCATTTTATTTTATTTATTTATTTATTTTACAGGCTTCCATCAGTCTTTCTGATTTACTGCACTGAGTAAGCTTATGGGATCTAATGAAGCGACTCAGCATCCCCAGGAAGATGGAATTATTGAAAGTACAATTCTATAACAGAACAGAAAAAAATTGTTTGAGAAAATGGTAGATAAACATTGTTTTCCCGTATCAGTGAGGTTTTTAAAGTTGGAATTTACCACTCTTATGAGTAGTTCTGTTGATAGGTATCCAGGAAAAAATACTTGCTGATGGCACTACAGTCTCTATTATTCTGTTTTTAGACCTGAAGCATGAGAAACATACACCAGCAGATATAAGTATCGCTACAGCTTCTGACCCTTCTGTTATATGAGAAGCAATGTACAATGGTTTCATAATAAGTTCGTATACAACTACATCACATGCCCGTCACATGAGGAAGCTTCTATTAAGGGCAATAAGTAAATAAATTGCAGGATAACCCCTTGAACATCACTGACAGTGCTAAAAAGATGCATAAATGCAGGATTTGAGGACTTCAGATGATTCATTAAGGTTTCATTACATTAGACTTTCTTTGAAAGTAATCATCTTTCATTTCACACCCTAACAAGAAGGATAAAGAAGAGTTTGTCCATTTTTATTTGCACCATCTTTCACAGCTGCTCTGTTTTACATGATAAAACAAGACTGTCAATGAAGGTTGTTAGTATCTAAGTCTGTTCAGCAGCAGGAGTAGTGTTCTCATTTCTTGGTGTTATTAATACAAAAGACAATATATTACAACATTTACAAAAAGTATTGCTAAAGCCAGTGATTATAGGATAATTTGCACCAGTGGAATAACAAAATGATTCATAACAAATCTGATCTGATTATCTATTCACCTATCTGCTCAATCTAGGGGATGAGATTAACAGTCATCTTTCATTCATAACTGCGAGCGGAGTTCCTCAGAAGTCCCTGTGGTAAATGTAACACTACCAAAGAACATCTCAGTTAGTGGTACCTGCAGAAGTTACGTTAGTAAAAATTAATTAAAATTTATAATGCAAAAGTCTTACATCACAAAAAAATGTGGCATAAAAGAGTTCCTAAACTTACAGTTTAGTTGGAATCGTGTTTGAGCTAAACTAATAAAAGTAGGAAATGATAGAAATTATATCACACGTACTTACTTAAGGAAGGTAAGCAATGTAGAATGCTGCCAGTAGAGCTGTATCATTCGTTCAACTGGATCAGGGGGCAACGATTTTCTCAATGTAATGCCTGGTAACAACTGTCCACTCAGGTGGAACAACATGTCATAAATAGTATCTTTGTCAAGATTTTGTTTAAAAACCTTTTCTTGGGAAGAAGTCATTTCGACTTTACAGACATCACTAAGAGAGAAAAAGTTTCTGATATTACTCTTTTAAATGAGCAAAACAATCTAGCATTATTTTATCATTGACAATGATAAATTTAATAAGGCATAAAAAAAAACAGCTGCAAGAAGACTGATAAGTATGGTAGTTTTTCTTTCCAAGAATTTTTATAAGTATGTAAGAATTTTGAAATTCATGGAACAGTTAATAAGTTTATGTGAAATATTTCACACATAAAAGACTGTTTATCACTGCTTTATGCCAAACATAACTGATTTCTAACATGTTTATAAATGCCTATGTGTGTCCCAGGAGAATGGTTTCTATGATATTGAGTACAAAAACAGACAGAATCAACTCAGCGATGCCACTAAGATCAATATTTTTCCAGAGTATTTGCAAAACTGTTGATTATCAAGTTTGCTTCCCCATCTGTTTCTTATGTGGGGAAAAAAAAAACAAACACACATAATAAAAGACATCACTGAAAAGTTATATATGCCAATAAAGTAGAAACAATTGATAGAACGGTGCTCTTTCTGGAAGAAAAATAAATTTCAGATAAAAGGGCAACATCTGGTTTTAACTGCATATTTTGCATACACTACATTGTGATATGAGAGCACTGTACTCAGAAACAGTGTAAGTACATTTGGAAATGTACTTAGAAACACATTTCCAAAAATGAAAAATAACACCTAAATGACATGTTTATATATATATAAACATATGTAGCACAGATGCTACAATCTTAATATAGGATTGTGCATTTGACTGTGTCTATATTCCTCAGATTATATACAATGTATGTTTATATATTATTAGGCAGACACAAGTTAGCTCTATGTAGACATGAATTACCGTCTTAGTGAATGCGGTATTGAAACAGGATTTGGTCCCTTAGACCAACCAAAGAGAGTGAACCAACTCTGAACAGCAGTTATAGTTTTCTGAAACATGAACTCTTCTTTGTCCTCATTAGGAAAAAATGATAATTCAGATTCATTTTCTCTCCCATCACTTTGACTGTCAGCTTCACTCGCTTCACTCATCTTCCCAGCACTTTCATCCCTTTCAAGAGTAATATCTGACTCTGAATGATAGAGGGGAAAAAAAGAAAAGAAAGAAAAAAAGAAACAAAAAGATTCCTTATTTTCCTATCTTTATCTGATAAAAAAAATAGCATTTTTTTAAAACACAAAAGTTCTTAGAAAACAAAAAAAAACCTATGACTTATGATCAATTTATTTCAAGAATAAACCACGTTAAGTGATGTGTATACGTCTTAGATAAAGAAAAAAATGTTTTTGCAATCTAATTTCAGTTAAGTTATTATCCAATCAGAAAAAAAAAAAAAAACCCTCAGACAAAGCTTTCAAAACAATAGTCAAAAATCATAAAAATCTTACATGCAGTTCCAGTAGCTACAGCTTTAGCAACTAGTCATTGATAGCTCTTCACCCCAACCACAGAGCATGGCTCAGGAACTGAGTTGTGTTCAAACAGTTTATCAGGCATTGTGTAGGTACAATTAAGCTTACTCCCTGACCAGTAAAGTAAGTCTTCAGACTTTTGTCCCTTGCTAGGTATTCTCTCTCTTCCATCTTGATCTGGTTAAAGCTTAGATTGTGTACTATTACTAGGTTTTGGTACAAAAATATTAGGTAATAATACAATAAAAGGTAACAATACAATCTAGCACAAATAGCTCAGATAAAATACATCTTTGGAGATGAAGTCAACACTACCATTGCAGTTTTATTGTCTCACTAAATGATGCAAAAGTAATCTAGTTAATACCTTGCACATTTAAATAAATATTTGTTTAGCATTTATGGAGAAAAAAAACAATACAATGCAATGCAAGCAAGTGCAGAAAGTCAGGTCCTTAATAATATGATCAAGCAGACAGATGTTTGGACAGTTTGGCTATCTGACGAGGTTATTCTCTTATCTCGTCACTGACCCCTTACCAGAGATTATTGCCTTTTCATATCTGAAACTTTTGAACGCATCTTACATCATTCCACTACAAATGAGCCATGTTGATAGAGAGTTAATTTTTAATACATTTAACTAACTTGTCTTGGTTAGGCACATTTGTGATCACACAAACATCTGCATATCTGCAAAAGTAGTGGAATCCTACCAGTAACGAAACAGCAGCAGTAACTTCAGCTGTTCTAACTTCCTATCCAGAAAACTAGCAACTGAAAGAGATGTGAGCAGCCTCAGACATTAGTCTCTTGAAACTTTACAAAAGACTTGTTAATCTTAATTCATATGGAGCAGCACCTTAACCAAGTCCTAGTGATAATGTTTGGTTTTATACAGTACCTCATAAATACAGTGGACATGCTGAAGTCCAGCCTGACTTCTCCATGGTTAGTTAGTTCATGACTATAGAAATGTGCCCTGCTTAGCAACTAATCCCTTAGTTCTGTTCTGTGACTTTTCTGCTGGCTCCTCCATGGACATTTTATTGCAAATGAGACCATTATATTCCTTGAATGTTTGTTTTTAAATATTTTCCCTTCTACTGAATCTGTTAAAAGTCAGGAGAGTCTTTTCTGCTGATAAAACCTAGGCCAGGTTTGTCATGGTTTCACAGGAAAGAAAAGCCTCTCCAGTATTCACTGATCAAACATGCAGAAGCATTTTTTAGCATAGTATACAAATGTGAAATGTATTTATCTAAAGTAGTAAACAATAATAAGCTGAAAAGTAGTTTTAAGAGGTCAGAGTTTAAAGTTTGCAGCTGTACCTTACCTGACCAGGAATCATATGCTTCAGCAGTTGGACCAAAGGAACTTGAGGAAGTACTACAGGAAAGTGATTGTGGAGAATAAAATGGATGCAGAACAACTTCTCCACTACTGCGGTCTTTATCTATAAAGCAAAATTACAAGCAGCAGTTGAGTATAACACTACAGTCAGCACTCTAACAGTTTATAAATAGATATCTGCTTTTATACTTTTCCTTATTTTATGCTCTAATTAAACCAAATAACCTCTCATTTTACTCATGATGAAAATCTCATTTTGGTCATTAGACTTGGAACAAAAAAGATTATGTGCATATTTTTTTCCATTAACCGTATCATGTATAAGCTGGGTCTGCATACTTGTTATAAAGCAACTATCGGATCAATGCTAGTTCAAGAATTCTGAATCATGAACCAAATATTCTTAAGGGATTTACATCTGCAGACAAAAAAAAGCTAAGTAATGAGCATCGTCTCCTAGGAGTTTCTTCATGGCTTAAGCAACTTTCCAGAAACTTTGACTTTTAAATTTAGCTAGTAATGCAGTTCTAATGAAAATCTCAAAGAAAAAGATCATGACATGAAACTCCAAGAGGATGTGCTGGGTGACTAACTGGCCTTAATACTCTGCAATATTTCAAAAACATTTATAGTCTTACGCTATGTAATAAGCACAGTTAAAATCTGACCCACAAATATATCTTTTGACAGTTTTGATTGGTGCTGTTTTGCATAGCAACCTAGACTCTGATTATAAAATTGAAATACTAGTGTAACTACTACTGACTGAGGAGACATGGCAGTGCAAAGCTTTAACACATACTGACAACTATAGCTAGTACAGATATTCTACAAATACTAATTTTGATACATAAAGGTACAGGAAGATTTAAATACTGGATTATTAGCAACTATAAAATGTAGCAATTTAATAGTTTAAACATCCAAAAAACAATGCTTCTATTTACTGTTATATGTAGGTTGCTCCAACAGTAATGCCTCCTACTTATTTCCATGGGAACAACAACAGATACAAAGAGCACAATAACATTAATTGATAGAGAAAACTCACAGCTGCAAAGAACTATTTTTCAAAGCAGTCACCACCATTAGCTATTCATTTTCACAAGTGGTGAACAAGAATCTGCAAGCCATCCTCATAAAAATTATGCATAGACATCCAGAACTGCTGAAACGTAGTCATCCAGTGCTGAAATGTACCACCCACTGCCTCATTCACTGTTTGGTCTCCTTAAGCATTCAGCAAGGGTTGATGAATGTCAGTGGGTGCCATTTTTTTCATTTGGAAAGATTGTATGACACACCTTCGCTTCATACGCACTTCCATGCCAGATGCCACTGTGTCAGACTGCCTCTCCGCTGCCATCTGTCACATGGCAATAAAGTGTAACAGAATGTGGGCAGGAAGGTTCAGCCCCCACTGCCATACCACCAACAGCTGCTTCTGATGTTATGGGCCAACATAATAAAAAAGGAGGCATTACTTTCAAAGCAGCCCTCAAATAAGACATGCTTTACAATATAATTTGTTTGAACACACATCCAAGAACCTGAGTGATTTTTCAAATTCTATCATCTTAAATACCAATTTAAAAAAATCAAAACATTCAAAACAAATGGCTTTCTCTTTAGAATAAATATGAACATATGTAAGACAAGATTTTGCTGATTCTGCTTTTCATTTTAAAAAATGACCATGTAAAGGAAAATAAATTTCACAGTGGAAACTTTGTGTAAGCACAGGAATGAGGAACCGCATTTCTTAATCAATAATTTCCATGTATCCATGAAAAAATTTATCCTGAGATCACAAGTCAGCTCAATTTCATTCACAAAAATTAATCCCATCTTTTTTTTTTTTTTTTTTTACTTCTTTTCTCAACTTTTGAAGGCTAAAACCCCCTGTCATTTTTTTAAGCATTCTCATTTCTAATTACATTATTTAAAAAAGACCATATCCTTCCACCACAAAAAAAAAAAAAAAGAAAAAAAAAAGAAAAAAAAGAAATTCCCCAAATACCAACGCATAAACAAAACTCTTCCTTCACGTAACAGATACTAAACATGGAAGTAAAAAGATTTATAAATAGAAGCACAGGAAATATTCAGAGTGAAAAACAAACCTCACTTGCCTAGTCTTGAAAAAATACATCTTAGAACTACATGACATAAAACAGGACACGGAGCTAGGTTTCAAGATAGGGCATACCATCAGTATATAAGCTAGAGCAAATGCATTAATGCATATTTTTATCTACCAGAAAGATGAATGCAGAACATTTTACACTGCAGAGTGGCTTATAATGAGAAAATGCAGTAATAGATGGCTATTGGTACAGCACATGTTTCATGGTTTAACACTGTATTACTATATTCATGATTCATCACTTTGCAGAAGAGCTCTACTGGATCACCCACTCTGAATATATATACATAAACCTCACCAGGATTTACAAATATTAATGCTAGATCCACGTAGGTTACGCTGCAATCTGATCTAACATCCTATCATAGGATCAAAGGGCTTTCTGCTAGCTACCTCTGATATCAGACTCCAAAGCAAAAGAGTAACCCAGTATGATTTCTATTGACATACACACACCCAAAAGAGAAGGAAAAACTCTGCGTGCTTATTTTATTTTTTAAATTTTTGATTGCTGGCATGATTATTCACAGGTATTGGGGCAAAAAACAGAAGAGCATGTGGTTAGATATGTGAAAGTAAAGGCTTATTGAATCGGTTTCAAAGGCACTATACTGTATAGATATGGTTCAGTCACATTAAACAGCATTTCACACCAAAATAATCTGTACAAAGACATAAGATAGACTCAAGGAATTTAACCACAAGTATTTTCAAAGCCCATAAAATGACACTGTAAAGACTGTAAATAAATAAGGCATCAATAAAGAACAGAAATATTCAGTTTTAATGGCCTCAACTCTGTGGCTTAACCCTCAAGGGAAAGCTACAAAGCCTCTCCAAAAACCAACTCTAGAAAAATGATTAATTAGCCACAAAATAAATAAATATTTATAATAGACAATACTTTTTCCACTTTCTCATCTTGACTAATTTGTATTTTGATCCACACATGATATATTAACTACCATTTGTATATGAAAAAATAATTACATCTCCTTGCTAATCTCTTTTCTAGCTTCACAAGTACTAACTCTTTTCTCTCAGCTAGTCTGAGTAACACATATTTTAAGTCAAAGCAATCTTAGAAACCAGTCTTCAAAGTGAAATCTACTGTAAGGAATGACCTGCTTACCCAAAAAACATGTCTATTTCATCAGATAGCAACTGGAGAAAATATACTTTACCCCATACCTAAACTCTCTTGAGCAAGACGTTGGACTAGATGACTGCCAATGTCCCTTCTGATCTATGTTCCTAATCTCTTCCCATAAATACAGATACACACAAAGAAATTGCAGAACACTGAGACAGGAGAGAGAGAGACTGAGAGTTAGTGGGGCAGGCAGAGACAGACACAGGCAGCCAGAGAGACACATTACAGATTTCTAGTCTGTGATGATGGATTTTAATAGGTCTTAAAATACTGCTATGCTCTCCAGTCTTCTAGGATACTAATTAAAAATACTGAAAACCATTCCCAAAAGTCAATTAATGACTGCATTTAGCCATATCATGTAGCTTTCTTCTCCTTTGCTTTCTTCAAAAAATATCTAGCTGTTGACCTAGAAATAACCACATTCTATCAATATAATATAAATTATGCTAATTTGGTGTCTATTGTTTGGGCTCTTTTATTTTAAAAACTTCAGAATAATCTAAGATTGTGTTGTCTAATATTTTTCAATAAACATTATCTAATCATCTATATGGGTTTATCTCATTTCAACAAAAAAATAGAAGCTATTAATCTATTCTAAATACTTAATTGCAGCATCATTATGTAATTAATGAGGCAAAAAACTATCCTAAGGATAGCATGCCTGTTATCATACTGAAAGCACTGATAACAATAATGGAGATGCTCCTGACATAATATAATATGAAGAGGCAGAATGCTGACTACTTACTGCTTATCAAAGAAATTTGTTGTTCAGAGCAATGCAAAGCCAAATACGAGTGTATAGTAAGAAGACAATTCTCTGCTGTTGCAGCAACCTGAAGTGAAAACCTGTTCGAAACAAAACACAAAGTAACAGTTTTCTATTTAGCCATGCCAATCAAAATACGTCAACACAAGAAGACAGGAAATGTTCAGACCCACTTCTTTTCTTCTCTATCCTGGTTTAGTAACTAAGTACATGGATGAGATTGCACATGCTGAAACAGGAAGGGTAGCATATCTCCACATCAGATTTTATTTACTATGGAGCACGAGTATATCACTAATCCAAAACTCCATGAGTTAAAAAAGAATTTATGAAATAAATTAACTCTGTCTCTGAAAAGCCAATAGCTATAAGAAGAGAATGCTAAGCTAAAATTTAAGCACATTTCCCAAAGAAGATGACAATGTTTCCTTTCATGAAACACTGAGACCTGGGACGAGAAAAGAACTGGAAGGAATTAGTAACTGGCTACCTTTTAATGATCATCTCTCAATCTCATTACATTTTTATTAGAGGCTAAGGTTAATCACATTATGTCTTCCTGAACTTCCAACTGTGAACAAAATCAGAAATAGCATGAGATTCCCCAGCTGCCCATTGTGTCAACAATGATCACAGCAATGCATCTACCCACCACTTGAAAGGTGGGTGACCTATGGGCCCAGGAGAGGCCCATGAAGGAGCAGGCTGTCTCCCTGCAAAAGTGATGGGCGAGCTGCAGACTCTGGGAAGCCCATGTGGGAATGGCTCATGAAGGGTGGCAATGTGGCAGGGACCCATGTGGGGCAGAGGCAAAGAGTGACCAGGAACGAGCAGAACAGACAAAGCGTTATGGACTGACCACAGCCCCCATTCTCCATCCCACCCATCCATCTCCATTCGCTGTGCCTCTCAAGATGGATGAGGCAGAACATGAATGGGAGGAAGGTACTTTTAGTTTGCTTTTATTTATTACTGCTCTTTTCCCTCCTTCTCCTCCCCCGTGATATTTTCTCCCTCTGTTCTTTTGAGGGAATGAGAGTAGGACATGGTGGTAATTAGTTGTGTGTTGGTGTTAAAT
This sequence comes from Chrysolophus pictus, assembly GCA_037305975.1. Lineage (NCBI taxonomy): Eukaryota > Metazoa > Chordata > Aves > Galliformes > Phasianidae > Chrysolophus > Chrysolophus pictus. The sequence goes on from CM074576.1 coordinate 82,726,788, forward strand.
CATATTCAAAGGCTTTTTTTTAATTTAGATTTTTCAAGTTGAAGGAAATAATGGTTATAGCTAAATATTTCTTCCATTTCCTTTATACTTGGTCAAGACACTCCTGAATTTTGTTATCTTTTTTATATCAGCCCAGTGAAATGAAATGTCTTTTACTCTGCTTTGGAGGCAAAAAAAAAAAAAAAAAAAAAAGAGAGAGAGAGAGATTAAAAGCAGTAATTGAAATTAACTGCAAATTCTCATGTAAGACAGTCATTAAATAAACATTAATGCATTTTCTTATGATCCATTTAATGTAATCTATGCACACAGTAAATTACTTGCCTACAGGACAAATATATTTTTTATCTGTCTCCTTTTACAGCTATAGAGAAAGTTGTTTTTCCTGTAAAACACAATTGCTGTGTCAAAGGCAAAGACAATATCAATGTGCTGCCAAATTCAACAGTATCTATCCCTTAAGCCAGTGCTCACTCTGATTTACAGGAAAAATTGCTATTATTTACATGGACTTGATATGAACTATGCAAATCATCTGAAATTTTAAGCCTGGATTTAGAAAAGCAAAACAGTGTAAAACATAAGTAGTGTCCTTATCCATGTAGTTAAAGACAGGATATATTTTACCAAAATAGGTAAACATTTTAATTCCATCCTGTAACAAAGAACATAAAATGGTGTAGTTTAACATTTCTTCAAATAATTAAAAATATAATTTTATTGCTTTGAAAATGGAAATATAAAGGGAGAATATCTGAAAAATTAATGTCTTCAGCAACTGATGCTGTAAAATATCATGGCCTATCAAAGTACCCAGGAACCTAATCAAGACCAGTTTCATCTTATATGGGTTATGTCTTACTTCCATTGTTCCATTTTTTAAAGGTTGAGAAAGCCTCAAAATCATATCTTCTTAAAAGACTTTAGTTAACAGAGTAGTGCAAACTCATTAGTCACAGAGTTTGAAACTAACCGCTCAAAGGCCTAGAGTTAGCTGAGTCAGGTTTGAGGTTCACAGAATCACACGATCACCAAGGTTGGAAAAAACCTACAAGATCGTGCAGTCCAACCATCCACCTACCACCAATAGTTCTCACTAAACCATGTCCTCAACACAACATCCAAACGTTCCTTGAACATCTCTAGAGTTGGTGACTCCACCACCTCCCTGGGCAGCCCATTCCAGTGCCTGACCACTTCCCCAGAGAAGTAGTATTTCCAACATATTTTTTTGTGTGAAATTACACATAATTTCAGACACATTCCATACATCTCTCATGAACAGCAAGGAGGGAGAAGAATGAGTGTAAATGTGAAGGTAAAAAAAAAACAAATTGCAACTGCAAATTATTTTAGAGCGGAATTTCAATGCACAGAACATATTAACAGTTTTAAAGAAACAGAAGTTATGTTCCAGGTTAGAGAATCAGGTGCCTACTCAGACTTTTCCAATTGAAGTTAAGAATTCTTTCTGGTTGAGATAAAAATAATTACTTCCAAAAGCCAACAGGAATAGTATTACCACACTAACAACACACATTGTTTTAGATAGTGTGTTATTTCATTCATTTCTGTTCATATCAGCTGCTCCTAAAGCCCATACCAACATTCAGCTCACTGATATGAAATCAAATATGTGTCAGCAAACCAACACTGTTAGTGTTGTCTTAAAGAAAAACAAAACAAAACAAAAAAATCACACATTTTAAAAGCATACAGCATTTTTAAGATAATTTGCCATTCCTGAATGTAATTTTTTTTAATCTTAATGCTAAAAGACATGGATTCCTTTTAATGTTACTATGACGACTTTTATTTTGCATCTCTTTTTGAAAAACTCATCAAGTTTGCATTTAAATTGAGGATGGTCTTCTTTATTTCATTTTAATGACAAACATGGAAAAGATCTTATTACACAGAGCAGAAAGGATTATTTGTCTATAATAAGATTTAAGAAGCTGCTAGTGCATCCTATAGAAAGTTATTTTAATTAAACGTTGTCTCCTCAGCAGCTATATTTCAGATCTCATCATATGCCCAGATTATACTTTTCTCATAATTACTCCAAGCTTTAGCACACATTTATGAATCACATCCTACACAATGATTAAATCTTACAACTAAATAAAATGAATAAGGGTTTCTTGACTGATGATCTTCACACAGAAATCTGAAGAACTATTCCAATATGATCAGCTACAACTGAAGTGTAGACAGCCCTTGCTTCAAAACAGAATAAAATTTATTATTATGCTTTTAAAAAGCACGTTCTATACTGTAGTGTGAGATATTTCACCCTTTATTGAAAATAGAAACTGCAGGAACAGCTTTTTCATTACAATGATGTCACACTCTCCTCCATATGCATACACTTATTCATCCCACAAAGGAAAGAGATGAACTAAATAGACAAATACTGAACACACAATATTGTATTTGATCTCCATTTACCAGAGGAAGAAGAGACCTTCTGGATAGTTTTTCACCATTAAAGTTGCTTAAAAAACAGACCGCTACTTTTAAAAGCAATCTAATATGTATGTATTTGTCCTCATCACTAAATAGATTCCAACTGTGGAAAAATACAGTTGTTGTTAACAGAACTAAAGTAAAAAGGAAGAGTTCTATATATTCACCTGGGTTAGAACCCCAAGTGTTTTAATAAGAATTAGACCACATAAATTCTTAAGTACTTTTTAAATATAGGACTTATATTCCTACATAATTCCAGAACTCTGGATAACTTTAAAAAAAAAAAAAGTTAATAAAACATAAAGCACATGTCACTTGCCCTTTGCTTTGAAAGTGCCTACTCTAAACAAGTACAGAAGACTGATTTATCTAGCACTGAGGGAGAAGACATCAATGGTTTCCCACATTTTGTCAGGCAGAACTAGTGATCAGAAAACAATTCAGCTCAGAGTATAAAGAAAGAGGAAAAAATGAAAAAAGGAAGACAACGTGGAGAGCGGAAGATCAAGGAAGGACAGAGGTGGAAGGATAACAAATTACAGCTCATTTGCTACTTTCTAGCAAAATTTAATTTTTATCTGTAATGTTGCCCTTGTCTCCCCATCTTTACTCAGTGAGTACCTCTAAACAATTCTACTTTACTAGTCTTTAAAATAACTAAAATCACTTAGAGGCCTGCTAAGTTATTCAGACCTGTCTCTTCTTGAATTCTTAGGTACAATGGGAATGTCTGAAGCTTTTGATAGGGCTGAAATTTGAGTGATTCTTCTAATATGTAAACATTCGCAAATACATTATAAACATCAACATCTTTTCCTGATACCACTAGGATAAAACGAGAAAAGAGACTCTACACTGCCATAAACATTTCATTGCTTAATATAATAATAATAATTTTCAGACATTGGAGTTTGACTCGGACCAAAATCATATACCACTCTGAAATCCAGCATAGAATGGCCTGCAAAATTTTAAGGCATTTTACACGAAGTAGAATACTTTGAAATAGAAATCACGAGGATCTGTTGAATCAAGAGCATGTGCCTCCAAAGAAATTTTAGAAAACAGAAGAATTATCAGCAAAGGTATAAATAAAACAAGACCTTAACTTGGCAACTTAGATAAATTGTACCGTAGGGACAGAAGTTGAATTTGTGTTTAGGAACTTTAAACCAATTGAAAAAAAATAAAATCCATTTTTAAGTTTCCTTTTTTTTTTTCTTATTTTTCCAGAATTATTCTTGCATGCCTTTAGCCAACCAATTTGTATTATAATTCCTGTTTTATATCCTCTTCTGACACTTTGGACGATACCCCCAAGTGAAATTGAATTGCACATATTACCTGTTTTCATCTTTATCAATGAAAAATATATTCCCTGAAAATGACACTGGAGTTGATGATTTGAAGCTGATATGACAAATTAGTTCCATATTTCTGCCATCTGATGAAAGAACAATATCTTGTCCCTCTGGGAACCGTATAGAAAAAGGGGAAATCTTGTCACTGTCTTCAAGTTCAAGCTCTGGAAGTTCAACCTGAATTCTTGATTTCCTGTGTTAAAATAAATAGCAATGGCAATTGTGTACAAAAGATGAGAGTAATGAATTTGATTCACAGATTCATACATCTATGAAGCTGCTTTTTACAATTAAATAAAGAATAACTTCAGTTTGGATATATACATCAAGTGAAATTAACTTCTCTTAGATTTGTTTTGCGCAAATATATCTCAGCATTTTAGGATTAACCACAATAGCTCAACATCAAAATGAAGAGCAATTTCTACTCACTGTGCTAAAAGACTTCAATGTTACTTCCTTATTGATATTTTCTCAGAGGTTTCCTAAAACTAAATCTTTCATTCTTATATATTAGATGACATTATCACATTAATACTCATGCAAGTTGGTTTTTTTTTTTTTGTTTTTTGTTTTTACAAAGCAGTATAAAGTGGAAATTTGTCAAGATATATACAGATTCTTTCCCTGGTTATGTAATTTTAGGTTCTAGTTCTGAAATGACAATGCAAGTCAGCTCAGACCAATATGGAATTTTTTCAGATGCAATCACTGAGTAACTTCATTTTACTTCACAAAGAAAAATGAATTCACTACTTTGGGAGAGAACAGAAAACAAGAATGACTCGAATTTTGTAATAAACTTATTTTGATATTTTTACCTTAAATAATCTTGTGGAATAATTTTGATGGCCGTTTCAGTTTTCACATCCAGAGGAACTGGCATCAGCATTAGGAAGGGAGGATCAAAATGTATTTTTGGTGACTTGACAGTACCAGACAATGTTACTTTGTAATGTGATGGATTATCATTTACACACACTGACATTTCAGATGTATATGTCCCAGGACAAGCTGTTAAAAAGTTTTTTTAAAAATATATTTTTTACTATAAATTCAACAACTAAAAGAGTTACAGTAAGAACTTTAAAAAACAGTCACCATTCTATTTCCTAATTGAAATGTAGTTTAACATACAGCAAGTGTTATATCAGAAGATTTGTTAAGAAAGTTTAGAAAAACTGTTTGTAGAAAACCAAAAATCCAAGAATTTATCACAAATTCTTGAAATTCTTAATTATTCTCCTTTAAAATTTTTCTGTTTCCTTGTGTTGCATCTCTTCTTATGTGATCCTGCTAACTGCTGCAAGACACCTTTCTATTAGATGGCAAAAGCATACTTTCTTTCACTGATAACGTAAAGCAAAGCACTGCATTTTCCAATTGTTAGACTATCAAACTGTTATTCTGAAGAGGAAAAAGCCATTTTCCAAATTTTCAGTTATTCCCATCTGCTGAAAAATTAGCAAAAAAAGAGAAAACTATTTTCACCAACTGATGAATACTTCTTCTGTTTAGAAACAAATCCATATGACATTTTCTAAGACAACCCAAAAAGTTATGGCATGAATTATCCAAAAACCCAGCATATTACATATATACACCTTCAAACTAAATGGATGCCAGTGAAGAATTTGTGTACATTGCTATACAGACTTGAAAACAAAGAAGTTAGTTAGTTAAAAGCTAAAGACAAGCCCTGGAAAAAAAAGTGCAGGAATTGTTAAAAGTCAGTCATATAACCTCTTACTTCAGTAGGAAAAACTCTGGAAGATGGTGGTTGTAATGTTCACTATGTCTGTTACATAATCTTCCAGAGGCAGTGAATCATGTTCATTTAATAATTATGAATTATTATTCTAAATATTGTGGAGCTTTTGAAGAATTGCTTCAAACCATAATCAAGGTTCTTTTTAAGGCTTGTTCTTCCCCATATAGTAAAACTTTACACTGCATACCTATTAAGTTGATCAGTACAAGCTCTTCATTAATTGTTCCTATAGTATGGATTTTGTTCTACCTAGTTTTCTACTAGAAGAGTAATTAATTTCAATGAAGATATATTACAAGAGGGCTACAGATCATTGGAGAACATTTTGAACATCAAATTAAGAGCAATTGACTTTTACAACTATTTATGATTTTCTGTAAATAAAAGAATGAGGAAAACAGTGAAAACACAAATGACTTCAAATGATATTTACTAGTGTTCATTCTGTATATATTTGTCTGCATTTACATATACACTTGATTCGGTAATTTAAAATATTGTATTTTATTCGCATGCTTCTTTGCTTCAGTCTTAATACATTCTCACAGTATAAACATGTAACTCGCACAACCATTATATGAATGATTATTTCCTCCTTTAAAGTACACCATCTTTTAATTAATTCTGCAAAGATCATTATATGTAATATATATACTTCTCCATTTCAGGAGACAAAAATAACAGCTCAACCATAAACTGTAAATAAAGGCTATCAAGAAGATAAAATATAATGGAAAAACTTTCTGAAGTGCAGCAAACAACTCCAAACAACTTATGTAATAAATATTGCTCTTACGTACTCACAATATGCATGCAGAGCAACATTAAATGTATCATACCTAGCCAACAAGAAAACCTTCCCTCTTTCAACAATGCTGGGGCCACCAGTAGGTACTTAAAATTGTTAATGCCGCTCAGTTCTGTGAGAGGCTTCAGCAATTCAAGTACAGTGTTACATTACTCTCTATGCAAAACACTTGACTGGGTATAATGCTATAATGCTGAATTCTAATATTCATGTTCTGCAATTTCTCTTTTGGTGTATGTTGTTGATTGTCATCTTCCTACACACTCCCAAGCTTTGTTAGAAATGTATCTCACGCTTTTAACTTGGTGTCTGCTTGCCTGAGCAAACGACTTGGAAAATAATATACCTAACTGATTTTATATCTTTTTGAGGAAGGAAATTTCTATTTTTATTTAAGTTTTGCCTATGTAAAAAGAAAAAATAAAAATCAAGGAATTACATACGCTCTAAGTATTCTTGGAAAGCTTAAGCATTTAAAGTTTACCCAAGAGTACATTAGCAGTGTAACAAGTGTACTGAAAACAAGTCAGGTATCCCAGCCTTTGATGTGTTCTACATGCAAAGTAGACTCAGTGTTTTGTATTAGGTTATTTTCTCAGACCTTCAACAAGCCCTTTATTCACATTAACTCAAAGATCATCAAAAGAAGTGCTAGTCAACATTCACCATAAAAAGTGAAGAACTAACAAGATTACTTACAAGAGCAGAAGAACACAGTAATACTGATTTTTTGTCCTGGATCAAGAAATCCTGTCTGCTGACTAAATTTAAAAACACTGTCTTCAACATTTTTGCCCGCATCATCACAATTCAACTTCCATGTCAACTGTTGCCTTGAGATATTCTTCAAATCAAGTTTCTGTAAATATTTACAGAGAAAGAAAAGCATGATGAAAGATGAAAAGCAGCAAACACCACAATACTTCTCACGTTCTTTTGCAATCAGATCACATAGAAAGCAAGAAAGCACTAGAAAGAAATTAAGAACCCAGTTTACTGTAAGGTGAGGAAATGAGTATGCCTATCAGTAAAGACTAAAAGATTTCCAGTTGTTTGCCACTGCCTTCCATAACTGGGAAAACAAAAAAAAAATCATGTGAGATAAAAAGATCAAAACATCGTGGGGTGCTTAGCCAAATATAAATGAATTTTTGATGATACAAATGAAGAACAGCAAGAACACATATTCATGACATAAAGACTTCCAGGTCTTCAAATATTTAAATTACAAAAAGTTCAAAATAGACTTCCAAAAACAATTTTTTTCCAACCCAGTAAGAAAACAGTATGAACAACAACAAAATAATCCATTCCTTTATCACAGAACTGCTCTCTCTCTCTCACAGTGCCTATGCTTTCTCATACATCAGAAAGCCAGGAGAAGCCCAGCTCTGAGTTCTAGAAATTTTGTAGTGATCAAAGAAAAACATGAATTCAAAACCTGAACACAATAACTAGAAAATATTTAAAATATATAAATGATTATGTTTAGACCATGAGTAAATTTTAAAATCCAAAATACAACAAGTTCCAATTCATTTTTAAAGTAATTAAAAGACACAGGCAGTAACACTGTCTACATACCTGAGAATCCAGACTTTCATCAGGAATATTCGAACGTCTACCACTTGAATGTCGTGTAAATGTAAGTTCCATTGAGGAGAACTCCAGTGGTGACTTAAGTACTGTTGAAAAAATTAAAGATGTTATACATTTGTTTTGACAAATAGATCCCCAAAATGCCTTCATAAAATAACTCTTTCTGAACATATTTAATAGAATTGTTTCTCCCACTTTTGTAAAGCTATGATTTATTTTATTGTTGCCATATTATAAAAATCATTAAGGTAAGTTTGACTTAATATGACCCTTCAGTCACATTCAAATGATTATAATTTTACACCTACCACATGTATAGCATCTCTCCTTTGTGTAAGGATGCTATACAGAGAGTCATGTGACCTTCCTGTTGCAGATGAATTCAAGGACATTCAGATTATATTCACAAGCATACTTGAGAGATCAAAAGCAACGCTCATTAAAAGGAGACCTTAGCATATCTTCTGGCATTTACTTTAGTTGTATTCATTCATTCATCTTCTTAATAAAAATTGCAGAACATTCCTTTCGTATAATTCTATATTCACATCCAAATCCACTAGTTTTACTTCCATTATTCCATTATTTTAGTAGTTATAAAATGCAGTTGTGAACAGTATTCATTAGAAAAGACTTTAAGGACAACAGCATTCCTCTTAATATCATATAGCCAAAATAAAGAAAACATGGCACAGTATGAAGTCCAGAGTGAAGATTTAGAAAAAAAAACTAAGATGGGTGTTCTCATAGGAGTATTCAGTTTGCTGCCATATTTGTTAATAAGATGGGAACCTCTGCAAATTAATATCCTTTTAGAGTAGGAACCTCATCATTTGAATAATGCTTTCACCACATAATGTGCGACTGTGTCAGTCATAGAGTCCCCACTCTTTGTAGACATCGTCTGTGCAAGGAAAACACAGCAAGAATGAAGGGCTAGCCAGGGCCAAAAGGGGAGATATGAGAAACTCCATTAAGAAACTGCAAGTCTGATCAATTTTAAAGACAGCACACGTAGTATCTTCATATGGATACTACACACTCTTCCTTTTTGTCTGAATGAGGCAGGAATTGTATTTATCTACTCAGATGCTGAGTTCCCCGTTTTGCTTTTTTGCTTATTCAGTGTTTTCTTAGACGTCAATAATCAATCTCTAAGGAAAGTCCTTAAGAGATTAGCAACATCCCAGATAATGAAACACTCTAAAAAACTTGCTTTTACTTTTTTTTTTTTTTTTTTTTTGCTTTTTTAAAAAGGGGGAGTGTAGAAGATTTATGATTGATTGAAAAAATATTTATTACACTCAAGTTAAAGGACTGAGTTGAATTCTCTGAGATCATAGTGATTCTTTTCTCTGGGTAAACAATTCTAAGTATAAACATTGGATATAATGTTGGATTGAGGGGCCAATTGCACAGTTGTGGGCAATCTGAATCCTAAGCAATCAGAAAATCTGTCAGAGGAAAAAAAATTATAGGAAAAAAAAATAAATATCCCATAACACAAAGTAGAAAGAATTAGGTATATTGCCAAATGACAAGTTCGAACTTGCAACATCTTCTTATCCACATGTAATTTGTAAAGTGATGATCTGAAATGATGAATCAAGAACAGACAAATTTTGAATTTTCAGAATGTAGTAATTATCAATTTGCTTTCAGTTGTACAAATAATCTGACTAGTTGCGCCTATATCTGTATAATTATATGAAATAATGAGCAAACAACATATTTATCTAGACTATCTCCTCACAGTTCCCTATAACATCCCATAAGAATGTAATTCCAGTACTCAAATTTAAACAGAAACTATAGCCAATTATAAAGTACTGAAAGTATCATAGATTCATTTTAATATGATTCCCTCTTGTTAGCTACCAATATAGCTAGTTTGAAGAAAAACCTTTTATTCAATTCTACACCTGTTCTATTTGGCAGAATATTACATTTATTATAAGATTTATAAATTCCGTAAAAATAAAAAATTGAAGGGTTTTTTCTTCTGAATTCATAAATTGCTTCTGCAGTAGCAGTTACTTAGATTCATAATTGTTTAGAGGAACAATCTGTACTAACCTCATATTAATACGCATATTTATTCTGTTTGTTCTTAAACTAAATATACGTGGAAACATTTAATATGAATTTACCTCCCTCACATCTTAAATGATTCCAAAGAAATGTGAGAGAACTTCTTGAGATCACATTAAGACTTAACTTTCACATAAGGAAGACTTCCTCTGAAATCTTCAATTAAAGACAAAAACAAATAGGAGCTGCTTATAGCCCATATTATACGTTTTTTTCAGCCAGGTACCCTTCAGTGCTCCTGAGATTCTGTAAGCATCATATGAACAACATTTCAGTAAGATACTCAACGCTCAAGTCTCATTCTCAAATAGAGAGCAAATGCGTATTAAAAATTGAGTTGAGAAAAGTTGGTGAATTTAAATAACCACCATATGGAGGTTTATATATTTGATTGAATCAGACAGGAGAGTAACAAAAAACAGAAACTTTTTAACAAAAGCAGAGAATAATTGTTTAAGATATTTATATCTTATTGCAGACAAAGTGCCTGTAAATTTGATTATTAACAAATTCTGAAAGGCCAGAAGAGTACAGTTCTGCACGTAAAAGCAAACAGAAGCAGAAAGACTAAATTGTTATCTCAGATGGGATCAGAGCCATAGAGAGGCATTTTAAAAGGATTTTAAATATAGCTAGAGCTCATGGTTTTCACAGGCTGAGACTGGAAAAAGATCATGAATGATATACCAGTTCTCTACACAGATGAACTGCTGTCAGTGCTGAGATTTGTACGCTAAGGAGCAGAAATACTAATTGGAGTAAGAACAAAACTGAATTTTGATGGTTTTTAGTTTTTTGTTTTTATTTAAATCAAAGAACTGGAAAACTGATACAGGAAAACAGATATAGAAAAAAAACATATTTCCTAGCATATGTGATAGGATTTACAGAAAGCACAATTTATATATATTTAAAAATGCAAATTCACATTTTAAAATTTTTCACATTTCCAAGAAATTTACAAACTATACAGTAATTTAATTTTCAGCCTTCCATTATCATTTTTGTTTGTTTTGTTGTTTTTGTGGGGGGTTTTTTTGTTTGTTTTAAGAAGGAGGAAGGTGCAGTTAAATGGTAATTCTGTGTACTTAGAACACAAGCAAAAATATCACCACAAATATAAGCATCTATCACTTTTTTTAGGTTCCTAGGTAGGTTTACCTACCAACTGCTTTAACTCTACAGATTGGAATAGCCACAGTGACTCTCTGTGGCTGTGGAGCAATGACATGCTTTACAGATCCAACAGAAGTTACAGATGCAGAGCGTTGTTGTAGCAATGGAAGGTCATACCAACGAGTGTTAACTGGAAGAATGAAGTTATATGCCGCCACCTAAAGGACATAAATACCATCATGTTACTTTCCTAAAGCAATTGGTATTTCTTGAACCACCTGAATGCCATCACTGTTTCTTATTACTATTTCATAATTACCAAAATTTACATTGAAACTGATCACAGGAATAGGATTTTCATTACTATTCATTATCAGTTGTTTACCTATGCAGTGAAAAGCTATATACACCTTACCAAGGAAAAAAAATTGTATGCTCAAAAGAATCAAGGTTATCAGCACAGCTATAGACAAGGCTTCTGGTAAGTCACTATGCTGTGCTCCTTCGCAATACGAGCAAAGACAAAAATTGGAACTGTGACATAACCATGAGCAAGGAGTGGGAAACAAAACTACATAAATTAAGAAAGTCACTTTCAAATGTTGAAGAGAAAGACTCAGCATAAGCAACATGGGCTCAAACATTCAAGTGAGGTAAGAGTTAAAAACAGACATTACTAAAACCACCATCATTGAACCTCACTGACTTCCAAATTCCATTGGTTTTGATCCCAATTTTATGTCAGCAGTAACATCCCGCTCATAAGTGAGGTTTATAGAATTTGAAGAGAGCACTTGATTTTACTGAAAGTTCCCTCCTTCCTCTCTTCCCCCCACACACAGCTTATGCACTTGAGAGGTCTAATTTATTTCATAGTGCACTTTTCAAGAAGGCATCTCTTGTCTTTTGTGCAGTCTTTCCAAGGACAAACTTTACAGTATGCTCTCCAGACAAAGAAAAAAAAAAAAAAGGATAACCATAAAAAAGGCAACATAAGAAAAACCAAGCCTTCTACCATAAAGCCACTGTTGGGATACTTCAAATTCTACAGCTGTTTTCACCTTGAAGGACACTGCAATCTTCAAAAAGGATTCTGGCCTATAAAATCTATGTGCTGCCTAAAATATGCAGCAAAGCCAGGTATATAAAGGAGATATAAATCATTTAAAAGCTTCCAAATACCACAGGGAATAGTGCATTAAGCCTTACTTTTGTATATATTATAGTGAGCACAATATATAAATGATAGGAAAGGAAAAAAAAAAGTTTCTACCACAAAAAAATGAGGCAAATATTCATCCGCAACAGATTCAACACAGAACTTAGATAATGAGAATCAAGAACACAGCATTTATAACGTTTGGAGTTCCAGCAGCATTTGTAAGAGATCTACAAGCTCCTGGTGAGCAACATGTGCTGAAAGTTATGGAACATACGTTTAGTAAGATTACAATGTGCAGCGAGGGGAAATTTTTTCTAGCAAGATCACAGCACTCATGTTATCACTGATGATTCAGATCTGAAAGATTTTATGATTAGATTTTATAACAGAGAATTGCACTTTGCTAAATTAAGATGGTAAATGACATGAAAATTTTTAGTAACTAATATTGAGTTGTATCATTAGCAAAGACTGAGTAAAAAATCTGATAGGATTTAAATGTGCTTCTATATTTAATACCATAAAAACCACCCACATAAAATATTCCACATTACATCAATGTAAAATGCAAATAAAGGAAAAAAGCTAAAAAGGATATTTTCCTCATAGAGGTAGAAACTCCTTTCACTTCAAAGCATGTTTGAAATATGTTGTCCTTCACAACAGTGTCTCTTTACAGCTTTAGACAAACAACTATCTTTTCTCACAGTTGCAAATAAAAAGCATTACAGGTCAAGACTTTGAAATCCATCAAAAATAATTTAAATTGTTTTCTGAAATTATACGTGAGGTTTGACAAATTAAAGGTGAATATCTGGTTATTTAGTAACATAGCTGTAAAAATACATGTTAAGAAACAACTACAAAGTGAATCAACGAGAGGGAAATTTCCCAGGACTCTCTAGTCAAGCATCTTGTTTAACAGTTACAGATCAGATGCCATCAGAAGCTTCGATCATGCTCCTCAAGATTTTTTTATATTGGTCACATGTACCTAGCATACATCTTCTAAAGTGTAAAATGCAATCTGCTGCATATTTTAATAGCTCCCAAGCAATACAGCTCACCATAAAGAAAAAGACGACCGCATATCTCAGCACACATCTTGGGTTTAAAGATTATAGCCAGCCCTGGCAGCTTCCCATAGCCAGCATATACATCCTACGTGGGCAATTCTAATACACCAAGTACTAATGCCAAAGGAATGCAGTACAAACAATTTATCTGGAAAATCCTTTCCATTCTTACCATGTATGACAGGCATACAAATATAATTATACAATTTTTCAAGCCCCTGCTTGCTAAGATTAAAATGCTTAAGATATATTATGACTTAATAGATTACGCAAAAGAGCAGTGTCTATAGCACTACTGTTTTGTGAAGTCAGGCTGGCCAGAAAGAACTGGAATCTCTATATCCTTCCAAAGCAGCTTTTCAAAATTTGTTCTTCATTCCCAATATCGGGACAATGTGTTTTCCTTCTGTTGTGAAGCAAGAGTTTTACTTGCTTTGTACTGGCAAACAAAAGCAACAGCTTGATTCACTACACGTAGATCTCCATGTACATTGAAAACCTACATTTGCCCTGAAGTACAATAGTGTAAAGACAGAGCCAAGACTACTCACAGAAGCGGATTTGTATAATACTGAACAAGTCATATAAGTTGTATCTGATTCATACATACCTTTGATTCATTAACTTGCACTCAAAATAAAAAATGACTCATTTATGTATAGAAATTGTATTACAATCATGTACATGCATAAACATTACTGAAACAGAATCTAAAGTTAATTTTTTTCTCACTACATTGCAATCACAATCGTTATTTTTCTTTTTAAATGTACTTACAGCAGATTTATTTTTCACTTTTCTTTCAATCTCTAATACTTCAAAATGGAAAATTCTCTATTGCATTGCATAATGCACAAAATTAATGATATTTTTTTAAAAAATCAAACAAAAACTCTTAAATTATTACTAGACTTACAGTTACATTCCAAACAGTCCATGAATACTTCATGTTTATTTATCTGTTCAGATATTTTTCTGAAGACTACATTTAATTTTGTAAAGCAGAGGACACAAGGAGGAAAGGATAAGAAGCAAGCAGCCTAGTACGAGTTGTTTCACAAACACTCAGGGTTATTAACATAATATGAAATATTTTTCCTGTCCTGATTTAATCTAATTATGCACATTAATTGGAAAGGAGACCTGATCTGCAAAGTGGGAATCTCAGCAATTAAAATATTTCAAAAGAAGCTTTAAAAAGAACAGTCCTGTGCAACAAAGCAGTTTTTTGTTACATGTTCACCTCCAAAAGATAAACTTGTGTAGGAAGCCATGACAAGATAACAATTCTTTACATAAAACATATTTCTTCAATATTTCATTTAGTAGTCATTTACAAGAAAAAACACATCTTTTTCTTAAAAATTGCTAAATAAATCTTGTAGAATTTTAAGAAAACTTTTTTGATCAAGAAAGCTCTGCTACCCAAATTCATTTGAGTTTTTCAAAACACCACGGTTCAGTCACAAAGTAGAAGAGTTTGGCTCTAAGCCAAACAGAGGAAAGTGAACATAGCTGAGTGCCTTCTGGCCTCAGGCCTAAATACTCAGTACACTGAAATAAACAAAAGGGGAAAGTGTTATCCCAGAACCCATGAGAATATAAAGGCACTTGAAATGAATGCATTTGAAAAAAATTAAGTAGAATTATCGGATTGAGGGGGGAACAAGGTTGAGCAAAAATTTTGCTGTCAAATCCAGGAATCAAACACTTTAGCACAAAGAATACATCATATCTCCCTAAAATTACACAACTTGTTTTTACAGTACAACTTTACACAGTCAATCAGTAAACTAAGACTTAAAATTCACGTAAAACATCTGTGAAGGAAAATATTGTTGTATTTATCACATAATTAGCACACTGGACAAATAACTTGAAGCTTTCGAAATCACCAATTTTTTTTGTGTGTAGGAATCATTTTAAAATTTATTTATAGCACTAGCAAAATAGATTTCAGCAGTGATTCCAGAATTGTGATGTATATTTAAAAAAAAATTACTCTAAAATTTAAACATAACAATACAATTAAATGATACTGAAGAACCAAGTATTTATGTACTGTAGCTGAATACAAAATCTATACGCAAGTTTTAAGACTTAACATTAGCCTTTCCTTAAAATATACACACATTTTAATGCAACCTAAATTTCCTGGCTATCACTTATAAGCAGCACAACGAATAGTGCAACAAGTGTTCAAATCCACCACTTAAAACATTAAAACTAAACTACAGAGTACAATACATAGATGTTGCATTAAAAATACTCTGCGTATTTTGCAGTTTCACATCTGGTTTTCCATAGAATTTCTTATCTGAGAATTCTGTTCACTAAAAATAAACAATTCCATTATTATCAATGTCAAATAATAAATAAATAAAACACCACCTGCCAGTTTCCTGTACAAAGCCTAAGCAATAAGCTCTGACAGCTGTGACTTTCTCCATTTGTCTCAATCAAAGCTTTCATGAGCCTCATTATTGCACAGCTGTGTAATCTGTCTTTTTTCCAAGATGCTGGAATTTGCTATTTTCCAGCTGATTTATTTATTATTTATTTATTTAAAAAGAAAGCACACTCCTACACCTTGTTTTTCCTTTTTGCCTTACTAGAACTTGCATGACACTGCTGCTACCAGGTGTATCATTCAGCCTCATAAAGCACAGTGACAACAAAGGAACAAAAATCATCACTGGGAAATACTCACTGTGTTCACACACTGCCTACTTCTGTACAAAAGAGAGAAACAAAGGGCAACTCAGTATTACCTAGATAGGTAGCAGGATCTAGCTTGCAGAGTATGGGTCAAAGACAGAAAAGCCTTACTTCTTGGATAAGGTCAGGGGAACTCCAACAAGTATTCAGCCAGATGTTCATCTTTTCTACTTATTTGTTGCCATTCTTAAAACTAGCATGAAATTTTATTTTAGCATCTGAAATGAAAGCCCTGTATAACAAATCAGACATACAGCAAGCTAAACTGAAGTGAAAAAAACAAAACTGAAATGTAGTCATTAAGAGTTAATTAAAAGTATACCAAAACAAAAGAGAAAGGATCATTTGGACTTCATAAAAATATGATATTAAGAAGGGTTAGCAACATATTCATTTGTATTTTTGTATATTGTTCTCACTTACATACCTCTCTAACAATAAATGCGAATGAATCCCAATGTTAAACTCTTTCTAGTGAGATGGAGAGCTTTGTCACCTCTAACGCTTTCTGAGAGGTTGGAGAAACAAGAATGAAGCATGCCTTGCTTGAGCAGCTCTCACACTTAACAATTTAATTTCACCACTTCTTAGAGCAGTGGGAGAGATGTGTCAAAATTTGTTGATGTTATTTTATAAACTTGCCAATATACCTCCTCTTCAGGAATTTCCTTTGATGTCACATTTAACTGTGCCTATTACATTTTATTACAGATTGTGGGAACTATTCAGAGTTTCTGAATGTCTGCATGGAGTAGTAAAAACAGGCTCAGGGAAGGATCACAGAGATGATCAAAGGACTGGAGCATCTCTCATGAAGAAAAAATGAGTTAGGAGAAAGAGAAGGATCCAGGAAGACCCCACTGAAAACTTCCAGAACTTAAAAGGAGCTTATAGGTAGGAGGGAAGACTGTCTTTTTGCATGGACTGATAACGACAGGACAAGAGCTTTAATCTAAAAGAGATGAGATTTAGGTGAGATGTCAGGGAGACAATTTTTTTTACTGAGAGGGCAGTAAGGCACTGGCACAGCTGCCCAGAGAAGCTGTGGTGCCCTATCTCTGTTAGCACTCAAGGCCAGGTTGGATGGGGCCCCGGGCAGCCTGAGCTGGTAGGGGGCAGCCCTGCTCATGGCAGAAGGGTGGGAAGCAGATGATCTTTAAGATTCCAACCTAAGCCATTCCACAATTTTGTAATTAGTCTGTTGTTTTAAAGCTTTTTGATATAGAAGGAAAAAAAACTGATTCTATGACTGTTAGCAGGCAAAATCAAAACTGATTCAATTTGTTATTTCTAATATCTGTTTTCTTATCATAAACATAACCCAGTAGTTTTTTTTTTCTTTTGGATTACAGGGTAGTACTGTCAGCAATTATGACTACAACTGCAGAAGGAAGTTTTAGTAGAACCAGACTGTAGACAGAACTGATCTCAGTGGGATACAGAAGATTTGCAGCAGCTGAGAGAGAAGGTTCAATCAAAAAACAAACGTCCACAAAATGGTGATGAGATCAAAGAAACAGTTATTTAAGTAGAGAGCAAGGAAATAGCACTAGCAACCATGAAACTTGAAGAATGATCTCAAAAGAGAGATTAGAGCTTTTTCAACATTGCACAGTCAGGAAAGGAAGAAATCTGATGAGAGAAGAATGTCTAGATGCAGAAGAATGTTAACGACAACCCAGATCCAATGGGAAATGTTACACTGAATCAGCAAGAAGTGAGAGTTTCTGATGACAATAAGAGATGCTGGTACCTGGACTGCTTCCTTAACAAAACTACATGGTTTTATTACTATGCTAATTTGCAGAAGCTAGATTAAAGAAAAGCTACAGCATCCTAGGCGTTCATATGCTTCCAAATGCTTCCTTTAGTCATGCCATACTGGGTAACAAATTTAGTTATCAAAGTTATCTTTCTTTTACAGTAATCAGTGCTATTGCTTCCAGCTATCAGAGATGCTCAATGATGTTAATGCGCGACAACCAGTGGGTTTTAAGTTGTACATGAATTTGGGCATGTCCTGCCTAGTAATGTGTAAGCTGCCCCCTGCCAAACAAGCAACACTTCATAGCAGAATGGAAGCACTGGCTGCACACTGAACTTAACCAGCACAGGGTAAAGGGAAATGGACAGAAAAAAGTGTGCATGTGGAGAGAAGGGGAAACTGAAATGAAAGAAATAATTGTGAAAACAATACACAGTAATTGGTTACGAGGTTCAAGGCACCCCAGGAAAGTAGCTTTTTTGAAGTCCTTTATCCTTTTATTTCCAAATAAAGCTAACCTATATATATATATGCGCACTCAAAGATGAAAAAACAAATTTTTCTTCCCCCCTAAAATTTATAATCATAAATAAAGCAGGCTGCAACTAATATAACCTTGTTTTCAGTTAGATTACCATATCACTATTCATAAACAACAGTTGGAGATGCTCAGATGATAAGTGAAATTACATTATTTCAGAAGACTTCTGAAATAGTAGTTACTCTATATGCCTAATCACTTAAATTTACAGCAACGTAAGAAAAAAAACCTATTAAACCATCCTAACTAGCACGGATTAAAACTAGGAAAGAAAATAGCAATAAAGATCAATTATAACAGTAGGAAATGAAGTACTAAAGGAGACACAAAATCCTGATTTTGATAGTTTGGAGGGATAAGGTTTATTTAGGATTTTAGAGAGTTCGTATTTCACTATCCTGGAAGGACATAATTGGCTTTTCTGCTGCACTACTTTCCAGTACAATGAAGAATAAAGAATCAGTTTGTACAGCAGGACTATGGCTAGATAAATCCCATACAATAAGCAGAAACAGAGCTACCAAATTCCAGGTTACAGCTCATACCAACATAGCTGTGTTTTAGGTCTTACACGTAATTATGTACTTTTATCTACTAAGATGAAAGGGGAGGGGGAAAAAAGTTAACTACATCTACAATGCAGGTTAGAAATATACATCACAAGTCATAGAATCACAGAATGGTTTGGTTTAAGAGGGACATGAAAGACCACCCAGTTTCCAACCCCCTGCCATGGCATTTAAGTTAAACAGTTTTATAGAAATAAAACTATTGAAGCAGGTCCAGAGGAGGGCCACAAAGATGATTAAAGGGCTGGAGCACCACTCCTATATAGAAAGGTTAAGGGAGCTGGGCTTGTTTAGCTTGGAGAAGTCTACAGGGAGGCCTCATTGAAGCCTTCCAGTACTTAAAAAGAAGCTTATAGGCAGGAGGGAGACCAACTTTTTACATGGCCTGATAACAATAGAGTAAAGCTCTTCCCCCTTGTCCTAAAAGAGACGAGATTTAGGTTAGATGTCAGGAGGAAATTTTTCACTTACAGGGTGGTGAGACCCTGGCCCAGGCTGCCCAGAGAAGCCATGATGCCCCATTCCTGGAGGCGCTCAAGGCCAGGTTGGATGGGGCCCTGGGCAGCCTGAGCTGGTGGGGGGCAGCCCTGTCCACAGCAGAGGTTGGGTTGGGTGGGCTTTGAGGTCCCTCTAACTGAAATACGATCCATCATATTGAGCCGCTCTCCATCATATTTGAAAAGTCGTGGCTGTCAGGTGAGGTCCCAGATGACTGCAGGAAGGGTCACGTCACTCTCATTTACAAGAAAGGGAGCAAGGAGGACCCCGGGAACTACAGGCTGGTGAGTCTCACCTCTGTGCCTGGGAAGATTATGGAACAGATCCTCCTTGACAACATATTTGATTACATGAGGAATGAACGTGTGATCCGAGACAGCCAGCACGGCTTCACCAAGAGAAGGTCATGCTTAACCAATCTGGTGGCCTTTTATGATGGAGTGACGGCATTGGTGGACAAGGGAAAGGAGACTGGTGTCATTTACCTGGACTTGAGCAAGGCCTTTGACATGGTCCCCCACCACATCCTTATCTCCAAATTGGAGGACTGTGGATTTGATGGGTGGACCACTCAATGGATAAGAAACTGGTTGAAAGGCTGCAGACAGAACCATTAATCACCACCCTCTATGTCTAGGCAGAGGCCAGTAACGAGCAGCATCCCCCAGGGGTCTGTCTTGGGACCGGTGCTCCTTAACATCTTTACCAATGACATCGATGATGGAATCAAGTGCACCCTCAGCAAATTTGCTGACGACACCAAGCTGAGTGTGCAGTCGACAATGCTGAAGGAAGGGATGCCATTCAGAGGGACCTCAACTGGCTTGAAAGTTGGGCCTGGGTGAACCTAATGAGGTTCAACACAAAGTGCAAGGTTTTGCACTTGGGCCGGAGGAATCCCAGGCATCCATACAGACTGGAAGGAGCAGGCCTTGAGAGCAGCCCTGCAGAGAAGGACTCGGGGGTCCTGATGGATGAAAAGCTCAACATGAGCCAGCAGTGTGCTCTTGCAGCTCGGAAAGCAAATGATATCCCGGGATCTATCAAAAGAAAAGTGGCCAGTAGGAACAGGGAGGTGATTGTCCCTCTTTACTCTGCTCTTGTGAGGCCCCATCTGGAGTACTGTGTCCAGGTCTGGAGACCCCAGTACAAGAAAGACAGAGAGCTGTTGGAGAGGGTCCTAAGGAGAGCCACAGAGATGACCAGGTGACTGGAGCACCTCCCTTACAAAGACAGGCTGAGGGAGCTGGGCTTGTTCAGTCCGGAGAAAAGAAGGCTGCGGGGTGACCTCTTTGCAGCCTTCCAGTACCTAAAGGGAGCCTACAAACAGGAGGGGTGTCAACTCTTTGAAAGGGTAGATAACAGCAGGATAAGAGGAAATGGTTTGAAGTTGAGGGGGGAAAGTTTTAGGTTGGATATCAGGGGGAAGTTCTTTACTATGAGAGTGGTGAGGTGCTGGAACAGGCTGCCCCATCCCTGGAAGTGTTCAAGGCCAGATTGGATGGGGCCTTGGGCAGCCTGGTCTAGTATTAGATATGGAGGTTGGTGGCCCTGCATGTGGCAGGGGGGTTGGAGATTTATGATCCTTGAGGTCCCTTCCAACCCAGGCCATTCTGTGATTCTAGGATAAACTGAAACAGAGGCCTTAGAATTTAACCTATTGTTACATTTAAATCTTACACATTGTACATATCCTTGTATTATTTACGAAATAGTATTATGTGATTCTAAATTAATGTTTCAGATCCTATTTATAATTTTTAAATCAGTATGTTTGAGCATTCCACTTTTATTGAACTTCCAAATTCTGAATTTTCTATGTAGATGCTGAATGAAAAGAATATCAACCACTAGCTCAGCAAAATTAAATATTTGTATAGTCATTACTTTGTTCTCATCTAATCCACAAACAGGAAACCTCTGCAAAGACGATGACCATTTCAATGTCATCAAATGATTTTAAAAAAAGAAAAGGAAGAAAAACTCAGGAGATTTGGAAAGTTCTTCGAGAAGGGCATTCCAATTTTAGCAACCATTGACTTACTCTGGTGTTATATTCATAGCTTACTAGATGCTAACTGGTAGTTATGAAGCAGCATTTTGCTTCTCATCTCTATATTACAATCTTTCAGTGTAAGCAAAGAAAAAACATGAAAAGCTTTCAATATCTAACATGACTTTAAGGTGAAAAATATGCTTAGGAGAACACTATTTGAACACATTGCTTTTATAAAAAGAAATATGCACCTCTAGGATTTTACTAGTAAATAAAAAATCAAAACAAATTAGGCTTTTGTTATACTGTAACCCATCAGCAGCTCAGCACCACACAGCTTTTCACCCACTCTCATTGGATGATGATCTGGATGATGGCAAGAATTACAGACAAAATTGAACGTGGACTGAGATAAAAAGCCACTTCCTGAGACAGAAGAGGAAAGTGGAAACAAAAATGCAATTAAAACAATGTCTGTATGCAACTCCATAACGGAGATAGGCAGATAACCTTTCCATATTTAAATTTTATTAGCCAAAAATCTATACTTTCATGTATTAGTTACTGTTCAACTGTTTTGAATTTCACACAGAAAGAACATTTATTAAGCCTTGATAGTTCACTTCAACAACTATTGGGTAAACAAACTACAAGATAAATTGAAATTGTATGCACTAAACTTAGAGATAATTTATTCCATTCTCTGGCAAGAAACAAGAGCATGGCATTCCTAGGCTTGTCAAACCCTTCTCAGGATTCTTCAGTAACCAAGATTCCAAAATAATTTACCTCAAATTTGACCTCTTTTGCTATAGAGAGTTTTTATCTCAAATCTAATTGACCTGTCATAATTTACATTCATTATTCATTCCTATCTACTACAGTGATACTACCATATGTTAACAATATTCTATTTAACTTTCTTTTTGTACTTTCTGGAATTCTAATCATTTCTATTGCTTTTATTGATCCACTTCTTTCTCTAAGCACAGCAACCCAAACAGAAAGTGTTTTAAGTATTATAAGTATTATCAGCACTGAACAACTATTTTACCTGTTTTACTTACATTATATCTATTTATATGACTTACTCCAATTTATACGTCTGTCTTCCTCATAACAACATTACAAATCTCAAGGTCAGGTTGAATGAGACCCTGGGCAAACTGAGCTGGTGTCTGTTTTAGAGGATGGCCACCCTGACTATGGCAGTAGGGTTGGAATTAGCTCAACTTTGAGGTCTCTTCCAACCCATGCCATTCTATGATTTTATGATACAAAATATACTCAACTAATGCAACAGGTTTTTTGAGGTTCACAACATGAAAGCCTACCTCTTTTGGTGTGAAGGACAATGAGCACTGCAGAGATGACTTTCCCTGTAAAGTAACTGAATGCAAACGAGGCTTTGAAGAACCACTGTCAACCTCTGTCAAACAAAAGTCAGAATCATGTTACAGGTGCCTTTGTACTAAATATAAATCTTGTAAAAATTGCAGTAATTCTAAGTGATGTCCAACACAGATATATAGACAGCAAATGTTTATCATCAAGATATGAACATAATATTTTCACAAGTATCCTGGAGTTAATTATGAGAAGTGATAATGAACAGTAACTTTAATGAAAGTCATTAAATTCTCAGCTGGAGTTTTTTCCCCCTAAATGCTTCTAGCCTTTACCAGTTTACCAGTAAGGCTTTCTTAATTCTTTAGGTTTCTGGGTCCTATTTTAAAACACTGACAGAAGCACAGAGTAAACCTTCTCTGAGGAGGATATTCGCTCTGTGACAACACCATTTGAACAATATGGGATATCAATGGATGTCACATTACTCGTTTCAAGCACAAAGTCTGATCTAGAAATCGTGTAATGAATCAATTCCCAGGGTGGCTAGTTGTCTGTCATAGTCATCATAATTAAAGGTCTGTAAGACTGTCTAAGGGCCTTCACTTTCCCTTTGAAATCTATTATGTGGTAAGGAGATCCCTTTGTTCTCATCAGATTACTTTTTGTGATCATCCACATTTAGTTCTACATAAGGATATTAATAGAAATTAAAATACTGGCTTGCACAAGAAAATGTTCCAATTTCCTGAGCTTATAGTGACAAGAGGCTGAATGAACATAGCTGAAAAATCTCTCATGTTTAAGTATAGCACAGACAATACCAGGACAGAATTAAAAAAGGGATGAGCAACAACAAATAAAGAATTAGAAACTGTAGTCATATCAAGAAACAAAGAATAGCAGTCAAATTCCTCATATTGCTTCAATGCTATTCTAATTTGGGCATTTCGTAAAAGAGCGATCCTGTGATTAACTCACAGACACCTTGCACTGTTATAAGAAAAGTCCAGAACACCATTACGATGAATTAACTTAAAAAGTAAACATTATCAAAACAGGGGTAAAAGTCTAAGAATAGAAAATAAGTGTAGTTGACATTTTGTTTTTTGTTTTGTTTTTTAATTTTATTTTAACTGATGTGAGAGTATTCAGACATTTTTAAATGCCTCTGCAACCATAGGCAAAAACAATAATAATCTACAGGAAACTATTTTCCAAATGCTTAGTTTTAGCAAATGTCATTCTTTGTATTAAACCACTGTTCAATATAAAATGATTGCCTTAGATTTTCTGTAAATTGTAACATTTGTATGCCAGAAATATTCTCACAGATTTTCTCTTAGCATTATCCCATTTTTTTATTCAGTGAACACTGATACAACAAAAGCCAATACCTGTCTGGTTGTTAGCATCAAATTTAAAATCCTTATACTTCAAAAAATCAAACACCACTTTGGTACATGCTTGTCCTTCATTCTGCAGTAAAAATGGAATTGATTTTGTAGAACCAACATAAACACCACCAAAATCAAATTGTTCCTGTAAGTTTAAAGAAGAAAAAAAAGCTTGTAGTTGAACAGAATTAGAAAAATTATATTTTTCACGGATTCATCATTAGGCAGACATCTCAATTGATCAATTGTTTTGCCTAGCCCTTATCTTGAAATTATTTCCAAGATAGCAAACACAACGTTAAGAATTCAATACAGAAGTCCAGTTGCACCATCATGAAAGTTTTCTCCTTTCAATAAGTAGATTGGTGGATCCATTTATCTCTATCCTACATTTTTCTGTGTAACTAACTTAAAGAAATCCTCTCTGTTTTAATACAGTTATTTTTTCCAAAAAGTGTTCAAGTCCAAAGGTTAAAACTAATTCTTAGTATAACTCTCACATATACATTTAGTTTTTAATTTCTCCTCCCAAATTACTTTCCTTCATCTGATAATTTTCTCAGGAAGTTAGCATAGGAAATAATACAGAAAATACAAAGTAGAAATGAAGCACTTTGACATCAAGGTAATGTAAAACACTACAAGTCTTACCAATTGCTAGAACATCTTCATACTTACCACATCAATCTTTATTTTAGGGGTATCTACAAATCCACTAATCCTAAGCGTTAGTACTCCCGAGTTTCGAATTGCTACCTAAGTTAACGGAGAACAGCGTGATTGTTGACAAGATCATTTTAACATAAAAGTCTCATCAAATCAGTCACAACTATATGAGAAAGTAAAAACAAAGAAACCATATCTGGATAGTCATTGACATCAATAAAGCTCCAATAAGGCTAGTCTTCTGCAGACAAAAGAAATGTGGCAGGAAGTTGTACCACTAGAATGAGCAGTGTCCTCTAACAGGATAAAACTGAATGGATGGATTAGTTCTATTCAGCAAACATGAGGACTAGCACGCACACCTGTAGGCAAAATCATAGAATCCTTGAGGGAATTGCCGGCGCAAAACAGATGTTATTGTCTAGGGCAACTTTTGTTTGAAGTGGAATGAAAAAATGATCACTAGGTTCAATGAGCATAATGTAGGCAGCCACAGAAGATGGAGAATCCAGGATTAGGGTCAAAAAAGGTAGCAAAGATCAACCCCAACAGTAGAAATCTTTTTTTCCCCCCGCTTATCTAACAGCGGACAAGTTCAGGAAGCAGATGTGCAGAAAACCAGGATGTTTATTGCGCTTCTATTAACAGATCAAGTTTACTAGTTATTCATTTCTTAGTTAACTTCATTTTGTAATTTTAACAAGTAGTAGCCAAAAAAAATGAATAATATTTCACTCCTGCAACTCCATAAAACACTGAAACTGCACAAATGTCTATATGATCCTATGAAAACAATGAAATATTAGTTTCAACAGCTTGCCAACAACGTGATACGAATCAGCTCAAGTGAGAGGCTGTTTAGATACTTCTGTTATTGGTCTCAATACTGTTCTGAACAGCTTATAAGCCATCAACAACTGAGAAATTCCCCCCTTCCCCCCTCCAAGGATTAGAACACCAGAGGAAAGCTTCAGAGATGATCAAATGTACATACATCTCAACACACAAGCATACAGATTTGAATACCTCCACTCTTGTATCAAAGTTCATTTTTGCATTCGGAATGAAGTTGATTTTGAGATCAGCACGGCCTCCCACAGGTACCACTCCTTCAGAAGGGGTGATCACCATTCCAGGTAATGGATTTGAATCGAGAACCTTCAAAACACAAATATGAGATAGTAGTAGTAGTACTGAAAAAATAATAATACACTGCTAAAAACAATACCTGTATCTATCATGAAGCTTTTATATGAAGATTCACCTTGTAAGAATAACATCCAATAAACAAATAAACGCGATTGGTGCAAATAAAAATAAATCAATCAAATAGAGCCAAAATAAAGTACGAGCAACAGTTCTAAGGATTTTCCTGAAAACGATATTAGTCACTATATAAGTATAGCAAATTATTTGGTGATCTGAAGAACTGATGTGGTTAGGTTTCCTACTAATTCATGTTTTATGCCTTTACCTGCCCCAGCATTTCATTCACCTCTTATCTAAACCATAACACAGTCTACCCTCCTCTCAGCCATTAGTCTAGTGAAGTAATCACATTTGCTGGGGCCAAACATACAACCCGATCATTCTCACATACTAAATCCCTCCTCATTAGGTACATGAATATGGGATTCTTCCTTCACCACTGGTTTTCATGAAGCTTCCAGAATCTCATAGATCATTAACACCTTGTCAGATTTGGTATAAAGATAGTGAAGAGTCCCTCCGCTTGTCTATCTTTCTTTTTTTCTACAAAAACTAAGATAAAATAGAGGTCATCCAATAACTGAGAATGAAAAACTGCAACAATCTGACAAAAATGAAATCCCTCCTCCCCCCCACATCAAGTAATTAAATGTGTTAAAAATACTTCTAGCTTACTTGGAAGTAGGCATGATTGTATCCTATGTTACAAAGAATAGCAGTCTTAGAAGTAGGTAAAGCCAACGCACAGTGACTGAACGGTACCCATTTTTCCATAAATCGAACTTTTGTAGGACCAAGCTATCAAAATCATGAAAAAAAGAAAATAAGCAAGTTCAATCACATGTTATAAAGTATAAATAACATCAGCCCTATTTTGTTTTCAGTAATAAGATGACTTATCTGTTGAAATGTATAAGTTATAACTACTCAAACAGAAAAACAAAGGTTGAGTATGTGATGAGATTTACACAACCTATTGAATCTATCTAGATTCAAAGTGATCAGATACAAATCTTTATATATTTCCGAGTTAAGATAAATTAAAAAATCTTCTCATAAATTTAAAACCACAAGCTCCCTGATTTTTTAATCCTAAACATGTGAGCAGAACAATATACTTCAAAGATTTAGAATATTCATGGTTTTACTGCATTAAACATTAAACTAAAACTGCCATGTTTTAGATATTCTTTTGAAGTCTTGGAAATTGCCATATGAAAAAAAAAGAGAAAGCAGAACTATCAAAAGGAAGTTTTCTTGGCACTCAAAATGGAAATATATAGAGCAAGCAGTCAGTTGAATAATAAATAAATAAATAAAAATCAGTCTAATTCATACTTCCTGACACATGTAACATTACACATCAAATGATTCAACTAAGTTGAATTTCTTTTCTGGAACACCTGTTTTCTCATACAAATTCCTTCTGTAAGTTCATTCTGCTCCACCTTAAAATAGTTTGAAATTGACAAAATTACTTATCAACTAATCAACAATTTCTACCCTGAAGCTATTCATACAGCGATAATTTTTTTTTATTTTCTTTCTTCTTCATTTGTATCCCTACCACGTACACATAAAGAACTGTTATACCACCTCTCAACCTCTGTTTATTTATATAAGTAAATCAAGAACTACTACAGCCTAAGATATAAGGACTACTTAAAGGACTGCTAAAGGAAAATACACTATCACAGACGAGAGAGACAAAGCATCTTTGTCTTGTCATCAATTCTTCAGAGCAATATACTTTTCATAAACGCGTCAAATAGAAGCTACATGAAATTGAAATATTTTTGAATATACAGCCACAGAGTTATATGTAAGAAGTTACTTATTAAATAAATTTGCTTCTCTAAGCCCACTGTATGAAGTGTTACCTTTGCAAAACATTTCAAGTTAGTTGTGTTTCCTTTACGCACACATAAATTGAATTCTCCTGCTTCTGCAGAGTTGAATCCTGGATGCCAAACAACTTCACACTCCAGGTCACTGTAGGGTTCCACAAAGCCTAAATAAAGAATTTCCACACTACATCATACACATCTAGAATTATCAAATTATATTATATAATTACAAATAACGCAAGGACATTAAAATTAACAACCTTCTATTACTGAAGACAAAACCGACATGTCAAAGATGCCAAACAGTATAATGAATTAAATATTAGCATCTGAATTCTCAAGATAACTAATATCTCACTTTATTAGAATCCTTGGAGTAAATAACATTCAAATTTCATCGGTATATTTTTGGCCATAAATTACTCAACTAAAAGGACAATCCTTGTAGAATAGCACGCTTGGGAAAGAGCATGCTTCTGCTTGCTTTCAGTTGACTCCAAACTCAAAATAGCTTACCTCTCAAGAGTCAGAGCACATCAAGCTTCTCATCCAGCTAAGTCTTTTTTGAACTGAATAATGACAACTCATTAGGGTTTTTTGCAAACAACATATTTATTACTTTTTTGCTCCAACCTATTCATACAGAACAATACTTTTCAAAGGAAAAAAAAGTCTCACATTTTTTAATAAACATTTATCTATACTGCAAGTGGAAATTAATCCTAGGCTGAATTATATTTGTGTCACTCATACCATCCACATTAACTTCCACTTTTTAGATACCAGCAAATTAAGGTCAGAAAAATGGTTACATAAGACCTGTTTGTTGGATATGGAAACGTCAAACTGGACTTAAGGTGCAATGCGTTTATATATGGAAAGCTGCTCTCGTATCAACAGTCCAATCTGATACTACCTGACAATATAATGATGTTGACTCAAATATAAAAACAGTTTATAGCATCAGATGAATGTTTGTATTATTTAAGATTATTGACACTTAAGATACACACAGTAATTGTACACTATACCTTTGGTTGGCTGTATAGAAAATGCAGTTCCTTTTTGTGTAGTTATAGGTTTCCAAGTAAAGTCAGCAGAACAGTTTCCTGGATTGCATACTCTGACTGTTGTTCTAAATTCCGTCTCTGCCATGTAGCTAGGAACTGGGTTTAAAATCAATTCTCTTGCAGACAGATGAAGTTCAACAGGCACTACATTTGCAATAACCAGCACATGCCCAGGATGTTTGTTGTTTATTGTGTAAGTGAAAGATCTGTAGCATAAAAATATATATGTATACATTTCTGAAATTTCTGAATAGTTTTTCTGTATTTATTATGTTGTAGTCAAAGTAAAATTTATATGAAGTGTAACCATTAAGACGAAAATTATGAAGCAAATGAGCATGAACACAGTTAAAACTGATAGGAAAAAGTTACCTGTAATTGATCTGCGTGTAACTTAAACCATCTGATTGGTGAAGATCACCCCAAAGAATTATCAACTTCATACTGCTCTTTCACAACAGCACTAGTAATCTGAGAGTCCCATCTTGATACTAAAAATCTAGTAAATGGTTTGTCTATTTATTTAGCCAGAAAGAAGTGCATGATATGAGCACAGATGGCAAAGAGGTAAGACCATGATAGAAAGAGCACAGTATTTTCACAAACTTTCTCACAACAAATAAACTAAAATAGCAAACTCTAAACTATTTTTCCCTGATAATCTGTGGCACTATGGCTATACAAGCTTGCAAAATTTTTCAATGTAAATCTCCATAAGTTATTGATATTACCACAAGTGTACATTCATAATTCTATCATACTTACACCAAGTTTAAATTAGCCACTGGTTTTTTTTTTCCTGCTAATACAAACTTAAGACATAAATCAAGACAAATATAAGCAGCCTTACTTTTTATACATTCCACAGAATTTTGCCTCAAATTCTATTGGAACAGAGGTCTTCGTAAGAGGAGGCACCACCTGACACAATGGACCCAACATCTCCAATTCATCAATTTCAATCTCAATTTGTATCCATATATGAACCAACAAGTTATTGATGATATGCAGTTTTCTGACAGTTGTGGAGTCCACACAAACATCACCAAAGTTCATAGTAGAAGGACCTGGAATATATTAGAAATACAATCTTCAACATTAAATTTACTACTAAAACATTCTCATCAAAACAATTTAGTCTTCCACATTACAGAATTAGTCAGTGGCAGAACAAATTCACACTTAAGACTTGGAAGCATATTTTTTCCTTAATTAACCAGATATTTAAGTCATTAGACAAGCAACAATTCAAAATAAAATTAAACTTTTTTATTTGCTCTTTGAGATGTGACAATTTCCTTTTTACAATACACGTAATCTGGTGGTAACAAAGTGATCTCTACTGTATTTACTGCCATCACCACTAACCATGCTGGTCTGCAGACTTCAAGCCCTTTGCATTAATCAAGTACTTTACAAAACCCTAAATATTTGTTTGTATTTATATATTTAATTTATTCTACTTTACCCCACGTGTATCAGTATATATAACTACAATACTCTAGTTCTGGCTTCATTGAAAATTCGAAAGACAACCCAAAAAGCAATGAAATCTTTCACTTTGAAGTTAAATGATATGATCTGCCCCTGTGTCCTTAAAATAGACCTGTTATACTACAAAGTGCTGTTAATAGATGAGAATTTGGAAGGTGTTACTCTTCCCATCACAGAGCATTCAACTAGAATTATTTTGAAGGAGGATCCTGAAAAACTTTTACTTTGAGATATTACTATTCACTGTTATCTTTAAGAAACGTTCTGAGGACTACAAGCAATCTTGCTGATACTATTGCTGGTCTAGATACTGTGCATTAACTAGCCATAATAGCAGACCTTACATTACGCTGCATTCATTTGTCCACAATGGGCCATAGCAGAACTGGTCTTTAAAGGAAGCTCTCCTTTCACATGTCCAACCTAATTCTATCTCTGTATTGTCTGTTGAGTATAAAGCTTTAGTTAAACACTACTGTAGGTATCAAACTACCACTGAACTAAGCTATTTTTTATTAAAGGTGAAAAACTGTGGAAGCACTTTGTGTTACTACAAATAAGCATTTTTATAACAACTATGCATTTAGTGACAAGAATAAAAATCTTACCAATTAGTATTTGATGAAGCTGTTTGGGTGTCAAAGTTAGATTACAATCATCCTTTTCTTGAGTAGAAGACGGCACAGAATTAAGCCCACTCCAAATCTGGGATAAGCACAGGACATCTTCTCAGAACAGGATAAAAATTCTTATTCTTTTTTAATATAGTAAATACATTATGCTTATATAACTACTCAAGCATTCAACTTACTTCCTTGATTGAAGCACTTGCTGCCAATTTTTGACTAGTTAATAGGCAATTCTCATCCGAAGAAAGCGTTTTCAACTGTAGCTTCTCCTTGGGAAAACCTGCGACTGAGATCTTTGGTGACATAATCTCTTCTGCTGGTCTAAAATCTATGCTCACAGAATTATTATAAATATAAAGCTGCCTAGAGAGGAGGGAGAAAAAAATTGTACGGAAACATGTAAGTTTGAGTATTTTATGTTCTACTCATTAAAGTATCTCAGATTTTTTTTTTTTTTTTTAAGATAACAACTCTAAGTGAGAATATTTCATTATAAAATGAATCTCAAATATAACAAATGTACTGAAAGCTCTTTTATTATATTGTTTAGACAAGGACTACACTGTTGCATGATTGCAGATATTGCTTTACTAAATGCGTTACAAGCACTATGGCTACAAGAACATACATATTATATCATGTCAAAAGTAAACCTTAGAGAACAATGAAGTTGTCAAGTCAAACACTGAAAAGACAGTAAGTGCCAATATTACAAAGGATCCTTTAACTGTGTATGCCTGTGCTGGACCACTTACAGGTTAGTTTTCAGAGCAATTAACTTTAATTGCTCAAAGTTAAACTCCAATCAATTTCACCTGTAACTAGAGATTTTAAACTTTCAGAGACCTTAGGCAGATGCTTCATATCAAGTATGTAGAAAATTATAACTAAGTTCAATAGCAACTGTGAAATTCATCTGAAAACTGAAATATTCATTTCTGCTTTTGCTCCTCAAGAAATACCTTAAATATGCCATGGTCACATAAGTTTACAGTCATACAAACAGCCCATGCACTACACAACTGTTCCTTTCAGGAAAACCATATACCCTGTGTCTACATAAAAAAAATAAAGATGCATTCACCTCTGGCATACCTTGTCTGAATCATAATGTAATCTCAATTTACACTGTTCTGGACATATACAACAATAACCTTCTGCCCCTTCATTTTTAAATAACAGGTTTTGAAGACTTACCAGTCTTTAAGGTATAACTTCATATTTTCTTTTGGAGAGGAGGCTTCACAAGATTTTTTTTCCTCCCCTCTCATTTTTTTTCTTAAACATACTTAAAAATATCAATGCTGCCATGTCTAGCTTTCCTAGATTTTTTTTCTGCAGTACACCATGCAAATAACAAATTCTCACTTTATAAATTTTGTGTAAGTTAAGACTAGGATGCCAATATGATCCTTCGATCTTATCAGCTACTTTACACAAATTAAGTTGTAACTCACATACTGAATACATCACTATAGGGGAGCTGCACATGCTGTTTAAAAATGCATGTATTTCTTACATATAGAAAAGGAAACCAATATACTCAATAAGATCTTTTCGCAATGATCTATAACCAACTCCTCCTCGAGTTCATAAAAGCCCAAAATATTTACTTATCCTTTAAATAAAGTCCTACCTGGTGACATCTTTCTGTAAGCGATGCTGCCTTAAACTAGAAATGAAATCTGCATAGTATTCCTTATGTACTTCCTTTGACAGCAGTTCACAGTCAGTATAAGAAAACTCTGGATCTACGTAATTATATCTCTCAGTCTTTGTAAAAATAGTCCTAAAAATTTAGGAAGAATTTTAGTTTCATTATTTATATAAGATGATTCTGGGTCGTTAGATTTTGCTATATACATATATTTATATATTTCACTGCAAACATATGGCTGATTATTAATATTTAACCTCGTAAAGGCAACCAAAATGAATAACTGAAACTGTAATAGCTGCATTTATAGTTTCACACACAAAAAGTCAAGTCAATAAACATATGTGCAAGAGGATCAAGGTCCACTAGTCTGCAATGAATTTTAAAGAACATAGTTTGAAAAAAATAACTGTCATATGAGTAACCAATCTTGATCTACTATGCAATATATATGTTTATTTTCAAATATTACTTTCACTTAATTTGTTACCTGTACTTTTTATTTCGTTCACTAGGTCTAATGCTGGTTGAGCGGTCATTAGGAAAAGCTATAAGTGCATCCCCCTTACAATTCCTGTTTATTTGATGAGTATGAATTTGTGTTTTGGTTGATTTAAGTATTGCCATAGGTGCAATGTCAGTGCACTGTCCTGTGTCATCAGCTACAAACCGTCCAGTTGCATTGGTAATCATTGGTGTTATACCTTAAAATTCAAATAAAACATGTTACATACATTTATATTTGTAATTTTGAATCAGAATTTAAAGTAATACATAAGAAAAATACTTCGTAATTTATAACAGTCCACTCAGCAGCCCAACAATTGCATTCATCCATCCCACTGATCTTCCACTGGACAAGAAGACCATTCAAAGAGCCATCTACTTTCACCATAGTCAAATACACACACACACACACACACGTATTATAGACCAAACAATTTGTATTGCCTCCAGCTGGGGCACTATTTGCCATCCTCCAAACTATAGGATTGATTACAATCACTTCCACTGCACAGGCAGATAACTTACTAGCAGCTTCATTTCAGACCCTCACTGGCTCCACCAAATACACAGACAAAAACAAACTCATCCACACAGACTGGGAGAAGGGAACAAGAAACTTCAATTAGCTCCCATATTTCAATAAAGCTTAAAATCATAACCTCTTTAGAAGCCTTCAAGTCGGAGAAAAAAATAGGACTGATAGAACGAATGGAAGAAAATAGCAGTTAGAAAAGCTGACAGTTGTCAAGGGCTTTGAATGTGAAAGAGTAATCAAGAAATATCAATAAGCTTAAACTCTGATGATTATTACTATACATAAAATGTTTTTTTGAATATGTATGTGTGTCACGTGTGCACACATAAATTATATTTATATATACATTGCTGGCTACAACTGACATGGAAAAGACTAAGGTACTGAACTTTTTTTTGCCTCAGTCTTCATTGGCAAGTGCACCACTCAAATAATAAAAGACAAAGGCAGAGACTGGGAGAATGAAGAATCAACTGCACCACCTGAGAAACTTGAACACATACAAATACATGGGACCTCATGAGATGCATCCAAGTATCCTAAGGAAACTACTGGACTAAGCTGCTATGCCACTATTCATCATACTTGAGAAGTTGCAGCAGTCTGCTGAAGTCTCTACTGACTGGAAAAGTGGGAACATGACCTGGGGAACTACAGACCAGTCAGTCTCACCTCTATACCCAGTAAGATCACGGAAACTATGCTAATGCACATAGAAAATAAGAGATGACAGCCAACATGGCTTCACTATTTAACATCTTTGTTAGCAATATGAACAGTGGAACAGAGTGCACCCTGAGCAAATCTACCAGTGACACCAAGTTGAGCAGTACAATTGACAGAAAAGAAAGGCTCCCATCTGGGACTGATACAGCCTCACCTTGAAAGTCTCCAGGGATAGGGCATCAACCACACACTAGGTAACCTGTTCTAGTGCCTCACCACCCTCACCGTAAAAGATTTTTTTCTTACATCTAACCTAAATCTACCCTCTTTGAGCTTGAAAAGATTTCCCCGTGTTCTATCACCGCAGACCCTGCTAAACAGTCCCCTTCTTTCCTGTAGCTCCTCTTTAGATACTGACAGGCCACTATCAGGTCACCTCACAGCCTTCTCAGCCTGTCCTTGTAGGAGAGACATTCCATTCTGTGGCCCTTTTCTGGACACACTCCAGCAGGTTCATGTTTCTCCTGTCCTGAGGACTTCCCATCTGGATGCAGTACTCCAGGTGAGGCCTCACCAGCACAGAGCAAAAGAACAGGATCACCTCCCTCAACCTGCTGGCCACGCTTCTTTGGATGCAGTCCAGGATACAGTTGGTTTTCTGGGCTGCGAGGGTACACTGCTGACTCACATCTAGCATCCCATTTACCAGTATTCCCAGGCCTTTTTCAGCAGGGCTGTTCTCAATCCTTTCATTCCCCAGCTTTTACTGATAATGGGAGTTGCCTTGACCCAGGTGTAATTCCTTGCATTTGGATTTGTTGAACCTCATGAGGTTCACCTGGGCCCACAGCTCAAGCCTGTCTATGTCCCTCTGGATTGCATCTCATCCATCTAGTGTGTCAACCACATCCCGCAGCTTGGTGTCATCACCAAACTAGCTGAGGGTGCACTTGACCCCAACAATATCATTAATGAAGATATTAAAGAGTATCAGCTCCAGCACTGAATCCTGGGGGACGCCATTCATCACCAATCTCCAACTCAACATTGAGCCATTGGCCACCTCTCTCTGGACTTGCAGAACTGCAGCCAGATCTTCACCCACTGAACAGACCACCCATCAAATCTATCTTTCCAATTTGGAGAGGAGGATGTTGTAGGGTATCATGTCAAAGACTTTACTGAATTACAGGTGGCATCAGTGGCTCTTGCCCTGTCTATTGACACTATCCTAGAAGGCCACTAAGTTGATCAATCCTGTCCTTAGTGAAGCCAGGCTGGTTCTCTCATACCTTCTCCCCACCTTTCTTGTGTCTCAGCATAGCTGAGGAAGATCTGTTCCATGATCTACCTCAGCACAGAGGTGAGATGGACAGGTTGGTAGTTATCTCTTTTATCCTTTCTAAAAAAATGGGTGCAATGTTGCCTTTTTTCCAGTCACCACAGACATCACCTGATTGCCACAACTTTTGAAATATCACTGAAAGTGGCTTGGTGACTACAATCAGCCCTGGACTCCGGGATACATCTCATCAGGACCCAGTCAAGGACACTGGTTGATGAGAAGTTCAACATGAGCCAGTAAAGCGTGTTCGCAGCCCAGAAAGCCAACCATATTCTAAAGCTGCACGCGCACACACACATGCAAAGTAGCTAGCAGGCAGGATATGACTCTCCCTCTACTCAATTCTCATGAGCCATTGTAACACTGTAACTCAATGGAAAGTGCAATGACAGCAGAGTAGCACAGTCCTAGGCCACAGGGGCCGTGGGCACAGAAATAAAGGAAAGAATCTGCTACAAACCTTCAAAAGACATCAGGTACACAGGGATCTCCAGCAAGATACCTTTGCCTCCACTGCCAAGCCTTAAATGAGGTCTGAGAAGGGGTGGATTCTGGCTCCACCCCTTCCCATCACTCAGGTGCACTGCATGCACCTGAGCTCCCCTGAGTTGGTCCTGCCTTCCCACCAGTTGCTCAATCACTGTTTCAAGCCATGACTTAGTATTTCCACTACACCCATCTAGAATACTGCATTGAGCT
Organism: Chrysolophus pictus; assembly: GCA_037305975.1. Taxonomy (NCBI): domain Eukaryota; kingdom Metazoa; phylum Chordata; class Aves; order Galliformes; family Phasianidae; genus Chrysolophus; species Chrysolophus pictus. The sequence goes on from CM074576.1 coordinate 82,763,399, forward strand.
CTGGGGTCCCCAGCATAAAACAGACATGGACCTGTTGGAGCAAGTCCAGAAGAGGGCCGGACCACCGCTCCTATGAAGAAAGGCTGAGAGATGGGGCCTTTCAGTCTGGAGAAGAGAAGGCTCTGAGGGAATTTCATTGCAGTACTTAAAAAAGATAGAGACTTCTTATACAAGGAGACAATGATAGGAAAAGGGGTAAGAGTTTTAGAAGTGAGTAAATAAATAAACAAATAAATAAATAAATAGAGAGACTTAGATGTTAGATTAGATGTTAGGAGGAAATTCTTCACTCTGAGGGTGGAAAGGGAATAGAACAAGTTGCCCAGATAGGTTGTGGGTGCCCCATCCCTGGAAACATTCAAGGGAAAGTTGGATGGGGCTTTGAGCAATCTGATCTAGTGGAAGATATCTCTACTTATGACAGTGGAGCTGGAACTAGATGGTCATTAATGTCCCACCCAACTCAAGCTGTTCTACGATGCAGACCATTCTACATATAAATACATAATGTAAAACTACTAAAAAATACGGTATTACAAACACATTTTTTATAAGGACTTGAAATCTCAACCAAATAAAATGTGAATAATATAAGCTGAATGTTAATGTGAATAATACATATAAGCTAATTACTGGACATATTCTGAAAGATTTTTATGCCATCATAGCCTTTGCAAATTGGGAAGAATCATGGGATATAGGAAAACTAGCAGACTTTATAAATTGGCAAATTCATCTAGCAGTAGTAACATATAGACAATAAGGAATGCCCTGTTGTCCTTCTTACTTTGTCCTGTGCTTCACCTGTCTTGCAGCTGAAAACTAAAACACATTAGCACTGAATAATGGCATCACTGCCAAAAACAGAATACTTCATTTACTGATGTATCGGATATCAAATAATCAATATTATATCAAATACTAATCAAATGATGAAAAGCTATTCTTTAGTAGTGCACTTCGGTTAAAATACAAGCCACTTCCCTTGCATTATTTTATACTCTTCTGGGGATACGTTATCCAGCTGAGCATTCTGTCAACTCCCAAGGAGAAATTATTTTTTAAAAACAAACTAAAAATAGTATTTTAAAAAATCTTCAAAAATGTAGTTTTTAAAATATTTTATCACTTATCACTTATGATTTTAGGAACTTACCGGGATTAATTCTGAATAAAATAGCTTTTGGTTTAGATTTGCACACACCAATAAAGCTCAAATATATTTGGTGAATAGATTTTGTCTTTGAAAATTGTAAATTATTTTTCTCTAGTTCTCTACCAATGATGTCAATAACCTGCTTCACTTCAAATATTCCAATCTGACGTGGAGAAAATGAAAATATCAAATCCTGTAAAAGAAAAGTGGTTATGAGACATTACGAAGGAAAAATGTAAACTAAATATGTAATTCTGTTTAACATATTCACTATTCTCTCTGTTTACTTATAAAGACGTGCTCAGCACTGTGCTTTAGAAGTATGCCAGTGATTACACATGCACCCATACATACAGCTACACTATAGAACACCAGCAAAATCCTGCTCGTTCATTTCTGAGATAGATTAACTATTTTTTCATGTCCCAAATGACAGGTTTGTTAAATTATAATTGCTTCCATATTCAAATTAAATTTAGCATAGCTTCTTATATTAAAAAAATATTATGTTACTCAAGTACTTGCAATAAACAGAAGGAAATGAAAATAATCCTGCAAGGGCTTAATCCTCTCAAGACCGTAAAATGACAAAAACTTAAATCCAGGCAAAATGTAAGTAGAAGGATTTTGGAGGAGCTCCTCCAGAAAAATAATGTGGCCCATAGCCCGGCTGAAATGCCTCTACACCAAGGCATGCAGCATGAGAAATAAGCAGGAGATAGAAACCACGGTGCAGTTAGAAAACTATGACCTAATTGCTACCACAGAAACACAGTGAGACAAATCACAGAACTACAATGCCATGATTGAGGGCTACAAGTTTTTTTTAAATTGATAGGCAAGGTAGGAGGGGCATGAGAGCTTTCATGCTGTTATTCTGGGTGGGGGGGTGGGTTTAACCACCTAGATATCTGCTGGGAAAACAACACAGTGAGTGGCAAGAAGTCCAGAAGACTCCCGAAGTCTGTTGAGGATAACTGCCTGGTTCGGGAATTGGATGGACCAACCAGAGAAGAAACATTACTGCACCTGATGATCACCAATTCAAAAAAGATCATTAAAGAGGTTAAAATTGAAGGCAGTATGGGCTGTAGCGACCACACCCTGTTTCAATTTGTGATCTCGAGGAACACAAGCCTGGCAGAGAGCAGAATCAGGACCCTGAACTTCAGGAAACTGAACTTGAGGCTGTTTAAGGAATTACTGGATGTGATCCACTAGGAAACTGTGGACACAGGAATGGAACAGAGCTGGCAGCTTTTTAAGGGCACCTTTCTGAGAGCACAAACGCTCTCCATTTCCCAGCACAAGAAATCAAGCAAGGGAGACAGAAAAATGTCATGGCTGAGCAAGGACCTGCTGGTCAAACTGAGAGAAAAGAAGGAAGAGATAGGTAGTGGAAGCAGGGATGGGTGGCTTGGGAAGAATACAGCGATCCTATCTGGACATGCAGAGATGGGATTAGGAAGGCCAAGGCACAGAGAGAACCGAACTTGTTGAGGGATGTAAAAAATAACAAGAGTTTATTTAAAAACATTGGTCAGAAAAGAAAGGCAAAGAAGAACGTACCTCTTGCAACAAATAAGAAGGGAAACTGACTTCAACTGACATAGAGAAAGCTGAGGTACTCAATGACTTATTTGCCTCGGCTTTTGCTGGTAGTCAGGCTTCTCAAACCTCTCATGTTCCTGAAACTTGAGGCAGGGAACAGAGGAGCAAAACCACTCCTCCTGTAAGAGCAGAGCAAGTCTGAGACAACCTCATGAGGCAGAGCATGTATAAGTCCATGGGACCAAACAACATGCATCCAAGGGGCCTGAAAAAAACAGCTGATGTAGCTGCCAAGCTACATTTGTAGCTCAATTGTATTTGCAAAGTCATGGCTGTCAGCTGAAATCCCTGGTGCTTAGAAAAAGGGAAACATCATTCCCATTTTCAAGAAAGGGAGAAAAAAAAAAGATCTAGGGAACTACAAGATCCTCGTATCTGTGCTTGGAAAGTTCATGGTGCAAATCCTCCTGGAAGATATATTAAGGTACATGTGAGATGAGGTGATCCAAGACAGCCAGCACGGGTTCACCAAGAGCAGATCGTGCCTGACTAATCTGGTGGTCTCCTACAACGGAGTGATGGCATCAGTGGCCAAAGGAAGGGCAACTGATGTCATCTACCTGGACTTGTGCAAGGCCTTTGACATGGTTCTGCACATCTTTATCTCTAAATTGGAGAGGTATGGATTTGAAGACTGGATTATTTGGTCCATAAAGAAATGGTCAGAGGGTTGTTGTTAATGGTTCTATATCCAGATGGAGGCCAGTCAAAAGTGGTGCTTCCTCATGGGTCTATCTTGGGACCAATGCTGTTCAATATCTTTATCAACAAACTAGACAGTGGGATCATGTCCACCCTCAGTAAGCTTATTGCTGACACCAAGATGAGTGGTGCAGTTTGTACAACAGAAGGAAAAGATGACATCCAGAGGGACCTGGAGGTTTGAAAAGTGAGTCTATGTGAACCCAACGAAGCTCAAAAAGGCCAATTGCAAGGTGTTATACTTAGGTTGGGGCATTCCCAAATACATGCACAGACTAGGAGAAGAACACTGAGAACAGCCCTGCCAAGAAAGACTTGGGGGTTCTGGATCAACAAGAGTCAGTAGTGTGTGTGCTTGCAGCCTAGAAGGCCAATAGTATCCTGGGCTGCATCAAAAGAGGAGTGGACAGCAGAGGAAGGAGGTGATTGTTCCCCACTACTCTGATCTCATGAGGCCCCATTTGATGTCCTGTTTCCAGGACTGGGGCCACCAGTTTAAAAAAAAAAAAAAGTGGAGCTACTCAAGCAAGTGCAGAGGGGGGCCACAAATTAATTTTACTGACATATCAAAATGCTCACCTTATCATGGCCTTTCAAAACAAGAAGGGAGCTTTAAAACAGGAGGGGTACTGACTATGATAGGGAAAGGGAGAATGTCTTTAAACTAAAAGAGGGGAAGTCTAGATTAGATGTTAGGAGGAAACTCTTTACCCAGAGGGCGGTGAGACACTGGCACAGCTGCCCAGAGAAGCTGTGGGTGCCCCATCCCTGGAGGAGTTCAAGGCCAGGTTGGATGGGACCCTGGGCAGCCTGAGCTGGTGGGTGGAAGCCCTGCCCATTGCAAGGGAGTTGGAACTGGATTATCTTTAAGGTCCCTTCCAACCTAAGCCCTCCTATGATTCTATTAAAATTTTCTTACTACTATAATTATCTTTTACAAATTTAAAATATCACTTGATATTTAATGGAATACAGGAAAGACTAATAAGGAGAGGGAGGTAATTGAACCTCTCTGTACTGCAGTACTGCATCCAGGCTTGGGACTCCCAGCACAGGAAGGACGTGGAGTTCTTGGAGTGGGTCCAGAGGAGGGCCACCAAGATGTTCAGAGGGCTGGAGCACCTTTCCTATGAGGAGAAGTTGAGGGAACTGGGATTGTTTAGATTGGAGAAGAGAAGGTTCCAGGGAGACCTCACTGTGGCCTTCCAGTACTCGAAGGGAGCATATAAACAGGAGAGGGAACAGCTGTTTATGAGGGTGGATAGTGATAGGACAAGGGGGAATGATTTCAAACTGAGATGGGGAGGTTTAGATTAGATATTAGGAGGAAGTTTTTCCACACAGAGGGTGGTGACACACTGGAACAGGTTGCCCAAGGACATTGTTAATGCCCCATTCTTGAAGGCATTCAAGGCCAGGCTGGATGTGGCTCTGGGCACCCTGGTCTGGTGGTTGGCAACCCTGCACATAGCAGGAGGGTTGAAACTAGATGATCATTGTGGTCCTTTTTAACCCACACCATTCTATGATTCTATGATTAAATTACATAAGGAGAAAAAAAATATGCATTTAGCTGATATTAAATATCATAGCTGCTGAAATTAAATTATTCTGTTTTACTTTAAAGAAACTCCACTACTGATCCATGTAAAATAACCTACATATGTATATAATCTATGAGAAAGAAATAATTACCTTAGTAGAACTTTTTTTTATTTTTCCTTTTTCAGGAGAAATATTAAAGTGAGCAGTCTTGCGGAAACTGAATTTTACTGGAAGGAACTCAGATTCATTTTTTAGTGTGCACAAAACTTGTGTTTGTTCACCCAGGAAACAGTCCATAAACTTAATTACAGGTCCTCGATTAAAAGTTAACATGACAGGAAGAGCAGAACCTGTCACAGCCAATTCTGTGCTATTAGGACGATTCTCTGTGTTAGAAATGCACACAAACAAAAAATAGTAATTAAACAACAACAACCACCACCACCCATACATTACCCTACAAATGTATTAGCATACCAGCAAGAACCGTCACGCTGTAGCTGTATGGTTGTAAAAGCAAAATAATACCGCCAGACCCTATGATTTATGAGGCAGTTTTCTATAAGATTTGAACGTAGATATGTTTACTGATAAAGGCTGCTAGAAAATAAATTGTTCTTTTATTAAGTTCAAATGAATATAATTTCATCCTCAAAATGCTAAATGTATAACCCATGTGCTAGTGACTTACAAATGGATGTTGGTGTTTGTCTCTTCCCACCCAAATTTTTACATTGAGTTTTAGCTGTTCATTACCAACAGATATATCATGGCATGCATGAATACACTCAACTCTTTCTACTCACAACAGATTTTGGTGCTAAGGCGTAAAAGCTTCCTATAACACTGTTAAGTGGTAGAAGAAGAAATTAAAAAAAAAAAAAAAAATCAAGATATACAATTTTATCATCCATATACAGTGACTATACACTTCCATAACATACTTGTACTTGGCGTGGTACCATCACTGGGGGTCTGCAGATCTTTATTACCAGCAGCCTCAAATCTCAGAAACAATAGATAATCTTGTTTTGGTGGTGAATCATTCGCTACAAAGGCCCCTTTAAATTTCCTGTAAGAGTCATAATCTCTAATTACAAGATTAAAAAAAAAAAACAATCAAACAAAAAAAAGCTTAATTTTTATCATCTATTTCAGTTTCTTTGCTATTGATTACAGATTGAAAAAAATATTTTTACAGTTTCTGTAAAAAATTGAAAGGTAACAAATTTAACTGAGCTGTATCTGTATGCTTATGATGCTAGTTATTAGATATCTTTACCATTCACATATTTAGAAAACAACAGTTTTCTAAAGATTGCATGCACATAAACCACTTATAAGAGTTTCAATAAGAGAAAGTGCTCATTCCATTTCCTGTTTGTCTTCCTTCTTTGAAGGAGAAAAGCTCCATTATGCCTACTATTTTTTAATTACAAAGAAAGCTCTCCCAAAATGTTTCAGTCTCTTGGTGATGAAATATCTACTCTTTCATATTGCTGCACATATATGATAACTTTATGAAATAAGTCTAATGTCCTGAAAAAGACATTTTACTCTTTCTCTTTGACAGAACTTTCTCAATCTTTAGAGATTCAACACATTTAATTGGAGCAGTAATTCATTCCCTTTGCAAAATCTACTAAGATTATTCTTATCTCAAAAGAAGCTTACTCAATTCCTGGTCCATAGGCATCTTTTATGAACTACAAAACATCTCCAGAATAACTATTTCAGACTTAACTTCATAGAACCATGCAATCAGAATATCTCAAGTTGGAAGAGACCCACAAGGATTATTGAGTCCAGCTCCTGGCTCTACACAGGACCACCTAAAATTCAAAACCTGTGTGGGTGCATTGTACAAATGCTCTTAACTCCAGCACTTGGGGCCATGCCCAATGCCCTGAGCAGCCAGTGCGAGTGTCCATCCATCATGTTTTTAAGAGCCTTCTCCTAACACCCAATCTAAACCTCCCCTGACCCAGCTCCATGCCGTTCCCTCGGGCCCTGTCGCTGTCACACAGAGCAGAGCTCAGCGCTGCCCCTCCGCTCCCTGTGAGGAGGTGCAGCCGCCATCAGGCCTCCTCTCAGCTCCTCTGCTCTGCGCTGAAAACACTGAGGGACCTCAGCTGCTCTTCATCTCTCTTCCCCTCTAGACCCTTCCCTATCTTTGAAGCCCCTCTTTTGATGCTATCTCATAGTTTCATGCCCTTCATATACTGCACTAGTCAAAACTGTGCACATGCTGAGGGCTCACCAGCACAGAGCAGACTGGGACAATCCTTTCTCTTGCCCAGCTAATGGGAGGCTTGACGTACCCCATAGTACAGTTGGCCCTATTTGCTTCCACAGGACACTGCTGACTCTTATTCAACTTCTCTTCTCATCAACCAGAACCTCCAGATCCCTTTCTGCAAGGCTGCTATCCAGGCTCTCCTCCCTCAGTCTGGAAATACACCCAAGGATGCATCATCCCAAGTACATTTGTAATTAGGAGACTCACTCACTTTGGACAAAAGCACAGTGTAACCATGGACTTTTGATAAGGAGGCAAGGTTCCCTGATCAGGAATGCACCAGATCAAGGTGGAAACATCTAAATCTCTTGTTTTGTTTATTAAGCTTAAATCTTGTAAAACAGCATCTGCACTCTTCTGTAGATCTGTTCCCTAAAAGAAAAATCAAAACATGGATATGTCAACACTCAGCTTGCCGTTTTATGTTCTCAAATTCTTTTCTGGTTTTTTTCTTTGGCTGTTTTTGTTTTTGTTTTTTTTTCCCCCTCTGCAGTCTTGTATCTTTCACAAGAAGTAAAAAGATGTAACCTAGGAAATACCAGCAAGACATATTTTCACAACACGCAACTAATTAACTAATTTTACATACATGTTTTACTTTTTTTTTTTTTTTTAAGGTGATGGCTAGTCAAATTTTTTCACTATCATAGAAAAAAAAACAATTGAAACTGTAAGCATTCAACATTCTGCAATACCAGAGTATGTTTTGATAACTCTCAAATCACAGCAAATGCATTAAGCAAAACCACCACCAAAAAAAAAAAAAAAAGAGAGGAGGAAGAAAGGAACATACTTAACATTCTTAATGCTACAATGTCACATGGTGAAACAAATACCTGAAAAAACTTAATTCCAAAGTAAAGACACAGTAACTTTTGTAGACTAGGGAGAAGTAATAGTGAGTTTATTAACCAGGACGTAGTATGACACCATCGATGCAGTTAGAAGATCAGTGTGGAGAAACAAAAATGCAAAAGCAGAAATAAGCTCTTAACTAATATATATATATATTAAATATATATATATATATATATATATATAAACTATATATAATATATATTATATATATAATATATATATTAACTATATATATACTATATATATTAACTAATATATATATATATTATATATATTAACTATATATATATACTATATATATTAACTAATATATATATATATATATATATATATATTACCATCTTATATATATATATAATATCTTACCATCTCCCCTCCAACAGCATTGTCTTCCAGTACTGCTACCCAGTCCATACACTCTGGACTATCATTGTGTAAATATATTTGTTTAGTCTTTGAAGACCCAAAATAAACCGGTCCAAAATTAATGCATTCCAATACATTTTCAGAAGGCAGTCCTAGAACTTTAATAACTTGTTCCACAACAACAGCTTTGATCCATACTTCCATGGAGCTACATCCTTCCGTCTCCACTCTGTCAATAAAAGTAGCAAATTATAGGTAATGTAGACCAATGTTAGAAATAACCACTTTGTTTTTCATTAGAACTACCCAAACTAAATCAAATCAAAACATTTAAACTAAAATTATTGTCCCATAGATAATAAAAGCAAAAGAGTATACTCAACATACAATACTTAACAGATATATCACCAATCACACAAAAATAAATACATAAATTCACACATTGCAGCATAAGGTTTGGGGGAATTTTTCCAGTTTTCCCTTTTCCCCTCCTCTTCTCAGTTGTGTTGGCACACTGTTGTTTCAAACAATAGGGATGGCACCTCAAAAGCATCAGATGTCCACCAATGATACGCTCCCGTTTTTCCTCTGACAATTTGTGTATCTGAAAATCCATATTGGTGTATACCTGTAATTTTCTCTCAGAAAACTGGAGCTAGAAGTTCATTTTAGATGAACACATAGAACAGGTTTTGTTCCTTCCTGAATGCCCGAATTTCATGACAGCACTAAACACCAAAGGACCATATAGATGTTGTATAAATCTTATTCTATTGCAACAATCTTTGTTCTTACTGTACAAAAGAATCAAATGTAGTAATGTAATACACTGTTCTAACAGAACCAACTCTTCTTTTCAATAGCTTCAGAGCTGTAAAATCTTTGCTTTGAATAGTCAGATATATAATGCCACAGCAGATGTTCAAGAGAATCTCAACTTCTCTGAACGTCATCTTTCAGCTTCTAATCACTGAATTCACCAAAACAGAAAATAGTTTTTACAGAAATACAAAAGAGAATATTCCTCTGAGAAATTTGCTTCTGCTCAGAGATTTAAAAAAAAAAAAAAAAAAAAAAAAAAAAAAGCTTAGAGGAAAAGATAAATAAAAATAACCAGGATGGACTAGATGATCTTGTAGGTCCATTCCAACCTTGTGATTCTATGATCCATACCAAACTTGGGAACTTTTTTGTTTTGTTTTGTTTAGGTAAACAGATTCATAAAATTTTTAGAATTAATAACAGACAAGAATGTAATTTACAGACTGCAATTATATCAGTCATATACTCACTTTATCATTTCTTTGATGATTCTTGGTACATCTGTAAAGATATGCACTTTAACCACCTTGAAAGATTTGGGCTCTACCACTCCACTGGTAGGTTCTATGTCAAGCAGAATATCCCCAGTATATGATATTTTAAATGTACCTACAAGAAACAATGCATTAAACAACACTGAATTTGAAGATTTATAAACCTCTATTAAACATTTACAATAACAAATGACAGGCTTCTGTATGTATTGTGCAGCAGTGTTTGTAAATAGAAACAGTTCCTATACAAAATGAAAATCTCCACGTTACGTAAATTATGAATGCATTTGAAACTAATATATGTTTTATAATCTCATTTATCTAATCATCATTCCTCAAATTAAAAGTTAATATGTATATTTTTTTAAAAAAGTAGAGAAAGTGTTTTCATTACAAATTTTAGTCAGTTAGTTAGGACAAGAAGAATTATTTAGTTTTCTCCTAACTTCTAACAATCCAACCAGCTAGAGCCTTGAAGAACTTGAAGAGCTGTAACACGGAATAAATTGAATTGCTGAATGAAACTTCATTAATTGAGAAACTCTCACAAATTGCTCTTCTGTGGCATGCTAACATTATTCAAATAAACACACCATCTTCTTTTAAACTGTATGTTACCCCTAGCTCAAGATTTTCACATGGCTCATTATTATTAATAAATGAATTCACAACCTGAGTATGCTGCAAGACTTAATAGTCAAATCCACCTTTAAAATAAAAACCCTATATTTTGAGCATACCTTGGAGTCTTCTAGGTTACTTTAAATAATATTCACTTAAGCATTTCAGCCTATGCCTATATACTTGTCTTACCACAGCTACTATCCAAATCACATTGTCAGAGGTAAACAGGTTTTGGTTTCGTTGAGTTTGTTTTAATTATCTTTAAACTGGCTATCCACTTTTCTTGGTTTTGATTGATACAAACAAATTCTGCTCTAATTATACAAGACCACATCCCTCCTGTACTCCACATCTGGATGCAGAACTCCAGGTGAGACCCACCTAATTTCTGAGGAAAGGTATCTGCAGCTTTTACTAGAAGAAAAGGAAGTCAGAGAGACTATGTAGATCACATAGGCATTCTTACACTCCAGTCTTCATGTTTCCTATAATTCTTAGAATTGTCCCTCACAGAAGCTGAAGATTTTAATGTTTTGAAAGCATTATGATTTCAAATGCTATGGCAGAAAGAGGAAAGACCTTTTTTTTTTTTTTTTTTAAACTTCTCATAAAGTATATGGTTCAATTCCCATTCCAGAGACTTTGAAAGTACAGGGAGCTTGTGATTATTTATTCAACAGACAACTAGTGAGATCAGAAAATCACAAAGACAACACACAAAGCAAGAGCAGAGGTGATTCACTATTATTTATGCTGGACATACTGAGCTAATGAGAAACTTATAAAAATATATATCAGACATGATTCAGGAAAAAAGACCTAAAAGAATTTTGCAAGATGCTAAACTAGTGCTTCTTCTCTGAGCAGACAGTACTTCTGTACTGCCTACAGAAGTAATGGACCATTAATAAAACAGTGATGATTTAACTCAGACAGGGAGCTCAGCACCATCACACACCACTCTCACTCCACCTCATTAAGACAGAGGAAGAAAAGAAAATGGGGGAAGGGGGGGCAGGATGCCTATAGGTTCAGATCAGGACGATTACTGTCATGGGCAAAGGGAGTATAGGCAAAGTTTCAGCATAAGGGAGATTGATGTAATTTATTGCTTAATGAAAACAGACAAAATCAGTGCAAACAAAAACAAACTAAAATCACCTTCCCTCTATCCACCCTGTTCTGCCTCTTCCCCCTGAATGGCAGGGAAACAGGGAGTTGGGGCTGCAGTTAATCCATATGGCTTCATCTCTGCCATTCCTACATGGTCACTCTCTTCCTCTGCTCCACGTGATGTCCCTCCCACAGGATGGGATGCTGTCCTTCCCGTAGTGACCCCACATGGGTTTCCCACAGGCTGCAGCACTCCAAGCCTCCCTGCTCTGACATGGGGCACTGCCAGGTTCTGCTCCTGGAAGCCCCCCGAGCTGCTCTTCCCACTACCAAAACCTTGCCATGTAAACCCAACTCATGAAGCCACAATACTCATTAAATGTGTAACTCAGAACTTACATAAAATTACATTTTCCAAGAAGAAAAACTTTCACAATTTAATGCGTACTAAACATTTACCCGACAATGATCCATGGTTAGCAATACTAATCTCTTTACTAATTTTTTTATTGCTTGCAACCACTGTACCAAAATCAACCTCTGGCTCAGTTTCCAGATAACAGGATGGAATTAACCTGCAGAAAGGAGAAGAAAAAAAAAGAAAAGAAAAAAAGACATGGTTATATTCTCCCAAAACTTGAAAATAAATTTGTATTTTTAAGGAATTTGATTATCTATCAAGCTATTAAATGACTGCAACTTTAGTACAAATTATCCTCAAGTATTTAGGCAAAATGGAATTAATACATTTCTATTTAGTTTCAAATACGTTACTGTAATACAAAGAACTTTAATTAATTAGAAAAGCTTTCACTATATTGAGTCAGTTGCAGCACAGAAGTTGACATTCACCATATTTCATTATCAGCTGCCTGAACTAAAAGCAGAGAAAATATATGCATCTCCATTTCAATCTGGTCTTCTTGTTTTATAAATATTTCATGTGGCTTCTATAAAATATATTACAACACAGGAAGTGAATAATGACAAATTATTTCTGTTATTTACTTAAGAGCATCTTCCAGCACAACAACTTCACTGGATAGGGTGGGAACTGCTTAGCCATAATGAAAAGCTGCTGCTTCCTTAAGCGAACTTGTAAAAGCTTCAGTCACTAATGCAAGCACACTTCTGATCTCATGTAAAATTGCATTCAAAATGAATTAGGATTTTGTATGAGCACAGCTGTCTTTCTTCTCTTACCTACCAAGTACCTACCAACAATTTGCGTCTTATGATGTGCATTGCTCCCAGTACAAAAGACTAACAGGAGAAAGAAAATAATCTCCTTGGAGAGCTAAGTAAACCCTACCCATGAAACCTTTTTCATGAGGACAGAAGTGAGCAAGTGAAAGGCAGTGGGAGAAAATGAGGGAAGGAAAAAACAAGGAATCGGGAATGCAACAAAAGAACTTGCTCTTGGGCATAATAATACACTGATTTTAATTCTCAATAACAATTTATTGACATTCAAAATAAAATAATGAATTCTTGATAGGGATGATCAAGCCCAGCAGAATGTAGGGGTAAAAACAAAATCACCAAAACAACCCTACCAAGATAAGATTAGAATACACTTGAACAAATCATAAAGACTTCACAACATGCCCCAATTATTTAGACATTCTTCCAAAAAGTTTCATCAGAAATATGAAATATTTCTACACGAGACCCAACAGTATATATAGAGCTGAAATGAAAGGTGAAAAACTGTATGATTTGAAACACAGAAGACTGGAAATAAACAGATACCTAAGAGGGAAGTAGCAGACATTTAAAGAAGCCAGTCCAAATAATATCAGTAATTTCCAAGTATTCTTTATTCTATTCTTAGATTACTTTTATGAATTTTCTGAACATGCTCTCACATGCCCTAAGATGTAGTTCTGTTTTTCATATGTGTGAATACTTTTTAAAAGTACCACCAGTACACAGACTCAGCATCATTCCCCATAGAAAATGAAAAGCACAGTACCTGAAGTGGCCAGAAGTTGGAATTCGTGACTGATAAAAATTCTGTCTATGCGTCACAAAAACATACACAACACAGAGAGAAATCTAAGCACATACTTAATGATTTTAAGATTGTCTGCTATTTCAACTTTTGACACTTTAGGAAAAATAAGATTAATGTATATTACATGTTTCTGATGATGCGATGCATTATAATATAATAAGTAATAAAATAATAAACGCTATTAAAAATATATATACAGGAAGATGAGCTACATGCTAGTATTCATTCCAGTTGGAGGAAAAGAAGGTAAGAGACACAACACTGGCTTCCTCCAAACACAATTTGTAATTTTTTTTTTTTTTTAATTTGGCAATGTTTTCCATCACATTAAAGACTTCTGCATGCATTTCAAAGTAATACCCTCTTTAAAAAAAAAAAAAAGAAAGAAAGAAAACCCTACAATTAGTATTTCTCAACCACTGAGTTCTCACATATTCTTACCTATATTATTTTCTCAAAAAAATAAACAGTGTGTTCAAAGATTTCTTTGTACAGAATAATCTTACGTATTTAGTGGTCCTTTAATACAACAACCGAATACAAACTTAGCAATCTACTGCAAGTCCTTTCCAGAAAGAGGTTGCCAGCAGCTTTATTTCTGTAAGTGAAATCTGTCCAAGGAGGTCTTATCTCCAGAACCAGAATAGCAACCAATAAAAAGAACAGATCTTTTCTAGGAAATACACCGTTGCAGAACAGATTTAGAGACAGCTACTTCTTAATAACTCTCAAGAGATCTGCCACATCAGAAGGATCAAGAGAAGAAATTCTAGGTTCCACATGTATTATGTGATAACTTAACCCTAAGAACAGCATATAAAAGCATCCCTGTCTTCCAAAAAAAGGAAAGAAATCTCTCTCTCTCTCTCTCTCTCTTTCTCCATCTCACAATTCTTTTCCCTCTAATAACCTTTACTGTTAGTATACACTAACAATTACTTTTACCATACTATGAAATCAGTCAAATGTGTAGAATTATAACTATGCCCGTTTAAATTATTTGACCCCAGAGTTTTCTAATATTAAGACTAATAATGGTAAGAATCTGTTTTTTGACCTGTGGCTAAGATTAGCAAATATTAGTATCAGCCCAGAAAATAAAAAAGCATGCAACTCAGATAACAGTCTGAAAATAAGCATATTATTAGAGTTTACATTGAGAGGGAATTCATCTGCCGTAACTTAGCAATCTGAAAGCTAAAGCTGCTGTCATTCTATCCTTTTTCTTTATAGACAAAGGAGAAAAAGTCCTCCAGAACAATTCCATCTTATTACCATATAGCCCAAGGCTGATGAAACATATTTGGAAGCTTAATTTTTTGAATCAATGTAATGGGTATATAAAATATATTGGCATATCTTTTTATACACACACAAAATTACACATGGACTGATGGAAATGGTCCTCAAATGTGTGATCTTATTACAAAACATCCACTATATTTTTAGATTTACGCAGTGGGTTTTTCATAATAACCCCATTATCACAACCAATACAGAGTAAATAATCCAAAACCTCTCTAAGATTAAAGGAACCACCAACCCAACTTCTTACCCATCTACTGCTCAAAAGAAGAAAAGAAAAAAAAAAAGAAAAACCTTTTATAAAGAAACTCTCTTTGTTTTCATTGCAGTTGATAAATTAGTTAGTAGCCATAAACTTCCCACAAGATTAAACTGAAAACAGTAACAGAATATCAACTTTCAACAGGCATACCCAACCAGGGGGATATCAATTATGTCTTCTTCTATTAAAAGAGGTAGAATATCTTGAAGATCTTCTTCAATCTCAGGATAATACTCTACAAAAGCTTTGACTTGAAGTCCAGGTGCAACGAGGTTTTCTGGATTTTCCATAATCAGTTTAAACTGCAGCATAAAAATAAATAAATAAATAAATAAATAAAACACAAATGTTTATTTTCATTTCTAGATTGAAAAGACTTATACATATGGCTCATTTTCAGAATAACACACTGCTTGATTTAAAATTCACAACTGGTTTTAAAATATGCAGAATTTTCTAAAATTATTTTTCCTATTTATTTATTCATATTATTTGCACTGGCATAGCTGCCCGGAGAAGCTGTGGTGCCCCATCCCTGGAGGCGCTCAAGGCCAGGTTGGATGGGACCCTGGGTAGCCTAAGCTGATAGAAGGCAGCCCTGCCCACAGCAGGAGTTGGGGCAGCGTAGGCTCTGAGATCCCTTCCAGCCAAAGCCATTCTGTGATTCACCCTTGAGCAGTAAAAGAAAGGCTGAATTAATAATGCAATTTGATGGGTTCAGGAAGTGATGATTTAACAAAATGCTGTTTCTAGTCCTTCCAAGAAAGCTCTAGTTTTGCAGCTGCTGTCATGAACATTCTGAAGTGCTGCAAGATAAGGGCAGTTACTACACAATACAGAATCTTCTTGATATCTGAAAATGCAACAAGAATTAAGTCTCAATCCAAAGCAGCAAAAAAGAGACTGTGTAAGAATTTTCTGTAGATCTGACCTAAATTCCGCTGAATTCAACTGAAAGCCCCACTATACACTGAAAATCTGCTTGAAATGTGCATGCATGCACTTTTAGTTTCTTTAGGTAGAAGTGAGAGGTAAAACAAACAAACAAGAAAAAAAACAAAACAAAAAAAAACACAGAAGTAGGTGACAAAGTATCTTCTTGTATCTGCTGACATCCAACACTCCCTTCACAAGCAAACCACCAGAACATAGGAGGAATCCTGCAGCTACCATGTTTCCAGGAAAACTTAATCAGCAGATCAAGAAACTCTCTGATGCTTCAGTACAATTCACATCACTCTATGCATAACAGGCTTCTGCTGTACATGTCCACTTTAATTGCTTATGTCTAAAGAGTCATCTGTAGCGAGCTGGGGGTCGGCCTCTTCTCTCGTGTAACTGGTGATAGGACTAGGGGGAATGGTTTCAAGCTGCGCCAGGGAGGATTCAGGCTGGATATTAGGAAATACTACTTCTCTGAAAGAGTGGTCAAGCACTGGAATGGGCTGCCCAGGGAGGTGGTGGAGTCACCGACCCTGGAGGTGTTCAAAGAACAATTGGATTTTGTGTTGAGGGATATAGTTTAGCAAGAACCATGGGTGATAGGTGGATGGTTGGACTGGATGATCTTATAGGTCTTTTCCAACCTCAGTGATTCTGTGATTCTGTGATTCTGTGATCTCAGTATTCTTGGAGTCTAAGATTAGTCTTCTGTACTAGTCTTTATTTGGAACTTGTAAGCAAAAAAATAATGTAAGCATATTTGTTGATTACATTGTTAGAACATCTCCTATTCCATTAAAATTTCCCTAACAATATAAATACTCAACTAGAAGAAATTTATCATGCGAAATGCATCACGTTATTATGGGGTTGATTTTTAAATAGTCACGCTTCAATTTTAAAGTGTGAACAATTTACCTCTTCTCTAAAAAGAATTAAACATCCATGCATATTCATTCTGTGTAAGGGGAAATGAATATTTTAGAATGCTAAATTTTAAATGAAACCCATGGAAAACTGCCTTGTGAACTAACTTCCTTGAAATGCACATTTAAACCTCATGCTGCAGCAGCTTAGGAAGGTTAATTTTCAGTTCTTACACTCTATGAATGTAACACTTCAGAACATTTACAGACGAGTCACACTTCACTTCACCCTAAGTCTCATACTGGGCATCTCACAGATGATGGCGTTAAAATATTCAGCCTAAGGCATCGACTATTTTTTGTTTGCTTCATTGGTTGGGTTTTTTTCTTTTACTAACAGTAACTGTATTCATAAATTATGACTGAGTAAGCCTTTTTCGCTCTTCTAAAATTGATTCTGCCTTTCCATTTCTACAACGTGAAAAATTGATGAATAAGACTCACGAAAACAAAACACAATAAACACTGCCCTACCAAATCAAGCTCAAAATGCTATGAGCACGAGGCAACATCAGCTTCTGTTCCATCCCCAATTCAAGTCCAACGTTTTGATCCTAATTTTGAATTAATTAACAGGTTAAACACTAGCTGGATGAAAGACAAATGCAAAACTACTAACCACGGTTGGGTCTTGCTGGGCCCACATCACTGAAGGACACATGTTAGTGGGCATGGTGGTGATGGTTTGGTGGAAAAGAGCACTAGGATCATCTAGTCCAACCAACCTTAATGATCTGAGAGAGATTCTATGTCAAGGGCAATACCCATTGCAATTGGAAAGATTTTTAAAGGTTGGATAAACAATGACTTTTCCAGAAGTAATGAGATGAATATGAGAACCTAATGAATGAATGGGAAACTAATGAGAATCATGCCACCTTTAGAAAAGATGGAAGAACTCTTTTCTGAGAAAGCCTTTCACAAGCAAGCATTACAAACGGACTCCTTCTCTCAGAAAACTTAGGAGAGCACAATAGAGACATAAAAGAGCTGTCAATCAGTGCTATGAAATCCCAGAAAAGAACAATTGCAAAAGCTGCAATCTGTAGCCAATCTGGAACACTTCACAAATCTGACCCGCTTTTATATAGCTCTTCTTGAAATAAAAGGGAAACCACAGGCTTCTTGAGAGATAACATTTCTGAAAGGCACAAAGCCAGTGAGAAAAGCTAAGCAGGATTTGCTACAAACAAAGTTCTTTATGTAGTATGACATGTGAGAAAGCTTAATTACTTCTATTAAAATAATAGACTTAAAAAACAAGGAAGCTCTTTTCAAATTGCTCACCTCAGGAAAATACTGAGCTGAGGAGCCTGAAGGTCATTGCACTCTGACTTACAGGCTTCAGCTTAGCAGCGTCATTTGAAATTCAATATGAGAATATTTTTCATACAATAATTAAGGTTGGAAAAGACCTCTAAGACCACCTAGTCCAACCAGCAGCCCATCACCATGCCCACTGCACATGTCCCTCAGTGCCACATCCACACAGCTCTTGAACACCTCCAGGAACAGTGACTCCACCACCTCCCTGGGCAGCCTGTGCTGCTGCCTTGCTGCTCTTCCTGAGAAGAAATTGTTCCTAATATCCAACCTGAACCTCCTCTGGCACAACTTGAGGCCATTCCCTTTCATCTTATTGCCTTATTTAGTTATTATTCTATAGTTATTACTACCTGGGAGAAGAGGCCAATCCCCACCTCACCACATCCTCCTTTCAGGTGGTTGTAGAGAGCAATAACGTCTCTCCTGAGCCTCCTTTTCTCCAGACTGAACAATCAAACAGACTGAACAGTTCCTTCAGCCGCTCTCCATAAGACTTGTGCTACAGACCCCTCACAGCGTCACTGCCCGTCTCTGGACACACTCCAGGGCCAAGTATTTCCTGAGTTACCTCAGAAAGCACTTCCTCATGGTTCAAGCAGGCAACCTAGGACACTCCCCTTGATCTGCTAAATGAAAGAATACAGACAACTCTGGCTCTAAGAATTGTCACCTATTCTTTCCAGTTTATCAACTACTTCAAACTAACTTCCATTTCACCGCCAAGCTTCAGTCAGCCCTCGAGCCGCCGCCGTTATTTCCGCATGCCGGAGCTGGGCCGGCCGGGGGCTGTGGGGCAGACACCCACCGCCTCACCCCTCCCGGCCGCCCCTCACCTGGGGCCGGCGCGGCGGCAGCAGCCGGAGGCGACAGCTCTGCGCCCGCAGGTTCTGGACGCTGAGCGCGGCGCGGTATCGGCGCCCCGGCACCGCGGCGGTGAAGCGTAGCTCGGGAGGGACGATGCGTACCCCGGCCACGTCCCGCCACCCGTCCGACATGGCGGCCATCGCCTCTCCGAGGCGGCGGTAGCCGCTGCCTGGAAACGGTCGCTTAGCAACGGACGCGGAGCTCTGATTGGAAGCAAAAGAGGGGGCGCTTTCGAAGCCACCAATTACAAGAGGAGGTGCCGTGCAGGGGCGGGTCCTTGCCCCACCTCCTGCCCCAAGGCGGGAAGGGCCCGGGCAGTGGCGCCATTTGGTGGACGCTATGTCAGGTCCCCGGGAAGAGCTCTGTTCTCATGCAGGCCCTCTGCTCGCCAGGGGGGCACCAAAATGGCCGCCGCCCTTTGGCATGTGTTTACCAATGGGGAGGCGTCTCAACTGATGGCTCCTGGCAGCATGAGGGAGGGGGCTCACACTGCACGTGCCCTCTTTCTGACAGTAGTGTGTATGCATAAGCAGGGATGTTTATCCTCTCCCAGGTTACTGAAAGCAAAGGTGGATTCTAAATAAATAAATAAAATAGAAGTGGCCTGATTTCTCTTCTGGATAAGCACGTTACTCATGGGCGTGGTCTGCACAGACCCAAGAGGATGCTAACCAGGCTGTGTGTTGGTGGAAAGCTTGGTGACTGCTGGGGCAGTGACTGCACTAATAATTCATTGCATGCATTTACTGAGCAGAGAAAGAGACGTTCCCCTTCTGTATGCTTGTGCCTTCACATGCTGTAATTTAAGCGGTAAAATGCTGCTGACGAGAATCCAGCACTTAGGAAGATAATGGGCCATTTTGCTCTTTGCGTCCATGTAGCTGAAGAGAGGAGGGGGAGCAGCAAGCACAAAGCCTCAATTTCGATCAACCCAAAATGTTTTTCCTTGGATTACATCATCCCCTGAAAGTGCTCATGGACTCGAGATATCTATGTTTTAAAAGCCAAACATGAGAGCAGCTGCAAACATGGATGGCAGCTGGTAAGAACAAAAAGAGCACAAGGTCAAGAAACCCAGAGGGGGTGCAGGGAGAGAAGGGAGCCTTTGTTTCTGATGCTGGGGAAGGCTGCTAACAGGTAGACTTTTCTTAAAAATTCAAGTGATAGCAACCCATCTGTAGATTACTTTAGAACTAGTGGCAGCGTGCCATTGCAAGCACAGAAAGTAAAACCAAGGAATCTGAAAGGAACTCTTCGGGATGAGGACTTGAGTCTGTTTTAGGGTAACTTGATTCTATTGGGAGGGAGAGGAAGGGGAAGGCGAAGGGGAAGGGAGAGGAAGAGAAGGGAAAGGAGAGAGATTACCTTGTAACAGTATTAAACTCCTACCTTTTCCCTGCAGAACTGAGAATACTCCAACATAGTTTCTCTGATCTTTGAATGAATTCTAGCACGGAGTGAAGGGACACAGGGTCATATCGAAGAAACACTGATGCAAAGAGAAACCTCTGATTCCTTATACAAACATCATTAAAGTACCAAAAAGTCACACGCTTATTAATTTATCTTACTTCAGGTTATTTCTCATTTTTTACACTAAAGATAGAAATATGTTCCACTTTCTGATCGCACTTTCTAATACTTCAAAATAACTGAATTCTGAATGAAAAGTTCAGAAAAAACTAGCAAATATGTCACTTGTTATGTACTACTTCACAGTCAAGTAGGTCAGTCACAAACTTCATTTTTCTATTCTACTGAGAATTGTAGCAATATTTAGTATGCATAGCAAAAATATTAGAAACAAGAAATTGGTTATGATTTTTCATTTCACTTTAGTCCTTGCTGGATTAGAAGAGGATCCTCAAAATGTTTCTGACTTCTTTGCTCCTGACTTTCCTTTTGACCCTAAGATCCTAAGAGGGGTACAGCTGTTTACAGTTTACAAGGGTGGATAGTAATAGGACAAAGGGGGGTGGTTTTAAACTAAGGTGGAAGATTTAGGTTAGATATCAGGAGGAAGTTTTTCACACAGAGGGTGGTGACGCACTGGAACAGGTTGCCCAAGGAGGCTGTGGATGCCCCATTCTTGGAGGCATTCAAGGCCAGGCTGAATGTGGCTCTGGGCAGCCTGGTCTGGTAGTGGCGACCCTGCCAATGACAGAGGGGTTGAAACTCAAAGATAATCTTTAAAGTCCTTTTTAATTCAGGCCATTCTATGATTCAATGATTTTATTTTCATGTCTGCCTTATGGTCAGGTCATTAGCCTTCATTCTGTGAACTTATCTCAACTTATCTGTGAACTTACCTTGCCAAACCAGACCTGTGAAGCACGCCCGAGTAAAAACATTCATAGGTGCACTTCTTTAGTTTGTTTGTTTTCATTGGAGGAGGGCTGTCTTTATGCAAGATAATTTCACAGCTTCAGTTTAGAGCACTAATTCAGAAACAGTTGAAGCAGCACTGTTGACAGGCTGCTAACTGTGTGAGCAGGGACTGGAGCAAGAAGCAGTCAGAAATCTTTTCTGTCATAAAAGGACTTCTAGCAAAGAGCTTTTCCCTGATTTTCACTGAATTTGGTGTAAACTTATCCATACATTTTTCTTGTTATCCATTTAACTATTTTTTAACAGATTTTAACTGTGATTTATCTTGTTTATAGAGGCAAAGTTATGTATTAAAAGAGTTCTGCTCTTTCTGAAATACTTTGATTAGGCTCTCTTCCTCTTTTGCTAACCATTATAATCAAGTGCTTGCTATTGCCATCCTTATGATATCCTGTTATGAAACAACATTAGATAACAGACTCTTTTCTTTCCTTCCCTCATTTCACATTGGCTTCATGTAATTTTATTACTCACCTAATAGTCAACACCAAGGAGAAAATGAATGTGAAGGAACAGATGTACTTTATTTTGATAACAGAATCTTTTATATCTAATGCAGAGATATAGAGTATGTGTTTTTCCTCTTTCATGGGCCACAGAGATGATCAGGGTACTGAAGCACACTCCCTACAAGGCAGGATGAGAGAGCTGGGGCTCTTCTGCCTGGAGAAGAGAAGGCTCCAGAGACCTTGTAACAACCTTCCAGTACCTGAAGGGGGCCTACAGGAAAACTGGGGAGGGTCTTCTAAGAAGGACGTGCAGTGACATGAGGAATGAGGAAAAATGATTTTAAACTATAAGAGGGTAGGTTTAGACTAGATACTAGGAAGAAATTCTTCACTGTGAGGGTGGTGAGACACTGGAACGGGTTGCCCATTGAGGTCAGAAGTGTGTCTCATTTATCTACCATTTCTAAAAACAGAGTCAAATCCTTTCAGAAAGTGCTCGGTGTAGAGGTCAGAAAAAAAGAGGCAATTAAACTGATTATAAGGATGGTTTATTTGACATTAATTCAGCATCAAGAAGCCATAGTGATACCCGAGACAATTAAACTGACTTACCCAAACTGTCACTCATAATGCACTTTGTTCATGGAAACTGAATCCAGAGGAACTGGGATTTGAACTTTGAATGCTGACCTCTTTTATTTTACATCAGGAAGAATAAATATATTTAAAATATACTGAGTGAAATAGGGCCACTTACTGGTAAAATAAATGAAGTCCGTTCATTTTTATATCATCTTTTGAGAGTCAGAAACAGATGAAGTCTAAATAATGATGAATAATAAGATATATTCCTTTGCATTTAATCTTGCAAATTGTTCTGCTTAATGGAAAATGAGAATGTTGAAAATGACAAATTTGGGCTCTAAAGGTCTCTTCACCAAACAGAGCATTCTCTGAGAAGCAGAACTAATGAAGATTTTATTGGGTCTTTCTTCTCAATGAAGCCATCAGTCTTTACAACATGTGCAAGAATTGCCCTTCTCTGAGACCTCCTTTCTCAGATTGGATTGAAAGGAGCAGAACCAAAATCACTGAAAAAAAATAGAAACAGAAAGACTGTAAGTTAGACAAGGTAATCACAAACACCTGTTTTCTTGCCTTTTTTTACTTTTAAGTGAGAGGTTGTAGAAATTGGTAGATTAAAAATCTGCATTACAAATATATATAGTCTCCATTGTTTGATAATATGTTCTAAGCTCAGAGAGCTGGGTAATGAGCTAATCTATACAGCAGAAACAGAATGTATCATTATAATGCTTCACTTCAGGTAAATAGCTTTAATAGGGGTGAAGCTATAGCAATACTGTAACACAGTAGTACTGATTTGGGGACCAAGACTAGTGTCTGCATGCAGTGCTGAGCTGAACTTTTTGATCTTATGAGACAACAGCAGTTATTTCAAAAATTTCAGCACTGTGCTCTATAATGAAGTATATATGTGTACTGTTTCCTACGGTCTGCTCCAAAGGAAACGTTTTCTATGTGTTATCTTTTTCAGTCACAATGTGTGAAATCATCCTTGTTCATAAAAAAAATAGTAACTCTAAAAGCCTTCATATCCATTCACAGATTTTATGTATTAGACAAATATAAAAATCGCTAGTTAGGACAAAAAAACCTTGGAACAGTCCAGATAAACAAGATGAAAATGTATGTTTCTGAGCTGAGTAGGTCATCTCTGATCAAAACAGAGATAATGGGGAAATTATGGAGTAATAGGACAGTTCCGATAAAGGATGGTTCTGAAAGTGTCTCTCATAAATCAGGGGTTCCTTATCGGTTATCTGTGGCTTTTAAAGACCTCCATAAAGCTGTGAGATTTACAATGTTGAACCAGACCAGTAGACTTTCCAGGCTGATATCAAGGTGTTAACAGCTATTGGTATCAATGAATCAGTATGACATTTCCACACAACTAAGACGTGATTTTTCACATTTACAAATGGTGGGATTCATCTTGCCACACTTGATGTCTATTTTTAGCTTCCATTATGGTTAGGGAAAAGAGATAAATACCTTCAGAGGATGACCATCACCACCATTTTTACCACCCTTACTTAGGTATTTAAAATAGAATTCCATATATCACACTGACTGTATGCAGGTCTCCTGCTCTCTATTTACTTCAACACTTTTGATAATCTTTCTTAGTAATGATAAAATTATTGAATTATCAGATCTTAGTGAATTTATTTTCTTTTGCCTGAAGGCTGAAAATTAATGTCTGGTCATTTTGTGGTTCAATTCCATGTTTCTTTATTATACATCAACCTTTTACATCTTATATGCAATTTATCCAACTTCTTCCCTTAAAATCCAAGTGGTCAGTAAGATAAACTAAATCTGTGCTATGACTGTCTGGAATGTTGGTCACTCCCTAGTTTTCAACTCTTTAGGTACTCACCTTTCTTATATGATTGATTATTTTATTTCCTTACCTTCACTTATAGTTGGAAATCATTAGCAAAGTGGTATGTCTCTATACTTTAAAACCAATCAGACTATGGTTCAGTGTAACCTTCTGTGGTTTCTCCTTACATCAATCCACTTTGCTTGAAAACACTACCCTTAATCCTTATGAATGTCATCACTGTTTATTGTTGCATTATGCTAGGAGAACTTATTTGTCTTCATAAGTTACGGATGAAGGGATACGACCCAGTTTAGTTGGGTCCTCAATCCAATGATGGCTTTGAAGATCAATAAGAAAGCTTCCAAATTGTATTACATAGGAATTAGGGTAGAACGTATCTTGCAAAGTACAGAAGATATATACTCTGAGGAATTCATGCTACTCAGTAGGTTAATGATGCCTTGTGTCAACATATGCTTTCTTTTATGAAATTTGTAACAATTTTTTTACTTCTTATTTTATTTTTTCTTCCCATATTAGGAAAAAAAGGAGAGGCATGGGCATTCAGCTGACCTTCACTATTTTATTGATTATTTTATGCGTCTCTATTCTAATAATTCTTTCTCAGCTTAGGTGTCTGTTTATATACTTTTACTTCAGTTGAGGATCTGTCTATACTACTTGTTTTCACTTGTCTAATCATGCACTATTTTTAAATGTCACTTTCTACCTGTAAATCTATCTATAGGTACTTTTTTCAAATACAGTTTAATATATTGTCTGTATTGATATTCTGCAAAGAACAGACATTACATTGATCTCTTCTCACTGACATCCATTTCTCCTGCCATAACAGAACTTCCATACATTTTGAGCTCCTCCTTTCAACATGCAATTCTTCCATCTTATCCACACTACGTTACACCTATTATAATGGGTCCTAATTTACCAACTATATATATTGCATATTTATCTATCATGGTAGTATATTTCTATTTTAGGCTACATACAATGGACATTTTGCATTTTCTAATTTTTCCTAGCCTTAGTGAAAACATTTAACAGGGAAAAATGTCAGGCTTGCAGTTAAGACACTTAGGAGTTGAAATCAATTCTTTTAGCTCAACAATAAGCTTTCTGTCAGCAATTTCATTAAGCACCTATATAGTATATAATAAAATTACATCCATCAGTGCTGTAAGAGAACAACAGAAGCAAGCAGTGCATACTCATAGCTATTATCTAGTAGAAAAATAGATCACCCGTATTACCAGTCTCAAAGGATATTCGTACAGATCTTATAGTCTGGGGAGCTGTTGAAAGCCTCATCTTATTCTTCTATTATATTCTGTTAACTGAAGAAGTGAATTCTGCACTGGTGCAGCTTCACCTTGAGTTTTGGGTGCCATAGTGTAAGAGAGATATGAAACTATAAGAGAGCTCCCAAAGGAGAAATACAAATATGGGAAGGGTCTGGAGGACAAGACGTATGAGGAGCGGCTGAGGCCCCTCGCTGTGCTCAGCGTAGAGCAGAGGAGCTGAGGGGAGGCCTGATGGCGGCTGCAGCTCCTCACAGGGAGCGGAGGGGCAGCGCTGAGCTCTGCTCTGTGTGACAGCGACAGGGCCCGAGGGAACGGCATGGAGCTGTGTCAGGGGAGGGCAGATGGGGGGGAGGGAAAGGGTCTGCACCACAGGGCGGTGGGCATGGAACGGGCTGCACAGGGCACAGCCCCGTGAGCCGGAGTACTAGGAGCATTTGAACGGTGCTCTCAGATGTAGGGCTTGATCTTTGGTGGTCCTGCGTGGAGCCCAGAACTGCACTCGGTGATCTGATTACCAGCACAGGCTAAATACTGTAAATGGCAGAGTAGTAGAAAAGATCAGAAATGTGTTGCCTGATCATGAAAATGCATGTGCATTCTCCTTTTCTTAGCATCTCCTTTTGCTGCTAGACCCCAGCAGCAAATAGTGCAGCAGTTTTGTGACAGTGCAGCAGGTGGTGCTCCAATAGCCCTCGTTTGGAGCATCCCAAGAGAACACTCCTTTCCAAAATTAGCCTAAATGGTTAGCTGCTCTGCAGCCCTAAGCTGTCTCAACAGCGGTCATTCTTGCTGATGAATCACATTCAAAATATTGAGCAAGCCACGATGAACATATATTTTTACTTAATAATTTTGTAAGGTGTATATTGCTAAAATTCTAGATGCATTTGCAGTTTTCATTAAATTAAAATGCATTAAATTGATAGTGTCTCCTTCAGAATTCTTTCTTCCACTGAAGCAGAAAACAGTTGCATACAGATTTCTCCTTTGGGGAAAATGTGTGATTTTGTTAGCATTGCCTGAACATAGCATGACATCTCCTACAGGTCGGCACGTTCAGTGTGAGCAGCAGCAGGTTGCATTTTGGATATGCAGGAGACTGCCAAAACTTTCTAGTTGCTCCTCAGTAACTGAATATGTATATATATCTGAGATCTAACTGTATAGATATTAGGTGGAGAAAAAAAAATATATATATATATGTATATATAAAACAAAATTCTTTACAAGAGCAGTAAGAATTCCTAGGGAATATATTTTTTTTAAATGTTCTTACATGGCTTCAGAAATAGCTAAGAGTAGATTGGAATCATCCAACTTACAGAAGAGACATATCCAATAAGAGAAAAAATCCCAATTAAGAGCTACTAATGTAACTTGACAGACTATGATATGCTTTGATCATCCCTTATTTAACCTGCTACAGAAAGAAAAGAGCATATTTCAGCTGTCTTTTGAAAGTGAGTCCACTTATGCTCTCATGAATCCTACTTGCATGGCAGTGCAGCAAGGGGCAGATCTTCTGTGGGAGAGCAGGAGAGGAAGTGTAGGGGAAGAGGGAGGAAGAGTAGCAAACACAAAGGTCTCTGTACCTGCTGGACAGGTATTGTTGATGATTGCACACTCAGTGATATACACTGTATGCAGTTACCATCAAAGAACTATCCCCAGTGCTAGAGATACCTATATACACTTTCTGCAGAATTTTCTTAATAAACATCTCAAATACTCAAAATAAGCAGAGTGTTTGAGAATACTGTTTTACACTTTTCTCCATGCTCAATTGTTAATGAACTGTGTTTCAGAATTAGTCTTCTGCACAAATCAATGATATGCAGATTATAACTCTCCATCACTCTAAGGAGGCATTTAGCTGGGGCTATCAGCCACAAGAATTATAGTCCATTAGGGATTTGTATGCATGACTTATTTCTCATTTGTCTTTCCTTGCAAGCCTCCCATCACTGAGAACAGCTGTGCACTGAGCTGAAGAGATCAAGAAGGCCACTATACTTATGACAGTGCTCTTCTTTTCTCTGTTGCCGAAAGAGAGGTCAGATGTAGTATGGCAATTTACACTATTGCATTCTATTATTCAAATATTTTGATATTTTTCGTCTGCATTCTGAAAATAAATTCATCTGCCCAAATCCATTTTCTGTTGAGAAAGTTTAACAGCATTTTAATATTTGTTTTAAATTCACTGTATTTGAATTAGCTGCTAATGTGGCATAATATAACTCAAAAGCTTTCAGCAAGCATTAAAACATTTCCCTGCGAGGTTTCCCCACAGGGCTAGAAGCATGATAGGCATTTCTCTATGGTAGAGCCCCTAGGCCAGCCCTTCTCTATCATCCTGTACTAGTTTCAGGGGCTCTACAACACAGTATTTAACACATCACTTGTTACATCTCGCCACAGATTGTGAAGCATTTCCTGATAATCAGCAAAGTTGGTCTGTCACAGTCATCATGGACATTTTGAAATGTTCAGGACAAAAAAGATCTTGTGGTTATCTAATTATATCTTCAACAGCATAAAATTCATGTAGTTTACTAAAATCTAATTTCTTTTTTTAATTTCTGTAGCTGTTGTTGTAAAAAAACTTATCCTTTAGAGAACATCTGGTCTTGGTAGAAAGATCTTCAGTTCCAGCTAGTTATGTTCTTTGGTCAGTTCTCATTGCTAATTATCTTTATACTGTGGCTCATTTACTCCACCATGGTTATTCAGATCCATCACCCATGGACAAAGTCACCATGCCTCTAAATCTGAGATTTGTGTCTGTAAATAAAGGTGTTCTTACTAATGGAGAGGTAACCAAGAACACCAAGATAAGTTTGATTGACTATTTGACTATTAGACAATTGTTTTGACATTTTAAATATATGGCTGGTTTTTCAGAAATCTCTGGTTTGCCTCATCATAGTTACATTCAGTCTCCAGTTAAAAAGTAGAAAATCCAATCGCAAATAAATATTAAAATAGTCTACTAGCATGTAAAGATAGTTAAAATTTTAAAGATCTATTTTGAATATGCAGGACATTAAGATCTAAAAAATCTGAGTCTTTCTTTTTGAAGTATTTAAGCACTGTAGGTGAAAGATAAATATAAATGTGAACATTCGCAATAGAAACAAAAGTACCTCTATAAATAACTGTTCTCTTTCACACTGCTAAGATCAAAATTAAAGCACAGCTCTTGGCTTAAGACAAACATACCAGGGAGATTTGAAGGTAGAATGCTAGAAGTTTTGCCACAAAGTCTTTGAGGTATCTGAAGTAACTCTTAAACATTTGAAGCATTTAAAAAGCAATTCATGCATCCCTAGAACAAACTAATTAATGAGAATATTAAATATTACAAAAGGCCTACATGTGAAAATGTTACTGAAATGAGACAAACAAGAACTGTAGATGAGAAATAGCGATCCGAAATTAAGTGGAAGGATTAATAAACTAAAGAGAGCAGATTAAGAACACTGACTAGTTGGAGAAAGATGTCTCTTATTCAGTATATAAAAGGGTAAAAGAATATGTTAATGTTTATTGCTCACTAAGGTCAATGGAAGTAATAAAACATAAAGCTTTACTTTTAAAAGGCTGTTTTTAATTGATTGAAGTGCACATTATAGTGCAGTTTTATGATCAATGCAATTGCCACCGTTTCCCCAGATTTGAATGTATAGCTTTCTAAGAATGGATAAAGATGATAGCGTAGTCAGAACAAAAAGTTACTGACCACTGACAACTCATAGCTGTTTGACAACAAA
This sequence comes from Chrysolophus pictus, assembly GCA_037305975.1. Lineage (NCBI taxonomy): Eukaryota > Metazoa > Chordata > Aves > Galliformes > Phasianidae > Chrysolophus > Chrysolophus pictus. Next base: position 82,792,976 of record CM074576.1, read on the forward strand.
CCTTTGACCATAAATGTTGTTATGGCTGGAGGTAATGGAACATCATGATCTTGAGCACTACCTGCTCCTGCTCACCTGGGAGGTAAAATGGAAAATGAAAGGAGCTGAAAAAAAAAAAACGTGGATGAGACAGCAGTTACAGACCATAGAATTTAAATAAAGCATGGGGCTCCCTACTGTTCCCCAGTGCAACTGGTCTTGCAGTATGCTGGACCTGTGATTGTGGATCCTAGAGAGATTAAATTCTTGTAGCTACAGTTCCCACAACAGACAGAATCACAGCATGTCAGGGATTGAAAGGGACCTCAAAGATCATCTAGCCTAATCCCCCTGCAAGGGATTAGCAGGAACACCTTGATTAGGTCACACAGGAACACATTGAGGCAAAATTTTGATTATCTCCAGAGGAGACCCCACAACCTCTCTGGGCAGCCCATTCCAGTGTTCTGTCACCCTCACAGTAAAAAAGTTTTTTATCATATTTTTCTGGAACCTCCTATGTTCCAGCTTGCATCCATTGTCCTATCACTAGATGACACTGAGAAGAGCCTGGCTCCATCCTCCTTATGCACACCCTTTGCATATTTATAGATGTTGTTGAGGTCACCCCTCAGTCTCCTCCAAACTGAAGAGACCCAGCTCCCTCAGCCTCTCCTCGTAAGGGAGATTCACAGAATCACAGAATCACAGAATTGTAGGGGTTGGAAGGGACCTCCAGAGATCATCGAGTCCAACCCCCCTGCCAAAGCAGGCTCCCTACACCAGGTCGCACAGGTAGGCGTCCAGGCGGGTCTTGAATATCTCCAGAGAAGGAGACTCCACAACCCCCCTGGGCAGCCTGTTCCAGTGAACAGAGTGTTCTCCACTCTGTTAATCATTTCTGTGCCTCAACAACAAAGCCAAGCAGCTGCTATTGAAGTTAATGAGTTGGTTTCAGTGCTGGAAGTTGAGTTTTAAGAATTTTGGAGAAAGTCTTTATCCAGAGGTTTCAGAGATGTTCCAGAGGGGTCACAGAGGTACTATGATAGTGGCACCCTTTCAAGGGTCTGTAAAAGCCTAAGGTCCAGGAACAGGTGATTCACTGCCTGGCTGGGGTGGTGACTCTGAATGGGCAGGGAAGCAGCCACCTGTGGGCAGACAGGCCCTGACTCAGTCAAATGCTGTGTAAACAGCAAAGGGGGTAAAATTCTCAATGTCCTATTACATTCAGCTGAAAGAGTCTGGGGAGTAGAATCCACTATTACACTTTTTCCATTCTGTCAATAATATGTAGGGACAGGGTACACAGCCTTTATCTATTGCAATTGGGCAGCCTGCATGCAAACACAAAAGGTTATGTAATTCATTTAGTCACTCTGAAAAAGGGTAATTCTTTGTAGCTAGGCTGTGCTTAGCTAACAATGAGTCATTTTTAGGAGGAGAGATCATACACATTGTTAAAAATAAGCTTTTGAAGACAGCTGTTCTTTCATGCCAACTATGTCCTGTTTAGATCAGCAGATTAAACAATCCAAAGCTGTAATTCAGTGAAAGTAAAAGTTTCTCAGCAAATCAAAAATAAAAAGGGACAAGTTTCACTCCTAGGTTCTGAAAGGGAGTCATTGAATTGACATTACCTCTAAAAAACTTAGGTTCTAAAAACCTTTAAGTGTTTTTACAAAAAAAAAAAAAAAAAAGAAAGTTTTCATTTTGCAACTGAATGACTACATACAGCATTTGCTTTGTAACTCCCTAGAAGGAGAATGTAGCAAACAAAAGGCAAAGAGACAACCATCAAATATCTGAAATGACTCATCTTCAAATGCGAAAAGAAGCCAATTTCTGAACAGCATGGACTTATGGAAAATAAAATGTTTGTCTTTATTTTTTCAGGCCATCCTGCCACTATCTATTCAGCAATCAGAAGCTGCAGCATAGAGTGAGATTGCTGTAACACGGCTATGAAAGCTCACAGTGCAACGGTTCTTCCCTCTGCTTGTGCTTGCTCTTTATTTCTGTTACCTAGTAAAACAAATTATTCCATCCTTTATATGATCCTTTACACATTTTTTGTTAGCTATGACCCTCAGTGCTACCTATAACCACCTTATCTATCTTTGACAAATTCACATCTCTTAGATCTATCACTCTGTGAATCACTTTTTTCTATTTACCTTTCTCAAACTGATTTGCTTTCTGCCTGAGTTACTCTATATCTTGTTTCTTCCTTTTTTATTTTTTTTTCCTAGTGGTAAGATCTTCTGTTTGTCTGATTCACCCTTCTGTTTTCACTTCTAATTCTTTCTCATTGTCATTATTTTGTCGGTTTTCATTTTCATTCTGTGATTTATCTCATCTCCTGACTGCACAGAGCAGCATCTTTTTGATTAATTCATTTCCTATTTATCTTTAATCTTTCCTTCTCTTTCCTCTCCATGACTCAGTTTCTGTTTCCCATAGTTTATGTTTTTATTGTATTCAGAGGTATTTTTTGCTTATTCAGCATCAACTACTAGAACTTTCAAAGGGAGTGAATACACATAGATGGCTCTGTGCTGAATAGGATGATGTCAGCTACACAGCTTCTGAAAGCACATTTCATTCCACTGACTTGTCAACAGTTAGAAACCACAAAACAATTTGGGTTTTTTTGTATCTCTAAGAGATATATCTGTAAGCTCCAGCATTTGTCTCCTGCTATTTATTTCAATTTTATTCCCCTTAGATCTTGCAATTATATGGGAAATTGATGTAGCTGTTTAAAACAAACACACTGCATGATTCTGCAAAAATAAACCCCAACCAATTTAATGATAGCCAGTGATCATGAAATCACCTCTTTAAATTAATTAGTAAGTCAACAGCATTACAATTTGCAAAGCAATTATGTTTATTTTCAGCTTTGTAAACATCTTTCAAACTTGCAGAAACATGGATTACTTTCAAAGCAGCATGTCAGCATTGCAAGAGTAACTACTATCTGAATGGAGCATGCTACTGCTTTAATCTCAGTTATCAAAAAAGTTACAGTATTGCAAGTATCGTTTAACAAATGATAGATGTCCTCTTTCTCTCTTCTAGTCGACCTCTTTGATCTTAGTAGGATTTCTTTCAGCTCTAGCATCACGTCTTACAGCATACCTTCCCACTCAGTTCAGTTTTCTGCATACTACCATGATATATGCCACTATAAGAGAGAGATGTGAGAGATCTGTATGTTTCATGTCGATTCACGATTGAATGTTTGAGTCTCAGTGGAAAATTAAAAAAAGATTCAGTCCCAGAATTTCAAGAAAGAATCACAGCCACTGGTTTGATTTATTAGACAATTGGATGGAGCTTTCCAATTCAATTTCTCATTTAATACTTTTATTATAGTTTATTCATAGATTATTTCCTTTGGAGACAGTATTAGATCTTCTAGTCTGACTTTCATTATAGCACAGGCTATTAAACTTTACATAAATACTTTTATAGAGGCCAGTAACTCCTAAAGGAAATCTGAATCATCTTCCAAGAGATATCCACTACTGATTTTATAACATCAACAATGAAAACCTCCATCTCCTCTGACAATTGTTCTTGTTGTTTGACAGACTCACTGTTAACAAAATAGCAAAATAGATATGTGTCCAATTTTTATTTTGAATATCTTTGGCCACACAGAATTTGTTGGTTTTGCTTGTTCCCACTGGGAAGCCTTTAATGCTTAGTACTGCTTTCTTTTGAATGTGCTTATACATTCTTATAAGGGCACCTTCTATTTGATAAGCTCAAGTTAAACATAGCTTTCAAGATTTACTTTAGTGCTGGGTTATTTCTGATGAACAATCTCTAACTTAGGTCTACCCACATTAACGATCATGTTGCAAGACTCTGACAGATATTCTATTTATTCACTTAGTGGCTTTATACATAACAACTTATGTATATATACTTCACATTCTTTGTATTGCTATAATTTCTTTTTGCATCCAGGCACAAACATAAGTTAGCAGTGGCTAGAATGTTCCTGAGAAGCATGAGACTAACTGACCAAAAGAAAACTTCCAACCTTCATCCTATGTAGGTGAGTAATATAAGTGAACATAATTTGAGGACACCAGTACAAAATCTTGTTTGAGAGATTACATAAATATATATATCTTGTTCAAAGGCACCAATAATTTGATTGACAAAATAACACCACAGAAGTGGTGTTTAAGGCCATTGATGCAGTGATGCAACAATGATGTCTGCTACAGTGAAATATTTTCTTCAACCTTTAAGTCACTTTTATGATTCTTCTCCCCTTTTCTTTCAATTGTCTTACGAAGTGTTGAAGCCACAACTGCACACACCAGGAATTTTGTGTAGAGAGGTAAAATTGCCTCCATATTCCCTATATATAGCTCTCGATTTTAAACACCGTAAAAATTTTGTTATAGCAGATAAAACAAGGAAATAATACGCCCTCCCTACTAAAACCTCCCACTGTCTTCCAGGATCCAGATTCTGTCCTGTTAATTAAAGTCTACCATCTTATTCCTCATCTTTGTCCTTCTGACAGTTTGTGTGTTTTGATGAGCTCAGCACTCTCCCTTGCAATCTGGAATACTCTGTTTAGTTGATTATAGTTTGTTTGTTCGATTGATTGATTTTTGCATTCATTGCCTCCTTGGACCATTCACAAATGTTAACACCACTGATTTTATTTTTATTTATTTCTACTAATAGACTTAATGAAGAACATAGAGCTGATGAAAATGAAGCTAAGAACTAGGACTACTCTCTAGAGACCTTTCCTAAAAATGCTATCATCAGTAATAACTCCTGCTGATAAGTACTTTTGAGACCTGTGAGACAGTTCTTAATCCATTTAAGGATGTACTTTACTGATACTGCATATCCTTATACTTTTATCAACATGTCATGCATAGCAGATCAAATGCTTTGCAGAAATACACTACATATTCCCTTCAACAATAACTGAAATAAATAAATAAAGCCTGTTTTTCATAAAAATTTTACTAAGCTTAATTATAAATGATATTAATACTGTGTATTAATTATAAATCTTCATTATATATTTTGTCAACAGAATCTTTATAATTTGTCCACCATTTTGCCAAGAACCTAGCACATCCCTTTTGACCTGCTCATCCCTCTTGACTTCTTGGATATTCACAAAATACCAGTATGATTTTAATCTTCAGAATTATCCACATGCAAAGAGGTATTCACACCTGACATTTGCAGGAGACAGTCCTAAAAGTCAGTGATTTTAGGACTCTGGGGTGTGAGCTATCTGGGCTTGTCAGCGAGAAATTTTCTCGAGCTAATATGTCATTTAAAATCCACATTAGCTACTAATGGTGCAATTAATCTCACCTAAATTCTTCTAAAATTAGTTGTCTAAGTTACTTAGGATCCCCTCAATAAAGAAAGAAAGATAAGATCCTGCATAGACCTAATTGATTCCATCTATCCTGATATAACTTGAAGAGAATCAGATAAATTTAAATATGTACCTGTAATATATTTCTATATATACATAAATACTGATAATACTTGGTGAAAAAAAACATTACATAGATACATATCTTATAACACTTGTGTAAAGAGAATTTTGAGGAACCCTAAAACAGGTATAAGGGTGAGACCAAACAAACACCAGTTATGCTTTTAAGGACTGTTGTCTTGATGTCTGCTAAAGAAAACCAGATGTGTTCCATGGGAGCTAGACAAGGGATCACATAAGTTACAACGTGTACAGAATTGAACATGTACAGACATCTTGCAGCCCAGAAGGCCGATTGTATCCTGGATTGTATCAAGAGGAATATGACCAGCAGATCAAGAGAGGTAATTCTGCTCTTGTGAGACCCCCCTTGAAGTACTGCATCCAGTTCAGGGGTCCCCAACACAAGAAGGACATGAAGCTGTTGGAGAAAGTCCAGAGGAGAGCCACAAAGATGATCAGAGAGGGCTGGAGCACCTGCCCTGTGAGGACAGGCTGAGGGAGCTGGGACTCTTCAGCCTGAAGAAGAGAAGGCTCTGGGGGCACCTTATATGGAAGTGGCCTTCCACTACCTGAGGAGGACCAACAGAAAAGCTGGGGAGGGATTTTTCATAACGGCATGTAGTGATAGGATAAGGGGAAATGGTTTTAAAAAGAGTCTGGGTAGATTTAGTCAAGATATTAGGAAGAAATTATTTACTGTGAGGGTGTTGAGATGCTGGAACAGGTTGCCCAGAAAGGAAGGTGGATGCCCCTTCCTTGGAAGCATTCAGTGCCGGGCTGGATAGGGCTTTGAGCAACCTGGTCTAGTGGGAGGTGTCCCTGCCAAGAGCAGAGGACAGTTGGAACTAAATGACTTACCCAAATGATTCCATGATTCTGTGAATTATAGAAGTTGTTTCTGACTTCATCGTGGGAGCCTTCTTTAGACTGTGCCTACGTGCAAGTGCAGCAAACATCAGTTGTTGTGTGTGATCACCTGCTTCAAAACTAAGCACGCAGAACTGAGCACAGTGGTGATCTGCTGATCTGCACTGCAAATGCAAGTGTTGTTTATTATAGTGTGCATATCAGACCTGATTCTTTCCTGAAGTCTGATTATAATTTAGATGCTGGAGATGGTAAAAAATACAGGCAGTATAGCCAGTTATGTTTTTCCTGAAAATCTGAGGGAAATTTGTTACATACTGACTGCAGGTCGGGTTCAAATATCCAAAAAAGGAATGCAATGAGAGATTACTGAAAATGCAGTGAGGCAATAACCTGTCCAGAAATTGAAAGAGAGCAGTAGAAACAACAATTCAAAAGGATCATAATCATTGTTTATCCAACTCTAAGAAAGGCATGATTCCTTGCCAGCTAGAATCATGATTCAATCAGGTTCTAATCTACAGACAGAGGATGCCTTCTGTGGCCAGTTAGGAAATACAGACCAAGGTCTTGAAGGCATGGATATTGACACAAAGTTGGGGGATCAAAAAAACATGAACAGTTTGGAGTGTTTGGGAAACAAAATGAAAACAGAGTCCAAGCCCATGAGTACTTGCAAAATTTATAATAAAAAGCAGAAGGATATAAATTGTGGGAATGTGATGCAATCACAGAAGGGTTATGGATAACAGCTGTGTTATGAGATTTCCGGGAAAAGGACACTAGTATGGAAAAGAGCTGACACTTCCCAGAAGAGGGAGTGAGCTAAACCAAAAATTAAGTGAGGTACAGGCTGTTGTTTAGATTATACTATAAAATAAAAGGAAACATCATAAAGATTGCATCCAAAAAAGAGCAATTGCAAAGGAACAAGAGGCCTCAGCAGGAAAGCTTGTGTGAAGTTGCAATAATTGACTGTATGTACGTTGCCTTTTGCATCCAAACTAAATTAAATTTTTATGATACTTTTGTTGAATTTAGTAGTCTGGTTAGGCCAATGATTTTCACTTTTAAGCACTTCAGAGTATTTCCACACCAAGTGCTTTGGTTAGAAATAGCCTAAACAAAAATGGATCTGTGTGATATAATTACAGTGATGTTGATGTGAATCTTCATTCTTCAGCTCCTAAAACAATGCCTTGTATTTTTCAGAATCTCAGCTACGATAAACAAGTATTTACTCCCATTTGTGTTGGCCTGTATTACATAGTATTACATTTACATAGGCTCGACTGACTCTACTAACAATGATGCTAAATCCATCCAATTTACATAAATCCATGTGTTTCTTGTGTAAACTTCTGAAACATTACTCTATCTCCTATTTCCCACAACCGTTCCTGTTTGTGACTATTATCTGCTTATTTATTCATTCACAATCACTCCCTAACTGTTCACCTACACTTCCAGCAAAGTTATTCTGCAATATCTCTAACCAGTAATCAATTAAAAGCTCATGGTTGCTTTCAGATGTCAGCTGCTTACAGCTGCCTTGCTGTGTTGTTCTGTTTGCTTTTTTTTCCAGTTCTCTTCAAGTCAAAGCCTCAAGAAACATATACCAGTGGTCTGCAGTGGTTGCTCTTACAGCCATGAGTATGGTAGACAGCTTCTCATCCCAGTTCTTATGGCTAGCTTTTACTAATTTTCAGAGAGCTCTGTCAGTCATTCTGCTGGTACATTTCATCTGTCCAGTACTTTGGGGTGCATGCCACATTACATAATTGCATTGTAGTTAACTGTGTGATGGCTCTTTTCATGGGAACAGCTTCCATCCGTTTTCAAAAATAATTAAATGGCATTAGTTCCCCTAAGCAGTGATCCAAATGGGTCCTGTGTAATCAGCCTGCACGCTGCTCTCCACCCCCTCCCCCCCCCAAAAAAAAAAAAAAAAAAAACCTACACTGCAGCTGGATTTGTCTTGGATTTATTAGAGCATTTACAATGGCTGATGCTAGTCAGGCATGCAGCTATTTCTGTACCTCAGCAACCATCACACCATAATAACTCCATCTAACATTAGAGGATAAGCTTATTCATGTAGAGATCGAGACAAAGTGTACCAGAGCTCATCCTCACAGACCATCTTCTTCTGCTCATATTACTTCCTTTTATTAGAAAAATACCAACTCCTGTTGTAGAAGAGCGTCTAAGAACCCAGAAGTCCAGCTTTCCAAAGACGTTGTGGAAAGTCAAGTCATTCAAATTTGGAGTGGAAAGATACATATGTTTCAAATTAACTCAAGTAACAATTCCATTAAATTTCCTAATTATTCAACTGGAATATATGCTGAGCAAAACCTGTTCAAGCAATGGACTGAGAAATATTTGAAAGTGAAAGGGAGAGGTAGCATTTTAAGTACTTTGTTAGGAAATTTAAGTGAACTGAATGGAACACTGAATACTGTAGACCTTGAATACTTTAGGGATGAATTATCACTGATGGGCAATGATGTGATAAAAGCATTTCTATAGAGAAATGAAAGGCTACAGATTTTGGTACACAGCCAAGGAGAATTACTGCTCCTTGGAAAAGCTGTGTTTTCATTAGCTTCAAGTGTTATACTAATAGCAGATGAATGTTGTTGCAATATTATTACATCCATGCGCTTTGCTGATATTAAAATATATTATTTTAGGGAATAATAGAAGCAAAGATAAACTAATACAGTACTGAAAAGTCCACCACCATAAACTGTTTATTAGAAGATGGAAAATCATCAAGTGTATCTTTACAACATAGTGGTCTATGTGGAGAAATATTGCACATACATGATAGGGACCAAACATATACCAATGACCTTTGAAATGGCAAAATCCATACTTCGTCAAAAACAGGTGTTCCTCAGGAAGGAGCTGGATGGGTAGTTTCAGAAAGGTACTGTGATGGCATTCTTGCTGTAGAGAAATGGAAACACTCATTATAAAGAATAATTCTGATCCAAAAGTCAACCGGTACAGATTTTAAAAAGGATGTACTGCAGTATCTTCAGAGTAAGACAACACTGTAAAGTTGAAATTCACAATCTACAATAAGTTTTCTGTTCAGTACTTATGTTTCAGGTGTACAAGCAAACATCATTCTAGAATCATAATGAGCAAAAATTACATGTAAACCTTCCAAGTAAATAACAACTACTACTGTAAAAGAAACAATAGGAGCAGAATGGGAAAAAAATGTAAAAGAAAGCTTTTTCTTATGAATCTGTAGTAAAGCAATCAGTGACAGTCTCAACAAATCAAGAAGAAACTTGAATATCATTAGCAAGAAATTACAGTATGGGCATCAGAAGTGAAGATGAGACAGTAATTCTTGGTGGGACAGGCAATTCTGTTAAGTGTATTACTTCATTCATTACTGAGCCACTAGCAATGCTGTTGCATACATGCTAATAATTTGTTACATTTATTATCTCAAGATTATTTTCAACAAGGTACAGAAAAGTCAATACTTTATGGTGTAAACATAGAATATTTCTTTAACAGGACAGTGATTATAGGAAGCCTAGAGAGTAAACAGGTTGATCAACTGCACTCTTACAGTGATTGTGATTTGATCAGGTCACCATGAAGGAGAGAATTATTGCAGCCTGAAGAGAAGCTAATAAATCTGAGCACATACCAGTAACATTTCTAAAATATGCAGATATTAATGATACATGGGGATAAAATACTGTATTTATGTAAAAACATATTCCTGAGAATAGCGCTGCATACAGAAAATTTTCAGGAATTTCTTTCTTTAGTTACTATTGAATGAAAAATGTCAAGCAACACTTACCTGACTTCTCACTTGACTATGGAATCAATCTGTTAGTAGGTTCACTTCACAAATATGGGGATTTTTTTTTTTTCTTAGCCCAGCATATCATGCCACACAAGTTTTCTCAAATTTAGAAATACATCTGCTATTTAACAAATTCACGTAAAATAAATAACATATAATTCTGAATGGCACTGTCCACAGTTGGTTCATCATAAACATACTAGCACCTCCAGTCCCAAGGTAACCATAAACTCCAAGTCCAGAGATAACTCACTTTATTTTAACTGCCCCACTGGAGTTCAAAATAGACCTGTGATGAAGGAATTAACTTGTTCTGACTTTATTGGATCAGACATTGGATTTTACTTCAATCCTAGTTAAGATTAGCTACTGCCTGTAAACAGACGGCAGGTCAGGGACCAGCTTGTTCTCTCATCTCAGCAAAGCGAAGCTCTCTCAGAGAAGCTGCCTGAAATGTATCACAGCTGCTCTGAGAGGTTGCTGAGCTGCCAGAAACCTCACTCAAAGAAATAAGGGCCTAGATGAGAAAGAGCTGCCCAGAATAATATTAGGGTAAGAATAGTAGTGATTCACGCTTCTGAATGGCCTTCACCTTTGGGTCTGAAGTTAATAGGAAACAGAAAGAAAAGCCTTTTGAGGCATATCATTCCATCTGATGTTGTTCCTTTGAGTTTAGTGGGAGGGGTGTAAAATGTTGGCAGCTCAGAGATCAAAGACCTACAAGCATAAACTGTGAAAGGCAGGACCAAAGTGCAGCAAGTCAGATATACTGAAGATAGACACAGAAATGACTTGCTAAATTATTTAACAGTATGAGTAATGTTTTGTCTTCATGCTGCTGCTTTTTATGGCATGTAAATCAATTTGTTTCCCTAAATAGATTCTGGTGCTTTGCTGCAGTAACTGGAAATTACTTCCACCTCTTTAGCTCCATCAGTAAAAAATGAAATTAGCTTTATCACTTCACTATAAGTTGTTAGCAAATTACATAATTAAGAAATAATATCTTGGTTGAAAATATGAAACGGCAAAAGTCAGTTCATGCCTCTGAGGCAGTGCAGAATCACCTAGAACTCTATACCTTTAAAATAGCCTGAGTTATTCCTTTTTCCCCTATAGTCTTAAATAGGGCTTTCATTATTCACAGAATAATGAAATAAATGAGTAGAGTCAGCTGTAACTTGCTTCACTGAAAACCAGTGTTCACAACAACTGTGTTTTCCCAGCACACTTAGGAGTGTATTTTTACACCACAGAGATGCATTGTTTGTGTGTATAAGATTGGAATTTTTTCTTCTTCCTACAGAGGTCTCTGGGACCCTTATGCACATCAGTACCACCGAGGACTTTGGCGGAAGAGCTGCAGTCTGCTGAAGCACTTGACAATAATCTCTGCCTCAAAGATATCTCTTCTTCCAGAGTCTGTCTTCCTCAGAGAAGAGCTGGCAGAGTGAGGTATGTGCATATACTCCAACTCCTCTGGAACAAATGCTTACATTGCCAAGATGGGCTTGAGATGTGGCATCAAGCTGCAAAGCAAAGGAACTGAAGAATGCTTGCTTCAGCCAGCTTCACAGCAGGATGACAACCTTTGGTAGTCTGAATAAGCCAGGAGGTGTATAGTGCCATCAATAACTGCCTTAGCCAGATATTGCCTGCATTCCTTTCGAGGCTACATTACAATACTGAAGTTACAGATAGCTACTTATATGAGTGCACAGCTCCCTAAAGTGCATGAGAATGCCCTGAACTGGATCCAGAGGCAATTTGCCTATGATTAGAAAAGGCATAACCAAGAGATCCTGCTGGAGGCTTTCAGAAGGAATGGGAAGGCCCTGAGTACTGCTGATGCAGGGCCTCTGTGGTTCCAGCACACAGCTGATGTTCATGCATGGTGAGCATGCTGCCTTCTTATTGAGTGCATTAGTGTCAGCTCACTGCACTAGCACGCACACCTTTGCAGAGCAGCTGTACAGAACACATGCAATAGCTGATGCCATGCATTAATTGTACAGGCTATCAGACACTTGCAAAAGCAACCAATATGAAAATATGGGGACAAAGACTGTATTCTATCTCATTTTAGGGGACATAGTCTATAGTCTGAAAGGATTATACAAACCTTTCATAGGCTGGCCCTGGAATTCACCAAGGCCTCAATGAAAATCCTTCTCCTTGTATCTCAAAAGTGAATGAGTGAATCATCTGACCCACCAGCACAGATTCACATGTGGCTGGGACAGAAGAGATTCAGAGAAACCTCTTTTTACAGCATCCCTCCTGCTTCTGGTAAGTTGGTATAGATATGAAGTGCGTATCTAAAAGTGTGATAGCAACTAACAGTGATGAAAACCCTGGAATGACTTGCATGCATAAGGGAAGGACCAGTGCTGCCTTGCCGTGGTGACGTGAAGAATACAGACCTGAGCAGGAACAGCTCTTTTGGCACGTATTTCAGGTGTCTGTGTGAGATAACACTTAGTCCACAATTACACCTGAAATATGCATCTCTTGGGTCTTTCCAATAATAAAACAAGATTAGTATGGAATCATACCTTTGCAATACTGCACATGCAAATTCTCTTATTCAACCAGTATGTATTTGGATCCTCACAAATTAATGAATATGATAGTAACATCTCAAATGGTTTTCTCTTAGATCAACTAACACACTTTTAGTACATCTTTGTCAAAGCAACATAATATTCTTGTACATACAGAGCAGTATTTTTACAACTGGCAAGACCATTTCAGACACACAACTTGTGAATATACATTTCTATTTAAAATACATTGAAACACTCTAAAAGAGGTTATAAAATATCACAAGCTCTCTTAGAACTTGTGTGTCAGCAATGTAATTAAAAATGTGACGCATCAGCTTTTAGAGTAGTTTCCCAGAACCAGAAAAAAAAAAAAATAGATAATAATAGAAATGCAGAGAACAGCTTGAAACACAGCTGAATTTATTTTAGAATAGGACCCTCATGCAAGACTGAGCTCAGATTGTGTTAATGCTGCTGGCATTTGACAGAAGATTACTGTGATGACTTGCTCACATGGAAAATTAAGGCAATAAAAGGTAAGATGTTATTCTAAAATGCTATAATGGCATTAATACAAATTCGTATGTGAGCACCCTTATCTCATTATAGAAAGTTATTTTTTTTCCAGTTTTAGCAGTAATTTCTTCAGCACTTATTTCAAACCAGAAAATCCTCTCTCACACTGGAATATTCACATATATAGCCAGCTATATTGACACAGCCATGGTTATGCCTTCAAAGTTTCCTGAGAAAAATTTTAGAATAGAAAATAGTTGTCATTGTTATTATCTTTAATTTTTGTGAAGTAATTATGACTTCAGAATGAGCATATTACGTGACATCCACCTACATTTCCAATCAATAAATCTGTGGGGTTTTCTGTACTGCACCTGCTGTTTTTATCAGTACTCTCAGCTAAAATCCAAATAACAGTGGTTGGTTGTTTTGGGTTTTTTGTTGTTTCAAAAGTCACAGCTTTTAGTATCTCTGAGATTAATGTAATATGTAAGTTCTTGAATAACTCTCTCTCTAATAAACTATTGAACAAGCTTATTCTTCTTCCTAGTCAGTGATCCTGGGCAGTAAGTATGTAAAAATGTCACAGAATTACAGAATCACAGAATGGCCAGGGTTGGAAGGGACCTCAAGGATCATGAATCTCCATCCCCCCTGCCACATGCAGGGCCACCAACCTCCTCACTTAATGCTAGACCAGGCTGCCCAGGGCTCCATCCAACCTGGCCTTGAACACCTCCAGGGATGGGGCATCCACAACCTCTCTGGGCAGCCTGTTCCAGCACCTCACCACTCTCATAATAAAGAACTTCCCCCTGACATCCAAGGTAAAACTTCCCTCCCTCAACTTAAAACCATTTCCCCTTGTCCTGCTGTTATCTACCTTTGTAAAGAGTTGACACCCCTCCTGTTTGTAGGCTCCCTTTAGGTACTGGAAGGCTGCAATGAGGTCACCCCGCAGCCTTCTTTTCTCCAGTCTGACCAAGCCCAGCTCCTTCAGCCTGTCTTCATAAGGGAGGTGCTCCAGCCCCCTGATAATCTCTGTGGCCCTCCTCTGGACCCTCTCCAACAGCTCTCTGTCTTTCTTGTACTGGGGTCTCCAGACCTGGACACAGTACTCCAGATGGGGCCTCACAAGAGCAGAGTAGAGAGGGACAATCACCTCCCTGTCCCTGCTGGCCACCCCTCTTCTGATGGAGCCCAGGATACCATTTGCTTTCTGAGCTGCAAGAGCACACTGTTGGCTCATGTTAAGCTTTTCATCCATCAGGACCCCCAGGTCCTTCTCCACAGGGCCGTCTACATATGACAGATGAAAGATGACATACAGCAAGGAAGATAAGTGTCCTTTGGTGGTCTGTTCTGAAAGGCCAGTGTTCAAAAACAGGACCTCTTCTGTATTTATCCCTCTCGTCTTTCACAACCCAGATATATAAAATATGTTATTCATGCTACTAAGTATAATTTTCTGTATGTTACTGTTACAAATATAACAGACAAAACTGGAAAAAAATAAAAGTGCACTGTTGCCATTTCATAAAAATACAGGAAAAGTCACAAAATACTGTCATCATTATTCCTAGCTCATATCAGGTCCTCTTTGCTTTTAAAATCCTGCCTATAACTCTCATAGCTGAAAAACTTCCACTTGAAACCACTGTTCCCAGCAATGAAGACTTCAGGGCATTTCATGTAGTATCTGGTCTCCCTCAGGTTTCAGGATATATACCTGCACTTCAGTACTTAGTGTGCCTTTTATTACTATTGTTTTGACTACAAAGCTGAGGCCTGGCTTAGGCAGGATGTAGCAGTAAGCATGTGAACAGGTTTGCTCAGGAAGAAATACTATGTGTGATCCTGAGGTTATCCAACCTCATAGCACTGTGTACTTTATCTTCTGATAAAGCAAGCTCCACCAGCCCAGAGGAGACCAGCTGTCTTCAGAGCTCACAACCTGAAATTCAGCCTTTAACACTGTTTGGCCTTGGTTTTTTTTTAGTCACTTTAAGATTTAGTTCTGATGTCTTCAATGATTATGAGAAATACCCTGGGACTGTCTGAAGGAATTAGACAGCAAACTTAACACAGAAGTCTAACACCACTGAGGAATCAAGCCATTATGTGTCAAACCTGGAGGATGACAGGCTCAACTCACACATCTCAGGAAATCAATGAATTTTAATGGTGACAAGTCTGCAGTGTGTTACAACATGCTGCAGCCAGGACCCACTGGGTAGTTGCCTGCAAAGAATATTTCACCCTTCTATACTTCATATTCACTGCTCAAAGTCCTTTTCTGAATGACTATTTTACTTCCCTGGCTTCACCTGACCCACAGTCCATTCCCTCAGTCTGGTCTGCCTAAGAGATTTTCCTAAATTAAAAACAAATTCTTAAGAATATGAAAGATAATTAATCCCTATAAGCTCACAGTTCTTCATGGGTATTTTTCTCGGCTAACGATTTCCATTATCTTGAGAAAGCAATGCATTAATAAAACAACAATAAGAAAATGGAGCATATCAGAATTCATACAAAGAGAAATGAAGACTATTATAGTTCAACATATTAAAGAATTAAACATTAGAAGTTTTTCTGAAAAGAAAAAATGTAATGTGAGGAGATAAACAAGTTAGTCCTACAAGAATGGCCTGAGCCAAAGAATAAAATTCCAGTTTGAGTCCTGCATTTACTTCTGTGCATACAACAAGAAGGCTTGTGCTATTGAATTCAACAGATCCAGCGTTTCACAGTGTTTAACTCTCTCTGTGATGCTTAGTAAGTGAAATCTACTTTCTCTTCCTCTTACGTTGGGGCTGTTATGGCTGTTTTTAAAGACTGTTTATCTTTGAGAGCTCATTTTGCCTTCAGAGCCTCTGTTGACTTCACAGTTTGAGCACAACTACTCTGGCACTGCATTTTCATGAGGCTGCAGTGTGTATTCACTGAAGACGGGTTTGCTGTCAACTAGGTTATGTTTTTTTTTTCCCCTGCAACATTAGTCGAGCCAACAAAAGCTTTCTTCTGCAGCACAGCTCTATCAGCAAGGGAGTATGATTATTTTCACACTTGCAGCTGAAATAACTCTGCTGGCAAAACTCTGCGGTTCAGGTCAAGTCTGAAAAACAGCTGAGGGAGACTGTATGACTGATAATAGATAATACACACTCTGAAAGCCACTGCAAGTTATTTAGTTTCTTGGATTTAACAGGACATAACTGTCCCATGACAGGTTTTTGCTCTTCTTGATAATCCAGTTTCTGTGCAGTGTGCATAGCTGTGCTGGGTAGTAACAAGATAGAAACCATTATAATGAGTTAATACAGTTCCGTTTCCACAGTGAACATTTATGATCGTAACCAGTTCCCTCTAAGCTGCCAAAAAAAATCTCCCTGTTGTAAGCAACTTTACTACTCCATCATAAGCCCTATCATGGCAGCCACCCATGTGTACGAGACAGTCAGTGCTTCTTGAAGTGCTTCCCACAGGCACCTTTACACAGATTCTTCAGGCACAGGTGGTTCAGAGTCATCTCCAAGCTGGAAGCCATGCAAAGCTGCTGTCATGAGGCAAAGCTAATAACCCTTGTGAGAACTTATTATTCTGGGCCTCAACATGAGCTGAAACATTGGTGTGGCTTCCAGTTGACTTAGAATCTGATGAGAGTGTGCTCAAATCTGTTTGTAAAAGACTGTTGGGATGTTTGAATCTCTGGAGAATGGAATACTCACTGAAGCTTTCTCAATATACTTTCAGCATTCAGAGTTTAATAAAAATCAAGGGATCTGCCAGACATCTGGGTAGCCCTCTACCTATTTTGGGATTATTGCAATATAAGCAGCTGGAATAAATTCTAAGGCAGATGGAGATATAGATTCTATTAAAACCCCCTATTTCCAACTCTTTATGATTATGCACACTTTAGTTACCCACAATGACCATATCTGATGTTTGCATAATGCGATTGTCTTTGGAAATTTCAGCACAAATGGTTCAGACTTCCTTGAGAATAAACTCAGGGGATCATATCCTTCAGCCAACGGTAAAAAGTAGTCCTGCCAACCTTTGCATTGAATATTTTATTTTCTCCAGTCTGTAGTGCAGGAGTTTGATCTGTTTTGTAAGGTTAATTGGGAAGAGTTTTGCAACCTAGTGGAAAATCTTTTTAACTGACCAATAATAAAAAGTAGTCATTGATTGGACGTAATCATAAAGCCTGACTAGAAAACTAACTACAGTCCTTAGAGTATAGCATCATTGAGCAGACAAACTTTTGCAGCTCGTCAGGCTGGCCAAACTGCATGTGTGCTTCAAACAAAGGATTTGACTGCATCTTCTGCTCTCCTTGCTTTGGAGTGCAGACTTTGACTAGAACATTGAGAATCCAACTGTTCCCAGGAGAAAACTAATTTCATCTAATTTCAGTGATTTAAATCATAGAATTGAAGGCTGTAAAAACTATCAAAGTTAATTCTAAAAGACATTACTGAGAACTTTTCTTTACTGAAAAAATCTAGATGCATGTGTATCACTATAAAGCAATGGAAAGCACAGCAGTATCAGCAAGGTAGCAAAGTTCTAGGCTGCAGCAAGTGAGGATAAGCTTGAATGCAACAGCTATAGACACAGAAACAAAGACTTGGGGGGGGGAAAGGGGGAGAAGAAGAAAAAAATAACTGATCACTCCTGGAAGGCCTCAGGTACATAGGAATCTCCTGTGAGATACCCTAACCTCCAGTGCAAGCTCTTAAATGAGGTCTGTGAAGAGGTGGACCCTGGCTTCTCTTCTCTTTTTTCTCAGCTCCACCGTTGTAGACAAAACTCCCTTATTCTCCTCCACATCTCGCTAGAAAAAGGAGAGTCACAAGTTGTGACTGAGTAATTTTTGCCTCAAACACAGCTTGAGAGGAAAAAAGAAAAACTGCTTCTCCCAGGATCCCTCTGACAGAGGCAAGCTACAACTGAGACCGCAGCAAAAGCAAGGGCAGGAGTGCTGGTACCTGTCTGTGGGCCCAAGCAGCCGGGAGAAGTTGTCAATTACGACCTCTTGGTGACAGCGGATGAGGATGACCACTGCCTGGCACAGGAAGGGCATGAGCATGCTCTGCTGCGTGGATGATGTGCAGCTGCGCAGGATGTGGAGGATTGGTAGCACCTGAAAGAAGAAGGGGAGAAAGAACGACTTGCTGCATCCTTGATTCTGCAGGGCCTAGCCATGGACATTCAGCACATGAGCAGTGCCTGCTCCCTTAACATGCTGCCAAGGCCTAAGCCTAAATTTCACACCAGTCACCCTGTGAGTGCATTGATATAAGCTTGCTGATGACACAAAACTGGGAGGAGTGGTTGACACACTAGAAGGCTGTGCTGCCACCCACTGACACCTTGACAGGCTGGAGAATTGGGCAGGGAGAAATGTAATGAAATACAACAAGAGCAAGCATAGAGACTTGTGTCTAGGCAAGAACAATGCCAGGTACCAGTATACATTGGAGACCAATACAGGGGAAAAGGACCTGGGGGTCCTGGTAAACAGAAGGGTGACCATGAGCCAGCACTGCAAGAAGGCTAATGGCATCCTGGGGCATACAAGAAGGAACGTGGTTAGTAGGTGAAAAGAGGTTCTCCTCCCCCTCTACTCTGCACTGGTGAGACTCCATCTGGAGAACCGTGTCCAGTCCTGACACATTCCATTCAAGAAGGACAGGAAACTGATTGAGAGTGTCCAGCGCAGAGCCACAAGGATGATGAAGGGACTGGAGCTTCTCCCTTATGAGGAAAGGCTGAGGGAGCTGGGTGTCTTTAGCTTGAAGAGGAGGAGACTGAGATGTGGCTTCATTAATATTTATGCAAAGGGTGTGCATCAGAAGGATGGAGCCAGGTTCTCCTCAGTGACATTCAATGATAGGACAAGGGGTAATGGGTACAAGCTGGAACACAGGAGGTTCCACAAAAATATGAGGAAAAACTTCTTCATGGTGAGGTAACAGAACACTGGAATGGGCTGCCCAGAGAGATTGTGGGGTCTTTATCATGGTTTTGTGATTTTTGGTTTTTGGTATTCCACATCATAACATCATGTAGGGCACTGGGAGTTTAACTGTAAATGCTCAAGTTCTGGGTACCTGCCCGGAAGAGAAGAACTACATTCCCCAAGGGGCTTTGCGGTCACAGAGAGGAGATATAACTCCTGGCAAGGTCACCTGGACTGCACATCTCACCTCAGCGTTTTGGTGAGGCCTATTCCACCTTTCGGACATTCTCTCTCTCATTATATTTGATTGATTAGCTTCAATTCTAATTATATTGTATTATGGTGTGTTATCTTGCATTCCAAAAATATATTTAGTAAATTAGTTTGTTTCTCCTCAGATAGTTGCCGCTGTTTTTAATTACCTTGGGGTCCCCTGTTCCCTTTTTCCGAAGGTGCGGATTTTGCGAATCCCTCCACCCCGCTAGTCACAGAACTGGGCTGAACCAGCCCGTAAACCATTGACAGTCTTCTTCTCTGGAGACATTCAAAACCTGCTTGGACGTGTTCCTGTGTGACCTAATCAAGGCACTGCTGCTAAGGCAGGGGGATTAGACTAGATGATCTTTCAAGGTTCCTTCCAAACCCTGACATTTGGTGATCCTGTGGTTCAGCAAGTGGTATGCAGAAGAGACAGCAGCTATTAAAATGAAGACATGGGGAAAAAATCATCTTTACTTTTTAGCCAGGATTCTGGCATTTAATTTTTTAAAATAAATAATACATTATTAAGCTCTCTTCTCTTCTCTTCTCTTCTCTTCTCTTCTCTTCTCTTCTCTTCTCTTCTCTTCTCTTCTCTTCTCTTCTCTTCTCTTCTCTTCTCTTCTCTTCTCTTCTCTTCTCTTCTCCTCTCCTCTCCTCTCCTCTCCTCTCCTCTCCTCTCCTCTCCTCTCTTCCCCTTTCCTCTACTTTCCTCTCCTTCCCCTTTTCCTTCCCCTGTCCTTCCCATTTTTCTCTTCTTATTTCCCTCTCCCCTCCCTTCCCCTCTCTTCCCCTTCCCTTCCCTTCCCTCCCCCTCCTCTCCTCTCCTCTCCTTTCCTCTCCTCTCTTCCCATTTCTTTTCCTTTCTTCACTTTTCTCTTCCCTTCCCTTCCCTTCTCTTCCCTTCCCTTCCCCTTTTCTTTCCCTTGTCCTTCCCATTTTCCTCCGCTTCGTGTTTCCCTCTCCCATCCCCTCCCCTCCCCTTTCCTCCTCTTCTCTCCTCTATTCTCTTCTCTCATCTTCTCTCCCTTTTTCCTTCCCTTTTTCCTTCCCTTCTCCTTTCCCTCTCCTTTCCCTCTTCTCTCCTCTCCTCTCCTCTCATCTCCTCTCCTCTCCTTTCTCTCTTTGTTTCTTCTTTTCCTTTTTTCTCTTCCTTTCTGTTTCTTCTTTTCCTTCTTTCTCTTCCTTTATTCACTCTTCCCTTCCCTTCCCTTCTCTGCTCTTCTCTGCTTTTCTCTTCTCTTTTTTCTTCTATCGGCTCCACCGCTGTAGACAAAACTCCCTTATTCTCCTCCACATCTCGCTAGAAAAAGGAGAGTCACAAGTTGTGACTGAGTAATTTTTGCCTCAAACACAGCTTGAGAGGAAAAAAGAAAAACTGCTTCCTCCCGAGATCCCTCTGACAGAGGCAAGCTACAACTGGGACCACAGCAAAAGCAAAGGCGGGAATGCCAATACCTGTCTGTGGGCCCAAGCAGCCGGGAGAAGTTGTCAATTACGACCTCTTGGTGACAGCGGATGAGGATGACCACTGCCTGGCACAGGAAGGGCATGAGCATGCTCTGCTGCGTGGATGATGTGCAGCTGCGCAGGATGTGGAGGATTGGTAGCACCTGAAAGAAGAAGGGGAGAAAGAATGACTTGCTGCATCCTTGATTCTGCAGGGCTTAGCCATGGACATTCAGCACATGAGCCTGCTCCCTTAACATGCTGCCAAGGTCTAAGCCTAAATTGCATGCCAGCTACCTTGTCCAAGCCCTGGCTCTGCACTCAGGCTCTGCTTCTTTAGCACAAGAGGCAAATGGCACAAGGCATAGTGCAACAGCCAGAGGAAGTCCAAGACACATGAAAGAAAGTCTCTTACATCCCGACAGATGTCCTTCCTGTACATCTGCAGAAAGGTGGTCATCCACTTCCCAGCTGCACGCACGCGCATTCCTTTGCCTTTCCGCAAGGTCTCCTTGATGGCCATCAGGAAGTCAACGGTGCGTTCCAGAGAGAAGTTTCTGCACACGATCTGCAGAGAAAAGAGAAGCAGGAGAGATCTCATCACTACTCTGCGGCAGCTCTTCAAAACAGAAAGGAGTCTTGAGGGCATTTTGTTCAGCAGCTTGCCAGTAATTCAGGAGGCAATCACAATGCTCCTGCCCTCCGTATCCTGCTATTTATATGGAAGGTGGTTGAGCCTTCTCTCAGCTTCTCCACCCATGGTATTTGCTTACAAAGCCTACCTCCCAGCAGCCACAGTCACATACACACACACACACACACACACACGTCATGGAATCGCTCCTTGCACAGGGCACCTGACGGCCAGAGAGAGCTCAGAGCCTCCTGCTACTTGCTGAGGAAAGCAGTCTCCAGGTAACAGCTCATTCTGGAAATGGCGTGAGAGGCTGGGGGCAGCATAGGGTCGTGCAGAAGCCTACGCACTGAGATCCCACCACCCCTTTTTGGGTCCACTTACCCTTGCCAGTTTGGATGAGGTCTGGAGCTGAGAGACGGTGCTGCAGTCACTCAGCCCCTCAGACAGGCTCCTGATGTCTCCCGTCTCAGTGACTCTGTTGGCCGCCTTGGCTGGAAAGACACAGGGAGAAAAGGGAAGTCATGCTTCTGGAAACAGAACTGCTTTCCATGGGGAGAGACAGAGGACAGGGTGGGGACAAGAAGAGAGCTGTGCACAGTGCATCTCCCTCCTGTAAACAGGGCCCAGCCCATGGGGCTCTGGTAGTGCTGCAGAGGAGAGCACAGGGCTGGTGCACCCCGCTCTACTCACCTTGGATTCGGAGAAGGGAGATCAGGCAGGTGGCGGCCAACTGGCGGGATGTGGGCATGGGGTCACACGTCAGCGGAGCCAGCAATCCCACCAAGGAGCCAAAGTTCTCGCAGGCATCTCCTCTCTGCAGTGGCGAGAGGCAGGAACAAAGCTGTAGGCAGCCCCAGGTCTCCCTAGCTTCTTCTGCCTGTGCCTTCCCCATGCCATGACACAGCATGCACAGCTGGGCAGAGCTCGCCTTCCAGCTCAGGGGCACTGGGGAGGGAGCAGGGAGCATGCAGTGGGGCTCTTTACTCACCGGAAGCTCTTCACAAGCAGCCAGCAGCTGGGAGCAGGTCTGCAGGGCCCTCTTGCGCTCCCACACATTGTTTGAGGTCACTGATCTCTGCAGAACCTGGAGCAGAGCATCTGTCTCACCGTGGACATCTTTCCCTTCCTGCCATTCCTCTCCCTGTTCCTCTTTTCCCAACAGTTTCCCTCAGGGCTGCCCTGTGGCTCCACGCAGTCCCCTGCCTCACTGAGCACTGACACTGCTGCTCCCATTCTCTGCAGACACTCCTGCCTCCTAACCCAGGAGCTTTTCCTCAGCCTGCCAGGGGCTGGCTCCTGCCTTTCCCCCTGCAGGGCCCATTTCTCCGCCCATTTCTCAGCTCACAGTGAGCTGGCCCATTAGCAGGAGATTATTCCCCCTTTGATCATCCTCTCAGTCCCCACATCTCTGTCCCTGCTATGGACAGGCACCATGCTTTCTCCCTTGCCCCACACATACTCACATAGACTATGTTCTGGAAGAAGCCACGGGTGGTCTCTGTCTCGAGCAGGATCACCATGAGCCGGCCCAGAGCTTTCAACGATGTTTGCAGAAGCTGAAAGCAGGAGAGGGGATTCAGGTGTGGCATCATGGCTGCTGCCAGAGCATCGGTCGTGTGTGCTGAGGTAGGGTTCCGACGCAGAGATGGCTGGGAAAGTTACGGCAAGTTACCTGCAGGTACTGTGCTGCTTGATGTGATTCCCTGATCTTCAGCATCATCTCCGCTGAAGGGTGTGACACAATGTTCTTGCAGCACAGAGTCAACATTTCACGTACATCTTTGCTTCCTAAAGAGGGCTTCAACTTGCTGATAGGAGGAAAAAAGGAAGAGAAAACAGAAAGGGCTTTTACCACTGCTCTCCAGACTGGATCAGACAACATCCGAGATTCTCATAATCAACAGCTGCAAAGCCAACACCCCCAGCCTGTGCTGCTGGAGTAGCGCCCGCCTCCTCCCTGGCAGTAGTGAACCACCTCCTGCTCTGAAGGGAAGAAGGCCCCAGGTCTCCCTTCTCTTCGCTGCCAGGGGACAGGAGCACCAGGCCTTTCTCCCTGCCCAGAATCTCAGCTTCACTAGCCACAGCAGCCCAGCCATCTCTCTTAAAGATGCGGCTCCTCACCCCCTCCAGGCTTTCAGCAGCTACCCAGAAGGGGGACCACCATCCTGCCTTGCAACCCTAGTGGCTCCCGCCCTTACCTCAACTGCTCCAGGGCCAGAATCACCTTCAGGGGCACTGGGGATACAGGGGTGCCCAAGTAATACTTCTTCAGCAAGTCCTGCAAGTACCAGAGAGACAAAGTGGGCAAGGGGCACGCAAGAGTTCTTCTGCCTGGCCCAGAGACAGAAACAACTGCCACACACCAGCCCCATTGCTTCCACATTTTCCATGGAAGCACTGCAGGATGCAGCAGCTCCACAGCTGGTAGACCTAGACTGCTGCCAGCCGCTGCCTGCCAGCTCCCAAGGTCCCCACCAGCTGGAGAGTATGGCTGAGGGAAACCTGCATGGCTCCAGGGAAGCGAGCCTCACAGCACAGCCCAGAACTCCTCTGCAGAGAGCCCTGGCTCTAGGCACTCACCATCAGAATCTCCATCAGCTTGCTCTTCAAGGAGGGGTTAAAGAAGGCGGAGCCACCCACAGCATGGAAGGCAGAGCTGAAGTCAGTGATGCTCTGCACCAGTGCAAGCTTGCTCTGCAAGTCCTGAGGCCCAAGAGAGAAGAACATTATTTGAACTGTGGGAAGGGCCAAGGGCTGAAGGGGGGGACACGTGGGGGCAAGGCTAAGGGAAGGACTTGTATCTTCATCTAGGCACAAACCGTTCCCCAAGGGATCTTTGGAAAGAGAAGGCCCATCTCAGTATCCCCCCACGTGGAGGGGCTGCAGCTGGGTGCTCAGACACCCTGTCACGCTTCGAGCTCTCACCCGGCAGCTGCAGCTGTACAGCAGCAGGATGTTGCCCACGATGTCTCCCTCCAGGCGGGCAAGCAGCTGTTCCTTGGAGGCTTGCAGTGCCAAGCTGCCATGGGCGAGGATGAGAGCTCTGCGTGTAGCATGAGCTCTCTTGCTGTCCAGCTCCACCTGTGTGGGGAGAAATGCTTTGAAACAATCGCTCAGCAGCCTCCAGTCACCCACAAGGCACCTGGGCTCCCAAGGCAGCAGCTGCTGTGAAAATTGGCGTAAGAAAGCCAACATGGAAACCCGTAATGATTCACCTTCTTGCGCTTGGAAATCCTTCCATTCTGGCCTTTGCACAGCCTGGACGCAAACATGGTGAGTGTGTCCAGGACTGTGTGGAAGTTGCTCTCAGCAGCATGGCTGAGAAGAGAGATCATTCCCTGCAAAAAAAAAAAAGGGGGGGGGGGGGGGAAAGTTGGCACAGGCTTGAACCTACTGGCACGGCCAGCCACAGTGACCAGACTGGTCCTTGCCTGGAGGAAACGACAGCACTGAGGAGATCGAAAGGCCCGGAGCAGGGCCAGGGGAAGCCCTCTGCCCCAGGGACAGAGCGGGGATGCTCGCAGGAGCTGGCTGGGAGGAGAGCTCACCTGGGCCTCAGATGTCTCCTCTGCGTTTGCTTCCTCCATGTGCTGCAGCAGCCTCTCTTGGATGTGGAGGACTTCCTTACAAGCTCCCAGAACTGTCCCCAGGGCCTTGTACAGGAAAGACTGCATGGGAAGGGAAGGAATGGGAAGGAAGAAGCTGAGATGTGGCAGCAGCCTGACCTGCTGGGAGAGGGCCAGGTGGGAAGGACCCATGCTCGGTGGGAGTTGCTGAGAGCAGAGCACCAGCTGCAGCCCCAGCCCCAGTTGGGCACCACTGGGTAGAGCCAGGGGGAACTCACCTTTTCTCCAGAGCTGCTGGGGGAGCTGCTCAGCCGCCGGCTCAGCTCGCAGCTCAGGGCCTTGGTCCAGGCCTCATCCTCCACAATGTCCAGCGATGCCCTCAGGAACTGTTGGAGAACAGGAAAAGACAATGTTCCCTTGCCCTTTGCCTCTTCCCACATTCCCAAGTTGCCGCAGCCTTCTGGGACCAGCTTCCTCCAGCATTCCCTCCCTTAAAGCTGCCTGCCACTCTTCTCCTTAGACCACCCTTGGGCTTGGGACAAAGAGGAAGAGGCAGCGCCACAAAGGCGTGCAGCCGCTCCACAGCAGCTTTTGAGAGGCTGTTCCTGTCCCTGTGTGGTGGCTCAAATGGGAGCAGGGCTCCTTGTGGCAGGCAAGCACTTCTCTGCACCATGTCTCCCCGCAGTGCTGTACCTTTAGCAGACGGTGCTCCCATTCTGCTGAGTCTGCGAAGCTCTCATCTTTCCCTGCACAGCAACAAGAAGCAAAAGAGCCTTACTTGGAATCAAACCACAAAAGAAGAGCTGCAGCAAACCTGGCTTGGCTGGGGCACTTGGCACTGCCAAGCTGGGACCTGCACCCCCTCCACAGTGACCTGTCCCTCCCCACAAACACTGTCCCAACAGGGGCACGGAACTGCTCCAACACTGCTGTCCAAGGGGAAGTGAAGGGCCCTGGAATGGGCAGATCTCTGAGGGGAAAGGTCCCCCAGCCTCACTGCTGTCTCCCTGGAATGGGAACAGCAGCAGAGCAAGCACTGGGCCACAGGCAACACTTCCCCTCTGCCACGCTGCAGAGCTGCGTTTTCACTCCCCCCTTCCATGCCTCTATCCCTGCCTTCCCACCAGTGCTTTACCTTTAAGGCACTGCAGCAGCAGGGGGATTTCAGCAGCCCACATGGCCCCCACAGCTCTGTGGATCTTGCTGTGGAGGTTTTGCATGAGCAGCAAGGCAGCGGCTTGGAGTTCGCTGCCTGCAAAAGGGCTCCCTGCCACCACCTGAGCAAGAGCAAGGAGAAGCAGGGTCATTTCTGCAGCAAGGACAGCAGCTTCCTCCAGGAGAGAAGCAGCTTGGCTGGAGGGCAAGGAGCAGCCAGCAGCTTTGCCCATGGTGCTGCAAGCCTGGTTAGAGAACAGCATCACCAGGGGTGAGGCGGGCACTGGCATGCCCGGCCATGCTGCTTCCTCCTCAGGGGTCATGGTACTGGCCTCTGGAGCATCTACTCACCAGCAGACGTGCCAGCAGTATCTGGGGAGTCAGCAGTGGGCCTGCAGGGAGAAAGAAGTGCTGAGTGAGATGCAGACATGCCATGCCCTGCCATGTGCACCTCTGCCGTCCCTTCTGGGTGCTAACAGGTCAGCAGAGCTCACTGGGGGAGTTTCTGCTGCTACCTTGAAACATGGAGCTGAGGAAGTGGGGATCCAGTTCTTCCATGTCCCGCACCATCAGGTCCCCTCTCTCAGCCAGGGCTTGGATGCAGTGGGAGACTGGGATAAGCATGCCGGTGTACTCGGCTGGCACCACGTACAGCAGCAGCCGTGGCCACAGGAGCTGTAGGGAACGAGGCAGTTGAGCGTGTCAGCATTCCTGCCTCCACTCAGAGATGAAGAGGACTCTGAATTTCCCTGAGTCTTGTGTGCTTCAGAGCACGTTGGAGGACAGGCCTGGGGTGTTGCAAGGGGACAAGGAACACATGGTGCGAAGGCAAGGAGTGGCAGCAGGGCAGAGTGTGACTTACTTTGGTCATCCCACTCGCAGAGACATCTAGTGACCCCAGGATGTCCATACACAGCTGTTGGAGAGCGCCTTCTTCCTGGGCTTCCTGGGCAGAAAGGACTCCGGCTGCCTGCACAACAATGGTGTTGAAGCACCGGTTACACTCAGTTCTCAGGAGCCTCTCAGGAGGCTCAGGTGTGGCCCCACCCTTGCTTCTGTGCCAGCCTCTGAGCAGCACGGGTCTTCCAAAGGAAGATGCTGCCCACTGTCCTTACCCTTCTTCTCGTGGTGCGGCTGAACTCACTGAAGATGTGCCCCACCACATCCCAGGCTGAGCAGCTCCAGGTGTCAGTGCTGAGCAGATCCTTGATGAAGTGCAGAATGGCCCTCCTCACCTGCCAGGGATCAATTGTGGATTTGATTTTCCTGCTCAGAAGGCAAAGGGAAGCCACCTGCTCATTGGGGCAGCCCTTTGGGCATGAGCATAGACAACAAGAGCAGAGAAGAAGCCTTGGCTCCTGAGGTGAGGGCCAGGCCCTAGCACCAGGCTATGCACTTTCCATGGACAGTACAGGGACCTGACTGCTCCACTCTGCCTGCTCTCCCCACAGGAGCCATTGCAACCCTGTTGTCAATGCCCCGGCACCTCCCTGGTCCCACCCAAGCCCTGCCCCTGTTGGCATCAGCATTGCCACTCCAGAGTGCTTTCCTTTCCCAAATCAGCTCACCTGGCTCCTGGGGTCACTGCACACACACTGCAGGGCCTCTGCAACCTGGGCCAGCTTCTCTGTCATTGCAGGCTCTGCAAGAGATGCACAGAAGCATGCGTGGAGGCACAATCCAGATGGCAAAAGGGACCCCTGGAAGTCCCGACCCGTGATACTGACCATCAGAGCGAGCCAGAGCACCGAGCAAACCGAGGGCTGCCACGCATCCAGCCTCCCTCTCACTGCCCAGCTGCGACTGCAGAAACAGGACTGTTTCCTCTGGGCAGATTTGGGCTGCAGGAAGGAAATCCCACGCTGAGTTAGCGAGCGACTTGTGCCCATTTGTGAGGTTTGAGAGAGAGGATTTGGCCAGGGCACCGCCAAGCATCACCAAATCTCCTCTCCTTACCCTGCAGCAGGATGCAGTGGGTCAGCTCTGCTCTGTCAGCCTCTCTTTGCTGTTTGGTGTCATCAGAGAGCTGTGGGAACAAGGTACATTTGAGAAAATCATATCAGTACTGAGGATGGAAAAGAAACTGTGCTGCCAGCTCTTATCTCTCTTGGTACTCTTGGGAGAAGGACATGCAGACAAAACACAGCCCACCCCACAGCATCCCTGGGGCACACGCACAGCCCTGGAGCAGCCACAGGCATGCAGGAGCTAAGGCTGAGCAGCTGTCAGAAGCTCAGAGCTTTGCAGTCCTTCTGAGACTTAGCCAACTGCTAAGGGAATCTGCTGTGTGCACAAGGATTGGCTCCCCTTACCTGGTAGAACACGGCTCTGGTGATGGCCAGAAACTTGTCCTTGGGGATGACAGATTGAACTTCCTCTAAGGTGTCCAGGAACATATGAAGGCTCTGCAAGAGACCAGGAGATGAAGAAAGGGCTGAAGCCACACCTAGCCACTTGGGAACAGAGAAACTGATTCCCAGTGGTTTGTCTGCTGGGAAAAGCTCCCGCACAGGCGCACAGGCATTCTTGTTTGTCCCCTCCTCCTAGCAGCACCAAGAGAGTCCCTGCTCTCCACCGAGCCCTGTTCGGGCATCGTTTGCAGGCATTTCCCACCCAGCAGCCCTCTTCACCCCCATCAGATGAAACTGGACATGGTCCCCCTGGCTGTTAGCACACAGCTCCTCAGGCACTCAGAGCCCCATGGTGGTGAAGCCTCCCATTCCCAGGATGCACCCCAGTGATTCCTGGGTCCGTTCTGGCTCCTGTCTGGGTTGTTCCTTCCTTGACTGAAGAACTCAGGAAGCCTCAGACCTCCCTTGAACACCTATTCCTCTTTTCTCCAAGGGCTCCCAGCCTCCTCCCTGCATCCCACTGACCCCTTGTGGCACTTGCATGGGCCCCACATCCACACAGCCCTGCACAACATCTCACCTTGGTCACCCTGGAGGGGTCTTGGACCTCCTGATACTGGTGCACGAGCCAGAGGAGGTGCTCCCAGACATGCTCTCGGGGCAGCTCCTCTTGCAGGAGGACAGTCATCATGTCAGCCACAGCCCCAAGGACGGCCTGTTTGTCCTGGAGAGGGATGGCAGAGGCCAGGCATCAAAGGTCTGCCCTTCCTACAGAGAGGGCTTTCTCTTTCCCTTCCCCTTCCCCATTCCCCTGTGCCCAGCAGGAGATGGCCTCGCTCTGGAGGGCAGGCAGGTTTTCCCCACACCCTCATCCCCAGCTCTCCCTGCCACAATGCTGTGACATGCAGCTGTTTCCTGGCAGGGAGATCCAGCCCTGAGAACAAATCCTGAGAACAAAGGGCACTTTGCAGAGCGAGCCATTGCCCTCTCGTCACCCCTCTGCTCTCAGCCTGCTGGGCACAGACAGAACTACTGACATGGATGTGCCCATTGCTATCCCAGGCTGGGAATGAAGCAGTGCTCACCTTTTCCTCCTCGCAGTCCTGCCAGTTGTTCAGAACAGAGCAGAAGAGCTGGTAAAGATTCTCATGAATCTGCTCTTTTTCCGTGGCAGGCCAGGAGCATTGCTTTCCAGAGTACAAGTGAACCTTGACTCCTTCCAACCATTGTTTCACAACTGAAAATAACAAAAGAAAACAAACAAAAAAAATGAATAATTAATTACAAAAAAAAAAAAAAAAAAAAAAGAAAGAAAGAAAAGGGAGCCTGCAAGAGTCTGCAGCAGGGTGAGGTGCAAGGGCTGTCCCAAACCCCCCGCTCTGGGGCCAGCACTCACCAGCACAAGCAATGCGAAGGGTCTGGCCGCTCCTCACCTGGCCCACCAGACTGCGCAGGCCAGCCAGCGTCAGCCATACAAAGGAGATGCACTGTGGAGCTGCAGAGAGGAAGGAGAGGGGTACGGTCAGAGCCTCAGCAGGGAGGGAGGAGAGGCTGCAGCCCTGCATCCCCCAGCTCTATGCAGATCATGTGCAAGGGGAGAGACCCCTTTGCCCAGTTGTCATAGGCATCAGGAGGCTGAGGGCACTCTACCATAGGTGCTGAACAGTTTGCTCAGGGTCACAAGCACAGAGTCCTTGGACATCTCCCGTGTGGCCTTCAGGTGGCCCTGGAGCTCGGCCATCACCAAGCTGAAGTGTGTCCGGGCCAGAGCCACCAGGACATTGCTGGCAGCCATCCTCACGCCGTCCGTCACGCCCTGAAAAAGAGTCACTGGTGACACACGGCACAGGAGACTGCCCGAGGCCTTCCCTTGGAAGGGCTCAGCCACCGCCGTCTGCCAGCACAACACCAGTGCGGGCAGGCGGCTCCCTTTGCCTTCGGGAGTGACCCCTCACCTGGGCTGCTGTCAGGTCCTGGGACACCTCTGCCAGCAGCCGGTTCACGACTCCGCACGGCGGGCGGCTGTCACCTTCCCACAGGACGTGCTCCAGCTCGCAGTACGCCTGCGCTCGGTCACCCTGGGGACAGGGATAGGTCACGTTTTGCCCTTGTTCCCGGGGAGCCGCCCGCTGCCACCCATCGCTATGCCGATGAGCTGCCGGGGCCTGGCACTCACGGGACAAGAACCAGGGCAAGGACCGATGGTTGGACGTCCCCAGCTCACCTCCTGGTCTTGCAGGCGCTGTAGCAGTAAATTCACGGCACAGACAGGGACAGGGCATTCCACCCTGCCTCTCTCCCTGCGACGTGTACATCTGGGCATGCAGCCCACACAGGCAAAGAGACCTGGAAGGAAAGAGCAGAGCAGCTGTCACTGGTGTTGCTTGGAGCCAGGGCCGAGCATCCGGCTAGCTCTGGGAGGAATGCTCCTCCAGCCCCACGGTGTGGGGTAGGCTGTGCTGGCACATGTGTGGTTGGCGGGGAGAGGGGAGAGAGCCTTCCCCTTGCTGGGGTACTGGGGAAACCATGGTGGGTGGCTGCACTCAGCAGAGCAAGAACAGTGCTGCTGGCACATCCTAAAGAGACACTGGTGGCACACACGTGCTCGAGCAGCGTCACGGTGTCCAGGAGGGACCTCACCTCGAAGGGCTCTCAGCCGCTCCATCACAGCAGGATGTCTCCAGATAGACACAAAGCTCTCTCTGGGTTCACTTCCTGCGCGTCCCACAAGCAGACTGAGCCACCGCTCCCACCGCTGCCACAGGGGTGAAAGCGACAACTGTGACATCACAGCAAGGAGTGCCACCTCACAGAGAATGATGTGCCCTGGGCTGGGTCCTATGATTCTGTGATGATCATACACTATGATCATCTCATGTGTCCATGGAACTGCCCTCTATATTTAAGTCTCAAAGTCAGAAAAATTTTTTCTTTCAGTATTATTTGATAAGTGTTTTTCCAAGTGCCTTTGAGGTACAGATTTCTACAAACACTTTGAGATCAATTCTGTGCCTAAGTTTCATTTCTAAACATTTTTAGAACAAATACATATGGGAAGAACAGAAAATAATAGCAGTTTTGTAATGCATATATGTAACTTCAATTAAAAATAACTTTCTGTGTTGGTATCTGTTCGTGTAAAGGCTAAAGGCAGCTTAGAATAAACAGATCAGTTTGTTTATATTAATTGTGTGGCACAAAGTGAATCTAGGATGAATAATGGAAAAATACTTTTCATGTCTTCCACTACAATAACTTCAGAAGTCACCTGTAACACTTTTCTTTTCCTTAATAATATAAATATTAAACTGATATCAGTCTCAACCTTTTATTTTTCAAAAGTCATGATTTGTGTGACTCAAACTGAAATCATTAGGCAAATGCAGCTGTGGTATGAATTTTATAAATAGTTCTCAAATGAATTCCAGTTTTACCTTATCTTAATACAAATGCTCTCAAGAATATCTCATATTTGGAAAGAATCCAACTCATGAACAAATGTAGTGATTTTAGATCACTATTCAATTGCAAAAAAATCACTTGCTATTTACTTATTTAAAACATTCCATCTTGCATTTAATAATCGTATATGTATGATTACTCAAAGGAAAGCAATAACACAACAGTAATAGGAACTATACTATACGAAATCATGGAATGAAATTTATCTTTACAATATCTGTTTAATTGAGATTCTATACAAACCACTTCAGAAAGCAATACAAAACATTCATTTTTCCAGTCAAATTGGAATTTGTCCTTACCTATTGCATTACTGCTGACAAACAAGACACAGTAAAACTGCAACTATGGAAACATTCAAATGTCTGTTTACTTCTCTTGATTGAGACTTATTAATAATTCTAAAAATGAAAGCTGGTGGAGACTATTGATTATGCAGAATATAAAATCTGATTTCATAACCACATACAGAATGTTAAGAAAAAAACATGCAATAGCATAAAATACGATCTTCATTTTGACAGGTGACATGACGAGGGGAAATGGCCTCAAGTTGTGCCAGGGTTTGATGTAGCACAGGGTTGTTAGAGTTAGGGTTGTATGGTTCGGTTGTGGTTGGACTCGATGATCTTTTCCAGCCTGAGCAATTCTATGATTCTATGACTCAGTGATTCTATATAGTGAATTTGGTAAAATCACAAGTAACTTGAAGACAAATACTTCTTGTTTCCTTAGCTTCCAAATTCAGATACAGTATCTGATTGTACAGCAATATATAGTTTTGAATTTTTTCCTTTATGTAGTAAAAATGTTGTGGGTTTTTGTTTTTGTTTTTCCAAATACTTAGGATCAAATACTTTTTCTAACATGTTTTAAGTGCATGACTGCTTCCCTCTTTGTTGGAGAAGTCTGACGTTTTGCTAGCCCTAAGTTTGAAAGGGCAACTTCCTAAGTGAAATGTAACAGTTGACAGTAATATAGACTAACAGAAGGCTGGGAGGCAAAATAAAATGTTCTTTCACAAAACTGACTGTGAATGTTTATGAAAATTTGTTTCACTTAGCACTGCAACAGAAAAGTTCTATATTAAACCACCAGATTTGCACCAAGGATACTGCATGTAATAGTAAAGGGCTAGGAAAGCCCAGCTGTCTGTTTTCAAGTCTGCAGATGAAAATAATCTAAGTTCACAAAGTTTGTTTCTGGGCAGGAGGCTCCCAAAAGCAGAAAGCCTCTACTACACGGTACAACATGCTGCTCACAGGAGTTGTTAATAAAATTGACTGGCTATCTAATTCATCAGCATCGTACATGGAAATAGCTAATTAATGACATGCAATATTACATGGCTCTATCATGTATCTCCATGGCCATTTTTCTCCCCACACTTCTCTTATCACCTCACTGAAAGATGCAGTGACATTAAAGATTGATGAGGTTGCCTTCCAGAGATACCTGACACCCTCTTTCTGCAGCTTTTATTTGGTACAAACGCTCTTCACAGACAAGACACTGAGAATTTAGTTTCACCTATCAGATCTGGTTCAGAATTCCATTTAATAAGTACAATTAGTAAGCTAGTAAGATTTAAATGGAGAGATTCTTGCAGCCAAGAGACTTCAATACACCAAAGGCAAAGCAGATAAAGCAATAAAGATCCTCTAGACTCTCCCAAGCAATAGAAATACATCTCTCTCCATAAGTAGGTGATGATAGGTGAAAAGAATTAAAAATAAGGAAAAAAAATATATATATTAAAAGGAAACATTTGAATAATAATTATTTTCAGTGTGAATCATCAGCTTTGCATTTTCTTAGCAGAAAAATTGAAGCATCTGGAAACATTTAGGGAAAGATCACACTCAGGTCATGTGCTGTTTTATCTTTTTGACAACTACTGTTTTATAATAAACAGGAGGCATTGCTTCGTGTTTTTTGGTTGTTTGGTGTCATTTGATTTGGGTTTGGGTTTTTTTTTGCTTGCTTATTTTTAAGAAAGCAACATTTGTTTGGCATTTATGCTGCCAAAAGATCAAGATACTATGTGAAATATAGATACTATGTGAAACATAGATACTATGTGAAAAGCAATTTTTTTTTTTTATGCAGAATAGCCTTACTACTCTCCTACTCTCCTGTCAGTCATGGAGATGCAAACAATGGAATGCTTTTCAGTATATCTTATAGCTCCCTCCATTGGCTACATCTCCAGTAGGATCATGAGATATATAAAAAAAGATCTTTCTCAGGGATGGATATTAGCAAATGAATGCAATGTGATGAAGAGTGTATCGTTACAAAAAAAAAAAAAAAAAAAAAAAAACCTTAAAAAAAAACCTTTAATATTAAATCTGCTTTCACTTCTGCTCCTGACCACAAATCAATGATTTGCTAATATGACTGCTAGCTATGTAGAAACAAGGTAGCATTACTCAAACAGGAATTGTCCTCTTTTGTCATTCTCCAGTTTCCTCAGATATCCAGAAACAATAGCTAAACATTTCAACATAATCTGTGAATGAATACATGTAACTCACTAGCTCTTTATAATACTAAGAAGGATAAGCCTCAGAGCCAAAGCAAATGATTACATTGCTGATGCTGATACAGAAGCTGAAACGTGATTTCATGCAGGCTTGGGTGCAGTGAACTGAAAGCCTCTTACATGTTTACTCATTTATAGCAGGAGTTAGCACCTCACTGGGGGGGCCTTTGCTTGATTTCTTTACCAACAGTAACAGTCACATGTTTTCTGACATTAAAATTTCTTTCAGTGCTCCTTTCTAACCACTCAGTTAGATTAGTCATAGATGCTGTAAAACAATTACTAATTTAACCTGAAGTCCAGCATGGACACAACTTTAGATGTCTGGGACTAGAATGCCCAGGGCCCAGCCTGGATAAGACTTCTCTGAGCATTCCCTTCTCCAAGCTGCACTATTGCAGCTCTCTCAGCCTCTCCCCAAATGACAGAGACTTCAGTTCCTCAGTCATCTTAGTGGCCATTCACTAGACAGTTCAGTAAGGTTATGTCTCCCTTGTAGTGGGGAGAACAGAGCTGGACCCAGCATTCTACATGTGTCTCACCAGCATTGAGCTGCAGGGAAGGATCACTTCCCTCAACTATCTGTTCTGCCTAATGCAGCTCAGGATGCTGTTGGTCTCTTTTGCCACGAGGATTTGCCTGGTTCATGATCAGCTTGATGTTCAACTGGGACTTCCAGCTTCTTTTATGCAAGATGCTTTCCAAGAGGTTGAGCCCCAGCACGTATTGTTATTTCTTCTCAGGGCCAGGACTTGTCATCTGCCTTTCTTCAACTCTATCAAAACTATGTTGGCCATCCCTCTGTTCTATCAAAGTCCCTCTGAATAGCAACACATTCATCAAAGCAACACATTCAATCAAAAACTTAACCCGAGAGACCTGTTCTTCTGTCCAGAAAAGAAGTGGAGTCTTCTAACAAGTCCTGTTCTTTAGCAGAATTATAGCACAATAGAGGATGGTGCCCTGGAGGACTGTGAAGAATAAATATAGTCTTCCTTAGACTTGCTTACAATCAGAAGGCATACGGTGTTGCATCTTATAAGACATTATTGGTGGAATTCTAACAGCAAGAAGTAATGAAGTGCAAAGTAAAGCCAATTTTCAGTCATTTGAATTTATAAGGATCTTATATTTGGGATACTTGCCTTTTTTTGTATACTTATCTTGTCATTAAATGTGTGTGTGGAATATATATTACAAATAGCATAACAGACTATGGGAGAAAAGAATGTATTGCAAGGATGTCATTTTGTTGAAGTGTTTTGGAGGACACTGGAAACCGCAGAAAAGAAATGTGAGTTGCCTGTGATGTTACAGGGATGCTGAGATTGCTAGAATAGCCCTGATATGCATAGATGCTTATTTATTTTTTATATCAAATGGACTTTTAAAAGCTTTTTGTGGTGCTGTAAAATGAAAAGTCATTCATCTATTTCCTACTCTTCCTGTCTTCTTAACCATGCAGAAATATATTCCAAACTCACAGGGCAGAGTAATAGCTGCGTGAATTTAAAATCACTTAATTTTCACAGATATAATGGGAACTGGAATTTTCCTAAAAGTTGTTAGATTCTCATTTAAGAATGGGATTCTTCCATGAGCTATTTGTTTTTCTGCCAGGATGTTAGCTTGGATATTCTCATATTCTATTCCAGTGAGAAACAAAGTTACTCAGAAGACCTGTACAGAAAATTGCTTATTATGTTGCCCCACGAAGAACGTATCATTTTTAGTTTCAAGATTTACCACTGTCTTAAATAACTTGCAGATTCATGCCCTGCAACACTGGGGTTCTGTAATAACTTTCGCATAAGGAAGAACTGCAGAACTAATGCACTCAGTTTGTTTTTATACATTTCCTTTTCTTAGTTTTTCTTTCTGTTTGCATTTCTGCTAGCACTACAGAAGAAATTAAGAGAGACAAAAAGCTCAGAATCAGAAAAAAAAAAAAAGTGTGCCATGTTCATAAATCATGCGGAGGCCACAAATCAAACTGAAATGGACGCAACAAAACGATAGTATAGGTCTCACACGCAGTCTGCTATCCTTACTGCAGGTTATAAAATAGCAATAAAACTTGCAATTACTTTACAATATTTGTCTTTAATCAGCAGCACACTTGTGCAGTCTACAGTGACTCAGGTTATTGCCTCCGCAGATGCAAAATGGTTCTTTCTGAACAATTCACAAGACAATCAGAAGACACATAAAATCCTGTCAGTGTCTGGGAAGAGAGCGCAGCAAACTGTAAATTAATCTCTGAAAGCACAAGCCATTTAGATGTGAGTGATCAGTCATTCAGAACACTAAACATTCCAATGTCATTGTCCTGCAATAATAAAGGATTATAAAAAAATTCAAAATATTTGACTTGAGTTAATGTATTACAAATCAATACCTAAACACACTTGGAAATAGCCCGAGTGTACATGTAATGAATGTGATGCAAATTCACATAATGCAGCAAGGTATTTCCTAGTGAAGTTTGTCTGATGTGAAGATTTTGCAACTCAGTGTTTCTGTGGGGAGGCAGTTATGAGCAGAGGCAATCCAGCAGGGTTAGGGATCATTACAAGGCAACACACTTGGCTCCTTGGG
The DNA here is from genome assembly GCA_037305975.1 of Chrysolophus pictus. Taxonomy (NCBI): domain Eukaryota; kingdom Metazoa; phylum Chordata; class Aves; order Galliformes; family Phasianidae; genus Chrysolophus; species Chrysolophus pictus. Next base: position 82,830,226 of record CM074576.1, read on the forward strand.
AACATTACTCATCAGTACTGCCAGACCCACTCCTCTGGCTGATGAAGAGGCAACTTTAATGGTCTCAAAAGTAAGGCTAGCCCAGCCATATATGGCTGAAAGGAGTGCTGCTCCTGGCAGAATGACTGGAAGGGAGAAATAGCTGAATATGCTGGAAAACATTGCATAATTCTCCACAGCAGCTATTGCTTCTTTGTGCCATTGGAAGCTTCAAAATTTAGATGGTAAAACAAGTCCTAGGGATAAAAGGAGGAGGGACAGACTGTGTTGTTTTCTTGCTATCGAAATAGCCTTTTCAGCACAGAACAACAGAATGTGTGGTATTTACCATTTATTAGGAGATGAAGAAAAGTCATAGGGCAGAAAATGTTGATTAATGAGGACACTGGATATGTGTCTGACTTAGCATTTTAGAAACCTCCTTTGTTTAGCATTGTTTGCTTTGCTTAATGACAAAGAGACTATTAATAAATAAATTAAGTTTATGTGAAAGAGTGATATCCAGGGAAATGCTCCAATGTACATACATCCAACCAGGCAAGCCAAAAGGTTGGATATCCATGCCTGAACAAGGTACAATTTAGTTGCATAATGTACAGCATGGTAAACATCACATATGAGTGGGTAGTAAATGATACTTTATTTTTTCCCTTTGCTTGTTTCAAGTTCTGTATTTAAAAGTATCTTTACTTGTCTTATACTATACACTTTAAAAAAAAGAAGTCTCTATACATGCATGCTGTACCTAAAATTAGGGTAAATACTATAATATGGATGAATGCTTCTTTCAAGAAAACAGCACACGCCACAGTTATTGTGCAACCCACAACTCTGCTTTCTTCTATTTTTTTAAGCCATGAGTTTTTAATCAAGATTTTAGATCTTACTAAGCTAGAATCCTTGTTTGTCTCACTATTTGTCCTGCTCTTAGGCTGCAGAATATATGAAAATTGTTTCATCCGAGAAAGGTTCTCATTTTAATACCTCTTTTCTTCAGGATACAGGAACAGAATTCCTGAAGGACTGACAGTTAATTGCATATTTCTCTCTGACAATCTTCAGAAAAACAAATGAGCATTTACTCCTAGAGATGAAAGTAGATGTGATATAAAATGTTAAAAGTACTTCTACTCTACAACAGGTTTAAAAATTTTTTATGAAAACTGAGTGTCACTTAGCTTAACAGGGAGTTAAGAACTTCAGTCAGCAGACGGGTGCCTGCTGCTATTCCAGTGAGTACCTAACTGTTTATATAAGAAGGAACATTTCCAAGAAGTGGGACTCAAATTTTATCCACCACATGTACAAAAAATAGATGAGCAGAGATTTGAATTTGTTTTCACTAAAGTACCTAGACAGTAGATCTACTACCTCCACTAATGCGTCTCTTTCTGTCTGGAAATTCCACCTTGGAACTGAGATACCTCTCCCAGCTAATTATTAAACTATATTCTTAAAAAATGAATGATTTCTGAAGAAAAAGTCTACATAACTCTAAGGTTCCACAATGCGTTCTACTCAGGGACTCAATGAGAATTTGTTCTCTTCCAATCTAACTGTGACATTTCTTGTACTCTGATCAAAGAGTCTTTTTTAAGTTTTTCATTGTCCTCAGGAGATTCTGGCTTTGAGCCTTCACAAATAAACTGTGCAATGCATCTAGAATCAAGAAAGAAAGTATGGCATAATTAAGTTAAATGTTGTCTCTTAGTCCTCATAAGGAATTTTTTATCTTTAGATTTTTCTAGTTATTTCTGAATCAACTGCTATTAAATTAAAAATGTATGGTCTAATACTACATATTCAAACAATCTGTGGCAAGCATTCATAAATTACTACAGAAAAATTACCCGCCTTCCAAAGAAAGGTAGATGAAAATGTATGACCGTTTGAAAGCTAGCCTACCATGATTTGCCCTGTCTCCATTGTCCAGTCAAACTGCAGGGTAAGTGATGAATTCCAGGTATCCACGTAGCTTGTATCTGGTTGGGAGATTCCTCCATTCCTTAAATATGAATATAACAATTGTTAAAGTTGACCTTTTCACTGTAGTAGAGTTTGTGGATCAGATTTCATGTTTCTTTTTTCCTGTGAAAGAGCTACTTCCTGGGGAGTCTGCTATTTTATCCACCATTTGCACTAAGCTATTTGGAAGAAACTAAACTGATATCTTTGTTAGTGAGAATAATAGAGAATGGGAAATTCCTACAGAGGATTTCATCATCAGGGATCAAAGTATTAGAATCAGATGTCAGGACACTGAACAAAATGTTGAGCCCTAGACTGAAAATGGGCCAACCTTAGCAACGTCAGAAGTCAAATCCAAGTTCTGTGAGTTGTCCATACACGTGGGAGCTCCAAATGTTAAAGCAGTCCATGCCTGCTAGGCTGTAGCAGACAGTAAGAGAAATTCAGCCCTTCTGGACACCTTTTGGTCCTAGCTGCCTTCAAGAAAATGCAGAAGATCAGATGCAAGCATCCTGAGGAAGGTATCTTACACTCAGGCAACTTAGAAGTTTGCCATTACTTTTTGTTCACGCCATGGACATTTTAATTGGTATTGTTTTCCTACAAAGTTGAGGCCATTTGTCATTCTGAAGAATATTCTAATCTAAGATGGAAATAGTTTCTAAAATTTGTACATTTCTCATCATTTATTTAGTAAAATATTTTTAAAGTTGCAGCTGAGTCATGAATTGTCCTTTTATTGCTATTGTTTGAACCTAATTGATATCTGTATGAATTACACCATACAGTTTCATTTCTGAAAATAAATAAATCATTATGTTAGTGAATTATGCATCTATAATTCAAAACAGAGGTTCTGATGATTTACACCAGAAGGTAAACTTGAAATGGAAAATAAATAAATGGCAAACCTCTAATTACAGTTCCACAATTTAAAATGTATCTTTTGTTCTAAATATAGTTTTCTCTGAATTTCTTCTTCATAGCACAACTCATTAACATCATCATCACAGCACAAGCATTGACAACATATGCAACAATAGGGTTGGTCTCCTTGTTGCAATTGCTCCTGGTTTGGAGGAGAGTGGATTGTTAGTGGCTGAGAGTTCTAAAGATTCAGGTCTGACAGACCTGACAGACTCAAATAGGTATGAAACATACGGGATCCACCAATGGCCATTTGTTGTCAGGGTCTCTGCCAACTATCAAATACCCAAGGTGTTTTGCATCTGATGGTATCAAAGTATTTGAATTTCTAAGAAGTTCAAAGTGCTTAGACCTGTTGGAGTGCATACAGAGAAGGGCCACAAAAATGGCCCCAGGAAATGGAGCATCTCTCCTATGAGGAAAAGCTGGGAGAGCTGGGGCTGTTCAGTCTGGAGAAGAGAAGACTCTGAAGTGACCTAATAGTGGCCTTTCACTATCTAAAGGGGAGCTACAGGAAAGAAGGGACAGACTCTTTAGGAGGGTCTGTGGTGACAGAACAAGGGGAAATGGTTTCAAGCTCAAGAGGGTAGATTTAGGTTAGAGATAAGGAAAAAATCTTTTACAGTGAGAGTGGTGAGGCACTGGAACAGGTTGCCTAGTGATGTGGTTCATGCCCCATTCCTTGAGACTTTCAAGGTGAGGTTTTATCAGGCCCTGGGTAACCTAATCTAGCTGTGGTATCCCTGTTCCTTGCAGGGACTTGGGCTAGATGGCTTTCAGAGGTCCCTTCCAACTTTAAGAATTCTGATTCTGTGAAAGTCCTTCTGTTTAAATCCTGGTGATCTCAATGTCCTGTCTCAAGAGCCATTCAGGGGAACACTGACTTTTAGACGCCAGCCTCCCTCCCAGCCAGCCCAGCTGCCATTTTTGCAAGTTGTTTCTAAAGCACTGATAACCATGCCTCTGCTCCGATGGCAGAGTGGTTCCAGTCAGATGACAGGCATTAATCCAGCATGAATCTTCTGAGCAGCTTTATCCTCTTTCTGTATGGACATCACCGTAAATCACTGAGGTGAAAATGAAGGCACTACCAAACACCACCACCGTGATCCTAACTGTAGGAGTGAGGCCAGAAACAGAACCATCCTTCTTCATACTTGTGGATGTCCCCTCCCTGGAAGCATTCAAGGCCAGGCTGGACGGGACTTTGAGCAACCTGGTCCAGTGAGAGGTGTCCCTGCCTATAGCACGGGGTTGGAACTAGATGATCTTAAAGGTCTCTTCCAACCCTGATTCTGTGATTCATTTTCAGGGTGTAATATGAGGATTTTAGCGTTCCAGCCCGTGGAACGCCTTTGCCAGGCGGGCGAGACACAGCCGACGAAGCCGGACCCACGAACTCCCCCAGCTTCCCGGCAGCCGTTACTCCTCGCGCCAAGCACTGTGGGCGCGGTTCTCCCGGGCACGCCCCGCCCCCCTCTGCCCGGGACGGGGAGTCCTGTGGCGCATGCGCAGTAGCTCCGGCACCGCCGAGCCTCGGGCAGTTGCGGAGCGGCGTGCGGGTCGGCGGTGGTGCGGAGCCGGCGGTGCTCGGCTACTCGCACGGCGACCGCCGCGCGGGCGGCAGCGGTGAGTCAGGGGCAGCGCCGCGGGGGTCGGGAGGGACGGTAGCGGGGAGGTGGCGGCCACGGGTTGGGAGAGTAATGGGTGTCGGTGTGACTGCAGAGGGCTCCGGGCTTGGAGTCGGAACGCGTGGCGGTCCGACGGCAGCGCTCCTTCCCCTGCAGCTGCAGGCGGTGGGGCTCGCCGAGCCGCCGGGAGTCTGCCGTCGGCGCTGGGAAGGGAGTCTGTCCTTCCCGGTACTGCCAAGTTCTTTCTAGAGGGGAGAAGCAGCAGCACAACAAGGAGCTCTATCCGTCTGTAAACTTTTTACACTTCTAGCAGCCGCCGAAAGACTCGGTCATCGCTGGGTGAGAAGCAGTGGGGGCTGGGAGGCCACTCCGCTGGAGCTCTGCTGAGCCTAACGCTGCCGAGAGAGCGTCTCGTTCCTCTTAACGGGGAGCAGGAGGGGGCAGAGAGCCTCAGCATCATCCCAGCTGCGACTGGGGTCGGCCGGGGTGGGAGCAAAACTGAGTGGAACGGAGCCAGTGGGTAAGGGGATGAAGGCTTCAGGAAGAATGAGGTGCTTGAGAAGCTCGTGCTTTGCATTACCTCTTTGTTATGGATGAGTCTTAATAACGCCGAGGAATACCTGGAGGGCGGGTATCGTGTGGATGGAGCCAGGCTCTGTTTAGTGGTATGCAGCAGCGGGATAAGGGACAATGAGCACAGACTGGAACATAGGAAGTGCCATACAGACATGAGAAAGAAGTTGCTTATTGTGCTGGTGACAGGGCATTGGAACAGGCTGCCCAGAGACGTGCTGGAGGCTCTTTCTCTGGTGATATTCAAAAGCCACCTGGGTGCTTTCCTGTGTGACCTGCTGTAGGGAGCCTGCTTTAGCAGAGGGTTGGGCTAGACGAGCTCCAGAGGTCCCTTCCAACAACTATGGTACTGCGAGTCTGAGGAGAGGGACAGTTACATGGGTACTGGAATTCTAAATTAAAATCATTGCCTTAGACTTGTTTTGGACACCGTTGCTTCTGATTTCCCCTGATTTCCCATCTTCTCGCCATGTTGGCAGCATTGTTCATACAGCAGTTCATGGAGTATTAGCTACAGGCTCAGGCTAACCTCTCACGCTTCTTCTGATTAACCTCATTATTGCTTCAGTCTGGTTCTCTGCTCCGCCACAGGAATGCTTATGACAGCTTAATGTGTGCAAAGGGTTTACTTATTTCTCTATAAGAAAATATGTATGTAAAAGCACCGTCGATTTTTTGTGTGTGTGTACATATATATATGTATGTATGTATACAAAGACACAGGCAGATACACACAGCCTCGTTCAAAGAGATGGCCAGCATGGCAGTTGAACAATTTTGGGCCCTCTGTAGAACTGAGGGAGTGCCATTAATAAAGTGGTTGTGGGGGAGGTCAGCTCTGTGAGGCAGCTGGCAGCCATAGCTATCCAGGAAGAGTGAGTTTGTGAGAGCAGTTCCTACTGCTTGCCAGGGCAGTGAGATTAGAAGCCAGGAAAGAGGGGATGAAAGGTTTCTGTATGGAAACCTTTCCTGTGCACAACTGCAGAAGTGAGACTTTTTACTCATCTGTTCAGCCATCTCACTTTTAGATAAGGAAAGCCTGTTTTCCAGAGCTGGTTAAGAGAGCCTGGGATTCCTGAGCACCTCTGTTTCCTTGGAATTGGCAAACATCAGGAAATCCCCAGACAAAACATGGATTATCTTTCTCAAGCAAGTTCATCCAGGGATTTGCAGCCAAGTAATGCTACAAGATTCTGTGTTAGCTCAAACAGCAAAGCATTGCATCTTGTTAATAACACATAAGGTGTTGAGATTAGGACACAGTGACTTCGGTTTTCTTTGGTTAATGGTAAGGAGTAACACACAACTACAGTAAGTGCTAATATTGTCATTTCCAGAAACATTCCAAATGAAAAGGTTTTTTTTAATTTTACTTCAATTCAGTCTCCTCATACATCTACGTTGAACTACAGTTAACTACTAAGTAATAACATACTGTTTGTTGAATAAAAATTCCTGTTATACTCAAAGTGGGAAAGGGCAGAGTTTTCAAGAAATAGAATTGCTCGTCTAAACCTGTACTGCTTTTGCAAATCAAGCTCACAGACTTTGGAAAGGTACCCCTAAAATAAAAATGTGTTTAGTTAGTGTCCACACTTAAACAGCATTTTAATGTTACTCTGTAGAGTCATGAGGGAACTTTGAAGCAAAAGCACAGACAGAATGTGCTTTAGCATTAGCTTTAGGACATACCGTTAGGAAACATTTGTGTTTTCTGTGCTGTTTTAAGCAGCCCCTTATTCCTGTCGTCTTTTACCTCATGTTGTCCAGCCTGTCTCTGTGGTCTCCTTCTCTTGTAAGAGCATAAGCATTTTCTATACACACGATGAGGTAGATCACAAAATTAATAATACTGGGGAAAAAATAAGTCTGACCTGCATCTGACCCTGCATCATTTTCCTTACCCAGCAGCTCTTAGAACCAGCTGGGTGGGTGAGGGAGCACCACAACATGCAGCTGGTACCACTTACTCCAAGTAAGTGTACTGGAAAAAATAATAAGTCGTTTACTCCTCTCCGACAAAAATCCTGTAAATCTCATTTGCTTTGTATGTTCCCACTTTTTCCAGGTTCCTATGGATGAGGATTTTATTGTCTGCACAGTCCTGTCAAGATCTTTCCCTTTCAGGCCCTCAGCTCAATTCTGACTTTCTGTGCTGCTTTTCATGTCACCTTGCTCTATCCTCTTGATTTCCCATCAGCTGTGTTTCCAGGGTGCTACCTTTCTCTGGCTTGCATTTCTGTAGTTTCTTTTGCTCCAGCCTCCGAAGACAGTCATTCTTCCCCACCCCTCTCTGCATCCCTTGCTTCCTCTCTCACATTATAAACAAAAGTAGTTGCAGTGTGCGGTAGAAAACAATGCAGCACTGGCAAGGGAGTGGACTAAATGACCTAATGTCTAATGTCTGTTCTCCTGCCAGCTATTTTTATTCAAGTTCAGATGTCAGTAACTTTTTGACCTTTTGAAATCTAATCTGACAATACCCAGACGTTTCTTTGTTTATCCTTGTTCTGTTTACTGATTCTTGTTTAGTAAAATTTGATACGTGTTTGTGAGATCTGAAATGAGCTTATCTGATTGCCATCAGTTTTGTAACATTTCAAAAGCAAAGCTATCTGCAGACAGGGTAAAGAAACTGCACACTCGCTACCTGAAGTCACACCATGCTTAGAAGGAAGTATGTTTGTGGAAAGCTGATGTATAAATGTTTTAGGCTGGAGCTCACTTTTACCTAAGCTGATAGGTAAGGATTATGCAAAACATCTTTGAAAATTATGCAGCTGCTCAGAAATACACTTAGAAAAGGTGAAAAACATATTTGCACAGCCCAATATAACGGAGTTTGTATCTGAGGCTAAGACTTCAAAGACAGTACAGTGGCACAAGAAATGTTGCCTGTTTTCAAAACAAGTGCTTCCTTTTATGGTTTTGTTTGGTTTTGTTGATTTTTTTTTTTTAAATCAAATTTTATCCATTGCATTGTGCCATGTACGTGCTCAGTGAAGTGTTTCTTCAAAGCATTTAAAGCAACCTTCTCAAGTTGCTTCTGAATTCACTTTTAGAAGTCATCATCTTTTGTTTTCAGATAACCCACTGAATGTACTTTTAGCTTTTCAACACACTAGTCAGCTCTGCTTCAATATGAGTACTCCAGCAGTGGTCAGATTAAGTGATACTAAAAATCAGAGAGAGAACACATGAAAAGTAGTACTGCAGTAGTTTATCAAGGTTCATTTTGTTGCCTGAATCTTCTGTACTTGTTTTTGCCAGAAGTCTAGGTTAGGTGAGAGTTCTTCGTTGCTTACACCAAGATGCTATGTGCTGTTGTTGTAATTCTGGATATTCCTGTTTTGCTGAGCTTTCTGTCTTGTAGTATAAGAGTGAATGCCATGAACCAATTTCAAGAATCACTTCACATCAATTTGTCCTTAAATCCCTATCTCTAAATGAACTGTCAGGTGTGTAATATCTATTACAATTAGCTATATTTCTAAGTGTTTAGTATTCAACATAGAAGAATGACTTTTTTCACTCAGAAAACTTAAATGTGTTATCTTGCTGATGGGAAGCAGTTTATAGGAATGCTACCAGATAGTGGCGTTCATCAGACATGAACTTTTGCACCTGCCTGTGGATAAACCTGCCAGGCTTATCAGTGTACTATTTACTGACCGTGTGCGTACACTTCAGCTTGTAGAGCCTTACTTCTAAGCATTTGCTAAAGCTGGGAAGAGAAGCACCTTCCTTTTCGTTCTTTTCCTAACCTTCATTCTCGCTGCAGTGGGAAAGAGGTTTCAACAGCAGTATCCTCAGCAAGCTCTCTTGCTTGCCTTCCTGTAGCAATACGCTGCAGCATCTCAAATTAGTGCAGTCCTTGACGTTTTCTTTCAGCGCTGCTGAGCAATCTGAGTATCAGAAATGAAATGGACTCACTGTGCTATTTTCTGTTTGCTGCTGCTTATCAGAGCTGTGGGCAGCAACAAAATAAAGGCATGACTTAGAACTGAGTGCGTGGCTTTGTAAGCAGCTTAGCTGATCTAAGCATGTCCTACTGCTTGAAAACAAGCTCTTGCTTTTCCTCTCCATCCTTGTTAGATTTTGCATTTTGACTGTTTCCCTAATACCATATAGTCAACTGGACCAGGAGATGATTTGTTTTTAAACAAACTCAGGCATGCAGAAGGCTTTCCATTAGCTGGAGGGCTGCCAGCCAGAGCCTGTGTTAGTTCAGGGAGGAAGCAGGACAGTGTGGCTGTCTGTGGGGGGGAGGGGGGAACTACCTGCTCGGACAGCAGCTTTACTGGTGCATCACTGTCTTACAGTGCATCACTGTCTTTCTTTGCTGTCATCATTGGAGAGCAGCAGCTTGAATGGCAAGATCCATGGAATTTCTTCCAAGAGGAGCAAGGACCAGTGAATAGATCTGGGGGGACAAAGTCAGGTGAGAAACAGGATAAGCGAGCTTATCTTTTATGGAAAGACTGCTTGTGGCAAACTATAAAGCCCAGCTACAAGCTTGTCATGTGTACATTTGTCTTGGAAAAACTAAAATGTCAAAGTGTTTACAGTATGGCTATTCTTTTGGAGCTCTGGGCAAAGGCTAGATGGAATTTCTGTTCAAGTGACTTGATCTACATGAAAATACAAAAGGTTGAGCTGCAGCCACTGGTGGCAGAAAGCCTAGGAAGTTTCTCCAGTGACCTCTGAAGTGTGTTTCATTTGTATGTGTATACAACAGAATTACCACATTCAAAAGAAAAATCAGTGACTTTTTTGTGTGTATTAGTGATTCCTGTCCTTTTCCACATTCTCTAGGTGTTGGAGGAGGTATACACCCTTTGAATCTTCCAAAAACAAATGTTAGGCATTGAAATACAGTTGATGATCTTCCTGTTGCAAATAATTTTTTAGCAATTAACTCTTATCCTAATTGCATGAGTTTTTGACGTAACTAAGATAAATCTCATCTTCAAATGTGGTTAATTTTTTGGGGATTAATTTAGCATGTCAGTATTTAATTGATTTCAGCGTGTGAAGTTTTTCTTGCCCTAAGTCTTTTAAAACTGATTTTTAAAACCATAATCCTTCAGAATGTTCTTGGTTTATATTTTTTTTTTTCATGCTTCCTACTCACAAGCAGAATGTGTAATGCACTGAATCACTTTATAAGGAGGAGAGCGTCAATAGTTTTATTGTTTTCATTCTGGGAGCTGCTCTACTGCTTTCAGTGCTGGAAAGTATCAGAAATTCTTTGTAACTATGCTCTGATACTAGTGGCTTTGTGGCTACTGGAACTCTTTGGCTTTGTTTCATGTGGAGTTATGCTGTGTGGTTGATCATTGAGAGGCTGTGACTTAAAGCTTTTCTATGGTATTTATTTCAAAATTAACTTGTCTTCCAGTCTTTTCTTGAATGATGATGTTCAAAATGGTTCTGTAGTTTGCTTTATTTAGGAAAACTTCCACGAATACAATTTTATTTTTCTACCATTGTGTACTAGCTGATTGAAAAGGACCAGTGAGTATAATTGTTGGATTGGAGGACATGAGGAAACCCCAGGAAGACACAAAGCCCTTTTGCTAAAGAAAAGTCATATAAAAACAGAAAAACTGTTAGTGCCCTTTGAAAAGAAATACTGTTAAAGTATTTGGTATTTCTAGTAACTCTTATGGAATTGTATCAGTTTAAGATGAAAATTGGTACTTGATGTGTAAACAAAAGGCAGTTTGTTATTGGGACTTAACGGGGATTTGCAGAACTAGTTTACTGAGAGGTTGGCTTCAATGGCAAATGCAGTCTAGGAAGTTTATACCTCTTTTCTGCAGAAGCCTGCGAGAGTGAAGGGGTGGAAGAGGAGAGGGAGACTAATGGGGAGGTTTGGGTAAAGCTGCAGTGCAGAGCACGAAACTGCCTTAGCCCAAATCAAGGGCAGTGATCTTCAGTAGAGGGTGGGTGGAAGGGAGGAGAAATTCCTTCACTCCTCTTCATGACTGAAGCCAAACCGTCTTGTTACCATCTTGTTTTACTACACTGCAGACGTGTAAATCATCTGGTATGATTGTGTGTAGGCTTGTTCAAATGTGTAATGCTTTAGAAGAGACAGTCAGAATGTGTGCACACTTAATTTGTATGGAAATTCAAGTAATGCTGAGAAGGGGAAAAATAGGATGGCTGTTATGAGAGAAGGAAGGAGCAATATTAAAAAAAGATATTTTCTGCTTTGTATAGGGTATTTACCCTATAACTGCTGAAGTTCTTTTATGGTTTCTAATGTCGTATACCTTTGTGTGCTCTTTTTATGAAGTCCCCTATGTATCTGAAAAAAATCTTAAAAATTCTGTAGTAGCAGTTGTTCCCTGTTATCTTTTTTCCTAGTCATCATATAATTCAATAAGATGAACTATATATTTATAGCTTTCTTATAATTCTTCTGGCACTTCTGTGCAGTTTAATTTTCGTGTGACTGGAAAATCCCATTAAAACATGCTCTGAAATGCCATTGTATGTGCATTGCTTCAGGGGAAAACAGGCTGAGTGGAAACTTGTATGGAAATGTGCTGACAGTGCATAAATATTTGGAAGACAAGACTTTGTTTGCACATTTCTCTGTGAAGTGCTACACTGTAGAGAAATTATTTTTTATTGCTTCTGGATAATTTTTCTAAATTAAATGAGGTGTGAGACATTGGACTATCAAGCATGTGCTAAATGCAATTTCCAAACAGAGCTGAATATTCACCACACCTTTTCTTCGCAGAAGAGCAAAATAAACTTTATGAAGTGGCAGGCTTATGTTAGTTATAAAATTATTGCATGCACAGCAAAGATGCATAAAATGATCCACGTTCTTTTGGCTATGAAAGTTCACGTTCTGAGCTCTATTTTCCTCATTTCCCTTTATTTCAAAAATAGCTTTAGTTTAGAATTGATACTGCTCCTTAACCTTTAGAGCAGTGCAATGATTTCAAGCCTCAGAGAATTGAGGACATTCTTTTTCAAATGTGCAGAATTGTCAGATCTTTCTTCTCTTCATCTGGGAAGAGTGCTGGATATGGGTTGATGCAGTTGGAGGCTGAATTTTGTACAGCCAGCTTCTGTTATTGGAAAAAGCAGGAAAGTATTGTTTGTGGCATTTGGGTCATGGTTTTGCTGTTTGAAAGAAGTGTTGGGGAAGAACTATCTGTAAGAATTTCCAAGTAGGAAAAACTGTACATTTTTTAGCCTTGGTCTTGTGACCTTTTCTGAATAAGGTGAACACCATTCTTGCAATGAATGTGTATTCTGATGAATGGACAGTGGCTCAGGTACTGTTGCTTGACTTTGTGTCCCTTTATTATTGAAGAAGTTGGTAAGAAATTTTGGAGAGAAAGCTACTGAAAACAGTGATAATGGAAGTCCTAAACTGGATTTTAATTTTGCAGCCTGTGATTGCAAGTTTCACTCCGTGTTTGGGGTGCTTTTTGTCTGGGGAGTGTTTGCAAAGGGTGGGAGGTGGCTGCATTTGTCCCCTGCTTACCAGGGTAGCTGTATGCCTTTTTTTTTCTTTATTTTCCCACTGGTGTTTCTGAGCAAAACCTCTGATGTTTTGGGCTTTTAGTTCTTAGATTGATACACTGCATACCACAGGGCCCAGTGTTTTGTTTCTGTTAAAGTACGTTCAACACACTGGTTGAATTTGAGAAGAGTTGAGTCCTTGACTGGACTGAATTCTTATCAGAGTACCGTTTAATCTCTGAAGGGAAAACAGAGCTCTTGAAGATGAGACAAACACACAGATTGCTCAAAAAATCCGTTTTTACTGTGATATGAAGTGTTTTGTTTGTTTGGATTTGATTTTTGGTTGTTGTTTCTTTTGTTGTCATAGTGTTCTGTAGTCTTATCTTTTTTTGTTGTTGTTTGTTTTGTTTTGCTTGGGGTTTTCTGATTTTTTTTTTTATTTTTAATTCCCTCCAGCTGTAGGTAAGCTCGGCATTTTCAGGTTTTGCCCTGGAAATGGAGGGTTTGGGTTGGGCCTACTCATACTTAGCAGCCTATCCACTGCTTGAAGGAGTTTCGTGTTATCTGTGTTTTAGTCTGCTTGTTTGTTGAAGGAGTTCTGTAGCTCCACAGGAAATATTGCCAGCCATTCACTGTTGTCCCATAACAGCCTCTGAATCTTTGTTGAAAAATGATGTTATCTAGAGCTTCCTTCCTCACAGCTTCTTGCTACTTTGCTTGTAATCATACAGTACACTGGGTGTATCTGCAGCAGCATTTTGGTTCAGATTAGGTGTGTTTTATGGAAGCAAAACTCCCAGTTGTCATCTCTTTCGTTGCTTTGGTTCACATTGTGGAGTCGTTTAAAAACAATGAAATTGAATTTCTTTTGGCTGAAAGTAAATGGAAAGATGTGTTTCGAAACCATACTTAATGCAGGGCAACAACCACATGGTATTCCTTCAGCTCATGGAACGAAATCAGACCTATTGCAAAGCAAAATTTTCACCATGCCTGTTGTGTTAGAGTTGGGCCCTCAGTACCAGCTGCTTTGTTCATTAGACTTGTTTCTATTGCTCTGAATTCCTGACTAATGTGAGCGTAGTCATTGACAGAGAGAAATCTGCAGTGCTTATAGGCTATTATCCATGACCACTGTACTGGTTTCAAATGAGTCCATCTATTCAGGCCAAAGTTTGAGTAGATACTATTGAAGTAGTTAACAGCCTGAGTTTGATTTGGAAGCTGTCACTTAAACCGTAATTAGATCAGGGAGCACCACAACTGTAATGAAGCTATCTTCTTGCCTCTGTCACCTCTTGCACTTTCCTACTTCAGTAATCTGAGTTCTCTTCTGTTCTCTACTGTACATATTTTTTTGTGACCCAGCTCTTAACCAAATCACAATGTTCTTAGACACCTTCTATGTGCTGGCTGTGCTATTTTCCTATTTTAATTTCTCCAACTTTGTCTTAGTAACCTGTAAACGTTTACACAGGCTGAGGCTGTAGGCTTATTGACTGCTTACCTTCTGCCAGTGAAAATGGGTAATGATTTGCAGTTGTCCAAGGCACCTGTTTCCTGAAAGGCTTCCACAATGGTGAAACCCATCTATACTTCACTGAAAACCTTATAGGGTTTCTCTGTTCTTCTTGATCATTGATTTTCAGGGAATACTTGAGGTAATGCATGAAGAAGTCTCAGTGTCAGATTTGGTTTAAGAGCATTGAAGAGAGCAAAAGTTAGAATGATTACATTACATAGTATCACTGCTTCTTATGCAGTACAAAATTAGGATAAAAATACAGCTTACTGTTGATAGTCTTATGTAAGCATGCATCATTCTCGCTTAAAAAAAAAAACAACGTAGAGGAATTGATTATTGCCATGTCAATGTTTACATGGGTTATCAAGTTCATTACTCCAAATATGAATTCCCAAAGCAGAGTAATTATGTCTAACCTGGAGCAGTGTCTTTTAATATCAAGCTTACAGAAACTTGGGGTGTTTGAGTTGCTGCTTTGTATGCTGATGAGAAAGGTCTCTTGAGCATTTATGTAGTCTTGGGTGTCAGTCCTGTCAATCCTGCTGGTCATGTCAGCATTCATTTTTCTCAAGAACTGCCCCGTGTGTCCCAGTGTGCTTGGAAAAAATGAAACTAGCCAAAACCCTCTTCAGAAAGGAAAGTGGTGGTACTTCTCTGAACAGATGTCCTGCTTGCCAAAATGTGTGTATTGAGAGATGGTTCATGCCTGGTTGGGAAGGAAGGTAAGGAAGAGCTGTCTTAACTTATTGAAGGAGCTTGACAGGAACCAGGGAATAAATAGCCAGAATATTATTGCAGCTGTAAAACAACAGGAAAAAAAAAAAATAAAAGCTTTCAGAATGGGTCATGAAGCTGAGGCAGAAGCTTAAGACTACAACTTCAGCCAGCTGAAACACTGCCCAATGGCAGTTGTGAGTGGCCTTTTCTGTCAAATGCAGCTCTGTATGAGTTGTACTTAGCATGCAAGTTCTGGGAGTGATTATATATTCTATTGATTTTAAGGCATAATGGCAGTCCCCTAAGAACAAGTTTCTCTTACTGATCCAGGCTGTGGTTTCAATCCCTGTGTAATCAAAATTAATGGTAATGTGTTATAATGCTGTGATTGGATAGCATTTACAAACCTGAAGAGTTTTTCCATGTTCTGTTTCACTCATATCCATGGTCTTTGTGATCTTAGGTGGGTCAATTCTTTTATATCTTTGCCTGATAGTAGTTTCCAAAGTGTTTAATCCCTCTTTATTCCTGGCCTGACTCCATGGCTAGCTGCTGTTGCCAACAGATCAAACTTTGAAAGCACAACCTTTTCCCATATCCTTAAAGCATGGACATCCTGCTCAGAGCAAAAGTAATATATTTCTCCAGTGTCTGAATTCATGTAAATCCTTTTGTGCACTTTTCCAGAGGAAAAAAGTTCTTTTGGAAAAGATTGCAATAAGTAAAGTTGTAGCCTTCTGTAACATTTTCTTGAAAGGATGTAAAAGCCAAATGTGGTGGAACTGGGATCCCGCATTTTGAATAAATGACAGTTTAATAATTATTGTTTGCCTTTCTGTGTAATTAATTATTGTTTTCATTTTTCGTTTAAACAGACCTCCCACGGGAGTAATTTGGTTGTTTCATTTCACCTGCTTTGGGGTCTGGGAACTAAAAGAGGGGTGTTTGTTTTTGTACTGAGCATCTACTGATGTTTCACTTAGTAGTGTCCCTTGAATATATTTGCTTACATAAAAAGCTCCAGCAGAACCTAAATATTTATAGTTTGAAAATGGTTGTAGTTCTTTGGGGGCATCTGGCTGTAAACTGCATCTCAGTAGACTCATTAATTGTGCAGGTTATATAACTAACAACTGTATCCCTTGTTAGAGTTGTTTTGAAGAATGGAACAAAACCATCTTCCCTACCTGTGTGCTGGACTGTACATTTCTCCCCTGTTGTGAGAGGAGCCTGCTGGCCTTACTGTGCTCATAGTCACTGTTAATTCAGCAAGTGAGAAATTGACTGAGGAAAGATACAGCTGATGCTCTATACTATCCCTTAAGGATCCTTTCCTGATGCTTTGTGAGCAACAGTATTGAAAACAGTTTGGATTTATGTGCCCTCTGTCAGATCCTCTGCCCTTTAATGGTATGTGGTGCACATGTGTTTCAATTAAACTTGTGGTCAGAAAATGGAGCCAGGAGCATATGCTAGCAGAATGTGGTTATTTTAACATGCAACAAAAGTTTACAGAATTACCGTCTTGAGCTGACAATTTTTATTGCTGAAATCAGTCATCCCATTTTATCGGGTACATGATATTCTGATCTTTATGCTTGCACAGCGTGTACAAAGCATGACCACTCAGGATTGAGGAAAAATACCTGGGTTATATTTGGGAAGAAATGCACAGATTGGTATATTGCTTCAAGATGTAAAATGCTACAGCCCCTTGGTGTTGAGCATAGCCATGCTGGTAAATAGGACAGGCCTCGGTATGTCTCCTTTGCTGTCTCATGTATGCCTTAGAGCTCATTGTATTTCCTACTGAGTCATTGTATTTTCTACTAGAGGTGAATGACTGACTGTTCAGTGTTTGTTGATTTGTTTTGTTCAGGGATTTTTCTACCACCACACTGATAGTCAAATAGGCATTCAGAAATGATCGCTTGTTTTACAGTCTATGGTCAGATACATCAGCTTACTGTTGAACGTGGAGTATGATGATTAGCTCAGCTGTATTGCAGTCTGTGCTATCCACTGTATAACCTACTCTTGGAGGGTGGGAAGAGGAGGGTACATATTAATATAGATTCCTGAAACATTAAGCATTAGTTTTACAGCTGAGATGATATCTGTGATGTTTTTGTTCTTGCATTGGTCTGTGAATATATATGTATGTATATTTTAAATGTATACATAAATGGAAGACATTGCTCTGACAACATAAGACTGGTTCTATCTTCAGTGAGGTTCTTGAAGACTAAAAAGCATGAAATTCTAAGTAAAAAAGCTGAGTAAAGGAATAGATGAGTCAGTAGCAAGTCAAGATATTTGTGTAGTGTTGCCCAACCCTCTTCCCAACCAGTTTTATCAGCTAGTTTATGAAGCAAAAAAAGATTGATGTCCTTGTCTGCATCTGATCCCCCTTTCCCCTTTTGAACTATTTAGTAGATTAGAACCAAGAGTATTAGAGAGTAGAGGACTGAAATTTAATGGGTGACCCGAGTAGTTTCTCTGTGGTGGGAAAAGTCTGTTCTGTAGGCTTGACTTTTGTGTTTTTCCAGTGTAACAGCAGAGCATCACTGCCTGCATCAGCCTCTTGCTCAGCCTGTATTGAGGTGCTGTGGCAAGAAACTTGCCATGAGCTGTGGGGATGCAGAGGCAGCAGGAGGCTTGCAAATGAATAAGTTTGGGCAGATAAAGAGATGGGGGGAGAAGGCAGAGTAGCATTAAAAAAAAAAAAGACGCGTTTGTAGGAAAACTGACATAATTAGTTCCAGAGATCTCCAGATATCTATAATTGCTGTAAGAATCTAATGTGGACTGCTGAGGATCAGTAAGAACCACACCTGAAAGCTGCAATACCTGCTACGGGGACTTCTTTCAGTTTCTTGGAGTTTTTGCATAGGTAGGAATAGTCTGCTGAGAAAAACTAACGCTGCAGGAGGAGGCTATATACCTTTTTTTTTTCGCCCAGAATATAAGCCCTTTGCTTCTGTGACCCTACTGTGCTTAGTAATGATACACCAAACATCATGGTGGTGAGACTTCAGAGTGCTTTAATCCAATTCATATTTATTTACCTTTGCAGAGATGGAAGAACTTGCTTAAAAATTAGTGTACTCTTCATTCCACATTTCCTTTAGTCTCAGGCCTACAATTTTATTACAAGACTGGGATGTGTTTATAGAGCTCCATTTATGAAAAGTATTTCAGTCTGCTCTTGCTTAACAAATCAGTGTTGGAAGTCTTAACTTTCCCTGTTTATTACAGCAGCTACAGCCAACACTTGTGCACAGTTAGCACTTTTTAATGGAGATGTTTGCATATGAGATTTTGGTTTTATGGAGGTTGAGGGCATGCATATGGAATGATATGCTGATGTGTAACTTGACCTCTGAAGGAGAACTGATGCTAATCTTTAGGAGTTGGTAATTTATTAGTAAAAAATCTTTAACCTCATGTGATGTTCTACCAACTTGGTTAGATAGCTGCAATGTTCTGGTCCTTCACTTAAAGCTTTTATTTTCTTAACTCAAACTACTGAAGATTTCAAGAAACTGAAAACAGCCCCTCAAGTAACTACTGCAGCTTTCAGGTGTAGTTCTTATTGACTATCTGGTGGCTGCACTGTGATTCAGGCCATTTCATGACTGTGTATATCCTTTTGTCTTTTCTCCTTCCAAGATGTGGATAAAGTACGTGCAAGTTCTTGTAGGGTTGACTGGGATCCTTGGATGTATTGCAGTTCTTTTGCCAAATCACAGGTCTTACTTTACCTTTGATCTTAATGCATCCTGTTTTAATCAGTAACAGCCTTGAATGGTTTCGTAGGTGTTCATTCTGATTTCCCAAATCTGATTCATAGAATGAAGTTGGCTTCATATTCTCTGCAGAGTGAATTTGAGTCCTAGATAAGATACAAGTACTTTAACCTTTCAAGTTGTAAAACAGGTTTCAGATCAGTTTAAAATGAAACACACCCATTTTATATCATATTTTCATATTCTAAATATGGAAGACTTTGAAGGTTGAAGTGCTCACCATTTAAGTCATTTTTTATTGGATAGTACTCTTACACTACTGAAGGTATTATTCATGTGGTAGTTATACAACTAAAAATGGAGATTAATCTTAACCACAAGGTTTCCAACACTGATATAAAACATTTATCTTGATTCCCACATATTACTATGAACTTTCCCAAGTTGATCATAATCCACAACTCAACAGGATGTTTCCTTTTTCATTTTCAGATTTGATATTTGCAAGTTTTGTGCCTTGACAGTGATCACCATGGACAGTGGTAAGTTTAACTTGGTGATAAATGTGCATTTTGTATTGTTCCCCATGAAAGGGGTATTAGCATTCCCCAGAATTGTCGTCCTCTTAAAATCCTAGTCAGTTTGCACAGAAGTCTTTGCTGTGGAACTGATTTTAGTGTTACGTATCATGCAGATCTTTGTCCACGCTAAACTGAATTGGAATTGTACTACTGTTCTGACATAGAATTATGATCTGCATGTAATATTTAAGTATGAGGAGAGTGGTGAGGTGCTGGCAGAGGCTGCCCAGAGAGGTTGTGGATGCCCTGTCCCTAGAGGAGTTCAAGGCCGGGTTGGATGGGGCCCTGGGCAGCCCGGTCTAGTATTAAATGGGGTGATTGTTGGCCCTGCATGTGGCAGGGGGGTTGGAGATTCATGATCCTTGAGGTCCCTTCCAACCCTGGCCATTCTGTGATTCTTTGTAACCTGGCTGCAGAACAGAGACCACAGAACTGATTTCCAGCTTTGTGTCCTTCAGTTAGTGTTCCTAAGCTTGTTCGAGTAACTCTAGGATCTCACAGCAGAAATTGCTTTTCAAGCTTTACGAGTGAATGCTCAAAACATTTTTCTACTTTCTCCCCTGTGCAAATCAAATAGTTTTATTAAGATCACCAGCAGAAAGATTCACGTTTATCAGTAGCTTCAGTTTTCAATTTCAAGTTGAAATGCTTATTTCTGCTATTTGTGGCTTTAATATCCCTTAGTGCTGGTAAAGAGACAGAAAATGGGAGCATCAGCAGTGGTTTCAATAGAGTTGGCTTTGGTGACCACAATGCCATGGACTTTGCTTCTGCAGCATTTCTGCGTGTCAGAATATTTTTCTCACAGCTCTGCAGCCTGTTTTTCTTTCTCTACAGACCTGAGGCCAGTTTTCCTTGGTTGTGACATCTTCAGCTGGCAGGCTGGCTGAGACATACTTATCTTCACACACGTCCTTTCCTGATTCTTCTTAGCTCTAGTTACATTTCACCTTGCGCAGGTTTTCCTGAGAATGCGTTATAAATTGATCTGGCTGAATTACTCTCTCCAATAATATTGTCAAACTAAGTTTTTTAATAGCTTTTTGATGCATAAAAACTTTGCTAAAAACCAAGTATCGTTTACACACAGAGCACTACCTTGAGTAACATCAAAATCATTGTTTCAATTTTTTTCTTTCTTATATTTGTCAGTTGATCTTAAAATGAAAAATCAAGCTTAATTGTACTACTCTTATTCTCACTGTTATTTTTTCCTAATCATTTTCAGTTTCATATTAACAGCTGCAGTGAATTCAGCAACATCTTGGTTAGGTGGGCATTCAACCCAAGGAGGATTTTTATACACTCCTATGCAATTATAACTGAATGTTTCCATGATGACAGTCAGAATACTAAATCAGTGTGGTTTCTGCAATATGGTACCATTATCTTTCTTTATAGCATTCACCAGAAAGTGACAGATTCTTATTAATCATTACATTTCTATCAGTACCTGCATCGAAATTGCATTGATCAGTGCATGTAATTTTTTCATTGCTGCTTTTTTATAGACTTCTTAATAAGCATTTAAAGTCATTATGAGTGTGCAGAACTTTATAAATGTCAGATCAAAACAAGCAAATGAACAATGTTGTACTTCGTTATATCTAGTCTTACAAGGTCAAAAGCTGTTCCTGATCTGGTCTAATCTTACATGATTTTTTATCAAATAGATTCAGAGTTAATGTGTCTGGCTTAGCCTTCTCAGTGGATTTTTTTGTCTTTGTACGCATTTTCTATATTGTGACAGAAGAGAGACACATCCTGAATTGGGGGGGGGGGGGGGGAAGAGTGTGTTTTATCTTTTAGAAAAGTATTTTAGAAATATTTAGCAAAATGTTAGTTATTCTTGAAAATTGAATTGTTTTAATGCTTTGCTGTTCTTCATCAATGTATTTGCAGTACAAATATATACTTGTTTTTGGAAGCAAGATTTGTACATACTTTCTGAGAGCCAGTAGTTTCAAATCAGGATGTTTTCAGCTACCTGTATTTTCCTCTTTATTCCGTTTTTCTCTGCATTCAGTACGAAGCTGTTATAGTTTCTCTCCTCTCTTTTCAAGGATGAACTCTATCTATGAAATAAAATTCCCTAGGTTTTATCCCTTAAAGGAGGAGGGGAAGTTTGATTTACAGTGTATTATCTACTCCTTGTGACAGCACTTAAGAGAGTCAGGTCTGTAGCTTGTCTTGCTTCAAGAATGCTCGTAAGAAAGGTTGGTGAGAAGTAGGTTGGGGGCTGGCATTCCTGTACATGATTGTATGCTGGCTTCCTGGTGTCACCAAATCTTTCATCTCCCCGCTTTTAGGTGATTGCTGAGGCATGTGAAAACAAGCCAATTCTTCAGGCCTAGAGAGGAGCCGAGAGAATTGTGTGAGGAGACAGAAGCCATCCCTGTCCTTTGCTTTCTCTTTGGAGGAGAATTTTGAGTATTAATTTGTTATTTAGACAGTAAACTTACACAGTAGGAAATGCCCACGTGCTCACCTTTGGTGCTATCAGAAACCAAAATTGCAAAAGAGGCAGATGTAAATCTGTATGCACAGAGTGTCTGGCAGCATTGTGAATAAGGTAATTTATACGGTATGTGAATACCACGTGTATTCAGCTGAAAGTAGAGGAATGACTGATTATCTTGGAGTTTGATCTTCAAATACTTAATCCTTTGCAAAAGAAAGGTGATTGTCTAATGAATTTTAGCAAAGAGATTACAATGTACATACTGAATAAAATGAAATGGATGTGAGGTAGATAAACCTAATAGTGGTAGTATTTCCACTGCTGAAAAATGCTCCCACATCTAAGTTCAGTAAAGCAAAAGTGTATTGACCTATCTTTGTAGACTTGCAGGCATCGTTTTTTTACTATTCAAATAAGAGGATTAGGGTAGAAATAGAAGACTGATTCGTATCAAATCATAGATAAATTATTGTTTAAACCATTTAGTCTCTCTCTTTCTGCAGACAGAGTTTTGTTTTCATAAGCTAATCAGAGGTCCCATATTAGCTGTAAATGAACCAGTGCAGAAATGGTAGCATTGACGAAGACAACAGTATGAGTATGTTAATATGGAGTGCATTGAATTGTTAGCCCCTATTGCTAGCAGTGAGAGCTCAAGAACAGTGTTGCATTGATACAGTGTTCTTGCTTCCTGACCTAAAGTACCTGAGGAATTTCTGTATTGTTCACTGCAGATGTACCTTCTGAGTAATTCAGCCTACTGGATTTTGAAGTGTTTGGGTTGTTACATGTTACTGTAAAAATAATTCAGTCGGGGAATTTAAGGGAAGAATGGAATCTTAAAAGAGCTGGAAATAATCTTCTACTTGAACAGAAAACTAAGGACAGCAAAAAAGAATACCTTTATCAGAACTTTGATTGTCATTCGGCGTTATTTTATTTCCTTCAGCAAGTTAGGTGGGATTCTGTGTATTATGTAAGAAGATACAATGAGCCTACTTCCCCTACACCTCCAAAAGGTTGATATTTTGTGGCTGACATTTCTGAAATAAAGGCAGAAAGTCTGCTTCAAAGTTGCTTAAGAAAACAGATGGAATTAAACTTTGATAAATGGTGCTGTTCTGGTGTATACAACTGGGTAATATTCAGAAATATTTGTAGCATCAAAAGCTTTCTGAGTATTCTAGCTGTGTTGCCCTCGAGCAGTTGCAAATATCTCCTTGGATGTTCACAGACAGGTTTTGTTTGTTCTGTGTTGTCTTAATTTGAAAAATCATTTTCACTGAGCATGTGGCTGTCTCTTCTGGGCGCTGTTCTTAGGCACAGGCTTCGGTCTTGTTTAAGCATATAGGAGCACGATGCTGAATAGGGATCCATCACATTTTTGATTTAGCAATAACTACTGAAGTTGTAGACCCAAACGTTCATAATAGTGAACAAAACAGAAAAGGCCTTTTATCCTATTAAATAAAGGGGAAGACTTTGAGAAAGTGTTGTCCAAATGGACATTTTCTTTGAATAGTTTCACCGTGAGGTTTTGGGTAGGTTTTAATAGTGACATTATTTTCTCTCCTTATTCAGTATTCTTAACAGAGGACAAAGCCAATTCTGTGTATAAAAGATACCGAAGAGCCAACAAATTTTTGGAAGAATTAAAGCAAGGTGATATAGAGCATGAATGCAGAGAAGAAATTTGTACCTATGAAGAAGCAAGAGAAGCATTTGAAAATGAGGAAAAGACGGTATGTTTTGTTGTCTATATATAGATGGGAGGTGGGGTGCCTTGCTATTAATTCATGAGATATGGTGAATACTTGTGTGTTTTCCAATATTACAATTCTTTTTTTACTTGATTCTTTAAATAACTGAGGTCTGAAGTGGAGATGGATAGATCTCACAGCAATAAATTTGGAATCTTTTCTCCAAATTAAAAAAAAATCAAAGGAAGGGAAGTCTCGAAGTAAACTTTGCTCATAAAAGTATTATGCAGATTGGCAGCTTGGGGAGTATTCATGTTCCTTTTCTTCCAACTGTCATTATCTGTTCTCTTTGGCAGCACTACTTACCCAAATACCATGTGTCCTATCATCATGCACTTAATCCTAACCTACATATCACAGATGCTATTGTTTTTCTTGGTTGAAATGATAGAGTTGTGACTGTTACAGGGAACGTATAGGAGCAGAGGTCAGAAGTCTTTGTTTATCTCACACCTATCTCACAGCTATTTATTGAATACGTTCGCTTAAAATGAGTGAGCAACTGAAAAATCATTCCACTTAAAATAGGGACTATATCCCGGATGCAGGCCTAGCTGGCTAAAATGTTCTTTGGCCAGATTATTCATAGTCTTAAAAATAAACAAAGACAAATGGCCTTCTTGAAGTTAACTTCTGCAGACCCTCACAACATATTGTTAAGCAGCAGTGATCTAAAACATAGGAAGAATAACAATTTTAATGCTGCAATATGTTATTCAAGGGCAGTGATATATTAACTTGACTGGAATGAAGCAGATACTGCCCACACAGAATTGTGTAAGTCTGTCACTTTCTGTAATTAAAAGAAGCTTGCAGGCCAGCAGCTCTGCATGTAGTAGCTGCACTGCACATTGTACCCAGCATAAATTGCCTTCCAACAAATAATCACAGCATGTAAGTTTTGATAGTGTTGCCTGACGTATTTAATGCAGTAAAGTCAAGAGATATTTTTTTCTAATTCAATACAGACTTGAATGAAATTAGATTTATCCTCAAATTCAGTCCCAAAGTGGAAAAACAGCTGCTAGAGAATGTGACTTGGGAAATTGGCAGGCAAAGCTTGTGGGTTAGTGGGCGAAGTGGCACAGAAAGAATTATGAATTTATTTTGGAATAACATGAGTGATGTGTCCCACTCTTCACTGGCCGTGTTTTACTTTGAAAACAACAACAGAATAGCCTACCGAACATTTTAAGTTTTTGGCATCTTTTTGTTTGTGTTACACATAGGAAAGTGGAGAAGACAGAATGGAAACTTTTTCATTTATTAAAATGAAGCAGTAGGATGTATAGTGTTTCAATTCCTATTCTTTCAGAAGCTCTAAAATGCATGCGCAGTCATGTTTTTTACCTCCTAAAGTTGATATGGCAATTCCCGATGATATTACTGCGTAATTAAAAATAGTGTGCACAAAACTAACACTGTGTCACTAATAGCCTAAATATGTTGACTAGTGATAGGTCAAACTGATGACCCATGATAGGACCCAAAGAAGCAGCATGAAGTATGTCAGAGGAAGGTGAGGTTGGGTATTAGGAAAGGGTTCTTTACCAGGATGTTGGCTGATGAGCACTGGAACAGGTTCCCCAGGTCAGTGGTCATGACACCACACTGCCAGAATTTAAGAAGCATTTGGACAGCACTCTCAGTCACAGGGTTTGGAACTGGAATTGGGTTTGATGGTCCTTGTGGGTCACTTCCAATTCAGGAAATTCTATGGTACTGCATTTCCTCTTGCTTCAGTCTATTAAGTATTTCGAAACATTTTGTATTTCAGTAGATAGCCTTTCCATTGCAGAGTTATTTAAGAAATAGTAAAGTAGAAATAGTCGCATTTGCTATTATGCCATAACCTTATTGTCGCAGTGTAGAGAGAATTTCCAATAAGGTCCTCTTCCATTATCCAGTCCTATTACTATATCTGTTTTAGTTTAGCTGCTTTGATGTCGGTAGCTTGCTGATGTGCAGCCATGCCTGACTAGCCTAATTTACTTAGTCCTTTGTTTTCCAGCTATATCCATCCTTACAGCCATTTAATAATAGTTGATTTCTGGGGACAGAGGTGCTGTAGTGCGAGGCTATAATGTAGTATGTTTGTAATAATGAAGATACAATGATTTTGTAGTATAAATAGACTGAAATTCAAAAAGATTACGGAGCTTATTTATCTCATGTTAACTTTGTGTTGTATCATTGCTTTTTTGTATTTTTTTAATCTTGTCCACTGGGTTCTTTGCTTCTCTGAAGTCTTCTGGGGAGGTGTACGACATCTGAGTTTGTAATATTAAAATAATATCAAACAGTCCCCTCAAGTTATATTTGATGTTTTCTTTTTTGATAGTTTTCTCAGAAGATAGCGTTGTGTACAATAAGCATACATATGTAACTGTCAGGGAAATACTGAATGCCTTTCATATTGTGTAAGTTTGGGGATTTTGATATCTTAAGTATAATGTAAAATGATACAGTTAATAGTAAAGGTAATACTCTCAGGATGGCAAAGGCTAGATGACAGGAAAGAGTTTGCAGAACTTTGTGGCACTGAGTGGAAGAAATGAAATTCAGCGTTGACAAATGTGATGTGCAATAGGGGAAAAAGGATCATTCCTCATAAATACATGTATATATATAAAATACACGTATATGTTTGCCTCAGGAACAAGATCTGAATTTATAGACTGTGAAGGCTTGAATTTATAATGCTTAGCAGTTAAAAAGAAATAAAAGTCTGTATGTTAAGAGTCCTAGGAAGGGAACAGAGAACAAAATGAGAAATGTAACTATGCGATTGTTCGCTTGAATCTTGAATGTATCATGTATAGCCCTTAAAAAGCAAATAAGTAGCTGAGGAAAATCCAGAGAACTCAGGAAGCTAACTAAAGATATTGAAAGGTTTGTATAGCAGTTATGGATTGAAAACTGTTAAATCAGGGAACATGTAGTGGGTGTCAGTAAGGAATATGAAGATTGAACAGAGGTGAATCATTTAACATCCTTCTGACAGTGGAGCTTAAAAGGGTCTCAAAGGAAATAAGAAGGTGAAGGTTCAGAGCAGATAAAAGCATCTCTTCTCACCACAGGTAGTAGAACTGTGTGACTGTTTGGCCACAGGAAAAAGTTTA
Source organism: Chrysolophus pictus (assembly GCA_037305975.1). Taxonomy (NCBI): domain Eukaryota; kingdom Metazoa; phylum Chordata; class Aves; order Galliformes; family Phasianidae; genus Chrysolophus; species Chrysolophus pictus. The sequence continues at coordinate 82,856,737 of CM074576.1, forward strand.
CTTAGCTTCAGAGAAGATGAAAACAACTGGGGACCATTGAATAAAAGGGGTCAGCTTTATCTAGTGGGAGTTCTTGAAGTACGAATACGTGAACGCTGTGAGAGTATCACTCTCTACTTACGTCTTTGCTCTTCTTCTGACAGTCTGTGTTGTTTGTTGTCAGAAGATAATAAATTAGGTGACCCCTACTCCTCATCCTGTGAAGTTATGCATATGTAGAAGGTATAACCAGATAGCACTGTACACGATCACTAGGCAGTTGTCAAAGGTTGGGAGGCTCAAAGTTTTGCAGAAAGTGACTGTGCAAGATACCTGGGTGTGATGGAAGTTCACTTCTTATTTCTCATACATTAACTCTGGTTTTAAGGTGATACAGCATCATTTAAAAAAAAAAAAAAAAACCTCACACATTTATTCGTAAGTGTAAAAATGCTAAAATGCCTAGGAAGCAACTCAAAACTTGCCAGTAGCAGCTCTAAAATGTTGTGATCAAATAAGGCGTCAGTTTGTTTGTGTCTAATTATGAATGCTGGGTAAATATCTGGAAGAGGAGATGTAAATCTGAAATTGAGGACAAACCAGAAGAAGACAGTGTAACAAGTTTGCTCATTTCCCTTTGTTGCTTTTTTTTTTGTATCCTTTACCTACTGAACACCAAACAATCTTCTGATTGACATATTTTTAGTCCATCTAATAACAAGTTAGAATTGACCAAAAGACATTTGAGGCTGACAGTGCTGCCAAATATGGCAAAGGCGTCAGCCAAATTCTCAGCAGAGTGCAAGACTCTTAACTTTGGTGTGGATCCAGTGTTTGATTCAGTGTTCACATCCAGTTGACTGAAGTCAACTCTGTTCTAAATAGTGATAGTGAAATATTAGACATAAAGGGAAAAAGAATGTTACAAATTGCCCATAATGATCTGTGTGTGATGCCTTTGAGAATTCTCTTGGTTTATTTCAAACTGGGTTTGCCAACATGCAGTAAAGTAGTTCATAGCAGGAATTTATACTAAATGATTTTAGGCCATTCTCATTGCAGTTATCTGATGCTGTGGCCTACTTAATGTAGTTTTTCAGCCTTTTAAGGCATATATATGCCTTGCAGTCCCAGCAGTGCAGTGCCTGAGGGTAAATGATTCTGGAGTGTCTTTTTCATAAATCACAAGTTCTTAGTTTTGTCAAGTAAATGTCCTTTTTTGTTCTCCTGGTTTAAGAGACTGAATAATGTGAAAGGGATGCTTAAGTTTTCCAACTTTTATATTACTCTTCAATATTCTGTATGAGTTCTACAGTTATCTCCTGGAATTTCAGCATTTCCCTCCTTGCTTTTCCATAGCAGATCGTATGAACCCTCACTCTGTGCAAATTCATCAGAGTTCTCTGTGATTTTGTTTGGTGATGGACAGTACTTGACTTTGGTCAGGTGGTTTGTCCTCCTTGTGCCACCACTTTACAGAGCAGCATAGCTGTGGGGTGACAGAGCAGAGGGAGGAGCTGCTTGGCAGTGAGAAACTCAAACCTGAAGTGTAGGTTTCTTGCAGTTCTGGTAATTCTGGAGTTAAGGGTCTTTATGGTTCACCTTGATACTAAACCTTGAGTTTAGTACACTAGCGAGCTCTTTTTCAAAGAGAAAATTTAAAGTATTTTTTCAGTGACTGTTTTTCTTCATTTTTCATCTGCGTTAAGACCTTTATTCCTGTCTCTGCAATACGGCCACAGACCTGAAGCACTGTAATTTTTGGCAGAGGAGTGCATGTCCATAGTCCCTTGGCATTTCATTTGCTTTGCTTGTAAATGAAAGTGGACGCTAAACTACTTTCATCCTTAAGGCAGTTTAAATTCTTACACTAAGCTCTTTATGCACCTGCCTAGTCACACCATTAACTTGACCACCCCCACAGCCATATAACCTACTGTGAACTAACTGCCCTCCACCCTGGAAAAACAGCTTTTCTGCCACTTTGTCACCCTGCAGAGTAACAAGAAACAGTGATGGTATTTTGGTTTCATGAAGAAGGTACAGAGAGATTTTCTCAGGTAGATACTGTTGAGCTAAAAGTAACGTGGAAACATTAATAGAATACCAATTACAATTTACCACCCTTACATTACAGAGGACACATTTCCTCTACAGTCTGAAAGATAAAATGCATTGCAAGGCCAAAATTGACTTTTTTCTGAATTTTCATCTAAACCGCCTTCACTCCTACAGAGTCTTTGAAATGATACATCCTTGCATAGTTTATTTGCTGACTTTCAGTAAATCTTTGCAGCTTTGGTCTCAGAAACAAATGCTATACCATTCCCTTGCTGCTGCTGAAGTAGCAGAGCAGTGAAGTGAGAAGTTTGCTTCCAGTATAGAAAGCCACAGTTAATAATGCTAATGAATCTTTTTTTGCTGCTTTAGTTGTGTGTTTATTATTTAGTTCTTTTCAAACCAGATGGAAAGACAATAGTAACAGGTCTTTCTGGCTGTGTGTTGATTTGATAGGGAAAGGTAGGGTGTTTGGTTTTGTAGGACTCTTTTCCTATTATGAAGAGATCCTAAGTCCTCAGTTGCATAGTTCTGAGATCTGTTTGGTTATGTTGTCTGTGTTGTTTGGTTATGTTGTCTGTTACACTGTTACGTTATCTGTGGTGATGCACTGGAACAGGTTGCCCAAGGAGGTTGTGGATGCTGCACCTGGAGGCATTCAAAGCCAGGCTGGATGTGGCTCTGGACAGCCTGGTCTGGTGATTGGTGACCCTGCGCATAACAGAGGGGTTGAAACTAGATGGTCACTGTGGTCCTTTTCAACCCAGGCCATTCTAGAATTCTGTGATTCTGTATGATTCTAATGCTGTTCATGTGCTGGTAGTCATAGAATGTAGTCCTGAACTTAAAAGAAAAAAAAATATGTAGATCTGATCTGACTATGCACAAAGTCTACAACCTGAGTGTATCATTGACTAGTTGAGAAATGGTTGTCATTTTTCCTGGTGAGAATTTTTAAAATACATTCTTGCAAGATTTTGTTACTTGAAGTGGGCGCTTGCATAAATCTGAAGAGGTCACATCTCTGCATTTTTAAAGGAGGCTGCAGAGTTCAGAGTTTCTGGCACAGGTCTTGTTTGGTTTATTTTTTTCTTTATACTTTGCTATAAAACACTGTAGAAGTGTTTCTTGGTAGGAGAGAGCGTACAGTACAGGTGAGGTAGGTTATACTTTAATTCGTACTAGTTTTGCGCAGCGTTCACTGAGAGAAAATTGGAAGGTGACGTGATCTGTGCTCCTGCTTGTGCATGTTAGTAACATAGCGAAATTACTTTCAAGTACTAGTCCTCCTTCATATGTTTTTCCCTTTTTGTTTTCACTTTTCACTGTTCCATTTATCTATAGCTGTGTTGCCAAAGTTTCTAGAGTATAATAAGCTGTGTAACGTTCTCATGCTGCTGAAGCTGTATTTACCTATAAACAGAGGATTTGAAGCAGCTCAGAATAGACTGACAATTGCCTTATGAGCCAGGGATGGAGAAATTCTGAATTATGAACTGACAGTACAATGTAGTTCTGCTTTGCTAAGATGCTTTGTCATTCCAAAGCAGTGTGTCGCAGTCAGATTGTATTAGTGTATTATAGTTTAAAAAAAAAAAGTAATTATTTTGAGCTTGAATGGTACTGAAAAACTTAGATCCACTACATGGTTGATGTGCATGCTGATTAGATTTTTTTATTCCTGTCTGTGCTGCAGATTTTTAGATATTAAAGTGCCAATACAGGATTATTGCAAGTAGAACAAGGAGTTGGTGTTTAAAAAAAAGTCTTTTGCTTCTCTAATCACATCAGAAAAAAATTTATTGTATGTGCTTATTCATATCAGTTTTCATATTGGTCATCTGTATTTGAAATGCCATTTCTTCCTCATTCATTTAAAACAGTTTGAATAAAGTCTTTGGTTTGGTCTTTTGTTTTTAATGTCTTGTCATTTCTGACTTATCCTGTCTTGCTCTTCTAGAAGGAGTTCTGGAAAGTCTACAAAAATGGACTTCAGGGAGAAAGTAACACAGGACATAGCTGGTATTCATTTTACCTTGCATTTCCATTAATCATTGGCCTTTTTGTTATCCTCATTGTCATTTTTGTCATATGGAGATGCCTGTTTAAAAAGAAAACGCGTAGACAGTCGGTGTACGCACACAGGGGAGCCCACGAAGCAATAGGTGACGGTGCTGTGTCTGACGGCAGAGGTTCGCTTCCGCAGCCTCTCAGCATTGTTCATTCCCCACAGGAGGAAATGTTTGAAGTCAGTGGACTCTCTCCAGGAGGTCTGAGCTATGCGGATACACGATCAGACTCAATATCCACAAGGCTGTCAAACTGTGATCCTCCTCCTTCATACGAGGAAGCCACTGGTGAAATCAGTGTGAGAAGAAGTGAAGCTGAACAACATTTAGATCCACCCCCACAATATGAAGACATTATGAATTCTAGTTCAGCCAATGCAATTGCACTATCTCCTATTACCACCAGTACTAAGTAAAACAGGAAGAATGCTTCTGGACTTCAAAAAAAAAAACCAAACAAACACAAAAACTAATCGTTTTGTTGCACTTTATCTTGGCTTATTATGCATTTCTGTAATTTAAGCAACCTGTATAATGAACTTCCCTTCTGTTTTAGATTCACTTGCTCTTTGAGTCACAGATTTTTCTTTTCCCCTATGACGGTCCTTAGAAGATAAGGAATCTATATTGTGATCATAGTACAGGTACAGAGATGGTGCTCTGTCATTATTCTCAGAAGTATCTCTGCTCTGAGGGATGTCGTTTGTTTTATTCCATATGCTGACCACATTCCCCACAAAATTTGTGGAATCCCCTTCTCTTCTTGCTGCAGACTCTTGGAATTGCCTGAGGTGGGGAATCCTTAAGAAACATTCTAGAAATTTAGTTACGCTAAAACAAACTAGTTTTGCAGTGTTTCCTCTTGCCTGGTTGGTTCCCTTTTCTCACCTGGAATTTTATTACATGCCACATTGTATCTTGGGCCCTGGAATGGCCAAGAGCCATATGCCTTGGTGTTCAAACCAATATATTGTTAGACTCTGCTGGCTTCATAGCAATAAATTCAGAGCCCTAGCAAAGGAGAGAGATTCTAAAGCTTTTTCTATTAGAATTTATGTTTAGAAGCTAGTAATTCAAGAAGTAATTAGTGAATTTGAGTACTTTTTTTGTTTGTTCTGCTTCTGTTTTCTGTCTGTCTTTATTTGTTTATTCTAGGGCTGTGTGCTACTTTCATACCTTGAAAGTTCACTCAACATTAAAGAATGAAATACTGAAGAATGAATAAGATCCTTCTTGTTTGGAAGTAAATACCAAAACTACCATAGTCTTCACTGGGACCAGGATTTCATCCATTATCCATAATCACTTAAACCCAAAGATACTGCTTTCCCTTTTAAAAGGGAGGGAAAAAAAAAAAAAGTATTCAGTATACAACTTTTTTCCACAATAATATGACCCCATTCTCAAATCCTGATATTATTTTGCTTCTTGCATACTTAAGTGTATTACCTGCACACCTTTTGTTACTGACTATGGAAATGCATTGCAGAGAATTTTGGTAACTTTCTTCAACTGGTGTATTTATTGCTGATTTCACATTTGTTCATCCAAGTAAGAGGTGCTGGATAACATGGGTAATCTAGGCTAACTCCACAGATGTTTTGGCCAGTGTAGCTCTGCTATTTCCAGGTGAGAGCTGCACAGTCTACCTGATGTAGGGCAAAACCATGAGGAACCTCTGTGTTGTGTTGCTAGAAATACAACAACACAGACATAACCCCAAGCTTTAGTTTGGAATGGGGTTTTTTTTTTGAAGCTGTAGGAATGTAAATTTCTGTAAGATTTGATACGAGTTAATTGAAATTCTATACAAGCCTCTGTTTCAACTGCTTTAGACACCGATGATAGTTTAGCTGGTGCACGCTGTGGTTTGCTGATTTACTTTTCTCTGTTTAATTTAAGAATTCGTTGATCAGTTTAGCTTGTGAATATTTATTTTGATTTTTCTTCTCACATCAAGGTGGCATGGCATTAATTTTAGTATTGTTCTGTTTTCTACTAGTGAATTAGCACCAACTGAAACGGATTTAGCTCTGAAGGACTACTATGAAATACCAGTGCCATCCATTTGAAATTGCTGTTAATGTGCTCAGTTAATTGCCTGTTGGCTTGTATGATCTTGTGTGTCTGACCCTTCTTTCTCCTAAGGAACTTTGTAGAAGATTGCTGAAAAGAAGTGGATGAATATATGGGTGTGCATATGCACATTTCTGTAAGAATTTGATATGGTAGTTTGACAAATGAAGTTATGATCCTATGATTAATTTTATATTCTCATTTTTGGCAAAGAGTAGGTTACCTAAGATCTCTATTGGGGATCTTCAGTTGCTAAAGCAAATTTATTGGAGTTAATGGATGGAGCTCCAGGCCAAACTGTTGTCAGAAAGATAACTCATATATTCATTATTCATAATGGATATTGAGCAGATAAGCACAATATATTTTGGACTCTGTAACCTTTTGAAGTGCTTTTAGCTCTTAGATGAAGTCCTAAATTGCCACTTGTAGAAATTTAAGCTCTTTTATACTGAGCAACAGTTATACTGCCTTTGGCCAGACATTACCAAAACAAAGTGCCTCGTCTCAGTTGCAGGAGACACCTGAAAATGCTGGTATTAATGTCTATGCCATATTGGCATCTCCTGTGCCTGCCAGCACAGCTGGCAGTTTTAGCAGTGATTTTTTTTAGTTTGGAGATACGGTTTTCCTGTAGGAAATGCCTGGAATAACCCATTTCACATTAGGTCAGCAGCTGTCAACCCCTGAGCAGGGGCAGTCTGGTTTAGAGGTGAGCCACCTTTTTTTCCCTGCTTTGTTGGTCTGTATTCCATTACCAACAACTTTCACATTTCTGTCTCTGAAGAAGAGTCTGTTACTGCATTCTGTGGACACTTCTTTGTGCAATGCAAACATGATCGTTGTCTTTCCAGGGAAAGCCACAACCAAATATCTGAAATTATCTGTGACTAGAATTTATTGGGCCATGCCTTTTTCTGCATCCATGCACATGAAATGGATGCATGTGAAGGCTATCTAGGGCTATAAATTTACGTCTTGGTGTGAATAAGCTTTCATAAATAAACTAAATTTGCATGTGCCGGTTATCTAAATGCTTCCACTGAGACATGAGCAGCTTTCTTCTTGTTGGAGTAATGTCAAAGTACCTAATACTTTGTTTTACTTTGTGAAATGTGGGGAAGTAACTTAAGTCTTGGGGATAGCTGTTCTGATCTGGAGAAAGAATAACATTTCTTTTTGTAGTGGGTTTTCCTACAGCGTTGTTTTCCCGGGCACTTCCTGATTCTTCTTCTCTTGTTGTTGCATTATCATGCCATAAACATTATAAATTTATAGTTGTATCTCTGTAAAGGCTTTCCAAGTCTGAATGCAGTACTGCCTTGACTAATGACGTGAATAGTCAGGATTCTGCTTTTCCCACTTTTGAATGTAACACTGAATTTTATGTATTAGGACTAAGATGATTTACCCACTAAAACAAACTTGTATTTAAATGCCACTTTGAGAAATTATGGAAATTAATTGTGCTTAGATGATGTTTAGCATTAGTGGAGGTTGTTCTGTCTTCACTGGGTGTAAATAACCTTTGATTACAGTATTGCGTATTTTGAAGGGGTTTGGTTTACATTAAATTATCGTATTTAAACATTCTTGACTATGTTTGTAGGAAAAAGTTTTGTAACATTTGTTTTTGGATATGCTAAATAAAAATTTTTAAATGCCTGTAGTGCTTCAAAACATCAATGCTACGGATCTGCAGTATTAACTTTGTGCATTTAAGTGGTGCTCTTTTAATTTCTACTGATCGTCAAATGTACTTAATCAGTTGCAGGGAATCAGTTGTTTTATTTTGATAATTAAAAATAAATATAATTTTAAGGTAGATGTTCTTTCACGATTCAGTCTCATTTTCTTATTAAATTTGTGAATTGATTCATTTGTAGCCATAGTTAAGTAGCAGTCACAAGCACAGGGAAAGCAGGAATTATGCTCTATTACAACCAAATGAAACGGTACACTATAGAAAGATTTGTAGTCAGGAGAATTTGATTTCAAAGTTGGCTTCAGCCATTTCAAACTATTTTGCATCGTTTCTGTGATTCACTCCACATTGCATCAGTGATGATTTAATAGCAATTAAAAAAAAAAAAACACAAAACCTTTTATAGTGGTACATGCTGGAAACTAAAGATTTCCATTCCAATCTTCCTTACTTGCTCAACTGCTGATAAATATGTCCCTGGTATTTTTCACTAGCTTACTACTAGTGGAGTCTGTTGCAGAGCTTAGCGAAGCGTTACTGAAGACATGTCATGAATGTGTGCAATTCCACACTGGTCATAAAAAAAAAAAAGTGCAAAAAATAATCACAAAAGCGCGAGAGGAAAACCAACAGTCTGTGCACATTTCCAAGCTGTTGTGTGCATACTGCAGCACTTTTTTCCTTGGTAAGCTTTTATTTGCAGAGCTCAGAACTTTTCAGAGGAACAGAACACACTGTTTTCGGATAAGTGGCCTTTGCTGTGCATGTACATGTTCAGGATTCTGACTGTGCATCTGTCAGCATTGGCTAACGTGTTTGCACGTGGTTCAGCACATGATTGTCTCTGCATGCCTGGCTTCCAGCTATTGAAATGTAGAGGGTACAATGTTTAGCTGGTGTCATGAATCTTGGTGTCTATAGAAATCAAATCACCTCACCAGGTTACTTGGTGATGAATGTTCATTATTTATTGTTTTATATGCCTAGGGTACTGTTCCCTGTTGTTCTAAATTACACTGATAGATTCCTTTTTATCTTTGTATAATGTGAACCTTGTAAATATTTCCTGGTGCTGCCTACTGGTGTTTTAAAGAGAAGCCACGTTAGCTGAAAATGGGGAAGGTAACATCTGCACTATTTCATTGTTTGCTGCACACAGGTTTGATTAATTTGCTGCGGGGTAATTGAACTTTGAGCTTTGCCAAAAAGTTGAACTATGCTTTTCCTCCTGCAGCAGGAGCTCAATAATTGTATTTTTGACTTGGCAGTGGGCTATTGAATGCTAGCTAACAAGTTGGTGCAAGAATGCCTTGCGTGTATTTTCTTGATTATATTACAGTATGTGACATTCATTTACCATTTAGCACTAGGCAGTGTTTGCTGTAATGTTAGTATTTGTTCTCTTTCTCTATCCTGTTTCAGTATGTTGTGCTACAGTTGTAAGCATACTGACTGCAGTTTTTCCCTGTCCTAAAAGCAACAAAAACTAAGAATCAAAACTTGTAGCATGACCTACTGTTTCGTTTTCCAGGTGAAAGCTTTGCACATACTTATATGGTTCTTTGACCCGATTGAGCAGCTTAAGCAAAAATGGAAACAAGCACTCAAATGCCAGTAATGAAATCTCTGCTTGAGGAGTAATCTGTACCAAGCTGTCTCCGTGACCTTTCAGTGACGTGGGATGTTTTCTTGTAGAACAGACCCTGGATCAATTTCATAAGTCAGGGACTGTCAATTTTATTTTTCTATACTTTCACACTCAACTGCTGTCAAACTGCTCTTTGCTGTGCAGAAGGATTCCCTTGTTGAGTCAATGATTGCCTGCTGTGAGGTCTGTGCAAATAAGGGACCTAAACTCTTCTACTTTCATGCCTTGTCCTCTTACTTTACTTAGTCACACCCCGTGCAGAGTTTCAGTGCTGGGTAAACATGAAGGAGAGGCTGAATGTATGCATTGGTGGCCAGATACAGGCATCAGTCTGCTATTACACCATATGAGGCACTGGCTGTTATATGTGAGCTTTTAACTGTCTTTCAACTTTCAACTGTTCTTTCAACTTTTACTTGTAAAAGCGTGATGATGTCTGGGCACACATGCATGTTCATATGGTAATGGCAATAGGTAAAACTGAGCATATTCCTGTACGAAGGCACCTAACGTGTGGAGAAGATCAAAGGTAAATATAAGCTTTAAAATGAGAAAAACTGCTTTCAGTGAAGGAAAGGAAGAAAAAACTGATCTAAGAATTGAGGCTGAATCTACATTTCCCAAAGTTTGGCACAGCACCAGAAATGGTGCTGCAGCTGTTTGTGATGTGGGCAGCAGCCTGTCTGCTGGGCTAGCGAGGCGTATGGGCTGGGAGCAAGGCAGTCATCCAAGCAATTAGCAAAATCCTGATAATTGTTGGTGCTCCTGCGGGTTCTGCCCGCAATAAGCATAGTGTAATATTTTAGATCCTATTCTCTGCATGTGAGTGCTTACCAGAATTTAAGGTGGTAGAGGCACAGGGCCAGCTGAGAACAACACATTGCTTTGACTCTACACACTCGTAATGTTCTCCTGTGAGCTGGGCATGTGTTGGCCTCATCCAAACTGTGCCTGTCAGCCCCGCAGGGCCTGACTGACACCGTGCCCTGCAGAGCATCGATCACTGCTCCAGAAAGCCTGGACAAGGCAGCCAAAGCAGGGCTGTGAGTATAGCTATTACTGGCTACAGCAATTGGTATTGGCTTCTCTGTAGCTCTTTTACTGCCAATCTGAGCTCCAGGTATATTTTTTTAACAGTGTAATAACATGCAAAATGAAAAAATGTCTAGCACGTTTACTCAGAGGTGCCCAGTAATAGGAAAAATGTAGATGCTCAGCTTTTCTATTTTTTCTCTTCTGTTGATTTTTGCATTTTATTTAATAATGCTCCCTGTTCTGTTCCCCCTCCTAAAATCTTCTAAATGCCCTTACATCAAATTGCGTGAAAGCTGGTACACTTGTGCATGTCCTTTAGAAGAAATGTAAGTTCAGAAATGTTGTCTGATGTTGTGTTCACTCCATGATTATTTTTCAGCCTTATAAAATTTATAGCTTAATTTCCCTTCTCTTACCCTTCTGTGCTGCTGCCTTCATTACCTTTCTAACCTTTGCACTCTGTCAGCTTGGTTTTCTGAAAACACTGCCATCTCCCTCTTTTGCAGAACTGATCAAAAGGTTTTCGTTCCTGCACGGTGCTCTCAGCTTTCAACATTTGCTGTTCCGCTTCAACACAAAATTGACTGCCTTAAGACTGTTCTCAAATTCACGATGCCAGTGCCAACACAGTAGCATGGTACTTTCATTGACCCCTAACCCTTAGGAAGGCTGGCTCCTACCCTCACCTTGCAATTAACCCACACCTCCAGAGTAAGGATTTGTACTTGGGTTTTCTGCGTCACTTTCAAACTTCAGAATCTCTTGAAATTTCCTATTTTATATGTAGTTTTATGTGTATAGTGAATTTAAACTACTTATAATAAAGTTAGTTTACTTAATTAGCTTCCTGTGTGTTGCTGGAAAGCACACCAGTAGTTTTCTTCTAAGGTATGTCAGTGGGGGGTGGGTTTTGATGTGCTGGTGACATCAACCTTTCCATTCTACTTCTTGGATTATAAATTCCACGTGGAACCTGAAAAATCTTTGCTAGTGCAGGTTTTGTTGCTTGTTTTCATCAAAGCTGGTATTGTTTCATTAGTAACTTTAACTTCACTCAATTACTTCTCAATATAGAACAGTTTATTAAAAAAAAAAAAATCCAGAGCAGCAGTGGTTGATGGCTTCATGTTTGACTGCAGTGATGTCTCCTAGCAACTTGGCTGAAAAATGAACATCCAGCAGGGATGCTCTAACTGCTCTGTAAAGCCATATTTCTCTTGATGAGGCTAATTCAACCATCTTACTTCACTGCTGTTCTCTGCACTAAATGTTGTGCCATACTGTTGAAAACACTTCTCAAGAGCAGCATTAAAGGTATAAGGCCCTTTCTCAGCCTTCAGTTTTGTGTGCAGCGTGTCTGCAGAGTGTCCTCTCTGGCTGGTAGAGGAGCGGGGCCACCCCACATCACCACATCATTCATTTCCCCCCAGCCTGCCCATCCCCAGCAGCTTTTCTCTGACAGGGCTTGCAAATGGTAGAGACCTGCAGTTTTATTGTTGAATGCAGGTTTTTTGTTGTGGTCACTTTTCTGTCTTGGTAACCATGATAAATGCTTGAATACAGTCATCATTGTGATAACTTTTTTCTTTTAAAGAGACTGCTGTTGTTAGCTGTAAACAAATGCTCCTCTTCAAGCTTTTCAAGATGGTCGTGTGATCAAAGCTTATATGGAAAGTACTATTCAGTTGATGAGTAGGACACAGTGACAGCACTGCAAGATCTACACAGGCAGTCAGCTTGAAGAGGTAGGTCTGTCTGACAAACTCCTGGTCTGCCTTTAACCTATGTACTTCTCTCTTTGTGCCATACCCCTGCATCCATGTGTAGCAACATCTTGGCTGGATTTTTCCTGCAGATGAGGCTGGGTGTTCATCAACAGCTTTCTAGCTCCATGCCATTGCCTCTCAGATTTTAATTTCTAGGGGACGTGTTGTAAAAGCTGCGTGTAATATAAATCTTTGAGGATGCAGAAGCGATGTGGGAGCTTTCCCACCATCACTGTCTAGTGTCTGAAAAATTGTTTTCTTCACTTTGCTATTTAAATTACTGGCAGGTGAGTTAATTTATTTTAATAGAGTGCTGCAGAGTGGGTTCTGCAAGTGTGATTATTGGAAGGGCACTCAGAATGTTGAAAGGTCTCTTTTAATGCCAAATATAAAGAAATTGATACAATTAAATAATGGTCTAGGCTTTTTATTAAAAAAAAAAAAAAGAGAGAGAGAGAGAGAGAAAGAAAAGGAAGAGACGCCTGAAGGTCAATTGAAGCAATTACACTAATAACATTACATGAGTGTTAGAAGTCCTCTAAATCACTTGCGTGGTTTTCAGGTTTCTTTTTCCAAATACATATATCTGATTCCTTTATAATGCTGTTGTCTGTATTTGAGTGGACTTAATGTAAGCTTCTCTGCTTTGATTTGGCCTGCCTTCATGCAAAGGCTCAAACCAAGAGACCCAGCAAACCCCCATTCAGGAGATAGCAAAACAGGAGTATCGGAGCAGCCTAAAGGGTAACCGGAGGTGCTCTCCCCAATGAGCTGGAGCAACTAGTTCTGGATCCATGTATCTGTGTGAAGGAGTTGGCCTCAAGAGGACGAGTGGGAGGCTGGCTGCAGGCGGTGAGGCAGTGGGAGGTGGGCTTACAGGATCTACAGGGTCCCTCGGGTTGTCCCAGATAACCTGCAGGGAGAGCCTAACCTGATGGAGATTTTCATTCCTTCGTGTTTTTGAAATCACCTCTGGCGGTGCATAGAAAGCTAACTCTACTGGGTAAGTGTCCCCTGAAGCTGAGATTTGTGATGTTTTTGGTTTTTTGTAGAAGAGAATTTCTGTCATCAGTATCCCTCCTTTTTCTTCTTTCAGGCTGTAATTGAAACAACAATAGAGTTTGGCCTGCTGCATGTCACCTCAAGAAATCAAAGGAGCAATTGAAGTTAGATTTCTACATGTTTATATATTCAGGTATCAACTCCACTCTGCTTTGGGTGTGAGAATACTTCTGAGGTTGGACTAGCAAGTTCCTGCACCTGCCTCTGGCCTTAAATGATTAAAGGTGCTGAACAGATGACTCTTGTATGGTTAAAAGGCACTGATAAAGAGCTGAGGGGACTTCAGTCTTGCTTTTTTTCTGATCTTTTTCTTTTAGCCATGTTCCTCTTGAACTAAACTCTCTTTAAAACATCTCTTTGCAGATGAGGCTTTCTGTTTTATTCTAGCCTGTGTCAAGGTAAATTCATAATGGGAGTTTTCTTTCACTTGTGTATAACCTTGAGAAAGGGCCTTTCTGTTGTTGACTGGGGCAACCTCACAGAGAATAGAGCTGAGCAGCTTTACCTCATCTAATCATGTTGGAAAAAAATGTATTGAGCTTCTATTAAGAAACGAATGGAAAGATTAAAAATGCAACTATTGCACAAATCCATTCTCATTATGTCTTTCCGAGTAACCATTTCAAGCTTTTATCAGTTGTTGAGCTTCATTTCTACCACTAATAAAAACAATATGTGACAAATAATGGAATATCGATTTAGTGACTTGAAACTTGTGAAATTGCCATTTTATTCAATGCATCTACAGACAGCACAGCAGAATGGAAGTTTTATTGTGGAGTGAATGAACCTATTGGTTTGAGCATGGCACAGTGAAATTATAACGCAGCAATAAAATTGCAGGGCACACGTATGCCATCTGTTTCATAGTGGGAAAACAAACAACATTTTGGTGACGGTCCCAAACAATAAATCTGGATTTCAAAAAGAAAAGCAATTGGAGCTTGTAATGTTAGGAGCAGCCTAGGGGGTGTTGCACATCCTCCTTCCTTTCCCTGCTGTTGCTCGGTTGCAGTGTTCTCCCAAATGTTCCTTGGTTTTGCATCTTTGGTTGTTACAGTATGTTGTGTTAGGGGCTCTAAAAAGCTCTTCAAGTCACAGAACACTGAATCAACAAAGTGTGGCTCTTCATGCCTTGCCTATTGTTTTTATCACATTTTTATTTTTGGAGGAAGATGGTCAAGTTGTGGTGTTCCACTCACTATCAGATAAGGGAAAGAGCGAAAAGGTCACGATCTATGAGCAAGAGGCTGGCATGAAACCAAGATTTGTTCAACGATCCATCAGAACAACAATAAAATCTAGTAGCTGGGCCCTGTGTTACCAGAAAATGAAGCAACCAGATTATTGTAATGCAAGAAAAGTGTTTTTCTTACGAAATCGGAGGTGTAAAATAAGAGGAATCTCTCGTTCTGACTGATGTTTAAATGTTCTGAATTGCAGCCCTTCTATATTCAAGTGTCCCGTCACCTTACAGAAATATCAGAGAGGACTAACCTGGTAGCTGTTGACATCTGTAAATGCAAAATGTGACTAAGTTAGGTACTGCATCCTTTTAAAATTATTTTTGTTACATTAGAAATGTTATAGAATGTCTGCTTAGCAAGAAATAAAAAATATCTTTCTTCTTTGGTGAGTGGGATTTTCTGCAGGCTGTTTCTGCGCAGTCCTGAACTGTTTCGTGTCCCCCCTTCCCATGGCAGTCCTCTGTACTGCACCTGGATGACCTTCTATAATGCCATCTGGTCAAATTCCATGTATTGACCTTTTGGGGAGGAGGAGGAGCAGACAGAAGACATCAGGGCCGTTGAAGATCCTAGTTTCTGGTCCAGTTACAGGGCTCTGACAGCCTTGGGGCAATTATGTACAGTCTTAGTGGCAAAACCACTCTGACATTCCCTTCTCCGTTCACCTACCTGTCCCCACTTCCTAGTCTTGATTCTTCCATCTTCCAAGACCTAGTAAGTACATATTTTCCTCCAGTCTCCCCAAAGCCTGCTGCTTTGCAGAGTCAGACCTTCATAGATAACTGCTGTAAGTATACATTCACTTCTGTGAAAGGAGGTTTTCATCCTTACTGAGCTGTCTCCATTAGGCATATAGTCACCTGCCTGGCACAGATTGGCACCTGTAGGATGGTAAATGAGAAGGATAGAAGGAACTTGTTTTGTTCGTGTTTAAGCCACGGAAGGCATAGTATTTTTTAGATTGTTTTGTTTTTCTTTTTTTATAATGTTCACCAGCTTTAAGATGAGAGCTTGAAAAACACCATTAAAATGAAGAATAGTTGCAAGGTAATAAAGAAACAATCTTCTCACTTTAAGGACTTGAACTAAAAGCTAAATTACTGTGGTGGTTCAGATTGTAAAAGCAGTGGGAAATTTAATGAACACTGACCCTACTGGAAAGTCAATCTGTCTGTTAATGTTCAGTTATGTTATTTCTTCCAAAAAGCAATAAGCTTCTATTATCTAATCTGTTGGTTATGGAACCTGGGGTCAGGTTCCATTGGGCTTAATTCTTCCTGTTTGTCCCACATGAAATGATTGACCTTTTTGGTATATCAGGTAAGTATCCCAAGAAAGAAATGTCTCAGGAAAATAATGTGCAGGTACACAGGAAACGTCTATTGTTGTGGACAAATTGTCATGAATTTGATTGTGGAAGTTCTAAACAGTCTGCAAATTCCCCTAATATTAAGTATATTCAGCCAATTGTATTACTTGGATAGAGCAAAATATAAAGAGTGGAACTACAATGTTAGTGGCTGGTGCCCCAGTCCTGTAACAAGTCGTTCAGCAAGATGCTATACAATATTGATTGCAAATCTCATAGTAAAAGTGGCAATCAAGTAAGACATAAGCATATGAAGCTCTTTGCTTATGCTAAACTGTTAAGAAAATTTATTTTCCTAACCAGGTGGTAGGAAGAATGTGTGCAAAAGGGCACCTTGACAGCTAGCTGATTTAAAGCTGAAATAATTCAGCTGAGAATAGTATATCCCTTTTCCAGGCTGCAATGTAAGAAACCTATGTAAAGCAAGAAAGCTGCCTGCTTTTGCTGAGCACCCTCTGCATGTGATGCTGTGTGGGGTGCAGGCTTGGAAGGGGCTGGAGTAGTCAGCTGCTATTCTTGCCGCATGGCAGAGCAAGCCACTGGCAAATGGATGTCAGAAATCACAGAAGGACCTCCAGCTGCAGGCAGCAGTCCTGCCGGCATTCTGCCTGATGTATTACCTGAGACTCTTCTGCTGCACTGTAAACCCATTCTTGTCCAATCTCCAGTGGATGTTAAGAACTGTTTGCCACTGCCTCCTAAATTTCAGAAGATCACTATCATGTAATCAGTCGTCTCTCCTCCAAATTGTAATAGTCTGTTTTCATAGAATGGGTTGGAAGGGACTTCAAGAATCATGAAGCTTCAACCCCCCTGCCACATGCAGGCCCACCAACCTCCATATCTACTAATAGACCAGACCAGGCTGTCCAGGACCCCATCCAACCTGGCCTTGAACAGCTCTAGGTGTTCAAGGCATCCACAACTTCTCTGTGCAGCCTGTTCCAGCACCTCACCACTCTCTCTGTGAAGAACTTCTGCCTGATATCCAACCTAAATCTTTCCTCCCTCAACTTAAAAAAAATTTTTTTTCATTTGTATGTGTCTTTCAGCTTTTGACAAATGAGTAATTACTGCTCCTAAGCTTTAGCCCAGCAAGCAGATGCAGTGACACACAAGAACCAACTGGAAAAGCATTGGGTTTGAGCACTGAGCCAAAGGTGCACTGTGCATCTTGATAAATTCATAAATGTGGGTAATCTCTAGTCTTTAAATGAGTTTTAATCTGTGGCCTTGTTGGAACAAGTCTCACCAGATTGCGGCCAAATTAAGTAACAGCCAGAACAGACATATGACAGGACTATTCATATCGAGGGCCCTACCCTATGAAGTTATTTATTTAGGCTAAAGTTTTTGTTTGGCTTGATTTTAATCTCATGTACTTCTTAAATTAGAACCCGTGATGCTTTGGGTGGCTTTGCATAGTATCTTGTCCTGTGAGAATAGAACTGTGTGGGTGTGGGATAAGGCTTCAGAAGTGGCTGAGCTGGCAACCACTCACCAGACCCCAACACTCTAGGTTTTTTCTGGTTAACTCATGGGGATTATCCGGAGACCAGCCTCTACACATGCACATACCTCACAGTGCACAGATGTCACCAGAGGTGTATGAATTGGCTGCATACTGAATGTCAAACTAAATCTGTATTTTCTTCTTTATGATGCTTTAACGAAAATGGTGTAGCTCTATTTACATATACGTCTCAGGTGTCAAGTCTATTCAAGTTTATTTTCCCTTAAAAGCTTATTGCAATTTAGGGCCAAATATATCTAACACAACTAGAACTTCACATTTAACAAGTTAAAGAGCTTTCTATGGTTTCCTTCATTTTCCCTTTTTTTTTCTTGCTGTCTGGCAATTGGTTCTGCGGGCTGAGAAACAGCTTTCCCAGGCAGCAGCGTCTTCTTCCATTAAGCAAATCTTGTTGACGTAAAGGAAATTTTTGGGCTGGCAGTTAGCTACAGCTAACATGCAGCAAAATGTTGGTAAAATATAGTCTGGAGAAAGTTATTGTCTCCATGAAAATGAAAGAACCTTCAGAGGCCGTCCTGGCCCAGCAAGCGTCTGCAGCATGGCAGGTGCCTCCCCTAGGGGCCCTGTCCCATATGCCGAGCAGGGCTGGGATGGGATGGTGGTTGGGGCCACACAGACCTGAGAACTACAGGGCACATCCAGAGGGAACAGCAAACCTTTTGCTTTCTGTCATCTCCACGTCTGAACACAGACGTCAGTGGCACACCCCAGAGATCAGTGATCACGCAGTGCACGTGTGCAGTGTGCTGCATGCAGGGCACCACGTGTCTGAGTAGTGACTGTGAGAATGACTAATTCAATTAGCTACTTCCTTCGTTCCACAGAGCTGCCCTATCCTTGACAGCAATTAAGTATCATGACACAGTCACATCTATGCCACACTAAAAGCGTTGACCTATCTGTGGGCTGTGAGAGGCAAGCTGCATCCAGTCCCTGTCACTGCCTGCTGGGCTGCCCTGGGAGTCTGTAGCATCCTCCCAGCAAACCTGCCCTTATCGTGTGCTGGGTGCTCCTTATCTCACCTCACTGGCTTATTCTTTTTAAGCTGTTGCATGTAAGAATGTGTTTCCTTCCAACAGCATTAGTTAAAGCAGTTGTGATGCATTTTGTCTCTTGTTTACCCGTCAAGATCTGGTTAACGATGCTGTGTTCTCCTTCCTAATAGCAGGTGACACTGCAAACCAGCAGCGAGGCCCAGAGCTGGCAGGGAACTTCTGTGTAAGGCAAAGCTGTGACCAGTCACTCACACAGAACTGAATTGCTCAGAAGAAAAATATTTCAGCTGCATCTGATGAGGCATATGCATGGCCTTTCGGAGTGTAGGACAGAATATGAAATACGTAGTGGAAAGCATTTCTGGGTGGCATTATCAAGGATGTTTAGCATATGGTTAGCAGCTTCTGTCAAGCAGAAGATAAATCTTTTGTAGGCTGTAGTAGGAGCCATGATTTCCTTTCAGGGGCACATTTGGAAAGCACATTCAGGACAACCAGGTTAGGAGGTTGTACAGACGTTTGTCAGCTGAACAAAGGGGATCACAGACCTGAGGGCAAGATGCAAAGATATTTAATTGCAGAAGGGTCAGTGCAAGTGAGGATGTGAGGCTAAAAATTTTACTCATATGATTACCCTTCTTTAAACTGCTGATAAGTGGCTTGCTCGCCTAGGGTGAGTTGTGACACTGAGCCTCCAGTTTCCTTGTCTTTTAGAGTCTCTGAAATAGAGGAAAAAAGAATACATGAAGTTTTCTTCTGATGTCTAGTCATTCTAGGCTGGATAACAGCAGAGGGTCACATTAGGCCATGAGATGAAATAAATGTAATGCATACTGATTATGTGTTACTGCTGTAAGCAAAACAGCAACACTTTAAAGAGTAAATGCTCTTTCTATAAATACTATGCATATATTGTAGAACGAAATTCCCAGTTCAAGATCCTGATTCTATCTTTAATATTTTCTCGAAGGAATAGGAAGTGCAATGGGTGTTGCCATATTGCCCTCTCGTGGGGCAAGCCTGTAAATAGCAGCCAAACACGCCTGACTGCAGGCTCTCCTCTCTGTGCCGCTGGGGTTTTCCCTGTCCTGGAGTGCCCACGGGTGCCCCAGTGCCCCACCTGTGGACACGGTGTTCAGAGACCTCCCTGTGGGAAACAGCCAAAGAAGTCCACACTGCAAACGTTTTCTCCTAATTCTGTTTCTGCGTTCCAGTAGAACACAGCTTTGCAGTTTGTTCCTTGTCAGAATTGCAAAGACCAACCCAGAGCATCGAAACAATAAGCGGCCCAAATACAATAAAACTCCCCCACTGAACTCTCCTTCCGTGGGACTTTACACAGCAAACACCAATTAAAAAGCAGGAGGATGAACCCCAACATTACTTTGCGTTATAGTGCATGTCTCAAAGCAGATGTCAGAAGTGAAGATAGCACACTATGAACGGGAGTCTATAGGTAGATCCATTTTGCTGTGCTGTGAATGATGCCATCTATCACACAAATTGCTATGATCACTTCCCACGTTTTTATATCTCATCTCTATTCTGTGCTGTTCTCAAGGAATTTTAAAGCAGCGTTCTCCTGTCTGGCCGAGGAGCTTTTGTCACCTCCACTGAGAGAGTTGTCTGGGTGCTTTGTGGGCTCTAAAATATTTATTGTCTCCCTTCTCCTGTAAGGCAGGGAGACTTTCCACTTGCAGATGACAGAGTGAGGCACACAGACTAATTCTTGGATCCCAAAAGAGGCTTACACATAAAAAAGTGGCGCTTGGGCAGAATTTGAGAGTCTCTGTCCAAAATGTACATTGTCAAAAGCCCCGTTCAAAGGCTAGAGATGTCTGTGTGGGAAGCTGCACAGCCTGAGGGAGAGGAAAAGCAACAGTGGTTCAACTTCTTGTAACAAGCCCTTTATTGCTGCTTATGACATAGAAGTTCCTGAATAAAACTGCCTTCAGAGCAGACTTCTCATGCAGCCTGCTAACTGCCTTACTGGGGAAGAGGAGGAAGCACAGCCTGGGGAGTTCCCAGAGGGGAAGAAATCAAGATATGATCTTGTCCCACCCCGCTGTGCCTAGCTAAGGGAAACATTGCCCTGCTGGTTTGATGTACAAAACGTCTACAAGCCCAGAGAAAAAACTTCCCTGGGAGCCTGCTGCAGGGTCAACAGGCATGCCGTGCCATACATAGCTGTGGCTTTGCTGAGCTGACCAGGCAGGGGTTCATTTAATGTGGAGCTGTCTGGGGACTTGCCTGCTGTGTGCATTCAGAATTCATTTCACTAGCCTGAACTACTGCAACTTAATTAACAGTGATTCTATCCCATATCATGGTGGGCTACATCTCCAGAGAACACAATAGCTGAGTCCTAGGCACTTCTAACCTCAGGAAAAATTGAGTCCCCAGCTCTCTGAGCTTAGAAGTATGTCCTAAACTTCAGTCAGAGCGTGGTTGGAATGGGAATTCTCCCCGTGACTCTAGAAGCTGGGCCACTGGACATCTGAGAATGGAAGGTTCATGGCACCAGCAGATGCAGCCATGACCTGGACCTCAGAGGGCAGTGCATATCCTAAGATGAGGAGTCTGGCTGCTATTCCAGGGCATTTTCTCTGCCCTATGAGCACTGCATTTCAATTTTCATGGCAGTCCAAGGAACCACAGAACACCCCTCTCCAAGCTAATGCCTAAAAAAAAATGCCTAATCCCAAGCCTATCAATCCACTCAAATATTCTCTTTGAGAAAGATCATTCATGTTGGTTACTAACAGCTCTTAGAGATATGCAAATAACTGGTAGACATAAAAATTAGAGGTCTAGTCTGCCTCATTTCTCTTGTACAGTCTGTGGAAAGCAGAGCTCACCCAGAAGCCTTCCAAAACTGAAACTAAATGTCAGGGATGGTTGCAAAAGATCAGTGCTAGGATACGTCAAAATGCAGTGCAACATCTGGATTTTCTGGTTTGTCCTCTGAAGGGCTCTCTCCACACCAACTATAAGTGAAGGCATATGTGAGACTAGGCACCTCCTTCCATTAAGTAGCATGAGTATCTTCTATACATGACTGCATGATGATGAGTAGTGTTAGCACTTCTTGATAATGCAGCACAGCAGTAAAGAAAAAGAACATTACTTTAGAAAACAAATCCTGTTTTTCTGTAGAATGCAGATTTCTCCATCTGAACTGTCATCCAGAACTGACTTGGAAGTTGATTCAAAGCCCATCCAGAGAGGACTGTATCTTAATAGCTACACATCTTTAAGCAGGATATTTTTAAGGATATCTCTACTCAACAAAGCACAAAAATCCATCCCACTGAAAGCTGGTTTCCTCCATAAGTGCACTGTTGAACTGAGATTTTGAAATACATCATCACTTTCGTTGGAAATCTTGTCTCACTTTGGATCTCTATCTATCAGAAAGAAAAGCCATATGGAACTAATCATGCACATTTTGTCTGGCAGATAGGCATTATAGCAGATTGTGTTTTCCCTTCAAGTGATGGTCCATATGAGCATGCAAACTGTGGTGTGCATCTATTCCAATATGCAATACAGGATTTTTTGTTCTGACAAAATCCACACTGATGTAGATCCTCCTCAGTTTGGTAATAATCATAAGAGATGAGCACACTCATCACTGTCTATCTGCCAGTCAAATGTGACTTTATTTTTTTTCTTTTTGCAAGCTGCCCTCACACAAACATTAATCTTTTTGAGGCTGTTTTCATTCTTTATTATATTTCATATATCACTTGAATTTATTTCCTTGTCTGTTGGCTGCTCATGACTGTAGCAGAGTTCAGATTACAGATCCCACACGTGGCTCTGAAGCACTGTCTGGTGACAGACTTGACAAACTTGCTTGCCTCAAGGCAAACTCTTTCCCAGAGACTGTCAGCCTTTGTGAGACAATACAGACTGTACTTCTAATTCTTCTAAAACTTCTAATGCTTTTCTGCCTCGGATGGAATGGGTTTCCTCTAAATGGAATGGGCTTCGTCTAAAGGTACATAGCTACACGGGTTCCTTGGTTCTCATGAGATGAGACTGTAGGTCTCCTTGGATTGTCCCATGCTACTCAAGCTTAATGTAACATCCATTTATATATCTTTATGCTGTTTTCAGTGGATCAATCAGTTAATGCAAATATGGTGGAAAAAAGCTTCTTAACTGGGAGACATTGTGCCAAAATATAAACCAGGGATATCACCACCAGCACCTGAAGTTGGCTTTCTTTTAAATTCACCTTATTATGAAATTCACCTGGGCTTGTAAGTGGCAGCAGGAGCCTTGGAGATGTTTCAGCTGTCCAATAATGTTTATAAAGGAAGACTCAATGCTAGGCTAAAGATTGCATACAGAAAACATTTCTTATTTAGAATCCCCAAGTATTCAGTTCTTTTCAGCCCTCATTGTATACATCTCTTCTTACTGTAAATGACAGCAGTCACTGATGATCTGTCTCACAGAGACCTTAATCCTTTCCTGATTCAAGATCTTGCCTTCATGTTTTAAACGTGGCATTTGATACCATGGTCACAGCCATTCAATTCTTCGGCTCTTCAGTCTTGGTTAAAGGTATGCCAAGGGAAAAGCATCAGGTAGTGGAGGACCTGGAGCTCCTGAATCTAGGGTTCATGGAGATCTTTGGCTCCAGAGCAGATGGGACTCTAAGGAGTTCAGGAAGTTAAAGGCTCCCCTTTGATCTCAAGGAATATCTAAAATCACTAAATGTAAGGAACAGTACACACAATGTTTATCGGCTGGTGTGGTCAGTCCAGAAGTCATTTATGTCCTGCAGGTCAGCCTATCAACAGTCCTGAGATACCAAGGTTTAACTAGACATCACCGCTGCCAGAGACCATTTGTCTGTACCTACCAACCTCTTGCACAGCTTTGGAGGTGTCTTGGAGGATGCAGTCCTCTTTCTCCCCACACTATCAATCATCATTATCAACCCTTTTCAACACTAGCTAGCCAGGTATCTTTCTGCATTGAAATCAACCATTTCTGAGGCTAAGCTGTTGGGCAATGCAAATCATGAAAACAGACTGTAATCTAATTTCTTTGGTATTGCATATGCACATTCCTATCACTTTTCTGGACTCTCTTCTCATGATTCAACTTCTGCAGCAGCTGGACCCTCTTCTAGCACAGGGGCTGGACAAGCCGCCCTCCTCATCTCAGGAAGAAGGAATTTCACATCAGTGACTCTATCCCCTCATAAACTATATTCCTTATGTATTACCTTACAGCAAACTCCCACTGTAAACCATTCTGACAACCCCCTACCCTCTTGTAGTAGCAGGAACTTTTAAGTAGCTGGAGGAAGTACACTTTCAAAACAAAGCTCTGACAGAAGCAGTCTATAACACATGCTTCAAGGCATGAATATAGGGTAGATATTTGGTCACACTTATACATTTGGATATTCTGTCAAAAAAATAATGTACATATGCATCAGTACTCCAGAGATGTGCAAAGTGTGCCAGTCCTTCCTTTCATACTCAGGCAGTGATGGCCAATACAAACTCTACACAGCAAGCAGGGAAGTACCAAAACATTCCCTTTGTTGAGAAGCAGAAGGTCTCTGCACCTGGAGTGTGATGTTCCAGCACTATTTTCCCTCTACCGCCCAAATTATGGGTCAGGTTATCATCCTTACAGGCGGACTGACTCAAAAAACAGTTCAAGACAACATCTCTACAATTTTTTTTCTGTGATCACAGACATCCCATGATCAATTTTCTTAGGCTTGAGAAGATAGCAAACCAGAGATCTCTGCTCTTCAATCAGTCTGTCTCTAGATAGTGATAATATCTGCTATATATCTTCCTTCCTGTTCTTCCCAAAGCTCTGAGGAAGGCAAGATGTGTCATCTCAATTGCAGTTGCGTGGCTGAGATTATTTCAGTTTCACATCCTATTCTTTCTCATTTCCCTATCAGCTATCCCAAATATCCACTAAAAGGATTTGGGAAAGCGTGTCTTGTTCTAAATCACAAGTCAATGCATCTCACATCATTGCGTATGGAAAACTCTTGGGGTGAGAGTGCAACTTATCTTGCTTGGGATGAAACCTCTGTGTGAAGAGCACAAAGGAGTCTACCCAATCTGAATGAAGAGTGGTCTGGGTTTTTTGACACCGCATGAAAATGTGCCAGTGGAACAAAAGGTATTTTTATGCCTTTTTTTAAGAATAATCGTAGAGTACTTATTGAAACTTAGGAACACAGAACTTATCGTTAGTTTGTTAAAAGTGCATCTGATAGCTGTAGCCTTTTCCCTCAGGTATGTTTTTTCCTCCCAACAGTTGCACAGTACTGAATTTCATTGCACTGATAATGCTGCAAACACATGTTCTATATGGAGAGGTAAGGCTGAGGAACTTAAATTTCCTGCGTGGGAGATGGATGTGAAGAGTGAAGATAGGAACTTATGGCAGGATGAAAATTCGGAATACTTTTCTCAAGGTTATCATTTGGATTAGACAGATGATTGCAGTGTCAAATGGGCTTCCAGCAGTGAGATGGATAAGTTAATTTTTTTAATTAGAGATTTAGTTCAACGTGTAGCCGTACTTATGAGGGGGTATATGACTATTTCCTTAATACATACATATATGTAAGAGAATGGAAAGGATATATTATCAACATCATAAACCATCACATTTTACAGACCTAGCTGGAACTGAGATACTATATCATGGATTAAAAAGGCAGTTTGGGTTCACTTGGCACTATTCACAGGCTGGGGAATTTGGAGCTAGCATCAGTTTGGGCTGTAGGGTATATGGTAAGTGAGAAAGGAACTGAAGGCAGTAGATGAGTGTGCTTCCTTGTGTTATGCAATACTTGCCCTTGGAAACTCTCTCACTGAAGCTATCATTTTAAAATAAAATATTCAAAAATTAATGGACGCAATGATTCAAACTCATTTGTTCTGTCAGCAGGTCAGTGCACCAGCAATCATGCTATAGGTATGTTTAGTCTGTTTTTCTGGCCAGTGATAAAGTTGTGTGGTTTTAGTTCACCAGGAATATGCCATAGTGATGCTTATGCTTGATTCAGGGTTGATTTGCAATATTTTCATTGTTGTACCACTTTATTGAGAAAGCAATCATTGGAAAAACAGGAGTGATTAGAACCTCAACTAGAGTTTGATCAAAAGAGAATAGAGTACAGCAAAGGTTTTCTTTACTTTTCAGGGGGTTCTATTCTGTATCTTAAATGCTGTTTGATTTGATTGCTTTTGACAACTTTCCTCATATGATGCAGAATTCTCCATCTGGAAGAAATATTAACTCATCGTCCTTTTATAGAATACAAAGAACAATGACGGTTCCTTTTATCCCTCTGAGCAGAAAAACCATGTTGTGTTCTCCACAGATATGAAGAGAACAATGTCTGAAGGAATTATTCTGGAATCATTAAATAACTATAGGAGGTGGGACAATTATTTTTTGTCTTGGTTCTTATGTTTGTGGTTATTCAGGACAGCAGTAATTTTCAAAGGTCAGCATGCATATGCGTGCATGTGTGTTTGACAAGCACAGCAAATAATATTTTATTTATAGTACTGATTCTAAATCCTTGCATCTCTTGCAATAAACATGTAAAACGTGATTTAAATATCGGTATGACACATTCTTTGTTTGCTTCACTCATTACTCAATGAGGTTACGGAGATCAAAGAAAATAAATGTGCAACTGAAAGTGGCAGATTTATTTATCATACTTTAGAAAGCTCAGTACCAAAATCCACATGCAAGTCCTAGTTTGAGTTGTAAAAAAACAGCAATATATATGCCTCAATAATATTTCATTTCTCATTTACAGATATCATTGTTCGTGATTGTGGGAAATTAAAACATAATAAAATCACAGCAACATTTAAACACATATTTTTTGTCTGAGCAGCTCTTCTCTTTATGATGGAAAGCACGTACCACTCTCCCTACTTTATATCTGAGAAATTGCCACAGATACTGAAGGCACACAGTAGATCATTAGCTAAGGCAAGAACTGAGATGAGTTTCTTTGATTTGTGAATGTGTCCTCACCACCTGATTAGGTAATTTTTATTGCAGAAGCAAATATTCAATCTTTATTATGTGCACTGCAGTACAATCTAGAAAGCTACAAGCATGGGTCTGAAACCCACGGTTTTAGTCTGCAAACTCAAACGAAAAATACGGCACAGCAGGGAAAAAGATGGATGAAAGAGCAGCGCATCTCAGTGCATTTTTATTGAGGGTCTATTTCTCTGTGTTTCTGCATGTCCTGGCCACTACCACAGTCATAACATGAATCTGACAGCACTGACATCTTCTTTTGTCTCTTTGGAAAACTGGTGATGAAACAAGATTCCTGAAATAAGTGGCTGTCAATCAATACCCAATATGCACACAGGTGCTGATTTCTTCTAAACAAAAGTCAGCAATAAGTGGAAAGGTCAGCAATACTCAATTACAGCATGAAGTCTAAAATCTTTTTGTGATTTGACATTTAAAGAGAACAGTCTCAAATATTATTTAAAAGAGCCAAGAAATGTTTGTTAGCTAGCAGGCTTCTGCGGGCTGTATTCAACAGGGTCTATGAGATACTTATAGTGAATAGATTACAAACAGTTCTGATAATTTTTGCAAGTTTTTGTTGTGTCTATGATAGATAACAGAGTATTATCACCATAAGCAGTCTTATCTGTCAGGACCAGCACCTTTCACTGTGAATACTTAATTTGAGTTAAGCACTTCGGTGACCTTTGGTAGTGCACATCATTACACCTTAGGAATGATCACAGCTCTCAGAAGAGGAGAGCAAGAGGAAGCAGCACTGCAAACAGTGCAGCTGCAAGGGAGGGAAAGGGAAAGAGCATTGCAGGAGCCTAGGAGGACTGAAGTCTTGTGGGAAGAAGAGCAGTTATGACCCCACCCTGAAACTGAGAGACAGCACTACAAACAGACAGCAGAAGGGGTCATTTATAGCCTACCTTTTTTTTTTTTTTTTCCTTTTCCCCTGCCTTCAGGTATATACACATGAAGAAATCTGGAAAGCCACTGGATGTGTCAAAATGAGGCTCAAATGAAGATTCACCTTGAGTCTCATTATGACATTAGACTGCTGCCAAGTGGACAGCTGATCTCAGAACAGATCTGACTACAGTAAGCAGAGCTGATGGATTTCTGTTGAGTTGCTCTATTTGTAATTGTGAGTGCAAAAAAATACAGTGCCTGAAGTATTGCTTACACAAAATGTTTCCAACAATTAAAAAGGAGTAAATGAGAGGGAAAAAAGGGGGGGGGGAAGGGGGAACGAGGGGGAGTAACAGTTATCTAGGTCTATGAGGCAAATATCACTGTAAACTTGTGACTTTAATTTTTCAGTCCACCTCTCTTTGTGCTTGCACTGAGGCAAAAGGATGTGCTTTCAAATATATATGCTATAATGGTTTTACATAGTAAAAGAGCACCTCCTGTATAAATACTAAAAGGAATAAAATACCGTAGTAGCCAAGCTTTTTGTAACTTTGCTTTACATTCTCACTTATCAAGGTATCACTTAGACATACATCCGCGTAGGTGTCGGCTCTGAAGAACAGCACATCATTTACCTGTGCTCTGTCAAACAGCCAGGCTGCTCCCCTGCTCACTTCACTGCTCACCCTGCAACAGCTGGGAGCAGGACCAGGACGCACTGGATTTCACTTTCCCAAAGCAGGGTAATGAAGGGCAGGCCTGAGAGGCAGCCTATGCTCCTGGCCCTTCTCAGTCCTGGAATTAGCCTGGCCTAAACAGTCTTGAGTAAATAGAAATATGAATTATAGAATCATAGAATGGCTTGGGTTGGAAGGGATCTCAGAGATCATTAAGCTCCAACCCCCTGCTGCAGGCAGGGCCACCAACCTCCATATCTAATACTAGACCAAGCTGCCCAAGGCCCCATCCAACCTGGCCTTGAACACCTCCAGGGACGGGGCATTCACAACCTCTCTGGGCAGCCTCTGCCAGCACCTCACCACTCTCTTGGTAAAGAACTTCCCCTAATATCCAACCTAAATTTCCCTTCCTTCAACTTAAAATCATTTCCCCTTGTCCTGCTATTATCTACCCTTGTAAAGAGTTGATTCCCTTCCTGTTTATAGGCTCCTTTTAGGTACTGGAAGGCTGCAATGAGGTCACCCCGCAGCCTTCTTTTCTCCAGGCTGAACAAGCCCAGCTCCCTCAGCCTGTCTTCGTAGGAGAGGTGCTCCAGTCACCTGGTCATCTCTGTGGCCATCCTCTGGACCCTCTCCAACAGCTCTCTGTCTATCTTGTACTGGGGGGCTTCAGACCTGGACGCAGTACTCCAGATGGGGCCTCACAAGAACAGAATGGGACAATCGCCTCCCTGTCCCTGCTGGCCACCCCTCTTCTGATGGAGCCCAGGATACCATTTGCTTTCCGAGCTGCAAGAGCACCTGCGAGCATGAAAAATATTCTGTGAAAGATGCATTAAGGGGAATGGATGGGGAAATATGATACAAACTGCTTTCTTTTCATGTGGGACAGCTGACATTTCCACACAGTACCCAGTGCCAGGCAGCACACAGCTACCGCTACTGGATGTGGCCATGGATGCTTTGCATCATTCCTTCAGCACTATCTCAGGGTGAAAACGCAGTAGCCTGGAACAAATTAAATGCATTTTCATTTCTGTCTCCATTAAACACAGCAAATTTCAAGACAAGCTGAATCTGGATTTAGAATCTAGAGCACTTAACATGTCAGCCATTGAACAAAATACTACATGCTTCTTAAACACTATATGACAGTCACTGCCCTATAACATCACTGTAGTTTTAATTAAAGTACCTCAAATGGAAGAATAAAATGAAACCCACAAAAATCATAAGAAATTGCTTGTTTATGCAGATGTCACAGAGAAGCATAAAATACAGCAAGGGCAGACAATCTTTTTCTCCCCTCTCCTTTTCTCACCTGGCTTCGCCTCACCTCTCCTATCTGGATTCCTTACCTTAGCAAGGTTAGCAGTACTCCTATAATATTATTTCCCACTCTGTAATAGTCACAATACCAGCTCTGCAAGCCTGTGAGGCCATTATAAATAGTCCAACTGATAATTTACAACAAAGAAGTCAGGTTTTTATAGGACCAGGGAACTTTCAGTCTATCTCTTATGCAACTATGTTTGAGGTCTGCTGAGGAATGAACTGTCGGCAGAAGGCAGCTGAGCTCTGCTCTGGGGGTGTGTGATTGCATGGCACGGCAGTACGGGGATGTCTCACCAGATGTCTCCCTTGTACCAAATTCTTAGGTGCAAAGTTTTTTATTGCGAAGTCCAATTAGAAAACCTTCACGATTTCCATTTAAAAGATTCTATATGTGACTACTATATAAATATTGCTGCACAGTGATTTGCTGGATACAGAAGACTGATTTAAAGTAGTTTCCTCATTCCAAACTATAATATGTTACTTAAGAGTGCATCATTTGCTGATTAGGTGCATCAGTTTGGTTAGCTGCAGTGCCTAAAGCTTCAAATTTGATTGCATTCATTTTAATCACGTAACTAATTTTCAGTAACAAAGAGTTGTTTATTCCAAATGCATTTATGCATGTGAAATAAACTCAGTTATGCCGCATTCTGGAAGCGATATTACTCTTACCAATTCCTAACATCATTAAAGCTCAGCCTACAGGAGAAAAAAGTAGTGGGAGAAGGAAACATCCTCTGGAATCATTTTAAACAAAACAGATTTAATTTCCAGTCTTGAATTCTGCTTATGCTGCCGGAAGGGACAGGCTCCAAAAACACGCAACCTTTGTGCCTCTGATATGAAAGAGCTGTCAAGTCCCTTCCCTGAGAGTGACACTGATAGGATGGCTCATCTCACACCTCCTCTGGCTACATCTGCATCCCACTCATTGGCAGTGCTTGGCCATGCCCTCCCAGAAACAGCCAGCTGCTCTGCCTGCCAACACTGCTTCCTCTGGCCCAGAGGACGAGTGAGGAGAAGACAACTCAGTGGGGGAGCTTTATTTTGCAGCATGCTTTCCTGTGCTGTGATCTATGCTGTGATCAGGGTGTGAAACACTGCATGGGGAATCTTACTGTCTGGGAGAAGAAAAACTTGAGAATCCTGGGTCTGCAATGCAAGCACCAGAGAGGGTAAACATTTAACAAAGCCTCAGAGTACTTTTGCTGACTGAAAAATACTCACATCTAGCCAGGCACCTTCCACAGAATGTACCTTATCTCTGCTAAAAGCCATTTAGGGATGGCTTTTCAGAAATCTTTGGTTTTAGTCAGATGTTGGAGTGGGACCTAGAATGAACAATCTTACTGCCAACACATGTAAATCTCTATTCCTAAACTATCACCTGTAGGCCATATGATGAGGAACAGGAATCCAAGGACATAATGTGTTGGCAGCAAAACGTAGCCTGAAGGCCATGAAGCTCCTTTCACACTCCACTTGCTGCCCGCCAGTGAATGGGGGCTGCCCAGGTGTGTGCAGGAACATATGTGCAGGAATGTGTGTGCAGGGATATGTGGGTGGGAGAGGAGGAGGTTCATTGTCTTGTGCCAGAAGTGAGTGGTTTTCAGTGCTATTTTAGAAAGAAGCCATCAGTGGGACATAAAATGCTTGGAACGTGTCCTCTCTCACTCAGAAACTCCCTCCAGAGCAATGGTGGAGAGGAAGCCAGTGGAAAATTCCTGCACTTAACAAGTTCGGATATATTGTTTTTCCATCTTTTTTAACTGCACAAGCAGTGAAAAGCAACAGTGACAGCCCAGACTGATCCAGACTGAGATCCAAAAGACATTCTGCAAGAAAAGGACTTTGATGTAAGAGTGGAAGTGCAGGACCCTAGCACTAATGGGAATCAAGCTCATTGACAACATCAGTCTGATCTACTGATGTAGGATTCTAAACAGAAGAGCTATCTGAAACTTAAATCCAACTCTTGAACAAAGTAACACATAAATCTAAATGTACAAGGACTTCTCCGAAAGTAATGCCTCCTGTTTTATTATGTTGGCTCACAGTGTCAGAGGTGGATGTTGGTGGTATGTCAGTAGAGGTTGCACTTTCCCACCAATATCCTATTATGTGTTGTTGCTGTGTTACAGATGGCAGCAGAGGGGCACTCTGACAAGTGGCATCTGATACGGAATTGCAGATAAAGCAAAGGGGTGCAACTGAATTTCTCTATGCAGAAAAAATTGCACCCAGTGACATTTGCTGATGCTTTCTGAATGTTGATGGAGACCAAGCAGTGGATGTGAGCACAGTGAGGTGGTGGGTGGTGCATTTCAGCAGTGGTGACAGCGGCAATGGGGCACCTCCGCTGGTACAGATGGTTAAGATCACAGCATGCAGGCTCCTGTTCATCACTGGTGAAAATGAATAGCTAGCGGTGGTGACTGTGTTGAAAAATAGTATTTTGTAGCTGAGTTTGCTCTATCAATGTGCTCTTTGTATCTGTTGTAGTTCCCATGGAAATAAATAGGAGCATTACTTTCAGAGCGACCTATGCACATACGGAAAAAAATGTGACTAAATACTGCAGTGGGTACTTCTGAGCTTTTCTAAGCTGGAAGGTGAAGTGGTGCTAAAAAGAAGGAACAGTTCGTACATTGGCTAATACTCAGAGATTTAATTTCTCCACAGTAGGTAACCAGCACTGACATCTGTAAAAGTCACTGTGCATTAAAGAACGAGAATCCAAATGTGGGTCATCCAGAAAGCCTGCCAGCCCATCCCTGCCAGCAATGGCAGCTGCAATACAAGCACAAAGGCAGAAGTTTTTATTGCAGTGACTTCTGATGATTGAGCCCAGCACTCTTTTCAAAGGAGGGGCTGGCTGCTCACCAAGCCTATTTCAATGCTTGATTCCAGAAAGCTGATGGCTTTGAACTTGACACAGGAGAACAGAGGGCAGGCAGCAAGAGAAAAAGGCAAATGCAGGCAAATTCATTTAAACCAGTTGTGACTTGAGATTCTTCATTTTTGCACAAGTGCTGAAGGCAGTGAGGTGAAACAAAACAGGCTGACTTTACCAACAGCAGACTGGAAACTGAGGTGCAAAAATAAATTTAACAGACAAAGGAATGCCTCCACGGTGAAATAATTCAGAGACTTGCCAGAGCAAAATTTATTGTCAAATTTGCAACAAGGTCACGTGTATATATATAAAATTTGTGTATATTCTTTTTCTTGACGCTGCCATTTTCATTAACAAACTTCAATCATCTGGCTTACAGACAACTGATAGTAACTGAGCCTGTGTGTAAAGGCAGCAGGTTATTTTCTGTCAGTAACCAATGTCACTCAGTGAAGTGGCTTGAAATGCCCTTTAAACAGCCTTAACTCTGCCTGCTTGTGGTGGTCTCACACTGATGGCAGCTGACGTCCACTCTCTGCAACAGAACAGGTGAAGAAAACGTGATGAAAAGAAGGCTGATGAGTCAAGAGAAGGACAAGGAAAACATTCAGCAATTTCTGTCATGGGCAAACAGGCTCAGCATAAAGGAGATTAATGTAATGTATTTCCTACTGATAACGGATAAAAGCAGTGAAAACAAAGGCAAACTAAAAACACCTTCCCCCTCCACCCACCCTCTTCTACCTCCTGCTCCCAAGCAGAGCAGAGGAACAGGGAGTGGGGGCTGCAGTCAGTCTGTAAGGCTTCGTCTCTGCCACACTTCCACAGTCACTCTGCCCCTTCTCGATGTGGGTCCCTCCCACAATAGCATCCACCGTGAGCTGATTCCATGTGGACTTCCCACAGGCTGCAGCTCTCCCAGCACTGGCCCAGCACTGCTCCAACATGGGCTCTACTCATAGAGGCCACCCCTGCAGCCCTCTGCAGCTACCAAAACCTTGGGCCATGTAAGCCCAACACACTACTTCGGAAAAATGTCAGCTTACAAAAAATTGCAAGGGGTAAATGCGCTACGTCCTGCACCAGGCCAGTATAGGTCTGATCCACTTGAGCACATTTTTCTTCTAAAGAAAGTGAGCAGTACTTCTGACCCAAATGGTTTTCTGAAACAGTTTTGTAATACCCCAGCCAAATCTGTATCTCAGTACCTGAACATTTTGTTTATCTACAAGGAGCTGGAATGTCTCCCTGCATAATTCATGATGCCGTGGATTATTTTTATGTATCTTCCAGCTTTTTTTTTCCAAAAGGCACTTGCTTACTGAAGACCAGAAAAAACAAAAATGCTTAATGGCATTCTGGAACAATCTTAGGCCATGACCTTGCAAACAATATTTATTGAGAACAGTGAGGAACTGTTGATGTATGTAAGATAAATCCCAGGTGCTAAACATTTGCTGGATCAGAGTTTACACGTTTGAAGGTGCAAAAATAAAAATATTCTTGTTCCAAGTCCAGTATCAACGCTTCATATTATTTTAATCTATAATTTGAAACTGCTAAAATAGCAACAATTTTATTTAAAAACAAAAATACACAGATAGCAATGTATTTCGTATTCTTCTTGCCTCCCCCTGGGATGCTGAACAAGCAAAATGGCACAAACTCCTGTAAGATGGATCTTCATCTAGCATAGGCTAGCACAGCTTCTATGATTCCCATCAGACTAACGTAGCAATGAAATGAAGACAGACATTATACTCATCAAACGAGCTGTAAATGCATGTGAACAGAAATTGATTTTGAAATGTTCTTGGCAGTCTCCCAAGAAAACATCATTACTGTTTCAAGAAAAAGTGCATCATGTACTGCTTCAGGATTCCTAAGAATTAAAAAAACTCTGACCTCAGTTTGCAAAATGTTTTAAAAAAGAGAGAGAAATAGAGAGTTTATGGCCTTTCAAAATTTAGTAGAACAAGAATATCACTGGAGCACTGTGTCCAATTCTGGGCTGCCCAGTACAAGACAGACATGGAGCTACCAGACAGTCTAGTGAAGGAGCACAAAGGTGAAGTCACTGGAGCACGGTGAGGAGAGGCTGAGTGAGCTGGGACTATTTAGCCTGGAGAAGAGGAAGCCTGGGAATCTCATCCATGTTTATAAATATTTGAAGGGAGGGTGCAAAGATGATGGAGTCAAGCTCTTGTCAGTGGTGCCCAGTGCCAGGACAAGGGACAACGCGCACAAACTGGAACACAGGAGTCTCCATCTGAGCACCAGGCCACACTTCTGTAACACGCGAGTGATAGATCACTGGCACAGGCTGCCCAGAGAGGCTGTGGGGTCTCCTTGGAGATCTTTAAAAGTCACCTGGACATGGCCCTGGGCACTGTGCTCTGGGTGTCCCTACTGGAGCAGGGATTGAGCCAAAAGGACCCAGAGCATCCTTCCCACCCTAACGACTCTATGAACATACTTAGAATTGTATTTTGAAATGTGTCCTTCTGGAAAATTTCAGGAGTGATTGCAGTTTTCTTGAATATCAGTCTATTTCCAACATTTGAAATGAAGCCATCTGTTCTATTCTTTGAGTGGACAATGACCATACGTGCTAAGTCAGGTTATTTTATGTTCTTCTAAGTCTGCAATTGTAAAGGATAATTCGTCAGGATCCTACGGAGGTAAGTCAGTATTTTGCTAACTCATGAAAGCATCTAGAACAGATTGCTCTCACACAAAGTTAGACCTATGCAATTATGCGTGACTCCCTGTTCCCTAACCTAGGCTTCCTCATTCCTTTAGGTCTGCTGATAATAGCTGGGATAGAAAAGACTTAGAAGAAGTATCTGATTACAGTTTTCATTGTTGCAAATCCAGCTTTGTCATAATATTTTGATAGTTTGACAAAAAAAATTTTAAAAAAGCCTGAAATTTCAACAGTGTTTAATTATTCATTGCTTGTGGCTGTGCCTGGTCCTGGGGATGCAAAGAGTGGGCACTGTCCCCAGCTTTCTTCAACACCTGCAGCTGCTGTGTGCGAGGTCCTTGCCTTCACAAGCTCATTTCCATCATGACAATTACCAAGATAGATTGCACGAAGGCAATAGCACAATGTACAGAGAAGAAAATTCAAGTGAAATACCACAGACAAAAATGTTAGCTGTTTTTAAGTAAAAACATTACTTAACTTCAGATAATGATTTTATTCCTGTACTTTGAAATGGTTCCAAACTCCAGACCTGACAAAAATGTTACAAGTAAAATCCTGGATCTCGCATTAACATCAGTTGTAGCATAGAGGCACTTAAGGAAATTTCAAATTGATATTGTGTGTTGCACTGACAGACTAATTATTAATACAGAACTGGCTATTTTATTTTAATATCAATAATGGAGAACACAGCAGGATTTTGTGCTTCATTATTGTGTTAGCCGATGCTGGAACCACGCAGAGAACTGCAAATTAACTACTGTTCTCTAAGCATATAAAAGTACTCTTGGTTCATTAGAAATCACCTTGAACATACAGAACTGGACATAATCTGCTTGGCAAAGAACTGAAGATTGTGACATACATATCTGCAGGAAAATGTCCACCATCCTGCCAGTTTCAGAAGGTTCAAGCCAAGGAAGGAACTCTAGGAATAACCATACCAGTGGGTGGCTCGGGTTAGGGCCCAAGTATGCTCTTTTGGAAGACAGATTTTTGCCAGAAAAGACAAAACTTAGAATATCAAACTTCCTGCTCTGCAGAGAGCCTCGGCATTTGTCAGCAATGTTGTGGTGGTGATTCACCTGTCTACAAGCATGCAAATAAGAATGCATAGAGGTACTGAAGGTGATATAATGCTTTTCCCTAATGAAAAATGAGAGACTTTACAACAGCTGCTGTGTTTTATCTATACTGATACTCTTGCTAAAATAATCCAGTCTTTTCAACCGACTCTAGCATTGTTTCCTTGCCTCTTAAGGAAGCGAGGCACACATGGTCACGTATGACTGCCCATCTACCTATTTATCATTCCACACATAATCCCATGATTTTGCATCTGTTTGCCAATTTCAAACAAATTCAGTGATAAAGACAGAGCCTCAAAGAAACTAATTTTCTATTCAATTCCTAAACTTCATGAAGCTGAGCTGTGGACAAAAATGTTCTCTCTCAGAGCAAAAGGCAGTTCAGTGCAGCCCTTACCACGGGCCAACTACAACTACGCTCACCTGCCAGATGGGAACAGTGCAACTGGGTAAGAACTACTGGCATGGGACAGGACTGGGAGAAAGACAGCCAAGATGGAAAATAGAAAACAAATTGCTAAGACATCCAATCTTACTAGTTTCACTGTTCATGGACCAGCTTGTTTAACAACAAACACATACGTCTCAGAAGGTAGGTCTGCTTCATGAAAGCACAAGAACAGTAAAAGTAAACCTACTAGACTCGAAATGATGTATGATAATTGAAATATTTAACACAATATTTAACATAATCTCTATCTTCTGATAGGTAATTTTCCTTGTGATGAAATGGCAATACAAGCAGTAAAACTTACATCACTTCTGTCATGCAGAAATTGTGTTTGTATTACCAACCACGCACAAGTAACAGAATAAAAGGCTGACTTAGGAAAAAAGCTTCCGCTGTGCAGTGCCAAGAAGTATTTCATTTTCCAAATAGGTCTGCACATCACTGTCAAATGATTGTCAGGGAACAAAAATTCAAAAGCTTTTGTGCAGTTTGTGAGCAGAGCCCATACAGCACAGGTTAGGACAATCTGAGAAATGAAAAAATACTTACAGTAACCATGAGCATAAATTTCTGAGCAACCAGAGACTGCCAGGAGAAGGATGTGAATGACAGTGCTATTAAACCCCTGGGACTGCCCCTGCTGTGTGTCTTCTGGTCAGACTTGTCTGTATTTTGGCTGCTAGCACAGTGTCTGCAGCACACAGTGGTATGTTGTTCTTCAAAAACCCATGTCAGCAAAGGTAGAAAAAGGGCATAAGGGGAAAATGGGCACTTGATGGTTGGACTTGATGATCCTAGAGGTCTTTTCCAACCTTAATGATTCTATAATTCTAGCGCAGACATGAAACAACTCTGCCTAATTCAATCCCTTCTGCCAATTCCCCAAGAGCCAGCTGCCTATCAGCCAAGAACTGATTACAGAGCAGAGAGAGGTTGTCCTATGAACTCCAGAGACACTCATTTAGGAGTGCTGGTTCCCAGGACAAAGCCTGAGCAGGCAGGGAGAGGTGCTAGCTGCAAACTTTACCTGAAGAGCTCTCCTGAGAGTGAATGGCAGCACTGGGCAGTAACAGGTACTGGTGGCTGATTTCTGTACATTGGGGGGGAAGCTACTGTTGAATTCAACAGACAGTGCACTCTAATCGGTCTGGACAGCCTCTAGGACAACTCTAAATACACATCTGTTACTGAAGCTTGGCCTGGGTGTGTGAGCCCAGTATTTCACCTTCAGCTTTGGAGATATTTGGAATACAGTGCAGGAACACTGGCCACCATGTGGGTACCCCAAAACCCACATGTTTGACAAACTGATATGCTCTGTATGGACAGATTTTCTAGAACGGAAGCAACAGCTTTGAGGATTCAGCTCCCCCCTTCACTACCTATATGTACCATACCTGTCTCATACCCTTTTACTTCTACCACCTGCAATTTCCCTCCAACTCCTTGGCTTCTTGGATCAAGAACCACGGCATACCTAGGAAGCATAAACCAGTGTAAAAGGGAAAAATGGGAAGGATTCACATTTTTCTCATCTTGAAACCACACACCATAGGCCCACAAGTCCACTGGGACACTAGAGGAGAGCAAACTAAGATCTGATGAGAAACATATTATATACATTGGAGACATGATACACCCTTCCTTCTCTTCCATTCATATCTGGGATGCATCTAGACATTATCTGAGTGAAAAGCATACAGAACCCATCGTATCTAAAAGCACGAAAGTTTTATGCAAGGCAACACAAGCTGTTTAAACCAGTCAATTTAATACATGTATAAATATAAATGTACAGTTGTAAGAAGTATCTGTGTAATTCTCTTTCAGCTGTCCTATGGGCTACAGTGCTCCTCTGCAAAAAAGGTACAGCTGAAACTATCATCCTCATTTCTCACTGACTGCTGCATGACATCTGCTTGCCCTGCAGTAGCTGAGCACTCTTTACTTTATCAAAAGACTCTTGAGAATATTTCTGTTCCTTTTCTGAACGTGATTACAGGCTCCTTTCTAAAAAATATTGTAGCAGTCTTGTTTGACCCTCTTAAAGAACAATGTTGCTAACCCAATTGATTTTCCTGTAAAGTTCGTATTTTCCTTAAAGCATTTGCTGCTGAAACTGGCAAAGATCCATTTCCCCTTGCTGCGATTCTCAGAAAGATGTACAAGCCAAGGTGACTCTTGTGGTTTCTTTCATTGCAGGAAGACAAGCATCTACAGAGAGGATTCCTTTGTCATCAACAGGAGGATCCTGTCCAAGTCATCTCCCAACCCAAAAGACTGCAGGAAAGTATCTGCCTTTTAAATCTGAACAAAAGACTGAAAACATGAAGTAAGTATCCTCAAAATGAGAGGGCAAAAAAAAATGTTGGAATAAAAAATTCAAAGCCTGACCATATCAAAGCAAATATTTACACTTGTGGAGTTGGCAAATATAAACCTAGAAGCACCACGAACATTATCAGCGAAGTACAAGGAGCTTTGCTTTCAGAAACTCAAGACCAAGCATCTTCCTCAATTTACTGTTTGTTTATTAACTTACACCACTGATGTCAGGTTTCGTTATAGCACAGCATGTCATAGTTTCCAGAAATAGATGCAAAAAACATGGTTTTGTAATAAATGATTTGATGTGTATAAACTATTATTTGATTTCCTAAGCTTACATATGTAGCATTTGCTGATAACCCAGAGGAGCATCTGTCTTTTGGAGAAATGTAGGGAACATGAGTAAAAACACTCGAGAGAAAAAATTGTTGACCATAATGTGCTGAAGGCAAAGGCATCCGATGGCAAGAATATGGTGTTTGAAGTGCCTGGTAATGCCCCACCTGGGTTACTGTGTCCAGGTTTGGGGCCCCCAGCTCAGGAAACATATGGAGCTGTTGGAGCAGGTCCAGAGGAGGGCCACCAAGAAGATCGTAGGGCTAGAGCACCTCTTCTATGAAGGCAGGCTGTGGAATCTGAACATGTTCAGTCTGGAGAAGTGTTCAGGGAAGACTTCATTGCAATTTTCCAGCACTTCAAGGGAGCTCATAAGCACTAGGAAGACTTTTTATACAAGTAGACAGTGATAGGACAAGAAGGAACGATTTTAAATTAAAAGAATGGAAATTCAGGTTAGATGTCAGGGTGAGATTTTTCATTGAGAGGGCAGTGAGGTGCTGGCACAGTTGCCCAGAGAAGCTGTGGTGCCCCATCCCTGGAGGTGCTCAAGGCCAGGTTGGATGGGGCCCTGGGCAGCCTGAGCTGGTGGGGGGCAGCCCTGCCCATGGCTGGGGTTGGGGTGGGTGGGCTGTGAGGTCCCCCCTAACCTAAGCCATTCTATGTTCTATGAAATGATTGCTGTGTTCTATGAAACGATTGCTGTAAGTGGCTTAATCCAAAACCCCCTGGAGGTGATGAGATTCTTTGACTTAGATCTTACTATTTGTCCTGCCATTGTGTACGAGGAACTGAAAGATGAAAGGCACTACGTGCAAAGGAACTATGGAGGCACAGCCCTTGGAAGGTCTTTCACTGTCCACCAGTTCAAATGGACGAGAGCTGCTCTTAGTGTTTGCCTCAATCTTTATCAATCTGTTGTTGTTGATGTTGATCTGGTTTCTTTTAACTAGGAGCCCACTCAGTGGCCCGTATCTTCTGTTCCTCACAAGCTCTGCTTGGCTCGCGCCTGAAGGAGCCACAGATGGTCCCGTATCACGGCGAGGATGCTAGGGACTCGCTCAGCTCTCCCCTCGTTTACATGTGGCCGCAGCTCCCGTGGGGCCGCTTCCCAAGAAAACCCAGCTGCTCTCTGCCCTCCCAGAGCCCCATCCTCCAGCGGCGTGGGGAGGACGCAAACCTCCGTACACCCCTCATCCCGGCGGATCCGCCGACGGCTGAAAGCAACCGAGCGGCAGCCAAGGGGGCTACGCGAGGAGACCCGCGTCCGGCAGGGAGGACCGAAGGGGCGGCAACCCGGCCCCGAGGGGCGCCCCTTCCCGCCTCCTCGCTCCTCCCTGCCGCGCTCCCGCCTCCCGGCCGCCCCGCGCCGTCTCCCGCTGCGCAGAGCGCCGCGCCGGCGGGGGCATGGCGAGCCAGCGCTGCTTCGCCAACCGCTTCGATGACTACGCGGGCAGCCTGGCGGCCGCGCCGGACAAAGAAGCGGCGGTGCCGTTGGTGACGGCCACCATCGAGCGGATCTTGAAGGAGCTGCCGCCGCTCGGCGGCGGGGCGGCGGGCGGTCCCCGCTGCTGCCAAGGCGGGCTGTACGGCGGGGTGGCCGGCGTGGCCTACATGCTGTACCACGTCGCGCAGTGCCCGCTGTTCGCGCCGTCGCGGGAGGCCTACCTGCGGGCCGCCCGGCGCGTGGTGGACGCCTGCCTGCGCTACCAGGAGGCGGGCGGCGAGGCCGACGCCGACACCCGCGCCGCCTTCCTGCTGGGCGGCGCCGGGGTGTACGCGGTGGCCGCCTTGGTGTACCGGGCGCTGGGGCTCCCCGACTTCGCCCGGCCTCTGGGCAAGTTCCGCGAGCTGAGCGAGGTCTGCGCGCCGCTCTCCTTCCTCGAGTGCGGCTCCGACGAGCTCTTCGTGGGCCGCGCCGGGTACCTGTGTGCCGCCCTGGTGCTGAAGCAGCGGCTCGGCATGGAGGTAAGGCATCCCCGGCTCCCCCCGTGCCGCCGCCGCGGGAGCTGCTCTCCTCCTGGGGCAGCCGCTTGTCGGTCACCCGTGCCCCAAAGGAGAGCGTGGGCAGGTGCCGAGGGATCTGCCGCGGGGCTCTTCGAGAGCGCGTCCCTAAAGTAACGTGGGGTGGAAGGCGGTAAAGCAGGACAGGGGACCTTATTATTACTCCAAGTGGTGCGAGGGAGACGGTGTTCAAAGGCACGTGTGCTTACTGACCCCAGCGCTCAGCACAGGCTTTTGGAAATCCGACCCTGCCTTGTGGTGCTTTGGGTGAACGGGAGCTGCGTGGGTAAGGCTTGCTTGCGGTGCAGCTCGCTGCTGATTTCGGGAGTCGGGAGTTTACCCTCGGTTATTGCCGTTGGCAGCTACTGGACCGTACTCAGCATTAGACCACCAACTACGGTCCAGTAGCTGACCCTGCTGTTAGCTGTGTTGTTACCGAGCGGTCAGTGCGGTGTCAGAGCGGGCACGCAGTAGATTTTCCTTCCTGTCCTCCTGTCGGGTCCAATCTGCGTCTCCTCTGTTCATCACTGATTTGCAAGTTCGTGTGCTTCTGGCATTTTTTTTTTCCTCCTGGGAGAGTAAGCAACTGTTACAGGTAAATAAATGCTGCGGGAAGAGCCGTTCTGCCCCCTCCAATAACAGGCGTGGAGATGGGAGTCCGAGGAAATTCTCTTAATGGAGGACTGCAGAGACTCCAGGGGATCAGAGGGGATTGTTAAGTCAGCATCGTGGATTTTTTTATTGCCTTGAACAGAAATTCTTATAGCGCTAAGCATTTAAAGGAGCCTGGCATTCATGATAAAAGGATTCTGTCTGAAGACCCTTAAAGATAGGATGAGTTACGTTATTCCTAAACGTAACATGTCTGTACTTTTCATTCAGACAGCACTTTCTGTGAAAGTTCTGCAGAGGCAGCAGTACCAGTTCTAGGGGATGGTTCTTCGCAGAGATATCAACTATCTTGGCAGTTGGGGTCACACTGAGGGAGTCTGTGCTTCTCATTGTACACTGACATTCCAGCTGTATGAAACAGCACCCTGAGCTCTACTACTTCAGTTATTTCCCCTCCTCCTTGCATCCTGAGCAGTCTCTGCAGTTTAGAGAGTGGGTGCAATCTCCTGATGTCCTTTGACAAGCAATACAAAGAAGGGGAAAGCTTTCCCTGTTTCCTTGCTTGCTGAAAAAGCATACTCTACACAGCTGTCAAGAGTTAAAACTCCCAACAGGTGTGCACATATTGTGGAATTCCTCCAGCAGGTGAGTTGAGGACAATCATAGGGGATCTGTTATGCCACAGTCACAGTAAGACATATTCTGTGTCCTCTTGCTGATGTTTCAATCAGTAAGCTGGACGTCCTTCCATAGCATCATTAATTCTGTCACCACTGAATGTCACTCCAATTTTAAAGGCACAGGGAAAGAAAGAAATCAAAATATTTAAAATTGTTAAGTATTAATACTTATAAAATAATTTTAATAAAAATTAGAACTTGTAATTAAAGTGCTTTGTTCCTTATGAGAGTGCAGTGATCACGGTCTGTAGTCTGTGTACTCATGCATTAGCGAAATTCAGATTGCTGATACAAGTTTCCATCCTCGTACAGAATTATTGTAATTAGTTCACTGCCAGAGCGGATCCTGCATCTTTTTACAAATGAGGAGAGGGATGCCCAGAGAGAGTGCACGTAATGTTATTACTCAAGGTCAAATGGAAAGCCAGGTACATCCCAGAATAGAAACAACTCCTTGTGATTCTAACTGCTGAAAAACGCTACCTCCTGTAATTTGATTGTGCACAGCCTCACATGGCTCATTGCAGCATGTTTTCTTGTTGCATTCTTTGGATGCTGCTGTGCAAACATTTCCAGCACAAAGAGAAGTCCATTCCTTACACTAAAATATGGCCACTGCTGCTCGTGTGGTTGTTTTTTTCCTCTGAATAAGTTAAATTGTAACCTATGTACAAGAAATCAATTATACTTGAAGTAATTTGCCATTGATGACGTGGACTTGGTTTTTCCAGGCAGCAGAGGAAGGAGACCACTCTATTTCAGTAAATACCAGTTTAACTCAGCTGCTGTGCCCAAGTGCTTCGGTCCTAGCTAAATAGCCTCAGTTTTTTAAAGCTTCACGTGTTCTTCAGGAAGTTAATTGACTATCCTGAAAGATCGATTCAGATGAATAACTTTGACCTCATGTGAAGAAGGCATTTGCTGGTTTTCAGAGTTTTAGGCTAATACAGCATTTTTTCCTGATGAATTAATTGGGAGTTTTTGCATGAGTAAGGATTACTTAAACAGGCAAGAATTAACAGTCTGACCTTCTTGATGCACAGTGACTCTGTGCTTCAGGAAAGATGGTCACTTCCAACCTTTTTTTAATCCTTATTACATTGTAATCATGTCTCCCAGAGAGAGATAGGTAAAGTGTTTTTGCAGAAACAATATTATCATTTGTACGCACAGATGAGGTGCATGTACTTGAGCAGTCTTTAATTCATGTGTTTTCACTGTTTTCTGCTCTTGCTTCTTCAGGTCATTCTTTCTGATGCTGCTAGCCTTGCCTTATTGTGCATTTTGGAGGGAATCCATCAGTTCTGCTTTTGTGCAAACAGCAGTAAGAAACCACTAAAGTGGTGGTCTTGCCCCTCTGTTCAGATGGTGTTTTATCGTTTGCTGATGTTATCTCAGTGATGTTTCTGTCCCATTTCATGGTTGATGAAGCATAGTGTGTGTCAGTATTTGCATTTCCTTCTGGCAATGTCACTGTCAGGTGATGGGGGAAAAGGTACAGAAATTCAAGTGGCTTCTTGCATCACCATCTGTGAGATGCTATGACACAGAATCACAGAATGGCCAGGGTTGGAAGGGACCTCAAAGATCATGAATCTAAACCTTTCAGCACAACTCAGGTTTTCTTTTAACGACTGGCTGAACCGGTGGGCTTGACTGATTTCCACCAGCTCTGGACTGCAGCAAAAAAGACAAAAGCCAATAGCAGTATA
Source organism: Chrysolophus pictus (assembly GCA_037305975.1). Taxonomy (NCBI): domain Eukaryota; kingdom Metazoa; phylum Chordata; class Aves; order Galliformes; family Phasianidae; genus Chrysolophus; species Chrysolophus pictus. The sequence continues at coordinate 82,901,088 of CM074576.1, forward strand.
CCTTCTAGGAGGCAAAACAACGTTCTGCATGACTGCCTGGTACTTCATTCAAGGGACAGGAGTTTCTAAAGACATTGGGGACAATGCAAGAGACGGTTGCCTGCAGTTTTGGTGGTGAGCTGCTTGAACCACCAGGCTCTGTCAGCAGTGTGGCCAAGCCCATTCCCTCAGGGTCTGAGCCACTAGGGTCATTCCTGGAAGCCCACGTGTTTGGTCCATTTTTTCCATTTCTTAGAAAAAAATAGAGAAAAAACAAGAGGAAGGAGCTTGCTGATGAATATGTTCAGAGGGATTGAACAGTGCCCATATAAGGACAGGCTGAGAGTACTGGGGGTGTTCAGCCTGGAGATGAGAAGGCTCTGGGAAGACCTCATTGTGGCCTTTCAGAATCAAAAGGAGGGCTAAAGAATGAAGGGAATGGACTCTTTAGCAGAGTTTGTTGTGATAGGACAAGGGGAAATGGTTTCAAACAAAAAGAAGGGAGATTTAGACTGGATGTAAGTTTTTTATGGTAAGGATGATGAGGCACTGACACAGGTTGTCCAGAGAAGCAGTGGATGCCCTATTCCTGGAGACACTCACAGTGAGGTGGAATGGGGCTCTGAGCAACTTGATGTAGCTGTAGGTGTCCCTGTTCACTGTGGGGGAGTTGAACCAGACAACCTTTAAGAGTCCCTTCCAACTCAAACAATTCTATGATTTGATGCTCCTTTGGGACTTTCTAAAGTGAAAGTTTCTTCATGGTGAACACAATGTTTATGAAAGGCAGTTGATGGATTGGTTTTAGAAAGGGAGCTCTGCAGAATACGCACTGAAGGGATGCTCTTCCGAGTACTGTTGTGCAAGGTCCCATGCTGGGCTTTTATTCCAATCTACACCTCATTTGGAAGAGTTGTTCTTTGAGGTGAGATTTCATTCTTTCTCTATGTTAAAGTTCTTTCTCTCATGTGGAAGAATTTGCCAGTTCATCTGAAGTGCTGTGGCATTTGTAATGTCAAACGCACAAACTGTGGTGCTAGCTGCAGCTCTACTGATTTCATTATTTCATTTTACACAGGCCACTACACAGACAGGATGTCAGTTTTGCCACAGAGGATTTAAATGAGATACCAGGAAAGATTTTTAAAAAATGGTTTTCTTTCTAGCCTGCTTCTTTTAAATGTGCATCCTTCTATTTATGGTTTCTCAAGCCACACAGGACAGATTTTGCATTAATTTGCTTAAATTGATGAATTTAAGCTGGGAGTTGACATGGGAATTTTCTAAAGTAAAGAACGAATCAAAGGGAATTATTTAAATCTGGATTTGTTTAGTAAGCATTCTGAAATAGTTTGGGTCTCCATTTCAGAATTTCTCTATCTTTCTTCAGCAGGGCAACATGAGTCTTTATTTTAAACAGCCTTCAAATTCTGAGTCTGGGCCATTCTGATAATGGCCACCTGGATCAAGCTTGTCATGGTGGAAGCTGAATGTTCAATTGTAGAGATAAAGCAGAGAAATTAATTTTGAAAGTGTTGAATCTCAACAATTTTGTTTAACTGGCAGTAAAAAGCACAGTAGTGCAGAGCTTACAGGAAGGATCCTGCCAGGACTGCAGATTTGATTGACACAATTTTAAGAGTACATATACATTTTCTGTTTGGCTGCAGAAATATGGATTTTGACAGCTTATAGCTTAAGAGTGGTAGTAATCTGCCATCATCTTCTAAAAAGAGCTTTATACAAAGGCAGTGAGATATGCCTTTACTTTTTCACGCTGTTGGAAAAAATGTTTGCCAGTTCAGCATCATCTTCTTTGCTGAAATACCAACCCAATACTGACATTCCAATGTTTGTTTAATATATATAAAAAAAAAGGTTCTTATTCAGAGTAGTCTTTTATTGCCAGAATAGATCTCTGCTTTCCCATCTTCCTCCTAACATCTTTACATTTCACATACAGTGAGTTCACTTCTAAACCTTATCTGTTCCATTATCATCCTCATCATCACAAGGAACAATTTTTATGTCACCCTTTGGAGTCTGTCGGTGCCTCTCTTTGGCCTGCTGGAAGTGAAGGTGCTGAATGCTGAATGTCTTTGTTCTCTGTAGTGCAGAGTATACTGCCTCTGCTGTGCTCCTGACGTGAAGAATGGGATCTGAGGAACAATACACAGCCAGTGGAATGAGGGCATTTTGGTGGAAAAGATGCTTAGTCTGTTCTGTGGCCCTACTGAACCTCTGGAAGCATCTCCAGCCACCTGAGGATTTGAACCAGAAAAAAGAAGCAGCTCTCCAGCAGAGTGCAGGAGTGCAAGTGGGTGGTCTCAAAGCACAACTTACTGATGACCAGTCTGGTGGCACAGTGCAACCTGTCTCAGCCTGGTCTAGTGGTTGGTGACCCTGCACATAGCAGGGGGGTTGAAACTAGATGATTAATGTGGTCCTTTTCAACCCAGGCCATTCTATGATTCTAAGAAAAAACAACTTTCTCAAGCTTACTGCCTTATGTTTTTCAAATTTTTGTTTGTATTTCATACCTATGTCATATGTACTGCTTAAAATTCTGTGTTTCAACAAACTATGTTTTTTTTTATTTCTGTTTGCCTCCAAGAAAAAGGCTGATTTTTTTTGCATTGCAAGCAACACTGAATGACATAGTAGAAAGAGAGGATATGTACAAAGAAGAGCACCGAAGCTGGTGGAAGGACTAGAGAACAAGAGCTATGGGGAACAGCTGATGTAATTGGGGTTGTTTAGTCTGGAGGAGGATGAGGGGAGAGCTTATCACTCCCTATGATTACCTAAAAGGAGGCTGCAGCAACAGAACGTTGATCTATTTTCTCCAGTGACAAGTGATTAGGTGTGACAAAATGGCCTCTGGTTGCACCAGTAGAGGTTTATATTGGACACTGGGAAGAATTTCTTCATGGAAAGCGTGAGGTTGGGTGTTGGAGGAGGTTGCCCAGGGAGATGGTAGTCACCATCCTTGGATGTTATTTAAGAGACGTGTATATGGCATTTAGGTACCCAGTTTAATGAGAGACTTAGCAGTTAGGCTGATGGTTGGACTTGATGGTCTTGAAGTTCTTTTTCAACCTAAATGGTTCTCTGACTCTATGTGGTACAATATAAGGATGCAGAGAAACAGTAGAGGCATGGGAAAAATAATGTTTGACAAAGGCTGATCAGAGAGCAGAAGAGTCAATTTAAAAATAAAATTAAAAAAAGAAGAAAAGGAATAAAATAATGGCAAAAAAAATGTGAAAACTGAAGGCACAGCAGAATTTGAAAATGAACGAAAATAGCAAGAAGTAGCTTAATCCTTGGAGCAAGGAAGATTTAAATCTGAAATGAAAAAAATCAGGTTCTCTGGCAAACTCGTGTTGTTTTGACAGCTAATGCACTCAATTTAGAAGAAGGTAAACATACAGCAGAAGAGTAGGGACAAAGAGAAAACAGGTTAGGGAAGAGCTTAAGGACTAAACACTACAGTTGGTTGAAGAAAATTACTGTTTTTGTCTGCATGGATTTTGCTTGTCACTCATCTGTTCCTGTATTCTCTTTGCATATGCTCATACTCTTACAGAAGTAGCTGTCATCACGTTCAGTGCTTGCAAATTCAGAACACAACTTTATGTCTTGTTCTATAATTTCTTTCTCTAAGGATTGATGGAGATAACTACTTGATGCGTGGAAGCCGATAAGGGCATTTTCATGGACATTCCTGTATTTTGCTTCTAGCACTGAAATTTTCTTATTAGTGCATATAATACTATAAATTACTGCATAACCTAGATGGCAATTCTGTCCGGAAACCTTATTTGCAAGACTAAGGAAGTAAAAGCGTGGAAGATTGAGCAGCTAGTGAGAGAAGAAAAGAGCACAGGGCTAACTGGAAGCAGTTCCCAATGAAAAGGTGACATCATCATACCTTACAGAACTGAAATGGATGTATAAAATTAAGCTTTATGTTTCTCAATAGTCATTTAATACACATGATTAGAACATTAGAGTTGTATGTAAATCCCAGCACAGCTCTCGACCGCACGTAGCAGGGCTCATATCTGGAAACCATCCCTTTCTCTACATTAAATCAATAGTCCCTACTTTTCGTTAATTCAGCCAGACAGTCTTAACATCAACCTGTGGCCCTCTTCAAAGTCTCTGTAAGGATTGCAGAGTAGGTATTGTATGGGTGCTGCTGCTTGGCTGCCTTCAGCCTTACGTACAAGTGGTAGAAAAGCTCTGTAGAAAGGAGCTGGGAGGCAATTAAAACGCTTATGTCCTGTGGGCTTGCTCTCTGCTGCACAGCATTGTGTAAGGCATTTGTTAAAACTGGAATCTTGTTTGTCAGCTAACTTCACTATTCCCCCCTGCCTTTATTTCCTAATCAGAATTCAATATATGCAGTCGGGTCACCATTTTTTGATAAGGCAGTATGTCAAAATGCCTCTTTGTCTGTGTCTGTCACGCAGTTCTTTGACTACTGACAAGAATGAGATTAAGCACTGTGTGATATTGCATAACCTTCTGTCCACTCCATTACAACGGTTCCCAATGCATCAAAAACAATTACTACTTATCTATGTTGTAGGATTATTTTCAAGTGACAGTGAGCTACTTTATTTTTCCAGAAGTAACAAGGAAAATAATTGAAATAGCTATTTCATTTCAGGCAAACATGATCAAGAAGTGTCTTTATAGCAATTCAGGCTGTTGCTGAGTCATTTGGCGTTTCTCAGCTCGGTGTATTTTGATGTCTGAGAGCAGAACCATAAATCTATTTTTGCAACAGTTCAGCTTTCCTGAATTCCTCAGTTTAATGGCTTAATATCTGTTGTGCATCATGAGTGAGATGGAATGGATGTCAGCACTGAATGACCAAGGAAAAAAGAATTGTGCCAGATACATACACCTTCTAGCTGTCCACAGCATTTAGTTATTTTGTGTGGCTTTTTTTTTTTTTTTTTCCTCTACAGAATATTTCTGTAATTGGTATGGTGGGTTTTTTTTTCACGGAGAATGATTAATTGTTAGTTAACACAATTGAGTATGGTAAGTTGGGAGCATACTGGTCAAATTTAGATTTCAATGTCAAGGAAATGGAAGCTGATCTTTCCAACGTATGTGGGCTGGCAGCTGGAAGAAGCATAGGACAGTCTTTTAAGTAGCAATGTGCCGATGAGTCAGTGCATAATGTGTTGGAAAACAGTTGGTATTGCATATTCTGTACTGGCAATTTTCTCTAGTCTGTCTACTCGGTCCTGGCAATTGAATGATAACACAGAACCAAACAACTGGTAGGGTCCTTGAGAGGTCATGTAGCCAGTCACCTGGCCCCCAGGCAGCTTTACCTGTGCCTGTGTCATTTCTGACTGCCTCTCTCCACCCTATTCCTCATACCCTCTGGTAGTGGAGGTTCTGCATCTTCCCTGTCTGAGACATTATTTTGTTACCTTGCCTATTAGAAAGTCTAGCCTAAGACTAATCTGAATCTCTCTGTAGTTCAATCCCAATGTGCCTTGTCCTGCCCACTGAGAAGTACTAAAACAGATTATTTTGCTCCTTTTTACAGCAACTCTTCATATGTTTCAAGACTCTTACAGTTCCTATCTTTAATCTTTTCTAAACAAACAATCCTATTCTTTCTAATCTTCCCACATGCACCATGTTTTCCACAGCTCTAGTCATTCCCATTGCAGCCTGCCAGACTCCCTCTAGCCTTTCCTGAAGAGTGCCAGAAGTTGTATGCATAGTTCTGGCACAGACCTTTCTAATTGAGTGAGGAGATAACTTTGTGTTTCTTCCAGATCTTCTTTCTATTTATATGGCTCAGTAAGATGTTTGCATCTCACACCAGCGTGACACTGACTCACACCCACCTTGTGACTTGCTATAGTCCAGCAGACTTTTAGTAGGTCACTGCTACATGGACAGGTATTCATTAGGACAGTCCTCTGAATAAGTGACGTAGTTAGGGATCATGTAAAGTCAGGAGTTGCAACTACAGAAGCTGTGCTGTGGTATACAAAATCAGTTTTTTTTATTAATGCCAAAGAGAGAATCTCCTTTCCTTTGTTCTTAAGGTAAAAATGAGAGTATGTTATTCAGTGTTGTAATGCTAGATATTAGGTATTCAGGGGACAGCTAGGCAGTGATAGGGAAGTGTAGTTTGAATAACATATTTCAGAGGCCTATATTGAGTCATTAGTCAGGCAACATTGGAAATCAAGGAATAAATGAAGACTGAAGAAGCACGTGGAGGTTAAACTTATCTGTTCTTGAATTCACCAGTGCCATTAGTCAATTGAAAGCTGTCCTTTTATTTTGTAAAAGTTTCTCAGAGCTTCATCCAGCATCACCAAATTTGATGTTTTGGCTTGCTAGAACTGGGTCATAAAAAAACAGAGATTGTCTTGCGTTAAAGTAGTTGGGTTGGAAGCACCACCCTTGGTTCAGATGTTCATGGGACTTTGACCTTGCTATTTCCTCTAAGTTCTTCATCCCTTTCAAAATCTGGCTCTTGATCTGTAAGTATTTCTACTTGCCATCTGTGGAGTGGCTAACGTTACGCTTCATTGTTTTAGTTTTACAAGGCTAAGCCAATGATAAATTAGTCAAAATTATAGTTCTAATAGCAGTGGCCACCAAGATACACATTCTGCACGTACCTGTTTAGATCTGTTCATGCTTAAGATAGTCAAATATGAACCTGGGGAAAAATCTTTGTAGTAGAACAACAAAACAAACTTCTTCATATGCTTTAAATAAATATTGATTTGTTTGTTCTTGGTCTTGCAGAGCTGAATCAATCATGAGCTTGCTTATGCCTGGCTGCTCTTTTCGTACACATTGTTAATAATGCCAGCAAAAATAGCTGGGAATAATGCTTGTGTAACTTCTACATACCCAGAAGACAAAATGTAGATAGAGTTATAGTAAGAATGCTTTCATCCTATTTTGATATTTTTTTTTAGGTGCCATAGAACTGTTAGCTTATTTTGGTGAACAATTATTGTAATTTAAAAAAAAACAACACCAATAAATTGAGTCAAAGTTAGAATTGAATCAAAACATCTCAGGAAAAATAAAATCCCCACAGCTGGCTGAGCAGTGTACTGACATATATTCACTTTTGAATTTGGCTCAAAGTCATAGAGTCACAACATGATCAAGACAGGAAGATCTGGAGATCTTCTGCCCCAACCCCTTGCTCTGAGCAGATTGCTTAGGGCCGTGTCCTAGGGTTAGGGTTTTGAAGATCCCCAAAAGCAGAAACCCCATAGCCTCTCTGGGCAACGTCTTGGTGTGTTTGACCACACTCATAGAAAATAAAGAGCTTTTTCTTATACTTAACTAGATTTTCCTGCCACTGAGAACCACTGAGAAGAGCCTGGCTCCATCTTCTCTACTCTCTCCCATCTGGCATTTATACAAATTGATAAGATCTCCCTCAAGTCTTCTCCAGGCTGAGTCTCAGAGATACTGCATGGAAAGAACCCATGGACAACCAAAAAAATTCACTGTTACTCCCGTAAATTGCAGTCATTCACGCTTCCTTGGCTTCTTTCACCGCTACCAGCTTCTCAGTGCTTTTCCTCCTCCTCTGACTTCCTTTAGTACATTGGGTGGCCATAGCATTGCAGTTTCTTCATTCACACCCAATCACTTGCAGCTACAAGCAGGGAAGATCTTGTGTGAAGTCTTAGAAAGGTCAAAAAGATCCAAGGCTGCCTTAGAGCCTTGAATACCAGCTGCATCCCTCCTTTTCAATCTTGGATGTGTATCTACATGATGTATTTTTACAACCATGTTCTCTACCTGGGCAGCTATATCTTTCCATAATTCAGTGGCTCAGATGGGTTTGCCTTTGTGCTATTAGCTGTTCTATTTCTACTGCTGCAGCCTCCCCTGTAGGACATTTGTCACCATCCAGGAGTCAGTACAGAGGTAGTGCACTGGCCACTTCTCTCATACAGGCTATACCTAAATGCTGCACAGTTCCTCCTGTACTGCTGCAGAGAATAATCATGTAAAATGGTAGGTAAATCCAGTGAAAGACAAATATGCCACTAAGTGCTCCCAGGGCAGCAATAACATAATGTAGCCTATACTATGAGGTAATAGTGATTCTCACTAGTTAATTACACAACACTTGGAAATCCTCAAATGCAAGGTAACAGCTAAGTGCAGTGAATGACTTTTTATTATTATTGTTGTTTCCTTATGTCTGTTATTCCTTGTCCTCCTTTCCTTGTGGAGTTTGTACTCTAGTCCTAAGAGTAATCTGAACCACAGCTTCTGGCAGCAGTGTCTTTTTCCCAGTGTGGATTGTTTATAGAGTCACAACTGAGAATAAGTTGCATAAAGGGAAAATTGATAACACTTTCCCAATTTTATTCTAGTATCAAATGACAATCTTTTAACAAGGAGAAAAGTACAGACTATGATCCCATTACTTATTAAGTTATGTTTTAAAGGACATGGCAGCCCACACTTCCTCAGTGTAGTCTCATGACTGCCCTTGAAAGGCTAGAATTTCCAGGCAATGCTCTTTTGCTATGATCTTCTGTTTCAGAATTGTCTTTGTCAGTGTGCATGGGAAGGTCTAGGAGCCAGCACAGAGATCGTCGGGCCTTCTACTACCTCGGACAGCTACTGCAGTCAAAGAGTAGGGCAAAATTCAGATGACTCAGAGGACTTGATCACCTTCATCTGTTTTTTCTCCATTACATTGTCAGCATTCTTCTTGTAGTTTGAGCTTATATTTCTATTTGGCTTATTGGCATGGCACAAACTGCAGATCATCACACAAAGTAAAAGTGGCGTAAGGCCAGCATGGAGTTCTCTAGAATTACCTTTGCTTTAAAGCAATGCTGATGCTACTTTAAAGTGTATGCTTCAATTAACCTGTGAATTATGCTCTTGTGTAATTTGCCTCATTTAACTGATTTTGCAGGTAGCCACATTTTTCTTCTGTAGCAAATACTGAGACATACTTTCAGATGCCACGTCTCATCAGTATCTACATAATAGAACTATGCATGTAAGGCAGTGTGGTAGATGAATAAAGAAGTTTTGTGAGACAAACAAGATCACTTGTTGTAAATAACAGAATTATAAAATTAGTGGCTGATGAAAGAGCAGTAGCCAATATCCTGTTTGCATTTGAATAAAGCTTTTGTTGCTGTGTCAAACATAATCTTCCTTGAAAACTTAACGCGTGCTGACTTGGATGGGGACATTATGGATTTGGAATTGGCTGAAAGACCACAGTCAAAGCTAATCAAAAATGCTAATGAAAGACTGATGTAGGAGCCAGCCTTATGTATTATCTTCACTAATGATCCAGAAGAGGCAGCTTACTGGATAAGAATTGTTTTGGCATCTAAACTGAAAGAAGTGCCAGATACTGTATGCAGGAAGAGAGAAGGTATGAAAACAGTTTAAGAGATTTAAAAAAAAAAAAAAAAAAAAGAGCTAAAAGAAGGTTTATTTTTAGTAGTACATGTATCTGAGGAGAATTATCTGTAATGCTTATCCCCTGTGCTAGGAAGAAACTGACATTCAATTAAGCTGAACATGACAGGGCTTGAGTTACTCACGTACTGAGTTCACGTGAGCATTGGCATACTGTCTGTACGTGTGATCCATGGCTGCTTATATGTCTGGATGCAACATGGTAGCACATCAGAGTTCTACATTTACATTAGTGTAAATTAACATCATATTTTTTTGCATTTATTCTGTCTGGAATAAACGGCTAATATAAATGAAAAGTCATAACCTATCCAGCTAGAGGTTAACACAGTATGGCATCAAGAAGGCCAGTTAAATTTTGGACTGCCTACACAGGTCTATCACCCAGCAGAGCCATTTTTGATTCACTCTGTTTTTGATTCTTCAGATCTTTCCATTGCCTAAAGCCTATTCTGGAAACCTGAAATTTTGCCTAAGGTGGGATGTGTCTGAATGTGCGAGGTGCCTAGTTTACACACATGAAGTCTCCTGTATCTTTCGATAGGCATGCAAAGCCCAAGAGTACTGCATTGAAGTGCACATTAAGGCACGCCAGGATGCATAAACCAACCATTGCATCACTAACAACCCATGGAGCCCTAGAAGAGATCTGTAGTGGTGTTTATGCTGTTATTGCCTGCTGCAATACTCCTCTTCTTCCACTGACGGAGGCTATTGAGCTGCAAGCTTGACCAGCAGCTGGGGTGCATAACCCACCTGGTTCCTCTCTCCCTGTCTCCATGTCTCCCAGAGCATGGAATAAAAGTAAACTCAACATCTAATCATTTCTTTCCAGCAAAGGCAGATTGCATTTGCCTCTGGTCACCCTTATAGGTTTTAGGACTATACTGGGCTCTGTGCAAATCAGCCTGAGTAGAGGCTACAGTATCTTCCTTACATGCAGTAGCCTTGAGATTTCATCACTAACCTGGCGATTCTAATTCATATCCCTTCTTTTTCTGACACAGTGCAAGCATTTAAGCTGGTGCCTCTAATCTGAGTGTGCTGATTGCTGCAGCAAGTCTCCTGTATTGTGGCTTTGATTGAAACTACTTATCTAAAGTACTGAGATGTTCTTTACTGCAGCACTTGGAGGGAAGTGCCCAAATCTGCAGGTTCCAGAGTCATTCAGCTTTTCAGTCACTCTAACTGTAAGTGCAGGAAGAAGCAGTTCCTGTCTGGCAGAGGCACACTAATAGAAGAGCTTTGAGTAACAGTTTGCAAACTGCATTACATACAGCACAACATGGCCATTGTCCAAACACTCTAATGCTTCCACTTGCTGGCGGTGCGGAGCTGGCAACGTTTTCATGGCAGTATACAAACAAATTCTTCCTCCTCATGATTTGTTTCCACTGATCCATCTGGTTTGATATCTTGTATCAGTAGTAGGTGGCTCAGGGTAGCTGAACTAATTTCTCTGGAAAGCAATTTTGGAATGTGTTGCCCGTAACATTACTAACCTGTATTTTTTAAGAAGTGGCATTATGCTCTGAAGCATAAGTGTTTACTCTTCTTCTAAAATTGTTGGGTTGAGATTGCCAATTGGTTGCGTGGCCAACCTTGTAACATCTGTCAGACCTAACTGTTCATATATTGCAAAATTTGAGTAGTCAAAAAATGATAAAATATTTCTTTGAGCAGCACAGACTCCAAAGAATTGTAATATAGTTCAGTTGGAGTGGTGGGGCACTCCTTGCAGTTAACCCAAAATTATATTTAAAAAATTCTCACCTTACAGTGCAAGTTAGCTGGTCTTTTAAAATTCCACAGTGCAAGTAGATTCAGCAGAAATTTGCAGGAATAAATTCCCTAGCTTATCTGAGTCTTAGGGGAGTTGAGAAATACTTTGTCTTTAAATTTACTGCTTTTCATAAGCCATTATTTTGTTCTTACATTGCTGTATAAAATATCTTTTCATGTTCTTTATCGCGTTAATTACCTCCTGCCCAGAAAATAAACTGCTGCCTTTTTTAGCTTTACTTCTTGGGAGAATCTCTTGTTTGTCTCTAAAATGTGTTTCTTCTTGATAAATAAATATTTTTTTATAATGGGAGAACAGACGTAGAGAAGTAGCAGGGGAAAGAGCAATGTCTGATAAAGTAGCTTTTTAATAACCATTTCATTATTACTCTTGTGCATGCCAACAGTTTTTGTTTGCTTTTTACACTGATGCAGTACACTAAGGAGAGATTTTCACCAGGCCATTCACAGCACTATGCAAACAGTCGTATATAGTTTAGGTCCTGCTCTTCCATGAGTGTAAGATTTTGAAAAGGTCAGGGGCTGCTCTAAGGTATTGAATCGTCACCACTGTGCAGGTATGCAGCCACTATCAAGGCATTTAATGCATCCATATATAGCATCTTAGTATGTAAAACCAAGCTTTCATTGGTTGTAAATAAAAAACAAATATTGAGAGCGTTGCAATTGGGAGCCAGTAACTGAGGCTGCAACTGTGTTCTCTTTCTTGAACCTTAATTTGAAACAAATGAATAAAAGAATATTATTGTGCTCTTCTGTGCTTCTTTAGATCACCTCTGTAAATTTAGCACAGTAACAAGCCATAAAGTCTTCTATGGGTAATTTACCAAATGCTAGTTTGTAGCAGAGTTCATTAGCAATAAGTGCTACTGGTTGTGAGTCGGGAGCAAGATAGTGCTGTGGTTGGAGTAGAGGTGCTCTGTCCTGAGCTACTCGTGTCTCCTATTATTTCATTTTATTTTTCTTTGGACACTCCTGCCATGAGAAGCTGAAGAGGCAGATACATTTTCTCAATTCATTCTAAGCCTGTGCGTATGCTCACTTGTGTAGAAGGAGGAAATCTGGACATTTGAAATGAAGCCTAAAGGCATTGGAGGTAGATTGGGAATTCTTGTATGGGGAAGAGAAGAGAACTGTATGATGATGAAAGACGAAAAATTCACAGTCTTTAACATAAGGAGAAAAAAAATATATGTCTGTTTAATAATGTATGGAATTAAGTCTCTGTCTTCCTGTGTTTCAGATGTACCCAGCATATTTTGTGAGTTGCAACCATGTAAACAACGTGATACCCAGCAGCGTGCTTTGTATTCCTAAATAACTGGATGTGCAGTTTCTTGCTTGTAAAATTTGATTAGTTCAGAAGCGGTAAACTATTTTTGACAGGTACATTTCAGGCCCCAAATACTATAATCCTACAGAAAAATTTCCCCCCTGGATAACAGTGGAAATTTGACCTGTGCACTATAATCATAGCTGCATCTGTGAACCGTGACCTAACATGACAGCTTATATAGCAATTGAATTCCTGTTGTTCAACTGGCTATTGAATAAGGGCAAATAGTTATACTGACCAGTTTATGTATCCGTTTTGATGCTGGGTATGTAAGCTGCAATCCTTCATTTTATTGCTGGGTTTTAGTTCCTTAAACAAAGCATTTGCCCTAGCTTTATAGCAGAAGTGTAAAACTCTGCCTTAAAGAAATGCAAACCATTTTTTTTTTTAATTCTAGCATCAATAGAATGGTGACTCATGCCTCAGCTGAAATTTTTAAGTATCTTCCATTTAGGTGTAGTAGAAGGTGTATTGTCCTGCTTGTCACAGGAAGCAATCTCCTTGTGAATATTTGTTGACACAAAGCAAAACTTCAGGAATTCCAGGGGGAAATGCTACTTATACATGTAGCTTTATTCCATGGAAACATAGATTATACATAGCTGTGAATGTAAGGAAAAAAAATATGTTTTTTTTTTCATTGCACGTAGGTCACACACTCCACACTGATGTGGAGCAATGAACAAGGATGTGCCTTCTGGTTACTTCCTTCTAAACTGATGAAAAGAAGAATATGATCAAATCTCTTAAGCGTTAAGGGGTTGCTCAGCTTTATTTATTAGGTTTTGCTGATCAGCTTTTACAAGCAAGGTCAGCATTTTACTCTGTCAAGTAAGCCATATTCTTGTAGTCACAGTCTTTAAAGGCTACCTCAGGCAGAATTATTATCAGTCTCAACAGACTGCGAGCCTGCCAATTGATTTTATTGGTAAGACATGGAACCACAACAATTTAGAAGAATAATTACATTGCATAGAAAACCTGGTTTATTGACCTGTTTGCCACGTGAGTTATTGGATTCCATTCTTGGGGTCACGAAATTACTCCATTTTTCTTTCTGTGTTAGATAAGAGGTGAAACTTGTGAAACCTCCAGCATTCCTTACCAAGAGTAACACCCCTCAAACCAAGACCCATTAAGGTTTCATGAGGACTTCGATATTAAAAGCAATAAGAATAACCTAATAGGTGAAATGACTTTGACAAAATGAAAAAAATAAATACTGCATGAAACTGTAAAGCCTCTTTTCCTTTTCTGTCATCCTGAGTGGTTAAGATGACTATATTGTTTATGATGAACTGAACATATTTAGAGAGATTGCCAAAGAACTAGCTATCAGTCTGTCTGTTCCCTTCCAGTAGTTTTTATTTATTACTTATATAGTTTCTTCCAGTGTAAACTTTTGTTTTAATTCCTCTTCTCAACAATGTCACATAGGCAGTGTGATTACTGTTGGTGAAAATAGTGAAGCTTTAATGATGTATAGAATTGCAGCATGAAAATGGAATTTATGATAATCACAGAACCGTGGAAGTGCTTGGGTTGGAAGGGATCTTAAAGATCATCTAGTTCCAACACCCTCTGCCATGGACAGTGTTGCCAACCAGTTGAGATTGAGTTCTGTTGACATGTGGATTCGTACAAACACCAACAACTTATTTTCCAAAGAGAGGTTTGCCTAAGCTGGCATGGCAAATAAGCATGCCCAACGACCTGCATCATTTCTGAGCTCAGACAAGAACTGCCAAGGTTACTGCAGTGTTTGGGGAGGCTCTCTCATCCAAGCTTTAATCTTTTGGAAAGGCTGTTTCATGAATCCTGTCTCCTATTGCTCTGGAGCTGTAAGCACAGGCATTGTTCTGATGCTTCTGTATAGGTTACACTTATCAACCAATTCAAGCACCAGGACAGCCCTGCTACAATGTAATATATCAGTGGAACAACTGAAGGCATGGATTGGCTTTCAATGAACCAGCAGACCTGCTGCTAAGGGGAGTAAGCTAATCCAAAATACATGGGTAGAGCAGATGTTCCTTTCATACCAGTGTAAAAAAATGGGTTAGCATCCTGGCACAGCACAGCTACAACACAGTGGGCAGCTTGTTCCTCAAGGCCAAGTGTGAGGTGCCCGGCTTGGAAGATGTTTATACTCATAATGCAGAATTGTCAGGAACACTTACCTCAAGTACAGATAGATAGACCTCCCATCAGGATATAACAGCTCACTGCTGCATTTTTGGCATAAGTTAACTGCAGAACTCATATATGGATGTACATTATGACTGGGACAAAATGCAGCCAAAGGATTCCCCACTGATGAAGAAGATTTTACATAAATAATCTTCCTCCTTCCTGTGTGGGGGAGCACAGATGGAAGGAAAGCTGTATCTGTGGAGTACTGATCTCTGACTCATTTGCAGTTGTGAAGCTGCTCTGATGGAGCTGAGGGAGGAGGACTGACACAGAGGAGCACCAACAAAGGATTTGGATGACAGAAAGATGACTATTGATACATCTATTATGGCCACATCCTGAGGTCTCTCTTGCCACAGTGTCTCAGAATCATCAAAAGGTTGAGATTTGAAGGGACCTCTTTGTCTATTTGGCTCAACCCCTACCCAAGCAGGCACACCCAGATCAGGGTGCCTGGAACTGTGTCCAGGCAGCTTTTGAACATGAGCTTTTGAACAGCTGTGCCTTCCCACTCTCTTGAAGTGAAGAGGGTGATGGGGACTTTCTATTTCTTTCCCAAGATCTAGGAAAGCTGTTGTATTAGAAGTAGCCAGCAGCATCCAGCCAGCGATTGGTGCATTCATCAACGGAGAGGGAGATAGGAAAGAAGAATAGAGTGTAAACAGACTGATGCTTTTCCCCTCTTTTTATTGACCTGGGACAGAGTGTGAGGAAGGGCTAGTTGCTGTTTTTCCTTGAGTCTCCCACTTGACATAGTGAATAACGATGCTCATTCCATTTGACCAACTGTATAGCAGCACCAGCTGCTCCCAGGCAGCCTGCTAGATACAGCAGTAGTGGTACTCTGTCCTTTTTTGCAACACTTCATTTGCAGCAATATCTGAAATTTTGCCTTTCTAAAGGAGAGGTTTAATTGCAGAATATAATCGTTCTGACAAGTGAAACCCATGGAATTTTTTTTGCCCTGCTAGTGATAATAAAAGTGATGTATTGTCTTTACCAATCATCTGATTCATGCACCCACATAACAGGATAGGACTGATGTTGTTGCCATTGCTGACGATAAAAACAAGACTCAAAGAAATGAAAATTGACACGTTAACCAAAAACAGCAACGGGGGTCTGGAACAACATTGTGGAGAGGCAGCAACTGTGTCTTTGTACCTTCTACTGTTCCTTGGTTTCATAGCATCACCTGAAAGAAAAATCTGGCCATGACACTGCATGGAAAGGTTCCTGAACAATTCTAAGCCTTGTCTTTGGTAGAAGATCAACCTCAGCAAACTGAACTTAAACGCCATGTAGTGCAGTAAGTTGTCATTAAAATATCAGGCTGGCTTCAGCACCTTTCTCCTCCAGTCAGCTGTCCTGCCAAATAGCAATTTGCATCCTCGAAATGTTTTTGAGTATTATAACTAATTCACAGGCTCCCTCTGCTGGTCTTCCAGAAGATGAGACTGGTGGCAAAGCTGCTGTCGTCTTCTTTTCAGACTGACTCAATTTCTTCAGCTTATTTTGGCGTTTCCTGTAGCATCTGAAGAAGCATATGATCAAATTCATGTAAATGACTTTTTAGAAGTGTGACAATGAGAGGTTTGATGGGTTAGATACGTACTCAGAAATTTTACATGCATGGAAGAAGGCTTTTTCCATTGTAATGTAAAGATGCAAGTTACCTCCTAAAAGTACTGATACATCCATAAGCAGATAATGATGCGTGGTGTTCAGTAATGCCTTCTGTTTCACACATACAGGAAAGAGCACTGAGAAAATAAATATGCATTGGTGAATTAAAAGTTTACTGTCCTCAAATATGCTCAATACAGTATGCAGTTTTATGTAGATTTTCAAAAAGCCTATCATGAGCCCAGGCGTTTGTACTGAGCATTCAGAGGGATGATAAAGTGCAGAAAATGTTATTATAATCAGAAGCAATGAAAAACTGGTTCTGCTGCTGCTTTCTGCTGTGTTCTCAAGGTCAAGATTTCTGTCCACAGTTTTTGAAACACGTATCTAGGGCACAGCACTGTCTTAGTCAGTATATTAGTAAATCTCTCTTAGCAGATTAAATGGAGCTGTGGAGTTATTTACTTCCAGCTAAACAATCTCAAGTTGAGAAAGACCTCTAACAACAAAAAGAGCTCTGTGATTGTTGTAGACATACCTTTCCTTGCTGCGTCTTAGCATGGATTTACTGAATAATGTACCTGGCTTAACTCATTCACATGTCTGTCGAATGCCTTAATGGAAGGATGCACAGTGTCTGCAGTGGCACAAGAGAAAAGCAGAGAGACTATGGAAGCAATCACAGCAGTACCGGTGACTCTAAGTAGGGCTCCAGAGCATAGACAATACAGTACAAATCCTGAGTATCAGTACTGCTCACTTATTGTGTTTAAAGTTGAAGGTGAATGGAAATTCACTGTCACCGTTGTGAATGGAGCTTTTTTTATTAACAGCAGCCAGCATCGCTGTGCAGTGATGTATAACAGAAAGCAAAGAACTCCACCAACTTGCTGATATGGAAATTGCAGGTGAAATATAGAATACTTTTGCAAATGTATTTCAAACTGTGATCTAGGGGGGGAAGTGAAATGAACACTTCTAAGATGACAGAATGGATTTGGATGTCTTTAAAAATACGAAAAGAGTTAGCTGAAATATTAAGCCATCAACAGTGTATATCTCAGTGTCAGTAGTCTTTTGGCTGAATACTGACAAAATAAAGAATAATTCTACCTACTCTGCAGTATGCACATAGTAAATGCCATTCAAATTTATAAAAAGTATAGCTTGAGAAACTTGATGTGTGCATGATTTTTTTTTTCTGGGCAGCATATTCTCATGCCGATGTAATTCTATGCAGCTTATCCTTTAAAGACTTTGGGAAGATCGGTCTGTTTCTTTGCTGTCTCTAATATTAGTTCAGTAATTCCCAGAGGCGAGTTGGCACTGTGACTCCACTGAAATGAAAATGAACTTTGTAGCATGGCGGTTAAACCATCTGCGGTTATAATCCGTGTATTCTCTGATGGCTGTTGTGGTGACATGTTTTTAGCTGTTTTTGGAGATGCTGTGAGGAAGCATACAGAGAACACCCATAGTTTTTGATTTGTGGCAAGATGAAAGAAATCTTGAGGAGCTTTTAACACAGATCTTGTTGAAAGAGAGTGTAGCAAGCCAGGGAGATCTTAAATATGATACTGGATCATAAAAACCTTTGGAAGACCACTAGTAATTATTATGAGAGTCTCTATTCTCAGTTAATAGCTTCCTAGAATAAGGAACAAATTACAAATCTGTGTATTAAGTGTTTTGGAAAACAGCAGCTCTGTGTACAGTGCCTGTGGATTGAGGTGCTTGGGAAGAAATATTTGGAGTCAGCACA
Source organism: Chrysolophus pictus (assembly GCA_037305975.1). Taxonomy (NCBI): domain Eukaryota; kingdom Metazoa; phylum Chordata; class Aves; order Galliformes; family Phasianidae; genus Chrysolophus; species Chrysolophus pictus. The sequence goes on from CM074576.1 coordinate 82,919,270, forward strand.
GAAATGTTCCTATTCATCTCTTAGTACACATCTCCTACCTGTGTCGTGCTTATAGGCCAGTCCAAGTGGCCAGAGACAGAAGGTTGCTTTCAAAATATATGGGTTATTTTCTTCTCCATTTCATCCAGTCGTGTGGATGTGCTGATTTCTATCATCCATTCCAATCATGATTTTCAGTACTCAGTTTTTATCTGACTTTGCATATGTGAAGTGATATTATTATGCCAGCCAATGGGGTATACTTTGTGCGTACACGTAAGTAATCATAGTGCTTAAGCATTCTGCTTTTTACACTTACCGTTTATTAAAATATGGTGAATGATGCAGTTCTTATTAGCTGAGATTTTTTACACAGCATTGTGCAGTGCTGGATTTGGGTAGAAGTAGAAATCTGTTTAAAGATCACAATTAGCATTTTGAAATGGTCTTTAATTCAATTTAAAATTAAATGTGCTGAACATAAAAATAAGTTGCTCAAACATGGTTTACATTGAAATCCAGCTCATTTATTACGATCGCATGGAGAAAATGAACTGATCTCAGTGTCTCTAATCAGCATGCTTTTGCCTTCCAGAATGACAATAAGGAGATCTTAGCCTTCACTTTTATTTTTCAAGGGTTACCTTCCTAATCCTTTGACAAAGTACAGGATTTGGAGGATTAGGTCTCAAAGTGCAAGACTAAATCAGAACTCAGGAGAGAATGCGGTGTGTCTCGCCGTGGCTGTGATCTGCTCATTTGTTTAGGATTTAAGCCATTATGAAATTCAGTGAAGCTGAAACAATTAATCTTAAACTGACTGGAAATGGGTGAAGTGTCCAGATGTTAATAGCTTATTTACTTCTACTGCAGTAACATTAAAGAACACTAATCAAGATCAGAACCGGATTCTTCTCCAAGTTGTACAAAGATAGATAAACAAGATTTTTCAGTCATTACTTCTCAGTCAAGTTCTAACTGACATTGATTATCCACAGTATCTTTTCATTGCCAAACAGAAGTATATATTTTTATAACAAATGTTGCCTCCATATTTAATGCAGATGGCATTTTTAAAAAAGACTTAATCGTGAGTCCTCTGATATTAAAAATTACAACAAAAGCAAATGTGTTCATAGCCATTTTAGAGACATTAAGTTGATAATCTCAGTGTTAGGATTTTTATCTATCTTGTTACCTTTTCAAGGGTATTTCTACAGCTTTTTTCTGCCTCATTTTACTTTTTATTTTTTTCTTTCGCAGTGCTCTTTTCATAAGTCACAGTGTATTTTTGCAGAACACGGGTGCCATACAGGCTTTCTGCTAAAGCCAAAATGCTGTGGCACTGAATGATGTTAATGACCTAGGTGCTGTGAAGAATGTGCAGAGGGACATGCAAATGATTGCAGTGAATTGCGTATCATTAGCGCTGTAGTTAAGTGCTGCAGAAGAGATTCCTCACTGAATACTTTGAGTCAGTAACTTGCAATAGTTCATTTCTGGTAAAACATATGGTTTGTCAGTCCTGTTTGACGCTGCTGAGTGGGGCATTTCTTAGCACTCCATTAGAAGAAAGGTGGTTTTTAACCTGTTTGTAATAACAACATCCAGTCAATACAGCTGGCCATTTCTGTTAGCATTTTTGTGAAGTAAGAAAGGGTGATTCTTTAGTAAGATGTTTCTGAACCTACATATGTACTGTTGATTTTCAGTCGTTTCATACCCTCTTCCTTGCTTCCTCTTTTTTTATTTTTTAAAGGAAAATCTGTCTCTCTCTGTATTTCCCAGTGAAGCCTGTAATATTTACTTCTCTAGGTCTGCTTTCCTTTGCCTTCTCATTCTGTTTCTTGCATCTTGTCTGGTGCTTGTTGTCTGCTTCCATCAGGCTGAAGTACCTCTGGGAAGGGAAGGCAGTGGCTCTTAGTGGGCCTCTTTTCACCTCATCTGTGTACTGCACCCAGGCATGGGGCTGCCAATACAGAAAAGATTTGGAGCTCTTGGAAGGGGTCCCGAGGAGGGCCTCAAAGATGATATCAGAGGGCTGGAGCACCTCCCCTACAAAGACAGGCTGAGGGAGCTGGGCTTGTTCAGCCTGGAGAAGAGAAGGCTGTGGGGTGACCTCATTGCAGCCTTCCAGTATTTAAAAGGGGATTATAAAAAGGAGGAGAAACAACTTTTTACAAGGGTAGGCAGTGATAAGACGAGGGAGAATGGTTTTAAGCTCAAGGAGGGAAGGTTTAGATTGGATGTCAGGGGAAAGTTCTTTACCAAGAGAATGGTGAGGTGCTGGCACAGGCTGCCCAGAGAGGTTGTGGATGCCTCATTGCTGGAGGTGTTCAAGACGAGGTTGGATGGGACCCTGGGCAGCCTGGTCTAGTATTAAATGGGGAGGTCCTTGGCCCTGTCTGGGACAGAGGATCTTGACAATCCTTGGGATCCCTTCCAACTCCAGCCATTCTATGATTCTGTGATTCTATGACCTAAGATTTGATTTTTGCTTTCCTAAGATGGGATGAAAATATTTTTGAGAAACATGTAAAAGTACTGTGTTATGTAAGGAGCTCTTAATGGGAACATACCTTACAGCATGTGCAGAAGATTGAAGGCAGTACTTTGTTATGTGCATCAGGAAAAAAAGCAGAGTCATGAAAACTGTCTAAAATTATTATAATATTCTTTATGTTTGTTTTTATTTTTCTGCTTAGGTGCTGACCCCAGCACAAATAAAATCAATTTGCCTGGCCATTCTGGAATCAGGAAAGCAGTATGCAGTGAAGAAGAGGAAACCGTTCCCACTCATGTATTCATACTATGGAACAGAGTATCTTGGTGAGTAGAACATATCAACTGCTTTGACAGTGATGCAGTGCATAGATGCTGAGACAGTAGATGGTTTACAAATAAAATATATAAAGCTATGGTGTGGGACTTCTCCAGAGTAAGATAAGATGTTTTCCTTTCCTAAAAGTGATGTTTCTTATTCTTAAACCTTTGAAAAAAGTGCTTAATTATCATTATTGTGAAATAGGATAATTGAACCTTTAAACTTTTCGGTCTGGTTCCAGTTTGGTTCGAGTTGCGATTGAGGTTATTTCTCTGCAGGTATATGAACTGTGTCTAACAAGGCACAGTCAGCTCCAGTTGGAAAGAAGTGTAGCAGCAAATATTCAAGCAGGTAGCACAGTAAAAGTATGCTTTCACGTTTACCTTGGGGAGCTGGAAAAGACAGAAGCAGAAACAAATAATTGTGTCATGCACTGAAGTGTTTTCATTCCAAGCACTGTTGTAATGTGCCTGAAGACCCATGCACTTGACAATGAAATAAGTCCCCAAAGAAAAATCCAAGGAGATGGAGGTGGGACCTAAACCTCCCCTCTCCTTTTGACTGTTGCTGTTCTTTACAGGTGCAGCACATGGACTTTCATCAATTCTTCAGATGTTACTTTCCTATTTTGAGTACCTGCAGCCAGCAGATCAGGAGCTTGTGTGGCAGAGTGTTGACTTTCTCATGGACCAAGAGCAGAATAGCAACTGGCCTCCTGAGCTGGGGGAGACGATCGAGCGGGAGAATGAGCTTGTTCACTGGTGTCACGGAGCTCCAGGTTCTTTTCCCTTTGATGCTATGCATGGCCCAATGTTTCTCTGCATTTGGTGATTCCATGCAGAAGATAATCTCAGGTTAAATTTGACTGATACTGATATTTTATGAGATGCAGGTGAACTATTTATTCAGTTAAAAATGTTTTATTTATTGTGAAAGCAGCTAGAAGGACAGGCATATTTCCTACTTTATTAGCATTTGTGATCAAAGCTAAAAGAGTTCTGGGTTTCTGGAATACACAGATGCAGGCACATATGTGACTATTGAGAAGGCATTCAGAAGAATTTTTTCCTCTCATCAGAATGAAAGGTTAAGCTTATGTGCATTACACAGAGATACATTAATTTGACCAAAATATTTGCATGTGAAGGAGAGTTTGTACTAGCAAGAGGCTTTTTTTAAAAAAACAAATGCATCCATATACAACTGCTTTTAAGAGAGAAATAGAATACTTAGCTTGGACTCATGAGTTAAGGCTGATGTCTGTCAGTTCAGAATCTAGTCCAGTACCCTAGCAATTTGCGCAAGGAATGCTGTGTGTTGAAATTGCTCTTTCACCCACTGGCAGAATTTTATTGCTGACCAGTCCTGTTGGTTTTGTAACATGAACCTAGAAGGTTACAGAGAAGCTGACTTCTGTTCAAGAATGACCATGAGCACTGAAGCATTGCTTGTCAAGTATTTCTATTTAAACTTCAAAAAGTACACAATTAGTTAATATCCCTCAAACGAGCTTTTTGTTGGTGCGTTATCTTTTTGTTGGTATGATGAAGGAGCAAGCTTCTTGCTCTTACACTCTAGTGAAATGACACGAAAACAGCTTTTGCTTATCAAGCTTTTTTTTTTATTTTTAAGACCAAAAAATGACTTCTGTGGCATGGCTGGCCTAGTGAGGAAATCTGCAGGGAAGATGCCCTTTTTGTTTCAATATCATGACATTTTTTACATGGATTTATTAATAAGTGGAGAGATGCAGTGAGACTCAGCCAAGGTGACAAAATCGCAAAGGTCATAGAGAAGTTACTTTATTTGCAGACATCTAAATTCATTAATTGCTATGGTTCTTTCCCAGAAAATCCTGCGTCCTCTCATTGTTCATAGGCAATAAAGCACACATAGCTAATAAGAACACTCTCCAATTACAATTGGTGTGTATTGTATTCAGACCACGAGTGAGCTATTCAAAATGCTCCCTTACTCAGGTGCTTGATTTGGTCATACATATTTAAGGTTACCACGAACTAAGCAGTGCCATGCTCTGTTGAAGATTACGATCAATTTATTTGAATCTTCTCAAAAAATAAGTTGAATAGCTATTTTTTTTTAAACTAGGTTAGTATTCATAATGTTCATAACAAATTTTTTCTCTAATTCAGTGAAAAATTGTACCTATTGCCACTACAACTGTGTTGCCCATCTTGCTCATCCTTGTGTTTCTGACAGTGTAAAGAGACAAGGTGGCTGGGGATTTGAAATGGCAGGACACAGTGATGATTGCTTGCTATTTTAAAGAAATGTGCTAGAGGATTGGGAATATTAGAGTAAAACTTGAAATTAAGTGTTGCTTTGAGAAGATTGAAAGTGGTGGTGTCACAGGGAGTGTCTAAGTTTGTCTTGTCATATCTTTTGTAGCCTACCAGATACTCATCATATGTAGACATGTAACAATGATATGTGTAGAGCATGAGACTGCAGGTTTATTATGTCAATCTATTATATATTTATGTATTAATCTTTGTTTTGTTGTGTGCTCTTGTACGGAAGCCTTGGCCTACTTATTACAAAAGACTCTTCACTGCTGCTTTCTTAGGCATTGCATATCTGTTTGCCAAAGCTTACCTGGTTTCCAAGAAGCCTCAGTACCTGGACACTTGTATCCGTTGTGGAGAGCTAACCTGGCAGAAAGGCCTGCTGAAGAAGGGACCTGGAATATGCCATGGAGTGGCTGGTAGTGCTTATGTGTTCCTGCTGCTCTATAGGCTCACTGGAAACTCAAAATACATCTACAGGGCCCAAAGGTTAGTATTCCTAACTTGCTGCGTTCGGGATCATACCAGAAAGTCTCAAGAACATTCACAAAGCTGCTTAGAGCTTGCGATTGCAGCATCACGTGCAGTGCTGTTGTCAGGCTGCCTGCAGTGGGAGAGGTGCCTGAACTCCCTCAGCTGCCTCTCTGCCTGTGGCCTGGGATTCCTGTTGAGGGGAGCCGGGTGGTGGGAAGGAACAGCCTATTTCTGTGATTTACTCTACGTGTTTAAACTGATAATAATCATCTTTTCTTCTGTTTCTTAGGTTTGCAGAGTTCTTATTTACAGAGGAATTTAAGGCTGGTTCCCGGGCATTAGAAAGTGTATATAGTCTGTATGAAGGCTTCTCGGGGACTGTGTGTTTCCTGACTGACTTGCTGCAGCCCAATCAAGCCGAGTTTCCTCTCTTCAGTGTCTTTGTCTAGAGAACAACATCCTTCAGGGCCGCATTCCTGTGGCGACGGGAGAGGGCACCTGTGGTTTCACCTATTTGTGAGAGGCTATTTCCAAAACAAGCCAGTGGTACCAATAATGCTAGCCTTAATGTAGCTGGGAGGCAGGTGAAAGTAAATTCACTTGGGCTTTGGGTAAGGGAAGCATGTGAGCAAAAAAAAAGGGGGGTGGGGTCAGTTCAAAAAAGGGGAAGGGGTTGAATCTGATGGGGTAGATATTTATCTGTAAAGAAGTAAAATATATTTAAGTGATAGAGAGAGGAGCATTATCAAACTTTTAATTTGGTGGCTACACAGGAGAAAAGGCAAGCTAGAATTGAGGGACATGCAAAGAAGAAACAAAGTGATACATCCAGGATGTTTTAAAAGGAGACTTGCAGAAGCAAGTCTTTACGCAGTGATGCACTTTCCAGGGAGGGCGTTGTAGACGTGTCACTACACTGCACAAAGGCAAAATCTGGGATTTTGTATCTAGACCACGTTTACTAGTACTAGTGCCATGTATTAGAAATAGCTGCATCCTGGAGCTCTTTTCACATGTACGTAAGGATAGTTCTGTAGCTAGCTATTTATGGAGCCTGCAGTTTCAAAGGATCATTTCACTGAGTAGAGTTTCATGTGTGTAAATGAGAACTGAATTTGGCCCTTCCTTTTGGAGCTCAGTCTGTGGTGAGGAGCTGGTCTCCTTACTGGTTTACCCTTACTGTGGCACTCTTACCAATACTTTCCCTTCTGCAGGGATAATTAGTGCTGCTGTGGAGACTTGGACTGAAAAGTTACATAGCAAAGACACCACCGGCAGATGCTTCTTTACAGTACAGCATTGCTAGAATAGGTATTGTTCAGTGATACAAAAGCTTCCTTTAAAAATTAATTACCTTGAGCAGCATTTCTGAACAATAACATACGTAGTTCAGAGAACAGAAAAACAATTTTCCCAATGAATTGTTCATTCCAAGCCCTGAAAACTGAATGCAAACCTCTGATGGCAAACTGAGCTTAAGAAAAACCTGATAGAAAAACTCAAATTGCTTCTTCCCTTGGTGAACAAAATAATGTATGTGCCCAAATGATTTGTAGCTGTAGAAATAAATGATCTCCTCAATACTAGTTGCACTAGCACTTAAGGTTGCAATTGTACTGTTTCATATATATTATATTTATGAAATGATAACTAAAAGCTAAAGAAAATGCTAGCATAGATTTGTAGTAGAAAAACTATAAAAACAAAACCTATATTTAAAAATCTTTACTATTTTTATTTATTTTTATTTATATGGGAATAATGTAATGCAATTACCTTTGAGGACGGATTGGGAAGGCCAGTATGTCAAAACTTTGCATTTAGAGTGAAAAAACTGACCTATGTGCACTGCCGAACATTGCAGTCTCTCTTCCTGCATTCTCAGCTGGAGAAGATTACAGTTTCGTTGTATTTAATGCCTAATGGATTAGAGTTCCCATTTAATTTCAGTGGCTTGATCAGGCTGTAAGATAGAGCTAAGTCTTGCAATCCTTCTGCATTTTAATACACTAATTCCATTCCTACTCATGCCACTCATTACAACAAGATGACTTGCATTATTATGAGCTGCAGATTAGTATTTTTGCTATTTGTCCTGCACCGTGCAGCTTTAATTAATTACCTAATCATAGAAGTAACCATATTTCTTTGGTGACAAAAGCAATGCAGTTAAGCTTATCAAGTATTTGGGAATCTTTTGATGAATGTTAAAATTCAATATACAGATGTTACGGGTTTATATATAATTTGTGGGATAAAGGGTCTTTTAAGAAAGCCATTAATGTCACTTCCTTCATCACTGTGAGCAGTGAGATACATACACATCGGAGTGTGTATTTCATAGAGGGGTTTACATGTGAGGCTTAACTGAGAATGGAAAGTCCCTGTGCTCTGCCCAGCCATGTTTAAATGCACCTGTTAGATAAGCAGTGCAGATCCTAAGCCCTTTGGGATTCTTATCTAGTTTCTTTCTGTAAAGCAGATGGATAATCTATTTTATAGCTGGAACCTTTTTTAACAAGTTCTTAAGGAAGGTAACACTTGGTCTATCCACTTCTTCCCTGTGATCATTAATTTGTCAGTCTTCATTTGTCTTGTAGGGTAGCGGTACTCAGATTCTATCTTATTGTAAGACAGACAAATGGGTTCTGCCATGATTGGGCTCAGGCAGTTGCAATCCTACACTTATTGTCAAGTATTCTATTTACAGATACAAACATCACAAGGCCTAGTGTTCTGATAACCACATAGTCAAAAAACTTAACCTGAACTTAAGCCTTAACAGAATCTACGCCTATCAGCACAGTAATCGTGTCCTCCTGATTTTGTTCCCAGTGCCTACTTTTTAATTATCATTAAGCCACAGCATTTAACTGCATCCAGTTAGATTTCTTTTTCTCAGGAGAGGCTTGGAGAAGGAAATCTTTGCCAAAAGCTCAATACATCTACAGCACAAAATAAATAAATGCAGTAATTTAGACCCTGACCAAGTCATGAATGCTGACACTGTAATATATACCACCGGTGTTAAAATTTACCATAAACAATACGTCTCTGTAGGATTCATTCCTTTAGATTTAGATCAGAGAAGATTCAGATCATTTAAGATATAAATAATAGTAACAAAACCACCCGGTCTCACGGGATACATCTTGTAAAATCTTGGAACAGATGTAGCAGTTAAAGCTGGTTCTTATAGCTCTGTTGCTTTTCTTATCTGACTTAGCTGGGATGGGGGGGAGATGGGATGTGCTGTGGTCACAGCTTCTGAACACAGCGTCCATATACTCCAAGCCTCTTCTGAAATTGCTAGTCATTAAGTGGACAGGAGTTTTCATCTTTTAATACTCTTCAACTTCAACTTTTTTTTTTTTTTTTTTTTAATTGTTTACATAAATGCTGTTGCAATCTTAATTTGTTGCAATTAAGACACGGACAGGAAAGCAACCTGACTAGAGCCTTCAGCACTTTTAATGTGATAAAAAAAATTAGGTTCTTTGTGTTTCCTCCATACTGCTTGGGGAAAACAATTATGTGTCCTTTGCTGGGTATTCTCAGCTGGATGCTAAGAATACTTCCTCCTGCTACTTCCTCCTGCTCCACAATCAAAGAGACTGGAAGATCATATTCCTGAATAGATTCTGCCACAGCGCTGTGACAAAAGACTGCATTACCAGAAACTTCAGAAGCCTCTTTCAAAGTGTAAAACACGAGTTACCAAGTCACCCGTGCACATTAGTCTCTCTACTTTGTTAAGTTTCTAAAGTGTAGGCAATAGGACTTTAAGTGATACAATAGTATTTCTGATTATGCTGTTAAAGCCAAGAGAATGCATTGTGTGGGTATTGGTGCTTATTTGTGATGTACTTGTGTTTGTGTGGTGCTGTCTGTGAGTAAAGCTGTAGATTACAAACCTGTTTAAGGAGCTATATACTATACATGACTTTTGGTAGGTCATCTATAGGTTACTGTTGTAGAATAATTTTGAAGGAAGTTAGATCTGTGATGTCAAGTTTTAGTGATATTAGGATTCGTAGAGCCACATGCAGTACGTTTCAGCAATAGTACAGTTCTAAGAAATACATCTTTATTTTTTCCTGCTATTCACAAGTTATCAGCTTGACAGTATTCTTGTTCTGTGCTACTGCTTTTAGTATCTTCTTTGTGTGCACTGTTGCTTCTTTCACTTTCCCCACCTTTCTTTCCCAGTCTATGAATAAGTCTGCAAGGCTGAACAAGCAGCCCACGCCTTTGTTCTTGAAAATTAAATCAATTAATTTTGCTGAAGGGGAGTGTTCCACTTATTTGCATTACATTATTTTTAGACTCCTAGGTGGTCTTTTCTCACTGGCGAGGCCATTTCCCACCTACTAAGGAAAAATCATTATACTGTAGAATAACTTTCATTGATGATAGGCATCATTAAATAAAACAAAAGAGAAGTGTGTTCACTTCTCTGGTATCTCAGTTCTACCGACAATCAGAAATAAGTGGAATGGATGAACATCTCAAAACATGCATTTAAATAGTTCTGGGAAATATGCACAAATGAATGCAATTAAAGTGATCACTGTTGTCACTACTCAGTGAAATTAAGTAATGCCACTTTGATGTTGTAGTAATAAGTATATCAACATACAGATAATATGACAATTATATTGAATAGTTTTTTTTTTTTTAATTCTATGGGTATCTTAGTGGTCTTTTCCAAACTTAATAATTATATTATTCTATAATTCTATGGAAAAAAAATATATAGGTAGGTATCTGATGTATTCAGAAACATACAGGTGCAATGTGCTTCAATGAAATTGTTCACAAGCAATCAATCTTTTTTACTTACAGCATTTTTTGCATATGCAGTTATAGCATCTGCCAACATACTGCATGTTTTATGAAAACAGAGAACAATTTTAGCATATGCATGCATTTTGAGAATATATCCTTATTACTTCTTTTGAAATTTTCACCTGTTAGATCCATGGACAGAGTGCATCTCCGAGGTCTGCCAAATAAATCTCAGGTGCAGTAATCTTCTCCTACATAGACTGAATATTCACTGACACGAGTGCATATTGTAATCTGTAGGAAGTAGTTTATCAGGGGTAAGAATTGTTCTGTGGATTGCAAAGAGCAGTCTTCCCATGAAGAAATACACAGATGAGCAATTGCTGGCTATCAGCAATCTTGCGATTGCTCTGAGAAGACATCTGAGTTTATATAATTGTGTCCTGGATTAAGTAGTAAGCAGCATAAAGCCAAACTAAAAATAAATAAGAAAATGACCAAAAATCACATTAATGAGGGAACAACATAATTCAAAGCCATAATCCAAAAATGCTCAGGGCCCAAAACAATACAGCAATTTAAGGATGTGAACAGGCATTTTCCAAGAGAATAGCACAGTTTGATTCATTACACAGATAGGGGTACAGTATGCACTATACTTTACAGGTGGTCATAGCTGCCTTCATTGCCACTGTAGCAAAGTTATCATATGCTGAAAAAAATCTGCCTATGAAGGAATTGCCTGTAGCTAAACCTACTGCCTTCCCCTATCATTTAATAGAATAAAAGTAATGTACACTACGGATGCTTAAACAGTTAAAAAAATACATATAAAACTAACACGCCCAAACTTTTTTGACTTGTTTTTCACTTATTAAATTTTCTGATTAACTTGTATTGTTGTTGGCATCACTGTTGGTCCTATACTGTATATATTGAAAAATCACGCCCTGGAAAAAATCCATCCATAAATAGCAGTCTGTCTGAAAATACATAAGACAGCATTTATCTTTAATGTGTACAAGGAAGTCTCTTGACATTGTTCAGTGTGTGATCACTCAAAGAGAAGATGGAGGCATTTAGGTCAAGCACAGAAATACCAACTAAAATGGTAGAAAATTCCTTAAAAACTTACTTTGCTTAGTGGTAAAATGGTATTTGAATGAAAGATACTTTATAATGCAATGATACTCATCAACACCACTGCTTGTCTATAAATAACCAGGTGGGAGGTTTCCCTGCCCAATGCAGGGCTGGAACAAGGCAGTCTTTAAGGCTCCTTCCAACCCAAACCTTCTATCATTCATGCTTACTACCCAGAAAGTTTTATGTAGAAGTCCTGAATTTAATTGTATCCTGTAACTGATAAGAACAAAGCCTATTCAAATATTAGATTCTATTTCATATAGAAGAGAAAGGCTGCCTGACCTGAAATTAAGCTCTGCTTTTGTCTTCATTACCATTACCACACAAAAGGACAAAGTTTTCTAACAAAGGTGTAATTTTGTCACTGATTTGACCTCAAGCTCTCATTTTAGGGGCCAGATATGCAACCCACTTATGTCAGTGTTGAATCTTCATTTGATTTCAGGCATGCAGGGTTACATCCTTCCACATGTGTGAAATTGGGGCAAAACTGTATCATTCTGGGCCCCAAACCTGCAAACTTTCCTCAGTACAAGTCCCATGGGATTCCTCATACTTGCTCACATGTTAAGAGGAAAGCCAGCATACACAGGGTCCTTTCTGATAGCAATTTTATACCCATTTTTGCTCAAAATGTCTGCTATATGCATGAAAGCCAATACCAATAAAAAGTACAGGGAACTTCCATGGCATTACTAATAAAGGGTGTTACTTTATGTCCAGTTTCTGTTGGTAACACTTCAATATATTCCAATATTCAGTATTGATTTCTTGAGTATATGCTACATCCTAGATTCATGTCTCAGTGGAATAGCTATTTGCAGCCATACTGTCGTACAGTCTCTTTAGAATCAAGATCGATTTGATTCTTTAGAAATGCACCTTATTGTTTAAAAGCAGGACACCTGCTCTTCTAATGTTTTAAACACTGTGATCTTACAGAATGTGTTTATTGTATTAGTTTTGTATTGTAGATTATGATAGAAAATAGATTTTATAGCTTTTTAAAAGCAGTGATAATACTAAGCTTCATAGTGGCAGAACAAACTGTGTATATCCATGATATTAATATTAAAGCTGTGATTATATTTTGCCTTAAATAAAAGCCCAACCTTGAACTGTATGTCTTTGCATTCGATTGGTCAATTCTCTATCTTCCATAGTGACGGCAGCTTTTCTTTCTGAAGCATAAGTATCTGATAGCATCTGAGCTATCTCATGGTAGTGTCACAGGAGATAACAGAAGACGGGCTTCTTTTGGCCTGGAGGTTAAAGCTTGTCACTTTGCTGTTTATTTTCACTTAGCTTCTATCTTATCCCATTCTTATTCTTATCCCATTACATGGAATATGCATAACTGGTGGCCTCTCCAGAAAGCCCCTCCATTCCCAGTGAGAAGCATTAGAGCATTTAAATTATACAATCACTGAATTGTCTGAGTTCTAAGGGACCCTTAAAAACCATCTGGTCCAACTCCCCTGCAGTGAACAGGGACGCCTACAGCTACATCAGGTCGCTCAAAGCTCCGTCCAGCCTGACCTGGAGTGTCTCCAGGGACGAGGCATCCACCGCCTCTCTGAGCACCCTGTGCCAATGTCTCACCACCAGTATTGAAAAAAAACTTCTTCCTTATATCTAATTTAAATCTCCCCTTTTCTAGTTTGAAACCCCATGTCCTATCACGACAGACCTTGCTAAAGAGACTGTCCCCTTCTTTCTTACAGGCTCCCTTAGATACTGACAGGCCGCTCTCAGGTCTCCCCATAGTCTTTTCCAGGCTGAACAGCCCCAGCTCCCTAAGCCTGACCTCACGGGGAAGGTGTTCCATCCCTTGGATCACCCTTTAAATCACTCAGGCTCACCCCTAACAGGGTTCCTCTGCTGACATCAGCTGAGCTCATCAGCAGAGGTGAATGATGGGGGTCCACAGTTGCCTGTGCAAAGGCAGTTCAAGAAACGTCCCAAACAGCAATTACATTGGCACTTTTTCAGTAAATCTGAGGACAACCTGAGTAGCATTAAGCTGTATTAGCTGGCACGCACACGCAGCTATCAGTGTTCTCTCCTTACTAAGCTAGTAGCATCTCAGACTCCGTATTTTGCCTTTCCTATGTACTTCTGCTGATTCTGCCAGGTCTCTGGCAGATCTGCAGTTCCCCGTGAGCAGGCTGAGATGCGGGACCTGTGAGGGAAGCAGCAGAGCCAGCTGGGCGCGAACCAAGTGCCTGCACGGAGAGGCAGAGGGAAGCGGCAGTGACTGAACACGACGCAGGCACCATCTGCCAGCCCAGCGGGACTCCCCAGCTTCGCGTGGTGCCAGAGACTCAGACTCAGGGTGATACACCGCAAAGGCGTCTCCCGCCCTCCGGCTCACCTAGGTGGGCTCGGGTGAGGAGAAGCCGCTGCGGGGTCCCGCGCACCCGCCCTCCGCCAGCGCCCAGCGCGCAGGGCCACGCCGCGCCTCGGCGGCCCCCGCCCCCCTAGGGCTGAGGGCGCCGCTGCTCCCTCTAGCGGGCGCCGCCGGCACTCGGCTGGGCGCGCCGGGCCGCGGGGCGTGAGGCGGCTGCGGCGGGCGGCGATGAAATTCCCGGGTTCCGTCCTCATCTCCCTCGTCCTCTTCGTGGCCGAGACGGCGACCGCGCTGTGCCTGAGCGGCGCGTACCGGGCGGCGGGGGACCGCATGTGGCAGTGGCTGACGCTGCTCTTCGCCCTGCTGCCCTGCGCGCTGGTGCAGCTCAGCCTGGTCTTCATCCACCGCGACGTGAGCCGCGACCGGCCGCTGGTGCTGCTGCTGCACCTGCTGCAATTGGGGCCGCTCGTCAGGTCGGTGAGTGCCCCGCGGCCGCGTCTGCCCGGGGATGCTGGTGTGTGTGCGTGTGTTTTCTTTATTTCTGCTCTTAATGTCCTGAGGAAGAGGGGCGCGGTGTTGCTGATCTTCAGTAAACACTTTAGCGTTTAGCGATGGGAAAAATAGGTTAAGTCTCTTCCGAGAGGCTGGTGGCAGCTCCTCCCCACAGAAGCCTCACGGTGTGCCCTTCCCTTCTTCCTTCCCTTCTTCCTTCCCTTCTTCCTTCCCTTCTTCCTTCCCTTCTTCCTTCCCTTCTTCCTTCCCTTCTTCCTTCCCTTCTTCCTTCCCTTCTTCCTTCCCTTCTTCCTTCCCTTCTTCCTTCCCTTCTTCCTTCCCTTCTTCCTTCCCTTCTTCCTTCCCTTCTTTCTGTTGTATATTGCGTTTATTTCTTGTCCAAATGGCTTTTTGCAAATGAGGTAAGCTGTCTGATGGTTGTGTTTGTTCGCTGCTGTGTTATCCCTATCTGCATGCTCCGAGGTTACTTCCAAGAGAGAAAAGATTTCTTCCCTCAGCCTCTATTGTAAAACTGGGATAGCAAGGAGCCTGTCTGTGTGTGCGTGCTGGAAGTTTCAGATATGCTCTTCTGGAAAGTGAGTTTTTTGCCTCAAATGGCTTTTGGAGTATTTTCAACCTAAGTTCAACTTGTGATGGAAAAGATCCTCAGGGGAAAAAAATATCAGACAAAAAATTGCAAAGTAAGGGAAAAAAACGTCAGGTGAAAAATTGCAAAGCTGATGCAAACCTGTGACAAATCATTTGCTGTGGGCTTTCATTTTAAATTTATGTTCAAATCTTGAAAAAGGAAATAAATGTGTATATATATATTAGGAGAGGTGTCCTCAACTTTTTGAAACTCCTCAACAGTGTGTTGATGGAAGATTTGTTAAGCTCAAACTAACTTTTCCCAGCTAACTAGAGATAGGACAAGAGGTTATGGCCTTAAGTTGCTCCAGGGAGGTTCAGGTTGGGTACTGTGAACAATTTCTTCTCAGAAGGAACAGTGATGCAGTGGCACAGGCTGCTCAGGGAGGTGGTGAAGTCACCATCCTTGGAGGTGTTCCAGAACCGTGTGGATGTGGCACTGAGGGACATGGGCAGTGGGCATGGTGTGATGGGCTGCTGGTTGGACTGGGTGATCTTAGAGGTCTTTTCTAACCTTAATGATTCTGTGATTGAAATGAAGGCAAGCAGCCTGGATATTACAGAACATCTTATACTTCACAAAAACATTGAATTCCTCTGTAACCCTGGTAGTTTGTTTTTGCTTATGTTTTGAAGAGATTGCTGAGTTATGGACTTGGTTCTATCTTATTTATGAACTACATTCTCAGAGCTCTGGTTTTCCAAGAGCTAGGAGCAACAACAACAAAAAAAACAAACAAAAAACTTGCATGTTTTTTGGAAAACAGGAATGGAACTAAAGTGAAAACAACCAGTAAAACAAAGAGGCCGCTAGTGATTTTTGTTCTTCTAAAACAGTTGCTTGAGATCAAGACAGGAACAAATGAGTGTCTTATTGAGATGTGAGATGTGAAGAAACAAATAAAGGGCCTGCAGCAACAAATTAGAGGATTTTCTTTCTAGCTCTCTGGAAAAGTCATAGACCTCTGTCTCAGCCTTAACCAAGCCCAATTTCATTTTCTGTTTCCTTTTCAATGGCAAGTTTATCTGTTGTCAACACGAGCCACGTCTTTCACAGAAAATGTTTTCTGCCGTGTCAGTGAACTCCCAGATGCAGTCATTACTATAAAAACAGGGCATCTGGAAGCCCTCTCATTTTCACGTGGGCTGCAGCGCATGTGAGTCACCAGCATTGCTCCTTCTCCATGATTTTTTTGCTTCCTTAATGCTGACCTTAATGATTGACCTCCAAGATCATCTAGTCCTATCATCCACCTGCCACCAATATTGCCCACTAAACCATGTCTCCAAGTACTACATCTATATCCTTTCTTTAAATACCTCCAGGGACAGTAACTCTACCACCTCCCCGGGCAGCCTGTTCCAGTGCCTCCCCATTCTTCCTGAGAATAAATTGTTCCTGATATCCAACCTGAACCTCACTTGGCACAACTTGAGGTCATTCCCTCTCATCCTATCACTGTTACCTGGGAGAAAAGGCTGATCCTCACCTTGCCACAACCTCCTTTTAGGCAGATGTAGAGAGTGTTAAGGTCTCCCCTGAGCCTTCTCTTCTCCAGACCGAACAATCCCAGTTCTTTCAGCTGCTCCCCATAAAATCCCTCATCAATTTCATTGCCCATCTCTGGACACACTCCGGGGCCTTAATGTCTTTCTTGTAGTGAGGAATCCAAAACTGCAAACTTACTGAGAGTGCACTCAATTCCATCAAGCAAATCATCAATAAAGATGTTAAACAGGATGGGAGATTCTCCTTAGCCCTTCTCTTACTGTTAATAGATTTGTAAAAACATTTTTTGTTTTCCTTTACCACAGTGATCTCCAGAAGACTTGGAGGTGTTCCAGAAGTGTTGCAGTGTGCCTGGGTCACTGTTTCCCAGCTGCATATATGCAGTACAGGGTGACATGTTAGCCTGTCTCTCTAGACCCAAGATAACTGGAATAATGATTAATAAACAGAGGGCAGAATGATCATGTCACTTGACAAGCTTTCTTCTAGCTAAAGAACTCTACAAATTAAAGGAAGAGTTTGATAGGAAACAGCCTGTCATTAGAATCATAGAATCATTAAGGTTGGAAAAGACCTCTAAGATCACTAAGTCCAACCAGCAGCCCATCACACCGTGCCCACTGCCCATGTCCCTCAGTGCCACATCCACACAGTTCTTCAACACCTCCAGGGACAGTGACTCCACCACCTCCCTGGGCAGCCTGTGCCACTGCCTTACCACTCTTTCTGAGAAGAAATTATTCTTAATATCCAACGGGAGATTCACAGGAGCGACTTAGCTTCAGAGAAATGCATCTACTTGGATACAGCACAGAAGCATGGGAAGTTGAAGTCCTTGGTCTGAGAGAATAGTAAAGGTGTTTTTTTTTCCTCTTTCTCACCTTATTTCCTACAAAAAAATGTTGTTGTGTGTCAGAAGAGGAAACAAATCACTTCCCATTGCGTGTATGTCTGTGCTGGGAATGCTGACATGTTTTCAGCATATAAAACATCACCTTTCCTGGATTTGAGCAGTAGGCTTTCTGTCCTGTGTGGGCTGGAATGCAAGCGGAGGGAATAGCTAGAAGGAAAGCATTTGGCTGTATTATCATATCAGTATGGCTTTTACCATTGTGAACTGAAGAGAAACAATGTCCCTGCAGCCTTTTTGTCCCATCTGTGATACTTTGAAGGGAAGAGCCCTACTGTTAGTCACCTGCTGCCTTGTTTCAGAAGGGTTTTTGGTTTGTTTATGTGTCTCCCCAATGTTGAATTGGTTGTTTTTGTTTTTTCTTCTCAAAGGTACTTACACTCAGTGGTCTCTAGGGGTCCTCAGCATGAAGCCTCACAATGTCCTCTGCGTTTGATCCCTTGTTAGCAGGAATCTTGCACCTCACTGCCACAGCTCGGCATCCTCTTTGGGAGTGCTGGGTTAAATTAATTTAGATAGAACCCACGAACAGTGGAGCTGTCCAGGCTCTGTCCGTTTGCAGCATCAGAAGGAAATGTTAAATAGCCTGGAGGATGTGCAAGATGGTATAATTCAATAGAGAGCAGCCTGTTTTGGAAGGCTTTAAATAGCTCTCATTAGCTTTTTAACCATCTCTCTTGGATTTGCGAAATGATACAGGTTGTTTAATGGTTTTCTGTTCAGACTCAAATACAGACAGCAATGCACTGGTTTATAGATAACCTGTGTATGTGTGTGATTTCTTCATAATCTTTGAAGTCAGACATCTTTTGCCATTTCAATTTAATTTTTAGGTGGAAAAAACTTGGAGAACAGTATGAGAGTATTATGGTAGGAGAGAAAGCATATTTAGTTTAGCAAGCCAAATGGTCCAGATTATTCTGAATCCTCTGTATGACTGGGAAAAAAAAACACATCCTCTTATGAAACCTTCTTATGTGTCACCACCTTCCCCAGACACCCACACTCCACCTGTTCTGGAGGTACTCGCTGTCCTGCACTGAAATTGGGGCACTTCACTCTTCCTAGAGAGTACACTTGCTGCACCTGAACTGTTTGCTTGCCCTTTTGGAATTCCTTCTCCCACTCCCCAAGAGGAACAGTTTCTCAGTTTCTCTATAAAGCCAGAGCAATTTGTAGAGTAATGTTCCCAATACCCTCTGTGCCTGGACTCTAATCTCCAGAGCCAGAAAGATTACTTGCAGTAGTTGGCTGCAGCAAGGTGACAGCAGATTTTTAGGCACTGGGAGGGAGTCTTGATGTGTTTCAGCTTGGTGCCATTTCTGAATGCTGTAATGCTCCTGGATGCTTAGGAAATCTTTGGATATTTTCTCTTGCCAGAAGAGTTTCTTTTACGATATAAAATAAATTACAACACAACAGTTGATTTCAATGACCAATACCAATTAGAGACTAAATATGTTTTTCTTTTCTTCAGAAAAGACTGTGATGAGTTTTTTGGCTCTCTGCTGGCTTCTCCTACGCCAGGGGCTATGTCTGTTCTATGCTCATTTGGACAACACCTAGAGCACAAATGTTGTCTCGAGATTTCAAGTATTTCAGCAATTCCACTAAATAATAACTGGATGTATTTTTGCTTGTGTATTGATCCACACTTAAGATTTTGTTTACAGAACTCTTTGTGAAAAGACTTGTCTGCCCTTTTCTATTCAACAAGTTATTGATAGGTAAGGAGGTGAACTACGGAATGCAAATTTTTAGCAAGTGAGTGTGAGCAGTCAGGGCTGACAATGTTGGTGCTGTTACACGTTAAGTCAGCTGGATGTTGTCAGTTCTTACTATCTGGCTTTCTGAAGACAGTGCTAGAGTGACGTGTCGATGAGAGGCTAGTGTTAGCTTGGTGGTGCCTCCTTCTGAGAAAAAGGAAGAGGAATGCTAAGTGATTTCTGGTGTCTTGAAGTGCTTTGTTAGCTCAGTAGAGAGTCCTGCTCACAAGAAACATGCAATTAGGAGCTGGTTCTGTCTGCCAAATGAACTTCTCTTGTGGAGAAAACAAATTGAAAGCAAATATGAAACAGATCCATATATAAAACACTGATGACTGTTTTCGCCAGAGTTTAATGGGATAAGGATATACACAACAGACTTCTGATGGGATCAGACCTCATTTCTGAAGACATAAGGAGAAGCATAATGACATGCATGCATACGTGCCATGTGGACAGCAGCAAAGGAGAGGGAGAAGGAGGTTTATAACACTGCCAGAGGAGATTTTATGACCAAAGTTAGATTCTGGAGCTACAGGAAAATAAAGAATAAAGAAAATAATGTAAAAAATTGCTGGTGGGCTGGAATTATCGGTCATTAATATTTTGGGCACCTAATTCAGCAGTCTGGAATTAAATAAGTACAGATAATGCTTCACACATGTACAAAATGTTATTCCTTATGGGTGTTCTGTGACCTGCTTGATAGTTCAGAATAGCGCAGGTCTGAAAAACTCTTTACTGTGTAGGACTTCCATTGGCAGACAAGACTTCAGGAGAGCCAGCTAGCTCTAAACTTCACAACTGTTGATGCATCTCCCTTCTTTCCAGATGGGGTGAATATGCTTGGAGCCTCTTCAGGTTGTTTTTTTCCCTTATTCTTGAGCAGATGCATTAGGTGTCCAGAATGCGGTGAGTCAGTGCAGATGGAAGGTAGGATGATGAGTGAGGAGCAAATCTTTATTTGACACAGATAAGTAATTCTGTAGGAGCAGTAAGTCCTTGCGCACCTAGCTAAAGAAAATGAATTTGTCAGAAATGGAGTTATCAGAGAAATCCATTTGTACAGTGGTTGTGAGCACGCCTGGATAGACCTCTCAAATGGACGTTTGCTCTTAGAGCACTTGTTAAAGGTGGGGAGTTCCATATCTTCATTGCACACTCTTCATATTACCATTATTTTGCCTGTACTGAAATCCCACACATCCGTGATTAAAAGAGGGAGCGAGGTGCTTGTTCTCAGCAGGCATATAAGGATAGGATCATTCCTCCTACAGACTGTGTGGAAGATGAATGTGTTGCTGCTGAATCACTCTTTGCAGAAACCATCAGTGTCCTTGAAAGAGTTTAGCTGTTCGCTCTGCCAAGATTTGGAAATAGGGGAGAAAGCAGCACATCTTTTTCTCACCTCTTAACTTTTGGTTAAGAGTTGTTTTGTTTTTTTTTTTTTAATTTCTTATATTGAAGTAATTTTAGCTCCTTCTGAGCCCATTGCTTTTATTGCTTTGCATCCAGTGAAACTTTCCAGCTGCAGGCCTTCTGCCATGGATGAGTGCCTTTTGGAGGTCCCTTAGCATCCCTGACTTGGAGGGATAGTTTCTGCAGAACTTGGGATCTCCTATTCCTTTTCCTCCTGAGCAGCAGTGAACAATTGGGTCTTCTCTGGAGTTCCCCATTCTGAAGGAGACCTCTAAAGCAGTTGCTTAGGCTGTAGCACAAGCTGGAGTACTGAATGTGTTTGTCATTGGCCCCAATGAAAAAACATTCAAAAAGCATGACCTCCAGAAACACTCCTGTGTAGGGTAGTTAGTGCTCAGGAGAAGATGAGCATCACTACCTAGGTAATTTGAGTCCTTGTGCGTGTCATTTTTATTGCTCCATTGTTCAGTTAAAAGTCCCCTCTGGCTGTAAGGTGTGCTGGTCAGACCATCCATTTCACACTGTACTGGAAATGTGTGTTTTCCTATATGGGCATAAAATTTCCCATCATAAACATGGAACTCAGTGTACAGCTACTTAATACCTAGCTAATAAATAAAAATCATGTGCTTGCTCCAAAACCCATCTTTATGTTGATTATAGTATTTACTATAGTCACTACTCCTGTGAATCTTATCACCTCTTTTATGGGATTACTGCATATCTGATGGGTCCCTAGACTGTGTCTTGCTTCTGATCATGCACTGCAAGAGTTCAGAGGCTGATGCTGAGATCTCATTTTCCGTAATAGCTTCAGACTGTCCTCAGCTCAGAATGAATAGATGGCTGTGAATACTAAGTGAGGTATAAATGTTTGGGATCTTTCTTTCAGAACAGAATCAATTTGTTGTTTCAGAATCTGTATTGAGTTCATAAGTTGTTGCTGCTTTATTAATTTGTCACATTTTACTTTTGGCTGTACTGATTCTTTCACGTGGAACAAAGCTGGCAGGGATTGAAAGTTTAACAAGGGGACAATAGAAAGTCATCACTGTGAATGAAGGCTCCAGTGCACCAGGCCCTTCACATAGCTTTAGTGATGATAGCAGCTGAAGCTCAATGAATCGAGGACAGTACTACAGGGCACTGAAGCTGCCCTCCATCTGGAATAGCTGAAATTGCTAGTGACCCATTTAGGGGGGGAAAATGAATTTTTATCAGGGCTGCTTTTCAGTTCAGTCTGTGTGCTGTCATAGATGCTGAATTGGCAATTGTTCTTGGGGAGAAAAAATGAAAAGAAAATGAAGTTAATAGTCTCAAGCAAGCATAACTCCATGCCTTGAAATTGTGAGGTACTTCAAATTTACTTCTATTTATACACTCTTGGGTTTAATATGACCTACAGAAGACTCAGGTATTCCAGCAGCTATTATCTGTGAAGGCAACCAGGTGGAGTTGCTGAACCTCAGTAAGGCACAATGGAAAGAAAGAAGATGATGTATGTGTCCAGCCATGGGAAGAGCTGTGACCAGAAGTGATGCCACAGGGTGTCCTCAGAGAGGGAGAGATCTTCAGCATAAGCCAGCCTTCATTAGTTATGCAGCTCATGTATCCGTTCCTTCGAATTTTGAAGTCTCTAACAGTGTTAGGCATAAAAGGCAAAATATGTTCTGTCCACATTGTGTTTGGGAGATTTTTATTTTTTTCTATATTCAATACCACTTATCCACTTCTCTACCACAGACCCTGTATCTTCAGGACCCTATGTAGAAACAGAGCATTTATTTTCCTTTTCTTTGCCTATACCTTAGTAGATACTTGCTTGTTACTGCTCCTCTGATAATGTTGACTGTTCTCCTGAGTGTCTCAGGTCCTGCTTGTTGCTGAAGTCCATCCTTGACACTTTCATATCACAAAACTCTCTTAGAATTGTGTCTGTAAAATTTTTCCAGGTCTGAAAATGGTCATTGGAAAACAATTTCAGAGACTTTCAGAAATCTGTCTGGGGCTGTATTGTCTTCTTTAGAACTCAGGTTGACTAATTTCTCTCACAGCAATAACACTTGCTTATGCCAGTCCTTTTGGCCCTTTTCCATTCTCTCCCTAACATATGGATTATTCTCCATATGTGGGTAGAGGCAGCGTGTAATAAAAACTATGTTAAAACTATATCTGATTTATAAAGAGGAATGTATGCACTGGCACTTTTTTTCCTTGAAAATTAATGTGTGGCATTATGTAAACAAGGGGGTTTGGTTCACCTGTATTTAAAGAGCAAGGAGATGCAGCAACTGGAAACACTGCATCTTCTTGGAATATTCTTGCAATACTGGCATTTATGTCCTTAAATGTTGCAGTAAATCTGAGGGAACAGAAGGAATAAAGCTCCTATTTATGTGTCTTCTTAAAATAGGCTAATATGAGTTGTGGGATGCTAGAATGCTTGTTCTCATTACTGCTGCTATTGCTTGTTGGCTCTTTTGGAACCACTGCTTGGTAAAGCAAGGTTTGAGTCCAACTGTGTTTGCAGTTCTTGTACCCACTTGTACTCTGAGCCTCCCTCCAGTTTCTTGAGATGTTCTGCTTAGGGCAAAGATATAAGGAGTTTTATTGGTCACAGCCGTATGCTTAACACTGGAAGACATGAGAATCTGAAGAAATACCTTCTGCTGGAATGCTCTGTTGGGAAGTTGTGAACACTGGGGATGACTAGTCCAAGAACTTTAATAGGACAGCAGGAGGCAAGGGTGGCTCAGAGGAAGCAGTCAAACCTTTCATGCTCAAGTATTCCTGCTAGCAGCTCAGAGGACATTCCCAGAGTCTTGTCCTCTCATCACAGTAGTTCATGTTTTACATAGCAAAATCTATCTTATTGCAAATGTACCGAAAGGGGAAAATGTGTGATTTGCTCTGTTTTTTTTTTTTTTTTTTTTTTTTAAAAAAAAAAAGATGACTTAATGGCTTAGTATGGCATGACTTAAAATACTAACGGGTGAGAAGATTTATGCTTTAATTCCTGTTTTCATGTTACTCTATTTACTAACTTGCTTATAGGTGCGTGGAAGTCTTTTACATTTACTTCCATGCCGGCAGAGTTGAAGAGCCCTATGTCAGCATCACGAAGAAGAGGCAGATGCCCAAGGATGGGTACTCAGAAGAAGTTGAGAAGGAAGTGGGCCAGGCTGAAGGCAAGCTGTGTACCCACAGGTCTGCATTCAGCAGGGCCTCTGTGATCCAGGCATTCCTTGGCTCAGCACCACAACTCACACTCCAACTCTACATCTGCGTCCTGCAGCAGGAGATCACGGCTGCCAGAAGTAGGTAGAGCTGTTGTTACCACATTCATATTTTGGTGGGTGTCTTGATTTCATCTGGGACAGAATTGTTCTTTAGGCTGTCTGGTATGATGCTATGTTTTGGTTCTAGGAAAAAAACACTGTTGATAACAGATTGATGTTTATAGTTGCTGCTGAGCAGTGCTGTACAGAGCCGAGGCCGTTCATACCAAACGGCCCAAGCAGCCTTGGAGGGGAACAGAATCAGGACAGCTGACTTAAACTGGCTGAAGTGATATTCCAGACCATAGGACATCTTGTGGAAGGAGTTCTGAAGGGGATGGGAGTTCATCTGCCTCTCTTCCACTGCTGGGGGGCTAGCTGCGCTTCAGTCAGGAGGTGATCAATTGCTTGTGCATCACATTTTATATACGTTCAGAGATATATATATAAATAAAACCTAACTATTGTCCTTTTTTCTATCTTTGTAAATAGTTCTATCTGTATAGTTTTTTATTCCTGATTTTCTTCCCCATTCCACTGGCAAGGGAGGCAGCAAGCAAAGGACTGTGTGGTTGCTGAGTCACCTGCCACGTTAAACCACAGCCCGTCCTTTAGCTAAACCTTTGTCAATGCTGTGTCTTTCTCATGTAGTTCACAGCATACATGAATTTCTCTGGATGATCAGACACTTACAAGTGTCTGACATTCTTCAAAATTGTCATTTCTTTGTCTGCCAAGAATGTAAGATGAGGAGTAAAGAGTGTTGCTAAACTAAGATAAAGTCTGAAGTTTTGTGATAAAAACCATGAAGATAAAGCTTCAGTAACTGTTTAGCATGAAGTGCATAGATGTTATTTACACTGATAATCTCAAGAGACAAATTTCCTCCCATTTAAAAATAAAATTATTCAGCTGATTAAAAAAAAAAAAAAGCACCTTTAATTGTAGCAGTGTCTGTTGGCTCCAAGAAAAGAAGTCTTGTTTATATGATTTCTTTTTACAATTTACTACTATTTATAGTATCACTTTCCTAATGGGTATGGATTGTGCTTTCTGGGTGGTCTTGCCAGATATCTTAAGATACTTCCACAGTGGCTCATGAAGCTCTGACAACGGAGTACATTTTTAATTGTTTGAACATGTTTCAAGTGTTTTTGATTATTAATAGTTTTTAAGTGTTGAAATTGTACCTGAAGGAAAAGGTTTTGATAACCACATGTCTTGCACTAGGTAAGAAAGTTCCCATATTTTTCAGGGATTCTGAACAGCTGTTTAGAAAATTACAATATAGATATAAAGTAGCCTAAGATACTTATCTGCATCATATAATTCTTATGAATCTAAGATATTAGTAATATTGTATTTGTGGTGTAGCTCACCTAAAGGAGAAATCTGCCTCTTACCAACTTCTGAGGTGAGGAAAAGACCTTGAAAAGGTTCAAGATAACAACAACAACAACAGCAACAAAAAAGTAGAACAATGCCTTCCTGAACGATTCTGGAACTGCACACCTCTGACCTTTGAGAGAAGTATCACTTTCTGGGAGTAGGCAGGAAGAAGAGCAATGCCGTATTTATAGGAGCTGCTAGAGGACTTTGAATTGTTCCAGAGGAAGCTACTTTCCTTTATGAAATGTTACTTCTTGTTTGCTCGGGATAAGTAAAAGCTACAATATTGTCACTCTTCGGTATTTGCCTTTGTGGTTGCCTCCAACTGTATTTATCACAGGCTTTAGAAGCAATGTTTGAACTAGTGGTTTGGTGGCAGTACTGACCCTAATTACAGTATTAAACCAGAATAAGCATGGGCTGGTTTGTATCCATTGAAAAGTGCCTTTTTCAAAGGCTTGATTTAATAAGGTAAGGTTGAGATTGATTGAGATTCATCCCTAAAATAAAATCAGGTAGTAACCTGAATATTTATCATCTTAGCAAAGCAGAGGATAAGCTGAGTTCTAGGACAGAAGCATGCTTTCTCCAGTAGATGTGTGTGTTTATGTGGTTTTCTTGTTTTGTGTGCTTTTGGTTTTTAAATTCTGGGAGCATTCTTTTGGTTGATTAACTTATAGAGGTTATTTGTTCTCTCACAGCTCTCAAACGAACAGAAAAATAGAGGGAAGCTGTTGAAAGGAGCCATAGGAGTGGCTTTGGCCATAGTGGTATTCTTGACTCCATTTGATGGCTCTTTTGCTTTTAGACAATGTTTTCTGAAGCATAAAGCTTAAAAAATCTCAGCTCAACTGTACTGCAATAAGACAGATGTTTAAAAATGCACATTAAAAATGCAGATGTGAAACAAGCAAATGCATTGCCATTTTCAGAGAACATAAGGTACGAACAAAATCACAATATAAAGTGGCTTTTTTTCCCAGTTTGCTGAGTGCTATTTAAAATTCAGATGTAAAGGAGTAATTAATTACTTCTCCAAAGTAATTCAAAGCATTTGATGATTAGCGTGGGAGAGAGGTTTGCTAAAAGGATAGAGAAAATCATGTGAAAAGTTATCAGAGATCCCTAAATACACTGGTTTCTTTCAAACTCATGATTAGAAATCAGTAATTTTAATTAGAAGAAAAACTGATAGTCACAGTTAAATAGCTATAGCAAAGTAGAGAATTCAGTTCATGTGTTGGATAATGACAAAAAGTAACTGTAGGCTATGGCAAGCACTAGTTGTTAAACACTACAGAAATAATTAACATAATCAAGAAGTGCCAATTCTGTTTATCTTGTTTTATCTGATGCAATACAATGCTCTGCAGTGAGACCATTTAGCTTGGTTACTTTCATTCAAACTCTAAAAGAACAACAAAATCATTTTTACTGTGCTTGTGTGATTTGCATTTGAAGTGCTCCTTGCATGCAAACAGTGCAAAATTTGAAACTGAAAGTATTGAATGAAGGTGCCTAAAATTGGTCCTCTAAATCAGCATATTGGTAAAAACTGTGAAGGAAGCATGCAAATACTGACAAAATCAAGCATAGCTAGCACTTCTGAACGCTGAAATACTTCTCTGTTTATTCTGTATGTCCAGGGCCTATACATCCATATCCTACTTAGGTCAGAATCGTTCTCCTGTTTTGCAACTGAGTTGTATAATTGCCAAAAACAGTACGTGTACAAACAGTCCTGGGCTGGTGGTGGGGAGATGCTTGTGATTGTTCTGTGCAGCTTCTCTTTCTATCTGCTTGGAAAAGTAATAAGTGGGGACCAAAGTTGGAGTGAGAGTTAGAGTAAAAACCCAGAAATGGATACACAGAATGGATATATTTTTTTTCTGCATTATACCCTACTGGGAATCCCCAGAAGTGCTACGAAGACAACATCTCTGCACGATGATGATGCAATGTCTTCTGCAGAACTGATCATTCTGGTTTGTCTTTTTTCTTTGTAGGTATTTTTATGGTCCTTTCTCTTCTGTCAATTGTATATGGCGCCTTACGCTGCAACATCTTGGCTATTAAGATTAAATACGATGATTATGATGTCAGTGTGAAACCAACTGCCTACCTCTGCATATTCATGTGGAGAAGCTTTGAGATTGCTACACGTGTTACAGTGTTGGTCCTTTTCAGCTCAGTCCTTCAGATCTGGACTCTCCCTGTTGTGCTAGTGAATTTCTTTGGTTTTTTCTTTTATCCATGGATTCTCTTCTGGCAAAGCAAGTCCCCATTTCCTGAGAACATAGAGAAGGCACTGAGCAGGGTTGGAACTACGATTGTCTTGTGCCTTCTTACCTTCTTGTATGCAGGCATTAATATGTTCTGCTGGTCGGCAGTGCAGGTGAAGCTCAATGATCCTGACTTAATTAACAAATCCCAAAATTGGTACCGATTGACTGTGTATTATATGCTGAGATTCATCGAGAATGCATTCCTCCTGCTGATGTGGTACATCTATAAAACTGATATCTACTTATATGTCTGCGCCCCGTTGTTGGTCTTGCAGCTCCTGATAGCTTACTGTATGGCTATCCTCTTCATGCTGGTGTTCTACCAATTCTGCCACCCATGCAAAAAACTGTTCTCATCCAGCATTACCGAAGGTTTGCTGTCCTGTTTCATGTTCTGCTTTATTTGCAAGTCTCCCAAATCCTCCACCCTGACAGACAAGGCGGATTTGAAATCATCTGAGAATGCTGATGAATCACAGAGCAGTAACAAGACAATAGATTCTCTGAATGGGAATCCTCATCGAAGTGTTTCTTCCAATGCCTAGTTCAACTGGAAGCAAGTCTGTGCCTTTGGAATGTGGCAGATCAGCTGCTGAGAATGTTGGGCCTCATGGATATTGTGTCTTGTGAATGGGATTTCTTTCTTGCAGGTATACACTGCATGACAAGTGACAAGCCTACCTTTGTGGAAAACTGAGTTTGAGTATGTGTACCTGATTGTCTGTGTATGGACATAGAGAGCAGTCATTGTTTGTAAACTTCTGTTTCAGATTTTTATTTTTACACATAGGTTTATTATCCTGTGCCTATTTTAAAATCATTATAGAAGACATCCTTTAAAAACTAGCCCGATTCTCATCTTACTCAGAAAATCTGAGGATGAAAGGAAACACGTTTCATTTCAGA
Source organism: Chrysolophus pictus (assembly GCA_037305975.1). Lineage (NCBI taxonomy): Eukaryota > Metazoa > Chordata > Aves > Galliformes > Phasianidae > Chrysolophus > Chrysolophus pictus. The sequence continues at coordinate 82,947,740 of CM074576.1, forward strand.
AAGGATGTCATTATGACATGTCACCCTCACACAGACACAGAGCATAGTCTTTGACTTTAAACTGACTGTAGCTGTGGTGTGCTTTGATTGAATTGCAGACTACACTCTAATCAATGTGATAAAATAATGCTTCTCTCTGTGGCATAAGAATTTGACTTCTACAATGCACAGTAGCCTGGGTTGCCAAGAAAACAGCTAATTAGCTAGCGCTAATGTTGAAATGTGACTGTTACTGAGAGTGAACAGGGGTTATTGGCTTATGCACTATTTTACTCTTCATATTTGCTGCTCGTTACTAAGGGAATTAAATTTAACACAGTAAGCGTAATGTTCTGGAATAGTTCGGTGTACTGACATCACTTAAATACTACTTCATCTGTGATACTCTGGTATTAGGGTGGCGTTCACTTCACATAGCTTGAGATATCTTCAAGTTTGGTCGATAGTGTGAACTAGTCAGCTAGGGGCTCTCCAAGAAATATCTCCAATGAGTGATTCAGCCTTTCTGAAAATGTTGGCTTAGGTGACATGAATCATTCTCTGAAGACCTACTGCTCTGTGTTAACCATATGTCTTGACAGCTGATTTGACTCTCTCTCCATTTCAGATGGCTAAAGTTAGAAAAGACAAGTGCTCCTCTGGCTGTCAGAGGGGTTGGAGGGATTGGTAGCACATGAAGCAGGTGCTTTTGAGATAACTCCTTTCTGACACTGTATTGTGGCTGGGTTGGTATCAGTAGTGCAAACCCTCTGGCATCTTTTACCTCATAAGTACTACTGGCTTGAAGTCTGAAAGAAAGAAAATGGAAGCTGTTGACTTTTTCTTCTATGCACTATATCACCACAAATGAAAGTGTTTCTGTAATTTGCAAATCACTGATAAAACTTTAGCGGGTGGATAACCAAGAAGTACAATTTAGTGGAAATACAAAACAATATAGCTGTATTTAGAAAGAGTAAATGAAAGCGTTTTGCACTTTAGTTACTTAGCACTTCTGTACTTGACACATTGTGACTACTATTGAAAAGAAAATAATTTGTGACTCAAAGTACCTTCTTGTGCCTCAGCTTAACTTCCAACCTGCTGTTATGGAGAATGTGAAGATCTTAGGTAGGGATCAGATCAACACCATTTTATTAGAAATGTCTCGAGTTGGGGTCTGAAGTCATTTGTAATGGGATTTCACATGAAGTACTGCAAAGAGCTAAGCTGTTTTTATTTTTTTGTTTACTGCACTGTAAATGAAAGGTCTTCCTACTTCTGTTTTATAATGGAGTTATGTTTTTTCAATTTGCTTGATGTGTGTATGTATGTGTGTTATATAATTAAATTATTGGTGGGTGGTAATGTGAGTTTCTGGTGTGAGCTTACCATAGGAACATAGCTCATGTATTTGGGGAAGGCCCCAAATATCTCTGCTCTAGTTTCTCTCTCTGAGAAGCGTTAGAATGGTGAAGCAATTCCTTGAAAACATGACAGTATTTCTCTCTACTTCTATACATAAAGGTACTGTACAGTATTTCCATCTGCTTTTCTAAATTATTTCAGATTGTTATTATTTTTTTAATAGCAAGTTGAAGGAGCAATTGAGAATGTGGTCCCTTGTTTCCAAAACTTCAGAATTCAGGATACGGGCAATTCTTTGGGTCTTCCTAGCTAGACCTGAGTGTCTAATTCATAGATGATGATTAGTGAACTACAATCATCGCCTATCTACAGATGTACAAAGATGTAAAATTTTAGTCTTTGAGAACAAAGTGGTTTCATGTGTAGAAGTACTTCAGAACTATAAAGAGGGCTCTGAAGTCTTTAAATAAGACTTCAGCATTGGTCCTGTTGTGAATTTGCCATTTGAAAAGAGCGGGAACTTCACAAACCTCAGCTAGTGAAATGTTTATGCTTCAGGTAAATCAACAGTAGCAGAATTATGCAGCTGGGAGTTCAGGTATGTAGTGGGTACCATTTAACTTCACATACTAATGATGGATGCTAACGTGTATACATGTTTTTAGAGAATGTGCCATATTACTTCCTATTTTTATAGCAGTGTCCTCAAATGCATGCACTGAATCCTGAATATTTAAATCATTATGAGAAAAAGATTGTTTGGGTAATACTGCTGTTATATGGCTTTGCCATAGTTGTGCATACCAGCCAAATGCAGTTAAACACTCCATCAACATGAGTGCCATAGCTTTAGCTGTGCCTCATGTCTCCTCAGCATCAATTGCTGATTGACTAGCAGTATCGCTGCTCTGTGTATGTTCTGATCTTGTGGTGCTGCCACTGCTGAAGGGAGAGACAAAGATGTTCTGTTGCATTAAGACCAGTATTCTACAAACAAGCTCATGTTTCTAAAGTGTCTTATAACATGAGGAAATGCTTTTTTTTCCTGTTTTTTTCCAGAATAGTGACAATCTAGATAGTGTTATTGTTAACACTCAGTGGCTGCACTGGGAAAAGGGTAGTATTAGCTAGGAAAGATATAAGTGTTTGAATGAGCGATGTCTTAATGCAAGTTTATCATTGTTTTTAAGTGTTACAGGTGTATGTGTCACTGAAAAGGTACAGGGCTAATGTTAAAAACTTCATTCACTTCAGTAGTCTTGAGTCACACAAAGAATTGCTCAGTAAGGATTGTTCATGTAAATGAGTATGCAAGATCTAGAACATAGAACATAGGTTTTCTTTTATACTTGTAAAACAACACATTAAAATGTTGAAACACAAACTTAAAATTGTGTTGGTGTCCATTCTTAATACAGGCTTTTAGAAGTCCAAGCTAAAGGTTATATAGTATGCTGTCAGCTGTTATCACACAGAACAAAAGATGTTTTTATGCAAATCTGACAGAAATCTGATTGATTTGGGAGTTCTTCATCCAAAATCAGTGGTGCATCTAATGCTATTTAGCTGGTAGAGAACTCAGCAGAAAATGTAGCAGTTGGTTTAAGAGAACAGTGTCATACAGAACAAGATTGGCATAAGTTATTTATTGTCACTCCTAGTCCCAGACTTGACCAACAGTTTATGTATAAGGCTGTATGTGCACAAATAACATATAATCTTAGTGAAGCTGACAAATCTTACAGTGTCAATCTAAGATGTGATCTTAGTGAGGCTAGCAAAGCGTAAAACATTCATCACTTAATTGATGATCTGTATCAGCAAGGCATCTTGACATCAAGGTGTAAGGGATCTCTGTATAGGGGTAATCTTGAGGCTGCTCACTATTTAAGGAATAAGGTAATTGACTCGTAGTCATAAGTTGCTTTTTAGGTGTGTGCTCAATTGGACTGCAGCTGTTGAACCAGGTGTCTACTATCAGTTCTTTCAGCCCCTCAGTTTGTGACAGGTTTGTGGTCATTAATGTGTTTTTACAAGAAGATTATTGGTACTGTTGCTCACTGTCCATTCTGTCTTAGGTACAAGGCTAGGTCAATGGAAGGTGTTGAGGGAAGGAAGCAGGAGAGATGGATTTGGAGGAGCACACTGTCATAGTATCTGAAGGAGGGAAACAGGTTTGAACAAATTTGTGAAGACTATCGTTTCCAAGAGGAGATATGCAAACTGATGCAATGATCCTACTGATACTTAAAGTTTCAACGTGAGTTATCTACTTGACTTTCTGTCTGACCTCTTAGTAAGACAGGAGCTTTCTCTTTTTAGGTGTGTTAAAGCTGTGTAATCACACTCAATGATCCAGGTATCTGCTACCTCTCCCTCTAGGCATGAAAGAGTAGAAGTTGTTGAAATAAGGAGGTACAGAGGGAAGGAAGATGAAGATGTTATGAAAGTAATGGAAGGTAATAAAAGTGGCTTCAATTTACAGGGTGCACTGATTACAAAAAAACATACTTAAAGTAAGTTTCTAACCATTCAAGTAAAATACAGGTTTTTTTTTTTTTAATTCTTAAAAAGTGTATGGCAACTAAAATGAAACCTTTTTAAAAGAAAAAAGAATTAATTATTTGCATGCCGGTTTGACGTTTGCAGGCTTGATTCAGCACAGGCAAATATTTGAGGTTGGTAAACTGTACTAGTTTGGGAAAAAAAAAAATAAACTGTTTTATTTCCCCGTATTTCCTACTTTTTTTTTCCATAGAAGCTGATGGTATCTATCTGTCTGAGAGTGGTAAAGAATGCATTGTCTCAAATCACCGTGAGACATTCGAAACGCTTTGTGGACAGTTTTACATTTGAAAGCATTTCTTTCGAGCTGTTTGCATGTGCAGGGGAGGGCCCAAGAGTGTTTTCTGGCTGAAGACTTGCCATGGAAACTAATGTTTCCAGCCTAATACAGGAGACTGGAAGGTGATACCATTGTGTCCTGTGAAGGCAAGATACAAGCTGGCATCTCCTTGAGTCCTCCTCTCCCTGCCGATTTAAATTTGCAAGGCGTGAAAAGCTGGAAATAGAGTTCCTGCTGGGATCCTCCGAAGACGGAACCTGTCGATTCAAAAGAGCAGGCTCGACCACTCTGGACTATAAGTAAGAGTATGTACTTTCGCTATAGTTATTCGACAGCTTACTGCCATAGCCTCAGACAACCCACCGCTGCCAAAGATCAGCACTACCAAGACATTGCTGGATCAAGAAGTGGTGAACTGTTTTGCTTTGCGGTGTTTTTATATATCTGTATGTCTGTTTGTCTCTCTTTCTCCAGTTTCTATCTTTTCTCTTTATTTTCTTTTACTCCTTCACTCTTTGTAGTAGCCATTTCATAATATTGTCTTATCTGTAACGCGACTCAGGAGACAGAAAAAGATTGATCTCTCTCAAAACCCACAGGGTGGGATGAGACCTAACTAGTTTGCTAAAACAGCAAACTATTTTCTATTACTTCCTGCCTCCTGAAAGTGCTCATGTACCAAAGGAGACAGGATTTTGAGCTGAGATTTGTGCAAGGCAAGCATCATAGTGAATGTTTATAATCTAGTATTTTAAAATGCAGTTGAGGTGATTGACTCCAGTTACTCAGGAGGCATCACTGGAACATGAATATATAGTACTTCAGTAGAGATTATAAGTAAGTTTAATTCACTGGAGACAGAAGACTTAAAGTAAGAGATTTTAAGGACTGTATAATTTCTTCTTTATCTTTAAGAACAAGTTTAATGAAACTCTTTTGTCTGAGCTTCATGTCAATACTCAAGTCAAAATGCAAAGTAGGTGCTTCAAAATCACAACATGGGAATTTACCGAATCTCTCCTTCGAATAAACAACTTTACAACAACTGTATGTCCTAGAGAAAAGGAAAGAACAGCTTTATCCTCTTCCAGATTTCTCACAGTCCTAAGAAAAATCTCTTGCTCCTGAAAATAAAATGTTCAGTAGTCTTGACTGTCAGTATTCAGGAACAACAATTTCACCTTTCAGAATTGTAATTCAGATGTGAACGCTTATATGTGTAAAAATTTTTAACCACAAACTCATATTAATGAGTAAACAAAGATAAGCATAGATAGATGCTAATTAGCTGATGATTTTTTCTAGGATTGTTCTGAAATAGCATCAGCATTGAAATGTTTTGGCTCTGAAGGTGAGATATGGTTTATTGAGCTAGAAACAGCCTGTCTGAAATGTATGTCCTGAGCCTTCTCATTCCTTGCTGTTAAAAGTTTCTATTTTGAAGGAGAAAACAAAGTGATGGAATAAATGTTACATATCTTAACTTCTGGAAATTCTTTTGATAGCTCTTCTTCTCATCTGATTAATGTGTCCCTGTGCAGCCCACTCCATGCCCACCGCCCTGTGGTGCAGCCCCTTTCCCTCACCCCCATCTGCCCTCCCCTGACACAGCTCCATGCTGTTCCCTCGGGCCCTGTCGCTGTCACACAGAGCAGAGCTCAGCGCTGCCCCTCCGCTCCCTGTGAGGAGCTGCAGCCGCCATCAGGCCTCCCCTCAGCTCCTCTGCTCTGTGCTGTCCCTCATATATCTTGTCCTCCAGACCTTTCACATCTTTGTAGCCCTTCTTTGGATGCTTAGGTTTTATGTCCTTATTTTGTGGCACCCAAAATCACACACAGTGCTCGAGGTGAGGTTGCACCAGCACAGAATAGAGTGAGTCAGCCTGAACACTGATTCAAGTTTAGTTTCTAATATGGAGGCTAAATATCAAAACAGCACCTTAGAGTCAAGATACCTAGCTACGCTACTTTCTGTTTTATGTATGCGTGGATCTCCTGCTCTTGTAAATCTGTGAAGTAGAACTGCTGTGTTTAACATGCATAACAGAAAGCAAGGTGCTTGCAATTGCTTTAGTTTTGCAGTTGATTATCCTCATAACATCAGCTAAATTCTCTAGAATATTTCTTGCTGTTTCTTTTCTTCCTGTCTGTTGCTTCCTGGCGATCACTTCAAATAGAAATGGAGAAACAACACAGTGAAACATCCAGCTGCACTTTTGGTATGGTTGATCTTTATAGCCAAAGTTACACAGCTGTGAAAATGACTGAATGTATGGAGTGCATCAATTCTTCATTACTACATTGAAAATGTTAATAGCAATGGACAGTACAGTATTCAGAAGAGTACAGACATCATTTTAAAAAATAATACACGTAGGAATTTTTCAAAAAGGAGCGTAGCATTAGCTGAGGTACTTTGGTACAGGGAAGGTAAGGTAACGCAAAGCCACAATGTAATTAGGTGTTTACTAAGTATATTTGCTTCATTGCCAATGCATTGTTGTGGGCTTTCTTGTTTTTAACTTTTCTTCTTATTTTTAAAGAAAAATAAATATATGGCAAGAAAAAAGAAGATGAAGAAAAGAAAATGACATTGTGAGTCTACAGAAGTATTTGAGGCAACTCAGAAAAACTCAGGTGAGAAAGAGCCAAGAGTTGTCCACCAGCATTCTCTAAGGTGCACAGCAGAAGCTCAAGTAAGGAGTCTGAGTACCACTAAACAGTGTACCTTGCCTCAGAACCTGAGGTCTCTCTAATCTAGACATAGCATTTTCAAGTTATTTGGTTTTAATTTATGTTTTGCTAGTCTGTTTTACTACCAGCAGTCTTTAATCACACAGTGTTGCAGTACACATATTAGTTTTGATTTTGCATCTCATCATGAAATAAACATTTCTGTGCTAATGGTCAGAACGGATATAATACTGCTGACATAATGCATGCAGTTTGCATGCACCATTTGGCAGAAAATTATTATTTCAGAACAATCTGTGAACCCAACTGAGAAAGAGTTGAAATATCTCCAGGCTATCACTACTCCCATGAAATCCTGAACAATGGAAATGGGAGAATATCATTAAGCCATCAAATCTTGTATTAAGAGCTAATAAAGAAAAGAGTGAGTAATGTTGCAGAAAACATTCCACGGTCTAACCTACTCATTTTAATGTCATTTTTAATAATGATTTTTATACAGGCTGGTTTAGCTATAGAGATCAGTATGTTAGTTTAAGGACCAATATATTAGTTTAGCAAAAGGAATCAATGAGTGCTAGTTCTGTCATCTCAAATCCAGGAAGAAAATTCTCTAACTCCAGTGTGGTGTTAGAAAGCAGCATTCTTTTATTCCTCAAGATACGTACTAGGCAACTTGACAAATTAAGCAGAATTCTACATTTAAACAGTTAAGACAGTTAAGACATACGTATGCAATGCATTGGCATACGTATTCATTCTTTTCCAAGAATTCATTAATTTATATTAATATATATTAATATATGTCCTTTGGGCATTCATAGTTGTGTCTAAGGTGATCTTACAACCACTTACTTTCTCCCCATTTTCCCATAATCAGCTTAATCACAGTGACTTTTGGCTGACCTCTGGCTGTTTTTTCCCAATTTAGAAAATATCCGTTGCTTGTTAAGCCATAATGAGCAATTTTCTATCTTAGTGCACTCTAATTCAAAACAATGTATGTGAAATCCAAGGAGAAAGTCCTTGCACCTGCTGGATGCAAAGATAAAAGTAGTTATTGTGACTCCAGTGCTCCTGTGAAGCAGAATCCTTGAGAAAAACAAGGCTGTTCACACTCCAAGCAAAGTTAAAAATGGAAAGTTTTAGAACTAGCACTCATTGATTTCTTTTGGTAAACTAAGTGTTGGTCCTTAAGCTAACATACTGATTCCCATTGCTAAACTAGCCTGTATCAACCCTGCCTTTTCTTTTGAGGATTATGATGTTTATATTTTAATCCTCACCACCTTTGATCCTTCACATTTAGGTATACATCCCCTACATTTAATCATAGAACAAGCAAGGATATATATAGCTACTATACACGCTGTCCCTTCTTTAACTTCTTTAACCTATCTAATCTGGGAAGCCAGGAAGTCATTTTGAGTAAAAAGTCAGTTAAGTTCTAGCTTACATCATCCTGGATTACTTAATGCAGTATTTTAGTTTGGTGCCATATTTTATGTATGTCTGTTTCTATTCTACCACTCTGATCCACATAAACACAGCAACTAGTATTTACTACTGCACAAACCCCTCTTTGTGCAGCCAATAACATATCTAAAGCCATTCTGTTTTGCAGTACTACGCTGGCTAGACTTTGAACTTCTTCCTTAAGGGCAATAATAGCATCCAGTGTTTCATTTCAATGAACTGAGATGTTTACTGTAGCTTTTTCTAGTTCTGCAATTCCTAGAGAGGGAATTAATTACCTAATGAATGAGTGAAGACTACCAGACCTTTCTACTAATGGATTGGGCACTTCCCTTTTAATCTTTGAGAGTACTCCATGTTAATTGATCTGTTACTGCAACCTTTGGCATTACTATTCCTAGGGTACAGGTTCTGGTCCACTGTGATGGTAACAGTCTCCACATAACCAGTACCATTCTTTGCCTTTAATAAACACCCAGTATTTATCCCTATTTCTTTCAAAATACTCATTCATCATCCTGTAATACTCACTTTCAGTGCAGATGTTTTCCACTGGAACAATCCCTACTTGATTAGTCCATTTGTCTGTCAAACAAATGGTATTATTCATAGGCTGGGTTATTACATTCTATGTCTGCAATTCTACATACCTGTCTGCAAAGTATTCTATGAATTTGGTAACAAATAATGTATGCCAACTTTGTTTTGGAAGTGGTATTTCCCACATTTGGTACAGGCTTGTCTCATATTTTGTCATTTCCATGCATATCCAACAAGATGTAGAATTCCAGGCAACGGAACAGCCACCTTTTTAATCAACTTCATATACTTATTTTGATCCTATGTGTCTAATTGATAAGCATAAGTAATTACTGCTAAGATTACCATTATCAATTTAAACAAATGGAGTATATCCCTTAAGTACTGCTAAAAAGTTTAGTACACAATTAATACAAATAATGTAAGGCAAACAATCACTGTTGCACTAAAGATAATTATCTTTGACAACTGCAAGTTCATAATACGATTTTCTGTTTCCCATCTGTAAGCTGTGTTCGTTTCTGTGAAAGTTTCAGTTTCACTGGTGCAGTCTGTTCCACTTGCCACTGTGGGATGAGTGCTTTCTTCGCTCTTCGTCAGTAATATTTGGTATAGTCCTTTCCATTTCTCCTCTAGTGGTTTGAAGCTCCAGGTCCATTGATAGACCCACTCCCCAGGTTGAAATGGATGCATTCTGACTTCCAGAAATGTTGGTGTTGCCTGAGCCATGAACCTGTGGATAGCAGATAGGATTTTCCCTAAAGAGATGACATTCTCATAGGTTTAGTTCACCCAGTCGATTTATATCACTATTACCCATCAATATATGAAATGGTCTTCCATACATAATTTCAGCAAGGACTTATTTTCTCTTTAGAACACCACTTCCTACCATGAAGTAAGGTGAGAGGTAGGGCCTCAGGCCATTTCAAGTCAAGCTTCTTGACAGATTTTACTGATTTGCATTTTCAAGGTTTGATTCATCCTTTCCACCTTTCCACTGGACTGTGGTCTATATAGTGTATGTAAATCCCATTCCATTCCAATGTTTTTTGCTAGGTTTTGGACAATTTCAGCTACAAAATGCAAACCTTTATTTGACAATATACCTATTTGTACTCCCAAATCTAGGTATAATTTCTTTTAGCAAGACTTTTACTGTTTCCCTTGCTTTGTTGGTGTGATAGGGATAAGCCTCTGATCGTTCTGAAAAAGTATCAATCAATACCAATAAATACCTGTAGCCAGGTTGCTATGGGAGTTTGGAAAAGACTACCTGCCAATAGTTTCCTGGGCTGTCTCCTCTTCTCATAATTCCAGGGGGTGATCTTTTTTATTTTTCAAGTATAATTCACATTTCCTCACCATTCTTTTTATAATTACTCCCATTCACATGCTTAAAATTTGAGTCTTTAAGTTATCTGTGATGGCTTCTGTTCCCCAGTATGTGATTTGATGATTATTTTCTACTGTTTTCCTCATTACTAGTTGGGGAACCATTACATGGTTTTTGGAATTACCCACCATCCTTCTACATTTTTCTTATCTTTTAGCTTAAGCTATCTTCAGTCTGGTATTTTGGAGGCTCATCGATCCATTCTTGATGTTTCTGGGATACTAATTGGAGGAAAACTCCTTTTGCTGCATTCTTGACTGCTGTATCTGCATGGTTGTTACCCATACTGATATTGTTGTTTGATTGGTGGGCTTTGCAATGCATTCTAGCTACTTCTTGTGGTAATTGCCCCTCTTCTAACAATTCTATTATTGTTTCTCCGTATTTCACAGGTGTTCCCTGGGAGTTTAGTAGCCCCTTTGTTTCCAGATAGCACCATGTGCAAGCACAACTCCAAATGCAAATTTTGAGTCTGTCCAAATACTGTCTCTTTTCCCTTTTGCTAAATCCAAATCCAAAGCTCTTAGCAAGATTATGAATTCTACTTTCTCTGCTTAGGTAGTATGTGCCAGAATTATGGCATTCTTAATGCTATCTTGCATGATACTGCTACAATCCACAAACATTTCCATATCTGGATTCCGAGGGGGCAGTCTTTCAAATCAGTTCTGCTAGAATATACTTGTTCAATAGTGTGAAGACAGTCGTGTTTGATTTCCCTTCCTTCTATTGTGGTGTTTAAAAACAGGACTGGATTCGGTATATTGGTTACTTTTAATTCCATATTCTCTTGCTCCACCAGGTAGTTCATGATCCAGTTTTGCTCCTGGCTTCAGCTGGTTACGGATTTGGACTCGACCATCCAAGTGTTCCTGTTGCCCAGACCCATGGTATCACTGCAATTTCCACTCCTTCCGGTACTGTCTGGTCAGGAGGGGATGATTTCTATAACATCACTGTTACAGTGATGTATGGCTAGAGCAGTGTTATTCGGTTTTCAGAGGCAATTTAAGTATGACTTAGCAGCATATAGGCTTCATGCTCAGCACAGGGATGAGCCATATTTTAGTACTCTATCTAACAGATTATTTTAAAGTGAAGCTTTATGCAAAAGCTTGTTCGTTGGTGCCACAGTTCATTGTGTCATGTTATCTTTCTTAGACTTGTGCATTTAACATGAAATCATCTCAGTGTTTCTCCTATTGCTATTAATAAAAACTCAAAGTCGTCAGTACAAACAAGGCTGAGTTGGGAGCCATGTCAGTCAGATGTCATGCTGCAGGCAGGGATCTACTAACTGACCTGGGTTGCCCTGTCACCCCGATGCTGAGAAACAAGAGAGAAAAATCAGCAAAAAAAAAAAAAAAGAAAAAAACACCTTTCACAACACTCATTTATATTTTACCATATGAACTGCAGCAGTGTAAAGTAGGATAGACCTGTGTAATTAGGATGTTGGAAGGGGTTACTGGAATACTTCTACGGCTGTGTGATGATGCTGATGCTGTTTCTTCCTCCCCTGTAGCACAGCCATTAGGGCACCCAGACAGCCAATGGAAAAAGCTGTATCAGGACATGGTGCAGGTGCACCTTAGATGTGGGGTTACAGAACCTTCTGTGAAGCAGTGTCTTCTGTGTGCATGTGCACGCTCCTATGCTGCCTCTGCTCAGGGAGTGCATTTGGCTGTCTCTTGGCTAGCGGGCCACCACTGTACTAGAGTTTCTGGCCCCAACCCACTTTTAACCTGGGGACACTGTGTGTGCACCATTCCCACGAAGCTCCCAAATAACTGCTATGTGTCTCAGCTCTGCTTCACACCCCTGCCCATCTCTCTCCTTCAGCACAGAAGTGGAGATAACTGACTCCCCAGAGCTGAAGCTTTTTTGCCTGCTTTTCCCCTCTGAAAAGGGGAAGTGTCTACAGCAAAGAGGCTTTGTAGCAGAGGCAGGTGAAGTGGCTTTGGATGCAACATATTTATAGCTCCAGCACCCCACATTTTCAGTATGGCTTATCCATGCAGTAAGCTGAGAAGACAGGCTCATTTTCAAAAACTGTTTCAAAGTCAAAGATGAGAGAGGGGTGACAGATGTCTACAAGAAGGAAATTCTGTCACAAGGCAGCCTCTCTCTCTTTACACCAGAAGACCTGTGATAAGACAAGTCTGCCAGATGTTCAGATCCATCAAGGAGCTCACAGCAGCAAAGGAAAGCAGAGCTGGGACCCTTAGGGAGACAGCAAGGAAGTGGATTTTCGGTCGTATGAGAAAAGAAGCTGCTCCTGGAGCTTGCAGGCTGTGGTGCGCCGATATTTTTACCTGTTACACACCACTGACTTTGGTTCTTGTTTCTGATCTCATATCTACTAAAATATTTCCCACTGAAAGTGTAGGTCCCCGAGTGGTAAATTAACATTTAATACAAAATGCTGGCAGTAGGCTCATTTTCTTACTCAGCTTTTTTCATTTTCTTATTCAGCTTAATGAGTGAAAACCTGCCCCAGCAGAAACTTCATTACGAGCAGCCCTGATGTCTGTGACACCGCAGACAGAGGAGAAGCAGGAGGGTGGAATTCTGAACGTGTTGGCAAAGGGGCGGGAAGGGGCTGCTCCACCTCCGGCGGTGCCTGAGGGGCGCGGGCTGCCCGCCGGGTGGCGGTGCCGAGCCGCCGTTGCTCGCTGCCTGAAGGCTCCCGCGGGGCTCCACGTGCTCGGTGTGCCGGTGCTGGGCTGAACGCACGATAAGAGCGCAGGAAAAAAGTGCCCAGCGGGTCATAAAGCCTGGGATTCTGTTAGATGGCTACAGGCTGGGCTATATCTCCTGCAGACCCGCGCAAAGCTGGGTTATTTTGGCCTCAGGCTTTATGCGTAGGGAGTTACGCTAGCCTCACTTTCTGCTTGCACCAGCCTTTGCCTGGAAACTACTGCCAGCTTAACGTGATCATGGTTTTAAACTAAAATAAGGGAGATTTAGATTAGGTGTTAGGAAGAAATTTCTCACTATGTGGGAGGTGAGGCGCTGGCACAGCTGCTCAGAGAAGTTGTGGTGCCCCATTGCTGGAGGTGCTCAAGGCCAGGTTGGATGGGCCCCGGGCCCTGGCCTCAGCATGGGATAATTTGTAAGCAAAACAGGAAAGGCAGGGGTTTCATACTAACTTATTCCCATGAGTGAAGGCAGGTCAGTACAGTGACAGCCTGAGACTGGATGTGAAAGCAGGTCTGATGTGTAGCATAGCAGAGAAAGCTCCATAGATGATGCTTTTTGAGAACAGATATAAACTTAAGGATGTGGCTTTGCCCTCCATGTAAGAAGTCTTAGAAGATTCTTGTCTGCTTTTTCCTCTTTGGTGTAGGATCGAGAGAAGGTCGAGAGTCACAGGACGCAAAGGATTCAAAATAAATATTTCGACTTACAAAATAGAAGAGGCTAGTCAGTGTCTCTCACTGGCTATATGGGAGAGAGCTCAGCAGCCTTGTCCTAGCATATTGGCAGCAGTGCAGGAACTGGGTCTCTTTCATTTTCTTTTCTTTACCTCTCTTTTTGGGAATCTATGCATACAGAATTTTACATGGCCCTTTTAGTAGGCAGGTGTGAAACACTCAGTCCTATGTTATTTAAATTTGTCCAGAAATATACAGAGCTCTATTTCACAGATCAACAGAGGAACTAGAATAACTGGCATAAAATTACTGTGATGAAGTAAAGAATCCTGAGATCTGAGTACTTTTTCAGGGCTGTCATACAGAAAAAGGGCCACTGTTCACTGAACCATTCACTACAAAGAAGAAAAACAGTGTGCAGTAATCAGCTAGCGTGACAGATGTTTTAGAAACAGAGTAAGAAAAAAGTGTTTCAGTTTTTCATACTTCAGTTTAACACACTCCTACATAATTGTTAATACACAGCTGCCAACATTGCCTTTTCTTGTATATGATGCTGTTTTTTTTTTTTTTTTTTTTTTAACTAGACCAAAGCGTGAAACATATACATCTCTGGGATATTACACCAGTGATATTTCACGTTTTCAGAATTAAATTGAGGGTGATGTGTGGGTGGTTTTGATACCAGCTCTAGCCACACCTGTTACATACAGAAACCATGCTAAATGTTGTTCTGTTAATTTTCAAATAAATGTCAAACCTCCCAAATACCAGTGAGCTACAGCATCCACCAGCTCTGGAATTATTCAAGACCTCTACGCCTTGAGCTCAGGTGGTGAGATAAGCCATGGATATTTGATAAATGCTTGGCTGAGAGCAGCTAAAATATATTCTGCTTCATGGCCACTATCTTGCTGTTAAGAGAGTGTCAAACTTTGACAGTTGTGACTGATCTAAGCCCTGCCCCTTTGGGGTTTATGGCTTTCCAGAAGCTTTCTAAGGCAGCGAGTCCATGTTTTGGTGGCTCTTGTGTCTGAGGAACTGCTAGGCAAGTCAAGGCTGTTGAAACTTAGAGCATCCTGGCTTCACACACTTCTTGGAAGAAAAGACAGGAAGAGTACTGCTATTTCTGGGTGGAGGGAGCTGGCTAGTCGTCAATTCTAGAATGGACATCGACGGATCAGAACAGACATTTTGCTTTCCCTGACCACTTTTCATTTTATGCTCTTTATTGTGGATTTGGGAACTGTGAGACCACAGAGGCAAAACATTCAGAAATCATTAAACTCCTTCAAAGGTATTGCTTTTTAAAGAAAAAATACTTTTGGAATAAATGTCTGATGGGCTTGTAAGCTACAAAATATACACGGACAATTTTCCATATTCTTCTCTACAATCACAGAAGCAAAATCATTACTTTTTTTTCTTTCTTTCTTTCTTTCTTTTTTTTTTTCATAATGACAGTATTCCCAGGGCTGGAACTGTGTGAAAGTACAAAAAAATGAAAAAAAAACCCAGACAATCAAGTGACATGTGTCCTCCCTGTTAACCCAAGTGGAGAGGAAATATTACAGTTTCCGTGTGTGTCCGAAAAAAGAAGAGCTTTTGATTATATTTGGAGGCTTCTGTGAACCTTGAGTGATCAAAAGATAAATCATTTTAGTGACTGTTTGTTGAAAGGGATCTGCAGGAATGGCATTTCTGACCTGAGATGATAAAAAAAAGGCAAGGCCAGGGATGAAATAATTCTTCTGTGAATTGTGTATTACAATTTAGTATTGGAAGTTATACAAAGTGGCAATACATTTTTCAACAGAAAGCCTCACCAGTTTGGTATTTATTTTATCCAAACTCTGGATCTTGAGGAAGAGATAGTTTATATCAATCATTTGTATATGTGTGAGTTATAAAAATTTGGTAGAAGCATGTTTGAAATTCAACTATGGGTACGATTCAATGGTTAATTTATTTCCTAAATGAATGAGAAAGGAAACAGGTTGCTGTAAGCTTCTGCTCTCACTTCCTTATGAGAGAAGACATAGACACTGTCCCAGAAAGAACGGGGCTGTTGTGCACTCTCATCTCGGGCAAACATGGGTAACTGGGTGGAGAATGAAGGACTGTCCATCTTTGTCGTTGTAAGTACCATTTTTTATTGTGATTTGTATCCAGTAAAAAGTTCTACAGAGCATTTTAATAAGCAGATCTCTTTGTGTCAGCGAATTATGTGTTTGATTATTCTGAAGCTAAGGCAGCAAGTGCAGTGACGCAGTTCAAGAAGAACATGATTTTTAAGGAGCTCTCCCTGGTACATGCGTTGCTGTAGGTTTCATTGTGAACTGAGAAATGGTCGTGTGTTAGCTGTTTTCTTGGATAGAAATAAATTTAAGTACCTGCTATTTTTAGATGCCACGATGAATTAAGGAAAAGAAATAACACTGCATCTCATTGTTAACTATTGAACTTCAAAATAGAAAGCAATCACAACAACGAGGTTTTCTTGCATTTTTGTAAACAGAAGTAGATGCAACTGAGAGCACGTTGGATGTGTCTCGAGGATAGAAAACTAGCATTAGAGTCAGATTCCAGAATTTAGAGCAGAAAGTCATAAATTCTTCATTAGGGCAAACTAGCATTTGAATCCATTTTGAATATAGTTTGCATGGAGTGGCTGTCAAAATATGTTAAATTATTTCAAGCAAGATTTAAAAGTACTAAAAATCTCACTCTCGTTTCATCGAGATAAACAGTAAGACAAGGCAGTCCTTATGGGAGAAAACTCAGGCAGAAGTTAGTATTTCAGATTTCTCTTTTTTTCACATCACTGCAATGTCATACTCAAGATAAGTATATACACATGTTTATATTATAATACATGTAATAAAAAAGTAACACCATTTAAGGGATTTCTGCAAAGTGGGGTTAGTATGTAAGAACTATTCACTGAAATCCTTAGCAAAGCATTCTTCATTGTCCACTACAGCATTACTATACAAGGCTGTCCCACTCCTGATAGAAACAGACATGATTTATATTGGTTTGCCCCAACAAAGCAGACACCTAGCAGCCTTAATGCCAGCACACACTCCCTCCACTGGCTCTAACTAAAGAGTATGGGTGGCAGTTAACTTTGCCACCCAACTCCAGTTGGCGGAGGATGTCACAGTTTTTCAAAGTGTCCATGTTCTGAATGGATCAACACCAAGAACTGAAGAGTGAGAGTGTGTGAGAGTCCATCAAAGATCGGCATTTTGTGAGGCTATTGTACATGGATGTGGCACACACTCGCTTTAAATGCGTGAGCGTTTGATCTTGAGATTAATTTTATAATAAGGATTTGGGGATTCCTTATATACTCCCTTATACTGATGGAAATCTCTTCACTTTCCCAGACTAATCCCATACAGATAAGATGTCTTCAAATGCCAAACTAATCCCAGGTTTTTACAGTGTCAATTTGGGCCAAAGGACCAGCAAAAATATGGGTTAAGAGGGCTGAGCTACTGTCAAGTCAGAGTTTCTGGTATTCTTAACTTACAGCCCTAGGCTGAGTTTTCTCCCAGTTCTTGGAGTTTCTTTTCTCTGTCTTTACATCCTGGTTAATCTATTTAGAATAGAGGTGCATTGATACAGATTGTACCACATAACACAGTATGTGAAATCGGCCAACAGCTGATTTGATGGGCAAATGGCTAAATTCATTATAATTTCTGCAGCCAGGTGGGCTACCTTCAATAGTTTTGAGAAGGGCTAATAACTCCTCTTTTCCTGAAGAAATCTGCACTGTAGGATACACACTGTGAGAGAGTACTGCAGTATAGCTATGGAAGAGCCCGATTTTGGATAGTCTAAACTCTACCTAAGTGCCTGCACTGAATATTTCTTGCTGACTGATTTCAGACATTTAGAGCCTCCTACACAATAGAAGACGTTATGGTCTGGCCTCGGGTGTAATTAAAGCAATCTATATATAGATCTCAAGCTTCTTAGTGCTGTTGCACAGCAATTAAGTGTTCCTCATACAAAGATTAATACATCTGAGGAAGCGCCATTTTGAAGAGGCCTTTACTTTTAATGATGTTTGGAGATTTAACTAACCTCACAGACTTAACTAGATACATATAACATCACAGTCCTTATATAATCATGTCTAAATTCTTAGAACTATGCAAAATTTTCAGCTGCCAATATCTGTATTTGGGTTTATTGCCATTTCTATACACCTCAAAGCTAATTTCTACCAGAAATATATATATATATATATATATATATATTCTCCCTGCTGAACCCTTCATACTCAGCACAGCTGTCTTTACAAATAGAAACACAAAGATCTCATTGGCCATTTTCTGTGCTGTGTAAATTCTCGTGAATGATCTTTAACAACAGAGTTTAAAGTTTCCTCTTCATTCTTCTTTCAGCTTGTGTGGCTGGGGTTAAACATCTTCCTCTTTTGGTGGTTCTATCTTGCATATGATCTCCCACAAAATTTCTTCTACACCAGAGTACTCCTTGGCGTAAGTACAAAACATACATTATCTTGGCACAGAGTGCACATGCAGCATTTTTCCTAGTTTTATTTGATTGAAACAGGATTAGTTTGCTGGAGCAACAGGCTCAAGAAGGAGTTAAAAATCAAACAGATAACTGAATGCACATAGTTATCCAGAGCTTCTGAATAGAAAGCTGGTAGCAAAATAGAGAGATCACATTCTAAAGATGTTTCCAGGTAACAATTGTGCTCATGGTAATTAAAGTGAACATGCATGGTGGCTACTTTATTAAGGATGAGATGAATAAAGTATTGCTTCTAGAACTATGATGCAATCATTTTCCCTTCCATTTGTTTTTCAAACAGTTTATATGGCTATCAAGGGAACATATTCCAAAAAAAGATGAGGCAATGAATTTCCCTGGATTCTTTTTACAGAGATGCATGCACAAGGGACAGTTTGGAGCTAGAGTCCTAGGCACTAACCTTCTGAAACTGAGATGAGCTTTATGAGCATGACAAAGCTTCTTTGATATTGGTGCTAGCTGCAAGAAAGACTAACCTACATTTGTGAAGAATTCTGGATCCAGTCCCATTGCTTTTCTGAACACTAAACCACTTCCCTCTTAAGCTGTCCTTCTGTCTACCCTAATTCAGCCAACTGAAATAGCAGCAGGGAAATTTTCTTCAAATGTTGGGAAGGAAAATGCTGCTAGCTTAAACTTGTATCTGCACTTGGCTACTAACTGCCAAATGTGACAGGGAGCTTTTCATACTGCTGTGTTATTTCAAAATTGTAAATAGAAGGTAGCTTATCTGGAGGAATCTTTTCTTTCTGCATTTGTGCCCCTAACTAGGCCAGAGCATGGCTGCTCTGACCTCCAAACATTGTTAACTAACTCTAAATCTCATGCTCATGAATAGTTGTGTCATAATCACATATAAAATCTATGCTTATCTGTCTCCTAGATAATGTCTTAGGTAATTAATTTAATAATAGCACCTCTCCAATTTCAGCGTGCCTTGGCTCTGGCAAGAGCTCCTGCAGCATGTCTGAATTTCAACTGCATGCTGATTCTGCTGCCAGTATGTCGAAACTTGCTCTCCTTCCTTAGAGGATCTAGTGCGGTAAGATAAAAAAAGAATTTCAAAATTTATGACAAATAATAACCCAAGTAGCTTTGCAAGTACACCAAGAATTTTCGTCCAAGTTCCCCAAATATACCATAGTTTTTGGATGTTCTTCTTTGAAGAAGTAGATAAGCTCAGGGTTTTGCTCTGAGCAAGACTGAGGTCTATATGCCAGTGGTAAGCCTAGAGCTCTATTGAGATATTTAGCCTTGACTTAGCCTTCCTCTATTTTTTTGTCTCCTGAACATCATGCTGTCTCAGATGCAGAGGCATATTTGCCTCGTCTATCAATGATACAATACCCATTTATAGTGGGATAAATTAGCCTGTATCTCCTTGTTTGCATATTCAGCTCTTACAGCAAATACATGCTTTCACAGACCTTTAGAAAGGGACTTTTTCAACAAGTTCATAAACTACATTCTTCCTTTTTTGCATTCCATGTCCATCTTAGGATGAGACAGTTCACCGGCCTTTTGACCATTTCTAGCTCCCAACTGCCCAGTACCAAGGAACTAAGAAAGGGACGATCGATTCTAGGTGATATCTGGAATGACTTCCTATGGTAGCATTGACTTTGTCGCATTGCTGAAATGTAGATTGCTGTCTATTACAACAGAAAAAATGCAGGGGAAAAAAGCCACCACCACCAACAACAAAATAATTTTATCCAGGCATCTTAAAAAAAAGGCTCCTGTTCCACAGCTACGATGATTAGGCTTCCAAAAGAAACTGTAAGTTGCAAAAACCTATAAATTTATATAAATATAAAATGGATGTACCTTGTCAGCTGAGGGGACCCTAGCACTTCTTGTGTTTTTTTTCTATTCATCCTGTTGCCTCATTTCTATCTGCATCACGGTCACTCCATTCCTATCAGAGACCAGTATGCTGCCACACCACACCTCAGTGGAATAATATTTTCCTCAAGCTCATAAACTTTCCTTCCAAATATACGATTACTCCTTTCTTTCTATCATCTTTAGCATATACGCAGTCAACAACACTAGTTCACAGAACATGGTTTTCATCTGTAAATCTATCAGAAATTCTTTCACGCAGATGAGACTGTTTGTGAGGGTGGAAAAAGCAGAGCAAAAGAACAAGTAATCGTACAATACGTGCAGTTTCAAGAGTCCTTCATAGCAGAAGAGAGTGGGATATAAAGCCACCAGAAAACAATCAGACACAACCCAGGCTATATACTCATCTAGTACATATACTCTGGCAGTCATTGTGGATGAACGTGTGCTGTCTCTGCTCCTAAATTATATTTCCAATGCCATCCAAAGTGCTCTGGCCTTTTTTAGGCATAGCACTAAGAAATATAAACTTGGAAATATCCAGACCAGACTTTCTATCTTGTTCTATACCCCTTCAGATTCTGGGAAGTGGTAAAAGCAGACACGCTGTGCGTGAAAGAAAAAGAATAGTAAGTAAAAATGTAGGGCTAAAGTTGTTCTTCCTCTGCTTTGAGGAAGATCAAATAGTATATGCCACAATGACAGCTGGCTCCCCAAGCTGCAGAAGTTAATAATGAACATAAATTTAGTAAGATTTTGTGTTGTTGTTAGATGAATACAACTGGAAAACCCTGATGAGATCTCGATCATACTAGGTCTTCATGAGATCTGAAATAGATCTCACAGGCGTCAAGCTGAAATCAGGTTGGGAAGAGGTCTTCTGAGCTCAAAGCAATGAAAGAACTGAAGACATTTGCAGAGACATTACAGCAGTGCTAAAATATGATTCCAAGGGCTGAGAGTTTTATTCCAGCTGGGTCTTAATGCTGCATGTCCCTAATTGCTCATCTCCTCTTCAGTTTGCAAGTGAGAATCATGGAAAGCTGCATGGTTTTGGTGCCTGCCTGCAGCTCACTGTCTGGCTGTATGAGGAAGCTAAAGGCTTTGACGGTGTGCAAGGACACGAGGAAGGGACATAAAATAGGACTGTTAGGCAGTTGGACTTTGTTTGACTTCAATTGCTTGTTGCAATAAGGCTATACCTCAGGAAGGAGATAATTATCTTAAGCAAAACATGCCAAGTCCAATGTGCCAGGGATAGTGCTGGGACTGTGGCAGCCTTGGTGCAGCAGTACAGCTGCTTATGCTTGTTCTGCTTTTCAGTCTAATTAACTATGCTCTGGAAGCAAGACCTGTGAGGATCTCTTAAGAAAATCAGGATTTTTAAATGTCATGTAACATATTGAAAGGGTAGTGGCCTTTCCAACAGCAATGCCATTGAGGTTAGGGAGAGGGGAAATTTGCTCAAACCAATTGCTCAATAGCAGCGTGCTGGAAACTCCCGCCCTTTACATCTTGCCACCCAGAAATCATGCACTACAAAGCTATTTATTTATCATTAATAGTTATGTTTTTGCATGCCCCTTTATTCTATATTCATTGCTGTTGTTAATGAGGTTCACCACTGAACCTAACTGCAGCATTTTGTTATTGCTTGGTCTTATGCTTAATTCTTCTGGTGTTCTATTATCCCTTCTGTTTCGCTCTGAATGTCTAGGATGAAGTGATCCACCCTGTTAACTGGGAAGATACTTTACCATACCATCTACAAAGTTAATGTTCAGCAAGCACTTGGATGATTATTTTGCTCTCTCAATTGGTTGTGTAAAACACCTATATGACTCTCATGCATACATGTTTTAGCTTGCTTAGTAATTTCTGTTTTTTGTCAGTCAGCGAAAGCAATATAAGGATACAACACAGAATAACTACACTTTCTTCTGTGTGGAGACAGCAAATGCTAGCTTTGCAGAACATGAATTTATAGGAAAACTCCTGCTGACTATAATAGAGACTATAATTTAGATGGGACCTCTCAGGCACCTATCATAATAGTTAATGCAAATATTCTGTTTTCCTAACAGCTGTTCTTCAGCTTGTATTAATAGAGACTTTTTTATTCTTGTTTCTCTTTGGGTAATTCCACTGACAAGTTGCAAGTGAGTGTTTGCCAAGTATGCCCAGAGTTCTGGGAAGGGAATCACTTAGAACCATAAGTGACTGGTGTGTTTGGAGTGAAAGCACCCAAGCTTGGATGCTTGGAGTGTGAACCGCAGCAGGGTCCTGTTGCTATGTGGCAATACAAGACTCTGTCTAAAACAGTCAACCTCTCCAGGCATGGCAGAGTATGATTATTCCCTCCATTTACAGCATCTAATTTAAATTTAACACAGATAAGATATATATTTTTGTCATACTTGGTGTTATTTTGCTTTCTCATTGTCATATACTTCGTTTTGATTAGACATTAAAATACAATGTTATTATCATATTTTGAGGTATGGAGTAATATATTTTTGTTTATATTTAGGAATTCTAATTCTTTACCAGCAGCATCACCAATTCTTGTGCTCAGGGCCTCCATTTTTTTCTCTGATTTAAATAAGTGTGTGTAGGAATCACAAGTAGTCTGCAAATATTTTTTTCCTCAAACTCAAAGTGCTGCTCTACTCGTGTAAGACGGCAACTGGACAGGAACCTCACCTTTCACAAAATGGTGGCATGGATGATCGCCCTTCATACTGGTTGGTACTCAAATGTTTCTTTGGTTATTGCTTTCCTGTTCATGTTACGTAGAATCCAAATGAGATCCAAGTTCTTAAAGATATAGGAAGAGTGCTGATTTTATTAACTTAAATGAGTCAGAGTGCATCAAGGCTTGAAACATTTTAAGTATTATTCTGCAACTGATAGCAAAAGATGAATAAGAAAGGATGCTTTTCTCTTTCACTGCTAGTAACATTCATGACAAGGATTAATAAAAGGTATTTGGCAATGGCTTGAGAACCAAATACTCTGGCTAAAAATTCTGTTTAGGCTTATTTCTTAGCTGGCACATTTGAAACAAATAAAAGAAATTATGAAAGAATTAACACTCATTGGTGATCTGAAATTGTCATGGAAGTGGCAAAGGTTCTAAGCTGCTGTTGAGAAATGCTACAAAACTTACCCAAATGTTACCCCAAAACAGGAAGCATTTACTCTGTACTTATCCCTAATTATTTCTTTTTTTTCTCTTTCCTAGCAATTCACACTATTGCACACTTATTCAATGTAGAGTGGAGTGTGCATGCACGTGTTGAAGAGGAAGGAACATTGGCAGCTATGCTTTCTAGACTTGGTGATAGCCCAAATGAAAGCTATATCAACTTTTACAGAGAAACTGTTCCGGTAAGTGACATCCAGCTGTGAAGAATCATTATTACATTCATCTGGATGATTTACCTAAGAGTATCTCAGAAGGCTGCCTATTGCTGGAATGCATAATTTGTCTTTGAACCATTCTGCAGGAAAGCCTTTTGTAATTCATTCTCCTGTAGTGATCAATAATAGTGTTGCTGATTTTTGGTAATACCTTAAGCTTTTTCACGTGAGGATTTCAAAGTAGCTTTAAAACATAGTATAAAAAAAATGCCCTGTAAAAGAAATCTTTTAACTAAGGCAGACATTCCCACAGAAAGGTAAACAGAAATTGAGAAAAACATTTGAAATTGGGTTCCCTAAGCTCAGGTTTAAAAAAAAAAAGAAAAGAAAAGAAAAAAGAAAAAAGAAAACAGAAAAAGAAACCTCTCCATTTCTCAGAAGCCCTGAGAATCTGATTTTCTTGTAAGCTGGGAGATCCACAACTGCCCAGCACCACTAAAAATAAGAGCTTTAATTTAGCTCCCTGAATATGGATGTGGGACTTCAGCTTTAGCAAGAGAGCTATGCAGAAATGTTCATTTTTCCCACACACATATTGCTGAGCAGTAGCAGAATAAGAAATAGTCCTTGGTATGCAGATAGGTATAAAACCCTTTGTTTCTATCCTTATTTTCTCTAGTAAGAGTAGATCTGCAGTGCAACAAAATTGGAGTGCGTTTTCAAAGCATTGTTGGCAAATTCACAGAGGATAACCTAAAGATTTGCAACTGGGTGAAGGATCTGGCAAGTGAGATAGACTGATGCCTTAGCTTTGATGCAACCCCTTACTTTGACCAACATGTGCAATTATTTCACAGAATCCTGTGGGGGGCTTATATGTGGCTTTCACGTACTTGGCTGGTCTCACCGGTGTTATCATCACGCTGGCCCTCATACTAATCATCACATCATCCACCAAAATCATCCGAAGGTCATATTTTGAAGTGTTTTGGTACACTCACCATCTATTTGTCATCTTCTTTATTGGCCTTGTCATCCATGGTGCTGGGTGAGTATTTGCACTTACCATACAATACATGATCACTACTCTGTTCTGGCTTCAAACTTTCTACTCATAGAAGCATATAGAGACTTAAGTCACTAAGGATCAGTTATTTCTGAAGGTAATGATGTGCCTGCCAGTACAGGCTCTGAGGCCAACAGGCTCTCAGATACATGCAGCAATTATTCACATGCATGAGACTGCATGAGACTCGGGCATGCTTAAGCTCACTGATAATCAATTTCTTATGATATGTAAATTCAAAATATTTTTTTCAAAGTGCCTGTTTCTAATTCTTAATTGATCACTGATCACCTATAAGGAATTGCATCACACACACGTGTTCTAATGCCTGACCACCCTTTCAGAGAAGTAATTTTTCCTAATATGAAACCTGAATCTCCCCTGATGCAACTTAAGGCCATTACCTTTATTCCTATCTCTGTTAGCTAGGAGAAGAGGCTGCTCCCCACCTTGCCATAACCTCCTTTCAGATAGCTGTAGAGAGCAATAAGGTCTCCCCTAAGCCTCCTCTTCTCCAGACTGAACAATCCCAGTTCTTTTAGCCACTCTTCATAAGACTTATGTTCCAGATGCCTCACCGTCTTTGTTGCCCTGCTCCGGACACACTCCAGGGCCTTGATGTCTTTCTTGTAGTGAGGGGCCCAAAACTGAAAACAGTGCTCAAGTTGCAGCCTTACCAGAGCTGAGCACAGGGGGATGCTCACTTCCCTGCTCCTGTTGACTGTACTATTTCTGATACAAGCCAGGATGCATTTTGCCTTCTTGGCCACCTGGGCAGACCAATGGCTCACGTTCAACTGAATGTTGACCAACACCCCCAGGTCCATTTCTTCCATGTAGTCTTCTAGCCAATGTGCCCCAAACCTGTAATGTTGTCGGGGGTTGTTGTGGCCAAAATGCAGGACCCGGCCCTTGGTCTTGGTGAACTTCAGCCATTGGCTTCAGCCCATCAGTCCAGCCTGTCCAGATCCCTCTAAAAGGCCTTCCTACCCTCAGGCAGATCAACAATTCCCTCCTCCTTGTTGTCTTCTGCAAACTTAGTGAAGGTGTACCCAATTGCCTCATCAGTAAAGATACTGAAGAAGACAGGGCCCAATACTCACCACTCATGACTGGCCACGAGCTGGATTTGACTCCATTCACCACCACTCTCAGGACCCAGCCATCCAGCTAGTTTTTTACCCAGCAAAGAGTGTAATTGTCCATGTCACGGGCTGACAGCTTCCCCAGGATGATTCTGTGGGAGACAGAATCCAAGTCTTCAACAGCCTTTCCCTCCACCAGAAGGTCATCCAGTCAAAGAAGGTGATCAAGTTGGTCAAGCAGGACCTGCTTTTTGTGGATCCATGCTGACTGGGCCTGATCCCCTGGTTGTCCCGCACTTACTGTGTGATCTCATTCAAGATGATCTGTTCCACCTCCTTCCCTGGCACTGAGGTCAGGTTGACAAGCCTGTAATTCCCCAGATCCTCCTTATGATCTTTCTTGTAGATGAGAGTCATGTTGGCAAGCCTTTTGTCCTCTGGGACCTCTTTGGTTGACCAGGAGTGCTGATAGATGGTAGAAAGCATCTTGACAATAACCTCCACCAGGTCCCTCAGCACCCTCGAGTAGATTCCATCCAGCCCCATGGATTTGTGGCAGTCTAGGTTGAGTTAAAGGTCTCTAACTGTCTCCACCTGAATTGTGGGAGTTTATTCTGCTCCCTATCCCAGATTTCCAAGTCTGGAGGTAAAGTACCCCAAGGATCACTTGTCTGACTGTTAAAGACAGATGTAAAGAAGGCATTGAGAACATCAGCCTTTTCCTTACCCTCAGAGGTCATGTTTCAGTAAAAGATGGATATTCTCTTTAGTTCTCCTCTTACTGTTAATATATTTGTAAAAAAAGTTCTTTATCCTCTTTTGCTACAGTGGCCAGGTTCAGTGCAAGCTGGGCTTCTGTCTTTCTAATTTTTTTCCTGCATATCCTAGCAAATTCTTTGTACTTTCCCAGAGTTGTCCATCCCTTCTTCCACAGGAGGTAAACTCTTTTTCCTCCTGGGGCCTCCGAGAAAGCTCCCTGGTCATCCACACTGGTCTTCTTTTCTGCTGACTCATCTGACAGCACAGGGGGACAGCCTGCTCCTGTGGCTCTAAGAATTCCTTGTTGAGGAGCAACCGGCCTTCCTGGACACCTTTCCCCTTTAGGTCTGAATCCCAAGGGATCCTCCCTGCCAGTCTCCTGAACAGTTCAAAGTCTGTCCTCTGAAAGTCAAATGTGTTTGCTGGCCCCCCTGCTGACATCACCAAGAATTGAGAATTCTACCTTTTGGTGGTGACTGTCCAAGATAGCTCCTGACCTCCACATCTGCCACCAGTCCTTCTCTGTGAACAGCAGGTCTAGTGGGGCTCCTTCCCTGGTAGGCTCTCTTACCAGCTGCATCACAAAGTTGTCTTTCACACACTCCAGAAACCTCCTATACTGCTTTATGCTGTATTATATTTCCAGCATATATCGAGGAAGTTGAAGTCCCCCATGAGAAGAAGGGCTACTGATTGCGTTACTTCTACCAGCTGCTCGTGGGATGCTTCATCCACTTCTTCATCCTGGTTAGGCTGTCTGTAACATACCCCACCAGGAAGTCAGTTCTGTTGGCCTTCCAAAATGGAACTTCAGTTTCATTTTATAAAACTACAGAACTGATGCATGAAAAGAATGCTTAAGTATCCAAGGCACATTTCATAGTTCATAGATATATTGTGCTATCCATTTAAAATGAAATTCTAGGTGTTAAAATTAGTTGAGGATTCAGAGCATTAGAAAGTGTCTTAAAAATGCGCAATAATAATGACTATTCAACAACACTTCCTCTTAGGCCAGTAGCACCATAAAAAAAAAAAAAAAAAAAAGACAGAAATGAGACTACTGCAGGAAGAACAGAAATAGAAGGCAGATGAGAATCACCACCAGCATGTTTGTCCATTTTGACTTCTGAAACAAGAAGAATGTTAGAGCAAAAATTGAAGGAGAAGAACAAATGGCATTTGTTTCCTCTGGAAATATCATATAACTACTGACAAAACGTCTAAACTTTTCAGTAGTTACTACACAATGCTATTAGAAAGCAAACATTGCTTTTTCTAACAGTCAGTGAGTAGCATATATTTCATAAAAGTGAACTTTATGTTCCTTCAATGATGACTATACCTTCACCATTTTAATACATACTGAAAAGTTTAGGCAGTAGTGGGGATCCATGTGATTGTCAGACACTGCTTTGGGAGGAGATGAATACAGAAGTATGATCTGACACTCTCAACGTGTTTGAAAGACATATAGATGTCATTTTATCTCAAGAGACAGAAGGCTGTGTCAAACGTATATAAATACATACGAATATGTAGAAAACTGAAGAACACATAGTTAATGGAATGAAGAGGGCAGATTCTTGTCTGATGCAAGCTGTTATAGTACTTTTTAGATGTTATTTGTTACATATTACAGATAGAAATCCTGACCTTCCCATCAATAGTAAATGTAAAGAGGAAGGAGTCAGAGATTCAGATCACTCTGCTTTGCAAATTAAAGTAAAATTTTTAACAGAAAAAGAAGAAATTAGAAGGCTATATTGCTGAAGGCTTAATTGCAATCTTGGAAGATCATCTGCAGTGCGTAGTAAGTGAAAATAAGTCTTTGCCTTTCCTTATGCGGGCTACTGGCTTGTCAGACTTCGAATGGAGTGTAGGGCAGGGTGGAAACCACTAGCCCTTAAGCAATGGGCTCAGGAGTGGTACAAAACAGGCAGAAAATGGGTTCCTCCCATTCCTGTAAATCACTCCAAGGTCAGCTCAGATGAAGCCCTTGTCACTGTTGGGGAAGTGAATTGCAGCTGATGTTGTTCCTGAAAATTGCAACTCATGATGCTCCTGGGACAGTGACATTTCTTCCCTTTATTTTTTAGGCAGGATGTTAGTCAAACCCTTAATGAGGAAGAGGTTCATTAGTAATATCTATAAGCAGTGAAGTCTTTTAACTTTCAAGATTGCACACAGGCATTCTAATAATGATACATTTGTCACTTAAACCTAGGCGTACATATGACTTAGATACCTAGTTTCTTTGAAATGTTAGAAACACATTCAAGTTCAAGGAAATTGAGCTTGAAAAGCAGAAAGAGAAGTCATGGGAAGAAAGTATCAACAGTTATATTGGCATAAAACCAAACAGTCTGATCAGAATCAGACCATTTCTATGGAAAGTCATTAGATCTTAACCTATTAATACCATCATATGGGGGGCTCTAATGTGGCCCTGAGATTGGTAGAACTTCACACATGTGCAGGAAATAGTGAACACAATCAAAATATACTTTTACTTCTCAAAACTGAATTCTTTTTCCAGCATCAGTTCTGCTGAACTGGAGCAATCAGGCTTCTCTATAATAAAATAAATGAATGAAACAAAACAAGTAAAGCTCAAATTAGAATGTTGAGTCTAGATTATCGTAACATCAGCTTGTTTAGCCAACATAGCTCCTTTGAGCTCGAGGAACCTGTGTCCATTCATACCTACTAAAGGTCTACTCTACAGTTGTAAAGAGAGAGAAATTACCAAAGGAATAATGTTCTTCAGAAAAGGCTCTCCTCGATTTTTAAGAAAAATAACAGAAATCATTGCTGCAGTGATCAATAGGAAACTGATTATTGAGCCCACTCCATGTTTTGTTTTTCTTATTGAAGGAAAAAGTAGGATTGTTTTGAAAAGAATTGAGTTTTCCTATTGTAATTACACTCTGGAAGTGATAATAAATTTACCTCACAGTTCCTCACCTGATCTCATAGTCGGTATTTCTTCCTACAATGTTTTGGATAGATCAGAGCCATACAGAGGTATTAAAAGGTGCACTAGCACTGCAGGAGTCCATAACTACACAGAAAAAGAATACATAGAATAACAGGAAGTGACAGATATTCCTTAATTCCCATCTTACTCCCTTAATGTTTTTCATTTTTTTCAGGCGCATTGTGCGGGGACAGACAGCTTTGAGTCTGGCTGAACATATTCCAGAGATATGCTCTAAGAACTTCACTGACTGGGGAAAGAAAGGAGCTTGCCCAGTCCCCCGGTTTGCAGGGAATCCTCCTATGGTAAGAAAAAATCCAATACAAAAAAATTACTGTTTACTCTTTTTGTTAAATAGTGTATAAACTTGCTGTACAAAGTAGTTTTCTTTACATTAAGCAAGATTTCCACATAATGGATTATAACCCAAAGTGGACTACAGACAATCCACTTCCAGTGCCTCATAACAACAGCACAACTAACAGGCAAAACAGATGAATAAATCTGAGGACTGTTTACCAAAGTGTATTTTGTAGTCATAGGGGTCCCAAAAAGTGCTATAATCTACATAATAGTTTCACATTATTAATAGCCTGATGATCATTAACAGAAAATTAATGTCCAGACTTAGGCAGAGACAAAATCATTCATAGGAAATTACCGTGCCACACCTATAGTAACAACTAAAAATGCAAATACAGTTCTCATCAAAGAAAGAAATTCCCCTTCTGAACAGAACTCAGTTTGAAGGTGTCATGTATTTTAACTGTTTTTTACTCTGGTTCATAAATAACTTGTAACTTGAATTTAATATCTGTTTATAGTGTTTCCAGAATTCAGTGTAATCTCAGTTGCCATTTTTGTAATTTAGCTTCCCATTTTATTCTGTTAACAGACATGGAAATGGGTAGTAGGTCCCATGTTTTTGTACCTCTGTGAGAGGTTGGTGCGGTTTTGGAGATCACAGCAGAAGGTTGTTATCACAAAGGTATGTGTTGCTGCTATGCTTAACTCTGGGCTAAACACTAGCAGTTTTTCTAGATGCTGCAGCAAAGCCAGCAGTTCCTACATGTCATACAGTGTTTTCAACTAAAGACATCTCAAGAAAGTCATGGTTTCTAACAGGTAAAAAAAGTACTACTCTCTAACATCCAAGTGTAGTTATTTCTAAGCCTGTCTCCAAAGGAGTGCAGGAAGGAAAAGTTAGCTAAGTACAATACTGAATTGTGGGGAAGAGAAATTAATTTTCTACATATCTGCTACATAGATTTTAGCAATGTAAATATTCCACATTCCCTGGCACAGAATCACAGAATTGTCAGGGTTGCAAGGGACCTCCAGAGATCATGTAGCCCACTTGCCCTGCCAAAGCAGGTTTCCTAAAGTAGGTTGTTCAGGAAAGCATTCAGGTGGTTTTTTGGTATTTCCAGACTCCACAGCCTGTCTGGGCAGTCATGTCATAGGGCACCACCAGAAAGAGCCTAGCCCCACCTTCTTGACACCCATCCTTTAGATATTTGTAAGCACTGGTAAGATCCCCTCTCAGTCTCTCCTTCTCCAGCCTGAATAGTCCCCACTCTGACCTGTCCCTTTTGGAGTGACCGCAATCATGGTGCAAAAAAGTACTTTAGCCAAAAATTTAGCATCTTCTGCAGTCTTTCACTTGGCTGTCAGGCATTGCTCCTCACTCCCTGTTCTGCTGGGAACATTTCACCTGCTTTTCCTGCTCCTGTAGGAGAGGGCAATGCTAGCAATGAAAAATGTAGATAAAACAGTGAACAGGGAAGATACCCTTTTACTTCTGCCTTTATTTTCCCTTGTCCCTCTTACTGTAGGTGGTGATTCATCCCTTCAAGACAATTGAGCTCCAGATGATGAAGAAGGGTTTCAAGATGGAGGTCGGGCAATATATTTTTGTCAAATGTCCAGCAGTGTCTAAACTGGAATGGCATCCATTCACATTAACCTCTGCCCCAGAAGAGGATTACTTCAGCATTCATGTCCGTATTGTTGGGGACTGGACAGAGGGCTTGTTCAATGCCTGTGGATGTGATAAGCAGGAATTCCAGGAAGCATGGAAGTTGCCCAAGTATGTACAGAGTCAAGCATTGTAAAGTCAACCAAAATCTAGGGCAGTTGAAATTTTGTTGAACCCAGTTGGTGGCATCTGTGATACAATCCTTAACAACTTCTGTCATAGATGTTGGTCTTAGACTGCTCTATCTAAGTCAGTTCCCTCCTCTACCAATTCCACCTTTTCTTATACTTTCTGGTGCAACAGGCAAATACCTTACCTTTCTGTTGTTGTTTTAAATGATGCTTATAAATATTCACTATCTATTTCTTCAATGTACTTTTGATTTCAGGATAGCTGTAGATGGCCCCTTTGGAACTGCCAGTGAGGATGTGTTCAGTTATGAAACTGTTATGCTGGTTGGAGCTGGGATAGGAGTAACGCCATTTGCATCTGTGCTCAAGTCTGTCTGGTACAAATACTGCCACGATGCAACCAACCTAAAACTTAAGAAGGTACGTGCCCTCTTTGTCATAGAGATTTCCCAGAACCCATTTAGTTGTTGGAGGACCAACGGTCAAAATCAAAACAGTCCCAGAAAAATGATCATGGAAGCTGGAAGATCAAAACTGCAAAAATAAAAGAGAGAGACAGAAAGAAATACCCTAGGAGCAAAATCCAACACCCAAATCCTTGCTGTAGTTCTGGGGATTTCCACCTGTGTGGGAAATGCCATTCAAGCCATGCAAGAAACACAAGACATGCCGTTAATTCACAGGCACTAACTACAGCTCGTGCAAACATTGTATACCTTCCCTAAGAACAGAGAGAGTAACTCTGAGTCAGTGGAAGCACAATGCTACCATCCTCCTCTTACCCCCCTGGAAAGTCCCTGTGCAGAGGTGTGGGGTCACAATGCAGTTACATTTGTATTCAGTGGACAGAACTGGTTTTGCTACTTGCTTAAATTTACCTTTCCTGCTAGCAAATGAGAGATAGAGTCTACCACAGTCATTATTTTATGTCCTAACAAACTTTCACAGGGATAAAACTGGTGAAAGCATCCCCAACTAGAAATGTGACCCACCAGCAGAAGAGAGAGAAAAAGATATTTCCTTGTTCTGCTTCACAACCCTCCCACTATCCAAACTCCTGAATAGTTTCAGCACCAGCCTACCCATTTACTGAATTGGTCAGAGCAATATCTTCAAGAACTCTACAATCCTTCTTTAGTCAGCTAATAGAAACTCAGAAACCTCAGTGCCTATGTCCCCTGACAGTTCTCTCTTCTCTCTTCCAGATCTATTTTTACTGGCTTTGCAGGGACACTCATGCCTTTGAATGGTTTGCTGACCTCTTGCAGTCTCTGGAGACTCAAATGCAGGAGAGGAATAATGCAGAGTTTCTCAGCTATAACATCTACCTTACTGGCTGGGATGAAACTCAGGTAATATCACTGTGGAAAATGTCACCACCTTGTGCCCCGAGGCTGATGTTAGAAAGTATGTTATGTTTTGATAAATGTTCATATGGTCATTATTCCGGGCTTCCACATGGCTCTCAGGGGTTTTAAGTGCAGATAATTATTACTCACTAGAACTTACATGAGATTAGCTGCTGATGTGCACTGACTTTCTCCTTTTTTTTCACTCTGGCTCTGCATGCTGGGAAGTAGTATTTCCTTACAGCACCAACCTCAGCTCAACCTGCAAGCATATCTAAGATAGCCATCACTGCTTACAGAAAAGTTAATGCCATTTTGGGGAAGCTAATGCAAAAAAATTTGAGTGATGGTAGCTTATTTGTTTCAGAACATTCATGAGTTCTTCATCTGATCCCATGACTGTAGGTTGGGGAAGAGTGATGAAGGAACAGCTCTTCCATGACTCAGTAGAGAATGTGATTGAGTGAGGAAAGATGCTCACTCTGTTACTTTTAGTGGTGCTTTATTTCAATTATATCTTGCCTTTGAAAAATTCACTGTGTTGTCTAAGTGCTGTAGCTCAACTATAGGGATAGAATAGCAGAAAGGTAGGAAGTTACCTCACACATACAGTGAAAAAAACATGAAGGAAAGAAGAAAAGTCATGCAGTTCTTGCTTTTGGAGAAAGTTCTAAGTTTTTTGGCTTTAGAACTCAGCAAGGGCTCAACTTTAGCCCTAAAACTGTCTTCTATTTCCTCCTGCATCTACTTAGATGATTCTAGGTGAAATTTACATAGAGAGAGTAGACAAAACGTCCTCATATGGATCAGACCTTCCAGAGATCAAATTGGAGAATTGCATTAAGGTCACAGGAGTTGTATTACTGTAAGGGAAGGGAAAGAGTTGTTTTAATTTGCAGCTTTATTTTGTAGTTCTTACAGGACTAAAACAGTTCATTGCAAAAGGAACATAATTGTTATGTGTTCAAAGTGTTCAGTTCTTGAGATAACCCAGACTGGGGGAAAGAGAGAGATGGACACTGCTGGTCAGGACTTTACTTGTGTTAATTTTCCTTTTTAAATACCATAAATTCTACAGGAATGTTCTTGGAATGCAAATAATTTGGTGCATATTGTCATGACACTATGCTTTGTCTTTCATTCCTCACAGGCCACTCATTTTGTAATGCATCATGAAGAGGAGAAGGATGTGATTACAGGCCTTAAACAGAAAACATTGTATGGAAGACCTAACTGGGAAAATGAGTTCAAAACCATTGCGAGGCAGCATCCAGGGTAATCTTGTACCAATTGAAAGTGTCCGTGAATGTCTTCTATTTAACTGCCATAACAGCACAATCTTGTTCCTTTGACTGATAATGTTGATAATATTTTAATAACAGTCTCCAGGTATTTTCTGATCTGGTTTCAGCCATGGTCATTCCATTGGGTCTTGGTCAATTTACTTTAACCTACAATCCAAAAAAAAGATCATCCGTATGTGGTGAGACACTTGATGCAGTGTCTAATTACTAGCAGATGTTTTAGGAAAAATATATCCCATCTTTCAAGTTGAAGTAGATAGGAATGTCACTCAACTTCTAAATACTTCTAAAATAACACCTTGTACCTCAAGAAAAACTAAACCAAAACAAAAAAAAACGAACACCTGAGTACAGATGACCTTTAGCTGAGCATCTGAACTTAGCAGGAAAAAAAACCTGGTTTGTTCCTTTCACAACTTTTTGCCATAAACTCTTTGAGGCTTTACTTCACTAATTCCAGTGAAGTCAATACAATTGTCTTCGCTGACTTCTGCTGAGCTGAGATTTAACTTGCCGCCTGGTTTAGAAGTGGCAGTAAATGTCTCGCAAGTTTGAAGGGCTGATAAGTTTTAAAGGACAAACTTTATAAAGTTTGCTTTATAAAGCTGTTCTGCTTTATTTTCTGTAGCCGAGAAAAAATATTTGGTGCTAGAGAACATAAGATTGATTTACATGAACATCCAGCTACTCTATGTCTAGTTCCTGACCATGTTTCCATTTTCTTAACAGTTCCAGAATAGGTGTTTTTCTCTGTGGACCTGAGGGCCTAGCTGACACACTCAACAAGCAGAGCATCAGCAACTCAGAAGCTGACCCACGAGGAGTACACTTCATTTTTAACAAGGAAAACTTCTAACTCCCACACACGTGGCGGCCATTCAGTACAGTCTGAACACTGATCTCTTTCTGTTTGGAGTCTGGGAAGGACAGCCCAGCTTCTAATCTCAGCTACACTAACACATATCCCTTTGCTTCTTTGGAGTTATTTTGACGCTGTGGTAGAGTAAGAATCAAGTGTCACCTTAGGAAAGTTTGCACTGCCCCCTGCATGCTGGCAATTTAGCCGAAACCTATTTGTCTTAATGGGGGGATTTCCTCTCAAATAACTGCCTTTATCCTCCTGTTTTTCATAATGACTGCTGAAGACAGTCATATGCATTTGGAATGCTGTTCACATTGATAAAGCTTACTGATATTAAACAAGAAAGGATTCTGGTGTAATGCTTGCTACTTAGAGACAACTTATGCTGGCTATAAGGAGTACTTCGAAATAGGAATTTAGGAAAGGGTGAAGGGGAAAGATTTCTTCTTAAAACAGGAAATCTGCTTTGAACACAAGCATCTCTCAGGTTTCCAAAGACAGGCATAAACACCCTGTCCAGGAGGCAGTGTGAGCAGCTGAAAAACAACCAGTTCTCTGTAAGAAAGCAGAGTACTGAAATGGAGCCACCTGGATGTCAGATCACCACTGACACCATGCCACAGCTGCAGTCAAGTTTGCAGACAAGTTTGTGCAGCTATCTGGTTGTATGTGGCATATTTTACCACCCCACCTTGCAAGACCTGATGTGTTATCCCTTTAAACCATTTGTAAACGTTATCCAAGCACTATGTGCTACCTCAGAAGGATGGATTACCATTTTGTTATATATTAATAGGAAACTGCCATATGACACATCTGAAAGGCAGGAAGTCACAGCTGATAAACGCTAGAACAAATCAACCCTTGGGGAAATTTTCAGTTCTTTCCCTCAAAAGGACCATGTTTAAATCTACATAATTCAGTTTGCAACCCACTTATTAAATGAGAACAGAGCTTAAGCGGAATTAAAGAAATTTCTTTTTTGGAATAAAATGAATTGCTACTGAAATGATAAGGATCTCATCCTGCACAGGGAGCACTGAAATATTTGGTTTTGATTTTAACGAAAATATCATCAGAATTCTTACAACTCCAGATATCTTTCTTTTCGTAGACAGTTCTAATGACACTCCCAGACCTGCTGCATGCATATACCAGGGATCGTTTGTCCCTTCAAACTCAGAAAAAGGAATCCTGTGCTTATTATTAAACACTGCCTTCCTAAAACATACAAAAGAGCAAGCAGATGAAAGCTTCTCATTTTCCTTCTAAGTTTTGTTTTATTAAATGCTGCAAAAATATAAGACATGCATTATCAGTCATCACCTGAATATGAAGTTTATTTTAAATGTATGATACGTGAGTGAAATGGCACTGAAATACAAGCATGAGGAAGAAACTAGTTTGAAACCTCCCTACTGTTCAGCAAAGCATGGAATAATGTTGGTACTGTTTTAAATCAATGCTGCTGTCTACCGGAATGCTTAAAGGAGTAAAGTCCTCCTTCCAAATGCTTGCCTGATCTATAAAAGTTCCCCACATCTGTGGTATAACTGATGAGCTACAAGAAACCAACCATTTCTTACATGGTGATGGCTGTGACAATGCTACTGCTTCCCACACAGGACATACAGAGCTCTTCACTGATCCTGAGGAGAGAGCTAGGGGTGCAGCAGGCTAC
The DNA here is from genome assembly GCA_037305975.1 of Chrysolophus pictus. Taxonomy (NCBI): domain Eukaryota; kingdom Metazoa; phylum Chordata; class Aves; order Galliformes; family Phasianidae; genus Chrysolophus; species Chrysolophus pictus. The sequence goes on from CM074576.1 coordinate 82,984,398, forward strand.
AGCTGAGACTACAGGACAGTCCAGTTTTATGGCCAGGTGACACTGCTTGGAATCTGACCACTGCTGTAGGCTGGGCTTCTTGTTGAAAATTTCCTCCTTCCGGCTGTCTGGGGTTTTCCTATCATAGGGGCAACAGCAGGGATAGTTTTTGCAATCAACAGATTTCTTTTGTTGTCAAATTTCTGGCTCCAAAGAGCCTGCTCTGGAAACAGAAAGTGCTTCTTGCTTTTGGGAAACGTGGTATTCAGCAGTTTAAGCAAAGTTACCTGATGCATGACCTCGATGCAGGAAGCAGCAGCAAGATTTTCTGAAAGGCAGGGGCATCCCAAGGTTGTTCCTGTGGACAGTTGGGGGAGGCAGTGCAGGGGAGGAAGGATGGCAGCCAGAGGCAGAAGTCAGGACTTGACAGAACTCTCTCTCAATGATGAGGGTCTATTGCCACTCCAAAACTCTTCCCACACTTGCTGGGAGCCAAAGTAAATGAGCCATTGGGATTGTTCAGGTAGAGCTCTGACACTGCCCATGCTTGTGGGGGGCTTTGAAAACCCTCAGAATCATCCTCAATTCCAATGGGGTCTGAACATTAGGTATGGCTTCCTCACTAAGGCTATCCTATAGTATCCTCCAGTCTTATCTCTGCTTCTTCTGTAGGGATGACTGTAAAAGAAATGAGCACCTCTTATCCCTCCTGACACAACCAGCAGTGACAGTAGTGTAGGACTTGTGATTTGCAGTATTGAACTCAAGCTGCACCTAAGTTTATGAAGATTGAAGCCTGATCTGTCCTTTCATCCAGCTACGAAAATTCCCTACTCAAATGAAAAATGCTCTGCTGATGGCAAGAAGAGCCAGTTGGTGTTAGATTAGAAAAATAAATGCTTTACCTAATGGAAAGAATTAGCAGTTCAATTCAAACAGATGAAGAGAGAAATTGATCTCACTTGTGACTCCCAGTCAGCGTTTTTTTACTTTCCTTCTTATGTAATATTTTGTCTGTCTTCCCAAATGCAGCCATCTGAAAAAAGAATTTAATTAATTAATCAATATCCTTAAATATAGTTAAGGAACCTGATCCTCTGGAGTGCTGGCCAGCTCCCATTTCCCATCTTAATTTTGGAAAATGGAAGGGGTTCTGGAGGAGGCACCTGGCCATAGCTGGCTAACATATGTGAAATCTCAGCATGCACCAAGTTTCATCTTCTTCCTTCCTCCCCTGGTAAATACTTGCAAAGCTGCCCACATGCAAAGGAAATCCAAGTTTTCATACATTTTAACCTATAATAAAGACACTGTTCTGCCTGTTCACCATCACACATCTCCCAGGGGAAACCAGGCTAGTTGTGAAATAGAGCTTCCTCTTTTCTGTCCTGTATGAGTTTCTCTGCTGGGTGGAGACTTTCTGCATTTCAGTCCTCAAGTGATGGGTTAAATCAAATTAGAAACCAAAAAGTTGCCTATCAAACACTTCTGCAGGTTCATTCTCTATCTTGGAATATTCTTTAACAAATTCATTTTGACTGTTCTTATTTTTCCATCCTTCAGTGTGGGTTTGTGTTTGTTAGTAGCAAATATTAAAATGTTAATGGTTCTAAGAGCTTGCAGCATCAAATGCTCACATCTGACTGAATACAACAGCAACAGTTCCACAGATGCAAGCCAGTGTAGTTATTTGTCATGAAGCATACATTTGTTTTGGCATTTGATAGAGACCCTAGCAAGCCACTGGTCTCATTTACATTCACCACACACAAGCCAGATCAGACAAGCAGAAATTAATAGGCAGCAGAGCAGAAATGCATTGTAAGAATTGCAGAAAGCTTACAAACGCCTTCCAGCTGTGCACCAGATCTGCAATTCTGCTAAGTCCATCCCTCCCTTTCCACTGGTGCTCTTTTGCCTAGACACTGCATGGGTCTCTCTCTGCTTGCTCAGCTACTAGGGATTTCTCTCCGTTCATTCTCTCCTAACAATTGCTGCTTCAGTCACCTTCTTCATCTTGCTCCTCAACTCTGCAAGTCTCTGGAGAATCTCCAGTTCCCACAATGCTTCTGATAGTTTTGCAAATGTTTGGGCCCACTGCAAGTACAGGAAGAGGCACAGGGAGCTTTGCTCCGAGCTCTAAGCAGTGCAGCACATATCTCACAGGACGTGATTCAGCTGCAGCCTCCCCTGTCACTACAAATGAACCAGTGCTGTAGGCAGCTCTGCTTTGTCCAGACAGACTGTTTTGTTTCCCTCCAGTAATATTTTGTCTCCACATTTAACTACTGTGGTTTTTTTTTTTTTTTTTTTTTTTTAATAATCATTATTACTTTAAATTCTATGTAGAAGATTTATGAGCTCCTATGTTTTTAAAAAACACGTGGAAGTCATCTGGTACCATTGTGGTTTAACCTGGCTGGAAGCTCAGCATCACACAGCTCACTTTCCCTCAGTGAGATAAGGGAGGGAATTGGAAATTAAGTAAAACCCGTTGTTTGAGATAAAGATAGTTTAATGGGACAGAAAAAGAAGGGAAAATAATGATAATCAAAAAGAATACACAAATCAATGATATACAGTGCAACTGCTCACCACCTACTAACTGATACCCAGCCAGTCCCTGAACAGCCCCCTCTTCAGCTCCCCCAGTTTTGTAGTTCAGCACCTGGTACAGGACATCCCTTTGGGCAGTCTGGGTCAGCTGTCCTGGCTGCATTCCCTCCTGGGTCCTTCCATATCCCAGCTCCTTGCTGGCAGAGCAGCATCAGAAGCTGAAACGTCCCTGGCTCTGTGTAAGCACTGCTCAGCAACAACTTACACATCGCTGTGCTATCAACATTCTTCTCATCCCATGTTCAGAACACAGCACTGTACCAGCTGCGAGGAAGAAAGTTGTCCCAACCAAAACCAGGCCAGGTGTTAAAATCAGAAAATAAGAAAATATGTATTTTATGGCCTTCAGAACAAGTAGATTTTGGAGACATCTTTGGTCAAGGAACTCTGAAATAAAAGTGTAGGTTCTTCTTACATTATTGTTGTCTTTTTCATATTTCAAACTTTGGGTTTCAGTTGACCATGAAAAAGTCCAGGATTTACACTGTTCACTCATTGTGTGATTGAGAGCAGTGAGAAAACTACAGTAGAATTTTCCTTAGTACCAGCTGGGTCCAGAAATAGCATAAAGAATAACGAGGACAGGGCAATTATCATCATCTCTTTGCAGTTACCAGACCAAAATGTTGTTGCCAATGCCAGTGATAACACAAGAGAACTTTGGCAGAGCAGAAGTCTGGTTTCATCTTCCCACTTCTCTAAACCGAAGAGATTTCTACCTCACAGTCCAAAAGAGACAAAGCATTAACCTCAGCCTAGGACTGGATAAGCTCCCATGAGCAGCTAGTGAAGACGGTTGCTGCTGTGGTTTTACCACCCTTTTGACCTTTTTCTATACTTCCCTTTCATCTATGGTAACTGATGCTGGGTCAGATGAGGTTTAACAAAAGCAAGTGTAGAGTCTTGCATCTGGGGAGGAATAATCGCATGCACCGCTACAGGTTGGGGGATGACCTGCTGGAGAGGAGCTCTGCGGAGAGGGACCTGGGTGTCCTGGTGGACGACAGGTTGGCCATGAGCCAGCAGTGTGCCCTTGTGGCCAAATGGGCCAATGGCATTCTGGGGTGCATTAAAAAGAGCGTGGCCAGCAGGTCAAAGGAGGTGATCCTCCCCCTCTACTCTGCCCTGGTAAGGCCTCATCTGGAGTACTGTGTCCAGTTCTGGGCTCCCCAGTACAAAAAAGACAGGGATCTCTTGGAAAGAGTCCAGTGGAGGGCCACAAAGATGGTGAAGGGCCTGGAGTGTCTCTCCTATGAAGAAAGGCTAAGGTCTGAGCTGGGTCTGTTTAGCCTTGAGAAAAGAAGACTGAGAGGGGACCTGATCCAGGTCTATAAATATCTGAGGTGTGGAGGGCAGAGTGGCGAGGCCAGACTCTTTTCAGCAGTGTGTGGAGACAGGACAAGGGGAAATGGCCAGAAACTGGAGCATAGGAAGTTGTGCACAAATGTGCACAAGAACTTCTTTACGGTGAGGGTGACGGAGCACTGGGACAGGCTGCCCAGGGAGGTTGTGGAGTCTCCTTCTCTGGAGATATTCAAGACCCGCCTGGACATCTACTTGTGTGACCTGGTGTAGGGAACCTGCTTTGGCAGGGGGGTTGGACTGGATGATATCTGGAGGTCCCTTCCTACCCCTATGGTTCTGTGATTCTGAGATTCTGAGATTCTGTGATTCAAGTCTGTTTTCAGGTGGCAAATTCACATAAGCTCTCTGAGATTTGAACTTTTCTCAAATAGCAGCAAGGATATAATCAGAAAAGATTGCCAAACAATAAGGAAACACCTTCTAGAGCAACCTCCCTCAGAAGAAGATAAAGAGCCCTGTAAGTGATCAGCTGCTTCCTCCTGCTCCAAAATAGTGAAAGTTCCTCCCAGCTGTGAAAAGTCCATGGAATACTCTCACTGTACCAGTGCTGCAAATGGCTGAGTAAACATGTGGATCCTCTTCCATCACTGTTGTCTGTCTCACATGTGCACAAATCAATGCACTCAGCAGCAAAGACTCAATTCTACAAACCAAAATAAATAATAAAAAGGGTGTGTAAAAAACAGCAACACGGGCAGCAACAAAATACTATTTATAGAGTACTAACTAATGCTCAGTTACCCAATACTGCTTTGCTTTCAGTTTACAGAAAACCCCTAAAGACCACAGTTTCTGCCACCGCTATTGCTGCAGCTGCGAGTCCTTTCACTGCTATTTCATACCCTGAGACAGGCAGCAAAACCCACGTTGTAAATATAGCCAGGGAGCCTTGCCTAAGGTTACTCACTGTCGTTAACAAATGTCCCAATGCCTTTATTTGAATTAATCTGACGTTCAGCTGGTACCAAACTAGAAGCCATCATAATGAATGAAGTTACCAGCTGGGGATATCAGTCACATCACTCACTGCCTGAGGCTTTCCAGCAGCCCTACAATATGTGGTGAACATTTCTCCAAGGAACAGCTCTGAACATCAGCTCTGCTCTACAATAACCACACTGATATGAGCATTGGTCTGAGTTTTTCATAAGAAGGCCAATATATTAGTGTATTTACAGGACTTAGCCAGAGCCCTTTTCTGATATGTCACAAGAAGACAATATCCTATTTGATCCCTATATGTACTTATTCTGTAGGAATCTGTATGCTCTAATCTACTCCAGGGTGATATTGGTGATGGTTATCAGTATTACCAATGATGAACTCGAGATACATTCCCTGTAGCATGTCTGGGGAGAGGATCTTAAGCTTGGAGGAGGCTGGGGCCAGCGGTAATCAAGGGAGACAATGACAGCGTGCATATGAATGTTCACTTGTGAAGCTGGATGGGGAAAACAGCAACACCAAGCTATTAGGCTGAAAAAAAAAAAAAAAGAAAAGAAAAAAAGCTGCATTTCTCAGAGGGCAATACAGGCACCTTACTATTATGAAAATCCATCAGTTACACTTATATTTATTTAAGAAACAGAAACTAGCCCCAAACCCAGGAAAATTATGAAAATCCTTCTGTTATTTTCAAGTCATTTGCAGAGATCAAGCTGTAACCCATTCAGGTTGTCACTTCCTCTTCAGAAGTAACAGATGTTATTAGCCAAAGCCCACCTAATTTGTTTCAAGGTGCTGAGCCTTCCCTTCTCCCTCTACCAATGTACAAAAACACTGTCCATCACCACCTAAAGGGGACAGTTTCTGCACGTTGTAACCACAAAAGAAAGCAAATTCCATGGGTTCAAGCTAGCTGCTTTACCCACTGATCGGGTATTTACTCTTGACAAGGAAAGTGTCAGTGCATAAGACTGCACAGGACTGCCCTTTCTTATCTTGTAAATGCCACACAAACTGTAAAGCAAACCTCTCACACTGTTTGTCTCTTTCTCCACCCAACTCCAGAATATTTTCATCTTAAAAAAAATATCAATACAATCTCTTGCAAATATAACTACCAGCCCTCCTTCACTTCCATCTCTTACCAAAGAAGGTATTTTATATTATTACTGATGCTTCCAGTTGTCATCTTAAACCTTCTCTGGTCTTACTTTTAACTGGGTGCGACTCTCAAAATACTGTCACTACAGTTTTTAAGTATGAGATCCTCAGCCTTCTGGCATTGTTCTTTTTGACTTATCAGTCAGCAACAACATGCCTATCTTTGTCCATATCTTAATTTCCCTTTACCTGGTACCAAGCACACCATATCATCAGGTTAGCTCAGGGTCTGTGCTTGCCAGGCAGCTCAAACTCCCTGATACCCATGCCACCTGCCTGCCAGCTCACATGCAGATTGAGTTGCAAACCAGTTGACTTACCAAGACTTAAAGAGGGACTCACATCTCCTCCCTCCATGATTACAGTTGTTCCCTTTTGTTCATACTGGAAAATCTGTTCCTCATACATCTCTTCTAAACACTACTGCAGGTCTTACTTCTAGTCCATTACTGACCTGTTCCTCTTTCCTTAGCCCTTTTTCCTCCATCAGCACAAATACACTCAGCTTACACTGATTTCATGGCTGTTCATAGCCTACCTCCTATCTGCCTTCCTAAGCAAGAGCCAGAAAATCTCTGCTCCACCAGATCATTACATCATTCTCTCATTCCCATGTCTTAAATTGTCAGCAGGCATCCTCTGAAGGTCTGATCACTCTTAAGAGAAGTTCCCTGTAAAATTCTACAAAGCTAGCTCATTAACTGCCCTAAATACCAGCTGTTTTCAGCAGTTTTCTGGAGACAGTCCAGCTGCAGTTAGGACAGCTAGCCAAAACCAGCAGCCAGCTTCTCAGACAGCTGGACCAATAATTTCACATTTAACACTCTCCTGAGAGCCTGCTTGTCCCTCCTGACTTGATCCAGAGGCTCTGGACTCTCTTGCCTTACCTGCTGTTGTGATGTGCAAGTCCTCTGTGCATTCCTGGCTCTATCCACATGTTCTCTGCCTTGATCTCGAGACAACTGCTCGACTCAAACACTGACTGCCTATTGGCTTTGCAGTCCAACTGAACAGCATTCAGATAGCGGCCATGCTTTTGTTTTACATCTGAATAACATGCAGGGGAACACTGTTCCCAATTCAGCTGCATATCAGCTGATTGGGAGCTCGCCTGTCATTTACATCTGCCCATGTATGTATGAGCAAAAATAAAACACCTGGAGACCTATATTCTTTCTCAAGTTTTAGTCTCAGTTGTCTCTCACTCTGCTTTCTCTGCTTTTTTTTCAGGTTTGGCTTCTCAGTGAAAAAAAAACATGTAAATTTTTACATTGCGTAGTCCCCTGCCCAGCTTCAGCAAGTGACTGAAGGAGGCTGGCTATATATAACACCAAGTCTATTTTTAATTCCCCAGCATCTGTACAGTATCGATAGATACTGTTGTGATATAATATATGAATGACAGTGATGTTTCTCCTCTCAAGAGGATGTACGTTAATTGTAGAATCATAGAATATCCCGAGTTGAAGGGACCCATAAAGATAAAGTCCAGCTCCAGGTTCCACACAGGACCACCCAAAATCAAACCCTATGTCTGAGAGCACTGTCCAGATGCTCTCTGAACTGCAGCACTGGTGGCTGTGCCCACAGCCCTGTGCAGCCCGTTCCATGCCCACCCTGCTTGTGGTGCAGCCCCTTTCCCTGACCCCCATCTGCCCTCCCCTGACACAGCTCCGTGCCGTTCCCTCGGGCCCTGTCGCTGTCACACAGAGCAGAGCTCGGCGCTGCTCCTCTGCTCCCCCAACACCAGAATTAGAAGTGTGCCATATATAAGCACATGTACAGAAAACGTACTTCTGTGAGGCCTGAGAGAGCCTCAAAAAAATGGTTGAAGCCGGGATGTGGTGCGATTTGCAGAGCTCACAGTGACTGCAGCACTAGCTCCTGAGCTCCCCACCGGAAAGCAGAAAGGGCACCGGGGTGATATCTGCAAGCCAGCAGTGAGGGGCAGCGCCGCAGAAATGACGTTTCGAGTAGAAGGACGTGGTGCCTGGGGACATGATTTAGCAGTGGGCTGTTAGAGTGAGGGTAGTATGATTAGCCTGAGGCTGGACTTGTTGATCTTGAGTCTTTTCCAAACTGGTCAACCCTACGACTACATGACCCCCCAGTACCGCAGCAGCGCAGTAGCGAGGCCCCGCCCGCCTCATCGCCTCCGCCTCCCGCCCCGCAGCGCCGCCCGCCGGCGGCTGGCAATGCCGACCCCTGGCTTCCTATACAGGCAAACCGCAACAAACCTTCACGTATAGGTAACGAATCTGTTTAAAAATTGTAGCGTCCCCATAAAACTCGCCTGTCTTTCCCTCAGATGTCCGTGCTATGGTATGGCCCAGTAGGCCTATTCCAGCTTGATTCCAGCTACCAGTGTGTTACTGCAACACTGATTACCCTTTTCCATTGCTTCTTGCTCAGACTGTGGAAGAGGATTTATACAGAAGCTTGTATTCATCACTCTAGCGCCATTTTGTTCCCTTTTAAAAACTCTATATACAACAAACATGCTGACACGGTATGGTTCCCATCTTTAAAGACAAAGGCTCTACAAACAGACGAGCTAAAACCTCCAGTTACTCAGCGGTGACTTAGACTCATCAGAGCAGAAAAACATCCCTCAGTGGCATCAGACTGCAGCCTTCCCTCCGGTATGGGAGAAACAGAAACCCCGTCCGCCGCATGGCAAAGCACACTGCTCCCTCTGCTGGCACAGGCCAATAGGGCAGAGCACCTCCACCGCAGCTTGGTTTGTTGCTGCAGTCAAAGAGTATTGCATCCAAGCTCACTCACCTAGGGAAAACTGCCTTTGGCCTGGGAGTGCCCTGTGAGACGCAGGCAGAGCCTACTGGCTCGGGATATTCTGATGTGGGATTTGACCTGCTCTGCACTTAGTGACAGTGTGATTTAAAAAATCTCCCTTGGAATTAAATGTAAGCTAACTGACTAGGTCAGCCTGTACAAGAGCCAGCAAGGTGCAACCCCATAATCGGTTAAGAAGCACTCATTACAAGATTTACTGCACTCCTCTCTGAAGCAGTCTGTATTAAAGCAAAGAATCACAGAATCATAGAATGGCCTGGGTTGATAAGGACCGCAATGATCATCTACTTTCAACCCTCCCTCCCCCCTCCACCCCCGCTATATGCAGGATCACCAATCACCAGACCAGGCTGCCCAGAGCCACATCCAGCCTGGCCTTGAATGCCTCCAGGGATGGGGCATCCACAACCTCCTTGGGCAACCACCCTCTGTGTGAAAAACTTCCTCTTAATATCTAACCTAAACCTCCCCTGTCTCAGCTCAAAACCATTCCCCCTTGTCCTATCACTACCCATCCTCGTAAACAGTCATACCCCCTCCTGTTTATATGCTCCCTTCAAGTATTGGAAGTCCATAGAGAGGCCTCCCTTTTTTCTCTGTATAGCAGCTACAGAACTAATGCATACAGGCTAGTGATAACGTTCTGTCTTTTATGGCGTGTTTAAATTGTCAGCCAAATGTAAAATAAACAAGCTAGCTACAAGCTGGGAATTCAACAGCTTCTACATAGTGCTTTAGATTGCATGAATATAAATTGACCATAGAAGAACTGGTACTAGTTTCCTTGAGCAAGTATAAAGGGAAAAGAGGCATCACACCTTCCCTTTCACACAATTCTGATAAGAAAACTCTTATATGTTTTTTTGTAGCAGAGGAGTAACAGGTGTCTTTATGTTCTTTATGAAGTCATACATAGGATCATATAACTCCATGTATCAGGCTATAATTTGATGCACATTCTTTTGTCCCACTAATATGACCCAAATTGTTAATAACAACTTACTCCCACAACAATTTAAGGAAATTATCATATTGATAGAAAGCACTATCGAAGTGTATTCCCATATTCTGCAGTCCAGGGTTTCATACTTGAAAAAAAACTACTTGGGAAATGAAGCAGTGTTGGTCAGAATTCATGTTGAGAGATGCATTAAACACAAATAGTTGTCTGTACCCACAAATGGGGGTAGGCAGTTGAAAGATGGAAAAGAAGTCATATTTGGTAGGATATGATGAAGAATGCAAATACTTTTCCCAGACTTTTGTAATAATCTTCCTGAAGCAATGAAAACTGTCTACTGCATTGCCATGACAAACAGAACTGAGTTGATAAAATATGTGGGAAACAGTCGACATCTGGGAATTAGCCTTTGATGTGTCTTGTCTCTGATATGCTGACACAACTTGGAATAAATTTCCCACGTTCTCACTATTGTATACAAGTGAAGGGAAGTAAGAGAAATACTGCTCTCAATCACCGTTCGCATAGATCAAACACACAAGGCAGAGATACAACTAAGGCAAATCTTTAGTTTTTGATTTTGGTAGAAAGAAAAATGAAGCAGTCTTACAATTAAGCAGCATTTTCCAGGTTTCTTTTGCAGTAGAACTTTCACCAAGCCTCATTAAACTGATAGTCCTGCTCAGTGCATCTTATTTTCAAGTAAAGCAGAAACACCAAATAAGTTACAAATAGCTGTATGGAATACTTCTGACCACAGCATCTGAACACCCATTAAATAGGGATAATGGCCACCAGTACTTTTACATCTCACACTATAGCAACCCTACCTTCCAGTTGCTGCTCCGCTTACCTTTTCCATTTTGTGCAATTCTGAAAATCAGTGAAACTCTGCATTTTTGTTAGTTTCACAAGTCAGCTCTTAAGTGGCAGCACTGCATTCAGAAAGTGCTGTCCTAACCCATACGAGGTTGAGTTGCTATATATCTGAAAGTCAGTACAATATACATATACACCGTCACACTTCACTTGCCTTTAAGGCAAAGGTAACACTACGGTGATTAATTTTACTTGCACTCAGGTAAAAGCAGAACTCTACTCATTTGCAAAGCAAGGGCTTTTCAACAGCATTGTGAATTACACGTTCCATTTGTATGTAGTCTCACAGCAGCTATATGAATACACAATTTAAGCAATGACACAATTTTTAGCTTACTCTTTGTACAGGTCACTTGCTATACGACCTAATAGTCAGTTACCAGAAAACCAAACAAAATTGCATAACAGTGCTTTAATACTCATCTGTTAGAACTGCAGGACAGCCTTACAGTAGCTGTTAGGTAGTTACTAGTCTCTTCCAAAGACATGCAGTAATGAAGAAAAAGCTCTATCCTTCAGCAGCATCTGATAAAACAACTTAATGTAGCTGCCACTTAGTGGCAGCAGTCATTCAGGCATTTTTGGTATTGATACATCTTTACCACATACATTGTGCATTAATAAAGAAAAATGTAGGCCCCAATCTAACAAATACTTGTGCAAATGCTTTTCTTACATGTGGAATAATTCAAGTTAAGACTCATCAGATGAACAAATTTAAGAACTTGCATAAATCTTGATAGGGTGGGAATTCTTAGTGTTTAAAATATAACTATTTTTTAATAGGATTATGATTAAATTCTAGATTTAGAGAATATAGGAAATACTTCTATATACATTTTGCTTTAAGATAAATGGTTTCAAAGGTAACAAGAGCCTCTATAAATGTGTGTGCCTTCTCTATGAACAACAAAGTCCCACTTGGGGAAATGAGGGCCAACTCTTATTGCCCTCGCTCCTGGTTAGTCTTGCATTGCAGGAGGACTCAATAAAGTGCGTGTCACAGATTATGTAGTCACGGAATAAAATCGAATGCAAGTACCTTCAGAATGCTTTAGAAAGGGCAAATTATGAATTCATTGCTAATGTCTGATCCATTGAATTGACAACAAATATAATATTCTCCATTCTGAAGAAAAATCAGTATTCTTGTTAGGCCTAGGTACATTGCACTTTTGCCCTAGTGAAGTCATCCTCTGCCTCAAGGAAGAAAGCTTGTATGGATCCAATCTCAATGCAGAAGTTCAAGCTTGACTGAAGAGTGAAGTTCATGCAATTTCAAAGGCACCAGCATTCAATAAGAATAGCTATATTTAATCAAACATGAAGCACTTGATACTGTTTACAGTATGTGCACTCTGAACTGCATCCATAATTTGTTCCCAAAGGCACGAGAATCCTGAGAGGTCTTGCTTGCCCTTTCACCTTTTTTTTAAATTAGATATGTTCCTCTTGAATATAGTGTCTTTGATACTAGCTTTGATGTAAATTCTATTGATCTTTGTGGCATCTTCTCATTAACATACTTCTGAATATTTAAACTCTGAAAACTCATGTTCTCTCATTCTTTTTTTGCGCAATTTCAAATAATTAATCCATAAGAACTGGCTTAGACTGTACGCCCTCCCTAGAGAACTCCTGTCTGCTATACCACCTCTTAAAGAAAAAAAAAAATATATATATATATAACTAATTGAAATATTTAACCATGTGTTTGGAACATTTTTTTATAGGCTGCGGTGTTGCTTATATTTATCTTCCAGTCAGCTACAGGATAATAGCAACAGCAAACACGTTGACAATGCAGTTCATTGTTCGGTTCTCCCATCTCACTGTGCAGGTCCCTAGAAGAGATCATTACAATTTGTTACAAAACATAAAAATATAATTCCAGCCCCTTTATTACATTCATTTTATCTCAATGTAAACTATGTTCAATTAGGAGCAATAACACAGTTGCGATTTAAGGTAGTTGCTATGATTACTAGAGTCATGCTGGCTCTAGTTAGACTAAATTCCTCAAAACATTTGTACTAATTTGGACATTGTTTACTACCTAAATACCAGGAGGGGAATGCTCTGACAATCTCTTTTTAAAAGCTGGATTATTATACCCTGAACTTTAGAACTTAGATGTTAGAAAGCACATGAAAAACCTATATATCACCTGACTTGATAGTTAGGTAGTTGAAAAACATGTTGTAGTCACACTGCTCCTATTTTTACCAAACTTTTAATGAAAACAATGTTTTATTGCCTTTTTGATTGATCAATGGTTACCTAAGAGAGTTAATTTTTTTCACATTTGTTCAAATAAGAAGGCATTTCTACATTTGCTAATGCAGACACGGATTGTCAACAAAACATTTTTCCTGGGATTGTGAACAAGGATTTAATTCTGGAACCTACTGCTTCTATAATCACTCTTCCAACACTTCAACCGAACTGTTACAATTGAGCAACAGGTACCATTTCTTTAACTACAACATTTAATCTGAGTGAGGAAGCCTACCATCAGTTGTAGTATCCCAGAAGCACGAGCTTGCTGTGTGGAGACCAGCTCCGCTTCTCTGCATCACTGCACAGGTTACTGAAAGATACAGTCATAAAACCACAGCTTTCATTATTGAAGAGGTGAATCGTTCACATTTTCTGACCTCCAACTCACATTATTTTTTCATATGGCTACCAGGAGGCATTCGACTAAGTCAACACCTATTTTGATATTCCATCACTCCCAGTATTTTCCTCAAGAACTCGGTATTTGATTCATGATTATCCTTAGTCACGTAAAGACAATGGCTTTAACAAAATGCTTGCTAATAGGATTGTGCTTTCTATCTTTTAAACTGCTTAGATACAGCTTTTGTCAGGTCCACCAGAGAACTGGGTTCCAAGTGCTGTCCTCACCCATACAGCAGAAGTCACACTGGACAAGAACTGCTTCCCAAAGGTAGCATTGGCTGCTCTCTGAAACAACACTGTGGCAAAAGGGCATTTCTAAACTGACTTGTAACTACTGTAAAAATGTTAAGTTTGAATTGAAGACTTTAAAAACAGACCAGGGTGCTAACGTTTGCTTTGGTTCTTTAGTGAAGTGCTGATATAATAGCATTTTAAACATCCACTTTTCTCCATTTCTCTTCCATAGATTTTACAGAAAAATAACAGGACATGAAGTAGCTTAGAAGACTAAAAATCTTGTAAAAGTCTGTACTTATAAAAAGCATAATTCTAATAAAATGCTTTTATTTAAAAAAAAAAAAAAAAGTATCTGTGTAGCAGAAATGCTAAGTCATGGCTTGAACCAGAGTCTGAGCACCTGGCAGAAAGGCAGGGCCAACCCAGGGGAGCTCAGGTGCATGCAATGTCCCTGAGTGACTGCAAGGAGTGCAGCCAGGATCCACCCCTTCCCAGACCTCATTTAAAGGTTGGCAGTGAAAATGAGAGTATCTTGATGGAGAACTCTGCTATTTGAGGCCTCTCAGGGGTAAGCAGCTTCTTTCCTTTGTTTCTGTGTCCATGGCTGCTGTGTTAGAGCTTATCCCCACTCCATACAGCCTAGGACTTTGCTACTATGATATCGCTGCTGTGCTTTCCATCAGGTTACAGCTTTACAATCTATTTCCTGAACTGATGCCAGAACATTGATATAATTGTTTTAGGATTGCTTAAGAGTCTGGGAAGTCTGTGTAACAGGGCATCTTCTGTGCTAACTGTTGACAGCATGCTTGGCCCAAGTAAATCTGCCACAGCTTTACCACAAGTACTATTAAACATCTCTGTAACAGAAGAGTTCAAGTATCTGCTCTGCTTTGTTTACGGTTTAACAACTAAACTTTTCTACTGAGCACAGCACTACAATGAAACAAACTTATCAGCAATTACTCACTGTGATTGTAAAAGGGTAGATGTACAGGTACTCCTACTCACCAATGTACTTATATGTTTTTCCCAGTTTTACCAAATGTGTCAGCGACTGTTCCACTATAGCTGCAGTCCACTGGTTGACTTTGTTGTGATTGTAATCTGCTTTGCCTAAAACACTTTCTATGCACTAAAACAGAGCAGGGGGGAAAAAAGTAATAGTAAATAGAGGAAACTTCAAAATGTAGAGATTCAAAATGTCTTGTATAGTCTGAGAACTGTATCTGGGAACTGGCTTTCTTTAAATTACTTCAGCTCAATAGGTATCACCTGCTGAATGGGAAGTAAAATGAACTTTCTTGGGAAATAACTTTTAGTACATATTTACCCCACTACTACACGGAGAAAAATGAGGCTTTGAGTGAAAATTTTAATGTAGGAATTATTATTAGTCATACACTTTAAGTGCCAAGTGAAACCACAGGATCTATTTACCAGTGAAAATACTAACACACCCCTTCACTTCCCCCCCCCAACCCCCCCGCCTTGTTCTCAATGACTGCCTTCTCCAGCTTGGCTTTCATGTGCTGCTGCAGTGGAAACTGTACTACGCTGATCTGGACATCCCTTCACAGTTTTTGAGCAACAGTCCAAAATCTTCAGATAGCTGGAGTCACAACAGCAGAACACAAACCCCAGCTTAAATGATGAAGCAGATGTGAAAGCAACAGATGCTTAAGTGTTGCATCCCACAGCACTGAAATTCCTGAAAACTGCATATCCTCCCACAGCTTTAGATTGACTAATCCTTGATTAAACTTAGTGACTGAACAACAGAAGGCCTGCTGCCCAATTGTAATTCTTAAATTGCATTCTCTGCTCCTACTGAAATTCAGCATTGTGTACTCGTGAAAATTGTATAATTACAGTGTAAAGAAATGTACATTTGTAATAGGCAAGTAAAACAAAGCTATGTTCTTCTCTGATTCAGTAATGCAGACTTCATGCACATACCTCCCACTAACCATGAGAGAGATTGGTGTTCCAGATCCTATAAAACCCAATTAGTTCTGATCCCATTGTATAAACCTAGACAATGACTCGATGGAAACAAATGCAAAACAGGACAACAGCACTCTGGTGCTATTGGGATTCTGGTCTTTTTCAGAGATGTATCCAATACCAGAACTGCTCAGATCTAGTTAAGCTTTAGGTCAGAGGCAGAAAGGCTTGGCTTTGCTCCCAGCCTCAGATGTAAAAATAAAGAGAATCTCTGATACTGTATCTGGCCTCTCAAAGCAGGGCCAGTTATATAAGGGCTGAACTGTCATTCACCTGACAGCTGAGGGCTTGCTGCTGTGACCTGGAGCAGCTCAAGAAGCACTATTCTATCATAGCAGGGCAGGTAGGGAGAGACCTACACAGGCCCTCTAGAAATCCCCTTATAAAAACAGTATTTCCCTGTAAAAGCTGACAACATCAATATGTTGTAGTCTCTTTATTAAACATGTCATCAGGCATTTTAGACTGGCAGGCTACTCATTTTCAGCCTGCTACTTTTTTGTGCAAAAATTACTATATTTTTAAATGTTGACAGAATAACAAGCTCACATAGCCCAACCTCAAAGCTACATTTCTAAGTGTGATCTCAAGGCTGCTCAAGACTTTCTCCAGGCAACCTGCTCCAGTGATTGCCTACTGTCTAGCTGGATAAAGGGAAAAAAATAAAACAATGATTTTCCTATGCAACCTGTGACTGTCCTCCCTCAACGTTCCAACGTCAAGCAAATTCTATCCCTCCCTCTGTCACCTTCTCCCCCTTAGACAGCTGAAGACAAGAACTAACTGAAGCTTAAAGTAGTTCCAAATGAAGGTCTGCTTTCATTTGACTTAAATAATAGTTCATATTTTGTATAAGCTCAAATCTCTCAGGGATAGTTAACTAAAAGTCTCTCTTTTCACTATACTGCAAGACAAAGTGTTTCCCTGAAATGTGAGCCATGAACTAACACCTACCTCCTTAACTATGTTGTGGGCCTCGTCAGCATTGAAGATCATCTGTAATGAATAAACATCAATTATTTTTTGGCACACCCAAGAAACTTTCCCTGCGGTTCTAACATACCCTATTTTCTACTCATTCCGATTCCTCGGAATTCAGCCTGGCTTCCAGAGAAAACCCGGCACGTCCACCTGTGCCATCTGCTTCTCTACACCCATCGGTTCCAAACAGATGGGCAAGGGCACAAATCTCAAGGACGGTGACGTCCCTGCGAGTTTCCAATAGAAACGGGCGGCTACAGATCCGAATACGGAGCCCAAGGGGGAAGAGGCCGCTCGGTTCCTTTCAGTAACGAGCCCCTATCTCCCACCATAGCACGGCTACGACGGCGGCTGCCGGACGCCGCCAGTGCCCGCTCAGCCCCCAAACGCGTCGCTCCGTTCCGAGACTCCGGGACACCGCAGAGCCCCGGCCGCGCCCTCGCCCGCTGCTGGCCCGGCGCCGGGCTCGCGTCCGGACGGGGCCGACGGATCCCCACAGCGAGGCGGGGCCGGGCGGAGATCTCCTACCTCGTCGTTGTGGGGGTGAAAGTCCTCCATGGCCACGACGCGGGCGGCGGCGGTTCCGGCGGCGGCGGCTCCTCCGAGTCCTGCGCGGCTCCGCCTCCCCGGGGCGGTGCTGCGGGCCGGGAGACACCTCCACCATAGGGGGGCGGCCGAAGGCGGGTCGGGCTGCGTGGAGCTGTGCATGGGCGTGCGCCGGGAGCCTGGGGGGCTGTCCTGCAGGGAAGGATTGCGTTTTCTTCCCTACTGTTGGGTTAATCCGTGTGAACTGCCTGACGTACAGCTGCTGTTAGATTTTAATCACGGTGACTTGCTTTTAATCCCACTTTATTACAAAGAAATGGCTTGGGTTTTATTTGGTGCGCTGTACAAATAGGTGTAGGTAGGTGTGATTTTCTCGCTCACAGATGTTGCCTGGGAAACAGGAAGGACACTTAGTATGGAACAGTGCAGAACTTGCACGTGATTTTTTTTTAAATTAATATTTTACCTGGGGAAAAACTCCTATGTTTTTCTTGATTTGGATTGTTGGTTTCTTTTTATAGTATTGCCTCTGTGATACAATTCTCCTGGTCTTTCTAAACCAGAACAATGATGAGAATCACAGAATCATAGAATCACAGAATGGTTTGGGTTGGAAGGGACCTCAAAGTCCACTGACCCCAACCTCAGCCGTGGGCAGGGCTGCCCCCCACCAGCTCAGGCTGCCCAGGGCCCCATCCAACCTGGCCTTGAGCGCCTCCAGGGATGGGGCACCACAGCTTCTCTGGGCAGCTGTGCCAGCGCCTCACTGCCCTCTGAAAAATTTCCCCATAACATCTAATCTAAATCTCCCCTCCTTTGGATTTAATCCGTTCCCCCTTGTCCTATCACTGTCTTCCCGTGTAAGAAACTGACTATGTTACGTACAAGGCTGCCTCAGATCAGTTTTAGTGGCATATATTTGGATAGACGCATGCTTACCTTGCAAAAGTGTCTGTTGATTGGTGTTAATTGTATGCTGACTGGAAAAACTCTAGAAGAATGAAAGTACAAGGGAAGCAAAGCAAAACACTTTCGTATCATCTCTGAAAATAGCTTTAATGTGTAATATTTGCAAATGGATGTAGTAAGATGAGAAAAGTGAGCATGAAGACTTAAGTTTCTTTAAAAGCAGATCGTTATGAACAAGCACAAATGGATATAGTCATAGGAAAAACACATTAAAAAAACTCTCAGTATAAAGTATTCTTTGTTCTGACCTGTGCAGTGTATTCCTGGACTTTCACACTTTGAAGCTATTATAAGTAAAACAAAATATCCTTTCTATGTATTATAGTTCAAAGCTAGGGATAAAATTTCATGTTTATTTTTGAAGAAATAAAAGCTACTGGAAGCATGCGTTATATTTGCACTGGCAACTGAGACATAAAGCTAACAGTGCTAAAAAGAACCTAGCCTTGAATCTTGTTCATCTTTTATTCTCTCTATTTTCTGAGATCATGCATCTTCGCCTCTTCAGGATGCAATTAGCAAATAAAAATAGTTGCTAGATATATTTTTTGTTCTGTTTAGAAATATTCAAATATATACTTTCTTTTAAATA
This sequence comes from Chrysolophus pictus, assembly GCA_037305975.1. Classification (NCBI taxonomy): domain Eukaryota; kingdom Metazoa; phylum Chordata; class Aves; order Galliformes; family Phasianidae; genus Chrysolophus; species Chrysolophus pictus. Next base: position 83,003,135 of record CM074576.1, read on the forward strand.
CTAGTAATCATCATCTTAGTGGACTTCATGAAGAAGGGGGTTCCTGAATGACTGGTGTGTCGGTTGGAAGGTGGTGATCCTAATGAAGGGGAAAAATAAAGTGTATCCTTCTCCCCCACTGCCCAATACAGATGGGATAGCAAGAATCTCAGCTCAACACTTTAACAATAACAGAGAACTATTAGGTTCTAGAATGAGAGGTAATGGCCTTGAGGTAGCATTGGGGGAGGTTCAGGTTGGATTAAAGGGAAAATTTCTTTGAAAGAGTGGTGATGCAGTGGCACAGGCTGCCTAGGGAGCTGTTGGAGTCACCATCCCTGGAGGTGTTCAAAAGCCGTGTGGATGTGACACTTAGGGACATGGGCATTGGCCTGGTGGGTATGGGTTGGGGTTGAACTAGATGGTCTTAGAGGTCTTTTCCAACCTTACTGATTCCATAATTCTATAAAATATCAGAACCTGTATTAATCCAGAGATTACAGACAAACACCCAGCGTCACCTGTGAACAGCCAACACAGATGTGCCCAGAATCTATGTCAAGCAACCTGATTTTGTTCTTCAGCAGGACCACTGGTTTAATGGATGAAAGGGAAATATATAGTAGGCATGTTATTTTGCAATAAATGTGTTTTGTTATGCCCTCTCACATAACTTTAAAGTAAGAATACATAATCTAGGGGAAAAGTAACAAATTGCTCCTAATGAAGAGTTATCAAAGTAAGAGGAATAAACATAAGATGTCCCTTCCCTTTCTCCAACAGCTAATCTGTATTAGTGGTAATAACTGGAACTGTGGAATAAAAACGATGCTTATAAAAGCCTTTTAATGACGGCATGTTGAAAGAAGTTACAGGCATGCTGACTGACAGAATTAAATTATAAATACTGAATAGGTTGGAGAAATTAACAAGAAAAAATTTCATAAAAAATACAAACTACTGTCTGTAAAAATGACATCAAATGCACAACTACAAAAAGGAGGTTAGGCAGTAGTGTTACAGAAAACTACAGAATATCAGCAAATAGGAACCAAAGGATGTTGTTATAAATAATTACACTGAGGAGTATCATGAAAGGCACAAAAGGCAATTATGTTGTTCTTGGTGTTTGCCAGGCATCAAGTGTAATTCTCTGCCCAGTGTGGTGTCAGGACAGAGAGCAAAATTATATTTCTCCTGGAATCAGTAAGACCTGAAGGAAGCTTAGAAAATGTGATTTGTGGAGGAGCAGCGTTTGTTTTCTATCTGACTCTTCCCCAGCCTCTTCACCCAGTAGGTGTCTCAACGTGCAGCAGTTCACTAAAGGGGGTGATTAACAGGAAGATGCATGATAAAAGATAGGAAAAGAAATGATAGGTTTAATTTGAAGTAAAGGAGATATATTTTAAATATTAGTAGAATAAAGAAAAAATCCAAGTGTGAGTAATAAAGCACTGAAACAGACCAGGTGTTTCAGTCATCTTTGCTGGATCAATAACATCCACCAGGCATTCAGCTGGCCTGCATTCTCCTTTAGGGGAGCAGAAGATATTAAATCATCTTTTGAGTTAGTTTTAAACTTACAATAATTTAGCTTCCGAGTGGGTATTTTCCTTCCTTTCCTTCCTTTCCTTCCTTTCCTTCCTTTCCTTCCTTTCCTTCCTTTCCTTCCTTTCCTTCCTTTCCTTCCTTTCCTTCCTTTCCTTCCTTTCCTTCCTTTCCTTCCTTTCCTTCCTTTCCTTCCTTTCCTTCCTTCCTTCCTTCCTTCCTTCCTTCCTTCCTAACAAACTCACTTTTGACAGAATTTTGATAAGCACCAATATATTTTCCTTTTTATATATATATTTTTATTTTTCCTGGGAATCAGTAATGCAACTACTGATTTCACAAGAGTTATGATAAATCAGAACAAGGAACCGTACGCTTTTCAAGGGGAGTTACCTGACTACTCTGCTTAATTTTTTATTACATTGATGTGAATTGTAAGCTGGAAAATGCAAATGGACTGCAGTATGATCAGCTCTGTGCACTGTTATAGGAAATATGAAAAGTGCTGAAAGAAGTGGTGCAGAAATACAACCCTAAATTCAAATGTAATGGAGGCTTTCATCATTCAAATGCAGAACAGCAGCTCTTAGAAGACTGAGAATAAACAGAGCAGCTCAAATCATTCCTTGATTAAAATGCAAATACTTGAAGAGGATTTGGCATACTGGAGTGATAGCACAGGTTGTGAAGATTCACCTCTGCTTGAACAGAGTAAAAATGTGAATTCCATGCAGGTAAAATAGTATGGCTTCTTTCTTGCTTCCTGTGTTTTTGTCCTTCAGCTGTTGCAAACATTTTAATCCTTCATGATCTACCTTAAACCATAAAGTCAAAATCAGTTCAATTCTGGTATTTAATTCTTCTGACTTAGTTCCTAAGCGACATGTGGCCACTTGCTGGAGGAAGAATCAGCGTGTGCTACTTTTATTCTTGCTCTCTTCCTACGCATCACTACTTATTACTGCCAGGAATGGAGCAGTGGAGTAGATGGATGCCTGGCCTAATCTCTTCAGCAGTTTTTATGTTGGCCAGACCATGGCTGCATGCCTCAGTAGAAACTTAAATGATTTACTTTCCTGATTTTTCTTTTTTTTTTTTTTTTTCTGAGAGTTATTCTAACATTAGTTGTTTTAATAGTCACTGCAGTGACTTACTCAAACTCCTCTGAAGAGCTAAATGCCCACTCAACAATTGTTTAAAAAATTATCTGAGATATCACTATTTCCATAGCTACAAATGGTCTGTCAAGGCGGTTTCTGTATTTTTTGAATCATCAGAGTGCTGGAGACTCATGTTGTGATCATGATTGAGAACATGAGTGCAGCACAGAGATGTGCATTGTTGCAGCACAGTGGGAAAAGGTGTGGAGATGGCATTGCAGCGGCTGCAGTGACCTACTGCAAGTCAGCTGGGCTGTGGAGAGTGTAGTGTTTGCTGGCACAGCTGTGCTGCCAGTGCCTGAACTGGAGTGACTGCATTGCAAGTACTTGCTGGCTTCCTTAGAGACTCACATGATTTCAGATAAGCTTTGAGATAGGACTACGTACACCATCAATTTTAGTGTTAAACCTGATTAGTTGACAGTGTTATATGTGCTCAGTTTTTGTTCTCTGTGGTCAGTGTTTAAGACACACATCAAGATAGAATAATTTTCCAGTGCTAGAAAGTTTGCACAGCACCCGCTGTACAGACATCCATTTAAATGAACTAAAACAATAACAGTAGTGTGATGACATCACTATATATGAAGTCTTCATTCTGTTTTGTGGTTAATTTTACCTGGATTTTTAGTCTTTTTTTTTTTTTTCTTTAAGCATAGCTTACATGATGTGTTTGAGATGCGAATGAAGTAGTAATTAATTGATTACTCAAGTTATCTATCTCTTCTAAGTACACAGAATTTTCAGATCCTACACATTTTTTAAATAGGCAGTTAAAATATACTCAGTAAAAGCAAATGGTCAACCACAGAATAACAGAATCATAGAATGGCTTGGGTTGGAAGGGACCTCAAGGATCATGAAGCTTCAACCTCCCTGCTGCAGGCAGGAGGTGTATCTAATACTAGACAAGGCTGCACAGGGCCCCATCCAATCTGGCCTTGAACACCTTGAGGGATGGGGCATCCACAACCCCCCTGGGCATTGAGTTATGTATCTCCAAAGGAACAAACTAAAAGCTCAAACTAAAGTAAATGCTTACTTGAATCATGCATTAAGTTGTGCTTTATGAGCTGCTTGTCTTTAAAGTATAATACTATAAGCTTTTGAAGGAATAAGAATTCCTTTCTTAATGTATTGATATGCAAAATATTCTACTTTTTTAACAAATCATTTGTTAAACTGATTTGTTAAAACTGATAAACAACTACTAGATTTTTCAGTTATAAGACTCCATTTTGTTATTTATTTATTTTATATTTTTGTTATTTATCCAACTCAAGCTTCCAAGCTTGAGTTGAATTTCTTAAAAAGGCTTCTCTCAAACTTATGCTGCAGCTTTTGTAGTTTTGAAGGTCAGAAGCACTTGCACTACACAACACGACTATTCAAACAGAAATTACTGAGCTGAAGGGAGAAAGGCACTTGCTTCCTGCCTGAGATTTCAAAGTTTTTCTAGCATGAAGTTGACAGAACAGTGTCATGTCCTGGTGCACGGGCAACTGTACAAACATATTGCATTTGGAGTACATGCTGATCAACATTTTCAGTAGCTGTTTTGTAGGAAAAGCTGACATTTCAGACTGCAGTTTGGGCAGAAATTCAGATTTCAAAATGTCGTTTCTTGGAATGGGTCACTTGCTCACTAAAAGCAGTATGTTCCTTTTGGTGTTTGTGGCAGAACAAAACAATCCGTGACCAAACCAACTTTCCCTCGGGCCCTGTCGCTGTCACACAGAGCAGAGCTCAGCGCTGCCCCTCCGCTCCCTGTGAGGAGCTGCAGCCACCATCAGGCCTCCCCTCAGCTCCTCTGCTCTGCGCTGAGCACACAGAGAGGGGCTTCAGCCACTCCTCATATGTCTTGTCCTCAGACCCTTCACCATTCTTGCAGGCCTCCTTCGCATGCTCTCTAACAGCTTTGTGTCCTTACATTGTGGCACGCAAACCTACCTGCACACAGTGCTGGAGGTGGGGCCACACAGCACAGAGCAGAGGGGACAACCCTTCCCCTTGTCCGGTGGCAGTGCTGGCCCTACTGCTCCCCAGGGTACCGTTGGCCCTTTTGGCTGCCAGGACACACTGCTGGCTCAGATCCAACTTGCCATCAGCCAGAACCCGTAGATCCCTACCTCTGTGGGGCTGCTCTCCAGCCTCTCATTCCCCAGTCTGTATATAGATCCAGGGCTATCCTGCTCAGATGCAGAATCTGGCACTCGCGCTTATTAAATCTGCTGTGGTTGATGATTGCCCAGGCCCCCAATTTGTGAAGATCTCTTTGCAAAGCAGAGAGCTGCCCATTTTCTATACAAGAGCTAATTCCAGCCATATGCAACAGTGATCTATCTCTGGCTAAAGCCAGAGCCCATCAGCCAAGCTTCTTGCACCTCTGTGAAAACATACTAAGAAAAGGTAAAAAATGCTGTATGGCAGCTGTAAGAGAGAGAAAATAGAGAATGTGACACCAAGGTCAGTGCAGAAGGAGGGCAGGAGGTGCTCAAGGCGCAGAGCGTAAGTTCTCTGCAGCCCAGGCGAGGCCCATGGAGAGTTCAATTTAGATTTTATCTTGATCTAGTTGTTCAAAATTTATTAGATGTCTTCCTTCTACTCATCAGAATTTGCCACAGATGGCTCATGAGCAGCGTGAGGTCCCTTTACTGAAATTCTCAACGTTTATTTGCTTCACACAGGTACAAGGGCAACCTTCTAAGCCAGAGAACCAGGCAGCCTTAGTAAAGCTATTAGCATGAAGTCTCATAAATGTAAGTGCTTTCTGAGACAGCTGTTCTATTTGTCAGGTCTTCTGGAAAAGGTAATGTGTGATAAACATAATGATTAGTGAACTAATAATTGGGTAAACATAGAAGTCTAATAAGACAGTCTGTTCGTATGTTTCTAACTCTTCATTTACTCCTGATAAATCACAGAATAATGTCTTAAAATGCATAGAATGCATTTTTGTTTTTAATGTTATTCGAGCAATCATAATGCAGCTGTAGGATTGTAAATTATGAGGTTTTTTTTGTCCAAAAACTCCTACAACATGCATGTTTGGAGGCTACAAGTTTTATGGTGTATAAATATTTAAATAAAAATAAGAACTGTTTTAAAAAGTAGTTGTTTGAAATCATCTGCTGTGTGAAAATTTCATTGTGTACTATGCATAAAACACTCTCCATCTCAGTCTTTTATAATTTAGAAATGCTGTGGTAGCAGCTGCTAAAAGCAGGCACACTCCTATCCATTACTTGAATGGAAGACTTTAATTGTATGAAAGTTAAATAAAACATGTAGTTCTTTTCCATGACCAGAGCACTTATCTTCTAAGCTATTTTTTCCTCCAGTGTGGTGAAAATATCCATTTTAAGACTGCAGGGATGCGTTCCTGATATTGGTTGTAAACAGTTGTACCACTAGAAAATGATGAGTTAAACACTGTCAAGAATGTCACATGGATACATTTACATTTTACTGATTTTATTCTTTTGTTGTCTGGAAAAGAACAACAACAACAACATCAACAACAAAAAACCAACCACCAAACCACATTATTTTTAAGGTGGAGCAAACACCACAAGACCCTCAAAACCACAAGACAGCTGATCTGCTCAGAAGACTCGGTGCCCTTAAGAACCTAAGGAGTGGCCAAGCCCCTCTTCCCTCTGTTTTTCCTCCATAGCACAATCCTGCCTTCCCTGGCACGGGCTCTGCTGCTCCTTTGACTCCATTCTCTGAGGATGTTCCTCACTAAATTGGTAGCAACAACAGCTGGGTAACTTTCTGCTTGTTTTCTAACTGAACTGGCTTGCTTAGAGGTCAGGAATCCAAACAAAGGAGAGGGCAAAGCATCACTGAGGAAGAGAGAAAAAAGTCACGAACAGCAACTTTCATCTTTCAGCAGCTGCCAGTTATTGTACTAACATTACCTTTAAACCAAACATGAACTCTTTCCCCAGGAATGAAGATATATTTATTTTTAAATAACTTTCTATACTGTAACTATCTATACCTGTACTAGAAGCTACTGTTAGGCAGCAAGAAACGATAGTGATTCTTGTCTGTCACAGTCCTGGTTCAAAGTAAGGAACATTTACTCTATCTAAAAGGAATTCTGGCTGAAACAAAAAAGCCGTTGGCCAAAATACTGTCCAACATACTACAGAAGAGCATAGGAAGGAACTCAGTCTTTTGGACTAGAGGGCTTCCCTGAACTTGAAATACAGGAACCAAGAGTGGTCTTCGTGTGGTAAGAGAGGTAGAGCCAAGAGAGATGTGATTGTGCCCTGAGGACTCTAAGCAGCAGAGCTCACTTTGGAAAAAGTGCTTTTCAAAAAGAAAAAAGTGGATCTTTGCATAGAGAAGTACCTACAAACAGTGCTTTCTTTCTGTAGAGTTAAAAAAAATACAGTTGGGCTGTGTTTGCAAGTCACGTAAAGCATGTTGAAGAAACACTTCATTCAAGATGACAGATTTCCTCTTATCAGAAGTAACCACATAAGACTACAACTGTGAACAAAAGCTTTGAGCAAAACATAATGCAAATTAGAGAAAGTCAAATTTGTGACTCTCACTGTGACATTGAGCTTTCCAAAGGGTGAGGAATTCTTTTCTAAAGTAAATGAAAGTGTTGGGTTTTTTTTGCTGTGAAGATATAAGATTGCCTTCTAAGGTGTTTTTCCAAACCCTGTTTCAAATGCAGAATGCAGCTTTTCACTTTCCAAGCTATTCTCTTGTCAAGGACAAACTGAACCAAATTACTTGATCTAAAAATGCCCTTTCAGTTTCTGACCAGAATACTTCTGTTCATTGTCTATTGGAACATTAAAGGTGTTTTTTAAAATTGCTTCATCATCTAGAAAATTTCTAAATCTTATCTATTGACAGCTAGATGATCAAAAAGCATTTAGGTTACTTGAGCTATCTTTCTGATAAAATTTGCAAGTTTGGCAAATAACAAGTGGACAGGTTTCATGGAATCACTGACATCTTTCTGTGTTTTCTAAGGTCCATTAAGACTATTTGCAACAAAGTACTGATAGGTGACTGATAGATTTAAGGGAGAAATAACAGCTTGCAGAGCACTTCATATTGTTAACTGAAGTGCAAGCCAACTACATTTTTTTCATTAGTGTTATTGAACAGTTAGTAATTTGTGCAATTTCTGTGCATTTGCAGATGTTGGGGCTGTGTGAAATGGGATATCAATAAATGCCAAAGTCTACTGATGGCTGGTGTGTGGAGTTTACGCTTCCTGTCCCAGAGAAGAAAACGTGACAGAAAACCTCTGTCCCAGAGGACAAGATTGCTACCACAGCACTGTGGACAAGAGCTGTGAATACCTCGAGTCATTCCTTGCAGAGCCGCAGCCAGGGACCCTTGTGGGGTCATTCTTTATAGTGATGCAAATGTGAGCAGAAGATCGAAGTCACCAATGAAATCATAGCAAGGATATTTCACCTTTCTTCTAAATAGGCGTCTTGGCCCATTTACAAATCCATTTTATGTAATCGTGATTTATAATTGGTTCATGTGGTCTGTTACAGATCTCAAAGGACGCTCAATAAATCAGAATATGGATTTACATGCACCAGTGCTACCAGAATACTATGGTTGTCCAGCCTCTAGAACAGCTGCTTTTTATTCCAGTAGAAACACAAACATCTGTGGTTTCTCAGAAATTCTCTTTGTACTTGGGTATTCTGGTTACTAGTGTTGTATGTGAGCCATCAGGATGCTTCTGGATTATTTCCCATTCTTTTCATTCACCAATACTCCAGACAGTATTTATAAGGTACAACTAAAAATTCACATGAATCTCAAGCTTGTGTTTTAGTATTTAAAATTAAGAATTACAGAATATAGTTATTTGCATATCTCTATTGATACTGATGCACACTGTTATGGTGTATTATTCTGATATTAAAGACAAATGATAAATCTGAGCACTTAATATAGAGCAGATCTGTTCAAGAGCTTCTATGAACAAGGGAAAGAATGCTATAGTGAGTATAATGTGTTCCAAAATCAAATTAGCTCCCAGAGGAGTTGTAGTTTTCTGCCAGCTCAGTAAACGTTGTACCACCTTCCCAACATATGCGTTAATTGGAATAATGTAAGCACTGCTTATGTCCTTCCCTTATAAGCTACGTGAAGGGAGCTTATAAACAGAAGGGAGATTGCCCAAAAATTATGCTGGGAGTTATTGAAAAACACCTGAAGGATAATGCAATCGTTGGTCACAGACAACATTTGTTCATGAGGGGAAAGCCCTGCTTAACTAACTTAATTTGCTTTTATGATGACGTCACTATCTAAATGATCAAGGGAAACCAGTTGATGCTTTTGAATTTCAGTAAAGCCTTTGACAGTGTTTCTCACAGTATTCTGGACAAAATGTCCAGCATGCAGTTACAGAAACATAAGGTGGTAGGTGAGCAATTGGCCATCAGGTCATGCCCAAAGGGTTACAGTAAATGGGGTTGCATCAGGCTGGTCACCAGTCACTAATGGGGTGCCCCAGGCTCCATTTTAAGGCCAGCTCTCCTTAATGTTTTCATAAATAACTTGGATGTAGGACTAGAAGTTGATTTGCACGAGTTTGCTGACTATACTAAATTAGAAGGAGGTGTTGACTCTTTTGAGGGTAGGGAGGCCTTGCAGAGAGATCTAGACAAATTAGAGGGCTGAGCAATCACCAACTGCATGAGGATTAACAGGAGCAAGCGCCAGATTCTACCCCTGGGAAAGGTGGCTATATGTAAAGAATGGGGGATGAGAAGCTAGAGAGCAGCTGAAGGGGATTTGGGGGTCTTGGTCAACAGCAAGTTGTACATGAGTCAACACAGTGCCCAGGCAGCCAGGAAGGCCAACTGTATGCTGGGTTGCATCAAGTATGGCACTGCCATCCAGTCAAGGGAAATGATTGTCCCGTTCCACAGTGTGCAGGTATGGCCTCACCTTGAGTGCTGCGCGCAGTCTGGGGCACCACAATATAAAAAGGACATAGAACTATTTGAGAGTGCTCAAAGGAGGGCAACAAAGATGGCACATGGTCTAGAGATGCACTCTATGAGGAGTGGCTGAGGTCCTTTGGTCTGTACAGCCCAGAGCAGAGGAGATTGAGGGGAGGCCTCATGGAGGACTGCTGCTCACAAGGGGAGCAGAGGGGCAGCGCTGAGCTCTGCTCTCTGGTGACAGCAACAGGGTCAGACCTAAGGAAGTGGCATGGAGCTGCACTGGGGGAGGGTTAGGTGGAGGCTAGGGAAAAGTTCTGTACCAGAGGGTGGTGGGCATGAAACAGGGAAGCGGTCAAAGCACAGAGCCTGTCAAAGTTCAAGAAGCATCTGGACAACGCGTTCAGTCATATGGGCTGATTTTGGGTGGTCCTGTGTGGAGTCAGGTGTTGAACTCCACGATCCCTATGGGTCCTTCCCAACTTGAGATATTCTCTGACTGTATAATTTTTACACAGACAGATAGCGATAGAACGAAGGGGGATGACTTTAAGCTAAAAGAGGGGAGAGTTAGGTTAGATGTTGGGCATAAATCCTTTCCCCAGAGGGCGGTGAGGTGCTGGCACAGCTGCCCAGAGAAGCTGTGGTGCCCCATCCCTGGAGGCGCTCGAGGCCAGGTTGGATGGGGCCCTGGGCAGCCTGAGCTGGTGGGGGGCAGCCCTGCTCACGGCAGGGGTTGGGTTGGGTGGGCTTTGAGGTCCCTTCCAACCCAAACCATTCTGTGATTCCATGATTTTCATTTCACACATTGCAATGTTTTCAAAGTGATAAAAATTAGATCATTTTTAAAATGAGTTAAAGCTGTGAAAAGGACCTGGTCCTCAGTGTTTCCACATGGCCTTCCTCTGCACACTGCAGAAATTTCAAAGCCCCATTCTAATATGTTAGGCAATACACGAGTGCTAAATTGGTTTCCTTATCTCCCTCCTCAGATGCCAGCTATGTGAACTCTCCAGAGGCTTGAGGATGCCCACAAGGGTAAATGAATCATTTGCTTCTTCTGGATGAATCCAGATGCTCTTTTGCTTGGTTTCTTTTGAATTTTGAGATGTTTTGTAAGACTGGCAGCTATCTGATAAATCTAAAGACACTTGATCACTGAAATGATGGTCATAAAACTTAAGAACCATTGCATATTGCTGTAGGGAGGGCAGCTAGGATAAATGCATACCATTATGCTCCTCCATTGCTGTTTTACCCTTTGATCTCTTCCCTCAACCACTGCACAGAATGGCTATCCCTACTGTTTCCTAATGGCCAAAAAGACAGATGACCACAAACACAATTCTAAGAAACCAGAGGTGCCCGCTCCGTGCAGCGAAAACACTGCTGAACGTGAGATAGTTACGTGAATGGGGAAGGTACACCCTTCCCAAGCTCTGTGGGAAGCGCGGGGCCAAGTCCCTATGGGCCCGGGTGCAGTGAGGCAGCACAACGGCTCCGGCAACGGGGCGGCCGCGCTTCCTGCCGCTGAGGGGCGCTGCGGGGAGGCTGGGGCTCTGCCGGCGGCAGCTGGGGAGGTGCGGGCGGAGCGCGGCGCGCAGCTGCCGGGCGAGCCCAGGCGGGGAGGGGGTGAGGCGGGCGGGCTGCGGCAGGGCTGCACCTGCCAGAGCACGGCTGTGCCCTGCGTATGTGCGTGCGTCCGGGGCTGCATCCCGCCGGGGCTGGAGTAGTACTTTGCTTCCCCGCCCCGTAGAGCTGCGGAGTTGACATCAGCAGTCTTTCGCCGTCTCGACTGCAGCGGGGATGCTGATAAATACACGCGCTTCTCCCCTAGCGAGGTACCTGGTGAGTCCTTCTCTTTTTATCGGCAACCTTTTAGAAACGATTGTTCTTATTATGTTTATTCTGCTTTCCTGGAGAGAGCGGAGGAAGAGAAAACCTGCGGCAGGGGTCCCGGCGGAGAGCTGCGCGGGTTAGACTGCGCTGTTCCGGTCGTAGGCGCCTTTCCATGCCCGGGAGCGTGGGCTGCGCTCGCCCCGCTCCTCTGCACGGACAGACCGAGCGCTGCTGCCGTCGGGAACCTGACCGGAGCTGTGCTTTCTTTCTTTCTTAACGCTTTTTAGCCTACGTTACTATGAAAACTGAAGGTAGTAGACTTCGCCTGACAGCGATGCTGCGGGCAGCTCTCGTTCGGCAGAAGTGGCGATAAGAATGGGGCAGTTAATTGTCCTCTCCGTGGGTGAGTGGCTCCATGGAGCTCAGGTGGAGAGCAGCTCTCTGTCGTGTGCTGCCCGAAGTTTTCTTCTAGCTTTTTGCTTTGCCTGGTGCCACTGAGAGTCATGGATTAGCAATCAGTAGGTTGTGCTGATGTTAGGCTTGATGATCTTGAAGGTCTTTTCCAGCTTAAATGATTCTATGAAAACAACCTATTTTACTATTAACTGAAATTATCTATAATTCACATGTAGTCATCTGGGTTACTCGGTAGGTATTGAGTGCCTCTGCCCAAATTCGTATTTCAACATATTGAGTTCAGCGGGCATGGTGGTGATGGGCTGATGGCTGGATTAGATGATCTTAGTAGTCTTTCCAACATTAACGATTCAGTGATTCTATAAGGAGAAGTCGTACCACAAGGAAGAGTGAGTTAGAAGATTCTGTTCCCCAGAGCCATGACTTTGGGAGCTTGGTGGGCTGTGAGCCAGAGGTGAGCTCCTCCTGAGTGTGAGATAATAGAAGAGCAAGGAGTGCGAGAATTACTTGTGAAGTCTACAGGTGGTATTGCTTTGCTGTATGTGCTTCAGTGAGAGGTTTGTGTGCAAGATGCAGCCCAATCCAGTATATGAAACATCTAAAAAGCCCTTGCTTTACAGCCTCTCAGAGTATGTGGCCTTGAGTAGATCAAAAAGGACAAAGTGGTTGGATCAGTGTTTAGGAATGTAAAGATGAGAAATAATGGGCTTTTAAGTCAGGCTAGGAAAGGTTTAACAACATCCAGGGTTGGAAACTTAAAGTTTGACATCTTGATACTGGAAAGGCAGTTTTTTTTCCAATAGCAACATTTATTAGACTGTTTCCCCCCTTTCCCCCCTCCCTCCCCCCCCATCGTTTGAAAACAGAACTTTTTAGAAAAGCATCAGTAGTTTAAAGATTTATTTTTGACAGTAGGTAGTATGGGGAAATCTTATGGGCTATGCACAGGTGGGAAGACTGGGACAGGTGATCATAATGAAGCCTTATTCATCAAGCATGTGATCAGGAGAGGTGTGTTGTCTCAAAGCACATGCTCCATACTGTCTTTCCTTCCCCTTGTTCCTCCAACTTTCTTCATGTAAAAGGGCTCAGATGACACTAATGGCTAATTTAGCTTTTGGCTCTATGCTTTTCTTTGCATTTCTGAACCAAGTTATCTCCAAATGCAACTAGATCCAGGGGTCCACGTCTAAGTGATTCTAGTGGATTTCTGGAGGGTGAGTTGCAATGACAGCTGCTCAGAGATCTGAGTAAGTTTTGAGGAATATGCTTTGTAAGTGTTGGAGGTACAGCTATGCTTTCCAGGTAGTATCAGTGTATTGTAACATGTTTTGGAGTTCAACATGTTAATATTCCTAAGCTGCCTTCGGAACTACCTCTGCTCTGAAGAGCTACTTATCAGTGCGTTCTGATTTCATGGTAGTTGAAATCTTAAAGTCTTTCAGGTTGGAGGAATCATAATTCAATTAAAATTCTATGTGAAAAGCCCTTTTTGTGTTGGTGCTGTGTTTTTACAGTGGAAAGATGGTGGGTATGAAGGATCTTATTAAACCCTTTGCAGTGTGAAGTTGCAGTCATCTACTCGTTTGAGTATCTACAAAACACGTTGTTATTACACACACAGTGCTGTTTGCTCCAAACCTCCCTATCAAGGGAAATGTGCATTTCAAATCTGATGATTAACTCTGTTAGTAAGACATTCAGCTTTTTAGAGCGGGGAAAAAGGGAATCTGCTAGTTGAGTGAAAGCTGAAGTCATCTGTGGTGTAGGATTGTGCACACTGTTTTCTCAGTTCTTTATTGCTACTTCCTTGTCTACACTTACTCTGCCTTCTTATCAAACTTTCTTGATAGCGGGGATTTTCATCCCTGTGTGTTGTCCCAGAGCTTGCAAACACAAGAAGCATAAAGAAGCAGAATAAATAAGAATGGCTGGAAGAGTAAACCTTAAAGAACAGCATAGCTGAGTCCAAGGCAGGTAATAAAAGGTGTATTCACGGTAGCTGGTACACACTTTTTTTTTTTTAATCTTTAGAGCATTTTTCCCATCCATTTATGTAAAAGAACCACAACCAGATACATGCAAATATATACAACGTATGCCAATGAACGTGTGCGTATACGTAAAATGTATACCAATGAAGCCTTCTGTTCAGAGCAGCCTTTGGACTTTGCAATAGGAAAAAGCTGTTTAAGCCTTTATTTTAGGTTGTCCTGGATGTGACCAAGTGGCTCAGTTCTGAGTGGGGTTGCTGTGGGTTTTTTTTTGTTCTCCCCGTGCGCTGAGGCGTAGCTTCAGAGCAGAACTAATTGCACAGGAGCTGATTTAGCTTGCTGAATCAGCCTGTGCTGGAGTTTCTTCATAGTTCATTTACTCTAATCTGCGCCTTTTTATTTTCACTGTAACTCTTCCCTGGGAAGGCTTTTTGTATCACTTAGGAATGTAAACATCTCAGAGATGAAACAAGATTCCACTGTCATTTTTATTATATTCCACAGAAGTGTGTTAACAGGAATCTCCTTAAATAAGCATTTTCTTTATTAAAGAAACTGCCTCTTCACTTAAATGCCTGTCTGAAATATTTAAATTTTCAAGGGCATCTCTTGTTGTTCTAGTTTCAGTTGCTCCGAGTCTTACTTCCAGATAAATTATAGTTTCGTGTGTGTGTGAGAAATTTCTCTTCACTGCATCTTTTTATTATAAGGAAGACTTTTCGGAGTGTTTGAATTATGCACTGGTTTAAATTGTGATCCTAATACTGCTCAACTTAGTGTCTCTCCACTGGAATGGATACCTTTCATCTGTACAGCCCCACAAACAGTAGAAGTAGCAATGTATCTGCAGCAGACAGGAAAGCAATCCAAGGTATGAATGTCTCTCTTTTTTTAATATAATGTGGAGATGGAAATAATATAGGAATTGTATGTAGGTTGCTCCAAAAGTAATGCCTTCTACTTATTTCCATGGAAACCACACCAGCTACAAAGAATTCAACTATTTGATAGTGGATATTTTCAGCTTTGAAAACCTATTTTTCAGCATAGCAGGAAGATTCAGCCTTTACTGCCATACCACCAACATCCACCTCTGACACTGCGGGCCAACATAATGAAATAGGAGACATTACTTTCAGTTCAGCCTTTGTGCGTAGCACCAATGTATTTCCAGGGCTTGAACAGCTTGAGGGGAATCATTTTTTTGTTCAGCATGTTGCTGTTCTTCTAGAATGTTATCTGAATACCAGGGAATCAAACGTCCATGACCATGGGAACATTGTTTCCAAGGATTCTCTTAGTTGACAGACTTCTGGGAGAAAGCGCTGTTTGAGAGCAAGCCATTTGTCAGTGACGTTTTTCATTTGCAGTTACAACACGGCAGAGTTGATAGCTTTTTGGGCAACTGAAGACCAGTTTAATCTGAACTTTTTTCCTCATTTCAAGGGGTATTTCAGAACCGCAGAAGAAGTAAATCAGATTTAAGAAGGGCATACTTCATATATCACTTCTGAACTCAGGTTCATTTTCCTGAGTCTTTGCAGGAGGTAGCTAGGACCTAATGGGCTGAGAGGAGAGAAAAATGGAGGAAATGATTTCCTGTTCTCAGAATATTAAGCCTACTTAAGGTAATAAATATGGGAATGATGCCATGGGTAACAGATGTTTACACATGACACATGCTCACATATATGACTTCAGAAGGATAAGAGAAGCATAACTCATGCGTACTCTCAAATAAATATTTGGTGTAGGAGTTACCTTCTACTCACTGTAGACAATAGTGCAGAAATAGTACCATTGTGGAGTCTGTTGACAGATGCAGAGGAGAATGAGACTTATACTGAGAAGTTGGAAATCTCATCTTGGGAAAAAAGAATGAAACCATAGCTGAGGTTACAGTAAAGCTGCTTTTAACACTGGTTTTGAAACCCTCCAAAACCAGAAACCCACCAGAAAAAAGGTGAAAAAATAGGATGTGGTTAGGTGGAAAAAAAGACTAGCATGCTGGAAAACAATGACTTATCAGGTATAGTTGAAAACTAACAAGTGAGAAGGATATCCCTTCTTGGTATTTTTCTCTTTCTGCTCAGAGGTGTGTGTCCTTCTGTGAAATGCATTTGGTAGCAGAGAAGGGTGAAGTATGAGTAACTTGTGCAAACATAGGTGTCATCTGGCTGATGCAGCCATAACAAGTGTGCTGGAAGGTGAGGGTGGGACAAGCTGAGAATGCAGCGGTGGTGCTTGCATGCTCATAATCTTGTACTTTCTTTAGCAAACACTTGTCTAGTTTCAGCTGTTCTAAGTGAAAAACCTGAGTGGATGCCATTTAGATCAACTTAACTGCATATTCTGCAAATACCTGGATGTTGGCCTTGCACCTAAGAAAAAACATGTATCTGAACTTCCTTTTTATCTGAATTTCTTAAGACAGGAGTTGTTTTGCTTATTCTTGGATAATCTTTTAGGGCATTGTTCACGCAGTAACATCCATGGCAAGCTACAAGTCCTTCCTGTTCAAATCTCTTAATGTTCGAGACACTGATTTGCCAGGAATTGGTGGTTTACCCCGAAATCGCTTTGGTTCATGACCTCACTGATGTTTAACTTCTATTATGGAAGAGAGCAAAAACATTTTGAAATGATTTGTGGGAAATGAGTTTTGAGAGTTCACCTTCTCAATTAGGAATTTAAATTACTGGTGCAATGGTTCTTATACAAAAAATACCTTGAAATGAAACCTCTCATTTCTGATTAGTTTTGAGCAAGTGTATTTAATATTTGCCATACCCTGTTTCCTGCTATGAAGAGTTTGTGTTTGAAGCAAAAGCAGTTCAGCTTTAGGCTTGGTGGAGTACCTGAACCACTGATGCATGTATAAGTCTTCTCAGTAACTCAGTGAAAATAATTCTGATGATTGCTACAGATGTCTCTGATATTGTCATGTTTTCAGACATGGTGGAGCTGAGTTTTGAGAAAACGATGAGGAATAAATGTTCTAAATGAATTTGTGTTCGTTGCCCACATCCTTCAGTTTCAAGCAAGGAAGCTTAGGTGGGATTGTGCTACTGCTTTCAGTGGTGTTCGTGTGGCTGTGTACTTTTTGTGTGTGAGGAAAGCAAACTCCGTTGTGATCTGCCTGCCTGAATTAATTAGTAACCAGTAGTAAAACTGGTAAATCAGTCACAAAATAGTATGTACAGCACTTTGCAGAACAGGCTTAAGTCTTAGGGATATTTAAAAATACTGTCTGCTGGGTGGCCTTATGCTTAGGGGCAAAACATCCAGTTTCAAAGAGAGTGGTGTAGAACTGTTTCCAGCTTGCCACCTTCCCAAGATTGTTCTTTCCCTCATCAAATTAGGATTGTAGGACTAGCAACATGCAGGATCACCCAAAAATCAGACTGCGTTTCTGAGAGCATTGTCCAGATTCTACTTGAACTCTGGCACTCGGGGCCATGCCCACTGCCCTGGGCAACCTGTTCCATGCTCACCTCCTTCTGGTGCACAACCTTTCCCTGAATCCCACTTGACCCTCCCGTGATGCTACTCCATGCTGTTGGAGCTGCAGCTGCTGTGAGGCCTCTCCTCAACTTCTCTGCTCTGGGCTGAGCGCACAGAGGGGCCTCAGCTGCTCTTCATGTCTTGCCCTCCAGACCCTTCACCATCTTCGTAGCCCTTCTTTGGATGCTCTCTCTATGCCCTTGTGTCGTGGTGGAATAGTGTCAATTTTATGTGCAGTACATTGCATTTTTCCTTGATTGTCCTGTGTTCCAACACTTGAAATAAGGATCCTAGTTTGGTGTTCTTGTCCTTTGATTTGGTACAGCTCATCTGGTTTTGCTTGTAAGTAGTCTGCTGCTCATGTATAAATTTGAGCTTGTTTTCAACTGTCTTTTTTTTTTTTTTTTTTTAATGCTTTTGAAACTGACCCTTCTTGGCCCTCCTGTTCTTGTTAATACTGAGGGAATGAGACCAGACTGAAAGTTTTTCTTCCATTGTAGCATATGTGGAAGGGAGGAGTGGAGGGAGGAAAGGAGGAACAGAACAGTGTTTCATCACACTCAGGTAACCATGGATGTGGCCTTTTTTTTTTTTAAAACAGGAATCCATATGAAACAATAGGGATCAGTAAATTAAGGACAGCTGCTTGTCTTGTCACTGTTACTGGTTTTCAGTCGGAGATGCTTTTTACTTAAATATGTGCAAGTTAAACTTGATGAAAATTGACAGTGTTTTTGACTTTAGAGGGCTTCTGACTCTCCTTACTTCTCATTACAGCAGATGAGGAGGCTGTGATAGCTGGCAGAGAGTGTGCTTGCAGTAGGCACAAGTGGGATACTTGTGGCTTTCACCTGGGAGAGAGGAGAGCGCAAACATGAAATGGGTGAAGACAATGAAATACCCTCAAAAGCTCAACATTGGAGTTTTACTGTAGTCTGTGTAGTATAAACGCTGAAGGTGCATTGAGGAGGAATGAATATGTATATCTTCATATACACAGAAAACATCTATAGAAAAAAGTTTTGTTAGGTAACTATGCAGATGCATCTTCAGACAGCTTATGCCTGGGGAAAGCAATGAAGTCATACTCAGTTATTAATGCATAAATTATGTGAGAAGGCTGAAAGTTTTCATTACTGCAGATCTTCTTGATCCTTGCTGTGAATGTAAGATCCCCTATTGTTTCTGCTTTTTTTTGGGCAGTTGTTTTGGGAAGGAAATCAAAAGAATTGTGAATCACAGATGATTAAATATGTAAGAAGGCATTCTACTTTCAGTTACAAGTAGATATTTGAATAGCATTTTGGGAAGAAGAGCAGTAAAAATACACATGAGGGCTTAAGTATGTTTATGTTTAGGTACTGGGGATAAATAATTCTGGCATCCTTTTATACCGTCATTAAGAGTTTTCCTTTACTGTAATGCTAATATGCATACCCAAATAGCAGTTTTTAGGGAAAAGATGGTAGCAGAAGCATTATGCAACATGGTTTCTTCTCAGTGGGCAAGGGAGGGAATAAACAGACGGTCAGTGACAATTAATAGTGTGTTTTGTGGTTTAGAAGGAGTTTGATTTGCCTCCCTGTGTGTTTGTCTGGTTTTGAAGGATCTAGTATACGTAAGTGGCTTGTGGTTGGTTTCAAAGCACACAGCACAAAGGCAGGAACACATTCTGTTGAGAGATGATCTGAAAATAGCAATAGAAAATGTATTTGAGGTTAAGGCATTAGCTCTGTGGTATGATTATTCTTTGTTTGAAAGTGAGCGTGGATGGTGCAAAGAGAAAATGGGCCTTCTGCACGACTCAAAAAGTAAGAAGTTTTTCTGTTTGTAAGAGATGGCATTCAAGCAAATGTTTCTGAACTTGCTGGCTGCCAATTTTTTATTATGAAATTTCTATACCATAAAATAAAAAAGGGGCATGATCAAATTGTTTGCAATGGCTGTTAGAACACTGGAACATTTTCTGTTATTTGAAGAATCCCACATGTTGATCCAACTCTATTTACTGCTGCTGCATCTCCCGTTCATACCTGTTTGTGTTTGAGAATGATGATTCATAAACAGCACAGTTTTGGCATCCCTGCCTGCAGGCTTTGTTGCACTATGGTAGTGTGATCTTCAGTAGCAGAGGCTGACTTCTCCAACTGGCTTATTTTGAAACCCTGTCACATAAACATAAATGTAAGATCAGCACAAGGCAGTGTTTAGGAATGGTTGAGTGGTAATGATCATGACAATGTAGTGAAATGCTGTGCTGTGAAATGCTTGTTGTTCAGGATTATTTTTCTAGAAATAGAATTTTAACTATTATTCTTTTTGGTGAACTTAGGCTGTAAAGGTGTCTGTTGATTCTGGCAGAGGAAGATTTTGCTTTAATATGCTATGGGAGCATGCTGATCAATTGCAACTCCATGGCTACGTAGGACAATTTTTTTTTCTCTAACCATTGTAATAAAGAATTTTATTGTATATTGTATGAGAAGTGTTGAGTTTTGAAGTAACTAAGAGTGGAGCTAAACCCAACCAAACAACATAATGACATTTCCTTTAGCAGAGTCATTACAGTTACACTACCTGAGGAGCTATATCCCTGCATCTAGAGCAATTTAAACTGGCTGCTCTCTTCTTACGAAGATTTCTGTATGATGCAGGGCTTGAAAGGGCAATGAATGTGGGGAGTTCTTCCAGTATCCTTCAGGAAACCACTTTAAATGGTTAATTCCCACATATGCATACCCCTGCACATCTGGAAAACTGCTGGTGGCACAATTGTTCTCTAATTCTTCTAACCAAAACTTAAATTATGTGAAATTGAGATGTGCATATTTCTGAAGGCAGATTTCGATGACAAGCTTGAAAATAAAAGTAGGCCTTAGAAGGTTTGTAGTATTTCTGGATTGGAATAAACCTATGCTGAAACCTGTGAAAATGACTTTGAGTAAGTTTTATTTGAGACCAAATTTGAACAGAATGATTGTTGCACTGATGATCAAATCCTGAAGAGAGGAATTGCCTCAGACTTGAACAAAATAGGATTATTTTTTGTATCTCTGTTTCATTCTGAGAGTCACTTTCCCCATTCTTCTATTCCAGTGTAATACTCAGGACAAAATGACTTCTCTACCTATGTCCCTACTCTAAAAGAACACAAGGTATGAGTGTCTGGAAACGTTACAGGAAAACTGTGACTTGAAAATAAATAAAAGATAGTGTTACCCAGTTACAGAAGGAGGGCAATCAGCCAAACTGAAAAGAGTGGAATAGTATTTAAGGCTTACAACCATTAGCCATAATATTTTGCTGTGAGATTTCATGATCCATGTTCATTCAGCTTTTTGTGTTCTCTTAAAGCAAAGCATAGCAGTGCTTGTGCTAGGTCAAAAAAAACCCCAACCAAACAATACAAAAACACAACCAAAACCTAAACCTTTGAGGCTGGTGCTTCTGTCCCATCGTTTGAAAGAATTTAAGAAAAGGGACAAATACAGAGTGTCTTCATTTCCACCATTGACAATTTTGTGTAGCTCTAAGTGAACTACTGCCCCTGTGTTCCCTTAGTGAAGTTTGTATCTGTGCCATCAGTTAATACACCTGATAAAAGTGAAAATTAAAGCAAACTTTCTAAATTTAGTGAAGTCTCCTGAATGGTGTTGTCTCTATATTGGTATAGCCCAGGACAAACCACAGTCTGGTCTTTGTGCTTCTTTTTCAATCTACCCAATTAATTAACTTTTAAATCGTTTATAGTTTTTATTTAGACAAGAATGTCTTCAAGTGAATTACATCTTTTGGTACATTGTGTCCTGTCTTTTTGCTGGGAGAATAGTTTCAGCTGTTCTCTGAAAATTTCACAGAGCTCTATATGAGCAGGCAAACTGATGGATGAATTTTGAAAATACTGTAGTCTTTTATGATATATGTAAATGCACATAATCTGAGTGTTATGTGTTCCCCAGCATTCTAGTGAATTTGACAGTCTGAATCCTACTTACACATTTCTGCAGCGGAATGAAAAATGAGCAGTGATGAATAATCTGTCTAGCAATGAAATGGTCATTTAATCCTGCTTTCTTATATACTTTTCCACGCTGGAGAGTGTCTTCCAGTGTCTGAAAGCATTCATTTACTTACGTTCTCTTTGTCTCTGTAGTATGTCCCGAGTAACCTTGTCAGGTAGTTTGTAACAGCAGTAAGGCTTTTCACTCAGTGCACCTAGGGACATGAATTCACTATTAAACTAATTTTACTCCACACCTGAGGACCTGGAAATACAAGTGTGCCTCTCATGATTTGCCTTTAATTGGTTGAACTTCCCTATTTGCAAACATATGGAGTGTGTATAGACAATTAAGCATTTTTCTATTTAAACAAATTGTATTTCAGTAGCCTGACTTACTCCCTTCACAAACAAGATGAGAATGTTCTATGGGTGATGTAATCACCCGCTCAGACCCTTAATGAGTAGCCACAGCCTCTCATTTTTCTTCCTGTACTCCCAGAGGGTTGCTTGTCATGTACTCTGGCCTAGTGAAACAGCTCAGGTTTTGCTCCCCTATAGACAAGGTGCCCTGGACCCAGGCTGTCTTCAGGACTCTGCTTTCTCCTGGTGCACAGGCTTGTCTGTTGTGTCATGTCACAGGAGCATGCGCCTCTGCCTTAAGCCATGTCATGGATGCTTCTTGTGAACCTCAGGTCTTTGGGAAGTGTTTGAATCTGTTCAAGTCAGCAGCTTCTGTGGATGGAAGGTGTGATGCTGAGTTGTGGTACAGCAGAGTGGGTTTTATTCTCCTCTGTTATCTCGTGTGCCATTGGTTTATGAGTTCACAGATCTGCAGTAAGTACTTGTGCTGTTGTGAAGGAGACACAACGTTAAGGAAGCCTAAGATGAGGAAATCCAACTTATGAGATTTGGCAGGTGTGCTTCACTGATAGTACAAAAAAAAAAAAAACCCACAAAAAACTAAAAATATTGCAGTTGAGGAATAAGGTCATTTGTATGAATAAGAAATGTAATTCCTTTCTTTGTGGGAGTTCGTGTTATATCTGCATTAAAACTGTATGCAGAAAATGTGATCTTATTTTGCTTTTTTTTTTTTCCCAGTGATATTGAAGGAATTTTCAGCAGGCAAACCTTGCTTTAGAAAGGTTTCACTCCTTGAAAGTGTTATAGACTTGAAGAAACATGATAGAGTGCATTTTGGAACAACTTTTTGCACTGATGCATGGGGAATTTTTAAAAGTGAGTTCCTGAAGGTATTCTATTGTACCTGTAGCTCAGCAGCATGATATTCAAATCTTACTGTAGAATTAAGAAAAGAAAAATTGCATCACCGGCATTCCACATGCATGGTGGTACTGCTAAGAGTGTGGGGTTTGATTGTTGTTTTTTTTTTCTTTGAATGATTGTGGCGAGCTAGCAGGCAATTGATTAAACATGAGTGTATTCGTGCACACAGTTCAGTTCAGTGATGTCCAGTCATTTTCCATTGATTAGTGTTTGTTACTGTCAACTTTAAGTGTATAGGTGTAGCAGTGTATCTGTTCTGGGTGTCATGGACAAAACATATCGAAATTTATCAAGTCTTGGTCATGGAATTCAATGATATAATAAATTCATTATTTTCATAGAAGAATACCTTTCAGCCTGCACCACTTCTGTCTTCCATCCGCTGTGTGCCAAAGAAAGTGTCTCAACTCTAATTTAGTTCAAGGAAAGCTTAAAGTTTTTGCTGTTTAATGTAGTGGTGTTTTCCTGCATGAG
This sequence comes from Chrysolophus pictus, assembly GCA_037305975.1. Taxonomy (NCBI): domain Eukaryota; kingdom Metazoa; phylum Chordata; class Aves; order Galliformes; family Phasianidae; genus Chrysolophus; species Chrysolophus pictus. The sequence goes on from CM074576.1 coordinate 83,026,290, forward strand.
CACCACATTTCCTTGTGGCAGGAAGCCTGACTGAGGATGTTCTGTGCAAACAGCTCTGCATCCTGTGGTCTCTCTGCGAGTGTCTGAATTCATACTGTGTTTGACCTATGGACTGGCATAACTGCAGTGCAGAGGTACTCGATCAAACAGTAGCTGCTGAACAATACTGAACTCAATTAAAAAGTTCTTCCATCTGCCATTCCGTAGGATTCTGAAATGCACAGTATTTCCTCTTTTGAGAAATTGTTCGGTATTTGTATGATTAGTTCGTAGGGGTAAGAGAGAAAGGAAGAGGGAAGGTTTCCAGTCTAAGCATTTGAGGAAAGTGACTTAGAATTTCTAAGAACTCTTCAAGGGGAAGGGGAATTGGGAAGGACTTAAAGGGGGACTTAAAAGGGGAAGGAATTGGTCTTTCTAATGGACATCTAAACTACCATTTCTGTAAAATCTTGCAGTTTTCTTAGTAACAGATTAAAGTACTAATGAGAAGGATTTCTTTGGATAATATTCTTAAGCAAGTATTTAACCCCAAAATACCACTCCAGGGAGTGAAGCTTTATAAAGACGATCAGATTAGCCTCAGTTGTTGGGTTTGGTCTGGACATTTTTGGTTACATTTGAAGCAACTGTAAAGAAAAAGGTTCAAAAATCTTTTACCAGGTAGAACTGTTGATTAATTGGAGGAGTGTATTTGATTCTCTTGATATGTTTTTGATAGCATGAGGTATATTCTTCACCAGGCTGTGCTTTTTGTTCAGTAGATTGTGAAAGCAAAGCTATGTTATTTATGTTGTTAGCTTCCGGTTGTATTTTCTGCTTTCGAACACTGATTTGAAATTGTAAAGTATGTTGTTAGTTGGATTTTACTACTTCATCTTGTATGCTACATGGCCTTAATAAATATTCATGCTAACTTTTATTTTGACTTGTTTTTGGTTTTGCATTTTAGAAAGCTTACAAGGGGGAAAAAAGCTTTTTCTGTGAAGTAGAAGAAGTATTTTATACTTGAGAGCCTGGCATCTAAAAGTGCTGGGAGTTCCTAACTGTGTTTTAAATCATATGGAATATGGGTGTTCAGTATACTTGTAAAATCAGGCTATCTGTGAACGGAGTGTCCAGCAGTTTAGATGAATTGAATTACTGAACTGTTTATCTCCCTTCCCATTTCTATCCTGCCTCCTACCCTAGTGCTATTTCCTCAGCATTATGCAGATCACTGTTTGTGAGGTACTTGGATATGTATGTGTGTATACTGGGGAAAAACTTGTCATCTATTAATTACGTATTCAGGAGTTAGAAAATGTACCTCAGAAGGTGTATGGGCTCTATGGTGAAACTTTGGGCAGCTGCCTTGCTGTTATCTTTTCTGTCTTGATTGGACCATGAGTCCTGTGGAAATTACCATTTGTGGTTATGTATTTGAAAAACTTTATGATGTTGGCAAGTGAGTAGAATAAAAGTTTATATATGCTTTTAAGGCGGTGAACAGTTAAAGTCTGATGTTGTACCAGAGGTAATGCCTAACATTTCATGGCCTAGGGCTTTTTATTTGTTTAAGATTCCAGGAATAGAATTAATAGGCTATAGATTTTATGCATGTGTGAGCTTGTAGTTGGACTATTACTGATGTTCACAAGTGGTAAAGGCATGAGTTATCATGGAGTATTAACTTAAAATGATCAGGGTGTTTGTCAAAAAACTTGTTTGCCTTTACTTACTCTGCTTTCTGGAAAGCTTACTTTAAGGTGCTATGTTTCAAATGGGAAAGATGTGTTCAAATATGCTGATTTGCCATTGTGTCTAAAAAAATTAAGGATATAAACACCCAAAATCATGTGCTTCTTTTTAACTTGGGAGGTTTGCTCTTCTGCCATACAATAATAATTTCAGTCCTGATAGGTTCTTTCTCTAAAGCCTCGGAGAGATCCCCAAAAATGGCTACCAGTAGCCAATTGTTTACAGGTGGAAATATAGGAAATATTTACAGATGAGTCTTTTTTTCACTACTGGTGGGATAGGATCGCTTGATCCAATGGGAATAAAGTAAGTGGAATAAGTCATGGGGAAAAAAATCTGTCCTCTCTTGCTCTGCTGCCTGATTTTATCTTGCAGGAAGACATTTTTTCCATACTTTTTTGGAAAATAAGCTTGTCTGTGTTAATTCTGAGGATGTTTGCTGGGTTGAAGAGCATGGGTTGTGTGCCACAAGTTGATATATTAATAAGTAATAATGAAGTAATGAGACCGACCCCAAATGTCTGTGTGAGACAGAGATTGAAAAGATAAATCTTATTAGCTTTTCAGTAGTCCTAAGAAAAAACTGTCCTTATCACTTCTGTATGCTCCCTGAGGGCATCTATTACACTACAGTTGCTGTACAGGACATGGAAGCAGAGCTGTTATTCTGTGGAAGGAGAAACGCTGAAGTGTGAAACTTGGGTATCCAGCATTTGATTGCTGGGAAGAAAAAAAAAGTATCACTGTTGACACTGATAAATTATTAACCAGGCTTACATAAATGCATCCTTAACTTCTCAAAGTTGTATTGGCAAATGAGATATTTGGGTAGGTTTTGAGGGGTTGGCTATACTTCAGAAATAGAGGCAGCAGCAGTGGCAAGAGCTGTTACTGTTTGCAGCAACAGCTGCCATGGCTGTGCCTATCATTGTGGAGAGCATGTGTCCTCCATGTGGGGACATGGAGGCACCATCCTTTCCGTGGTGCATACTTCAGTTACCTACTCTGTACCAAGGACCATCTCTGAGATGACCCGTCTCTCTCTGAAAGATCATTAATAGATTTTCCTGCCGGAAATGCTCATCAGTTGTGCTTTCCATTTTAAACCCAAACCAGTGATTAGTTTGACCTTCACATAATGACACGTTTTGGTATCATGTCAAATGATGTAAGGTGCATGTCTTGCAAACGCAACCATAAGGCAGAATGCTTACTATGCAAAGTACTGGAGTAAAGCTTAGCCAAAAGATGCAGAAAACTGCTGTGGAAATATCAAGTTATGATTAATATCCTGTGAGAACATCTTTGTAGAATTGTTCTGAATATTTTCTTTTTTGCCATTTCACCTAAAAGCTAGCATCCCCATAATATGGTGTGTGTGCCCACTGTCTGTACTCAACTACTAAACAGTGGTTCTAGGGCAGGAGAAAACTCTAGAAGCCCACCGTCAGGTTTTTGAACTTTTGGTCTGTAGTAATACTGGAACTACATGGCTAGCTGGAGAAGGAGAGAAATATAAAGCATGATAATAAGTGGAATGTGAAGATAAATGAATAAGGGTCCTTTTTCTTCTGTGTCGGAGCAGAAGCAGCTTCTTGAGGTGTTCTGTGCCTTTCTCTTGTTTGTACAGCACCCACTGGTATTAGATGATGGAGCTGTCTTGATGGGTTATGTCCAGAAGGATTTAGAAGACAGCTTGAGACTATTATTATCTCTTTCTGTATAGTTGGCATAAAGTGTCATAGTATACTTTAGGTTAACCTTTACAATTGAAAAATTTGGATGCTAGCAAAGATGACTTGAGGCCTTGAGTCTTGAACTATTTCTGCAGTGGAAATCTACGTCTTCTGTCACCTCCTATGAAATCATCTTTAGCAATAGTGAATGCTTCCTTTCGCTTCAGAGCACTTCCCACACAATGATCCACTGAACCACTTTGCACTTTATTCCTCCAGCCCTGTGTCTGGCTGCTGCTTGCAAGGCACTGCTGAAAGCCACACTGCTGAATCTCTACCGCTGCTTTTTGTGTAAGAAAGACAGGCAAGCCAGACAGTCTGTTCAGCTCTGGCAACTTCAGCTGCATGTACTTCTGTCAGGGGAGGTACAGCTGAGGCACAGAATTTGCTGAGGGCAAAAAGATTGAAAATGACCAAATAATGATAAAAAAACAAAAAAACACCACACATTCTCCATTCATGAAAATGACCAAATAATGATTAAAAAAAAAAAAATCTCACATTCTTCATTCATTTGATGAGCAGGTTCTTTTGGAGGAATCACTTTAATTGGTTTCTTACACAGCGTATGAAAAAGGATGATGATACACTTAAAAATGCAGGCTTCTCATCCAGCTCGTTTTGAGGTGGACACTGTGGGATAGTGCACTGAGCATTTCACAGCAAAGCTTTTGTGACTGGTGAGCTTTGTGTGCTCTCCATAGGATAGCATTGTTGTATTGTATACAGTGGAAAAACAAAACAAGGCATCAGTCTAAGCTCGCCACCCCCTTTATGATTTAAGCAGTTTGTATCTTTTGGTAGGTTTCTGGACAAGTGTACTTTTGAACAGCTTAGCCACGTCTTACACTGCTAATGAGTACATTTACTCGTACATTCTGTATGCTTGTGTTTGAAGTAGTCATGCTTCGTCCTCTTCACAGTCAGTGAAGAAAGATGGATTCTACCAGACAGGGACTCCTCTGACCTTTTAAAAATCTTCCCACAAGGTGAGTCATGCCCTAGAAACGCCTGTTTCTCTCATTTGCTTCTAGAGCAAGACTGGGATGACTAGGTCAGAGTAAATAATGGATGAATCTCAAGATTTTTCATGCCTCTACAGAGGTGACTTGTGTAATGTGTGATTATGTTTAGTATCTTTGCTGTGCATGAAAACAAATTTAATCTCATTAAAGCCTGAATCCAGTTGCTTTTCTAAATCACTCTGTAATACTCTATCTGATGCTCATAGTAATAACTATACCATACTGATGTTGCAGAAAGGTCAGTGGGTGCTTAGCATCTAAAAGGCTGAAATAATGGAGGACTGGACCTCTGACCTCCTGCACACGCACCCTTGCACACATACATGTGCACATTTCCTCAATCTTATACACCTTAGTTCCCTTCTCCATTGCCCCATAAGCCAAAGAGGGATTTTCTGTTTGGGTGGATGCTCTTCCAAACACTGGTTCCCTCTCCTCTGGCTCTGCAGTTTGGCTGTAGTTTCTCAGCAGTCTCACTGCAGCACTATTGCAAAGCTCAGAGATCATTTCATTTTCTTCATGGGGAGAGCAAGGTCATTGATATAATTTTGTCATATGGACTAAAACCTCAGGTTGATAGTCATGAGTTTATCTGGAAAATAAATATTTTATGAAGTCAAAACTTTTAAGAATGCGCTTTGTAGTATTCTTAATTCAGTCAATTAGTGAAAACATTTGAACTTTTTAAGACTTAAGAACAAGCATTTATTGAAATTTTTGAAGAATTCTCATCAAATTCTGCAGAGTGGAGCTTGCTGTTGAGGAGCTTTTCTCTTATGGGAAAATCTTGGTCAAATATATTGATATTTCAGTAAATTGCAGTACAAGAAACAGATACAGGCTGTTGTTTTGCTGTGTATCTTCTGCCTGGTGTTGGCTGAAACCTCCCAGAGACCTGGCAGGGTTGCACGTGATAGCTGCAGAGCAGCCTGAAGTCCCAGTGGAAAGGGAAGAGGGTGGTTAAGGAGCAGGGAGGGTGGAGATGGGCTATGACTAGATCATGGAGCAGCAGCTGCTGGCTGATAGTGGGGAAGTCAGTGCTTTCAGGGATTCTGGGTTCGCTCCTGTACAGGCATCGTGTGGTGACAAATGCAATCTTGTCATGTCATATGTGTAATTTAACTTTTCCTAAACTCATTGTATTTGATAAGCGTAGGGATGTACTTGATGGTGTTATTCTTGCTGTTCATTTTTAAGAGATTTTTCATATCAAGAGATTTTTTGCTGCCAAAGGTCACGCTTGTTTTATTGTGGGGAAAGAGTGTTAGAGATTCTGAAGAGTAAGCAGTTGGTACATTTTCTTCTACTTGCCTTAGTTAAATGCTGTAAATGTGAGTCTTGGTTAAATTTATAATATATCTAGCTATGAAAAAACACATGCAAGGTGGTACATGCTAGAACTTCTGCTTTAAAACTGTCTGAATCTGCTTTGTTCTAGACCTCAATTCACTGTTTACTTTCTGTAATGAAATGAAAAGTAAAAGATGAAAAGAATAACATAGGAGTAAGGTAAAGTTCAGTACTGTATGACTACTGCCTTTATAAACACTGTGAATAAGCAATAAGATTAAGATGAGTCAAGCTGTAGGTCATATTTTTACTGGTAATTTAGTACTGCACAAATGTTTTTGCTTAACAATATATTTTGACTTACTTCATTTCTTTGTTCAGGTCTTTTTTGTCTTGTTTGTTTAATTTTGCAAGCTAACATATTGAGTTTTATTTACATTCCTACGCTGGGAGTTCTTGTGTTTTCTGGTTAAGTGCTCAGCCAGGACAGTGATCTTTATTTACTCAGAGATGAATAAAACAAAAAGAAAAGACTGCTACCTTGTTGTGTCATTTTATTTCCCTTCCTTGATTTCTACTCATAAGCATATTAGCTAAAGAAATGTGATATAGAGATGATTATTAGACATCTGTTGAATTTAAAGCTTCATTTAAAGCAGACATGTCCAACCCGTGGGCTGCATGTGGCCTGGTACAGCTTGCACTGTGGCCGTTCTCTGCCCTGTGCCAGCATGGCAGCAGCCTGGCCCCTCAGCACCATCAAACATTGGTGCACTACAAAACCCCTTGGGGCTGAAGCAGGACACAGAAAGGGTGCAGCATGGTGCTGACTCAAGTGATGGCAAATCACTTTATGCAATTGGATATGTCTACAAACACAGTCCTGTGAACAGCAAAAAATATGCAGCTGTCCTTTCTGTTTTGATACAGGAATTGGAGAACAGGTTTCAAGATCAGTGAATAAATCATCAAATTTTTGGTTTATTTGCAACTTCAGTTCCAGTTGACATAAATACTATATTTGCAAATTTTCAAAGGGAATTTATATAGTTGCAATCAAAAGTCTGATCATGTCTCTTTGCTGGACTTTTATCAGCCCTCTCTTACCAGAGAGAAATACCCCTTGCTTCACAGTCACAGCTCATTCATCTCCTCACTTCTTGGCAGTGAGCACAACTTGCAAGCAAATATTGTTGTGTATGAAGCACAAAAAACATAAAATGTCATCATAAATCTATGTCAAATGCCTTGAGAGCTCATTGAGAATTGCAGCCACTGGCATGGAACTAGACCAATCCGTTAATTTCACAAACACAGTGTCACATATCCCACTAGTTTGTTATATGTTTTAATTAAAAAAATATATATATTTACATACATTAAGTGCGTTATATGTTTAGCAAGGGCTGCTCTGAAAGTCGTGCCTCCTATTTAATGATGTTGGCCCATGATGTCAGAAGCGGATGTTAGCTGTATAGCAGTAGAGTTTGAACCTTCCTCCCAGTATCCTGTTACATTTTGTTGCCATGTGATAGATGGCAGAAGAGGAGCACTCTGACACAATGGTGTCTGACATAGAAGTGCAGATAAAGAAAAGAGCTGCAATTGAATTCCTCAATTCAAAAAAAAAAAAAAAAGGCACCTGCTGACGTTCATTAATGCTTGCTGACTGTTGATGGTGACCAACCAGTGGATGTGAGCACAGTGAGGTGGTGGGTGGTGCATTTCAGCAGTGGTGACAGTAATGTGAAAGATAGGCTGTGTTTCAGATGGCCACGCACAGCTGTCACACCACAAAAAGAAAAATATCTCAATCAACTCACTTGTGTGAATTGGTGATTTTGATCAGAGAACTGTGAATGGAGCTGAATATCGGTTTCAGTGTGTTGGAATCAGTGTTGGCAACATTGGAATACTGCAAATTTTATGCCAAGTAGGTCCCACAAATGCTCATAAAGGAACAGAACTAACACTATGTGTGGGTTTGTCAAGAAATATTGAACCAATATGAGGCTGAAGGTGATAGTTTCCTGGATTGCAGAGTTACGGATGATATGTGGTGTCACTAAATGAGCTCTAGTTAAGAGGTGGTCTGTGGAATGGTAGAGCATGAATTTCCCATCAAAGAAAAGGCTCAGGGCTCAACCCTTGGCAGGTAAAGTGATATGCACCATCTTTTAGTGTAGGAAAGATGCAATACTTCTGGACTTCCTAGAAACCGGACTGCTACATTGTGATGCTGACTGAGCTTTAAGTTTGAACATCCAGAGTCAGGCCAGAGAAGATAACTTTTCTCTTGCAATTTGGTAACACCAGGCAGCAGACCAGTTTGAAAACCATGGAGAGCATTGCCAATCTTGGCTGGACAGTCCAACTACCCCTTCCATGTAGTCCAGGTTTGGCACCTCCTGACTTCCATTTGTTCAGGTCAAAGAAAGATGGACTGGGCAACATTTTGTAGGAACAACATTGTCAGTGTAGCTGTGAAACAGTGGGTCATCTGTGCTGGTGCAGTTTTTTCCAAGTGCACTATTCAGGCTCTTGTGCTTCTTTTGCTCATCACTGGCAAAAAAAGCGTAGCTAATGGTGGTGACTGTGTTGAAAAATAGTGTTTTGTAGCTGAGAATTTGCTCTGTCAAGTAGTGTTATTATACTCTTTGTTGTAGCTTCCATGGAAAGAAATAGGAGGCATTACTTTCAGAGCAACTTACCTGTGTATTTACTTTTTTTTTTAAGTGCTTTCTCATGTTACTCAGTTATTTATTTATTTTCTAGGGCTGAAAAAATACATATAGATACCTATAGTAGGAACATGGCTTGAATGAATGACTAGCAGTGCTGAGCCTTAAGTCTTAGCTCTCTCCTTGTACACGTTAGGTTCTGATTTCTTATATGATAAGGTGAAATTCTTCATATGCTTAATGGGCATCAACGTTATTGCTTTAGTGTTTAAACACTCATGGGTTTGGTTTTGAAATTCAGTTATAGCAACACTGTAAGCTCTGAGTATAGTTTTGAGGCATTGACTGTGGTTGTAATAAAAAATGCAGTCTTGTAGTTACAGAATAACTTTGGCAAGTCATGAGAAAGCTGGAATTATTCCTGACCTAAAAGCTGAGCTACTTCTGAATCCATTGTTTTTGTTTGATAGATGAAAGTAAACACGCTTGGGCTATGTGAGTTTTGAAGGCTGACATAGAAGGTCAAATGTTTCAGCCTTTTTCAGCTTACATCCATTGTGGTGCACTGATACAAATTTGTATGGTGGTATTCTGTGCTTTCAGTGTATTGCCAAACAATGCTGCAGCCACTCGTATGTGTCTTTTTTTTTTTTATAACGCTGCAATATATGACTTTCCAGATCATACATCTTCCAGTTTTCATAAGTAAAGATCTTTCAAGTTTGCTTCTGGCAAAAGAAAAAAGGAAAAAAAAAAAAAAAAAAGAAAAAATCAATTTGCTTGCTACTTGCATTATGGTACTGAGTGAAGTTCTCAGTCAGACTATGTGCAGTTAACCAAGATCACACTTGGTTTTCTTTTCTTTCTGCTTAATTTCAGCATCTGCCAAAGATGGAAAAGGTACTCTTTTTGACCTTGTATGTTTATTCATTTTATGCAACAAATATTTCATGGTGCTTCAATATGTGCTGGCACTTAGTTAGCATACCTGGGTGTGTGTGCTGTGCAAACAGACCATTGAGAAGTGTAGCTGGTTTTTCTTGCTCTTGTATGTTGGAAGTGCTGTGCTTGTGTTGAAACAGGAAGAGGGATGGATTGGCCATTATGCTCTGATCGTGGTAAGTTTTATATCTGCTAAGGGTTATTGATGCAGCGTTCCTTTTTATGTGCCTTTTTATGCCTTTCTGCTATTTTATTAGACTTAAAGGTGAAAGTCCTTCCCATCCTTTTCCCATTATAGATTACTAAACAGTTATGGGCATCAGAAAAAAATAACTAACTGACATTGAATATGTTTAGGAGGCTACCTACTAATGCCATCATAGTTCTTTATTTTATTTTGGACTCTGTGTGAATGAGCTCAGGCAGAACACAGCATTGGAGTGTTTTAAGCAGTATGTACGTTTGATTGCCAAAGGCGGGTGCGATAGATCTGGGTTCAGCACATCATGATACAGGGTGCCAGCATTGGATCTGGAGTTGTGGCCTCTTGAAATGTGTGTGAGAGGCAGCAGTGCCATTGTGCCTTCTCATGCTGAGCTTTGCTGTTTGCCTTGTGCAGCTTTTGTGTCTATGATTGGTGCCTTTCTTCAGGAACAGTGTAACTCAACTGAGCTGACCTGATGAAGGTCACCTATTGCCCACAACATCCTGCTCCTGTTGGTCAGAATTTCTTTGCCAGTATGGAAATAGTAGCTGTAGACGAAAGCTGCTTCACTTCAGTGATATGAGGTAATGCTGTTCTCCTACTGCTTCCACACACGTGGAAAATGCTCCTCTGCTGCTGAGTCACCAAATGGTTCCAGTACCAGCTTCTGACTGAGTAAACATAATGGTTTGGCCGGGGGAGTAATTTCCTGCATCAAGCCTCTTGCTAATAGTGCTGTTGAAGAGAAGGGGATGATTCCTCTAATCTCGCTGTCTTCCATCTCTGCCTCTTTCTCAGGGCAGGATGCTTCCCCCTGCTTCCGGAGGAGATGGCAGAAATGGGCGAAAAGCATTTCAGAGTGCCCAGGGGGCTGCTGATCTGCTGCATTCACCGGTTGTGTTGATGAACAGTGTAGCAAATTGCAAGGGATTTGCTGTATTTCCTGTAGTTTTGACTAACATCCCTCACAAAGACTCAGTTTTAAGGGCAACGTGTTTCCAGTTGTCACAGGCAGCTGTACTAACAATTAGGAAAATCAAACAGCATATTCTTCCCTGCTGCAATGCTTTGGTTTTTTTTTTTTTTTTTTTTCTTCCTGTTTTTAGACAAGCCTTACCTAATTCTTTTGCTTTAGGAGAGTAAGCAAATGCTCTCTGGATAGACTTGGGACATACGTATAGTAGATACATAGTATATAGCAGAATGAACAGCGGTGTCTCAAGAGCCATCCTGCTCATGAGAAGCTGTTAATTCTAGTGCATCTTCCCTCAACAACAGCTTCAGAGAGGGAGACTCCATTCTAGAATTACCATTTTCACAGGGATAAAAAGTGCAAAAAGTATGTAAGGAGTATTAAACACTATCATAAGTAGTCAGCATGGATTCACCAAAGGGAAATCATTGACCAACCTGATAGCATTCTATGTCATCACTGGCTGGGTAGGTGGGGGGAGAGCAGTGGATGCTGTGTGCCTTGACTTCAGCAAGGCGTTTGACACCACGTCCCACAACATCCTTGTTATGAAACTTAGAAAGTGTGAGGCTAGATGAGTGGATGGTGGGATGGATTGACAACTGGCTGACTGGCAAAGCTCATAGAGTGGTCATCAGTGGTGCAGAGTCTGGTTGGAGGCCTGTAACTAGTGGTGTTCCCCAGAGGTAGGTGCTGGGTCTGATTTTGTTCAACATCTTCATCAGTAACATGGATGAAGGGATAGAATCTACCCTCAGCAAGTTTGCTCAGGATACAGATCTGGGAGGAGTGGCTGACGTGCTGAAAGTCTGTGCTGCCATTCAGTGTGACTTGGAAAACTGGAGATTTGGGCAAGGAGGAATCAGATGAAGTTTAACAAGAGCAAGTGTAGGGTCTTGCACCTGGGGAGAAATAACTGCATTTAGCAGTACAGGTTAAGGGGTCACCTGCTAGAGGGGAGCTCTGTGGAGAAGGACCTGGGTGTCCTGGTGGTTGGCTATAAGCCAAAAGTGTGTCTTGTGGCCAGGAAGGCCAGTGTGCATCCTAGAGTGCATTAAAAAGAGCGTGGCCAGCTGGTCAAAGGATGTTATCCTCCCTCTCTGCTATGCCCTAGTGAGGCACATTTTGACTACTACCAGTTCTGGATTCCTCGGTTCAAAAAAAGAATCTCCTAGAAGGAGTCCAGTGGAGGGCCACAAAGATGATAAGGGGCCTGGAACATCTCCTGTATGAGGAAAGGCTGAGTAACCTGGATCTGTTCAGCCTGGGGAAAAGAAGACTGAGAGGAGATCTGATAAATGTTTATAAATATCTAAACGGAGGTGGAAGGCAAATGCATGAGGCCAGGCTCTTCTTAGTGGTGCAGGACAAGGAGTAATGGTCTAAAACTTAAACAAAGGAAGTTTTATACTAGCATGCGGAAGAACTTCTTTATGATAAGGGTGATGTAGTGCTGGAACAAGTTACCCAGAGAGGCTGTGGAGTTCTGTGGAGATTCAAGACCCAGCTGGATGCCTACTTGTGTGACCTATTGTAGGGTACCTGCTTTATCAGAGGGGTTGGACTCGATGACCTCTTGAGGTCCCTTCCAACTCTTGCGATTCTGTGATTCTGTAAACAGTCCCAATGAGCAGTTCTTTAACTCCTTCCATGAGGTAAGGGAAAAACAAAAAACATGCTCAAAAGGTTCACTTATACATGGTTTCATTATATTGTGTCACTTCATTTCTTCCTCCCCCCCTAATAACTTTTCTGCAAATCCAGTGGTGGGTTGTTGCCTTACTCTGAATAAGGAAATTAATGCTCTAGTCCAAGCTGAATAGAGATTTAAAACTACCTCCATCCTTATAGGGGGGTTTGCATTCTTCTATGCTTCCTAGTATGTGATTTAGTATTCACAAAATACACTGTTGTGTAAAATCTTCACTTGTTTTAGGATGAAAATGGTGTCACTTCCTAAACATCCCCAAGGCTACTTACTAAAACAAATGTCAAATGTCTGTTGAAAGGAGCATGTGCTTATGTAGACATTGTCACTTTCTAGCAGCTAGCTGGTTTGTCCTGTTTTGAACCTAAGATGGTTCAAATATTCAACATCTGTCAGCTGGTGCCTTTTATCTGTTATATCTTAAAAATGGGCCTGGTCTCTAATCACATGTTGTCTAAAGCAGGGAATTATTAAGTGCTACTTCATTTGAAACAGCATCTCATTACTATTAGCCAGTTTTTAATAGAGGAAATGTTCCTGCTGTTTTGTTGTTGCTATTCTTTTTGTTTTACAAATATATGTATTATGGAAATGCCTACCACAAAAGGCATGTGAGCTCAAACATAGTCTGCTGCTATGAAGTGGGTGATTTTTTGTGTGCATCAGTCCATGATGGAGGGAAGGCAGCATTCTCACTGAGTTTCAGCTCAGAATTGGTATCATCAGGCAGGACTGAAGTAGAACACATTGACAAGGAGAAATTTTCTCTAGTTCTGTTTCACATAGGGTAAACATACCAGATACCTAAACTAATCTTCAGATTTAAAAGATGTCCTTGACATAGTAACATTGCATAAGCTAAGTTTTCCCTCTTGATTAAGCAGAGGTTATGGGTGTAATGACTTTAGAAACAATCTGGTCTGAACAAACACGAGTTTCTCTTGAGATGTTTGCGGAAGCTTCAGTAGTTAGACAGTTAATAGTTAGGATAATCCAATTATTTTTTCATCCTGTGTTGAGTAGCAGTTTCATAGTACAGAAGAAAATCTGGAAGGTAAAGTGGATTCTATGCCTTCATGTCAATCAGCTGGTATGTATGGGTACGCTGGATAGCTGACAGGTAGAAAGCCTGGGTTATTTCAGCATCTGGTATGTTGTTGTAGCCCTGAACACAGCTGTTTGTAATGGTTTCAGACTAGTGGCAGTTGATCTCCACCATGCTACTTTCTTACTCCTCCTATTCAAAACAACTGCAGAAGAAAATATGATGAAAAAGGGCTGAAGGGTTGAGAAAAGGATGAGGAGAACACTCATCAATTACTGTCACAGGCAAAACAGACTCTGCATAGGGAAATTAATATAATCCCCCAAGTGGCGTAGAGTAACAGTATGGGGGCTGCAGTCAGTCCATAATGCTTTGTCTCTGCTGCTCCTCCCTGGTGGCTCTCTTTTCCTGTTGTATGTGAAGTCCTTCCCACGGGATCCCACATGGACTTCTCACATGTGCAGCTCTCCCAGCACTGCTGCAGCATGGCTCTGTACCACAGGGCACCCTTCAGACACTGCTCCACATGGGTCCCTACCAGCAGCAGCTGCAGCCTAGGTTGCTCCTGCAGGAGCTCTCCATTGGCTGTGCCTCCTTCAGGCCTCATCCACTGCTGCCCTTTTGGCTCCTACATGGCTGCACATGGGGATCCAGTAGTGTCCTCTACATGTTTTTCCTGTTATTTCTCTCAAGTATCGTCCTTATCTCTTCTTGCAGAGGCCACTCCTGTACCTGCCACTACCAAAGCCTTCCCAGTAAGCCCCACACACAGCTATCATATGTCACCTTACTGATTCTGGACTTCATATTTGGGAAAAAATGCCCAGTGTTGATGACAGAATCCCCCAGAATATCCAAGAGTGGGTGTTACACTTAGCCAAAGGAAATTTTTGAGGCTTTCAGGTATTCTGCCAAGAATGCTAGCTTCTTTAGAATTAAATGAAAAAAGCTCAGAATATGTCCACACATCAAGTTAAGATTAAGGTGCAGTCATAAAGGTCTGTATAAAAAATCTTTTGAGTGTTTTTCTCTTCCCTGCTTCCCCAGTACCAGAGTATATCTTACATAGAATAGTGCTCTTTATCAACCTGCTTGTTGTACCACTGCATTGTTTTTCTGTAAGAACCCCAGCTTTCTGCAGTGTATTATCAAGATAGAAATGGTGCTATCAAAGACAATTTTAACACTTTTGTTGTTCCCATTTTCAGTTTGTATTGCACTTTCTTTACCCTTTTGGTTTTCTCTTTTTCAATAAAACATTTTTTTTCTTTTTTTTTCTTTTTTTTCTTTTTTTTTTTTTTTTGGACAGAGAAAAACACAGAACCATAGAATAGCTTGGGTTAGAAGGGACCCCAGGGACCATGAATACCCAAGCCCCCTGCCACAGGCAGAGCTGTCAGCTGCTAGATTCTCAGAGTAATCTCAGCATAATTCTTAGAGTAATTCTGTTGCCCACCTACCTTGTCCCTGACTGGTAAATTTGCAAACAGAAATTCAGAGCACCCTGACCCAGCAAGCATCTTGTTTGTTCTGTGGTTGCTGGACTTAGCTCTCCATTTTATGCCAGAGCGCTGTGCTTCCAAGCACATCATGATGTTAGGACCTGACTGGGATGGAAGTTCTGCTCTGCTGGGGAGTTCGAGGAAGAATTTAGCCATAACAGTAGCAAGATATGATTCACACATTGGTTGTCTTACTTTGCTTACTAATAACTTGGCCTTAATGAATAGAAATTCCATTTTCAAGAGCCTAAGAATAAATGTAGTGGTCCAGCAGCTTCTGCTGTTCTTTGTTTGTCTTCCTGTTCAAAAATAAATGCAAAGAAACAAAGTAGAATTTTTCAAGTCACTTCCTGATGATTTTCTCCTAACAGGGTCAAGTATGGACCAAGGTACCTCTTCTGTTTTTGTTTGTTTGTTTGTTTAAGTTGCTTTTTGCTTAGAATAAACAAAACAAAACAGAGTGAAATTTGTCTTATTTCCAAGTGGATTCACATTAACTAGTCATTCTTCTTTCTCACTGTATTTAGTGGGCTCTTCTAAGATGTACCATCCTAAATTAAATCTGTAGTAAGTTAATATACCACTTCTAAAAAGCTCTTGTTTCTCTGAAGTGGCTGTGATTAAGTGTAACGGGTGACTTGCTGAAGTTCAGATAGAGTACTTGTTGTTGGGTGAGTCTTACTGTTAGTCCTGTCCTTTGAAGTCTTCCCACTGTTTAAATTTTAACTAATTTTCTACTTTCCATTTTCAATTATTTAATTTCAGAAAAATAGATTGATTGTCCCACACCTGGTCCTTATTATTATGGAAGTATTACAAAGTGAATACAGTCATCTAAGCTTATTGCAGTGGAAGAGAATTGCAAATTGTAATGCACTAGAGAGAGCCCTTGTGGGAATATAATTATCATCCATTAGAGTAAATAAACAACAACAACATAGAAAAAATGAGTTACACTTATTCCCTGAGATAACTTGATGGTGTGCAACTAAGTAGGCATTTATGATATGGTGGCTTTCAAACCAGAACTTGATTAAGTCTTTCTTAAATCAGACCACAACAGTAATCTCAAAATCACTTCTGTTTGTTCCTTTTGACTTTCAGATAGTTTGAAGTAAATACACCCAGCTATTCTGTGGCACTGAACTACAGTTATTCCAGGAATGATTCTGATTCTGCAGCTGCTTATGATTGCAGTCTGAAGGCCTACAACGTGTCAGAGAGCATCAGCCAGGACACAGGGGCATTCAGTAGCCAGAAAAATGAATGGCTTTTTCGAGGAAGAAACAAAGAGGAAACCTTTATGTCTCATGTAGTTGGAAGGCAGAGCAATACAACTTTGACACTTGGTTAACTTAAAGGAACATTTTTTGAAATACCTCTTACTGTGAATCTTGTAATTCAGACCCAGAAGTGCCTTTGGACCTGTGCAGATAATTCATTGGAAGAATTGATCAGACAAAGCACTCACTGAAAGTGTCACTGAGGAATCATGGCGAAGCACTTGGAGATCATCAATCTGTCATTTTTGTTGGAACATGAAAAGGAAATGATACTGGGAGTATTGAAGAGAGATGAGTACCTGAAAAAAGTTGAAGATAAAAGGATAAGGTAAGATTTTTATTATTATAAAGGTATGTATATATATAATTCTGTAATATGGGTATTTATAAGTTCCTCAAAGAAGATTTTCTAAATGCTCTGGAAGAAGGATCAATGTTGTGAGATGGCACAGTTAGTTACAGATCAAAATGTGTTTAAAAAAACATATTTTTGCTAGTGTGGCCCTTTAAGAATAGAAGATTTTGATGCGTCCATTGCTTCAAAGCAAAAGAAAGTGAATCTTAAACTTCAGTCTGAGGCCATTTGTTGATGCAGGGAAGTACTCTAAAAAGGGCAATAAATTTGTTCTAGTGATCATTTCGTATAAGACTTATCTACAATGTATTGCCTATTCATATTTCAAACTGATATCACTTAGAACTGCATTACTGCTTGGAAAGCTGCCATTTGATCTTCATAATGTTGTAGAAAGCTTAACATGTAGTGGAAATATAGCATAATGAAATCTTATGCCTTGCTGTATAAGTACAGCCACATTGTCTTGGCTGACTTTAATACTACGTTTAAAATTCTACTATTTACTTTAGTTATTAGATTTACTAATAAAGAATCAAACTGAAGATGTGGCTCAGAACACGCTAATGAGAGAAGTAAAGACTCAGAATGTTGAATAGAGTTTGTGTATTCTTTTCAGAGGAAAAAAGATGAAGTAAAAGTTGAGAGAGAAATGCGTGGAGGCAGTTTGAGATCCAGATGGATGACTTCAGTTACTTCAGCAAAGTACCAGCTCTTAAAGGTTTAAACACTTTTCCAGTGTGTTGCCACTGCTTCCAATTGCTCCTCTGCTGTTCTTCTATCTAATGTTGATTCTGAGAAAGGCTTAGTGTGGACAACATGCAGCACTCAGTGTTGATGAGGCTGCTAAGTGCAATGGATTACAAAGGGAATATTTCCAGCTTTTGCTGATTTCTGTACATGTCCTCCAAGGCCAGCCTGCATTGTTCTTCTCTTTGATTTGTCAAAGTGCATTTTAGATGTACATTCAGCACATGCTGAGGCTTCTTTTGCATGAAATTATTTTGGGAATCTATGCAGAGTTACCCACTGGTTTTGGAAGGCTTTGTCTCTTGAGATAACCAAGTCCAAGTGCAATGCCCCTTTTGGTTTGCAATCCTTTTAGAAGAGTGAACATAGCTACTCATCTAAATGGAGCGGGCTAAAGCTGGCATCCCTCTCCTAGAACAAGACTGGAAAGAACAGAGTATCTTTGTGGTGGAGTGGGCGAATTAATTGTTTAACCTTCTTCATCATTCATCAGACGAAGAAGAAAACAGAACACAAGAAAACAGATGGAGCACTGTTTGTTCCAGGCATTGTGTTCTATTTTGTAACAGGATAAGCATTTCAGTGTACTTCAGTTTTTGAAGGTGGTGGTCTTAAAATGTGAGCCGTGCAGTAGTCGTCTGTCAAAGGCTTTGGTATTAAGTGCAGGAGTGTAATCAGATCACTAGCTTACCAAATACTCTAAAAAACTCTTTGCTTCTGCTGTTGTGTCCCAGTCTCATGTAGGATATGGCAGTAATATGTAAGTTAAAATTCATGTTGTTTTTTTTTGTTTTGTTTTCTTTCTTTTGTTTAATGATGTTTTAAAAAATCCCTGTTACCTGTTTTTGTTTCTGTTTTTCTGTGATACTGAAAGTCACTTTGTCAAATCTACTGAGAACCCAGACCAGCTCCATAGGATGTGGTTTGATTAAGGGAGAAGTAGTATTAGACTCATCAGTGTTTTGGTACAAATGGAAAGAGCACCTTAAAAACATTGTTAATCTGTAATACAGTGCTAATTAGGCTAACTCAAGTTCATGCTATACATAATTCTGGCACCTCTATTAACCAGTTGGCTTGAGATTCAAGGCATTTCTGAAGTATTGTCACTAGACCATACTGTGTCTGACAACGATGGAATATGGTCCATAAAAGACTTTCAAGATACACAGCTATACAAAGCTGGGTGGGTAGCTGCTTCCTGGCAAACATCATAGTTTTTTTCTTTCTGAATACAGCTTGGCAGGGATATCTTTAATTATGGCTCATAAGTGTACTTCAGAGGAACATGTGCTGTCTTTGGAATTCTATTTGGTGCAATCTGTTACATATTTTATTGCAGTACCTTCAAAAGAACAAATCCTTTTTTAAATACATTTTTAATTCTGGCAAGATACTTGCTTGAACACTGTACAGAAGAATGTTTATCTGTCTGCTCCACTCTGAATCTCTGTTGGTAATAATGGTGGGTTTTGTTTATTTCTTTGTTTTTTTCTGTTTTTATGTCTTCAGAAGCCATAATAACTTGAGAAGGTCTTTGGATTCAATGAGGAAGCAACAATAGGCATAGAAGGATATCCTAGTAATGAAATTGTTAAGAGTTAGATTCACAGTCACTACTCATGCTTGCATTCTGAAATGCAGGTGGTTGTTCTTGTATTTTTATATCGTGTAAATATTTCACCTACATGTGAGAAATACACAGAAGGCAGCAAGGACTCTTTCTCTGCTCTAGCTTTGATAGTATAAAAAAGCAACACATTTTAATAAATGCTAAGTTCTAGTTATGTTTTTACACCTATGTGTTTTGTATAACTGGAAATTTTGTTTGAATATAAATTTAAGTTTGCAGATTAATTGTGAAAATAGCATTTTGTTTCTTAAACATTGTATATTGCTTTTAATATCAGTCAAATAATCATCATTGTTTTCAAATAATAAGATTATTTCGGTAAAATAATTCAGTGACATAGATCTAAAATAGCTACGTAAAAATAGTGAAATTAATCATACTGAGGGAGCAAATGTTTGTTAGTTAGTTAGTTAGTTTGTTTGTTTTTATATATTATATATTTGAATTGCTAGGACAAATTTGTATCCAGAATGTGCCAGTCAATACACTCTGAATTGACTGTTCTTAATGGGATATGTATTTCTTTCCAACTCTTTTACTGTTTTTGAAGTTTTGTTCTTCTAAGACTCATTTTTAGGCAAACCCTTATTACATAGGTTGCTCTGAAAGCAATGCCTCCTATTTCTTTCCATGAAAACTAAAACAAGAATGAAGAGCGCAATAACATTGTTTAATAGAGCACGTTCTCAGCTACAAAACTCTGTTTTTCAACATAATCAGCACCAGGAGCTATGTGTTTTCACCAACAATGAACATAAGCAAGTAGGCTGCACTAGTGAAGATTGCACTAGCAGAGATAGCCCACTGTCACTATTGCCACTGCTGAAATACACCACCCACCACCTCACTGTGCTCACATCCACTGCTTGGTCGTCATCGGCAGTCAACAAGTGTTGATGAACATCAGTGAGGGCATTTCTTTTTGCGTGGAGGAATTCAACTGCAGCCCTTTTCTTCATCTGCACTTCCATGTCAGACACCATTGTATCAGAGTGCTCCTCTGCTGTCATCTTTCACACGGCAACAAAAGGGAAAGAAATGTTGGTGGGACGGTTCAGCCTCTACTGCTATACCAACGTGTGCTTCTGATGTCGTGGGCCAACGTAATAAAACAGGAGGCATTACTTTTGAGCAGCCCTCATGCAGTAGATCTGTGATATTACAATTCATGAAATCAAAACTAAATCAGAAGAATCTATGCACACGCTGTAGTTTATCTGTTTGTTGGTTTGTCTCTATTCCAGCAGCAGCTCTGCTGCCTCCTTCCAGGTCTGGTGTTACACAGGCACCTGGGTCTGATGGTCACGGCATTTGGAGCTAACTCTCCACCTTGGTATTAACATGCTGTCACAGAGCAAACACACATGACACGCTTACTTGCTAATTTACACTGCTTTCTTACCTTGAGTGGATTCCTAGACAGCTTTGTTTACAAAACAAAAGCTGTGAGCTACGAGTTGCCAGGCTTTTAGAAGAGAGGACACCAGTGTAATAATTGCTGAACTGAGAAAACAATTAAAGAAAATGCCAATTTCTTACAAGAATAAGGCTTGGTTGGGTAATTACCTTCATTGTTCCCACAGTGTTTAAGTTGCCAAAAGTAGTACAAGTATTGCATGAATTCTTGTCAGGGAAGGTTAGCATCCCTCTCTCTTCAGTTTATTAAAATGGTATCTCTTGAGCAGTCAGAACAGATCCATAGAAGCAATTTAAGGTATTATCTCCATTATGGTATAGGAGAATCTGTTAGCATGGATACACTGTGTGGTAAGTAAAGGCAAACAGTAGATCAAATGTTTAAATTTGAGTGACAATAAATGTGGTTTACCTGGTGATTATATATTTGGACTTGCAAGCACAAAATGACTGCAAATTAGTATATAGTAGATATGCTGTATGTTTTTTGCAGTGCTGGCTTTGAGTAATATTTTAACGAAGGAGGCTTTGTGTTAAAGGACATTGTTGATCCCTCTGTGGATGGGAAGAAAGGAAGTTGGTTGTCTGGCAGCTGTGTCATTTGGAAATTGGGCAGTTCCACGTCATATGTTGTTACTCTTTGAACCAACGACTGTCCAAAATGAAGTAGCTCCTACTGCTAAGGAGGATACTCTAAGGATAAAGCTGCCTGTTCTGTGCCCCATTGTTCCTCAGGAATTGAAGGTCTTCCATTTATGAAAGGATTTCTGATGGTACTTTATTCTGATTCACTAATACTGTGCAAACAGTTGATTTCATCAAAGGTTAGTAAGAAACCAACAGATAATTTGAGGTTTTGGATGGTTTTGTTTTTTTAAATCCTGGTAATAGTTGTTAAATGAGAGGATAAAGAACTTGCTCAGAAAAATATTGATCTGTGGAAGCGTGTGAATGTTAGTCTCCAATATGATCTCAGTTCACACATTTCCTTTCCTCTGTTCTGTCCCCCATTCTGCTATTCATCTCTCCAATTCTCTTCTCCTTTGCAAATTCCCTCTCTACCTTCCTATTTCCTTTCATTGCCACCAATATATCTCCATAGTTAAATATTCATAAGGTAGTTTTTATCATAAAAAAATGTATTCCATAAGCAAAATGTGAAATGCTTATAAAATAGGGGCTTAAGAAGCTAGGTTTTTACAATGAGAGGAAATGCCAATGTAAATTGGTAATAGCTCATCCTTTTGTGAATTGTCAGTAGCAGTTACTGTTACTTTCTAGGTATCATGTCCGACATGAGTGAAGACTTTTTTGTTTTCTAGTGAATTTTTTCTACAACTGTTTAAACTCTGGAAGATTGAGAGTGGCAGAATAAAATTAAGGATACTTGAATTCTGTGCTTTGTATCTGTTAAGATGTAAGTGTGCCTGCCTTGCCTTGTAGCACTAAACTTGTACTTGTAGCAGTAAAACTATTCAATTTTTATAAACTTGGGGTATGCGTGTTCTTTAAGGTAAAGCATGCTAAGGAAAAAAATGGCTCTCTCAAGGCTTCTGATCACTTCCTCATTTCTTTGCAAGGCTATTAGGGTTAGCAAATGTTCCATCTCTGGTGGCTTCATTTATGTAGGAATGAGATGAGTGCCTGTGATTCTTGAAGCCACAAGGCTTATCAGTAGAGGAGGGTGAGACTCCTTCAGGGATGTTTTGTGCTTCTTGCAGGTGCTGGGTGATGGTGCCTACAGCTATGACTACTGGCTGTTTCTTGGCTTTACTCTTGTTGAATTGCATTTCTTTCTGCCTGCATGTTTTACCTCATCTTTACAGAGTGCTAGACTTTCATATTTACATGTTTGATGGACCTAATATAGGGTAATTTCTTAGATTTGCTTTAGTCTGTCTTTTTTGTCTGCTTTGGTGCTTAATGTGATATTCTAGGCCCCACTGCTAGCTGAAGCACTAGTTACAACAAAGCTCCTCTCCAATGCATGTACAGTATTTTGTCAAACAGAAGAGAGATCTTAATATGAATTCACAGTTAGAGGAATGACAAAATATTCCATTATCCCTGCCTGTAACAGTTTTCTTCTTAATATCTTCTGTCAAATGCTATCATAATAGATGACTTAGAAATCTCGGTGTATTACAGGATTCCTTCTCCAGCAGCTTATTAATTTGACTTCTGGACTTTATATTCTCTTTAATATTAATAGGAGATCGATAAAGACAAATCTTTATTGTATTTGAGATTAAAATTGTCTAACTGCCGGATTCATTAGATTCCCTTAAAATTAAGGAGAACTCAAATGTTAGAATGGCAAAATTGGATGTTTACAATACAGCTGGTTCCTGTACTGGGGGATAAAGTATGTTGATAAATCAGTTCAGGTGCATGGTGCACTTGTTATCCATTTTCCATACTGTGTAACTGGTACTACTAGGCTGTGATTGTTTAGAGGTTGTTACAATGGCATTTTTTTTTTTTTTTCAGATGAGTCACCTACTCCCTCCTAACCTTTTGTTTATTATTGTCTTAAGATACAAATATGTTTGTTACTATCAGATTAGTTCCTTTTTTGCTGTTGTAGTAGTAGTTGCACTTTTCAAACTTTTCTTTTTTCCTAAGGACTTAACTCATGCACCCATGAAATTGCTGTTTTTAAATTAGGTCTTTAAAATGCAATTATTTTTATCCTGCAGAGTCAATGGTGGAGTTGGTAATATGAAAGTTATGTTATTTAAACCAATATTCTCCTTTAAGGGGAAAAAAAAAAAAAAAAAAAAAAAGATGGTGTTATGCTATGATATCATTTGGTTAGCCATCCAGAACCTCAAACTGTCTGTTAGTTTCTTATTAATCTTTGATGAAATCAACTGTATGCACAGTATAAGCGTATCAGAATAAACCACCATCAGAAATCCTTTTGTAAATGGAAGATCTTCATTCCTGAAGAACAGGGGGCACAGAACAGGCAGCTCTGTGGTTAGTTGGTTTTGTTTCTTAAGATTTAAGAATTTTTGAATAGCCATTGCAGAACTGCATTTGTATTCGCGGCAAACTCTACCATGTCACAGTCTCAAATGCTCACTAACTACAGGAAAGATTTTCTTTTCCTAACCTGGAGGCGTGGAAAAATCTCAGTTTTGAGCTGCATTCAACCTGGGCTCAGCATGACTTGAATTATTGATAACGTACAGGTGAAGATAGTTTGACAGTTGTCCAGAACTGTTCAGCTGCCTGCAGTCATGTATACTGATCTACCACAAGACTGCATACTTTTCTCTGGACTGCTCATCTGAGAGGTTGGGGGATAGATTGATTCTTCTTTGTCATATATGTGTCAAAAGTACAATTAATATATGGAGCACATTTTTCATGACCTTATTTGTTTGTATGGACATATTGATTGATCTCCAAAAATTTTATCCAAATAACACTCAGAAATCAGTTGTAAATTAAAGGCTTTTATTTTCTTCTCTCTAGGAAGTTGAAAAATGAGCTTCTGGAAGTGAAAAGGAAAGGTGGAAGCCGACACTGCCAACAGGACAACAGCAGGGTCTGCGTTCGCTGTCAGAAAGGCCTGGGCTTTATCTTTGACAGAGGAGACCTGTGCCAGACCTGCAAACTTCGAGTCTGCAATAAGTGTCGTGCAGTGGGAACTGATGGGCAATGGAAGTGCTCAGTGTGTGCCAAGATTGCGTAAGTTGTGTGGCTTTCATAAATACATGTAGAGGTTACTTTTGTAGGTAATTGTATGCTGGTGTCACTGTTTTATCTCCTCTTAGCACAAGAGCATATGCATAGCAGTTATACAATGGAAGCTTTTCTGGTGTTTTTATTTGCTGCACTGTTTTCCACTTATTTAATATATACTTGGAAGAGCATTTCCCTGGATTAGTATAGTAATATGGAATTTTGTAACTAGTCTTAGTGAGATAACCTTGAAGGAAAGTTACATTGTGCAATAGAACTTGGTTAAATACCTGAATGTTTTTACACCTCAGCTCCCACATCTGTAAGAAAATTACGTATCTAAGGAAAAGACATAATGCAAGGGTAGAAATCTGTGTTTTCTTAGAAGGAGTTTTTCATTATTTCATAGGGGGGTGTTGGGCTTGTTCTTCTGTTGTTGTTGTAGGTTTGTTGGTTGGTGGTTTTTTGTTTTCATTTGTTTTTACAGATCAGGAAATAAAGTTTTTTTCTAAATTGTATCAAAAAGTGAACCCAAAATGGTAGTTATGTCAGACTTTGGCTACCTAGACAGTTAATGAAAAACTAATGGAGCAGGGCAGAGAGTTTAAGGTTTGTGTCTCCTGACTTCAGCTTTAGAAAGCTAATGTCTAAATTTTTAGCCAAATGCTGTAAGCTCTGCATTGGTGCAGATGCATCCAGAGGACATCATTTCACCTCTTCTAAGATGAGTCACGTTCAAGCACTTGATTTTATGAAATGTTAAACTGTTAGAGGCATGGCTGATCTCCTTGTAGTCTACAGCCAGTTTCTGGAGTGATCTGAATTCCGTGCCTTTCAGACTTTGTCGTTATGAGGTCTAGGTGAGATGAGAGAGGAGAATAGCAAACACCATTCTGCTTTTTAAAAATAAATGAAGGAAGAGCACGGAATTTGTTGGCCCTGTCAGATTACCTTTATTTTCTCTACAAATACTGAAACAAATGATCACAGTACCGTTTGAGAGCTAAGAAGAGCTGACAGGATGATGAGTAAGAGCTGGCTCAAGAACAAATAATGTCATAAACTGTTTAATTTCTTCCTTTGAAAGGGTGGCAGATCTCATGGATAGAAGAGGATACATAAACGTCTTGTAACTTGACTTCAGTGAACCTTTGGTAGCTCCTATTGTACTGTTTCCGTGAGTTTATAAAGAAGGGAGACTGCGCTCTGGAATAAATTCTGTCAGTGTAATTGCAGACGTACGTGGAGTATTACAAAGCTCTCTTGTAAGAGTAGTTGCTGGCATTTCATTGTCAAAATAAACAGTGGTTTAGAGCAGAGTATTCCCTGGATTTTTACTGTTCAATGTTTTAGTTTGGGACTTGGTGCAGCAAATGAGTTTGCCAGTTTTACTTGCTGGTGACATGAAACTGAGGGGTGTTGCAGACAGGTAGAAGGACAGGCCTGGGGCTCAAAGTGATGCTTATAATTTAGATAAATGGTTTGAAGAGAAAGTAAATAGTAACTCCCCATAGGCATGTGCAAATACCACTTTGGCAAAAACACAGCTGAAGAAATATAGAGTGAGAAAAAAAGCTTAAGCAGTTGTTCCTTAGGAAAGGATTGGGGTATTGCACTGAATGAAAACTGAATGAGTCACATGTCCACAGCTGCATGAAACTGTTGATTCAAGTCTGGCATCACTCAGGATGTGCAAACAGAATTTTGGCCTACAAAATACATGATACAGTCATTTTTTGTATAGGGTACTCTGCCTCAGTTTGTGTAGGATGCTATATGTTGGTCAGCTGGAGAAGGCTGAGCAGAAAATAATGATAATGAGCTTAAACATGGTGTGTCCGGGGTAATGGAGGGAGACGGAAATATTTGGCGTAGGCAAGAGAGATGTTGAAATAACTGAATTTAGAATCTACAAAAGGCACCTGCGTTGTGGATGCATACAAGCTGTTCTGCATACTGACTTTGGATAGGAAAAGTAATGTGATTCTTGAATTGCAATGAAAGGATTTAGGGTAGGTGGTATGAAAAAACTATTCATATAATAGGGAGAGGCTGCAGAATCTTGGTTTAAAAACAGGCTACATAAACCTGTCTCAGGAATGATGACATCAGTAGTTGGTTCTGTTTTGTGGCTGAAAGGTAAATGAGGTCATCTCTCAAAATGTGTGTGGTTGTGTTGCATTCTGCATGCCAAGCAATGGTCATAGCAATCATCTTCAATATCAACCCCAGCTGAAGCTTGCATGTAAGTTACTACAAAGCATGGTATAAATTGTTTCGAGCCTTGACAACCCGAACATTATGTATCTTTACTAAATTCAAATCTATCTTAGTTCTTTTTGTTTTTATACATTGTTTTTGTAAGACTATAATGGCAGTTAATGATCTGTAAAACGTTCGCTATTCTGCTAAGAAAACTCATTATCTTCTGCATGGATAATGTAGAGGTGATGCAGATGGGTATTTCAGTTAAATCCAATCACTATGCATAATTCTACTTTAAATTCTTTCATTTTTGCTTTCCTCTGTTTTACTTAAATGAGAAAGGCAGGGAAGATTAGGATTATTAGGCTTTCTGAATTACACTTAGGAAGTTAATAGAAAGAGAGGCTTTGGCAAGATTGAAAGGCAGAAGGCAAGGACAAGAAAATGAGAAACCAATGCTAAGAAAGACAGTTATGCTGCATGAATAAGAAACACAAGATAGGAGGAGAAAAAATTTTTAGTTACATGGCATTGATCTGCATACAGTGTTTGAGTCCATTAAACTGAGTTGTTTTACCATGCTAGTGACTTAGCAAAACCTACTAACAATTTTTCCTTTTTCTTTACACTTATCTTCTTTTAGCAACCTTCATGAAAGAGGTTTAAGACAACACTAGTATAGACACTAGCACCTACTGTAACAGCTGTATGTTGTACACACTGTGAGACTCTTAAAAGACAGGGATGGATTCTTGGCCTTCATGAACTCTCTTTGGTTTTGTTGTTATACTAATTATTGGTTGCTCTGCCAGAATAGTCCACAAGAATGTCTATTGACTACTGCTTAATGTGATGGTAGTGGCAGTAAACTGCACAGTGTACTATATAATAGTAATCTTGCTTATCTGAGGGAACACATTCAAAAGTAAGTCTTTCTTGGAAAGCCTGCTGCAATACACGTGGTGTCAGTGAAGAAATCTGTATACTGAGAATCTACTGTGTTTAACAAAAGAGATGTTTAAGTACTGCAAAATGTATTGGATAAATCACTCGAACTACACAAATACTAACACAAAATGGTTGCTCAAACAAAAGACATCTTAGGGCAATGAAAGAAGGTGTTGATAATGTCAGCCAACTTTGCTCTATTGCTTCTTTTAATGCATTTTGACCCTTTCTTGTTTCTGACCATGTTGAGTCCAGCCTATCCACTCACTGAACAGGAGTTTGAGATTTCTGTCCTATAGCCTTTGATGAAATAGCATTGGTTTAATATTTAGAATGAGTTTGTGTCCAGCTACAGAAATAAAAAAAATTAATAAAATCGGGAAGAAAAAGGGCTGATTTGCAGGCATGCTGATTGACTTGAAGATGAGGTTATCTCAAAATATTCGTTTGGTAAAACACAGTATTGTTTTCTGAACAAATTAAACACTTGTATGGTAGCATAATGGTAGCTAAAGGGATGAGATACCAGTTTGATAATAAAATCTATCTCTTTGTTCTCCTGTCTATAAGAGTGTCTTCATGTGGCAGTAAGCAAGTCTGACATAATCTCTTCCATGCCTACAAATAATCTTTAGTACCTTTTAATACTATTTCACTAAAGTCAGATGGTGATGGAGAAGCTCATTACAAATGGTTAACTACATTCTAAACCACTTTCAAAGAGAGAGATGTAGTGAATTTGAGGGAAGAAATTTGGATGTAAAAAGTAAGAGACATTTATTAGGATTTTTAAAAATAAGACTGAGATTTATATGCAAATTGCCTTCCAGTTTCTAGTTACAGAGGAAGGATATTCCATTTGTAGGTCCTTAAGGAGAAAGTAACTTGTTTTTTTTCTGTCATCAGAGTTATTACCAGCTAGAATATAAAGTTGCAAGATTAATTATTCAAAGGTCAAGAAGAGCTAGAGCCAAGTCTTCTCCCAGATTCTGTGGTCTGTTGTCACTGAGGACAGGGAATAAGATAGTCTTCATTAATGAGATGAGATGTTGTAGTGTTTAATGAGATAAAATAAACCATTGTGTAGCACTCGGTGAAAGAGAGAGTTTTCTGCTCCATTCCCTGTGTACAAGGAACAGCTGGGTCATCAGCACCTATCAAACACAGGTGCTAGAAGAGAAACTTTCCATCAAGGTCATATTTTTCCTGTATCATCTTAAAATGTGATTCATTTGTTTTAAATTTGATGTTTAATTTAAAATCATGTTCTTCAAGCAGTCTTCTGGTTTTTCATCTTAATGCTGTGTTTTTCATCGTTATTATGTCTAGATGTACATGAACAGGGACTTTATTTTTGAATTCTTCAACAAGATAAAATGCCTAGGTGGCCCAGGTTATTACAATTGAATTAAGCAGTAATGGGAGACCTATCTTCATCTTTGCAATAATTATATTGTCTCCAAGTGTCATGAAAACTCAGTATTATTGTGACAGTTACTCACATTAGGAGCCTAAGAATAGATACTTCAAATGCTTTAGAATAAAAATGTTCATCAGATTTTCCTCCACCCCAACTTCCATGTAAGTTTGTCTTCTTTTAATAGAATCACAGTTTTCTATTTAATAGCCTCACAGCATATCAAAAATACTCTGGAATTAATTTATGTTGTAGAAAGTATTCTGTGCAATTGAATGCATGCAAAGAGGAGTGTGTATGTTTTGGTTATTTATCTATAGGCTACACTTTATCCAGCTTTTGGTCCTGCTGTTTTTTTTCCAATTTTGCTTCCCAAAGAGGAAGTGAGATACTTGGTAGCGGTGTTTTTCTGTTGTTGTTTTTTTTCTGACAGAAAAAGTAAAAATTGGTATTTCCATCTTAAATGGAATGTTTCTAATTGCACATTTAACAATGAATGTCTTTTGGAAGACATTCCAAAAATGAGAGTGGAAAATAACAAGCTGAGTTGTTGATATGGACAGGCTACAGGTTGTATTGTTTGGAAGTTAAGCAATGTGTTAATGAAGCTACTGTGTTTATTGGGAGATCAAAGAGGCAGAAGCATGAAACCAGGAGTTGTACTCCATCTCACACATGTATGTGATTATCTGGCTCACTAATTAAAATACATGAGGAGTTTACGTAGTACCTACAGTGTTTTGTACTAAACGTAGCTACTTGAACATGATTTTCTTTAAAATTTTCCTAGATGTTTTGAGAATAGGGAAATGCAATCAAGCAACAGTTGCTACTGTTAAAATTTATAACTCTAGTTTCTTTCTTTGTAAAGCTACTGGTTTAAACATCTGTCATACATCCAGGAAGGCCAGACTAAACATTTTTTTTGTAAAACACATTTTTGAAGTTTGTATGCTATGTGCTAACTGATGAAGGGAAGAAAATACCTATGCGTACCATGATTCCAGTAGTGGTGGAACCTGAATCCATTTTAAAAACAACTGAGAACGAACCTGGGAGCACTGACTTGATGTAATGCTGTGTATGTGATCTTGATCCTCTTCCCACTGGAACAATTATCTAAATGGATATGGTTAATTTATGTTCGGTATCAAAAATAGAAGAAAGATGTGCTATTTTAGTAGGAAAGACAGCCTGCCTTTGTCATAATTATACATGCATGAAAATAATGTCATTGTAAGATGGTTAGGTTTTGCTCTTCAATTTTTGTTTCAGAACGTCAAGTGCAATTATGATATTCAAATCTCAAGTCAGAAACTTTGGCATATAATCCGAAATCATTTTCATTCATGTAGAACAAGAATTATTTTTGTAGATATTCTTGCAGTGCATGAATGATTTAGGTGATATGAACGCTAGCCTTCCTATGAATTGTTCAGCATACGCAAAAAATACATTTGCACATGTCTCATCCTGTATTAGTGTGCTAAAAAGTCAAAAGTACAGAGCTTTTTCTTTTCCCCCTTATTTCATTAAAATGTGATATTTTTATAGAATCTGTTGGGTGTGGACATTTTCCCAGCAAAGGCTGGGAAGCCAAGACAAAAGTGATGTTGAATATTAAGGACAAAGGTCCAATGTATAGGTTGAGGCCTCTATACTTGCTCCAAGTGACTCTCACGTTGGCTGACTACAGATGGTTTTCAGGAGCTGGATGTCAGGGGAGGACCTCCTGCCTCTACCCACACCATAAATGAAGCCTGTATCCAAGAGGAAAATGATACCTGGGGAGTTTTGTGGTCAATCCTAGGAGTAACTGAGGGAAAAATGAGTGAACCATATAGATCGTATGATACATCGTTTATATTGTAGTAGAATACACTGGTATAGTTGAGGGTATGACAGTTTTACAGTGTGATACAAAGCACTAAACTTGCTGTAAACCTTGACATAAAAATAACTGCACAGGGAAGTGCATGCTATAAATGAATTGTGAAAATACATGTTTGGAAAAAACTGGTTTTCATACCGTATAGGTTCTAATACAATGATTCCAATATTCGTATCTAAAAAAAAAAGTAATTTAACATTTCTGAGTGGAAATACGGAGATTTTATTTAACACCTTGCATAGTGACTAACTGTGAATACAAAATACATGATTTTGACGTTAGAAATATGCAACAACGAGGTAAGGCAGTAACCTTCTACTACCTCATTTGTGTGCATGTTTTGGATTTGGAATTTTCATGCCAGGAAGGCTAAATGATTTCTTTTCTGGAATAGGTTAGCAAGTTTTCTTACTGGACATAAAATAAGTAGGAACATGCCTGGAACCAAATCATTTTTGGAGTGATTTTATTCATTTATTTATTCGTCTACTTAGAATATTTGTGATTAGTAGCTTTTTGCGATCAACTGTACTTGGTAGGGCAACAGAAGTGGTGATACTTTAATATAATGAAACTTGTTCAAAGAAATGCTGGCAATTAGCATCAAAAACATACCAAAGAAAAACAGCAATGACGATGCAGGATTTCTTCTTGTGAGTATAGGCAGAAATTTTGAAATCTTTACAGTTACCTCCAGAAAAAAAACAGCATTATCCAAAACAGTAGCAAAGGCAAAAGTTCTGTCCGAACTCTGAACACACACATGGTTAATTCCTAACAGTTGTGACATGTGGAAAAACTGCATTTAATGGCTTTGTGTCTTTTTCTCCCCATACAGGCAACTAAGGATAGTGACGGGAGAATGGTTCTTTGAAGAGAGAGCAAAGCGCTTCAAACAATCAAATCTTGGAACCGATGTTGTCAGACAGTCCATCCTGCGCAAGTCTCCAGGTAGAGGGATTTGCTGCATATGCTTAATATGTTCAAACCATTTTCCCAGGGTGTTTTATCTGTGTTGTATTTCATTCTTCACCGTAGAAGATGTAAGCGTGATCAATAATCAGCCATTTTTCATCTTTGTCTCTCTTATTTGTGATGGTAATATGTAAAATGCATGATCCATGATTTCCATTTTGGCAAGTCAGGTGAGACTGGAGATTGGTTCTAATATCTCCAATAAGTTGCACCTGTGTGCTTACATAAAGAAAGCATTCTGCTGTCCTGATTGATCAGAGCAAGCCTGTACTGTTTGTGAGCTGCTGTACTACCTTGCTGGTACCACTGGATGAAGAAATAGGAGTTCAGCCTGAATCTTATGCTTCACTCTTCTCATAACTATTTCACTCTGATCACAGAAGTTGGTACTTAAGTAGTCTCTTTTCAGAGGTGGCATTCATGTCTTTCAGTAAGAATGTGGTACTTACTGGCAGGTTGTAGGGGAAGGTCTGGTTTACTGCCATTGCACGAATCTCTGGTGCAAATATATTGCTTAGCAAAATGCTGGTCTTTCCACTACCAGCATGTCTCAGAAACTGTCAGACTGATGTGTCTAATGTTTCTAGTGTTCTTTTTTTTTAATATATTCGGATTTTGTGACTTTATTTTACTATATATTTATATTCGATAGACACATTTGAAAAAATGAGCCATTTTTTCTGCCATCTGCTCCCAAATGAGCATGCATTTTAATTAAGAAAACATTATTTCATGCAACACAGAAAATGTGCTACACTGCAAAATTATGTTTGAAGTCCTTTGATTATTAACTGTAGTGTCAGTAATAAATTCAGAAGCATAGTTCAAAAGTAAAGCTGGTAGGAAGAAACATTTCAAACTACTTGAAATTTATTTTTCCTTTATTAAACAGCAAAACTAAAGGACCCTCCCAGCTGTTTTCATATGATATTTTATCATGTGGTTTCATTTAATACTGAAAAATTGAAAACCTATTTTTGCAGATTGTTTAATGTTTGCTGCCTTTACGTGTTTAAATATTGATTTTTTTTGTTGTTGTTGTTTTTTCGTTCCCCTTCACTGAAGATACAATTTCCAGTAAGGATGAAGAAAGAACATTCAAAGATCAACACCAGGAGAATGAAGAAAAAGAAATATCAACCTCCTCCCTAACTGGACATAAATCAATCTTTGGCAAACCTAGAAAGATAGGGTAAAGCCTTTTCTTTTTGGAAAGTGAAAATCGCATAACAGCTGCATGCGGTCAAATGGATTGTCTTTTGAGACTCTCCAACAGTCCACATCAGCCCCAAATTTTCCAGAGTTAGAAAGAGTCTTCAGTTGAAAGTTGCTTCCTATAATTAGACTGCTGTCTCCAAGGAAATGCAGCTGTAATTACCCTTCAGCTATAAACATAGCAGAAAAGAAAAAGCAATTTAACTGCTGGATTATTCCTATTTATATTTGAAATAGCAGAGGGTCTCTAAAAGCAGGTTTGCTGAGAAAGCAAATTCAAGAAAGGCTTGTTTTCTACGTATACTCATTGCTCCCATTTACAAGTCATGTTTCGCTTTGGCTTCTAGCTGTGCAAATTTAGTCTAACAACCAAGCAGTGCTCCTTTGGTTTTTTTTTTTTTTTTGTGTGTGTGACAGTGAATAAAGAGATACAATGGTGGTCATTTTACAGCCTATGAAGTGTATCACCCCACTTAGGCCATGGCCTTAGAGAAGCGCTCACTCATTCTCAGGGGTCATAGACAGATGCATTGAATATATGATTGCATGTGTGATGTTCAAACATAACTTGAGAAAGTTTGGTGAATGGGAATGAAATTGGATGAATGTTCGTCTCATGTGTAGAGCTGTGGATCCCAAACATAGGGTGGGTAGATGGCTTTCTACACCTCTTCGACTGTTGAGGAGTAGTGGGTGTGGAGTTCGTTCCTCCAGTCAATCAGGAAATCAATGTGAAGTATTTTTCTCTCTTTAACAATGGTGAAAAGAGTATCAGAACACCTCTGGCTTCTCAAATGAAGGTGAAGAAGGAACCAACTCAGGGAATTTATTGTAGGGAAACCTGTACATTGCTCTAAACTATGCTGATTGGTAACTATAGGGAGAGTGCCTTAAAATTTAGTTTTTGGATCCTCTTTTACTTAAATCCATTGAACGTTTACTCATGAGAAACAAATTGTTGGGTTTCTTTTTCATTTTCTATTATTTTTTTAGTAGTTTCCAGCATTTTTTAGTTTGTGGTTTGGAACATTTTCCGATGGTGACATTCCCCATAAATTTATTTCTACAAGAAATAGGCCACTTCTCTTAGGAGTAACTCATTACTTCTCCTCTTTCATCCTTGCTCCTTTTTCCTCACTCAGGCTCCACGTTTATATGTCTCTTGAGTGCGTTTGCTTTAGCAAAGCCATTTTGGGGCCAGCTCTTTAAACTTAGCATAATGGGATACCTTTCTACACTCTTGCTTGTAAATCAGTGAAGTATACTGTGACTATTCAATTACACCTATTTTCATTTCCATCTTTTTAAACCACGTATTGCAGGGTGAGGTAGGACAAGGGAGTGGTGTTGTGTTTTAAGAAAGTTTGAGGTATTGCTATGTACAGGCGTAAAAACTGCAAAGAGATGTTTAAGAGGAAATACATACGGTGTAATTTCCCACAAGAAAATACATATACTTGATAAAAATTCTTTGCTGTTTTCATCAGGAAGATAATCAGGGCAGCTACCAAAGGAGAAATCACAATTGCAAAAGATGAAGGTGGAAGGAGCATAGGCTCTGAAGCTGAAAGCCAAAGCCTGCACAGTAGCAAGTCAACACCTTGTTCTGAGAGGTGAGTGGCAGAAATCTGTTGCAGTTTGTGCTGAAGTTGACGTAAAGGTCTGTGCCAGTCCACAGAATTGGTTTGTCTTCGATTGCCCTGAGTGAGCACAATCTGAGAAGGAGAGCTTTAATGACTAACTTTATTTTTAATATTTAATATTTTTAATATTTTTAATGACTAGCTTTAAGGAGAGTTTTAATGACTAACTAAATAAAAATTGCTCTGTCCATCTCCTTTTTTCTCCCTTACGTTTAGGTGGTGATTGCAGTCAGTGCATTGATTTTTCTTTTCAGGCTTTTAATCCAGCAAGCTGTGTTCATGTTGCAGAACTGAGGACCTTTTTCCCAAAGTTTTACTTTTGTAATGACATGTTAATTGATTATAATTTATAACTTTTTCTTTCAAAGGCTCTCTTTTGTCCTTCTCTTTCCATTATTATGTTCCAGTTATTTCTAATAGAGTTCAATTTCTAATTCTTTGGGTCTTAGAAAATCTTTGTTATTGCCTATTCTGATAGCGTTATAAAATGTCACATGCAGTATTCCTCTCGTCTCACCTTCAAAATCAAGTAAACAAACAGCTTCTTTATTTTTCTTGTTCACTTGGGTAGTCTATACTGAGTACCCATATGTTTTACGCATTGGAAATTTGATAATTTGGGTTTCTGTAGAGGAATGAAAATTCCTGCCTTGTACAGATATTCAAGAATGTTTGTTGTGGTTCATCCATTGTTACCTTGTAGAGCTGAATAGTACTTATTAAAAATAACAATGAACTTTCCCAGGCTACCCTCCATCACTGTTTCAAATTAAGGAAATATAATAGCATGTTGTATCACTGTTGCTGCCCTAGATTTTCTTGCATATTTTTTATTTTTGTAGTTGCCCCATCATTTAGTGGCATTGTCAAAACTGAAAGTATTTCACCTACTAGCAGGGAGATTGAGAAAGAATAAAAATTCTTTGAGTATTTTGATTTAAGAGAAGCTGTACTGAGATGGGAAGTGGTAAGGCCTGGGCCAGGAGTTCATGTCTTGAACTGGTTTATTTCTACTACTGCAGAAATGTTTACTGTTACTGCAGCTGAACAAACTGGGTTTGCAGCATGAGGATACTCCTTAGATGAATAGTGTAGGAATTTCAGACTCATTTGTGCAAACACTACCCCCATCTTACTGAGGTCTGGTCTACTGGTGCATAAATGCATAGTATAGTCACCTTATAACAACTTCTTTCATTGTTGTCTACATGATATATGTAAAAATGAGTTGGGCCTCTCTCGAAAAGCAGGCTGAAATAAGCACAAAGATCTGGAGACGACCTTCCAGTATTCAAAAGGGGATTACAAAGAGGAGGGGAATCAACTTTTTACGAGGGTAGATAGTGATAGGACAAGAGGGAATGGTTTTAAGCTCAAGGAGGGAAGGTTTAGATTAAATTTCAGAGGAAAGTTCTTCAAAGAGAGAGTGGTGAGGTGCTGGCACACGCTGCCCAAAGAGGTTGTGGATGCCCCGTCCCTGGAGGTGTTCAAGGCCAAGTTGGATAAAGACTTGGGCAGCCTGGTCCAGTATTAAATAAGGAGGTTGGTGGTCCTGCATACAGCAGGGGGGTTGGAACTTTTGATGATTCTTGGGGTTCCTTCCAACCCAGGCCATTCTGTGATCTGGTGTGCAAGTGCTTGCTCTGACTAATGACTACAAAATCTCATAACACATTTTGAAATCTTTGTTATCCCAGTCCTGTGTGACTTTGGCAGGCTTCTGTTGATTTACATTAGTTTACAGAGTGAGGAAAAAGTCTGTAACAAGAGCTTTCATAACACAACGTTAAAGCAATCTATCAAAAGTGGTGTGGCATAGAATAAAAATCAAATTTTATTCTTTATTGATACTATTCAGTGCAGTTTGACAACCGACCATGGCAGGCTTAGAAATTAAGTGTGCGTTGTAAACAAGAGCTTTGACAAAATACAGATGACAGCCAGACGCTTTGATTTTCTGACTTCATGGCACCAAAGACACTTCTTTATGTGAGCAGATAGGACTAAAATTCAACCAGACCACATTTTTTAGGGTTTGTTGGTCAATGATTCATCAGATTAAAAAGTAGTAGTGCAATTATATGAAGTGCACATGGGTGAGAGTGAGTTTATTATGAATAATCTACTATTGTTGATATTAAAAACAGAATGATAATTGTTTAAAAGGTTACCATATGACCACTAATGGACAAAATATATATAACATTAGTAGACAATCCTGTTTTTTTGGAGTCTTCCTCTCTATTCCTTGTTTTTAATAACTCTACAAATGTGGTCTGTGTTCTCTGCGTAGGGTAGACAGGAGCTGAACATTTGTTCTCAGTTCAGCAGTAGTTCTGATACAAATTTTTGTTACTGTAGAGAAGATTTTTACTGCTATTACCCTACTGTGGTATGACAAACTAAAGTGAAGGTGAAATTCAGGTGTGTAGCACAATGAAGATATAAAATTGCAGATTGCAGATATAAAATGTTTATTAAGCAAGCTGTAGATATGCTTTAAGTTCCAAAATCATTTTCTCCAGCAAAATTGCACTACCACTGTCCTTTGGTGCTGAGTTTTCTACATGAAAAAGGCTGTGGTGCTTGCATCAATTGCTGTTTATCAGTAATTGTTTGAAATAATATGTAGGACTGTGTACAAAACTTCTACTGTCTGGCAAGGCTCTGTTACAGTTCCCGAGGTTATGAAGGAAAATGAAAATATCTGAACTGACGTTTGCACGGAAAGAGAGAAGAAAAGATGAGTCAGGAACTTGGATTTTTGCTCCTAATCAAATTTCAAATGGAAATAGGACTTAGACTGGAACCATTAAAATAAATTTTAAAATCATTTTCATTCTTTCAAGAGTTAAAAAGTGATAAAAATAAAAAGTGCAACAGCTTACCGCTTCCTAGGACTCAAACACATGAACTGATCAATATTTCCTAATAGAAAATGTCCCTCTTGTCTGTTGCAGCATTAGATAGCAATTGGGCATGGTGACCACAGGTTATTTTTTGTCACTTTTCAGTCTGGTTGAAATGATCTGCCAGCTGGGGTCACAAGTCATTGTCATTATATAAATAGGACAGCGCTTTTCTAGCAGGAGAGAGGATAATTGTTTTTCTAGAGGGGAAGGAGAGTGCACAGCTGAGGATTTTAGAGTTCCTGGGGATAGTGCTGGCAGAAGTGGTCAGAACTGTCAGATCCTGGTAATTTTTCTTCAAAATGAGGAGCAGCTCATTCCCTGTGTGGGAAATCCCACTGGAGGCCTCACACCTTCTGCTGAGATGCCCGTGTACTGTCACACGAACATGTGGCAATGCAGCAACCGGAGAAGAGGCACCTGCTCAGGCTATTCACACTTCTGGCAGAGATGCTGATAACAGGTGTAGGCGTGACATAATTGATTCACCCCAGCTTGTGTTTGTCTTTCCAGGTGACCGTTTCCTTGCAGTGGATGACACAGTTCATCCAGAGCAATGTAATTCTAATAAACTGTTATCAGTGATATTTTATTCTGTGGTTTGCTGGAAGCAGTAATGCTTTTTTACTCTTATTTCCTTCCCAGAGGAAGCACTCTTTCCCTGAACAGCAGTGATACAGAAGCAGCTGCAGGCCGTCTGAGAGGGGCCATGGGCCCTGCAAACAGAAGCAGTACTTCCATAGCTTCCCTCCCGAGGTCACCGGCACTGAGCACATGCAGCATGACTGCAGATTATAGCAGGGTAAGTTCCTTGATGTAGAGCTGACACCAAACAGAGCTGGCTCCGAGCAAGACAGCTTGGCTGGTGTCTGCTCTGTTAGATCAATTTGTAGCTCAGGAAGGTTGAGTCCGGTGGAGAAGATTTTGTTTCTTCTATAATTCTGCTGGGACCAGTGAAGGTCTCTACTAGAGCAAGATTTGTCATGCTCTGTCAGTGATGTGGTTTTTGGTTTGGCAGGCATTTTTCTGTCTAAAAGTTGCTGCTGATATCCAGAATTGCATAATGACTTACAGATTCTGAAGTGGAAAGCACAAGGGATGAGTGTACATGTTTTTGATATTGTAGGGCCTTGAATAAGTGCTGTGAGCTAAGGTTGTGACTCTCCAGCATGCAGGGCCCAGCACACTCCCCCTGACTTCTGATGGAAAAGATCAGCACTTGCAGAAAATCAAGCAGTACCTATCTTAATTTTCTGGATTTGATTAAATTATGGCATAGCACACAATGTGTGCTAGATGCTGTCAAAATGAAACATCTGGGACTCCTCTTACTTGCTGTTATTAGGCCTCTAGAGATGTAGACGGCCATGTTTGTGTTAGCATCCTTGTCTGCTTCATAATAAGCAGGATTTGACTCACCTCAGCAAGAAGCAAACACTGTTTTTATTCCTTTATCAGATGGCTGCTCTTGGCTGTATGCTAGGTGGAACAACCATCCTGCATTCATTTTGGTCATCCCTCCTAAGAAACCATGCTTATTCCAGTAAGTTAGTGAGCATGGTGGTGATGGTTGGCCCACATGATCTTAAAGGTCTTTTCCAACTTCAATGATTCTATCATTCTGAGTTGATCCAAGTTGCCACAACACAAGTTGTAGAGAAGGAAAGTCAAATTTATAGTCAGAGATAATTCTTTTTATCACTGGAAAGAAGTAGATGAGCTTTTGAACTCTGTCTCATTGAGAGAACACATCCATTTTTTCCAGCTTCCAAATACTTTGTCTAATTTATAACCTTTCATAAAAATGAATGAGTATTTGTGAAGGCTAGTTATGAGTGCTGTAAATAGGTTAATACTTGTTTTATTTATATTCTTGCTAGCATACAGGCTGACTTTATTTCAAGTGCATTAGATGTCATTGAAAAAGACAAATCCATTCAATTTGGATACAGTTGATGTTGTTAGCTATTCCTTGTACAGGAAGGCAAAAAAACCATAATAATATCAAGCATACTAGCTTTATTTAAGGAATTATGTTATCATAATTTAATTAGTTCAAATCCATTTACTTCTAACCTGAAGTTAATTTATACTGGTAAAGTTAAATTTTGCTGGTATAAAGCTGATAGTTTTTCTTTTCTCTTTGTTTTGCATAATTTCTGGCCTAAATTAGCATCAAATAGTTTTGGTTTTTTTTACTTTCCTTCCCTCACTCCTGATATATTACTCTGATTTTTCAGTTGTGAACTCAGACTGTACACGTGAATTGCAACTTTTTGCAAATTTTATACATGATATTCACTAAGCAGCACTGATTAAGCAGTAAACTAAATATATTCAGTTATAGTCCAGGTGCTAAAGAAGCTTTGGATTTCTGGAAATTAATAGAAATGGTGCTTTTGTAGACTGATGGTAAGTAAGTTCAATTTTTGTATTTCTGGGATGTGCTTTTTTCTTAATGGGCAGGACACTGACTCAGAAAATGGCATGATTATTCCAGCAAGTGAAAGTGTACCTGAAGATTTAGTAAAGAAGCACCGTAGGAAAGCATCTGGAACACCTTCCATTGCAGTTTCTAGAGTATCTTTGTCATCAGGCAAGTATTAAGTCTTCTTTTTTTCTGCTAGCCTTAGTCATTAGAAGATTATGGCTATTCTTGTAGGTTTGTGATTCCTGTTTTTAGTGCACATCAGAAGATCAGATATAAGAGTCAAGTACTTGTTGATGTTCCTTACTAATTCATCTTTTTTCTAACTAAATTTATGCCACTTCATAAGTTTCATGTTTGAAAATACGATAATCCTTACTGGCAAATGATATACTCTTGGACTTGTTAGAAGATTTTATTCACAGTTTCACATTGTTAAATCATTCCCTGTGTGGTCAAC
Source organism: Chrysolophus pictus (assembly GCA_037305975.1). NCBI lineage: Eukaryota > Metazoa > Chordata > Aves > Galliformes > Phasianidae > Chrysolophus > Chrysolophus pictus. The sequence continues at coordinate 83,066,355 of CM074576.1, forward strand.
CATATAAAATACTATCTGTGAGCTATCTGTATAAAATACTGCAATTGCATTTCACACCTTCTTTGCCCAGAAACTGAGATCACACTGAGAAACAATGAGGTGTCAGATAACAAGTCCCTTACAGCTGTCATGTAATTTTGGTTTTTATACATGATGCACTGAACCACTTGGTTTAGCTGTGATTTACTTCATTTCATTGTAGGCTGCTAGGTAAATGAGACTTGCACAGGAAGATGCTGTCAGAGCCTCTTTGCAGTGGTGGGTGGAGATCCTCCTTTCCTATCTGAAATGGGAGGCGGGAGTGTCCTGCACACTTCTGCCTTTTACTTTGCTTCTTACAGGCTAACAGAGTGGGTTCAGATTCACATTTCTCTCTAATGAACAGTGCAGGGCTCACTCTCTTTTATCTGAATTTAGCCCAAAGCAGAAACCTGGTGACTTGTCCCACTGAGCTAATCAAAGGAGTTACAGTCCTCACTTTAGATTTTTTCCACTTGAAAGCATCAAGGTTTCTTTGAGAATACTGCATTATGCAATTCCCGGCAGAGGCATTCCTGGCTATTACTTTATTTCTGAAACAACTGTTTCTTCTGCTTCTGCTGCCTTACAAATTAAAGGCTTTCTGAGCATTTAAGAGCTGGCCTCATTTTACCAAAGTAGATGCTGAGTAAAATCGCAGGCAGCATGGAAACGTCCCTCAGATTCTTCGTTGTCTTATTTCTGGGGGATTTCAGAGGCTTCTGGCAGAGCTGCCCAGAGAAGCTGTGGTGCCCCATCCCTGAAGGCACTCAAGGCCAGGTTGGATGGGGCCCTGGGCAGCCTGAGCTGGTGGGGGGCAGTCCTGCCCACGTTAGGGATTGGGGCGGTGTGGGTTTTGAGGTCCCTTCCAACCCAAACTGTTCTGTGATTCTATGGCATAAGCTCAAAATGCAGACCTTTCCTGTCATATCAGCTATAGACCAGGAAGAGGATGAACAGCTGAAAACTTTGCAGTTTCTTATCTGCAGGATGTAGAAGTATTCTTTTCCTTCATTTTTTTCTCAATTTATTGAGCAGTAGCACAGAACAGAGGGGAGGACGAAGAAAATATTTATCTAAAATATCTAGCATCTCTTGTGCCTTTAAAGAGGGGAGAGAAACTTGTGGGAATGAAAAAAAATGTGGAGTTTAAGACTTACTTGCTTTGACCCTTTCGGCACAGTGATGATATGAAATGCTTTCTGTGCCCGGCTGTATCTCTGGCTGCTTAAATCTGAAGAAGGTGCTGAAGGGTGTTTGGTCGTGGTAGGTGATGTGATCCTCTCTACAAATGCTTGGGCTCCAAGTTTTGCAGTATTCCAAGATAATAGGTCTAACATACAAAATCAAAAGCTCGATCTGTCATATCATCCACAGGAGACAATTGCATCAGATAAAAAGTGCATGTTAAAAATGTAGGCGGAAGTACAAATAGCACCATAGAACATGTTTTTCTGTTTTTCATCTTGATGGTCATTTATCATAGAGTTTGTGACCGATATGTACAGAAATGCAGTTTTAACATTTTTCCTTTAAAAACAGTCTGAGACAGTACTTAGTAAAGAGTAGCAAGGCAAAAGAGGCAGTATTCTTTACACAAAATTGTAATGAACTGCTTTGTTATTTTCGTTTTCTAGACCGTAGCCGATCTGAGATAGATTTGAGTGAATCTTTCTCTGAAGGAAAACAGGAGACCTTGAGCATAAGAAGCAAATCTGTACCTAGCGCCTTAGATGAGGAGCTGGTGAGTTGTAAACATGTGAATGTTTATCTGGAAGAAATCATGTTTGTTCAGTCTTAGAAAATCCAGCACTGGATGTATAAATGATACAAAATGTAATTTGAGGGTATTTAATGAGTTTTTAAACAGCTTCATTTTTCTTTAGTCTGTTGGCTGGGAGCGATTTCAGTGAATAACAGTTTGCTGTTAATTTGCTACTTTTTGAGTTTTCAGGTGAATAAAACTGAATTTCAGGCTCTGTATAGATACTCCAAAGTGCTGTTGACTCCTGCTTCCTTAATTTTTAATTTTTATGCTGAAAAATACTATACTTTAGCAGCTGTAATCTTTTATCTGTTTCTGGCTTTTGCCCTGTTTCTTTGGAAGATGAAGCCCTTCCTATCTTTCCCACCACTTTTGCCAATCTCTTCTTCCTTTTAATCTGTTTCTTACATACATCTACATACCTCTTGTGTGTTCTGAAAGGACTGCCTTTCCTGATGTGATAGCCAACTTCTTTCTCACATTATGCACGTATTCAAGACAGACACACAAGTTGCAGATGTGCATCAATGCCATGAAGAGAAAAAAAATCCTAGCTTGTTGAGTATGCATAGGAGCAATTTGAACTTTTTTTCATCTAATCATAGTTTGTTTTGAAGTTTCCAAATGCAAGTGATTAGCTTGGAAAAAAAAAAGTAAAGAAAAAAGAGAAGAAACATTACCTGCTGCAACAATACTGTTTTGTCTTTTGCCATAATACTTTCCTACCATCTGCTCTTTTCAGAGGGGCATTGGCCATGGGAGATATGTCCCTTTCTTTTAATGTTTAATAGTTGAGGATTTGTGGAAAACAGTATGTTGGGATTCCCATCTGTTTCTTGTATTGTAACCACCGAGTGAATTTGCCTGCAGCATTGCTCTGTTTGGATGAAACATTTAGGAAATAACAAGCCATTTCTATGCATCAGATTTATGTTGAAATAACCTTCAAAAATTAATGTTTTATTATTTAATTTTAGTAAAGAAAAAGGGTGCGTTCTTGGTTTAGAGAACTTGGAAAAGATGGCAGAAGAAAACCATAAAATAAGAGCTTTAAATATTTTATGTTGGTTTCCTGCTCTAGCTGTACAGGGTGTGATAGTTGTCACTTGAGAATTTCTTCAAGGCATGCACCGGAAGTGTCATGTCCAGAGAAGTTATAGGTTATTTGATTTTTGCCTTCCTTGTACACAGAAGGGAGTTCTTGCTTACTCTAAATGAAATGTCGGATTGCATCTCAGCATATTTTTTTAGGGTAGTTTGACTCATGGGACTACTTCAGTGTCTTGCCTTAGATTGCATATGAATGCTGTGTTTTGAGATTGTTACACTCCTGCTGGAGTTTAGTTTTGTGGTGCTTGATATAAGAGACAAAAATAAGACTATCTGATGAAAATAACAACAGTTCCTTCAGTCTGAGAAGAATTACGACTTCCTTCATCTTGACTGGCTGGTGGACCTAGCTGAGGTCCTTTAGTCTCTCTTGTAGGTGATGGGAACTGATGGTAGTGGTGTGAGAGATGCCACACATTAATGAGAAAAGCAGATTGCCAGCTGGAAGGGTGGAAAAAGGATGTTAGCTGCTCTGCTCCCAGCTTTATCAATAACACCACTTACATATAGAGATAGAGACTGAGTGGTGTTTTTCTTCTTACTCTTGGAGGTGGGAAACGACCAGAAAGCTGCATGCTGTGGTATTTTTCAAGAAGCCAGCTAAACTCTTAGTGCTGCACTCAGCTATGTGTGCACCTTATCTTGAGAGGTGTGCATTGAATTCCTGACCAAGTAGTGTTCATTACATGCTCAGCTGCTTTATTAGGAGGAATTGGATAATGTGCATTTTATAACCCCCACTGGAGACAGAGAGATTAGTGTCCTTCCAGCTCTAACTTTAATAGGCTTATATAAGCTAATAACACTAATCAATTATGTAGCTACTGTTCTGTAACACCTACTGAGAAACATAATCATTGTAGTGGAAAAGGAATTAAGCTCTTGTGTTAAATGATAACTATTTGTTTTAAATTTATATATCCGCTTGCAGACAAAAATTGGTGATCACCTACTTACTGTTAAGACTCAGTGCTCTCAAACAGAGTTTGAATTTTGGGTGGTGCTGTGTGGAGCCAGGAGTTGGCCTTGATGATCCTTATGGGTCTTTCCCAACTCAGGGTATTCTGTGATTCTACAACTCCCTATCACAGAAGCACTGTCAACAATTGAGTGTCTAAACCTTAAACATCCCATGAAGATGGTACCTCACTGTCATTTGTCCTGTGCATAATTGTTCACCAATCAAAATTCAGCACTTGATTTTTAACACCACGTATGTGTATACAACAGTGTAAAGGAAAGAGTAAGGTTGTATTTCCAGAATTGCTTCTCTTTAATGCACTGGCTGAAAGAACACCTTTCTGGTGTCGTTTTCATATTTTTGTGTCACTTGAATTCTAAAGTCAGTAAGGAGAGTAGAAGTGATGAGTGCTTGTTTATTTTATTTTTTAAATTAATTAATTTATTTACTTTTGAAGGATTCAGCAGTGTTTCTCATGAGAATAGTGTACTGTGTTGTGCCTGGGTCTTTATGGACATTTGCTTTACAGTGTGAAGTATCTATGACATTTTATTCTGCAGTGGAGCCCGAATAGAAAAGGAAGGAAACACACCATCAGAGGAGGCTCATTGTAAAACCATGAAACTAAGAGGGTTTTTTTTTGCTTCAGTATGTAATTTTTTGTCCCAAATAAAGTGATGGCTTGTCCTCATTTCCCTTTGCTCAACATTAAATGTGCATGATTGTGGTTGGAAAGTAGTAATAGAAAATTTTGCATAGCTTTCAGCTGATTCATTTCAGTAACTGGAGCAAAGGATTAGAGAAGTTTTATGCATACTAATAATGAACACTTTGCAGATCTTTAAATAAACATTGACAGTTCAACTCTCCAGCAGCATTTCTTTTCTGCTCTTCTTCCTAATTAGGATAGAAGTCTGTGTGATCTCTCTTTAGTTTAGAAGATATAGAGAATGGTTGTGCAACAGTGAGGTAGGTCACCACACGTATAGCTCCAAAGCAGATATGAAGGATTTGTATGTTTGGCTTCCATAAAAACAGAATACCTGCCATGAGGCTTAAGGAGATCCTTGAAATTTTCCAGCTACTCTGAATAGAATGGAAGATGACTTTTTTCCCTGTAATTTTTGCTTCAAGTTAAGAATCCTACTAGGCCTATCAGCCAGATACTAAGTTTCTTGTTAGGTGTATTTAAAAAATAATATGTTCTTCCTGGATATGAGCTGAGGATGTTAGATTTCAGTCTTGCTTATTAGGTTTCATCCATATATATATATATATATATATATATATATGTATATATATATATGATGGTGTGCAACTGATGATTTCTTTGCAATTTTTCTAATTATTATTGCAATAATGCATTATTTTAATGCAAGAATTTTTTTTATGTGAACAGTTATTGAGGATGCAAAATTATACATCTACAGAATAAGATAGCGATTGTGTGTCATTTCTTCCATTTTTTAAGCAGTTGAAACCTGAAATCTAATAATCTAATGGCCTCTTTTTTTTTTTTTTTTTTTTTTTTTTTTTTTTTTTTTTTTTTGCTGTTTACCTGTGCAAAAATATGGAAAATGTTAGTCAAAATTCCTCTGGAGATTAGAATTCTAAATGCATCCTGTACCATCTTGCCAAAGCAGAAAATATGTGAAACAATGTCAGGGGACAGAGGCTGACCAAATACAGTGGAGAACACAATGACTGAATTGCACGTTTCTTTCTCATTTAGGATTCTCTGGATGAAGAAGAAGATATTGATGACATCGTGGCCTCTCGTTATTCAAGGAAACGTGGACATCTGACAAGTGGATTATCAAGAGTAAGATCTCGAGTAGAAAATTTGCTTTTTTCCTTTCATATCAGACCATTATTCCTTCAAAATGGAGATGAACACTGTACTACTTAGAAGCATTACAGTTTATATTTTAGTAGTTTTCCTGGCCATTTCATCCTACAGTCGAGGAACATCCTTTAGCTTTTAGATAGAGTGTTCTGACTATTAAGGTTTTTCCACTGTTCAGAGCTAAGACATCTCTGCAGCACATGTGGGAAGAGACAACATTCATCAACAGATTTGTCCACACATTTAGGTTGCTGCCAAGCTAATATTTGGAGAAGGCAAGCCATAGATGTTTGCAGCTGTGGCGACTCAGCTTTCCAGAGGAGCATTTAATTTCTTTGAAATAAGTAGAACAAAGCTGTGGTGTGTTCTTCCGTCTTATTTTGCTTTCCGAATGCTAAAGTTCTTGGGATTCATTCTTCCATTATCTGTGACAGGACTGTGACGCCACCTCAATCTCAGAAAGTATCTGTTGCAACTTGGTGTTGGTATTGAATGGTTGCATTTTCAAGTTATTACGAATGCTTGGTATGCAACAAAATTAGCGTAACAAGTCTTATGCAGCTCTTTTTACAGTCAGTTATTCACTGTGATAGAGAACAATTGATAGGAATAGTCTTTAATATGTCTAGTTTATAAATACGTAGTGTATACTGCATTACTGGTATCTGACACTCAGGATGTGTGCATCTCATCTCTAGTGATATCTTGGAGCATTATCTAGCCACTGTTCTTTATGCCTTGTGCTGAGAATAGCTCTGGCCAGCACGCAGAATAGCAGTAGGCTGCAACAAACAACAGATAGAGGGTGAGAGAGTTGAAGAGAATAGATACCAGGGGAGTCTTATGCTAAAAGGGAAGAGAAAATATGGTCCATGACACTGTTTGGTGAACTGTTCTTTTCAGACTGTATTCCTGTTAGTCTTCCTGCAGTCAAAGCTGTGGGAATACACATTTTAGTTCTTGATCCCAAAGAGATGGTGTTGGCTGAACCCAAACTTGGGCTTATCTGAGGACAACAAAGGGCTGAGAGAAGTATCCTTGGAGAACATTTTGGTTTCTCAGCTCTGCCCATGTCCAGACCTTTTTTTCTCTTTTAATTTGTGTAATTTGCAGAAACAGCTACAACAGAGATATGTGGCACGTCACACCAAATCAGACCGGAGGAAATGTGGCTTGTTTGATATTGGTCTAATAAAATCCACTTCTCTGAGGCTGACTATGACTCACTGTCTCCAATCCTTGCTGGCCCAATGATTTTACAGGCAGAATTGTTTTTCTTTCCTCTGAATATTGGTAGGAAGGTTGCGAGCACTTAAGTGCTTTCTCAATTCATCCCATTAATTGAGGAACTCTATTTAGCAATCCTTCCCTCTGTGTTCTGTAGGCAGTATTCTGCCTGTACAATGAATTTCATCCATTTTATGTAGAGTCCATTTTGACCTTTTCCTAAGCAGAGTGCAGCTCTGCTGCTGCTGGAGCTTTGAGGTAGTCTCACATCTCAATGCTCTTATTTCTTTGTACTCACCCTAAAGTGATTGTTAATGTTACTGCATGCAGTGCTAATGGAGAAATTTTGAAAGGCCAGTTACTACTCTCTTGAAGAATGCGTCAGTATTACAGGTTCATTGTGGCTTCTTTGTTTGTGTTATTAGTTATTAACATTCATTCTCTCTTGTATTTTTTTCCTTTTCTAGTTATATGCCTTTGAGCCTCTGCCTCGTACAATTTTTTCCCTGTATTTTACTTGTCTGTCAAATGACTACGTACTATTACTATGTCACATCGCAGTAATGTTGTTAGTGAACAATAGGCTTCAAGTGCATTTTTTTTATTATGAGAATTAGAACTATGGCAAGAGTACTCTAATACTAAGCATTTGAAATAAAGGAAATATTTCAAAAGGTAAAAATGCTTTGTATCTACTTATGTGATGGGTGAGCAAAAATAGGAATGAAAAATGGCATTAAACGGGAATTGTAGCTTAGCATTATGATGTTTTCTTTCTGTTTTTCCAAAACTAATACATGAACAGTTTATTTAGTTTTCCCTGCATCCTTCACTGATTCCTTTCCTAAGCACATCAATGTGTGGCTGTCAAGACCTATCACGTCATTAAGACTGACTTGTTCCTGTGCCTTCCTGCTCCAGTAAGATAAGATTCAGAACAAGTATAGTTCATAGTGATGGACTAAAATGAGGCTAAGCAACCTTCATGTGCAGTGCTTGTTTACTACTTATGCAAGCGGAAAATGATTAGATTTCCTAGGGACGTTGCGTTTAGTGTACGTAAAGGCTGTTGTAATTTCCACAGAACAGAATGTGCAGAAAGAAGACAAATGTGTCATATTGCGGTTTCTAAGCAGCTCAGAAATTGCATTTACATAGATTCTAGGGTCAGAGGTCATTTATGTGTTTAGGATTTCCCAGTTGTTTTTCCCTTGCTGCCAATATACCTGAAGATCAACAAAAAGGATATTTGGGTTCAAGAGAACAGATATTCCCTCTGGCCACATTGGTGTAACCTTATTAGATTTTTGAGATGGGTATATGGATAGTTATTTTCTTTTTTGTTTCTTCTCTTGGACTCTGTTCTTCATTCCTTCCTGTAGCTGCCGGGGAAGGATGTAGTTTCCTATGAATTCATTGTGGGGACTTTCAGATATTGCTCAAATAAGCAGACACTGCAAAGTGTTTTCCCCAGTATTCTGTAACCGTATTTTCCCCCCCAGTGACATGTTTAAACATTTATGCATATTTTTTCCATCTGTACTTACAAACTCCTCAGAGAAACTGCTTTTTTTGTTGTTGTTGCTATTGTTGTTGCTGTTTACAAAGACACCAGTGCTGCAATACAGGAGTGTTTACCTTTTGACTAGCCTAAGTAAAAACTGAGTTCACAGAGGTGTAACTGGGGCACATCCAACTATAATCTGATACGAATCTAAATTTTTTTCTTTTTGAGACAGCAGATAACTTCATTTCTATTTAATCACCTTGAGCCATGTGTCCTTCAGCACTTGAAGTATTTGGAAAACACTTTGCATGTCTCTGATTTGGCAATATTTTTTCCTTTTTTCTTGCTGTGGCTTTGTGACGTGAATTGCATTTACCTGTCTGTGTAGGTAATGCATTATCACTGCATTTATTCTTTCTTACTGCAGCTATCTAATGCTCTTTTCTGTTGACCTTTTGCACTGCTTTCTTTAAAGAACTTCCCAGAAGGCTCTGACAGAAAATGGAACTTCTTAAATGTGCCTGAAACAGATGGTGATACTGTGAGTTCTCTGCAATCCTCTGTTTAACTTACTTTGAAGATTTCTCTCTTTTTTCCCTCTGAATTGGAAACTGTATCTGTATGTCTTGCAGAGTTTTATGTAGTGGGATTTATATCGTTATGCATCTCTTTGAGTGATCTTATTCAAAGACTAGAAATCTGTTGAATGTTTTCTTCTGAGAATGTCTTCGCATATTGCTCCAATTTTCTTTAAAAACATTTAATTCTTTTCTAAGTGAAATCTCTTGGAGGAGGATTTTCCTGTTGCAATACTCCATAGGACAGCAGCAAAAAAAAAAATAAAATAAAATAAAAAAAAATAAAAATCAGGGTGTGATGTATTACACAGTGGAAAATTTTGTGGGATTTTTACTAATTTTTTTTTGCTTTAGGAAAATTGCACTAATGGTGGGTATTGAATTTTGCTAATTCTTTTAGAACTGCAAATGAGAGGTTGGTGTCACTTTAATCAAGCGTGTTTTTACACCATTTTCATTAAGGAATCATCCTTAGAGCTTTTTCTAATGGTTCTGTCAGCAGTTATCTCATGGTATTCAACAAGAGTTAGCTGGACAGCTGAGCCAAAAAGTTGATTTTTGTCTGCTTGGAGCGTATATGAGCTTACAGTTGATGTAGGTTGACTGCTCTTTAGTTCATGCATGAATTCAATGGTGAGAATTTACATTTAGTCATGTTTATAAGTAGGTTTGAGTCCTGCATGTAAAAAACATAAACTGTCTAGATAAATAAGCTATTCGTTATAGTTCTTATTCCCTTTACATCAAATATAAGCCAGTGGTATTCTTTTCTTTCTTCTATCTCTTTTCAAAGCAAGCCTTAACAAGTGAGACAGTATCTGTGACCCTATGAAAAGCAGATTCTAGACAATGTACTTTTTGTAAGCTTCTAAGTCCTTTTTCTCTTCACATCCAGACCAGCATTAACAGCATGCTGAGCGTATACAGTGAAACTGGTGACTATAGCAACGTGAAGGTCAGTGGTGAAATCCTTCTGCAAATCAACTACAGCTACAAAACAGGTGCTCTCAACATCCTGGTGAAGAGTTGCAGAAACCTGGCCATTGTGGATGAGAAAAAACAAAGGACTGATCCGTAAGCACACACAATTTGCTTTTTAGGCCCTGCAAGGGCTGTTCTCCAACACATCACACACTGTAGTCAGCAATGACATAACCTGCTGCAGGCCAGCATTTTGGTGGTGGCTGTTTTTCGGATTCTCTGTGGAAAATACATTTTCATTGTGTTTCTTAGGGTAGTGTGCACATGTTCTGAGGAAACAATGTTACTTAAATTATCAACCTATTTGCTAGTATTCTGCAAAAGGGCAAAAGCAGGAATTAATAGGGAGGCTGAATTGATTTCTTACTCCTAGGAGCAAAGCTAAACTATAGAAGAGGAGCAATGTTTTGGAGGGAGTGAGGGAAGTAGCTTTGTGGTGTGTGTCAGTAGATTAACTTTGCTAGGACAATGTTTTCTGGGATTCACATTATAGTTTTCAGTATATTATGTCAATTCTCATAGATGAGGAATTAATAGTATACTTCATCATCTCTAATCCTGTTTTATGTCAAGTATGTTTTTTTTCAATCTCAGCTGTTTTTTGGATGTACATTGTGATATATAACCTGTCAAGAGTCATAATACTGCGCAAGGGAAAATGTTGGGAAAGTTTTCTGCATTTCTGAGAATTATTGAATTGATTTAACCCTGCCGTTGTGTTATTCTGATCCTATAGGACCAGCACTGCTGTGTTTGCAGAGAAAGACCATACCTTACCATGTTTGACTGTTACATACATACGTTGTTTAGACTGCAGAAATTCATTTCCTCATACTTGTTGCTCATGCAGCAGTGGCAGGTCCTTGCTCAGATTTTTTGTTTTTATTCCTCATCAATAACTTACTGCTTGGTCCACAGATATGTCAAGGCATACCTTCTGCCTGATAAGTCCCGCCAAAGTAAACGCAAGACCAAAATTAAGAGTAACAGCACCAATCCAGAATTTAATGAAACGCTGAAGGTGAGAACACTGTCTCTCCCATAGGCTGTGATGAATGTTCCACTTGTGTTGATAGACGTTCTCTATAAATGCTCCTGTACAGGAATTAGGATTTGGAAACGATGCCTCAGAAAGAAAATAAAGCAAAACGTACAGTAATTGTGCAAGTTGTAATTTCTTACTTTCAGCACTGAGCAGCTGTTTTTGTTTGGTTCTCCTCTTCACAGGTAAGACTTCTGTTAATTTCTGTAGGTCTCTATCAAAACTATCGATGTTCCCATCTAATGTGATCTCAGAGTTAAACACACCTTAGAGGTTTTACAAGCCCTACGTCAGCAACTGATGCTGAGACAGAGATAGCTTGAAACTTCCTAACTGATTTCTAGGAGAAGATAACCTCTTTCAGTAAAATGTGATTTTCTGTGGAGATTTTTCTTTATTTTTAAAGCAGAACCAACTTTGGTAGTAAAATGCCAACAGCAGCTTCACTGGCTGCATCTCTAAAAAGTTCATTTTAAGTTGCAAAAGAGAACAAGAGACTACTTCCTGCAGGAAGGTTAAGCAGAGTGCCCATTCTCTTTCCATCCCCACCTCTTACTCATGTCCAGCCTACACAGGCTGGAAAGGTTTTGTGTTCCCCATGAGCTGCCTGGCATCTAGACCACAGACTCCTGGTGATTCTGCTTCCTGTCAACTGACTGGAGTCATCCCAGCCAGCTGTCATAAAGCCAGAGACTCTTTTCAAATTCTCCTGAAAGAGTTTTGAGGGAATTTTGGTGATGCTTTAAATAAATTTCTTATAAGAGAGACTAATACGTATTCTCTGGCTTGTACTCCTGGCATAACCTGGCTACAAAACCATTTTGTAGACTTACCTTGGTCTGTCCAGACAGCTTGCCAGGGGAGAGTCTCCTATTTAGCTTCATTTTTAAATAGTTTATAGTAAAGTTAATTCTTGCTTGAAGTGGAGAGATTAAAAAATAAAAATAAAAATAAAAAAAGATGCATTAGACTCTATTTGGCAGGGCTCATAGTTAGTGCTAAATGTTTGTTAGTAGTGAGCTCTGCAGGGATAAGACCTAGCAGCTTGCTGAAAATGGAAATTGTGACACAAAGGATTTACTAGAATTGCTGGAAGGTAAGAAAGAGCTAGATTTATTTGCTGCAACTGTTACTATCATTAAAAATATATATGTATGTATGTATGTATCTGTCTTTATCTTTTGTCTTGGATATTTATTCCATTATTGCTGAATATTGCTGTTCTCATAGTTGGCATCTAGGAGTAAGCAGTGTAGACATATGTATACTTTAATAGCCTACTGACGTGGCTAGCCAACCCGCTTCACCATTTCAGATTCTGGAGAATATATCTGTGTCCAGACACTGCACTGAGAGCAAACAAAAAAGAAGACATCTGGGTTTCCTCAACTAACAGTTGAAGAAGGGTGAACATCATGGAATTAATTGGCTTTTTTTTTTTTTTTTTTTTTTTTACTAAAAGCAGAGATAGAATTCCAGATGTTTATAGTTTTCTATATATATTTGAATACGATGTTTCCTCTGAGGATTTTTAATAACTTTCAAAACAAACTGTGTTGCTGAGACTGAGACATTTTGGTGAACACATTACAGATACAATTTTACTTGTTTTCAGAACAATTATTCCGAAGTTACAAAGATAGAATTGAAGAGAACACTATTTCTAGAATGCAGTGTCCAGCAGCCTTTCCTTAGTGATGAAAGAATCAGTGGGGTTTCTTCTTACAAACTAAACTTTGGTATTGAACTGCTTCCTTTACATAAGCTGTAAGGAATTAACAGGTTGATGGTTTTAAACGTTGTTATTTACTTTACAGCCTTAAATACGCAGTAAGTAATACAGAGAAAAGAGTTAGGTTTAACAGCTTCCTGTGAGATTTCTAGCTATTGAAGTCTTCTTTGCAAAGCAAACAAATCTCTCTTTCATGCTTCATTTATTAGCTGCTGCAGGTTTCACAAAACTTAGCTATTACTGTAAAAGGCTCCATGGAAACTATTATTTATGCTTATTTTGAGGGTTTCTTTTTCTGTTGTTTTTTTTGTTGGTAGTATGTCATCAGTCATACGCAGCTAGAAACCAGGACCCTGCAGCTTTCAGTCTGGCACTATGACAGATTTGGACGCAACAGCTTTCTTGGAGAAGTGGAAATTCCATTTGATTCCTGGAACTTTGAAAATCAGGGCGATGAGTGGTTTGTGCTTCAGCCCAAGGTAAGGATTTCCAGGGACCAATGAAACCACTGAGAAGCAAATTTAGTGAGGCTTAGTTATTTTTTCTTTGGAACATATTTATAGAACGATGACTTTATGATTGTTTAATATGGAGGTGAAAATCATGCCTTTGTGTTTTATTCAGTCAGAACATAGGATTTTCATTTTCATGAAGACTTCAGAAAGAGTATATATTGTTGGCTACTTAAAAAAAAAAAAAAAAAGAACAAAAGCACCAAGAAACACCTTTTAAATAAACTATATGTTCATTTTGCTGCGAACTGCAGTGGAAAAATGACTGAGGAAAGGATTTAATTGATTTTTCTACCACTATTCCAGTCCAGCCCTCAGCAGTTTAGTAAGGAAAAAGACTTCTTCTGCTTCAGTTTAAAGTTCTTCACTCTTTTCAGTTGTAACAAAATGACTTATAATCTCTCAATCACCCCATCCAGGAAGGTATAAGATGAGGCTTCTCAGCAGGTAAATCAGTTAGTTTATGAAATAGGACTTTCACTGTACTTAGCTACAGACATGATGACTTTGGTCTTTTGAACACCCCTTTGGCAAGGGCAAAGGTATGTATTTTTGTAAGAGATTCAAATTGTTATTTTAAGGTTGAGGATTAAAGGCTTCTGAGTTGCTTGCTCCTGCAGCAGCCAGAATCCCCAGGAATTGTAGTGGTTTAGATTGCTATTTCAGAAAGTTTCTTTTTCTTGATAAAGGAAAATCTGAGATTGTATTGCAGATAATACAGAGACAGACTTGGATAACTTATTTGTTTCATTCTCATTATACATTAGTGTTATATTTGGGGCTTTAGGAGGGGCTGTTTGACTTATTTCCCACAAATGACAGTATAATCTGATTGCTGTATAATTTCCAGGCATGACCTTTTTTGGTTCTTACATCTAAGCCATCAAATGTATACTTCAGTAAGTAATAATGCAGGAAGATACATAAAGAAATTGGTTTCTTCTTAACATGTGGACAGCTCACACTTTAGAACCAGCAAGAAAGATCACCTCCAGTTTGCTAGTTCAGCTTTGTTAGTAAGAGTGATCAGCATCTGTTCCTTCATGGCCCAAATGAAACAGAAGATACCAGGAGAAGAAACTGCCTTATGATGGCAAATCTGCTTCAGTCAGCTTAGCATCCAGGCCAGGATTATACCATCCTTCTTACAAGCTTGCATGACCCTCACCCAACTTTCATCATATAGTTTGCTCACGTTGGCTCTGCTCTTGTAGTAGAATGAACATCTGCCACATCTCTGGTGTATCCCTTGCTGGTGTTAGATCTCGTTTAGAACCAACTCTTCTGCTACTGTAAGATATGCATCCTCTATTTGTTTTGCTCAGGGTTTGATTGAAGTTGAGAGGTTTTTTTTGTTTTTTTGTTTTTTTTTTCATGCAGTAATCTCTTTTTCTTCTCATTTCAATTTCTGGGGGCCTTGTTTGGAGATGAAAAAAAGTCTTCAGGAACTCCTGCTTGGGAAAAATAGTAATGAGATGCTAAGCATTTAAATCTTTCCAACTAGAAGGTCTTGTCTGATTTATTCCAAACCCATTACAAGGACTTTCAAACTTGTTCTTTTTTTACCAAAGAAAAAAAATGCAAAATTGGACTTGTCTGACTCCTAAGTCGTTATAAATAATGTTTCTGAACTTAAAATGCTGTTAAGATTGTTGTTCAGCAAAGATAATATTTCTTCTGAAAGCTAAATTATTGTATTTTGAAATTAAAAAAAAATGCACAGGGTAACACGCAAGCAAGTTATGTGCTGTTCTGTCCTATGAACTGCATGATGGAGAAAGAAATGGCAGTGAAACATTCCGTGGGTTTTATTACAAAGTATTATTTGTTTTATCATGTATCATTTAGCAGCTTTAGTGAAAATGCTGGAGACATGAGCAGAGCATCACCTGTTTTCAAGAGGAGCATGATTAAATCAGAAAAAGAACAGAAAATAGTTCTGTGGTTAAAGAGGGAATCAGAGTCTAGAGCCACGTTGTTTGTTGGAAAGGTTGGCAAAGTGTTCCTGATGTGAGAATGTATGCCATCATTTCTCCCCCAGTATAACAGAAAAATAATCCTCGTGGCCTTTATGGGAAACTGATGCAAAACCTATGTAGTTGAGACCTTAAATGAGCTGCCCTACTGACAGAATTTAAATGATTATTTCTTGTTGTTAAAATTATACACCAGCATTTACTACAGGTTTTCTTTTGTCCTTTGTTGTAGCAAACTGGCATCAGACACTGGTGCCATCTTAGTACTTTTTAAAAGTATCCTGGATGTGCTTTTCTTAGGCAAGATCAAATGTTTTAAAATAAAAAGGTGCAGAAATAATATCTGAGTGGAAAGGGACACTGGAGATAACCTTAGTTTTCACAGTTTTCTGTTGGAGAGCTGTTGGAGTTCTCTTCCCCTGCAGTGGTTCCCCACACCTCTGTTCCAGCAGTGACTCAAGAGCGACTCTTGTAAAATACATGAAGTCTATCATGGATTAAAAACCTCGTTGGGATAAGTAAGGGCAAGAGAATGTCATCTTAAATTAGCAGATTATGTTTCTATAAATGAGTTTGAGTTTTCTCTTTGTTTGTTTCACTCATTCATGCTAGATATCTCTCTGTCCTGTGTATGTTCACTGTGTATGTATGGTGTCTACTGCCGTGTGACCTTGATTTGTTTAAGAAGCAGTTCAAACACTATTGATACAACAAAGTTAAAATCAAACAGCAAAAGTAAGTGATTAGCTTTAGCTAGATTTATGTTTGGGGCTATTCATTTATTTATTTTTTGCTTTCAGGTGGAGGTTGCAACAGATGTTGGGCTTCAGTATAAAGGAGAACTGACTGTTGTTTTACGTTACATTCCCCCAGAGATAAACTTGATGCTTCCTCTAGAGCAGTTTCAAGGTAAAACAATCAGTGACAGTTTACAATTACATCCCTCTGAGTAGTAAAAATTCTCAGCTAGTATGAAATTAGTGGAAATTTAAATCAGGCTTGAATATATTAGTTGTCTTTATCTGTGGAAATTCTGAACCATAAGTAAGTTTCCCCTCTGTCCTCTTGTGTTACATTGGACTTAAGGAGAGGGAAGGGAAAGAGGAGCGTGCACAGTAAAGTGTTGATGTGTGGCTGTGTCCTAATTAGAAAAGGCTAAGACATTCAACAATATGACCAGGGACAGCTGCATACACATAAATCTTCTGAACCATAGTCCTTGTGTTCTTTGTTCAACAAGTTGTAGAATAGTGCTATAGCAGATCAGAGTAATAGACTTCCCTTAGTTCTTGCTTAATTGGCCAGAAACTTGCCTATATCATTTTAAGTTTACTTTTGTTCAGTTTTGCTGCATTACACCAGTAATTCAATCTTGTAAAATATCATTTTAATGGCCTAGGGTAAACCATTATTTTTATTAGTAATGAGTGAGGGATAATTTTCTGAAGAGACAAAACCCGCTAGATTGCACCTGAGAATACATGGTTTTACAGGCTACAGGTAGTCCAGGAGGAATTATTTCTTAGTGACAGTGTTGCTGTTTAGCGTTAGGATTTGATAGACATACTATTTTTTCTTTTTTTTCTTGACAAATAACATTTCCTCTGTTTGCAGTAATGCTAAGGTTTTCTCTCTGAAAGCTAATTGCTGTCCAGAAAGTGTAGATGTACTGTTTGCATTTTTTTTAATTAGTAACAGTTTAATATCATTCCTATTCTTCTTTTCCTTATGTTTCCGGTCATAATCAGTGTAAATGATCCATGCTGATACATACCTTAGAATCCACATCAGAAGCAAGTAACGTGTGTCCTCATGTAGCTGTTTAAATGCAGTAGTGTGTCAGTGAGCACATGTCCTTCCTCACTGTCGGTGAGGAACCCTGTATCCTTACAAAGGAATGCACACAGTATATTTCTGCATTTTTAAACTTTGGGACAGATTTTTTTTCTTTGTTTGTGATGTTTGGCTTCCATAAGGTCAGTGGTGGAATTGGATTCTGAAAGGAGGATTGGAATTATGGAAATATGCAGGTCCTTCTGCTCAGCATAGTAATCCACAAATAATTACATTCAGGAAGGCTCCCCTCACATATGACACCCTGCCCCTGCCTTTTCAGTTTCTATACCCTTAGAGAATCAAAATCTGCTATAAGAAATCCTTTAAACCCATTGAAGGAAATGAGTAAAAGAATCCAGCCATGAGAATTTAAGTTTCCAAATCAGTTTTGTACTGTATGGTTTCTACTGATGACGATATTGCAACTCTTTCACGTGTGTAGGAAAGAAGAGCTTTAAGAAAGGAAAAAAGGGAGAGAATCACCCGCCCTCTGGAGGTATATTAGAAGTCGTCATCAAAGAAGCTAAGAATTTAACAGCAGTGAAATCAGGAGGCACATCAGACACATTTGTGAAAGGGTCAGTAGCTTTTTCTGCCCTGTTATTTAGTGGCTGCACTATATAGTTCTTTCACCTTTTTTTTCCCCCCATTGTATATATGTAAGTATGTGTGGAAAGTCAGTACTGAAAAGCAGCTGCCACTTTGAAATGGGACGGTGAAGGATGCTGTTGGATAAGGACAGAAAGGTCTCAGTTGTCCCAGTGCTTAAATACCAGCCTATCTAGACTCACACAAGAAACGGTATGTAATCTGTGTCACTTAATACATTAAAGCATATTCATTGTCCTCATGTGCGCACTGTTAAAGAACAAAGAATATAGTTTGGTGAAATAAACCACTTCCACTGAGTCAGCAGAGAGAGGTAGGGGAATGTTCATCACTCTTGGGGGTAAGAAGTCAGATTCATACACTGGAGATGATACCTGATCTAACAGTAACCTTTACATTTCCAGCAAATTGAAACAAATATTTTTATGAGAGGAGCTGAGAATTTGCTCTATCACATAGCATTATTGTACTCTTTGTCTCTGTTGCAATTTCCATGGAAATAAATAGCAGGCATTACGTTCAAGATGACCTTTTTATTGAATAAGCAGTACTTTTGGTGGACCGTCGGAGTATATAGAAAATGCTACATACAAGGTGTACTTGTAATTGAATAAAATGAGCATAATGTCTCATTATACAGGTCTCATTATACTGGATTTTCAGTAAACTAAGGAAATAATGGATAGCTTAAAACATTTTTCTTTCCTGGTTTTTGCTCTCAGTGGTAACTTTCAGAATTGCTGAATTTTAGATGTATAATTCACTAGTGATTATTTGAGTCTTGTTTCTTCAAGTGTCCATATCAAAAATCCTGCTCTTCATTCCTTGGAAGAGCTGAGAATTTGTCTTGATCTGTCAGTCTGATTTGAACTTTCACTAAGCTCATATACTTCATATTGAAAAAGTTTTAGCTATTCTTCATAAGCATTTGTTCTTCCACGCCATCTGTTTTCCTGGTATAGTTCCTTTTACTGAAAAATAGACTGTTTGATCCCATTATGGCTTGTTTTCAACTTGGAGCCTGCAGCAGATCTCAGGGAGAAAATATTGTCAAAGTTATTTTACATTAGCAGTAGCAATGTGTGGCCAATAATTCTGTGATATATTCTTAGTTAGTGGTGTCAGCTCTTGCTGACATAGATCATTCAGTGTGGTGGAACTGGCCTCTGTTTACCTTGCACTATTGACTGGTCATCTGTCACATGTCAAGTTGCCATGAACAAGTAGATGTACTGCAGTAGTCTGATCTGCACTGTTTGTTTCACTAAAGGAATTCTTCACTAAAAATAAAATATGAAATGCATTTCAGACTTCACAGTATTGATGTTTCTTTTCTCAGTAAGGCCACATAGGTAGAGGTGAGTGATAAACTTCTAGAGTTCCTTCTTTGTCAGTCATTTCTGTTTCATTTGAGAAGACCTTCTTTTCTGCTTTGAGAGGGCTGCTGTGAAGCCACCTCATCCGTCCTCCCATTCTAGCCAACATTTTAATGACTGTATGTAGTCACATGGAAATAAATATTTTTATATAGAAAAAAATGAGAGGCGTGGGACAAGGAGACTTGATTTCATTTTCTGATGGTGATAACTGAAATTGTAACTGTAAGAGCAGCAAATGGTGCACAAATGGAACTGACATACACACTTTGGGTGTATACTTAATTTAATTACAGTGGAAATGGGTCTCTGACCTTATTCAAGCTGTGTTTGATTGTAATTCTTTATGAGTATTCTGGGACATCCTATCTATATCTTCAGCTTTCCTTTTCTCTGTCTCTCAGGTACCTACTCCCAGATGATAACAAAGCTACAAAACACAAGACTCCCATAATAAAGAAGAATGTGAACCCCCAGTGGAATCATACATTTGCTTTCAGTGGCTTGAATTCACGGGATATACATAATGTCTGCTTAGAATTGACTGTGTGGGACAAGGAGTCACTTTCAAGTAATATTTTTCTGGGAGGAGTTCGTTTGAGTACTGGAAGTGGTAAGGTCCCATCTTATTGATGATTGTTTTCCTTATTCTGCTCTCCTTCTTTACCACCCTAAGTGATTCATATGTATGAGGTATAGAAATGTTATTGAGTGTATGTAAAGTATACAGAAGTTTTGGGAAACTGGAAGGGGAGAGGAGGCAATGTGTCATCCATTTATGATTTAGTTCTTTCCTTCATTGGGTGAGACGCAAAAACGTGGAGCCCAGTTGCACTTCAAACTGGTGCTATCCAGAAGCAGCTCCCTACACAGGCAGTAGTGTAAAGTGCTTGTCGTCTTTCTGTAGGCTGTTGGAGTGTATGAACAGTGATATTAAGTAACTGCTTACTAATAGTGCAAAAATATGTAATGTTTTTGCAATTTCCAGGCGTAAGTAATGGCAAGGAGGTTGACTGGATGGACTCGCAAGGAGAAGAGCAGCTTCTCTGGCAGAAGATGATTGACAGTCCTGGAACTTCTGTGGAGGGGATATTAATGTTGAGATCCAGCATGGGAAAACGTAGACTCTGAAAGACTCTCTACTACTGAGGGATAGCACAAGTCCTTCTTATTTCAGTTGTGTGCAGCTCTTGTCACTTTGCCCATTTGAAAATGGGTAAGGGTTGTACTCTTTGCCTTGGATATTAAGGCTTTATGTGAAATTTTAATGCATTCTGCACTTTCATGCACTCATTTTTAACCCAGACTTCTTGAACAGATTATGTTTCTCCTGCAATCTGTGAGAATGTGACCTCCTACAGAGATTGGACTGGCTTTCTTTGTCCCTTCTGGTGGCTGGTTGTGTACAGCTGATAAACATTGCTGGCAGGGGACATGGAGCAAGCACATTCTCTGAGTAGCCATTTAGGATGTAAAGTGTGTTTTACATATCTCCTTTTGGGTCAAAGATGGCCTAGAAGACAAGAGTGATTCAGTACATGCAGATTCCGAATGAATCTGTGCTTCGTTATTTGAAAGACTAGAAGCCATAATGTTTGGAAGACTAGCATTTATTTTTTATGTTTGCTCATTGGGCTGTGCACTGTGCAGGATGGCAGGCATGGAACCAAGTAGCTCACTGAGGCCAATTCACTGGCCAGCTGCACAATGGAAGTAGTTAGCAGATGAAGGAGTCTGAAGTGCCTATGTTCAGGTGTTCTCTTGGTTATTTAGTGCACTGTATAAGAGGTAGACTTGGCTCAGTGTGATCAAAGAGTCTCTAATGAAAATAAATTATAACAAATCCTAAAGAATTTCCAGAACTGTGTGATATTACCACGTTTTTTGTTTCAGTTGACAGCTCTATCTAAGATCTTTCAGTGTCATTGAACAGAAGGAATTACATGCCTGTCCCACTTGATGAGTCAGTGAGGTGAGACACATTCTGGTTTGGGGCATAGCTAAGACCTTGGCTCAGCAGGGTGTGTAGTAAAGTAACAGGATTAATGCATGTTCCAGGATGCTTTGCACAACTGTGGAATTTTTTCAGAATGGGCTGGGATCCTGTTCAAGTTTGCCCGTGCATGTTATTTATTAAACAGAGCAGGATTTTTCTCCTCAACTATCCTCCATACGTTAGCAGTAGATTTAATAAGAGTGGATTTTGACTGATTCAGTCATTAATCTTGCTAACCACAAGCGTTTGCCATTTGGTTTCCTAAAGTGATCTTTATAACTGCTTAGATCTGCCTTACTTTGGGGGCTTGCAGGTTGTAAGTGAAGAGATGCTGTTTTGTATTAGTGTTGGCTACTACAACATTACAAACAGTAGTAGTAACATAATAAGATAGAATTATAATCTTTTTCAAGGATAGAAAATGTCTGTTTGCAAGATTGGATATTAATATAATTGCATGGCTTGTAATTGCTCAAGGTGTGAAACAGAGGAAGACAAGTAAACTGAATGAACAACATTTCATTTGGATCTCTCAGGATTGGATCATAGCTTCCTATTTGAACTATTTGTAATCAATCTATAAGTACATTTCTTACTCATTTTTCCCCAAATACCTTATTTTGGAAACAGTATCATATTAGTACTAAGGAAACAAATTTGAATATTGGGAAACATAATCCCTACATAAAGTATCTAGGGGAAAAAAAAGGCTTTCAGAAGTTGTGTCTTTCCCTGCAGGTCAAAGCACCAGTATTCAAAGATTTCTGTGAAGAAAGCCATAAAATCTAATTGGTGAGAGAGAAGGAAATACTGTTCCTTGCAGAGTAAAAGTTGCAGGAAATCTAGATTGAACTGAATAGAAAACTGATAGCTAAGTATAGATTAAAATTTTTTCATCTGTAGCAGTCCTGGTGTTAGTCACCTAAGTGTTTTTTTTTGAGGTAAATCCAAAACCTTAACTTCTACTTCCATTCCATTCCATTTATGTCCATTCCTTCCTGCTGCTCCATCTTCCCACCCAGTCACCCTCCCAGAAAAATTATACTGTTTTTGAGGGGCTTGAAACTGCAGGGCAGCTTGCAAGCAGTCTTGAAAAATACTAATATTTTATTTGAATTTGTTTTTATATATTTTTTGTTAAAAATAGAATCTCAGTTTTAATAAAAACCAATCTGTTTGATGATATGTATTTTCTATTAAAATTCTGATGTGAATTTAAGCAGTCATTGGAAGTAATACCTTTTCTCAGTTTGAGACCCCTAGTTTTCAGAAATTACTGAGTCATCTTTAAAAATGGAGTTTGCATTTAAGAATTCCATGTTGGGAATCAAATGTCAATGTTTTCTTGAAGCTTGTTCAAGAAAACCAGCTTCATTTTTCTTCAGCTGTTCTTCATTTCCTTCTGCAGTCCTGCTCAAACTGGGCAGTGAAGCAAGCTCAGTGCAGGTTTAATCTGCTTTTCATCTTATGCAGCAGGTGCTGCAAGCTGATAAAGTAGAGCACAAATATCAAGCGCACACATTTTATGATCTTCCTTTTATCATTACAGTCTTTTTTTCAAAATTAGATTTTTTTGTATCTGCATCCTCAAAGGGAAGTAAAAACTTGCCTTTGGCACCAAAACTGCCTTCTGTTTATTGCTCCACAAGCCAGCTGATGTGGAGCACAAGTTTGATTTTTCATTTGCTGGAAGTTGGCTTAAGAAGATAAATCTTGTTAAATCTAATGATTCTTCAGGATAAAATTGCAGGTAGGGTTATTGGGGAACAGTGGGCAGACTGATGGGGTTGTTTCTGTTTCATTTTGGTGTTGGAAATAGAAAAATCTACCAAGATGGACCCCAAAATTGAAACCTTTTTCTCTCACTAAATTGAAAACCCTAAAATGTTTGGAAACTGAGCTAAATCTTTTACTTAAAATGGAGTATAAGATGGAGTGTAAGCATTAATGTAATTTTGAAGGGTATTTTCTAAGAAGTGCTAGCATTGTATCTGAATCTAGTCTTGCTTTGAATGGAAGTCTGTATTTTACTACTTCGGCTTCTACCAGCTTCCCTTCCATTTTTAGGACCTGTGTTAGAGTATGAGATAAATAGATTCATCTGGAAAGCATCACCTGTCTCCTATAGCTTTTGGAAGGGACAGAATTTCACTCTGAGCCTCTATCTGAAAACATAGGTCAGGCTATGAATAGTCTCTAGATGTCAACTGCAGTTCAGTGTATGAAGGGAACAATTTCAAGTGGGAATTTAATTCAGCCAAGGCAGAGTGTGTTGTTGGCCATTGATGGGATTTGGAGTAGTGCAGTGAAATTACCTCCTAGGTTAGCAGTGGTGATTGTGCGTTATGGTAGCACACAGGGCATATCATGCTCTGCCTCAAATGAGTTTCAGAGAGATGACAGTCATCAGTATAGACATTGGAGCAATTTGGCTGTTCTGTGATGTTATTGACAGGTTTGTTGAAAGCATTTATTTGTGGAAAATGTCACATTTAATTATCGCTGTTATATCCTCTTTCTCTTCCTTTGCAAAAATGATTTACGGTTTGGAAAAAGCACGAGATGATTAACTGCAGATGTGATTTCTTGTTTCTGAAATATTGGCGCAAATAGCCTATGACTGTGTGTCATCACATATCGTGCTTTACTAGGCTGAGCAGAAATAGAGAAAGCCAGAGCATTCTGGCTCATTCAGAGCTAACGCATTCTATATGTATAAATGTTTGCGATATTGAGGTGCATGGGTGGTTTATCTAAGACCAATTTTTAGGAAAACAGTCAGTTTTAACACTGATTCATTAACTCCTATCTTGATTAATCAGACACAGGAGAGCTGATGTTTTAAAAATATTTCTCCATGCAGACTTGAATAACTAAAAATGCTGCAGTGAAGAAGAGATTTTCACTACAGTGTTTTTTGTAGATATGAAACGTGATTCTACTAGTGGTGTAACAACAAGGCTTTCATCACTGTCTTTCCCCCCTTGATACTTGATTCTGACAACATAATTTCACCCATTAAGGCAAAATAAAAGTACAACTTGGGCTGTAAAACTTCATGTGAAGACAGTAAATACATCCCTAGATAGTGTGGTTATTGCCAGTATCTATCAGGAAGAGCTGATGCTGAGGGCTGTCCAAGCCCTGCCATCAGACTTGATTATCCAGACCTGTTCTCTGGATGTTTCTCTGCTCAACTTATTAGTTACGTGGGGACTTCAGGCTTCTAAAAGTCAGTGATCTTGCTTGCATGTTTAGATGCTAAAGCCAGTTCAGATGGCCTCTCTTTCTCCTCCATCTCCATCACATTACTATCTTCTGTGCTAATCCAAGTGCCATTGCCTACCTTAAATGCCTTTTAGATTACACATTTTGACGTTTCTCTCCCAGCTGGATGCTTGGCAGTTGGTTTACGAGAGAAAGCAATGGGATAGTGAATATGCTTTGATCAAAATGCATTAGACTGGAAACTTAATGTTCTTTGCCTCCTCCAATAGAGATTTAGCTAGGGTAGCATCAGAGAAATCATAGAATCATGGAGATTGAAAAAGACCTTCAAAGATTGTTCAACCATTAGCCAAATCTGCTGAGTCCTATCACTAAACCAGGTCCCTTTGTGCCACATTCATGTCTCTTCAATACTCCCAGAGATGGGAAATAAGCATTTTGAAGTATTGTGCTTGATATTTTCTTTTCCCTTTTGGTTAGGCCCTGTGAGGTACAAGTAGGCAAAGTTGTATTCTGCAAAATGTGAACAAAATTGCAGCAGCAGAGCAGCCGTTGAGCATCCACTGATGAGGTCATATGAGGGAAGCATAGAGGCTGGCTTTGTTCTGGCTTCACAAGGGGTATGCACGTTGGCCAACTTCAGGCATGTAAAGCTTGTGATTTGCTCTAGAGTCAATGAAAATAAAGTCTGAGTCTTGTTTCCATGACTGTCTAGTCTGTTGTTTCACACAGGGAAGTAAGGATTATACCTGAATCTTTGCAGGATCTCTTCCCTCCATCTTTCCCTTCAGTTCAGCAGCCCCCACCAGGAAACTGTTGAAGTTCTTGTCAAGTTTGTCCAACTATGACCCCATGTTCCACCTCAGCATTAATCTCTGGTACCCAGAAGGAGGCAGTGTGCAGTAGTTAAGGAATAGCTTACAGTGGCTAGGTGAGGTAAAAACTGAAATTGCCCTTTCCTAACATGCAGTATTGATTTTCAGCAATGACAGAAATAGCTGTCTCTTGAGAGGTGGTATGTGCACTTTGTAAACTCTTTATTTTTTTTCTTTTGATACAGTTTTTGAAGATGTTTATTATTTATTTTTACGTGTAGAAATATGAATGTTAGAGGAACTTAAGAGAAATGTTGGTAAGAATGTGATTAAATCCAAAATTGGATGCAGACTTTTATTTGCAGAGATGTTTCTTACCTTAACTCAGTATGAGGCACTGGGAATCATGCTTGTAGAGCCTTACCACTACATCCTGTGAATTTCCTGCCTGGTGATTTCATGTTTGCAGATGCTGTTTGATAAGTGATAATAAGACAGTATTAATTATACTGTGTATATTGACACTGGAAAGGGAATCTCAACTTGCTTTCATAGGTGTTCCTTAGGTTGCTTTTGAGACTCACCCTTGCTGCATCACGGCCCTTTATGTAGGATCGCTATTTCAGCAATTCTACTCTGTGGCAACAACACCTACGGCTTTGCACTACTGCTCTTGAGAGCTGGCTGTGTGTTTTTGAGGGTTGCTTTAATTGCTGGGGTTTGCTTAAGGCCAAATGTAGTCCTTCGATGCAGTGAATTGAGTATGCCACATATCCCTCTTGCCACCTTTGTTCTGATTAAAAATCTGTTGCACGCTGTTGGTTTGGTTATTCTGCTGGATATTAACAGTAGTAGCAGTAAGTGGCATTGCAGTATGTTAAGTTCTGTCCAAGTTTAGATGAAGCATTTCCTGCCCAGAACATCTTTGTACTGCGCACTGTATGTTCAGTTTTGTGGACAAAAGTGGCTGGTAATACATTTGCAGCAGTTGTCAAGAGTATTGTTCTGTCTTTTAAAATTAAAATTATGGAACGTTGCCGTGTCCCTGTGTCTTCTAAAATGCATTATAGTGAACTATTAAAATGTCTTTTAGAGATATCCAGTTATCTCTCTGAGGCAAACTCATTATTCACTGCCTATAAATGAAGTAATACTAGAGGTGGGACTGCACTGATAGTCTTTCTCTCTGTTTTTGTCTTCAGTTCTACAGCTTACATATTTTTAATGCTTATTTTTGTTTCATATACATTACACCAATTTTGTATCTAAGAAACTAGGAAATGCACTGTTCTTTTCTCCCCTGCTAGCGGGTTATTTTGTCTGTGCCTTGACACTGTGCATTCAGTTCCTTCCTTCTGTCTTCAGATCTCTTCCCTGACCCCTAGTTCAAAGTGCTTTCTGACTGTAAAATCCAGGTACGTTCGAAACACAACTTCTCTGTAATTAATGGTCCGGATTTCTTAAGATAAAAGGCACGAAACCCGTTGGATTATTCTCTCCAACTCATATTTGGAACTGAGTCACGCTCACTTCAACTTAACCACTCAGTGCTAACCACTCTTCACCTCCTCTGAGTGTACCAGTTTCCCAGGTTTGTTACCTTGTACCCTTTGTTGTCATTAATTATGTTACGCAGTCTGACTCAGGCTCTTAGGTAAGTACTGAGCTGTAACAAAACACCAAGTTGCAGTCATTCAGCATGGAGCTGCCAGGGTCAGGAGTGCTGTCATCAGATCTGTGAGGTTTTCCTAGAAGGGATGATCTGAACTTCAAAAAAAGGGGACATGGAACTTTTGTCTCTCCCCCTGCAGATGGAGGTGATTATGAGGTGTGTGATGGCAGGGAGTGTTCTCATTAAACCTGTAGATTCTTGTGGAGGTTTGAGGTAAACCTGCAGGCCATGCAGAGAATTGTTTGGGGCTCCTGAGAAATCGCAGTGGTCTTGTTGCAAAAGATGTCACATGGTAGAAACGTGAATAATTTTCTGTTCTAAAATGATGGAAGCTTTTTGCTTGTTGAAATTGCACTCAAAACAAGACGTTATCTCCAGACTGATGCAGATGCCTCCAGCACCTGGCTGGGTGTCCACAGTGATCTGTCAGTTCTGGAGCAGGAGAGGAAAGGAGACTCACTCACTGCAGGTTGTGCTCCTTGGTTGTGCTGCCTCTAATCCTCTCCACCCAATTTGTGCTTTTAACAGGATTTGCATTTTGATAGCAGTGGTTGGTAGGATTAGTAGCTATGCCAAGAAGAGCCACGATGAAAGTCAAGTAAGAGTCCAGCCTGCACGATTGTGAGGGAGGTAAGTAAATTCTATCTGAAACATTTTTTAATCATTTTTTATTTTTAAGAAGTGGAATGGTGTAGGCACTGCACCTTGCTTACACAACATGATTTTTTTTCTAGAACTAAAGCCTACTGGAATATATTTGAATATTTAGAATGTGTTTGGACATACAAATGCTGGGCTAAAGCCAGTAATACTAAGTCTCTCATTCATTCTTCTCCCAAAAGGCAAATCAGCCTCATTCCTGCAGTCCACACCTGCATGCTAATCTGACTCCAGGTCAGAGATGGCACATGGGGTTTGTCCGTTTCCCATTCCTCCCCACAAAAACGTTTCACAGAAAATGCCAGAAAGCTTGTGTATTTAATAAAGAGCAGCTTTTGCTAATCACAGGACTTTAGCAGATGTTCTGTGTAGAACTATAACTGGCAATCCAATCACTCATGCACTTCCATCCACTTAATTCAATTTCCTTATTTCCTTTAGAGGACTGGTGATTGCAATCACTTTTCTGGTGCAGCAATCATCAAGCTCCACTCTTATTCACCCAGACATGAAAGATGGCTGCACGCACCGATTCTGCACCTAAAATGGAGCAGCAACAGATTGGAGTTGCAGAAATAGAACAGTCAGACCCAGTAGACCCTTGAATTTATTTATTATTTGTTTGAAAAAAATCATTGGAAATCGTTGATGTGCTTTTTGACCGAGTAAAAGGGCTGGTGAAATGACCTGTTCACCTTTGCATTCATGCTACGCATGCACATGTGCCAAGGCACCAATGGCCACAGCAGTATGTACATAGATGTGTCCTCAGGCTGGCTGTTCTGCAGGTGCCACTTAAGGCATGAAGAGATTTGGCGTGCTGTGTGTCAGTTTCTGTAACCACCAGTGTTCTTCAAACAAGAAAGGAAACAGCTGTATCCATAAGCATGTTGGTTCTTACTCACTTTGCTCCTTTTATAGTTGATCAAGGATGACTTTTTGGTTTGGGTAGGTTTGAAACAGAAATGCTGTTTATTTCTGTGATTTTGTCACCCAAACAGTACTTGCATCTTGGAAACTCTTGGATAGCTCAAAGGAAGGCTTCCTGTTCCTCCAAGTGCCCATCCTCACAAACCTGGCAGCACCCCTTGCATCTCAATCTTCTTTGCCTTTGGCATTATCTCTGAGGTCAGTCTTTGCCTTGGCTGTGCCATGCTTTCATGCTTGCTCTTGGGTGTTTGGTAAGGCTCCTCACCATCTCAGAAACAGCCCACCTTCTCCACTCACTTCAGTGCTCTTGCACTTCAGTATTCTGTTAGCTTTTGCTAGCAACTGTCAAAATGAACACTTTGCTTTACAGTTAAACAAGCATTTGTCTGAAACAAAAAGGGCCATGCTTTGAATGAGCAGCACAGACACTGAAATGCTGTTCAGTGTCATGGTTTTGTGATTTTTGGTTATCGGTATTCCACATTATAACATCATGTAGGGCACTGGGAGTTTAACTGTTATTGCTCAAGTTCTGGGTACCTGCCTGGAAGAGAAGAAGAACTACGTTCCCCAGGGGACTTTGCAGTCACAGAGAGGAGATAGAACTCCTGGCAAGGTCACCTGATGCGCTCTTCTTTGTCCGCTCTTCTTCATCAGCTCTCCTCCTGTCTCCCTGCTGCTCAACTGGACTGTGCATCTCACCTCAGTGTTGTGGTGAGGCCTCTCCACCTTTCGGATATTCTCTCTCTCTTTATATTTGATTTATTAGCTTCAATTCTAATTATATTGCATTATGGTGTGTTATCTTGCATTCTGATACTATATTTAGTAAATTAGTTTGTTTCTCCTCAGATCGTTGCGGCTGTTTTTAATTACTTTTGGGTCCCCTGTTTCCCTTTTCTGGAGGCGTGGATTTTGCGAAATCCCTTTGCCCTGCTAGTCACAGAACCGGGCCGAACCAGCCCGTAAAACATTGACATTCAGTCATGAGGGATTACCCACCTGACACTTTAAGCAAATGTCCAAAGCTGAAACTCATACTTTTTAACACTTTTCACTCCTTTTGGGTTTGTATTCTTCACGCGCAGTGTAGATTCTTTGCAGAGGATGGGCAAGATTGTGGATTTCAAAACAACACTGGAGAACTGTATCTTTTTTTTAATTGCCTCCTAACACTTTACATTAAGCAGTGATTTTTTTTTTGTTACTGTTAAATGATGAGTTGTGAAGAACTATTTTCACACAGCTGGAGATGATGAATCCTTAATGAAGTCTCCCTGTGGGGAATGTTCCACTGCCATCAGACCAGCGGCCTGAGCTACATCTGGGATGAAAAGGGAAAAGAATCTACTACTCCAACTCACTGGACATGAAACACCAGGTGAGAGCATGTCTTTCTATTGAGCATATAGCCTTTAGTAATTATCACCCATTTTTCTATGTTGCTCACGATTCTGTTATCAAATTCCTCCTGGCAGTGACTGCCATACACCTGCCATGAGCTGTTTTCTTCTGGTTCTGCTGGAAGCAGTTACTTGTGTCACCTTCGGCTTATGCTTTCTGTCTGAGATGGATCTTTTATAATGGATTTGACATAAGCCACAAGTTTTTTGGAGAGTGGCTGAGGGAACTGGGAGACGAGGAGGCTCAGGTGAGACTTTATTACTCTCTACAACTACCTGAAAGGACGATGTGATGAGGTGGGGGGTCAGCCTCTTCTCCCAGGTGACAGTGATAGGATGAGAGATAATTGCTTCAAGTTGTGCTAGAGGAGGTTCTGATTGGGTATTAGGGAGAACTTCTTCTCAGGAGGAGGAGAGGGACAGTGGCACAGGCTGCCCAAGGAGGTGGTGGAGTCACCATCCCTGGAGGTACTCAAGAGCTGGGTGGATGTGTCACTGAGGGATATGGTTAGTGATGGCTAGACTAGATAGATGGTCTTAGAGGTCTTTTGCAGCCCTAATGATTATGTTCTATTCCGTTCTGTTGAAAGACAGGGTTGGGTTGCTGTGCACTTGTAGCACGGACATTGACTTTTGATTTAAATTGTTGAGAGAAAAGTATTTTGAACCAAGTTCTATGTTAATCACTAAACATTATAGCTAAGAGGACTTTTAGAGCACTATTTCTTTGCAAAACAATATTTTATTAATAAAAGACTTATAAAACGAAAGAAAGAATTTTACACTGAATGAAAAATCCAAAATAAACCCCAGGAGATGTACCTCAATTCTTTGATGTCTGTACAAGAAGTTCTATTGGGTAGTAATCCTACGTACACATTTCTCTAAAGATACTCTTAGGAAGTACAAAAAAGCATCATGCATATGCCCATGCAGAGCAGCTACACAGACATAATGATACACACAACAACTCTGTACATCAGTGATTAAAAAGCCATGCTTTCTGTAGCACCAAGGGAAGAATTATCTGGGTAAAAAATTCACTGGCAAAATGCTAGCCCTGTAATTCTGAATTAAGGACATGACTGGCCGATTTCTGCTTGCAGTTTCATCTCTTCTTTTCTCAAGGGAAAATTGTCAATAAGTGCAAAGAGCTCAGCTGGTGTTGCTGGGAATGGGTAGCGTTCCTTGTCCATTCCATGCTTGTCCATCACCACAATGTTGAAATTATAATGGGGGATCCTCAGCAACAGCCTATCCCAAGAGCAAAAGGGAACAAGACAAAAGAGTATTTTCAATATCAGTATACAGATATTGACTTTAAAAAAAAAAAAAACAACCTAAACCATTCTATAATTCTGTGGTAAGATTCTATGATGGCAATGGGGCTAAAGAGTTATAAGTAGACAATTCTGTTTCTTTGCTGCCATGTAGTACAAAACCACGATAAGGAAAAGCAGAACAAAATGACTTAAGTCAGTTTTTGTTGCTTTCTGCTAGTAACTAATTTATCTGCTGGTAGCTCCAATTTAGGAAATCAAAAGCCAGCACTAATCAGGCCAGATCTCTTTCCTTCACAGTGGTAAAAATGAGTCATTTAAGCTCCTCAGTCATGCAGACAGTCAATGCCGCTGCTGTGGGGAAAGGCATCTGTGAAGGAATGAGGTCAGGACAGGAGGGTCTGTAGGGTACTGGATGGCAGTAAGGTTGTGAAACATAAAAACTGACCGTCTTGTGCCACTCAGTACTCTAGGTGTTGTTGCAGTTACAGAGATTGGCTATTGCTTTGAAACTAAAATCATTTCTGGAGCAAAGTTGTGGTGATGAGGGAGATAAGACACCACAGCCCTTAAGGAAAATGCTTACCCCCTCTGCAAATGCTAGTCTTCAACTTCAATCTAACTATTATATAAGGTGTAGTGTTTTTTGGTTTGTTTTTTGTTTTAAGGAAAAAGAAGCTGGCTCTTTCTTTTATGGGGAAGAAATACCTTTTTTTTTCCCCCCAGTTCAAAAAACCTCTTAGACTTGTCAGAAGACTGAAAAAAGAACATTTTTTCTTCTCCCAATTGGAGCTCACACCATTTTCTCAGGTATAACACAGACGATGCTGCCTAAAATGCTCCTGGACTTCTTTCCTTAAATTACTACCACTTATCCTGCCAAATAGGCCTTCACTTTTAGCTCTTGGAGTCTCTTCCCATCCCTAGGCAGTGCTGACACTTGAAATCTCCCTTTCAAGTGAGAACCAATTCCCTGCCAGTTCAAAACCAAGTCAAAACAGTTCAGACACCTCAGTAAAATTGATGAATGTCTGTCAGACTGAGGAGGGTAAGATCATTTGCCTTTTAAAATCCTGTACATATCACATGGGACTGCACATGGGACTTCAAAGAGCATCCACTGTTTACCTTCTGGACTGACCACAGCCTCCAGCAGCACTGCACAGATGAGGGGCTGGTGCTCCTGCCTGGGGCTGTCCTTGCCAAACAACTGCAGGTGGTTGGAACTGCATCAGCCCAATTCCAGCACAATACAAATATGTTTGTAATCAGTGTTTTCCAGTGACAGTACCCAAAAACATAAAAGCATAACATCCCTCCATCCCTGGAGGCGCTCAAGGTCAGGGTGGCATCCAGTGTCTAACTCAGTACAGTAAAGATGCCTATTTAAATAATAAAATGCAGGAATTCAGAAACAATATATTATATATGCTATAGCACACGTAACAGTAGACAAACCTTACTTTACCTGAGTTGCAGTGCAAGTGAAGGGGGCAGCAGCTTTACACCTATTCTTCCTATCTGTGCTGGGAAGATACCAACCAACTCAACCACAGTAACATGTCGGAGGTCTAAGCCACACTGCGCTGGCTGGAAGAGTTGAAAGAAGGAAGAGATAGGTTAGCCATCAGAGAGAATGCAGTTGGTTGTTTGGCATGTGCTGTGAATGTTCACACAGAATCTGAACTTCTCAAGTTAGTGAGGTGGTTTAAGCTGAAATGAGTCCAGGGGCTATTAGATGAAGGATTCTAACACCAGCACCACACAGAGACCACCTAGGAGAAATGTAAACTTGTGTTGAATGAGATTAAAAAATGCCAGTTTGTTAAGTATTGTGCCAGTAATTTAATGTGGCAAGTGAAGCAAAGTACTTGAAATGGAAGAAAACTTGACTAAGTATGTCAACTTGTTTTTCCAAGCAATGGAAGAGTAATATTGTCAGTAAAATTAGTATTTTAAACTACATCATTTCAATCAAAATATTTTATTTTCTTGCCCAGATAATCTTCTGTGGGGGAAAAAGAATAAAGCCTTTCATTTTGTTTTTAATACAACTTACTTTAAGCCTGCAGTTAGAAATGTTATCACACTCATATCCCAATGACTGTTCATTCTGACTTTTTTGTTCCAGTTGTGGGAACAGAAACAAAGCATTTGCCACTATGAAAGAATACAGAACTGGCTGTTCTCCCTTAGGACACACATACATTTCTAAGCTGAGGTGTATTTAATCTAGGAAGAACCCAAGTAGAAATATTTATAGAAATATTATAGAAATATTTTTATAAGAAAAACAAGTGCCAGGATTTTTTTTTTCTGTTACAAAATACCGTAGTGATACCTCCAGCATTCTGGGTGATTTTTATTTATGCTGAGCCTCTGGTCCTCTGTTTGCACTACACAAATTATTTCTAGAGCTCGTCACATTTCTTCACACTGCAATTACAGACCCTGTAAGCATGAACTGTAACCACTGAAGTGCTGGATGTTTCTTCCAAACTCCTTTAGGAACTGAATGAGGGAATGATTATTAGAGTACGGGTTTAATGTTAATTAATGTTGAGAGGATGGAAGAGGGTCAGAACTGCCTGGATTGAGTACAATCCAGAATAGAGTTGAACTGGAAAACAGGGAGCTCAGGCACACATAAAAAGGATTAATCCAGAACCACTACCACTTCTGCGAAATCCTCTACTGTCCAAAACATAGTAGCTGAAGTTTGCTGGTTCATACCGACAGCAGAGCTTATCCTATCATGTGTCTAAAGAAAAAAAAAAAGCTACAACCCCCTGCAACCCATCCTGGACTGCGTTTTACCTGCAGCATTCCCAACTGCATCCTGTAGAAGAAGTTGGCTGCAGTAGGAGTTGAAATAATTAGCAGTCTCCTCTTCTCATAAAATTGATCCAGAAGTGCAGCTGCAGTCCTCACATTCACATTAATATTCATGGCTAGAATTAAATTTAAAAGAAAAGTTACAGAAAATACTAAAAACATATCTATTTCTAAAAGGATGAACAAGTGTCAGATGCCAGAAACATAGGAACAAGAGAATAATAAAGAAGAAACGGCTGAAATAGTCACCTTGGTGAAGCCAACTATTTTATCTGAAGCTGTAATCTGGCTTACAAAATGGTTTGACTGCAATCTGTGAAGTTTTGTATAAAGACCTGGTCTGAAACACACTATCAGTCGTAAGGCACCATCATTATCCCAGGAATAGAACAGTCAAAGGTGGCACATGTTTCAGATCTAAGGGTGAACGGGCAAGGAACATAAAGATGTTTTTTATCTAAGGGCATTTCAGTTTGTAGTTGTATTTGACCCCAAGCCTCTTCTCCAATTCTCACTTCTGTGAGAACCATTGTAGCCCTTTCAGTAAAGCAACAAAATACTCACTTACGTGCACAGGTTGGCTCCACTCCTGACCACCCCAAATTGTACTGGCACACTCGAGCTGGGCTGCCTTGCAGCTCATAGCCTCCAATGCAGGAAAATTCACACATAGCACCGTAGTTATTTCCATCACCTGAACACTTGATGTAGCCATTATCTGGAGCATTTAACTTCACACAGCGCCTGACTTTAAGAAAGACAAGATATGGAGGGGGGAAAAAAAAAGGCAGGGCAAAATCAAAGCTAACAGAACGCCAATATGGAAGATGTTTTTTCTTTTTGCTGTCTCTATTGTTAAAGTCAAGTATGTAGAAAGACTGACCAATAAAAGCTCTTCTTAGTATCATATGTAAACTAAAAGGAAGCAGATATAGAGGTGTGTGTGTGTGTATGTCACTGTGCTAAATGGTAACAAATGGCCCATCTCATCGTATTCACAGATTCAATTGCAGATTTCAAGACCTGGACTTGTGAAAAGACAACTCTTCTTGACAGATGGGAGGCACAACTAGAAAACTCCTTCAGCTACTTGATTCAGCTGTTGACATTCTTCAACAGTATGGAGGAGGATGGATCACTAGAGCCTCTCCTTGACCTGCAGCATGCCAGGTGCACACCCTGCTGTGGGTCTGGCCATCAGGGACTCAAGCAAGATGGTACACTCAGTTGCATAGTCAATATAAATTTTAAATACATGTTTGTGTGCATAGGCACAGATAATTACAGAGAGTCTAAAACTGCCTACTAACCAGGTGCACATCAGTAACTGTATTTGTAGTGTAAAAGATCATTCTTACCTCTGACTTTAACAAGGAATTTGCAAGTGCCCTTATTTTCAGCTCTATCATACACAGTATACTGGATTTTGTGGTCGCCTTCTGGAAAGTGTGACCCTGGTGGCAGGCCTTTCAAAATGACACTAAAACAGGAGATAAAACGGGACAGGCATCCATAAATTCACTGGTATTTTCCTACTTCCAACACTGTAAAAGCCTAAAGTGTGAAGTCTGGGGCGTGCTGAGCTTGTCTGGCTGTTCTACATGGCTGATTAATGAGAGTAAGCACAGGGAGAAGCTGCATAGCAGGGACCAGGTCAGTCATACATGCTGCCACCAGCCCCACTCTTCAATGAAAAGATCCCATTCCATTAACAAAATGGGAGCAGAGCAGTCAGGACCTGCTTGCTTCTTATAAGACAGTTCATAGTGTAGCTGAGCATAATGTAATGCCCCCAAAAACTTAAGTTTCCCTTTCTTTATACAAGAAAAAACTGAAATGGCTCATCCTATTTCTTTTGTTCCATGAGTAATCCCCAGCTAAGACTGTAGTCACTCATCTGACAAGTCTGTATGGGATATTTCCCACAGACATCTATGGATTTCTACCTACTCTGTCAAGATCCCATCAG
Source organism: Chrysolophus pictus (assembly GCA_037305975.1). Classification (NCBI taxonomy): domain Eukaryota; kingdom Metazoa; phylum Chordata; class Aves; order Galliformes; family Phasianidae; genus Chrysolophus; species Chrysolophus pictus. The sequence goes on from CM074576.1 coordinate 83,102,219, forward strand.
CAGTGTCCCTTCCCTCTGGGGTATCCCAGAATACTCTGGCCGTCAGCTTGTTGGGCTCCGCAGTTTTCTCCTTCACGCTTGGGCACTGGATTCTCGGAGGTTCTGTATCTGTTGAAACAAACCTCAGAAAAATGGACACCTTTGCATCTGTTAGAGCTGCTCATTTTCTTCACAGTCACCATCCTGCTGTCAGAGTAACCTTAGGCCATGTTCAGCTGGCTTCTTCAACACCAGAGCTGAACCAACCAATGCAAGTGAAGCCTGTGCTTCTCATTTTTTTGGAACAAGAGAAATAGGTGACAATGATCCTCATCCCCATCACTTCCCTCCCCTCTTTCCCTCCCTCCACCCAAAAAAAAAGCCTAATGAAAACTTAGTTTTATGTAAATTTATTTGAATAGTGATGAATTAAAACTTCATTTAGCCTTGAACTGTGAGAAAGGTTGCTTAAGACTGTACCCACAGAGCCTGGACCTTCTGTTCATCTTGCTCTGCCTCTCCTTGTGCAGCTGTACAGAGGCTACTGTGATTAAGTACATTCATTAAGCGCTGAACAAAGATCTGTTTCTGTGTGTTAACTTTGCATATTACCATCAACTTGTTAGTTATTTTTCCTGCGGCAGTGGCAAAAGAGAAATGACACAAAACTGACAAAATTGTCATTTCTGTTGAGGATTACTCCTGCATTTTATCAAGTAATTCTTATAATAATGCCTTACTGGTAATAAATGAATAACAAAACGTATCAAGTACGTTTTGAAAGCTTGATTAAGTGCTACCAGAACACTGTGACTATTATTAAGGAGTACAAGAACAGTGGTGATGATAAAGAATCCTGATGCTGGATAAAGGTGACATGAAACTGCCTGCCTTTCTTTGTTATTACTACTGTGCCAGCAAACCAAGTCTAAACACCATAACAATTATTAGAACATCCACCTCTAATTACTTAATCTTTGTTTTTTGATCATCTCTTGAGCTATGCCCAAAACAAAGTCTAAATACGTGAAGTCACACTTAAAAATAAGCAGCAAGAAAGGATTGCTCTTTACCTGCAAGTGGATGACAATCTCTAAAACGCTGCTCAAATTTAAAGGGTGGCAGGCCTTGATTTCTTATTTGCATGACAAACACAAAGCAAAATCTTTCAATTAAAAGAAATGAGAAAAGATTTGGGTCTTTATAAAGCAATAAATACATAAAATAACTCTACAGACCTTCATAGAAAACACTGTGTGTTGCTTTAGTATATCAGTTTAATGAGGGCAAGCGTAGCACTGTTGTACTCCCTTCAAGCTTTCATAGTATTATAGTATTCCAGGAACTTGACAACCTCCAAAGCTAGCTTCTATTTTTAATTTTTTTTTAATTTTTTTATTTTTTGTAAGAAAAGAGTATTCCTTGAGTATTCCCTGAATGCTTTATGAGACACTTTGTGGCAGCTCTGCCCTCCTCTACAAAACTACATTGCTCTCAGTAATCCACTGTCAAATAAAGGTGAAAACTAACCAGATCTTACCAAGTCCACTTTTGTGCCTGGTGAGTTTGCAGTGGCTACAGCTCAGCACTGTGGTATTGACAGTATAAATTAAATAAAAGCAGTGATGGTACAAAATTCAGAATGGCATTTAAAACCCAATGCTTTAAGCACTTCATTCATTCAAAAGCTCAATCCATTATTTAGCACAGAGCAGACCAGCTGGCATGAACCAGCTCAGACTTCCACATCATAAAGACAAACAACACAGTTACTGCAGGAACAAAACCACCAGGCACCCTTTGGAGGAAGCTGTAAGACTGCTGACTGCTGGGGAGGGTTCAACAGAGGGAAAAAAAGACCCTGGAAGCTGTGCATTGTCAGAGTCTCTCTTGTAGCAAGTATTCCTGGGCAGGGTTGGAGGCAGGATGCTTTGCAGGGCACTCTGACCTCATATAGTTCTTCTTAACACTTTTACTGCTGTGTCACTGCTGAAAGAACAATGGCACTTCAAACTGATTTATTTAAGCTGTCTGGCAGGGCTGTAAATTTAATGGATGAGTCCTGCCAGAAAATTTTACATGCTAGGCAGGGAAACTGAATTTCCACACAAAAAAATTGGAGCCATTCAGCCACTACTCTTCCTATGTTCTTGTCAATTGTTGCTTTTCTTGGCTTCCCAGCAACGACTGGTATGCTGCCCTATGCTCGGAAGAGGTGTTGCAGAAATCATAGAATATCCAATGTTGGAAGGAACCCATTAGCACCATCGAGTCCAACTCCTGGCTCCACATAGGACCACCCAAAAATCAGAGTTGCCCAGACCTTTCTTGTACTCTGGCAGCTTACGTGGTCAGTTAGCAGAGGAGTATTCAATTTCAAAGCTGCCTTTTGAATTTCATTGAGAAAAATGTTTTCAAATAGCTTTTACATTTACATTTATTCTCTTCTACGTACGAATGGCCGTATTAGCAATATCAACAACGAAATGAAAAGATCTTGTTGACTGCATTTCTCATAGTCTGCTATTTGCTTGTGAGAGGGGGATGATGAGAGGACTTAGCGGGACAGAAAGAGAAGGGATGGTATTGAATGGCCAGCACTCATTCAGGAGTCTGCTGTTGCATACAAACCCTGTTATTAGTGCTTGATGGCTGGAAGCTAGCTCAAAAACATTATTGTGTATCAAAAACATAAAGAGGAAGAGACTGGAAATCATGAAAGGGTAAATGAAAAACACGGTTCTGCCCTCCACAAGGCACTGCTCTGTATTTCAAAACATCCATTATCACTGCCTGTATAATTAATGACTCAGAGTGCAAAGCTTGTTTCAGACATCAGTAGTTGAAAGCTGTTAGTTAACCACCTATCAGTACAATCTTCCTAGGATGTGAAAAGAATGACTTAGCATGGTGACAACCATTTACCACAACCTCTGCTATAAAAGCAGCAGGAAATGAAACCTTCATTGAAGGAAAAAAAAAAAAAGGAAAAAAAAAAGTGACATTTTTCACTCTTAGGAAAATCCCTATTTCAGTCTATGTTACAGTGAATTAAAACGTAATAGAAAAATTATTCAAGTGAATATTGGCATTTTTAGCTAATTGATAGCTGAACCAGCTATACTTTGGGCTTTTTCCTTCAGTTCAGCATCACGAAGAATATCATTCCTCTTATAGGAAGGAGAGGGGACAAGCTGCTTTGTTAGAAGTTAATATCCACTGTCTATAAGGGCTCCCATAAGCAACTGCTAAAACACACCTAATTTTCTTGAAGAAAAACAGTCTCTTTTTCCTCCTTTAATGAAAAAGGTACAACAGGCAACAATACTTGTTTGATCTCACATTGACCTTCTATATTGCTGTGAACTCCAAGTATTTTTGTGCAAAATCGCTTAGCAATGCAATTACAGTATTTAACCTTAGAGGAAAGCCCCCTGTGTTTTCAACAGTTATAAATTCAGCTCTGTGGTAATTCTGCCACACTTGATGCCAATACTTACAGTGTCCCCAGACCTCTCTGCCACCCAGCGATATGAACTTCACACGTAATCACAGGCATGGGATGGCAACATCCCTTCTGAATCACAGAATTGTAGAGTACCCTGAATTTGGAAGAACCCACAAGGTCCTTTCAAATCAGGAAGAGCATCTGTTCAGCTGGTTTTCTTCTGGCCCAGTTCACTAACAGCTTTTCTGTACTGCTGAATCATGCGTGTTAATCAGACTGCATTATGCTATTAAGGTCACGTCTGGTCACAATTCCTATCTTACCTGTCAAGGAGTCCAAAGATAATTTTATTAAACAGCTTGCTAACTGCTTAACTCACTATGTAGATGCAAAAACAGTGTGCACACAAAGTTTGAAAGGGTCTTCTCCATACCATGTGGTATTACCAAAACTTAAATAGTGCTGTTACTTGGTTACTTTGGACTTGCAATCATATCCTATGTAATAACCAACCTGCATTTTTGGAATAAAAAAGAAGTGGAAGTGCAACCCTAAGCTTCTCTTATTTTTGCCTAAGATAAACCTGCTTACTTTCTACAATGCAAGTCAGCATCTTCAGCACTAAGCACACTGATGCCAAAAACAGATGAGGCTCTGAAAGAGCTAGGAAATACAGAAAACATTTAATGATTCCCAAACTTGAAAGGATTTTTCTTCCTCCGCCCACACCAACAGAGAAGGACATGGCTCATTTTTGTAAACAAAAACGACACCACAAACAGGCTGGACCCAAGCAGCAGGATTATTCATACATTTGTACAAGTAACAGGAAAACTAAAAAAAATCTCCAAATATAAAGCCACAGTGGAGAGACTCCAAGCCTATTTACTAACCTAGAGCAAGCAACAGGAACTTTGAGGAAAACCAAGACACCATACACAAAAAAACACCGAGCACAAATATCCTGCCACCCACAAGCTCAGATTACTGGTAGCCAAGTCAGATAGCTAAACAGAGCTCTTCCTTGTGGGCGGCTGCTGAACCTTCCCAGAAAGAGCAGCAGCTGAGACTTCACTGCCTATCTGCCAAATCTTGTCAGCAGGAAGAAAAGTTAACTCTCGATATTTGTATCTGTCCCGACTGATTTATGGATATAAAACCAATTGTACCAGCTGAGATTCCCAGGATACTGGTGACTAAATAATGGAAATTGCTGGTAAAACTCATGTGAACTACACAGAAACTAAGACTAGCTCAATATAGTCACCATCATGGTGACTACAGTCCATCCATATTCTCTGGGTATAGCCAGAAGACTGTGATACCAAGAAACAAAAGCAAGAGGGGAAATCAGAAAAAAGGGGTCAGTGTCCAACCTTCCAGGGAACTATCACAGTGCAGACAGAGCATACTACTTTGAGGCACTGGCACAGCTGCCCAGAGAAGCTGTGGTGCCCCATCTCTGGAGATGCTCAAGGCCAGGTTGGATGGGGCTCTGGGCAGCCTGAGCTGGTGGGGGGCAGCCCTGCCCATGGCAGGGGTTAGGGCAGTGTGGGCTTTGAGGTCCCTTCTGACCCAAACCATTCTGTGATTCTACTTACCCACACAGGAAGCTGGCCGGCCGCTCCAAGCTTTGTTGTCCATGCACGTCACTATGCGGTCTCCTTTCAGCTGATACCCTGGTGAGCAGTAGTACTCACACCTGGAGCCGAAGTAGGCACCATCCAAGCACTTGAAGCCCCCATTGGTTGGCATGGAGAGCGTGGGGCAGCGCTTCTCTGAAACAGAGAAGAGACAGTTCTGAAAACCTGTTAATACTCCTTTAGAAAAATGTCCCTGAGCTGTTGCAGAGAAATAAAGGCGCAGCTACCCAGCAAATCCCCACGTGAGGTTTTCGCACTTTTCTTATTTAACTTATTTATCATCTTTCAAATTTAATTTTACATGCACATTAGCCCAATGCAGTATTTATATAAGAGAGAGCACGTACATGTCTTATGCTTTACTGCAAGATGTTTTACTGCAAGAGCCCACTTAGGCACCTGATAAAAATTGCATCAGCTTACAAAATCCACAAGGGATGATTTTCTAAAGAAGTTTTAAGGTTCTTTTCATAAAATTCTTCCCACAAATAAAAATCTCACACTTTTAATATGTTGTCCTCTTTGTCTTCCACTTCACTTGTGATACTTATCACACCACGTACCACTGCAAGACTTTTAGATGACAAGACAGTCTACACTGCCCATGACTAAAATAAAATAACCACCAAAGATGACTGTTTCATCTTGTTAGTGTTTAGGGCTCGCAGGTTTCAGCTACGCTGAGTACAAAGATGAGCAGAGCTCAGTGTCTGCTGTATCTACACTACTTACGTTTGCACAGCACTTTCCCAGACCAGCGTTTGCTTGACTGACAGATGAGCTGCTGAGGGCCATGCAGTTCATAGCCTTTCTGACAACGAATATCACATCTCGTCCCCAGTACATTCTTGTAATATTCCCCTTGAGGTGTCCTGCAGTTTGCATAACCATGTTTCACCTTAATGGGAGAGCACCATGGTGTTTCTAGCACAGAGAACAACAAAATTAAATGTACACAGTACTTCACAAAAGGTCAGACACGAATGTCAAAGCATCTTCTTCATACAAGGTCACAGAAAAGAAACAGATAAAAAATGTATCATTTAAAAAGTCACTGATCCTCCAAAGTGGAGACATAACAGCACAGCAAGGGGCACTCAGTACTTACACATCTGCAGGTAAGGTCTTCAAAGACTGGTGACTTTTTTATTACAAACGTTAAAGATCATAGTCAGTAGATTGGGGCAGGAGGTGTTGGTTTTTTTGGTCCATGGAATAAGTGTGCCACCATGTGGACATCTTGATGACAAACAGATCTTTCTCTCCTCTTGTTTTTAAACTGAGAAATCTAACATCGTGACTCAAGTTTGCATCAGTGACTGACTTGGTCTGGCTGTAGCTGTAATCTTTGCAACACGTAGCTCTCCTGCTGCCCACTGAAACAGTGATTTGTGCAATAGAGAACATTGCCTTGGATGAACTCTGCAACAGTTCAACCTCTACAACGTTTAGAAAGGATGATAATTGCATTATCAGTAAAATCAAGCCTGTATGTATGCACACTTCTCACACCAGATCAACCATTCAGAGTTTAAGTTTGGCTCTGGTTTTGCAATATTAATTTCCAAGTTGGCATTCAGGGTTAAAGCTGGAGTGAAAAGCATGCTACATCTTTACAGCCCTCAGTGGTTCTCTGGTGCCACACAGAAACATTCACATACTCACTGGATCACTAACATAAAATAGCCTTCTACCACAATCACTGCCATGATCAAACCTGAAGGCAAGTGTCCAATCCAGCAGATTAACTGAAGAACTCTCAAGAAAAATCTAAACATATTCTACTCTTTTTGGTAGAAATTTCCAGCATCCAACTGCAAAGTGTGCATTCCAGCACAACGCATGTATTGGATAAGACTAAAACCTGTACCTCTTCCTGTCAGATTCTTCAGAGACTGTCAGTGCTCGTTTATGATCATACACATAGCACACGTGCATAAAAAAAGGAACGCTCTTCACCTCAAAGATGGGGGAAGAACCACCTTTTCTCTAAAAAACAAGGAAACATGGCTCTGAGTACATGAATTGCCTTCTCACTGCTCCTGGATGCAGGACAGCGGCACGGATGCATCTGCCAAATGAGAGGAAAGATGGAGTTGTGCTGGGACTTGGTGGCTAATGCTTCTGCCAGAGTTGTGGGAAAAGGGAAACACAAATGCAGATGAAACTGTATTTTTAGTAATTGATCAGAACATCAAAGTAGTCATGAGGTGTGGAGGATTTATCCCCATACTGGGATACTGATGGGTGTAGTATCAAATAAAGACTTCCCCTTCACAGGCAAAGATTTGGAACCTTTGTTGAGCTTTGACAGCAGCACAGATGAAGAAAGCACTGGGTTTTGTGCTCTGGGCAGCTTTTCAGTCACAGTTTCTGACCCAAGCAGTGACTAAGTCTGCTGCTTCTCAGCTCCAAGACTTGAAAAGGACAGACCCAGAGGGGTGGAGGGACTGTAAGGCAAAAGAGTTGATAGCTCCTAAAATCCTGTGTGACATGCAGTGGCAGATGAGACATGCAACGACCTACAGAAGTCTACAAGAGATGCTATAACAACAACAACAAAAAAAAAAATCTAGAGAAAGAGTTTCAGCCTTCATCCTCACAGTTCACAGCACACACTTAAAAATAACTTCTGGGGAAAAAAAAAAAGAGCACTTTGGCAGATATTCACTTCTAGCTCTTCATTCTCACAGTGGTTAGGTACATGTTCTACACAATTGGGATCAGCTTCAAATACAAAAACCAATACAGCCTGTTATAGATGGTATTCAGTGTAGAATGTCTCCAGGCCTTATTTACACTTTCCAAATAGAAACTGGATTTTCCACCTACATTTTGCTGTGTCAGCCCTGGAGAAACAGAAAAAGCACTTTGAGGATGGGCATCACAGACTCATTATCAGACTACTGCCCTGTCCAACAGCGTTGAAGGGACACAACTTGAGGATTGTTTTCACCCCAGTCAGCAAGGCAATCTGGGGCAAATCATGATATTTATGCCTAAGGTTTCCTACAGATATCAAGTGCAAATGAGCACAACTGATTTCCTTCATAAAGGATATTAAGATGTACACTTCGCAATGCGATCAGGTGGCCAAACAGAAAAGCAAAGCAGCTGCTTTGGGTATTGCAAACAGCCTGATTTTTCTTAGAAACACTGTGGCTGTAAGTAGACAGCTGTCTGTATATTTAGAAAAAAAAAAGAAGAAAAAAAATGGCTAGCAGCTAACAAATGTAGTTCAGTGCACAAAATGAAAACTGAAAAACAACACCAACAAAAAGCTTGACGTAGTTTTGTGGCAGTTACGGTGGTCTACAGAAACAAAGCTAGGCTCCTAGGGAGAGGTAGCATGTTTTTATCAGACCAAATAGTACTGTTAGAAATAAAAACAAAAAACAGACCTGCTTTTGGATGCAGATAGCTTGAAGAGCTTAGAGGGAACATCTCTTTGATCTAAAATATTATTATTCCTACTCCAGAACTGAAAGCGATTAGAAGAAATTCAGTGAGGCAAGAGAAGGGGGCAAGAATCTGGGTTTGGAACAACTGATATCGCTGAATCAAACCCAGTGAACTTGAAAAGCTTTTGTGCCTGAACGCACATCAAACGATACAACAAAGTTTTACATCAAAGGCTGTTTATTTTTAAATGAAGGCACATATTGTTTTTCAAAGGCTAAGCAGCTACATGTAGTATTTACGGAATATTAGGGCTGGATAGGGCCTGAAGAGGTCATGCATCTCCCTCTTGAGACAAGACCAGCCTTGTTTCTGAAGACTTTGGAAATAGAAGTTGTTACAGGTCTCTCAGGCATCTCTTCAGGAGTTTCACTGGGGCTTTGTGCAAACAAATGAAATTGAGTTTTTAAGTACTAGTTCTGATGCAGTGTTTTTATGCTTAGTAGACAGCTTGCTCCTTAGCAATAAGATCCAAAGCCCAGATACGGGTTGGGTGGAGAATGGCTTGAGAGCAGCTCTAAGGAGAAAAATTGGGGGTATTGGTTGATGAAAGACTCAACATGAGCTGGCAACGTGCACCTGCTGCCCAGAAGGCCAACTGTGTCCTGGGTTACATCAAGAGAAGTATGACCAGCAGGTCAAGGATGGTGGTTCTGTCCTTCTACTCTGCTCTTGTGAGACCCCACCTGGAGTACTGCATCTAGGTTCAGCATTCTGGGGCTCCCAATGCAAGAAGGACATGGAGTTGATGGAGCAGGTCCAGAGGAGGGCCATGAAGATGATCAGAGGGCTGGAGCAGCTGCCCTATGAGGACAGGCTGGGAGAGTTGGGGCTGTACAGCCTGGAGAAGAGAAGGCTCCAAGGAGACCTCATAGCGACCTTCCAGTACCTGAAGGAGGCCTACAGGAAAGCTGGGGAGAGACTTTTAAGAAGGGTTGGCAGCAACAGGCTGAGTGGAAATGGCTTCAAACCGGAAGAGGGTAGATATTAGATACTAGATATTAAGAAGATATTCTTTACTATGAGGATGGTGAGACACTGGAACAGGTTGCCCAGTGAGGTTGTGGATACCCCAGACCTGGAGGTGCTCAAGGCCAGGCTGGATGAGGCTTTGAGCAATCCTTTTGAGTGGCAGCTTCTCCCTGCCTGTAGCAGGGGGGTTGGAACTAGATGATCTTAAAGGTCCCTTTGAACCCAAAGCTTTCTATGATTCTATGAATAAAATACCCTGCGTTATTGCTTAGTAGTAAAATATTTCAAAGACTCAATTGTGTTTGAAGCCACCAAAAAAAGGCAGCAAGCAGAAATGGCTGAAACCACAATGTTACCTCTACAGTTGGGGCTACAGTTTCACCATTATAGGATTTCAGAAAAAAAATGTAAAGAAGGAGGATCTCAGAGCAGTTGGCATTAGGGCAGTGATGAACACAGGAACTGCTGTACTCAAGAAGGTTTTCCTTGTAAAATATGATCCAAAGCAGCCCTGTCAAGAGGCGGGAATGAAAGCATTTTCTAGAGCATCATTTCCCTCAGCCTCTCAGTGCTGTTTAAACACCAGTCTGTTTTCCTTCATAATCTGCATGCAAAATGCCCTGTTGCGCTGGAGGGTACCCCAGCCAGAGTAGAAGGTTCATCAGGGAAGGAGGAAAAAAAACTGTGAAAACATTGCAGACACAGAAAGTCTCAGCAATGTCTCTCTCTGGAAAGCTGAGCAAGCTGAAAAACATCCAGATGAAGACAAAGAGGTTTGGTAGGAGGTCAGTTCCTCCCCATAAACAGCAATGTTTTGTTTGCATATGAAAATAAGGATGAATCTGTGTGCTTGCTCATACTGCTTAGTGTGCATGGGGGCAAAGAAAAAACACAGCACTGCTTACATATGTTAACATAAGCTAAGTAAATTTAGCTACTTCTTACTGGGAAGTTTTACTAACCAAGCAATAGGCCATAATGAAAATGCTGAACTGCACATACAAAGAGCAGTTCAGAACATGGCTCCTTAGCCTGCTTTTCCCTGCTTTGTCCTTCTCTATTCCCTTCCCTCCCACTACCAACTTAAATAAATATGCTAATGAAGAGTGAGCCTTTTCTGCTCCATGCTTTATACTCTTAGATTCACATTGTCTGATCCTCAATATTTGGCAGTGGAGTTTCCAAGCTCAGGGTAGTTTTTAGTGTCTGTGAATGACTCATTATGTTTTACTTACCCTCGTGACATTTTGGCTGACATTAATATAATCCATGTTGGATCACCATAAAAAAGGAATTTATACAGAATCTGCATTTTAACTACTTGCCTGCCCTGGCATTAATTGGCATTGATTTATCTTTAGGATCTTTGGGATTCTTTTTCTAAGGGTCCACATAGGGTTCATGTTAAAAGGCAAAGAAGAATGAGTTTACACAAAGAAAGCTCTAGAGAAACATTTCCGCATGTGTTTAAAAGCAAAATTTTAAGCTGAAGTGTTTTTTGGGGAGGAACATGAGAACTTTATGAAAATAGCAATATAATCATAGTATCATTACTGTTCGTAGATGTCTGCATTACTTTATGACTTACCTCTTACTTAAGGCCCCTTAATTCTCTGCAAGGTATCAATAACATCATGAAACCAAGTCCTCTGCTTTCAAGTAATCAAAACAAGTACACAACAATTCTAACATATTCATCCATCAGTTTACAAAAAAAGCAACAGCTGACATTTAAAGTGACAAAAAAATGCCATGTTTCTTTATTGTTTGAGCTTCTAAGGAATTTGGGCAGGGGAGGGGGGCTATTCAGACAGACTTTAAGAAATTGACATAGTGAATGGAAGATTTACTAGTACTGGCAAAAAGCTACTGGCAAAAAGCTTCTCAGCCTTGCTGAACAGCAAAATCTTCTACAATATGGAAGAAAACCTGAATTTGCTTTATAAACATACATGCCCATCCGCTCTTTCCTCCAGCTATGTTAATTGTTTTCGAATGGAAATGTTCTTTCCTTAAACACACTTAGCATTTCAGACAGCAAGTTAGCTTAAAATGAGAATAATTTTATGAAAAAAAAAAATCATGAAAATCAAGTTCTCTTGCATGTACTTCTACATATTACCATCAATGGTCCCAAGCATTGAGTCAGCTTATCATTGATGGTTTTGTTATAATGTATGAAGAACAGAGAAGCTCCTCATAGATTTTCATGATCTTGCAAATTTGAACTTCCAAAAGCCAAAGCAGTGTAAGAGTTACTTACTCAGGTGCATAAGAGTGTGGTGACTGGTTTAACTTTCATCATTAAAAAAAAAAAAAAGGTAAAAAGTAAACCTTGATCTCAAATCCATGGAGGGGAAAAAACATACCAACATGGAGCTGGATCTGCAAGATTTTATAATCTATGAAAAGAAAAAGAAGGAAGCTTTCTTTCAGCAACCAGCTGATCCTTACTGGCACATAAGCAAAACATTCACCTTTATATCTACTGCGTGCATATGCATCTTCGTCATCTTCAAGGGGTGAAATTCCAGATCCTACAATAGAAAAATAAGGAGAAAAAAACTGCAGCAAGAAAGGAAATATAAATTAATAAAAGAAAGCTTTGCCAAAAGACATGCAAGATTAGAATGCAATAATCTATGCAGTGGCATCAGTATGGACTTGTCTGAAGCTCAGATTCATAGCAGAACCAATTTATAGTGAATTTAGAAGGGGTAAATTGATTTGATAATCAAGTGAAATAAAAATCTTTCTCACTGCTCCTAGAGCAATGTTGTGCAATGCCTCGATGCACAATTCCAGTCACAGCTCCTCTGCTATGGAAAGCTCAAGTTCCGTGATCTATGGAGGAGCAGAGGAACAAATGAAGGGACACTCCAAAGAATTCACTATAAAGTGGTTCCAATAGTGTAAATGGCTGTTAAAAGCCATAAGGCCCATCAGCAGAAGTAAAAAGTATGTAAGTCGAGAACAAACCTCTTAAAATCTCTGTGATTTTCATACCAAAACCAGAGCACACAAGTCACACTCATACCAAGAACACAGTTTGGTATCAAGCAGCCTTCTGCCAAAAGACTCCACATCCAAACTGCTCAGAAACCACTGAAACTTTACTTTCCTACCCTACCAACCTCTGGAAAACATACTTTGTTACTTCAGTATTTTTTGTACAACCAATGCATCATTCCCACATCACAACTTTTTTCAGCTTGCTTCTCTCTATACATGTTTCCATCCGTGCTATTGGCTCTAAATTCTCAGCTTAAGCCACCAGCAGGAAGGCAGCACCCTTCCTCCACCCCACCAGCAAAGGCAAAGGCAATCCCTCTTCTCATATGACAGCACAAAGCAACTGGTAGGCTAAGCCAATGAGCTGAAATCCATGGTAAATGCAGGTGCCCTGATCTACTTGCCTGCCATTATATTCAAAATCCCAGAGAGAAACTCAGCCTAATATCTGCAGCTTTTCCATGGGAGAAACTCGCATGCATTGGGTCCTGCTGCAAAAAGACACTTCCCTGCACAGTATCAACTGCAGCACTGCTTTTGAGAGCTTGGGCCACCTGAAGAAGAGACTCTGCGTTGCCTGTGACTCATCTTGCCTTACTACTTGAATATCAGGCACGAGCACCCAGCACTCAGGACCAGCTTGTGGTAATCAGCAGCACCTCCTGGGAGCTGCAGGGAAGAGAAGGATAAGTGCATCCCATTTCACACCTAAGCCTTACACCAATACTGCAGCTATGTGAACCTTTTAGAATCCTACATGGGAAAGAACAAAGTCATGCATTCAATAAAATCAGCAAAAAATGCATTTCTTCTGATTCAAAGCTTATTGTTATCACTGGGCATTCTTCTACCAATTTTCAAAGGCTTTGAGTTTAGTTCTTATGAAGCTAATTTCTAGTTCTCCCATGAAATCTGGAGTTTTATATAGCACAAACTTCTTACCACTTGAGAACTGTCTCTCTGGATTCCTTATTTTTGTTGCTGCTGTTGAATTTTTGATGTCATCTTAAAAACTTCAACATAAATTTCATTGCATTTGAAATTGGAGCATACGATATAAAAAACCACGCTGGGATCCCTGAGGGCTTCATGAAAACCTTGATATGTAAAATGAAAACCCCTCTAAGCATCAATTATTCTGTCAGAAATTGGGATACTCTTAACTAATTACTTAGCTTGAGAGTTAAAAATGAAAACAGTGAGGTAACATTCTTTAAAGTTGTCCAAATTTTGCTGTGCAGTCACTTAAGCATTTAAAAATCAGTGCAAGTTAGGGTTATGTCAGCTGTTACTTAGATACCTTCCCATAGACAAAAAAAGTAATTAAACGTTTTTGAAAGTCCTCCAGTAAAAATTGGTCTTATAAAGATGTGCACAGCTCTAAAAATAAGGCACTGTCCTTCAAGATTTGCCACAATGCACTGTGGATGAAAACAAATAAAATGAACTCACCCAGAAAGGTATTATTTGACATGATCAGGAAGTAGAAGTTTTTATAGATAGAAAGTAGTTGGGCTTTTCTACTAACAGGCAACATTTCATTACTATTAATAATCATAACAGACTTGGCTCATGGGAGGTGCTGAAGAGTTTTCCCTGCTTTCCGTTTGGTGGGTGTCACTCCCATTTTTCCTGGGATGTCTTCTCACATCGCTCAGCAGAGTGGAGCTGTGCCATGAAGAACCAGCCCCAAGCACAGGGCTCTAGGCAGATGCATCTACACCGCCATACATTTACACAACAGTAGTGCTGGATGTTTTCCAACCTTCGCATGGTCTTCTCCATATTCATGCTGCCTGTCCCCCACCCAAATTGCTTTGACAGAGGCATCCTTACCTGGCTAGGTATGCGAACACAGCAGCCCACTAGCAAAGCTGGCTCACATCAGCAGGCAGCCGCTGCCTTGGCAGCCATCAGCCCTGACCTGGAGCCTAATTCCTCATTACTACTACCCCAAGAGCAACACTTATTGCTATTTTAGCTTTTATTTAGCCAAAGATTTGAACTTACATACATTCAAAATCAACCACCAAATCAGGAAAGGACAAAGTATTGTTCTGCGTTCCAAGTGCCAAATGATCACAATATAAAAACTGGGTCTTCCCAAGGATGACAAGCAACAAGCTACTTGCTACCCTGCATTACAGGACATGTAATAGCAAAATCCTACAGAAATTGGATGTGGATTTTGTTTTGGCAGACTACAAGAAAAACCTCACAAAATAACATTTTAACATGTACCTGCTATGAAATTAATCTACGGAAGTTGATGATCCTTTTATAAAAAGGAAAAGAGATTTCCTCATTCACAGAATAATCACTAGATGTTTGCAACCAGAGGTCACACAATGAAGCGTTCTCTTTTTTTTACATTTTATTAGGGCAGAGTTTTTTAATGCAACTGCAGACAAGCTAATAGAAAACTCCCACTACTGTACATCAGTGAACACCCAATAGTCTGTGCTGAATTAAAAAAAATCCATGGATACGTCTGCAAAACAGAGCAGGATGAGTGGTAACAGTTTTTAAGCATGCTGATGGACACAAAACTCCTTGCATAAGTTGAACTCATTAAAAGAAATTTGATCCTTCTCCAAACATTTACATTTAGTGTTCAACCTGGCAAACTAACGAGATGCTCACCACGCAATAGTTGCTCATTTGTACTGAGCTTCAATCTGAAAGTTTCAAGAGCAATTTTGTCTGTGTTTTGTGCCTGCTGCATTTCCTCCAAGAGTGCTGACGTCTGCCTTAGGGACTTCACCCATTTCTGTCCAACAAAACAGTTAAATATCTCCCTAAGTGGTCTCCCCAGCCTTAAGGAGGCCTCTTATTTGACCCTAAATCCACTTAAAACTGTATGAAGACATTGATGTTTGATGTCAAGCATCTGATGAGGTACTCTGCTCTTACAGTACCACAGCCTACACTCAGTGAAGGCAGCTTTCTCGTGATGACTACTTCCACACACAAAGCCCAATATCTGCTCTTCTGGCTTTGGTCCTCTGAAAAAGAAAGGGAGAGAAGCGGAGCATATAGCTGCATTCATGAATTAGCACAGATTCCAATGTCAGGTCCACATTTGCAAACAATACAAGGTGTATTAATTAAACAGACGAGCCAAATATGCACTGAGCAAAATACTATATTCCTTGGATCTGATCACCTCCCTCTTTCCCTTTTTGTTAATAAATCAGCAAAAGCTTTGAGATAAGAGTACACAGTCTGACAGTCAAGAGCGACAATCAATTTGCAGGGTTTGTTTAGCCAAAGAAGGAAGACATGCTATCAGACAGCAGAGGGAGTTTTAAGAGAACTTCTGCTGTCCTTCCCTCAGTTTTGCTCAAGAATTCATTTACTTTAGTATATTACTCCTTCGTACAACCTCTTAGCAGATAGAAAGAAAACAAGATCCCAAATTCCACTAGATTTGTTAGGCACACCATTTCAGCCTATGGCAGGCATATCCTTCTAACGGGCAGGTAACTTCCACAAAAACACCTTTTGGTTACCGTACAGTAATAACCTGTAGTAGGAAAACAAACTTCTCATTCTGTCCTACCACAACACTTGCCAGAACTGGAAAAGTAATCAAGAATTGCTTAGCCATCTTGTTTCTACAACAAACAAACAAAAACGTGGCACCTTCTCTAACCTAAAGACAGGCATTTTCTCTTTGGATCATTTTAATT
Source organism: Chrysolophus pictus (assembly GCA_037305975.1). Taxonomy (NCBI): domain Eukaryota; kingdom Metazoa; phylum Chordata; class Aves; order Galliformes; family Phasianidae; genus Chrysolophus; species Chrysolophus pictus. The sequence continues at coordinate 83,118,424 of CM074576.1, forward strand.
GAAGGCCAGGCTGGATGGGGCTTTGAGCAACCTGGTCTAAAGGGAGGTGTCCCTGTGTATAGCAGGGGGTCAGAACTAGATGATCTTAAAGGTCTCTTCCAACCCAAACCATTCTATGATTCTAGTTCCAACAAGCACTCCCACAGAATGGCTTAGGTTAGAAAGGACCTTAAAGATCACCTAGCTCCAAACTCCCTGCCACGGGTTGGGACACACTGTGCTAGACCAGGTTGCCCAAAGCCTCATAAGCAATGCAAAGACTTAGAATAATAAAAATGCACAAAAAGAGAAATCAGCACAATTTAGGTTTCTTTTAGAAAGTTAAACAGAAAAACAAAGTACCAACAAGAAAGAACATTAAGGCCTACAGCTCCACATAACTACTAGTTAAGTTATTCAGCACAAGAATAAGCCAAGGTCACTGAGATTATCCGCGTGGGCAAAGGGAACGAGGCCTTGTGCTCCCACTGCCTGATGTCACTGATTACATGGGTGGCTCCATGTGGGCAGACTTAGGGATGCACGCAAGAATGTTCACCCATGAGGCAGATGCTGCATACACAGGTGTGTACACGAACAGCATTTAATGTCCTATTGTGTTATAAATCCTGTATAATTGACAAAAGGAAGGAATGTGAGCTGTAAGAGGCAGATTAGCCAGGCAAAGTTGTTTTTCCCATGACTAATAAGGAAATTTCTAAACTTTTGACTTCAATTAATTGAAAATACGTTACAGACTGCAACGGTCTTCTTCATGAAACAAACACAAGCTTTTTTACTGCTTACTGCCCTGAGACATACAAGCTCAGTCACTGAAGTACAAGAGGCTACAATACACTGTAACAAGGGCTTCCTTCAGAACAGAGGTATATATTCCTCCCTTGTTTAGAACTAGGCAAGTTGAAACTTACAGTCCTGCCCATAGTAACAGCTCAGATGTTTTTCAAGAAATACTATTTTACCACTTTCCACCATGGAGTTTCTAAAGCTTTTTCTCCCCCTTCCCTTTATCACAATCTTTTGTTTAGGGTTTACAAAGATTACCTAAAATTCACATGTGATAAAAACCAGCAGCTAAAGTCAAAGTGCCAGCTGTAGCTTTATGTTATACTCAACCTTGAAGTCTTAAACATAGCACCGCTTCACTTAAATACGTAGTTCAGAAAAGATCAGTGCCTTTCAAATTTTGAAACGCTGCTGGGAAATGGAAAACAAATGAACAAAAAAAACCAACCCTAAAAATACAGTGCTAAGGCCAATTTCCAGCATCAGCTGTAATGCAGTTAGGTTGCACACAGAGAAACAGAGCTAGATAAATGAGCCTAGGTAGCCTCTTGTCTGGTGTGCAGGCACGATCAACACTTGTTACTGGGAGGAAAGAAAAGGCCCATTCCACATGTTCTCTATTCTTCAAAACAGAGGACAGTGATTGGGAATTCATTCATAACCTTCACATAAGAGAGCTTCACTTTGTGTGCAATAACACTTGCACTCATTTTATGACGGTAGTAAAGATGGAAAGCTGGATTCTTAATCTCATCCTTTACTGGCTAAATGTAACATCCCAGTTCTGCAAGGCTCATATGTAAATGTTATCAGCTTCAGAGCCATTTCAGTATTTGTTTAAAAGCCAACTGCACAATCAAGTGTGCTGTAGCATCTGGTCTGTAAGGCATAAAAAATCCCCCACAATAAATGTAAACTTCATTTTGATACAGGCATCAAAGCACAACACGTAGCAGCAGAAGTGCCAGCTGATTCAATAGATACTGACTAGCACTGAACCTTTCTATGGGTGGGTTGATACAGAAATGCAATTTTATTAAGACTGCTCCTTTTAAGCAGTCTTCAAGATCCTCTTTCCTCAGAGGATGTTCCCACTGGCCGCACCACTTTTCATTCTCCTGCCTGACTCAGTCAGTAGTCTTAGGTATCTTTGCAATGCAGACAAAAGCATAGAAACCAAGCAATCCTGCATTCAGCAAGAGCTGTGATTAAATGAGAAGCTGGATCCTCAGAGAACCTCAGTATATTCCTGAAACCAAACGCAGCTCAATTATCCAGACCAAGTTAACAGGTTTTCCAGTAATTCATGTTTTAGCCTGGATGTTCCAGAGATGTCTAGCAACTTCCCTGCCTGTACTTACAAAAATACACACATATAACCAAAAATACAGACCTGAGCTCCCATGCATGCCCACAAGCCACTTGCAGGTTTCTTGCAGGTGTAACCTCTTTAAGGCACAGAAAGCAAACTCATATCAAGAAGCTGCCCTCAGGGCTATATATTTCCCATTGATTAGGATGCAAACACCATATTTTAAAGCACAGGTTTCAACTTGCTTCAACAGACATGCCTCCTATAGGATTCCATCAAAGTACAGCTCTTTCAAAGAATTATAGCCCAATTGAAATGCAGAACAGAAAGCCTCCTAATTAGCAAGTTCAAAAGAGGTCAGTGATGTCTGAAGTTTGTGAGCCAGCAGTAGCTTGTGCCTTGTGGAATAAAAACCACCCAATTACTCAGAAATCATGAATCTGATTAGGAAAATGCAGGCACAGGTTCTCTTCCCAGAAGACAATCTCTTTCCTCCTTCCTTGCCATCTGTGACCTAATGTGACTATGAAGAAACTGCAGCTGACAGCAAGCACTACAGGTGTTTCAGAATATGTTTCAGAGTTCACACGAATTTCACATGTTGAGAGAACTACTGCTGTACACAGCCAGCGAACAACATAGAGCTTGTTTCACATGCTGGCAAATGCTGTGTGACTCAGAAAACAATACTACTAGCACAATTTCCCACTTATTTCAATGAAATCACAATCAGAATAAGGCAGGCTTTGTCCATACCCTTTACTCTCACAAAAGTCACTGGTGAGATGGAAAGAGCATGGATGCAGAAGTTAGTGCTTAACCAAGAAATGCTCTTGAAAACAACATTAAACTTCACTCCCATTTACGTACATATGTCAATATCTTAGATACAGCAAATCCAAAGCAGAACACTTTCCACCACTGGTTTGTGTTATTTCTCTCCTCCCTGCAGGCTGGCAATAGAAGTGGAAGTTGTTCAGGTGGCTCCGAGCCAACCCAGGCAGAAGGCCTTTAACACAGCAGTCAAGGAAAAGCTGGCAGACTTCACAAGAGGCTACAGACTCCCTTGCCAACACATGTGTGCAGCCCAGGGAATTTAATGCAGCCAGAGGCTGCTCCCTGCTATCTAGCTTCACTGCAAATGTATAACCACAGGTTTAGCGTCAGGACGAGGATGGCATACTGCTTATAATATACATCACATTGTGGTTAATATAGACTTGTAAAATATAAGAACTAGATAAAATAGCTTCTGCTATTGAAATAAAGTGTTGATTTCTGTTAAAAAAAAATATCTGAACAGGCTAATAAAGACATACTTGGGAGCCGACATTGGTATGTCTGCAACAGAAGTATCACTCATCTTATGTTGTGCTTCATTTCCTTCCACATGGACCACATTCCCTTGATTGCTAAGCAGCACAGTCCACAAGGTACCACAGTGATTCATCAAACACATGGGCGGTAGGGGTCAAGCTGGGAGCTTGTCTCAAAGAGAAAACTCAGAATGTTATGTACATGAACATCATGGAATACTGATTTTCAGATTGGATGGTCAGGTTTTTGTTTAGTCTGTTTAATCTGGCAGTGAGTCTAAAAACACTGAAATAACTAGGTGCAGAGAATGAGGAAGAAGTCAGTTTCAGTGTTGGGTTTTTTTTTTTAATAAGCTGTCAAGAGAAGACCCAAGAGCATATGCCCTTTCCTTTTAAAAGGTTCCATCTGATGGCAATCTTGCTAGAAAGTTGAAATACAGTAAAATAAAATAAAAACCCAAAAGAGAAAGATGAACAAAACAAGTCCTTGAATATTTAGAATGGCAACATATTATGCCAGCAGGAAGCCAAAAGGGAGAGAATGGAGAAAAATGTTATTTTTATTCAGTCTATGAAGAACTTCAAGTTCCATTTTTGCTTAAAGAACTCATCAATAAGTAATACTAGAAAAATAAAGATAGCATCTCTCTTTCTGATCAGGAACAGTCACGATAACACAAACTGCTAGCAAAGAGAGGAAAAAATGCATCACAAACACTGAAACATAGATTAGTTCAAATGAACAGAATGTACATTCCTTAACCTATATATTTAAGAGTCAACACCCTCCATTACAGCTACGTAATATAGAGCTAACGTATATTATTATGCAGCTTGAAGCTATTTGTGATTCTGAGCACACAGATTCTAAGCCTAAGTTTAAGAGTGTAAGTATAACAGGAAGGCAAAGAATTCATTATTTACAGCAGTTACAAAGTTGTGCATGGAAAATATAGATAGCTCTTGATACAGAAAAATTCACACTGTCTGACAAAATTAGAGAGGAAGCTCTCTGTCCATATGCTGTTTGTGGTCTGGACATGGACAAGTACTGCTTGTTTCTTTGTTGCTCTCATATTTGCCTACAGCTCAACCCAGATTCTGCCCCATCCTGGCAAGCATCAGCTCACCTCCATCATTTACAGCTTTGCTGCTGCTCAAACAGACTGCAATAACATAACCTAAGCACAAAGTTCCTGGCAATCAAGGAAATTCCAGCTGTTTTATATCCCTGCAGCATGCCTTCACCTATCCTGTTTTCTACACTGGCTTGTCATAGCAATTCTACTCTTCACATATTTGTGGCCCTGTTTTCCACAGAGGCTTCATAGCTTGACCGAGAACTTCTCATCTCCATCCTACTAGCAGATCCTCCTCTTCTGCCAGGACTTCAGAGACTGGTACTGCCTACAGACAGGCATGACCAGTGGCACTCTCTTTTCTAAGGCCTTTTCCTGATGGGTCTTATTTACAAACCCTAAAAATCACAGCAATACATAAATTTAGAAATTTGGAGTCATGAGAACAGACAGGGGCCTTATTAGGTTTCGTCTTACTGAAACAAAGCAATGTAGGTGTGTTGCCAGTATCGCTCCTATGTATGCATCTGATCTCATTTAAGTCTTCCAAGAGCTGGGCTGGCTGGAGCCCCCCAGGACACTCAAAGGACTGTGTGCTCAGGTCAACAGCCACCCTCAAGTAACAGCTGCTTGACACGAGCCAGCAGTGTACTTACAGCCCAGAAGGTCAACCGTAGCGTGGGCTGCATCAAAAGAGGGGTGGCCAGCAGGGTTAGGGAGAGGACTGCTTCTCTCTGCTCTGCTCTCACCTGGAATATTGCATCTGAGGTCCCCAGCATAAGAAAGACTTAAAGCCATTGGGGCAGGTCCAGACGGGGCCACAAAGATGATCAGAGGGCTGGAGCACATCTCCTACAAAAAAAGGCTGAACAACTCTGGTTCCCCCAGCCTGGAAAAAAGACGACTCTGGGGAGACCACACTGCTGCCTTCCAGTACTTCAGGGAAGCTTAAGAACAGGAGGGAGACTGACTTCTTACACGGTCTGATACTTATAGGACAAGGGGGAATGGCTTTGAATTAAAAAAGGAGAGATTTAGGTGAGATATTAGGAAGAAAATCTTTCCCCAGAAGGCGGTGAGGCGCTGGCACAGCTGCCCAGAGAAGCTGTGGTGCCCCATCTTGAGCTGGTGCTCAAGGCCAGGTTGGATGGGGCCCTGGGCAGCCTGAGCTGGTGGGGGGCAGCCCTCCCCACAGCAGGGGATTGTAACTAGATAGGCTTAAAGGTCCCTTCAAATCAAGCCATTCTATGATTTTATAACTAGTCTGTCTCTAAGCTATCTGAAAGGGTGAAGAACTATGTCAGACTTTGGATGAAAACCTGATGGCAGGGAACTTCCCAACATGACCATCATACTCTCCATCATATTTGAAAAGTCGTGGCTGTCAGGTGAGGTCCCGGATGACTGCAGGAAGGGTCACGTCACTCCCATTTACAAGAAAGGGAGCAAGGAGGACCCCGGGAACTACAGGCCGGTGAGTCTCACCTTTGTGCCTGGGAAGATCATGGAACAGATCATCCTGGATGACATGCTTGATCACATGAGCAATGAGCATGTGATCCCTGACAGCCAGCACGGCCTCACCAGGAGAAGGTCATGCTTGACCAATCTGGTGGCCTTCTACAATGGAGTGGTGGCATTGGTGGACAAGGGAAAGGCAACCGATGTCATTTACCTGGACTTGAGCAAGGCCTTTGACATGGTCCCCCACCACATCCTTATCTCCAAATTGGGGAGATGTGGATTTGATGGGTGGACCACTCGGATAAGAAACTGGTTGAAAGGCCGCAGAGGGTGGTCATCAATGGCTCTATGTCCAGGTGGAGGCTGGTAATGAACGGCATCCCCCAGGGGTCTGTCTTGGGACCGGTGCTCTTTGACATCTTTATCAATGACATCGACGATGGAATTGAGCGTACCCTCAGCAAGCTTGCTGATGACACCAAGCTGAGTGGTGCGATTGACAAGGCGGAAGGAAGGGATGCCATTCAGAGGGACCTCAACAGACTTGAAAGGTGGGCCCGGGTGAACCTAATGAGGTTCAACACAGCAAAGTGCAGAGTTTTGCACTTGGGCCAGAGGAATCCCAGGCGTCCATAGACTGGAAGCAGCAGTCCTTGAGAGCAGCCCTGCGGAGAAGGGTCTGGGGGTCCTGATATTTGAAAAGCCAGCAGTGTGCCCTTGCAGCTTGAAAAGCAAATGGTATCCTGGGCTCCATCAGAAGAAGGGTGGCCAGCAGGGACAGGGAGGTGATTGTTCCTCTCTACTCTACTTTGTGAGGCCCCATCTGGAGTACTGTGTCCAGGTCTGGAGCCCCCAGTACAAGAAAGACAGAGAGCTGTTGGAGAGGGTCCAGAGGAGAGCCACAGAGATGATCGGGGACTGGAGCACCACCCTTACGAAGACAGGCTGAGGGAGCTGGGCTTGTTCAGCCTGGAGAAAAGAAGGCTGCAGGGTGACCTCATTGCAGCCTTCCAGTACCTAAAGGAAGCCTACAAACAGGAGGAGAGTCAACTCTTTACAAGGGCAGATAACAGAAGGACAAAAATGGAAAATGGGGAAATGGTTTTAAGTTGAGGGAGGGAAGATTTAGGTTGGATGTCAGGAGGAAATTCTTTACTATGAGAGTGGTGAGGTGCTGGAACAGGCTGCCCAGAGAGGTTGTGGATGCCCTGTCCCTAGAGGAGTTCAAGGCCAGTTTGGATGGGGCCCTGGGCAGTCTGGTCTTGTATTAAATGGGGAGGTTGGTGGCTCTGCACGTGGCAGGGGGGTAGGAGATTCATGATCCTTGAGGTCCCTTCCAATCCTGGCCATTCTGTGATTCTGGATGACACAAGATCCTGAGGACCAGACCTTCGTGGCATGAAATTCTGTAGCACAAAGGACTACCACAGTTCATGCTACCTTCTATGCTGAGCAGAAACAACTAGTAGTCCTTGCAGAGAAATCTTAATAAATTAGCGGGCTGGGCAATCACCAACCATATGAATTTCAACAAGAGTAAATGCCAGATTCTGCACATAGAATGAAGTGACCTCCACACAAGGAGGATGACAGGCTGGAGAGCAGTCCCACAGAAAGGGACCTATTTGGTGGATCTGAGTCAGCAGTGTGCCTGGCAGCCTAAAGGAGAGCCAACCATACCCTGGGATGCATCAGGGCCAGCACTGCTAGCCAGAGAGGAGCGGAATTGTCCCACTCTGCTCTGTGCTGTGTGGTTGAGCACACAATACAGGAAGTATATAAAACAATGAGAGAGCATCCAAAGGAGGGCTACAGAATTGGGAAAAGGTCTAGAGTGGAAGACACACAAGGAGAGGCTGATGCTCCTCAGTTTGTTCAGTGCAGAGCAGAGGAGCTGACAGGAGGCTTCACAGCAGCTGCAGCACCTCCCAGGGAGCAAAGAGGCAGCGCTGAGCTCTACTCTCTGATGACAGCAACAGGGCTCTTTCAACTCAGGATATTCTACGAAACAGAAGTATATAATGAATAAAGCCCATATTACTCATAAAGGTCTACTGAAACAAAAATGACAGTCTTCCTCCCTGGATGAAGCACAAGAGGACAGCACACACTATGGGCAGGTGCACCACCAGATACATTAAGAGGCTGAAAGCTAGAAATCATAATCAAAGAATCACAGAATAGCCTGGATTGAAAAGGACCTCAAAGATCATCTAGTTTCAACCACCAGACCAGGCTGCCCAGAGTCACATCCAGTCTGGCCTTGAATGGCTCCAAGGATAGGGCATCCACAACCTCCTCGGGCAACCTGTTCCAGTGCGTCACCACCTTCTGTGTGAAAAGGCAAACCCAGACTTTGAGGAGGCAAAAAATACTACCACACACACACACACACACATATATAGTCAACTTTTAAGATCCAGAGAAATAATATCTGTGAGTATATTTCAATATGTACTTTTTTCCTTATATTAAAATATTCTGTGGTATAGAGTGGACTTTGGGATAACTTTACAAAAGAACTGATTGAAAACTAAGTTTGAACTATTCTGAACTGGTGACAGATGAAAGAAATTTTATTTACTTTTAATGCAGACAGTGGAAACTGGCATACCTCAATATCCAACCTTTAATAATATGGCAATAGGTACTGCTTTTTTTCTCTTCTATCTGCAATTCACATAAATAACATGTGAAAAATATTTGTAAAACGGCAGAACTTCCAAATAACATTCACATTTCACATGGAGACTAAAAAAAAGGTTCCCTAAAAGCAAACAAGGACAAATCCCAATTTTAACTATCAGACAGTAATCCAGATACTTGAAAGCTAGCATCAGTAACTATCTATATTCCATAGGAAACTCTTTACAAGATCCCAGAAAACAATAGGAGAGTGGAAAAATGTGAAGTTACTGACTCAAGTTCCTGTCTGTGATCTCATCTAACTCTTTTATAACTGGAGTCCTGTTGAGTCTGAAAGCAACACAGAGCTACTGTATATTCTGTGCTGGCACTGAGCTCCCTTGAAGACTTCTCCTGCACAACTTTTCTTTATCTTCTCTGCTTAAGTCACCATTTCAGAAAAATATATTACATATATTATATATGTGTAACTTTAAAAAAAAAAATCTATGTAATGATCAAATATACATATACACATATATAACTGGTTCAAGCAGGACTTCTGGCTTTAATTGTTAGCTTGCATTGTCTCACTTCTTATGCATAAGTGCAACTACAGTACAGAAGTCTATCACAGTTTACTTTAAGTTCCAACTCCATGCGAGTGAATTCCTTTTCAGAGAAATACGAAGCATAAACATTGGTTTACAAAATTCATGCCTTAGAGAATGTGCTATTTTTAATCCATGGCACTTGCAAACAGATGAAAGCATTAAAAGCATTTGGTATTAATACTGCAGAACCCCTTGGAAGGAAAAGAGACTTCTAAGGACTCCAGGACTTCCTATTCTTTGCTACTGCTTAGCAAAGGTAACACAAAAGCAAAGCCACAGGCATTGCACTAGGGAGGAAGAGCTGAAGAAATGACTCAGAGCCATGTATGGCAGAGACCAGGTCAAAAACCAAGAAAAAAGATGGAAAAATAGATGGAACTCAAAAAGATAAGCCAACAAAAAAAAATCAACCAGGTACAGAGGTACTTAAAATTTAATAGCAAACTAATCATCAATACAAAAAGTAGTAACTGCTGTCAAAACTCAGAAGGTAGAAATTTAATTTCACCCTGAAGACTAGTATTAAAAATTGCTTCAAAGCAAACAATACTTAACATGGACTTCACAGCCAAAAGCACAGAAGCTGTGTAAACCAACTGGTGAGAACTGGCTTGCTCATTTTGTTTAAATTAATGAATGTTAATTATATCCTAAGGGAGATTCAGAAGAGTTTGCTACAGCCAGAATATATAATGCAGATTTTAAAGGAACATTTGAGATGCTCCCACCAAACCTTAACTCATTTTTCATTAATATTCCTTTCAGTGGGAATTCCCAATTGAGCAGATTCTCCACGCGCTCACTTATATTGCTAATGAGAAGACAAACTTCCGAAATTGCTTCCCATGGCCATCTGTGAGAATATGGATGAGGAAATCTCAGTTTCACTAATGATAAATATACACCACAGAAGTCACAAGAGTATTATAAAAATACCAATAGTGTATTGATGGCTTTGGATACAGCAGGCTTTGATCAATCGGTGATTCTTTTAAATTATATCTGCTGGAATTACATGACTTACGAGAAACATGAGCTTTATATTAAAAATATACAGAGATTTACTGCCACAGTCAATGCTTAGAAAATCTGCATCTTCAAATGCCCCGTGCTAGATAAATCAGCCAACATGAAATAAATTTCCTCAATCTCTGGAACCCTAATTGCTGGTTTAAGGCAAAGGAGAAACCTGGAAATACCAATATAATCAGTTAAACAAATGCAAGACCTCAATGTACCACAGCCAAGGTTCCAAAATTTACACCTACTTCTTCACGTGGCAGAAAAGGGCAGTGAAAACTCACTGCAACTACCAGAAACAACAAAGATGTCCAGAGCAGCTAGAGAGGGACTGTTAAGAGCAAACTTAGTGTGGAGAAATGTGTACAAAGCCAATCCATATGTTTTTCAAAAGGGATGCACTTGAAAAGAAAATGGAAAATTACTTTTTCCCAGTCCTGCCAGTAGATGCTGTAGACTTCTCATCCTCTCTTCGTAACCATGTCACACCTTCATCAGCAACCTGGAGTCCTTTTGTTAAAGGGAGGCTGACATCTACTACTAGTGAGCAAGGTCTGGCAGGAATGACCAACTCCAGCAAGCAAGTAGGCAAACAGTTTCAAATTACTGAGTTCACTTAATTAGGATATTGTCCTTTAACAACCTTTAACAACTACTTCTACCAATCTCAGCTGCCGACAAATACAGTTTAGTACAGAAAAACTGCTCAAGCTCCATAAACATCCTGCAGACAGCAACTAGAGGCTCTTAGAAAGAAGCAGCCAAACTCAGAGCAAAAGAGACGTTTTTATATAACATTTACAACTTTGTTTGAATTCTAATCACATCACTCACATTTCTTCTCTGAGCATCAAAATATTTCACTACTTCATTAAAGGGGGCATATACCAAAGATCAGGTCTTTTTACCTAATAAAGACTGTTTAGAAGTCCACATTTCACACTTAAAGAAACATCAGTGCTTGAAAAACTCTGTTGTGAGATTTTGGGTCTTGTTAAAGACAGACAGACAATCTAGTTGTTTCTCAGACAGGCCTGTCGTGTGTCTGCAAAAAGGGGTCACGTAACACACTAGACAAAAAAATCCACTAAAAAAAAAGCACAATGCAAATAAAAATTCTCACAGAGAAGAAAGGGAAATAATCATCTAAATTATTATTAAGAATTAATACATCCTAAATGAAATGGAACTTAACCCAAAATCCAGCTGGAGGTGAAAGACCAAAGACACATCCCATTCCCCGTAACACTCACACCAGCCTGCAGCCCTGTCAGGTCCCTTTGTTTCATCTGGGAGCTGACCTGCCCCACAGCCCCTGAGTCATAGTGGGCCCCACTCACCATCCTGGCTCTGCTCAGTACCTGGGGACCAGGGGTGCAGCCACTGGGGTAGGCCTTGCCCTTCTGCCAGCCACTGTTGCACAAGTCCCAGCAGAAGGCGAGGAGTCACTCGAGCTATATCCTGCACTCGCTCCTTTGCCCCTTGGCACTAAGCAGCTCTTTGGCATCTCTCGCTTGCAAAGCAACCAGTTCCATAGCAGCCTGCCACGTGCCAACATCTGCCAATGTGAAACTGGGTGAATGCTTCAAGCATGATGTGACAGAAAAGCATTGTTTCACCAAATCCCTAATCCAGCTGGCTTCCCAGAAAGGAAAGAAGATACATTGGGAAAATGAAGATACATTAGGAGTAAGTTTCAACCATCTCAAGAGAACGCGCTTTCCCAGCAAGAACTGTTAGTAGAAGCAACCCATCAGCCAGTGTCCCTATGTAATACACGCTCCAGACTTCAATAGTCTTCAGGAGACTGTGACAGGGCCAAAATATACGTATGGCAGATGTCTGAGAACTACAAGCCTGGAGGAGATGCAATCCTGTATGAACTTGCAAACTGCAGCGTGGTGGAGACTGCCAAGTCTTTCTTCTCCCCTGTTCATACACAGAGTATCTCACTGATATGGCAGTGATTTCTCACAGCACTTTCCTCAGAAGAAACTACAAGTGACTTACATAGTGTGGTTTTAAAAGAGCCATTCAAGCAAATATAAATCATACTGTAAGTTATGTAAGTTACTTGATCACACCCTGGTCGAGTTTGTGATCTTGAGGGATGTGGGCCTGGCAAAGAGTGGTGTCAGGACCCTGAACTTTGGAAGAGTGAACTTTAAGCTGTTCAATGGACTGTTAGCCAAGATCCTCTGGAACGCTGTCTTTAAAAACAAAGATGTTAAGCAGAGCTGGCTACTCTTCAAGGATGCCTTGAGTACAAGAGCATTCTGTCCCTCTGAACAAGAAAGCGGGCAGAGGAGGTAGGAAACCAGCATGGCTCAGCAAGGACCTGCTGGGCACACTGAAGGCAAAGAAAGGTTCATACAAGCTCTGCAAACAAGGGCGTGTCACCTGGGAAGAATACAGGGATGCCGTCTGGACTTGCAGATGTGGGATCAGGAAAGCCAAGGCGCAGGCGGAACTGAACTTGGTGAGGGACGTGAAAAACAATAGGAAGACTGTCTACAGGTACATCGGCCAGAAGAGACAGGCCAAAGCAAGTATACCTCCTTTGGTAAATGTAAAAGGAGAATGGCTTCAACGGACGAAGAGAAGGCTGAGGTACTGAATGAGTTCTTTGCCTCGGTCTTCACTGGTGACCAGGATTCCAGTATTTCTCATATCCCTGAGCCTTGTATCCTTAAACCTCCAAGTGGGGACCGGGGTGGTAAATCCCCCCCCTACTGTAAGGGCAGAGCAGCCCTGAGACCGCCTCATGAGACTGAATGTGTACAAGTCCATGGGGCCGGATGGCGTGCATCCCAGGGTTCTGAAGGAGCTGGCTGAGGTGGTTGCCGAGCCGCTCTCCATCATATTTGAAAAGTCTTGGCTGTCAGGTGAGGTCCCGGATGACTGCAGGAAGGGTCACGTCACTCCCATTTACAAGAAAGGGAGCAAGGAGGACCCGGGGAACTACAGGCCGGTGAGTCTCACCTCTGTGCCTGGGAAGATCATGGAACAGATCATCCTGGATGACATGCTTGATCACATGAGGAATGAGCGTGTGATCTGAGACAGCCAGCACGGCTTCACCAGGAGAAGGTCATGCTTAACCAATCTGGTGGCCTTCTATAATGGAGTGATGGCATTGGTGGACAAGGGAAAGGCAACCGATGTCATTTACCTGGACTTGAGCAAGGCCTTTGACATGGTCTCCCACCACATCGTTATCTCCAAACTGGGGAGATGTGGATTTGATGGGTGGATAAGAAACTCAATGGATAAGAAACTGGTTGAAAGGCCACAGACAGAGGGAAGTCAACAATGGCTCTATGTCCAGGTGGAGGCTGGTAACGAGCGGCATCCCCCAGGGGTCTGTCTTGAGACCAGTGCTCTTTAACATCTTTATCAATGACATCGACGATGGAATCAAGTGCACCCTCAGCAAGTTTGCTGATGACACCAAGCTGAGTGGTGCAGTTGAGGGGGAAGTTCTTTACAGAGAGAATGGTGAGGTGCTGGAACAGGCTGCCCAGAGAGGTTGTGGATGCCCCATCCCTGGAGGTGTTCAAGACCAGGTTGGATGGGGCCCTGGGCTGCCTGGTCTAGTATAATATGGGGAGGCTGGTGGCCCTGCATGTGGCAGGGGGGATGGAGATTCATGATCCTTGAGGTCCCTTTCAACCCTGACTATTCTGTGATTCACTCTGTATTACTGTAAGTTGCTGCTATTGCTTGAACAGTGCTGAGCTTTTCAGTCAAAGCTTATTTAAATAGTGGCTGGGTGAATTAGCTGCTGCACAAGGCCTTTGTTACACCTTTCCCTGGCATGTTTCTGCCTTTTGTCTGTCTCACTTACCATTGTGCCTTCATTTAAATCACACCCAAAATGTACTGGAGAATACTTCTTGGTGTGAAGTGGCATCCTGAGAAGCATCAGCCTCCACACCACAAAAATCATTAGCAGTACATTAATTTATTGTGTCACGTGCCACAATACAGAATCTTTCTTTTCCCCATCCTCCTACTTTTCACTGTCTTTGTGAAACAAAGGATAACTTTGTTACAGCCGAAAGAGTAAACTTGGAACTGAGTTGTACACCAAAAACAGCATCCATCAGCAGCATATAAATCAGAACTTACTTTCATTGTGAGGGGCTTACATATATGAAAATACTTTGTTACTGAAATGAAGGACTTATTTTTAATTCCTTTGTACCGATTCATTTTGGCAAACTGGCTTAGTTTTCCAGCAGGAAAAAACAGTCAAAAACCAAATGTGTTATCTTTTAATGAGCTCCAACTTGTTTTTTGTTGCACACAAGCAACGTATGTGTTTTAATATATCTTATGTCTAAAACGTCTAAGGCATTTTATAAATATGCCACACATTTAAGATCACAGAATCATAGAATAGTCTGGGTTGAAAAGGACCACAATGATCATCTAGCTTCAACCCCCTGCTATGTGCAGGGTCGCCAACCACCAGACCAGGCTGCCCAGAGTCACATCCAGTCTGGCCTTGAATGCCTCCAGGGATGGGGCATCCACAGCCTCCTTGGGCAACCTGTTCCAGTGTGTCACCACCCTCTGTGTGAAAAACTTCCTTCTAATATCTAACCTAAACCTCCCCTTTCTCAGTTTAAAACTATTCCCCCTTGTCCTACCACTATCCACCCATTTAAACAGCCACAATGAGGTCTTCCTGGAGCCTTCTATTATCCAAGCTAAACAAGCCCAGTTCCCTCATCCTTTCTTCATAGAAGAAGTGCTCCAGCCCTCTGATCATCAATGTCATCAGATGTCCCTAAGCAAACTGGCAGGCAAAATTATTGCAAAAGGATGATTTTGAATAATAATATAACAAAAGAACTTCTAGTGCTGCAGTGCATGCCTTCCGCCATTACTGGTATCTAAGGGGTGCAAAATGCCTTTAAGCCATTTAAAGGCACTGTTTAACATTCCTGGTTTCAACATCCAGTTGTAGACAAACAAGATCACCAATCAGAAGTACAAAAAATAAAAGAATTCAAGTGCTCATATTTTCTGAAGAGACCATTGGACACGTCATCAACAAGTTCTCAGGCAGTGAACTGCTGCAAAATGTCAGTGTGCTGGTGGATAGGATAAAAAGGCAATGGTGATACACCAACAGCACTGCTGTCACTTATGCAAGCGTTGACCTCTCTTATTAGAGAACTACTCAGAATTTGATGAAATTGATCATACATTTTCTTAAACTAGAAGTCAGTGCATGCTCACAGTTAAGGTTACCTTCTGTTTCTCACAGATACAATTTTCTGTGTAATTATGGCAAGCATCAAGTACCAGAAACTCAGAATGTGATTCCTGATAAAGGAATTTCTGTACAAGGAAATGCATCCAGATGTAACCAAAGCAGCAATGAGGCAGACGGAAAGACAAGTCAGGAGAGTGCATAAGGTTACCCCAAACAGCAACCGTGCACAAGTCGTACTGTTTTTTTTAAGTCTTGAAGAGCTACAGGAGCTTCCTGTGGCAGTTCCCTAACTAAACACACTCACCCATTTTGACTTAATATGATACATGGCACACATAACAGTAATAACAGTACTTCCTCCTCATATGAATGTTTTCAGCCACAGCTTTCCAAGTGTGCTCTTCCACCAGATAAATTATCCCCAAAGGGGATGCAGACAGAGGTTAACCAGCTCCCTTAAAAACATGAAAATCAGTGATACAAAGCTGAAGCAAATTACCAGCCAGATGCCTTCATAGAAAACACCTTCAAGAACTCATCTTTCTTCCTACATTAATAGAGAACATACCCCCGTTTCAACATGCAATCACCTTCTGTGCCACTCACATCTACTTCTTTCCCAGAAAAAGTAAATTAGAGGGAAGATCTTTTTGTTATTTGCTCTATTATTTATTATTATTTTTATTTAGTCATTTCGCTGCCAGCACATCTGGGCAGCTTAGAGCAGTGAATGTCTGCAAACCAACATACTTTTAATCTTCAGAAATAGCTGGATAGACTCATGTTAACTCTGGTCTGTTTTACCAGTGTGACACATTATAACTAGAAAGCCACAATGGACAGACTCAGGATGGGAAGATGCAAATTAAGTCATTATTTTAAGCTCACTGTCCAAAAATTGAAAACTTTAAAGAGAACTGTAATCGGCAGAGGCTTACAACTGTGTGGCAGCTGGAAGCAACATCTCACCCTATCTGGCCAGCCGTTGTCAGGAAGCCTGACAGAAAGACCTCAGTGGGATACCAGTAAGGCCCACAGACCTTACTAGGTTACAGCTTTCCTGGGACAGCTACAGAGGAGACAGACTTTGCAGAGAGACTCCCTTTGCCAGCCCACACTGGTTAAGTGTAGGCTTTGGGTATGCCATGCAGCATGACAAGGCACTGCTGGAGAAGCCTGAATACATTACTACTTCCACACTGCAGTCCTATTCTTAGTGTACAGATGTATGGCAGGCCTAAATCTGGCACCTTAAGAAGCAGTAACATTTCCTGAAAAGAAGAAGGGGGCAAAAAATAGGAAAGAATGAAATCAGTTGTCTTTAATTCCATCTCAAATTGGAAGAAAACCTGTCTATTCAAAGCTGTGTGAAAGTTAAGATTTGACACAACTGGGAAAAAAGAGTTTCTTTCTTTAACAGCAACATAGTAATTTCAGAAGCTTCAAAACAAAGTTTCACTATAACACAAGCTTCCAAATCATCCAAATTACATACATGAAATATTCTCACACATGCATATTTTTATCTACTGCATTGCAGCAAAAGATAGCAGTAACACAAAATTTATTGCCATATGTTTTTCCCAAAACTGCAGAAGTTTTGTCTGTGCTTCCACAAGAGACACAGCTGCGTGTCACAATCTGAACACTGTACAAATCAAAGAAATACATGCATGCAAGTAAGTATTTACTCACCAGTTCCAAACAAATTAACACAATCAAGAATTATTATATGTATCTTGCATGTTTTGGATACGGCTTTTTACTCCTTGAAAAAAGCACAAAATGACCCTCTGACATCTCACAAAAGCAACCCAGAACACCCATCATTTCACATATTCTCACTAATTTATTTTTAGGCCCTAAGCATCAAGCAAAGCTTGGTATCTGAGAACAGCTTCTAGTCTAAATCCCACTTATGTCATCTGTTCTCAGACGCAGACACGTTTTTATCCACTAAGCAAAACATGAAGTTGTATGAGTGGTATCTGCTCAAATGGCAAAAAATCTTTGCCAAAAATGCCTGGCTTTCCCCAGCTGCCATCACATAAGCTGGCAGAGGCTGGGTGATCTGATACAGCTGGGAGTGCCTCCATCTCCAGGGACGTACTGCAGAAAGCCAGCTGAATGGCACACCACCATTCAGCACCAGTAATAATGTACGTCCCACCCCCACTGCCTATTTTGTGTCAGTGTGCACTACAGGGTGAAAGAAAGCAGTTCCCAGTTCATCAGCCCCAGTGTAGGATGCACTAGAGGCCACTTGGGCATGCCGGTACCAGGATCTGAATGTGCTCTTATGCTAAATGTATTGTCCTTCCACCTTCACAGAACTTAGGAGGAAGACGTAATTTTAGACATTTCTCTCAGGAAAAAACCTGCAGCTGCCAAGAAACAGTAGTTAAAGAATAATGTGAGGCGGGGGAAGGATTTCTAATCATTCTTATTTTGCACTTAATAGAACTTTACTTTCACGTTTCTGTGCATTAGGTACACAGCAAAGACATTATTTACTTCCTAAACACAACAAAATTTGTGTTTCTGAACAACAAAAAGTGTTGTTCAGAAAAGCTAACAAAAGACATCAGTAAAGATATGCTTTTCATATTCATTAAATTTGAGTAAAACTAAATTTACTTCTTCATTGAGAGATATGCAGAAGAACAAGGTAGAGTTGTGCAGCAGAGCCCTTATGGACCTATTCTTAGTTACAGGAAACATCAGAATCATTACAATTAAAACCTCTCATTTGGAGCTACTTTCAAGATATTGCAGCATAAATCTTCAATCTGAACAGTTTTATTAGTGTTCTTTTAAATATAATTAATAGCTAGAAGCAAAGAACTCATAGCCAGCCTGCAGTATTCTGCATGCTAAGCTTTTAATTTACCGCTCTAAAAAAAAAATTGAAGTGATTGCCTTGTGAAATGGATGGCATACTGTAAGGACATCGCATATCACATTTCTTGAGGCATCTAATCAAATAAAACAACAACAACAACAAAAAAAAAACACAGCCATTTCAGAAGCAGAAACTTAGCAAAATATTTTAAGGAAAACTTAATTTCTTAACTCTGTCAGCAAAAAAAAAACAAAACATTTGTGCTTTCATAAGCTTCATAGAAATAGCATGAAAGGCATAGACTGACAATACTAAATTACAGTATATATTACAACTTCACGAACTATGAGATTACACGTCACCTGTAAGTCTGAAATCAAACAATCCCTGCTATCACCAGCATTATTTTTGTCACCACAGTATAAGAAGGGCACGAAACTATGAGATAGCATCAAAAGGAGAGATATAAAGGTGGGGAAGGGTCTAGAGGGGAAGATATATGACGATGAGCTCAGATCCCTGGCTGTGCTCAGTGCAGAGCAGAGGAGCTGAGGGGAGGCCTGATGGCGGCTGCAGCTCCTCACAGGGAGTGGAGGGGCAGCGCTGAGCTCTGCTCTGTGTGACAGCGACAGGGCCCGAGGGAACGGCATGGAGCTGTGTCAGGGGAGGGCAGATGGGGGTCAGGGAAAGGGGCTGCACCACAGGGCGGTGGGCATGGAACGGGCTGCACAGGGCTGTGGGCACGGTCCCGAGTGATGGAGTTCTGGGGAGCGTCTGCACAGTGCTCTCAGTTTGATTTTGGGTGGTCTTCGCGAGTCTCTTCCAACTCGGGATGTTCTCTGATTCTATGATTACTGGTAAACTTTCTGGACAAAAGACAAGCAGGGTGATCAGGATGGAGGTATGTAGGGATTGAAGTGCAAGTGATGGGTCCTCTCATTGCTCTCCACTCCAGTTACGCCAGTAGGCTGTGAAGCCATCCTTTGGAAATAATCTCTCCTGATGAAAATACTCTCAGGACCCTTGTAGTGCCTAATTTCTTATCTGGCAACATGGGATGGGGGTTCAAGATGTAGGACTACCTAAAAATGTAAGTATATTTGTAGACATAATCTGTGAGACAATCAAGTTAGGAATTACCAATTATTTCAGTGACCCCTCCAAAATGGCCTATCTGAATTGCAAGAAATTTCAATATGGAGTCAAAACCAAAATAAAACAACAGAAAGACGGGTTTCATCATTTATATCTTTACAGTACAACGCTATAAATGGTACTCCTCATACACTCCCCGGACTTTGGTCAGCTATGGAAATTTTATCAGCAGTACCTCAGGCATCTGAAAGCACAACATGAAGTCCATGTCCATCTCCAAATTCTACTCCTGCTATAAATCAGCATCTACATAGTAGATGTTTTACATAGGTATTTCCAATTACTTCACAGTGGTGTATGTTTCTGCTATTTTCATTTACAGAGGAGGAAAGTAAGGAAGAGCAAAGCAAGCTTACGAACTTGCCCGAGTGAAATACATACAGTCTGAATTTCTAATCCAATGGTTCATTAAACAGAATGCTGACATAAGAGCATGCCAAATATCTTTCCTTGCACATTCATCAGCCACAAATGAAATTCAGTTGTTATCCATTCTGTTCATATTTGTATAATGGAGGAAAAAAAGTGTATTTCATTAATGCTACTATTCATGTGTATTGCCTTCAGCTTTCAGAGAGTTGAGAAGGCTACAGACAACACAGAAGGAAAAGCACAATGTTTTGACACCACTTAGCAGTGTGAGTTTTCAGTAGAAAGTACTACAGCTCATGAGGATGGCCCACTTCACATAAGAAAATACAAATGCAGCATCAAGAGAAGACAACATTCTTGATGGATATAAACAAGACATCTGCTGCTTTTAAGGTCACTTACAAATGTCATTTCTGCTGGGCTTCTCTGCTGCTGAAATTCTTGCTTATTAGTGCACATGCAGTCATCCAGCTATCTAGAACTAATTTAAGAGTCATCAACTGGTCCAAAAGGACAACTCTTTGGATAAAGTTGTGCCTTAGGACACACTTATCTGCTTGCATTCATGTGATTTTTATTTTTTATTTTGTCTTTTATTTGGCCCGCAAGCAACCTGAGGGCAGGCAGTGCCTTTCTGTTGTTTTTAGACAGCCTATGGGACATCCAAGGCCAACCTTCTCCACACGCACAGCATTGGTGCACTTGGCTTCAGAGGACCAGTAGACACAGAACTAAGGACAGAAGGGGATCTTGCACATGCTTCTACAAAAGTAGTCACCTAGGGTTAAGGGGCAGACAGCAAGCTGCATTAAAAAAAAAAAACAAAAAACAAATACCAAGAAAAACCTCAGCTGACACAAGAGGCTCCACCCTTGGCAATACAGGACACCAGCTGTTTTAGGGGCTTGGAGTTGGCTCCCTGCCTGCTCTTCAGTCCGCTCTAACAGAGAGGAGCTCTGAATAGGAATCAAGGCATTAACTGCAATGCTAAGTTTATTACAGCCTGCCATACATAGGAGAAAAGTGACTATCACTTGTCTAGTTACAGCACAAAATCAAATGGGCAATGACTGCCCCTCTCTCAATGGCTGCAGAATCAGGATGTCTCACTCACCAAAGGACCCCTCACCCCACAATGACATAGCTACTCTTCCCACAACCAGACTTCCATCTGCTCACTTTTAATACAAATACATACTTATGTTTAAAAGCTTATCACATGTATATATTGTTTTTCATTTACTCACATCTCATACAGGTTTTGAAAGCAGTTCTATAAAATTACATATGCTTTAGGTGACCTTGATGGTATCTCTGCACCCAACAGTGTCCTATTCTAATACAAAGCTGTTTTTTTAATGCAGCATAACCACTTCCCATTACTTTTGTTATATATTGGTTTTTCCTTACAGCTGTCTACTAAGCATGTAAAAACACAGGTACCACAAGCAGTCTTACACCATGCAGTGCCGATGGATTTCACTTCCACATACCCAGATCACTGAACAAGGAACATCCCTACATTCAACTGTAGCCTCACATGGCACTACAAAGTCACTGGTGCTCTGCCTGAGCTACACATAACAAGAATTTATGTTTTTTTCACAGCTCTGAAAACCAGAAAAAAAGAGGTGGGAAGGCAAGAGGAATCTGAGGAAGAAGAGTCAATGAAGACTCTCTTTAGTGCCTAGAAAAGAAAAAAAATAAATTTGTACACTTCTCCATGGTAGCTTTTGGGTTATGGTGCACAAACATTCTGCACTAAAAATTCCAGTTGTATCAAATTATGAATTCAAGAACTGATTAAACTACTTCTGGTGTTTGAACAACAATCCATTAATGAGAATAAGCATTTTGTGTAGCTCTAGAAGAGATTCTTTGGCTTTGTCTACAAGAAAGCATTCACCTCCTAGTAACAGATCATTAAAGCACATGCACATATAATCTGTATTCAAGGCAGCCACACACACATGCATCCTACTGAAACTATTTTATGAAGTTATTTCAGTTTCCTTATGGGCTTTCTGTTACCTGATGTGCACAGTTACAGATGGTGACAATTAGAAAAAAAAAGCCTATTTACAGTTTCACTAGATTTCATAGCAAGAATAAAGATTTGAACAAAGATCACATTTTCCGCTATTAAAAACAAAACCAGACAAATATCACAAAAGAAAGGGAGCGTGAAACCTTAAGTCAATATTAGAGTTCATAAATAGAGCTGTTGATAGCTTAAACTGTTTGAAGCCTCTGACATTAAGTATAAGAGGAAAACTGGACTTGCAAATGACTGAAAGCTGAAACAAGCAGACTATTGTGTGGACAGCTTGAAGATGATATGCAAGAAGTGCGTTTTTGAGACTGGAGAACTTCCATTTGGCCTTTCAGAACGAAAGAGAAGAACAGGATATTAGCATCCTCTGCAAACTAATTGAAGACTAACATTGACATAAACCGCAAAGTAAGGCATTCAGTCATCTTCCTAAGAAAATAAAGGGATTTTGGCAGCACAGCGGTCCTCCGAGAAATGCCAGGACAGAAATCTCCGTTGTCTTTGTTGACTTAGCAGCTGATGCATCCAATACCTTAATGTTTTGTAAAGAAAAAACACAAATGTGTGCTCCAGCATCTTTCACGCTGGAAAGTAGCTAGCTGCAACAAGCCAGCAAAAACAACAAAAAAACTAACTTGCACTCAAACACCATCGCTGTGCCACCTCATGCCCCTGCACGGCCAGAACTACCGCTGCAGTAAGGACGGCTCAGGCTGCAAAGCACAGTGAGCATAACTGCCCCATAGCTGGGAACTGCTTGATACCTTCCCCACCTGGCTGTTTTCTCTGCAGTGCCAATCTGCCATAACGCACCTGCACCTGGATGCACACCTAACCCCAGATCTCTGCTGACCACACCTGTTGAATGATGACTGCACACCACCGCTTTACACCGGCTTCACCTGCACAGCCTGCCAGGGCAGCACTCTCTAACTTGACGAGATGCAGCTGCTTTAGAAGAGCGGGTACAGATACACGTGGATTTTCTTCTGCCATAAAAGCGGGCCTATGTTTCAGCTTATTTCCAGTTTTGCTAAAACCCACTCAAACAAGCAGAAGTAAAGCAACATAAGGCTGTACCCCAACCTCCGGGCGCACAAGGACCCGACCCCATTTACTCTCCCAGCTGTTACACTGAGACGAGCCTTCTCCGTGCCCAACCCCACACAGATACCAAATCCCGACGAAACGCTCCGCCGTGCACCCGCTCACCCCAATCCCCATTCCGCGACGGACGAAACCCGCACGGCACAAAGCGCTGCGGCCCGGCCGCTTGCGCGGAGTCAGCGCCCGCCGCGGGCTCCGCCGCCCGGGACCCCACTCCCCCGAGCCGCCCGCTGCGCGCCGCCCCTTCCCTACCTTCGTACTCCCGGCTGGGGCAGGCGGCCAGGGCGAGCAGCGCGACCAGGCGCAGGCAGCGGCTCGCCATGCTGCGCGGCGGCGACGGCCCTTCCCGGCTGAGGGCTGCGCGGCAAAGGGGCAGGAGGAGGAGGAGTGGGACGGAGACATCCTCGGAGCGGGCTCCCGGGCTCCGCCGGAGACTCCACCTCCTCCTCCCGCCGTCGCCGGGGCGAGGAGACCGCTCCGCCCCTCTCCGTCCCGCCCCGCGGGGCCCGGGGAGCGGTGGGGATAGCGGGTGTGTGAATGGGCTCGAAAATCATGAGCAGAGTCTTAAATCGTGAGGTTAAGAAGAGAAAGGTTGGAGTCCTTGAACTTGCCTTTGAGCTGCTGGGGTGTTCGGGGTCACGCTGTCGGGCTTCCTTCCATAACCACAAAGGCTAGAGGCATTTTTTCCCCTTTCAGATGAAAGCAAATTCCCTCAGCAGCCTTAGCCTACAGAAGCGAGGGCTGTAGGCAAAGCATCAGATGTTCCAACGCTTTTGATTAAAGTTTGAGTTCTGTCAGCCCTGCAGCTTTACTACAGCTAGATGTTGGCGTTTTCTTTACCCCTCTTCCCCTCCCTCCCTCCCTCCCCCTTTTTTTTCCATCTTGTAGAGGCAGTACATTTTATGTCCAAAAGCAGCTGAAGGTGCGGTAAAGCTCTGGCCTAGCTAAAGCACTTCTGGGAATTGCACAGCAGGACAGGACAGGGGGATCACAGAACCATAGAATCACAAAATGGTTTGGGTTGGAAGGGACCTCAAAGCCCACCCACCCCAACCCCAGCCATGGGCAGGGCTGCCCCCCACCAGCTCAGGCTGCCCAGGGCCCCATCCAACCTGGCCTTGAGCGCCTCCAGGGATGGGGCACCACAGCTTCTCTGGGCAGCTGCGCCAGCGCCTCACCGCCCTCTGGGGAAAGAATTTTTCCCTAATATCTCACCTAAATTTCCCCTCTTTTATTTTAAAACAGTTCCCCCTCATCCTATCTATCAGTCTGTGTAAAAAGTCAGTATCCATCCTATTTATAGGTTCCCCTCAGGAACTGGAAGGCCACAGAGAGCTATCTCCAGAGCCTTTGCTTCTCCAGGCTCAGCCCAGGAGGGCTTCTTGGGTCCCACCATGGGCTGCACTATTATCAGCAAAGCACAGGCACTAAATAGTAGAACAGTTCTTTAAAGGCACGGCACATTGATTTTCAGGGGAAAGACTGTCATCTGAAGGGAAAATGGTAGTCTGGAGACTGAGGAGGAATAGAGATTGATTTTGCCTACTTTTGAGGCTTAGAAAAAAGCAGCCTAAGAAATGGACACTTGCTATTAATTACGGTAAAAGCTTGGATAGGTGCTGCGTTTGAGAGCTTCCTCCCAGATGTTTTCTTCTAATTTCTAATTAGAGCAAAGCACACCTCCCCACACCAACTCACCACACCTGGCATCATACTGAGCCCTGCCCCAGGAGTGCAGTCCTGGGCACATGTGGGCGCTGGAACCCCAGCACCAGCTCTTCTCCCACAGGGCCCTGCTCTGCCAACTTCAGATGCAGTTGGAGTAGGCTGGTCTGTGATATTCAGGTTTTAAATTTTATCACTTTAAAACTAACTAAATGAATGAATGAAGGGAGCAAAAATGACGGTAGTGTCTTCTAGTGCTAAATTGCAGTTTATCAGCCTAAGGAAAGAAGAGAGATCCACATGAAATGTGACTAAAAAGACCAACGTTATTCTGTTTGGAAGTGGAAGAATAATGAAAAAGGATCACTTTAGGCTATTACTATTGGCACAGATGTCATAGGAAAGATTAAAGTTAAAGGTTAGAAGTCTATAATAAATAGTGATAATCTCCGCGATTTATCTATGCAGTGAGGTAGCAATTCAGCACAAGAAGATGCAATTCTGCAATTCGGAGGTGTGCATTCATTCAGATGTGGTTTGGCGACAGAGTTCTCTGCGCAATGTAACACTTATTCTGTGCCTTGGTCAGGATGGCAGTTATGTAAAGTCTCCCAAAAGATTGGGCCTTGAAAGACAAGTTCAAGACCTTTTTTTTTTTTTTTTTTTTTTTTTTTCTCAAATCAGATTTTTGTAAAGTCATTTTCTTAAGGGAGCTTTTCATAGGAGAAAATGTTTGGTACTGGGAATGTGTTAAACAAGTGTAACATTTATTGAATTTGAAAGTATAGTCTTGGTCAATTTTTCCCCTCAGTTCAGCTTTCAAAGAGCCTTAGAAAAAATTCCAAACATTTAAGCTTGTGGTTATATGGAGTCCCAGGTACTACTGGCATTGCACAAGAAGTAACCGCCATGCTGTTCATTAGGATTAACAGCTTTTGGCCATTTAGAGGCAAATGAAATGCAGTCCTCAATCAAATAAAGCTCCTTAAGAATAAAATTAGGTGACAGTACAGGATGAAGGTGTGTGAGAATGTCTTAGTTTAATATACAATAAGTCCCAAAGCAAAAAGTTCTGTAGGAGACTTACAGATATATTCTTAATATCCTATGAGTTAATTTAAGCACATAGCTTCTCTTTCACGCTTTTTTAAATAGAGCTTCAAAGGTATGATTTTCCTAATAATACAAAAGCAGCATTTAACGGAGGGGGAAATTCAGTGAGGTACAATTTTTAATAAAGTTTAACAATCTGATTAAACTTCTTTACCAAATAGTAAAGAATGATAAGAAAAATAAATGGAAAAAAAATAAACAACAACCAAACAAATCCAAAGCAACAACCCAGCTGCATGTTATTAAGCTTTGGAAGCCCCAGTAGGACTCTGTTAGTCATGATAAGATGACGACAAAAGGAGGGCCCAATGCAGGTTGGGTGCATTCCAGCGCTGGGAGGTTTCTGTGACCCTGATGTAGAGTCTAACAGGAGGAAATTGGAAAGGAAGGAAAGGTTGGGATTAACCTGTGGTGATAACAGGAAGGAAGAGAGGCTCTGGAGTGGGCACTGCTGCAATGAGGTAATGGAATCGCTTAGAGGAGAAAAAATGCAAAAAAAGGCTAGAAGGAGGCAGATGGATGTGTGTCACATACAGCTCAATCTTGGGGATGAAATATGAAATTTCTCAATCTTACCATAATGCTGCTGTCAACAAATACCTGTCAAACCGCACTGCCAGCACATGTGTTTCAGTTCAGCAGAGCAGATGCTTCATTCAGTGCTGTTTTCAAAACATCTCCTCTGAAGATAGTGTGTCTGTTGAAGAGACTGTACTCATTTTACATTTTCTACTAGAAAGCTGTGGGTTTTTTTCTAAGATATGGACAGAAAACAGAAGGATGGAGGAAAAAGATATGGACAGAAAACTGGAGAATGGCTCTAACGGCTTTTAGTTTCATCAATGGATAGAAATATCAGAAGGATGTAGTCCAATGGAAATTCTTGTTCTGTAAGTTTGAGTAACAATAATAATTATCAAATAGTTTATTTTGTGCAGCGATACCCTTCATTTAGTGAGCCATGCCTCAAAAAAAAACCCTCAAAACTTAACGATACGCTGCTCTGGGTATATATTTCAGGGAAAAGAAATGTCCTTTAGGACAGCATTCTCTCAATCAGAGAATCATAGAATCGTTAAGGTTGAAACAGACCTCCAAGATCATCTAATCCAACCACCCGCCCACCACCAATATTGCCCATTAAACCATGTCCCTAACTGCCAAATCTTCACATTTTTGGAACGCCTCCAGGGATGGTGACTCCACCACTTTCCTGGGCAGCCTTGCTACTCTTCCTTAGAAGAAATCCTTCTGCTGTGCTTTTCATCTAAGTGATATGACCCACATCTCCTTGGATCTTGCCAGTTATTGGTGGCATCATGTTCTCCCATCCTGCAGCAGCACAAGGAAAGTGACTAGACTAACATTCCCTCATTTTCCCCACTAACAAAATCTTCACCGTGGAAAATTTCAGCATGAAGTCTGCATCAGTCACGTAAACATAGCATACATACCCAGCAATTCTTTGGGAATATCAGTTGCGTGTTTCTCTTCCATCCAGATGACTCCCAGTTCGTTGTTCACTCCAGTGACAAAACAGAAATGGAGCATGGAGGGGAAAGAATCCTGCGTAATAGTTTTAAGAATATTACATAGTGCATCAGGAGATGCGTGGTTTAATGTATGATAGCTATATGAAAGAACAAAACCTCTGTATGTTTTATTTTGTTAAGGCTGTTAATATGTCTTGAATTCTAGCTGGTAAGATCTCAGCTTTTGATGAGTTTAATTGGAAACAGCTGTGTCTAAACTGTTTCCACATAAAATGAGAATGATCTTAAAAATGAAAGATTTCTCTATACACAAATAAAAGAACAGCAATTTGGCCAGATTTAGATTTTGCAATGTTTTTGTTGAGTCATTACTATCTGAAATAGGCTGGTAATTATATTTTGTGATTAAAATGCAATTCCAGCACTGTCTTAGGAGCAAATAGGCTGCAGTTGGATTGACATCTCATCAGATAAGAAATTAGGCAAAGCAGATCTGCTACTAAAGCCTTAATTTCCACAACTGTCCCCACTAACAGTGGTCTCATCACACTTCACTAGGATGTTATTTATGTTCTTGAAGGAATTTAGATGTAACAAGGTGTGAAAATGTAATCCTTGTGAGCAGTGAATAGTCT
The DNA here is from genome assembly GCA_037305975.1 of Chrysolophus pictus. NCBI lineage: Eukaryota > Metazoa > Chordata > Aves > Galliformes > Phasianidae > Chrysolophus > Chrysolophus pictus. The sequence continues at coordinate 83,146,302 of CM074576.1, forward strand.
AAATTACATAGCTCTTAAAAACACTCTTAGGAGAGTTACAGATTGCTATACTTTAAAAAGAGAAAAATGTAAATGTTCATCATTTTCTTATACAACCCTGGGGTACTTTTCAGTTTGCTCCATACTACTTTTTAATATCTAATTCAAATAGTTTTCCTTTCTGCTGCTTATTCACATCACTTAGATTTCTTGTAACTTTTCTGCGTTTTTAAGCACAGGTGGCTGTCATAAGCCTCAGCATTATTCCTTCATGTGAAGGTAGTGGTATTGGATGCTGAGTGCTGACAGTGGTATCAGGAGTGATAGTGTAACACAACTGCTGTAAGAACCACCCCTTTCCCAGTCAGCAGGGCATCTAGCCAGTGGTTTTAATGGAAACTGAGTACAGAATGAGCTTTGGGTGTAAGAAAGTATTTCTGGTATACTTAAATAAATGTCAAAATTGTAGATGTCAAAAGACACTGTTGATGGACTGGTTAATGTTGTATTCATAAATACATTTCAAGTGAGCTCTTGCTAATTTTATTGATAGTCACATAAGATTAGCTTGTGTACATGTGATTGTCAGGACTTACATTGGTTTATTGTTATATTAATTCATTTCAACTACTCTGATGTCAATAGCATGACTTAAAATCTTCCTTAGGGACAAAAGTTGGACACAGCTTGCCTGTTATATAACTATTTCTTGGAAGAAAAAGGAAAAAGTTATACAAAGTTCATTTGATATATTTTTATATTCTTTGGGTGTATAAAATACTGCCTAACAAGCATTTTCTCTCCTTTTCAATTTCAGTCATCAGAAAACCTGCTTAGGAATAGTAGAGATAGAAATAAATCCTGTGCTTCTGGAAATCACTAAGCAAACATATGAGCCCTTTTCTTGTAGAAAGGAAAAATTCCTAGGACCAAGGATGTGAAGTAAGAAGAGCATCACAGCAGTAGGGGTTAGATTCAAATCCCATGAAATGTTCCATGCATCTGGAACAAGTTGTCCAGAGATGTGCTGCCCCATCCCAGGAAACACTCAAGGTCAGGCTGTATAGGGCTCTCACACCTGATGTAGCTGTAGGCATCCTTGTTCATTGCAGGAGAGTTGGACCAGATGGCCTTTAAGTGTCCCTTCTGACTCAAACATTTCTACGGTTCTGTGGTTCTTTGTAAATATATGTATTAAATGGTATTTTCAGATCATACATCTTTGATCATGTATGAACAAACACACACAGATACAGATATGTATGCATATGTATCTCAATACATATATATATACACGCACATACGTATATTTGTCTACATCATAGAATACCCTGAAATGGTGATTGCTCAGCGATGCCATTTGTCAAGATCTCTCTGCAAGGCCTCTCTACCCTTGAGGGAGTCAACAGCTCCTCCAGTTTAGTGTTGTCTTCAAACTTAGTATGTGCTCAAGTCCTGCATCCAGACATCATCTCCGGATGAGACTTTTCCTTTACAGAGAGGGGTGTGGTTTAAAAGGCTTAGGGAACATCACTTATTTTGTTGGATTGCTTTCTAAACTTCTAAAATATCAAATAAAAGCATAGGAACTGAAGAGAGCTTGCAAATCTCCTGTTTATGCCATTAGCAAAATGTATTTAGTGTCTTTTTCTGGTTGGACCTCCAGTGCTGTCTCTGACTGTTGATATTGCAGAAATGCCTGGGTGCACAACTACTGCCTTACAGAAGTTGTGCTACTGAAATCATGAAGCATTTGCAAGAAATAGTATCTATCTATTTATCTATCTATCTATCTATCTATCTATCTATCTATTTGATCCAAGGGGTGGAACAGTTCCTGTGTGAGGATAGGCTGAGGGAGCTGGGGCTGTTCAACCTGGAGAATAAGTGGCTCCAGGGAGACCTGAGAGCGGCCTTTCAGTATCTAAGGGGGGCTTTAAGAAAGGGGACAGACTCTTTAGCAGGGTCTGTTGTGATAGGACAAAGGGAAATGATTTCAAACTAAAAGAGGGGAGATTTAGACTGGATTTAAGGAAGAGATTTTTTACAATAAAGTGAGACACTGGCACAGGTTGAGGTGTGGTGTGCCCAGAGAGGTGGTGGATGCTCCATCTCTGAAGACACTTAGGTCAGGCTTGGAGGGAGCTCTGAGCAACCTGATGTAGCTGTAAGTGTCCCTGTTCATTGCAGAGAGTTGGACTGGATGGCCTTTAAAGGTCTCTTTCTGCTTGTCATGGTTTTATGTTTTTTTGGTTTTCAGTATTCCACATCAAAACATCATGTACTGGAATTAAGGTGTTAATGCTCCAATTCTACGTACCTATCCCTATACATTACGGAAGTCATGGGATCTGACCCTTCCGGGTGGGGCGGTCTCTTACTGCCTTGCAGTGGGTGCTGGAGGGTGCTTTCCTAGCCGTTCCAAGCTTTTCAGGTTTGACTCGGCCTCAGGAGCTCTCTCTCTCCTATCTTATTTGATTTATTAGACTCAATTTCAATTAGATTGTATTATATTGTGTTATCTTGCATTCCGATATCATAGTTCCTAAAATAAGTTTACCTCCATAGATTGTTGCCTCTGTTTTTTTTTTTCCTCCCTTTCTTCCCATTTTGTGGGGCCAGGAGGGGGGGAGGGGGCAGGGGCCTACTGCCCCCTGTCACGGGCATAAACTGATCTAGTTAACTCCATGACACTGCTCAAATGATTCTATGATTCTGTGATTTATCTATTTATTTATTTAACGGTTCTGGAAATAAAATTTTTGAGTAATAAACCTTTTCAGTTGTCATGTCCACCTTTTCAGTTGTCATGTCCTTTTAGTCATTCATTCATTCCTTTAGTGATAAAATCTCAGACTGAATTTGTATTTCATCTCCCAAAGGGAGTAGAAGCAATGGTTCTACCATCAGTTCAATGGTTTTCTGTAAGAATTAAGCTCTAGATTTTTAGCTGTAGAGATACACAAACAAATAATAGTAATAAAATACTGTTAATTTCAAGAGATAGCTTCCTTTATGAAGTCTTTTCAGTGTTATCAAGCATGAGTTGTTCTCTGGCAGCACTGATCCTGCCCTATGGGAATCTTTTTAATATATTTGGAAGATCACATGAGAGATGCAGAACATGAGCTATTTCTTTTTGACAGGCAAATGCATACAGCAGCTTGTTTGGGATGCATATCATAGTTCAAATTTTATCTCTGGAGTTCACATAAGAGAAAGTTTCATGAATAGACTCATGAAAAAATGACTCTCAGAAAAATCCCCTACTGAGAGAATCAATTACTCATAAAATGCCATACCTAAAGCATGGTACACTTCAACATAATCACAGATCTTTCTGAATGTGTGCATGAACCATCAAAAAAAATGTCACTTTTTCTTAGCAGTAAAGAGTTGCTCATTAGATTCTGCTCCTCTCCACTATATATATATTAAAAAAAAAATGGATAAATGACACATTTAACAACTTTTAATACAGCTGAGATTCATTTAGGAGTTTCTTAAGCTTTCATTCTCTTAGCCAAGCCTAACAAACAGTTGCGTGACAGTTTCATAGAATCATTATGGTTGGAAAAGACTACTAGGATCATCTAGTCCACGGGTGTCTAAAGTTTTGGCTTGTCTGTGCTGCACTGAGTGAAGAGGAATTGTCTCAGGCTGCATAGACATTGGTCACTCCAACAGTAATTCCTTCTGTTTATTTTCATGGAAACTACAACACAGTGACCACATCAGCTCTTTTTGATAGAGCAGATTCTGTGCTACAAAACACTTTTTCAGCACAGTCACAACCATTAGCTCTACATTTTCACCAGTGATGAACAAGAGCCTGCATGCCTTGCTTATAAAAGTCTGCACCCACTGTTGCTGCTGGCCCTGCTAAAACACTCCACCCACTGCTTCACTGTGCTCACAAACAACCCCAGAATTATAAAAGTTGGAAAAGATGTCTAAGATCATCCAGTGCAACCATGCACCTATCACCAATATTTCCCACTAAACCATGTCCCTCAGTACAACCTCTAAACGTTTCTTGGACACCACCAGGGTCGGTAACTCCATCACCTCCCTGGGCAGCCCATTCCAGTGCCTGACCACATCCACGGTTTCATCTCCATCAAGACTGATAAAGTGTCAATGAATGTCAGCAGGTGCCATTTTTTCTGCATGGAAGAATTCAGTGACAGACCTTTGCTTCATATGCACTTCCATGTCAGATAGTATTGTGTCAGACAGTATTGCTGTTACCTGGAAAAAGAGGCCACCCCTCACCTTGCCATAGCCTTCTTTCAGGTGGTTGTAGAGAGCAATAACGTCTCTCCTGAGCCTCCTCTCCTCCAGACTGAACAATCTCAGTTTCCTCAGCTCCTCATAAGATTTATGCTAGACTCCTCACAGGGGTTACCATTCTCTGGACATGCTCCAGGGCCTCCACGTCTTTCTTGCAGTGAGCAGCCCAAAACACAGCACTCAAGGCACAGCCTCACCGGAGTTGAGTGCAGGGAGACAATCACCTCCCTGGTACTCACCTGGTACTGCTCACTATACGATTTCTGATACGAGCCAGGATGCCATTGGCCTTCTTGGCCACTTGGGCACACTTGGCTCACGTTCAGCCAAGCATCGAATAATACCTCCAGGTCTGTTCCCTCTACACAGTCTTCCAGCCACTCTGCCCCAAGCCTGTAGTGTTGCCTGGGGTTGTGGCTTAAGTGCAGAACCTGGCACTTGGTCTTGCTGAACCTCATCCCATTGGCTTCAGCCCTGCAATCCAGCCTGTCCAGATTCCTCTGTAGGGCCTTGCTACCCTCAGGCAGATCAACACTTCCTGCCAGCTTGGTATCATCTGCAAACTTACTGAGGGTGCACTCAATGCCCTCCTGCAGGTCATCATTAAAGGTACTGAACAGGACAAGCCCCAGCACTGACCCCTGGGGAGCACTGTTCATGACCAGAGACCAGCTGGATTTAACTGCATTCACCATCACTCTTTGGGCCTGGCCATCCAGCCAGTTCTTAACCCAGCAATGATAGTATCAGTCCAAGCCCCCAGCTGCCATCTGCTCTGGAAGAATACTGTGAGAAACTCTGCTGAAGACCAGATGGACTACCATCAACATCAACAGCCTTTTCCTCATCCACCAGGAGGGTCACTCAATCATAGAAGGAGATGAGGATGGTTAGGCAGGACCAGCCTTTTGTGAACCCATGCTGACTGGGCCTGAGCCCCTGGTTGTCCTGTACTTGTCACACAATCACTCAAGAAGATGTACTCCATGACCTTCCCTGATACTGAGGTCTGGCTTGCAGACCTGCAGTTCCCTGGATCCTCCTGATCCTTCTTAGATGGGTGTTACACATGTAAGTCTCCAGATGTCCAAGACCTCTCTGGTTGACCAGTACTGCGTAAGATATACAAAAGCTTTTCCAGATCAAACATTTACCTGAAATTACATATTGAAATTTGCACACTGAACATCTACATACATTTAGAAATACAAGTGAATTTACTTTTAAGTTTGTATAAATGTATATACAATCTCTCCGTGAAACTTATGAAAACAAACAAACAAACTACTACCATATGCAACTGTTAAGGTATAAGAGAACCTTAAAGCAGAAAGAAAAAAAAAAAAAAAAAAATTAGAATTTAGAAGAGATAGAGCTTTCAGAGAATTCTAAATCAAAAAAATTGATAGAGTATCTTTAACTGCTTTTTGGGGGCCAGCAGAAGGAAAACTGCTGGCTTCAGACCGCCATGATGCAGCTATAGCTTCGAAGAACACAAACTCCACCTAGTGGTAGTTTTGCTGATGAAGTTTTAGAAAACCTGAAATTCTGAAGCACGGTCTGATAGGGCTGTGAAATCAATGAATAAATATTTAAATTATCTTTAGGAAAGTAACAGACTATATAGAAATACACTACAAGCATTTCTACAACTTTCTCGCTATTGTTCAGTCAACAAATGCCTTTTAATAATAAAAATGTTTTTATCATGACTATGAGCTTGTTGAAGATTTAATACACATATACATGTCATTTGTTTTATTTGTTTAATTTTTTTTTATTACCAAGGAAAAAACGTTAAAAAAAAAAAGATATTTGAATAGATTAATCTGCTCCTGCTTTTTCCTAAGCATCATAATGCTTAGACAGAAACAGAATAAAGTTATTTAGTAAAAAACATGAAATGCCTGTATCCAACTTCACATAAAAAAATATATTCTGTTTTACAACACAAACAGTTAAGGCCACAGAACTCCAAGAAGATTCTGATGAACATCAGCTCCAACTATTAAACTTACCAATAAATACCAAGAAAATGGTCTGCATGTTTAAAATCACAACAATTAAATGAATAAAATCAAACTGTCAATAACTCCAGTAACTCATAACTGTTTTCAAGTATAAACTGCACTATGTGCTTTAAGACTGTCACATTCTTACATATTGTCACAGTGTTAGAGTAATACACAAGTAGAAGATTTTATCCTTCCATCCTGGTCAGTCACAGTTTCCTTAGAATTCTCTAATGTATGATTCTGGTTCTCATCTTTGCTGTCTTCACCAGCTAAATCTTCTCTTTCTTTTTCTTGTTCACTCTGGAGTGGCTTTCCAGAAACATCTTCCTTTCTGTTACATACATTCTTCTGGCCTGTCAGTGGTTTTCGTTTAAACAGGGAAAACTGGAGTAAAAAAACAAAACAAAACAAAAATCACAAAAATAACATACCCTAAACAGTTAGCTATGGAATTCAAGGTTAAAAAACCAAAATAACCGCAAACTGAAACCCCAGGTAGAGCAAAGAAAGGCAAAAGCTCACTTGATCTTGATTTTCAATGAAAGTGGGACCTCAAAATCCTTCTTTTTGGGCTTTAAGAATATATACACAGTTCAAATCAGGGCATGCAAATCAGGGCATTAAAATCAGGAAATAGATACAAGGTCTAGCTGATCTGCTGTTTTCAGAGGGACACATGGTGGGAAAATTGTTTAGCTAATCTCTTGTAAGAATAAACTCTTAAGCTGTCACCTCAAAAAAACCCTGATGTGATAAGCTGCCTGTCTCTTATGGACAAGCTATACAGAGTCAGGTGGTAATGGGCTTTATCTCATCTCTATGGACATACGTACTAAGATCTATTTTAATAGAGCATATTTTTTTCTAGTCATACTAACCCTTACCAATACATACCAGACATTTACTCTTCAGAAGTACTCACTAGGCTCATTAAAGCAGTGTATGAGAATTTGCAGACCAGATTATACACTTGCCTTTAGAAAAACCAAACTAACCTAACCATCAGTTGCATGCACAAAACAATAATTTCTGATAAATAAATACATAAATAACTGAAACTCATTAAATAGTTTTTTTTAATCAGAGGATTTCTGATACGAGAAGGTCAAGCATCACATAGTTATTCTTTAAGAGCAAGAGAAATAACTCTGATGATAAAAATATTTTTAAAACATCAGAAGTATAGAGATATTACTTACTTTCAAGTTAATTATAGAAATATTTTATTTTTATTTACTTGCTGTTCATTTCATCACAAAGTTTACCACTGTGTGTGTCTTAGAAGACTCTTTATTAAAAGCTCCATTAGAGCACGATGTATGAATAGAAGAAATATTTCAAGTCAAGGATATACACCGTACTTACATTTTTACTATAACAGGAGTTAGTCACAAAACTGCCTCTCAACTTCCTATAATTCTACAAAAAACAGTTTTTACTGCAGTAACACAATACCTAAGACAGTTACTCACGCTCTGTGTTTTTCATGAAGTATATACTAGCTTCATGACTTCCACTTACGTGTCCTATTATGAAATGTAACCTATTTTCAGCCTAATATTATTTCTCCCTCATATAAACTGGTATAAAACCAAAAGATATCACAAATATATAAGTAAGAGCGCTCAAGATTTATGTGATTATTTTTAACAATCTTATTACCTTTGGACTATAATTGTAGTGTCACTTCCCAGGTATAATGACAGTAACTATTAAATCCTGTTAAATTACAGATAATGTCTATTTTTATCTGTTTACTTAAATCTATTTATTATCTGTCTATAGTGTTATACTCCTGAATCAGATCCAGTGAACTTGTATGGGAACTGCTGAGTCACGGCCTGAACCAATGATTGGTCACCTGGCAAGAGATGAGCCAGCTCTAGGAGCACAGTTGAAGGCAATTCACCTGTGTGACCAGAAGGGGTGGAGGCTGGCTGCACCCCTCCTAGACCCCACTTAAGGGCTGACTGCCACTAGGGATAAATTTCTTTCTGGAGTTTTCTACCATGAACCTAGGATATGGGTAAGCATTCTTGCTTGTGTTTTTTTTTTTTTTTTTCCTACCATGATAATCTTTCCAACTATAACTCCTGTGACCACACTAACCCTAACCACACTACTCTTCCAACTGTACATTACTTTACAAAGTTATAGTTTTGCCACAGTTGGTCACATTACCTATGGAGTTATGTAACTCTTATGGTAATCTCCCGTAATTCTGCAATGCAGTTTCTCTAAGGTTGTAATTACTCACAGATTTCAATACTAATATCTGCTCTTATTCCACCGACTGTACCTATCTGTCATCTTCAGTTTGGAGTTAAAGAGCCAGGAAATATGTGGCACATAGAAGGCTATAAGACCCTCTATAACTTTAAAGGCAAGGAGAAGAACAATAAAAAAACACATCAACCTGCATGTCTGACAGCCTCTATTGGAAAATGCTGATATGTTTAATATATGTAAGGATAGACAACAGCAGATAGAGATGCTTTAAACCAGTTTTGGATAACCCCAGAAGAGTAGAGGTCACAATCCAGTAATAAAGAAGGAACTGCTTACACCTTTCCAAGGATCAGAACTCACCAAACACTCCAAAGGAGACAATCTATAAGCAGAGATGCTTCCCTTGCAGCTGCCAGCCCTTAAATGAGGTTAGAGAGGGATAAAACCAGGGTCCACCCCTTCTGGTCACACAGGTGAATTGCTTCCACCAGTGTTCCCAGGACTGACTACACCCCTTTAGCATGTGCTCAATCACTGGTTCAGGCTGTGACCTAACAGTTACTATACAATATGCAAGCTTCCAAATTCTCTCATTTTGATCCATAGACTCTTCCACAAAAAGCAACACACACTGGGATACCATGAAATGAAATCAAATTTTAAACAGAAATAACAGGCTGCTCAGCAGTTTAATTGTTTATTGCGGTTCAGGTAAATTTGGTTGTTTGCTTCAGCTCAGTAACTGCCCAGCACCTTCCTGTTCACTGCTGAAACGAAAAATCAGACTACATACCTTTTTTCTCCCAACTGTTCCTTCAGCTATTTGGTCCTCAGTGTTCTCTGAAGAATCATTCACAGTGTGATTGTCAGTACTTTCTTTCTCTGTGATAACATAAACCTTTATATTAACTTCCTTCTGATTCTCAGAAATTAAGAGCAGAAAAAAGCATTATTCAAATGATTTCTGAAGTGAAAGTCACTAAATACAATGTAGATCTTAAGCAATCAGAATCTTCAATTCAACATGATGCCCAGCTTCTCTACACTTCTCTACACAGTCGCCTTGTATTATTCTCCAAATGCTTGATTTTCAGGAAATGAACGCACATGGCAGTAACGTGATGTAAAATGTTTTGACTTGGACACTCATAGTTTCCTCTTGTGGACAGAAGACAATGTCTTGTAAACAGATTTTTAATATAATCTAATTTAGAAATTCTGACTTTAAAAGCAAGAGTTATTGCCCAGCATTAATCTTTATTCCATAGAATTTCCTGGTAAAGGGAAAGCTTTCCATCTCAGTCAATGTTCCTGTGTTTAAATTTTCCCATACTCCCTACGTGAATGATATAAAACAACTTCATATCAAAACCTCCACACCACTGGATGATGGAAAAATGTTTAAGCATCCATTCCACACAAGCTATGGCAATTATAATAATGAAGATAAATAGCATAGCTTCATAATTAAAGCAAGTGATCTTTTTTATACCATGCTTGTTTTTTCTCTTTTGAAAGAGCAATCATAGATCATTCTAGAATTTCTGAAATAAAGGAAGCACTTTTGACTTGCAAATATGGCACTCAACTTCACACTCACAGATTTTCTAAAGGAGTATCTGTCATCAGCATACTCAAACCATCTTCAAGACTGTAAGCAACATCTAGACTCACATCTTTAGCATCTTTGAATAGCGTTCAGTAATTACCACATTTCATGGAATACAGTCTGTTGTGAACATAATGAGGGAACTTCAGTTGACAGGGAAGGAAACAACTGACAAGTTTCTCTGCTGAAGAAACACGGCACCTAAAGAAGTTGCTTGAGAAATAATCCAATTGCTATCACTTTTTCACCTTAAAACTAGAAATGCTCATTTTAAGGAAGATAATCTTGCTAAGAGAAAATCTATTTTTCTGGGCATACTCCAAAATATAACTGTGAAAAGTGTTTTTTAGTTCCAACACATTAACAATTAGTAATAATTTTTCCCTCTCAAATTTCATTCTCTCAATAACTGCTTTACCAATCACTGATGGTGTACTATATTGTTAGTATATTGATAATATAACTATATTGTTCAGTATTTTTATAATAGAGATTTTTTAGAAATCTTTCAAAATGTTTCATTTATTTTAGAATGTATGTAATGGTCCAATTCTCAGGAATTGTATTCTTACCCTGATGAATGATGGTCTCTTTCTGAGTAGTCTCTTCTGTCTATAGAGACAAAACAATGAAATTTCTACTTTCAAACTTGCTAAAAAATAAATTGTTTAACTATAAACACCTACATATGTATTTTTCCCTCTATCAAAACCACCCAAAAAAACAACTTTGCTTTTCCAAGCCAACTACACATATATTGAAACTAATGCAAGTTATAGGATGCCAAATTGCACCATAGAAAATAACTTAAAAGGAGTAAAAGCTTTTACCTCTACAGTTTCCACTGTGCTATTATCATCTTTTTCTCCCTCAGGTGTTTTACTATGGCATTTCTCTTTCTCATGTTTTTCCTCCATTTCCTCTTTGACTGTTTCTTCTGCTTCTGTTTCTCCATCTTCTCCCTCTTCTTCTTCCTCTTGTTCCTCTTCTTCTTCTTCAACTGCTTCTTCTTCCACATCTTCTTCTACTGCTGCTGCTACTTCATCTTCATCATCATCATCTGTTTCTTCATCTCCAGACAAGTTCTGTTCCTTTGACAAGATGGCCAGAAAGTAATTTTGAAATGCATGCTGCACAGTAATATCAGAGTCAACTTAATTCATCGTACATTATAATTTGACTAAAACCAAGAAAACTCAAATGGAATTGTTCCAAGGTAGATAAAACAAGGTAAAGGCAGGTGTCCTTATTTGAGATTTGCTCTTAAATAAGGACTTTCAAAAATCCGACTGTGAGTTAGCTCATGTTAACACTACTGAAGTCTTACATTTTGATAGACTAAGTTTAAAGGCTTTCTTGCTGTGTGATCATTGCAGAATGTTGTCTGCTGGTGTTTGGAACAAGGATGAGGAAAATGACAGCAGGTTTCTGGAAGGGTGTGAACATTTCTTTTATTTTTATTTTTCTCTTTCCTGAGAAAAATTATGAAGCTACACATGCCAAACTCATCATGCGCTCAATTCTTCAGTAATATTTCTATGAAGAAAAGGAAACGTGTTTCTATGATGGAAAGCGAAAGCAAATACCATCTCTCTAGGAGCTGAAAATGGTTATTTATCCCACTTTACAAGCACATGTAATTATCTCTAGCTGTGCTGATACAGGGATACTGGTCCAGCAATCAACAAGAAAAATACTGATGTTACATAGAGCATAGGCACTGTGGTAAGCAGAATCATGTGGACATGTTCTGTACACTTAAATGAAAAAGCAGAGTATAATCATCCATAGCATCCATTTTAACGTAGAGTACTTCAGAAACTGAACACAAAGATCCTACAATAGCCTTATAGAACATAAAAGGGTAATGTATAACACCTATGCTTACAAAAATCACTGCTCTTTTACAGATGCAGAATGTTTGAACTTCACTGGATGACTCCACAGGTACACAGCAGGTTTGGATCCTATCATAAAAACAGTTCCCATAAGCCTAAAAACAAAGCTATCTAAATCTAGGAGTCTACATAGGAGACACACATAAGCTGTCAACGTCATCAGCAGATTGATAAGCACCACTCAGATACCATATGAATTTAAGACATCCTAACATGGGATTTACAGAGACCAGTATCATTCTAGATTCCAATTCACATCCATATAGGATATCCTGTAACACCTGATGTGGCACTAATTGTGTTTGTGTAATTGAGTAAATGCTCCTAGACAAAGCAACCAGTGGAGCTAAAAGAAGGTGCTGCCCATTGTTGTTAAATTGAACAATTTTCCTGACTGACCAGATTTCCACTGACTAAACTTGCAGCTTGGCAGAGGTGTCTCTGGATAACACCTTATCTGTTCAGCTTCTAAAATAAGCCTTTTTGAATGACAACTCTGATAGCATACTTTATTACTGCCACTTTCACATGCCCATTACAGGCATGTTTTGGAGAGTTTTTACCAATGGTAGTGAAGAACAGATGAGAATGCCACACTACAGATATTCTTCTTACTTGAAAAGATGAATAATCAGTTTATTAAAAATCATCTCTGAATAATGTGGTGCTACTAATTAAAGCAGGTGTTTAACTCAGTATAAGCTCTGCATTACTCTCCATCATCATGTGCTGGAAGTTACTTTCTTATTCCACTTTATATTCCCTACTCATAGAAAGATACTGCTGTAAGAATAACTTCAATAGTTTTACCTCTAAAGTTGATAACAGAAAATCTGACTCAGCCAATGACACATACAGCAAGTCAACAGTAGCAAAGAACATAAAAGAAAAGATTTGAAATGGTTTTCACTTAAGCCTGAGATTCCAGTTTCTTCAAGGTTGGTACCAGGAAACAACTTTTCATATACCACTTCTCACCTGCTGTCATGAAAAACAATCTCAGTGAAGCATGAAGAAGTGTCATGGTGGACCTTGCTCAAATGACTGCAGGGAACGAGGTTTTCTCTATATGGACTTAACTGTTTCATTATCTATCCATCCTGCATAATTTAAGGAAACTCCATAATTTGCATTTCAGAAGGGAAAGCTTATGGATTCTCTCCAAACCTCTCTCCAAGAAGTCAAAATATTTTTTGTTTGCCACCACCAGTTTATGTTGCTAGGGAAGAAAACAGCAAAACCACTGACAATTTGTGTCTTCTCAGATCTTCTAAAATCTTGCGAAAACTCAGTGATGAAGAGAAATCTGTAATTTCTATGTGTACCACTTTGAAACAAAGTTCTGGGAAGTTCAGGTTTACAGAAAATACATTTCTGTTTCTGTTTGCGTTGGAAAATGTTAATAATCCATAGAGATTATTAAAGACAGCTGAAAATAAGACAGTTAGCCACATGCTTCTTCCTTGGCTACCTTCTCCCAAGTAGCCACAAATTTGCAATTGCTTAGCAGAGCTTTTAATCACATAAAGAACAGATTCCTTCCATTACCAGTCTAGCCTGTTACCTTTAGATACCCAAAATCTCTCCTACATGCATGTGGCTGCTTACATGCCTACACAATAACTGAACTGAATACACACTTAGTAGAAGTTTCACTATGAAGTAGAAGACACGTAGTTGATTGATGTCATCTCTACTGAGGTTGACCTATGGGCCACAGCACATAATGCTGTCAGATGGGAGTGAACAATGCTCCCTTTGTAGAACACTGGTAAAACCAACCACAAAATACATCCTACAGACCATACTTCTTTTTTGATAAAGGATTGAAGATGAATCATAACTTCCAAAAATCCTCATTTTAATCTCCATAACACTAGCACAAGTCACAAGCACAATGTCTGAATTGTCTATGAAGGAAAAATATACTGCTATCATTTTATTAATACAGCATTTAAAGTAACAACATTAACCATTAATTTACATACAGATGAGAGAAGACAATAAAATTAGCTCTATTTATCCCTTGTGGGTTAGAAAAATATGAACAGGTAGGCATATAACATTTTGTTGATACATTCTTTTAATGATATCAAGTTATTTAATGTGAAGTGACTGGAAATTCTGCCTTACTAAAGTCTTAATAAGGCTAAAACACATACCTTGTAGTTGCTTAAAGGTTACAATGAAAGCTTAACATCATTTCATCAGGAATTTGAACTGGATTTCCATTTTATAGCTATTAATCTAGAGAAGTTAGCTCAGTTATTCTAACCCTCAGACAAATGTCTTCCACCAATTACTAATAAAAAAGCTGAACAGTGTGATAACTGACAAAATTCAAATATACAAGTAATCAGATGTAATCAAAAGTACTCAAATGAGACATTTAAAAGCTTATTCTTTTACTTACAAGCAGTGAGGTAGTCAACAAACTTTCAAGTTTATTTTAGATATCCAACTTAAAATATTCACTACAAAAATAATTTAAATGGATTTACTTAAAGGATACTCCTTCCATCAAGTCAGAACAAATTTTTATTATTTGTTTCCCAAGATTAGTCAGCATCTGAAATAGCTCAAATAGCTTTCATACACAAAACTGTATCTTCTTCCAGAGGTCTGCTTTATTTGGAAAGTAAATAATATAAATTTCCAAGTGAAAAGGAAAAAAAAAACCCTTCACAGACATAAAATGATTTCTTAAGCTGTTTGTGAAGAATTCCAAAACAAATAGAAAACTATTTACATCAAATATAAACTCTTATAAGCCATTATACAAAAATACCCTTTAATGTTTAATCACTTAGAAAAAACATACCAAAATAAATCTTGGACACTTAAGCAAAACAGGAGAATTATAATGAGCAGTTTCAAATAAAAATATATTTTAATGATTTTAAAAATTACAAAAAATTGTGTGTTTGGAAGGTAATGTGCTACATAAAAAAAAATGAATTCTTAATGCTAAAAGACTTAAGAGAAAAACTAACTTGGGAATACTGGCCCACATGTGGATGCAGTTTCTGCATATTTTCCAAATTCTTACAGAAAAAGGTTCTAGTACCTGGAGTTGGTCATACACCTCCCACTTACTTGCAATGAATTTGGACAGTCACTGGTTTCTGCTTTTATTGTGTCACACAGCTTAGAGTACTTCATACCTCTCAAAAATACTGTGCTTTTTGTTGGAATTCTGCCTTAATAATGCTGATTATTATTCAGCACTTTTGCAAAAATATGGGCAAAGACAAATTTTTATCAATAATATTATTGCATACAGAAAGGTTTTATAAGTTTCTGTTCTCCATACATTCCTGAAGAGGATGCCCCATGAGTCACTATTAAAGTTTCCACAGTCTGCAAGTCTGAGTCTCTCCAGCGAGATCCACTATTTCAAAATACTCTGATATAAAACCAATTTCTGAACAAGTCTTTAAGCCCATTCTCATCTTGCAGTTTTTGGGGTAGATTTTTTAAGGCACACTCAAGCTTGTAACAAAAGTCCCACTGATTTCCACATGGACATCATGTCATACTGGTGTTTTTGAAAGCTATTAGAAGGCCTGCTCTAAAACAGAGCTTAACTTCTTTCTGTACACTTCGTACAGGACACATTCAAGTTTGTCTTTTTTTTTTCCCCTGAGAAATGACAATGAAGTGTCCAAAAAAACAGATTAAATATTGCAGCATTACTGCTGCTGTGTTTCTAATTACAAGAGGCATTTTGTGACCTGACTAGACACTGGATAAAATGAAAGTATTTTAGGCTCCCTTTTAAGAAATCCAGTTTCTCCTAGGGTGGCTTACAATCCCAAATTTGTATTAGATTGAAGACTCTTGCTGAGTTTCCAGTTGAACAGCACATCATTGGTACAAAGAAAGTAAGAAATATTGCTCTTCAGCACTACTGTGATCTAGGTACAGGAGCAGATAAAAGCTTTGTTTAATATAAAATTCTAATTGCAGCTAACTTTCTTTAGCCCTCTCTCACACTCTCAATATGCAACCACAAATACTTTACATTTCACACAAACCACAGATGCAATTCTGTGTGAGGAGGGGTACTTTACAAGTTATAAAGCTCTGAACCCAGAACATTAAACTCAGGACACTCCATCAGACTGCCCTGCAACTGACCCACCATCCAGAGACAGAAAAAGCACAGTCCATGTCTGATGTTCCAATGTTGAGACACTTATGAAAGGCACAATGATAAAGTCTACTTGACAACCCATGGTCAACAGGACCATGATAATAAACTATTTTCGTAACTTATTATGAGTTTTTGAAATAATTATGTTAACATTTATTTAAATTATCACATCAGGAGGTTGCCAAGGAAAAAGGCAACAGAAATAGTCATAAATTCTTAAAAAATACAGTCATTAAGTGTACTTGCTTTGGTTTTTTTTTTTTTTCAATAGAAAAAGCAATGTCATTTTTTGAAGTCAAAGATATCTCATCAAAATGTTTTCACTATGCAAAAGCAAACTTCTCTGCATTAAAACATGTAGAAGCGTTATTAAAATACTGTAAATCAACGAGTGCCTTCAGATCATGAACACATTCAGAAATTAACAAATGACAAAAGTACAGGCCCGCCATTTGTGCAAGCAAAATACTGATTCAGAAATGAGTTGAGAATTTGCCCTCATATGTCTACAGATCTGACAACATTCTTTTGTCCAAAGATTCTATTGTTTTTGAACTTGATTTGGCTTCCCATAGCACTCATTTGAAAATTAAAGACATACACAATAGGTCATTTGAGTTCACAGTCAGATTGTGTTAAACAAAATGCTTTGCCTTTAATCTTCGCCTTTTCTTCTTTTTTTTCTCATTACTGGAAAGAGTATCTTAACCATGCTTTTGTCAAATGGCTAAATTTGCACACACTGCAAATTGAATTTGCTACTCTGAGAAGATCAATAGCATAGCCCTTTATGGAGAAAGTAGGCTAAAAGTTATCTTGGCTTGATGTTCTTCTGGTTAATAAAGATAGGGCTGTTGGATTATAGACAGGGGTTCACACAGAAACGTGCAGATGCTTATTAACATTTTATGAATGTCAGTACTGTTGTTACCTGCTGTATTAGTGCTATTGATCTTTGATCTTTAATGTGGAATTCATTGATTCCTGGTTTACAGTTATTAGTAAGTCAGTAAACCACTTCGATTCTGACTTGATTTAAATCACAAAGAGCTTTTCCCTGTGGCAATCAAGAGGGAACAAATCATGAAGAGACAATAAACACTCTTTTTCTTCTTTAATAAAGATAATACAGAGACAAAAAAAATGAAAGTATCAAGACAGATTTAAGAGAAAAGGAGGAGTTACTTCTTCACACAATATTTAATGTAATCTAAGAATTAAAACCTGTATTGGAGAGGAAATGCTTCAAAAACAAAGTCAAAGAAATTAATGGGCAAAAAATGCTATTAAATACGACACGTACATATTCTGAAATACAGGCTATTGAAGACTGAGGGATTAGAATCACAGAATCCTTAGAGCTGGAAGGGACCATTAAAGGTCATCTAGTCCAACTCTCCTGCAATGAACAGGGACATGCACAGCTAGATCAGGTTGCCCAGGGCCTGATCCAGCCTTGTCTTGAAAATCTCCAGGAATGGAGCATCCACCACATCTCTAGGCAACCTTTTTCAGTATCTCACTATGCTCACTGTACAGGTCTTTTTCCTTATATCCAACCTTAATCTACTCTCTTTAAGCTTGAAACTATTTCTCCTTGTTCTATCATCACAAATCCTGCTAAAGAATCTGTCTCCTTCTTTCCTGTAGCTCCCCTTTAGATACTGAAAGGCCACCATCAGGTGACCTTTGGACCCTTCTCTTCCCCAGGGTGAACAGCCCCAGCTCTTTCAGTCTGCCCTTGTAGGACAGCTGTTCCGTCCCTTAGATTATTTTTGTGGCCCTCCTCTGGACGTACTCCAACGAGTCGATGTCTCTCCTGTACTGAGGACTCCACATCTGGATGCAGTATTCCAGGTGAGGCCTCACCAGCACAGAGTAGAAGGACAGGAACACCTCCGTCAAACTGCGAAACTGTCTACATCCCTCTGGATGGCACAGCATCCCTATGGTATGTCAACTGCACCCCACAGTTTGGTGTCATCAGCAAACTTGCTGAGGATGCACTCGACCCACTGTCATTGTCACTGATGAAGATATTAAAGGGTATCGGTCCCAGCACTGACCTGACCCCTACAAGATACCACTCATCACTGATGTCCATCCAAACAATGAGCCACTGACCACGGCTCTCTGGACTCGATCTTGTAGCCAATTCTCTGTCCATTGAACAGTCTACCCATCAAATCCATATCTTTCTAATTTGAAGAGAAGAACATTCTGGGCTATCACGTCAAAAGGCGTTACTGAAGTCCAGATAGATGACATCAGTGGCTCTTTCATCATCAGACTCCACTGATGCAGTGAGACCATCATAAAAGGTCACTAGGTCGATCAAACAGGATTTGCCCTTGGTGACGCCATGCTGGTTCTCCTATAAGACCTTCCTGTATTCCATTTGCCTTAGAATAGCTTCCAGAAAGATCTACTCCATCCCAATACAGAGGGGAGACTGACAGGTTGATAGTTCCCGGGGTCATCCATTTTACCCTTCTTAAAAATGGCTGTGATGTTGCTTTTTTTCCAATCATCATCATACTTCATCTGATTGCCATGATTTTCAAATATCATTGAGAGTGGCTTGGTGACTACATCAGCCAATTCCCTCAGGAGTCTGGGATGCATCTCATTGGGACCCATAGACTTGTGGATGTTCAGGTTCCTCAGGTGATCTTCAGTTACAATGGGAGGGACATTGCTTCCCCAGTCCCCTCCTACCAAACCAAACATTTGAGGGATATGTGACAAGCAGTTATCAGAGAAGACCTAGGCAAATAAATTATTAAGTACCTCAGCCTTCTCCTTGTCTGTTGTTACCAGCCTGCCTGTGTCACTCACTAGGGGGAATACACCCTCCTGGACTTTCCTTTTCTAGTTGAGGTACCTGTAGAAGCCTTTCTTGTTCTTC
Source organism: Chrysolophus pictus (assembly GCA_037305975.1). Lineage (NCBI taxonomy): Eukaryota > Metazoa > Chordata > Aves > Galliformes > Phasianidae > Chrysolophus > Chrysolophus pictus. The sequence goes on from CM074576.1 coordinate 83,165,389, forward strand.
TTGGCACCCCTTGCCAAGCTTAGTTCAAGCTGGGCCTTGGCTTTCCTGACCCATCCCTACACAGCCTAGCAGCTTCCTTATACTCTTCCCATAATACCCATCCCTGTTTCCACTGCATTTTCTTCTTGCTCTTCAGTTTGACCAGCAGGTCTCAGTTCAGACATGCCAGTCTCTTGCCTTCCTTTCCTGACTTGCTGGTGATAGAGGAGCTCTTGCACACTGAGGAAAGCTTCCTAAAAAATCTGTCAGCTCTGCTCTGCACCCTTACCCATGAGGACAGTTTCCCAGGGTGTTTTGTTGATTAAATCCCTGCAGAGCTGGAAGTTAGCTTTCCTAAAATTTAGTGTCCTAACTTTACTCTTTGCCTGTCATACATCCCTCCAGAGCATGACTTCAACCATTGCATGGTCACTCGAGCCCAGGCAGCCTCCAATCCTGATGTCACCAATCAGTTCATTTGCACTGATGAGCAACAAATCCAGTATTGCAACCCTTGGTGAGGCCTTCTATTCCTTGACTCAAGAATTTATCCTCAGTCATTCCAAGATCCTCTTGGATTGTCTACAGCTTGCTATGCTATTTTTCCAGCAGCTGTAATCAATCTGGATGATTGAAGTCCCGCAGCAGGATGAACGCTTGCAATCGCAGTGCCTCCCATAGCTGGAGGTAGAAGGCTTCTACTTGATCGGGTAGCCTGTAGTACATAGCGATCAAAAGGCTCCCTTTGCTGTCTCAGTCTCTGTTACCCATAGGCTTTGAACTTGTTCTAGACTATTCTTAGGGACAGCTCTTCACATTCTATTCCTTTTCTGAAGTAGATAGCAACACTCCCTCCCCTCCTTTCTTGTCTGTACCTTCTGAACAGTTTGCAGTCATCGATAGACACACTTTCATCATGGGAATCATTCCACCAGGTTTTGGTGACAATAACTATATCACGATTTTCTAGTAACACAGTAGCTTCCAGCTCCTTCTGTTTGTTTCCCAAGCTGCGTGCATTGGTGCAGAGGCACTCCAGCAGGGCAGCTGGTCTTGTCATCTCTTTAAAGGATAACTCCTTAATTCCTCTTAAGTATTTTCCTTGATTTTCCCCATAGCCTTCTCCTATTGCCCCAGCAGTCACTGCCTCATCATCACAAAATTTTGTATGTGCTGCAGTGTTGCCAGCACTTCTCAAGGTAGCAGGTCCTTCAAGGCCCTTGCTAGCACCCTGTCCTTCTAATCTAGTTATGCTATCCCACATCTTACCATGGGAAGGCTCACTATACCTCCCGTCAGCCTTCAGACCTAATTTAAAGCCCTCTCAATGAGCCTCTCTAGGTTTTTCCCCAAGGACCCTTCTCCCTCTTTGAGGAAGGAGAAGTAACACACAGAGATGGAGTATTACACAAGAGAAGTATCACCACATTTGCTCTATTCTTGTTGTTTTCTTTTTTTTTTTTTGCCAGGCATTCACAGATTGCAACTGACAGAAACAAGTTATTGGTGCTAGACAAACCTTTGGTCTGGGTAGTAATGTCTGTTGTTTTCTCTAGTTCTGGATTTTTTTTTCACTACTAAAAACTAGTTTGGGATTGCTTCTGCCATGTTACTTAAGCTTACTTACTGCACATAAATCTTTTTTTATCCCATAATAGAAACCAAGGACATACTGAATTTCCATAAAACCACAGCTACCAAGCTTTATAAATCAGTATGAGTCAAACTAAACAAAATTCCACTCTAGTTAATGCTGATGAAGTTCCAAATTCCCCCAAAGCCCAGAAACATTGGCATAGTGAACAATTTATGTAACAGTTCTGTGGAAAACCCTTAGAAGAACTGCAGAAATGCTCTGCTTTTCCCTTACCACAGGAATGATGCACAAAGCAATATAAAATCAATTTTAATGTCAATGAATTTTTTCCAGACAGAATAAAGAAGAGATGTCCATACTTGGCTTCTTTAAAACTCTTGGGAAACCTTGGGAAGTGTTATACTATCAGCGTTTGTTAAGCAAGAAACAACAAATGGTCCCTATTTGCCTAAAAATTTAGATTAAAAGCTACACCCAAACAATAAGGGACGATTCATTCCTGTGTGGATCTGAAATCAAAGTGCCCGTGCTTTTTTTTTTCTCTCTCTCTCTCTCTTGGAAATATTATTCATAACAACAGAATATTCTTACAGCACAGCTTTCTTCCAAGGCTGGATTTCAGAATCACAAGTAGATTATTATATTCCAAGAAACATGATTTTAGACCTACAAAAATACTTTCCATTATTGCTCCAAGTTTAGTCACAGTAACATCCTAATCTTTCCTAAGAAAGGTAAAATAATACAGTTTAACTCTACTTAGTTTTAAAAGTAAATGATTTCACAGTACTTCAGTGATAAAGCAGTACGTCTACAGAAGAACTAAGGACTTCATTGTAAGAGTGAGCTGTCTTCTTGGGGAGTGCATTTAATTGTTAAAATATTCCCCTCTATCATAATATCACTATACTTACCTTTTTTTCCAAGACTTACCCATCCATACCCACATCAAGACAATGTATTCCAGAAAGTTATAAAGGTTGAAATTAATTTCACAGGGACAAAATAAAGTCACTGGACTAACTATTTTTATTTTAGTTATTACATACAGCATGCAACTGAAATTGATCTTACCTTCAAACATGGTATATGGAAAGGGTGATTCAGATAGGAAGGATTGAACAGAACTAGAATGCACTAGCAAAGCATTAATCTACCAATGCTTTCTTAGAAAATAAATTCTGGAGACATTGTGCCAAAGACAGTTTAATGTTAATATCTTACATTAAAAATGTTTCATAATCTCAATATAAGTACTGATTCTGTTAACATTTTTATTGAGTGGCATTTACTCATTTTGTTTTCCTTCTTCAGTATCCATTTTAAATAATGTTTAAATAGCAATTCTTCCAGTGAATTCCAGTGAATACTAAGAGATGTTAATAAAATTTCCTCAGACCAACCATTAGCATAGTACTTAACTAATAATGCTGAATGACAAGAGTTCATATCCCTTCTTTTGCTGGTTCAGACTCTAATAACAATAATGCAGCACCAAAAATATCTTTCAAGATTTGTTTGTGTATAAGTGTTAGCATACTTTCTCTTTTTAAAAAATAATTTAGACTTCTGTGCCACTTTTCCTACTATTCCATTTACTTTCCTGGTTTGTTACAGCACCTTCTCTCTGTCACATGTGACTTTCAGGAAGGAAGGGAAAACACAAACCTCCTCCAATGAGGAGAAGCTTAAGCTCTGATCCTGAAAACACATATGTAATTCACTCTGTAACAAAATATAATCCGCTTCTTGAGAACCTTAGAGTTAGGTGACTAACATATTTTAGTCTTTTGTAGGCAGCTATTGAATCTTTTTTGTATTGCATAGTATACACAAGTAAATCATGTTTTACAGGCGTATATTTTCAAATTCTTAATTATGTCAAATCATAAAAAGTAGCAACTGAAAATTATCACTAAAGAGAATGTATTCTCTTATAATGCAATCTAGTCAAAATTCTGAGGCTTATATTCAGCTTTTATGCACATAATTGTGTGCTGACACCAAAATACGAAGTCAACCTTTAAGGCCTTTGGAAAAGCCCAAGCCACCTTTTGCCCAGGCTTACATTTCCATTTTCCTCTCATCTACTGATCCATCTATACTTGGCAACTTGTCCTCTAACTTATGCTGAGTATTTGAACAAACATTCTAACTATATACGAACAGAGGGAATGAAAATGGAGTGATACTAAAATTTTAAATTATGTATCCTTAATGATTTACTGACATTCTTTTCATATCAGGCACATTAAAAAGTAAGCTGCAACTAACATTCATGTATTACATCAGGAAATCTGATTCAGATGCAAAGATTACACTGTTACAATGTATAATTCATGTTATCAGCTTGAAGTTATAATTGCAGGCAAACACATCCTGCCTCCTTAGTAGTTCTTTTAAATCTGTGTCAAATATGATAAAGATGACTGTTTAAATGATTTTATCAACAAAGTATATGATTTATCTCATAAAAGCTTCTCAAATCCATGCATCTTCTTTTTCAATAAATAGGCACTTAAAATATTCGTATAACAAAATTTTTGGATACATTTAAAAATCAATTTGCTATAGTTTCAGATTTTCCTGAGTAGACTCAAGATGAATCTCCACTAGTTTATACTATTTCAGTGTTAAATAATGAGGCAGCACATTGTTCCAAAATTGTTCTGAATTATGCAAACCATTTGCCACACGCTGTTTTGACTTCATTTTTTGTTTGGAGCTGTTTGCTACAGCAGAACTTCCTGTCCTCCCTGGTTTCCTGGTTTTGCTTTTCTTTTGTGGAAGCTTATTATTAACAGTTCTTCTTTCATCTTTTGTTTTTTCTTCTTCTTCCTCCTCTCCTTCTTCTCCCTCTCCATCCTCCTCTTCTTCCTCCTGACCCTCATCCTCATCCTCTTCATCTCCTCCTTCTTCCACTTCCTCTACTTCTTCCTCCTCTTCCCGTCCTTCTTCTTCTTCTTCCTGTTTTCTTTTTTCTTCCTCTCCCTCTTCCTTTTCCTCTTCTTGCTCTTCCTCTCCCTCTTCCTCCTCAGCTCCCTCTCCCTTTTCTTCCTCAGCTCCTTCTCCCTCTTCTTCCTCAGCTCCCTCTCCCTCTTCCTCCTCAATTTCCTCTTCCTCTTCTTCTACTCCTTCTTCATTCTCTTCTTCTATTTCTACTTCCTCTTCTTCCACTCCTTTTCCCTCATCTTCTTCCATCTCTTCTCCCTCTTCTTCTTCACCATCTTCTTCTTCTCCTTCCTCTTCTTCATTTCCTCCCTCCTCCTCTTCCTTGTTTGCATCTTCTTCTCCCTTCTCCCCTTCAGTTTCTATCTCTGCTCCTTCCTCTGCCTCCTCTTCTTCTTCTCTTTGCTCTTCTACTTCATCCTCCCCCTCTTCTCCTTCCTCTTCTACTCCATCCTCCCTCATCTCCTTAGCCCTCTTACTTCCATCTTCCTCCTCCCATTCTTCTTTGGATCTCTCTTCTTCTTCGCTCCCTGACAAGGCTCCTTCTAACTCCTCTTCACCATCTCCTTCAGTCTCCCTTTCTTCTTCTTCACTTTCCTTTCCATCTTCTCCTTCCTGTTCTGCCTCAACCCCTTTCTGTTCCTCCTCCTCTGTATTTTCACCTCCTTCCTCACTCTCATCTCTTCCTTCACTTTTATCCTGTTCCTCCTCTTCCTTTTCACTTTGTTTCTCTTTTACATGTTCCTCCTCTTCTTCAATATTCTCTTTTTCTCCCTCACTCTGTATTTCTGCTTCCTCTATCAATCTGTCTTCTTCATTTCCTTGAGCTGTGACATGTTTTTCATGACTTACTTCAACCTCTTCTGCATCCCCATTTTCACCGTCTCCTTCAATTGGTGATTCATCTCGTTCATTTTCTTCATTATCTTTTCCCCCTTCGGCTTCATCACTTTCTGCTGAAATGACTTTGTCTGTATCTTTTTCAACCTCAGCCTCTTCATCTTCCCCCCCTACTTCAAATTCACTGACAACTGTTTCATTCAGTTGACATCCATTTTCTTTTTCACTTTCGTCTTCTTCACTGTCTTCGCTCTCCTGCTCTTCATTAGATTCCTCATCATTTTTTGTTTCTAACTGTCTATCTTCATCAAATTTAGCTTCAGAATATGTCTCTTCCTCATTCAGGCTTTTTGTATCAATGGCTTCTACATACTCTTTCTCATTGTTTGCAGCTTGCATCCCTTCAATCTCACTGCCTTCTTTTTGTAATTCCAGATCTTTTACATTTTCTGTTTTTATTGACTTCCGGATCTCTCCGTATTCATAGCAGTACCCTTCATTTTCCCTACTTTTAAGAACATATTTTGCAAGATCGTTATTGTTTTCTTCACTTGAAGACGATGATGTAGTTACAGCTATTTGTTTAAATAATGGGTCCTTTTCTTTAAACTCCCTCTGCTTTTCAGTACTTTGTTTCCCTCTTTCACATGTATTAGATTTTTCGACAGTATTCTTTATTTTGTTTCCACTTTCTACTGCTTCTTGACTTCCTTGCTTTTTAACAAGATTGCATTCTTCTACAACTAATGAACCGTTCTGGGGCTGATTATTGGATGCAGATGGAAGCACATCAATTTTAAGGGATTGCTTAGACCTAACAACTTTTAACTTTTTATCTGAATCATTTGTTTTTTCATTGGGAAAACTATACATTATTTCCTCTCTGATAATTTCAGGATTTTCTGAATATTCTTTTTCCCTTTTACCTAATTTGCATTTGTCCCTGCTAATGTGTTGAACACCACTTTTTGAAGTACTAACACTTTGTGTATGCTGAGATTCACTTTTCCTTGTACTTTTTTTGGCTGTGGGCTTTCCTACAAAGGCACTACTGTTTTCCAAATCTGCATTTTGTTCTGGTAACTCTGAAAATGAAGACTGCTTTCGTAAGGAACCAGAATCTAATTCTGATCCTTTCTGCATGAAATCAAAATCAACAGTTTTCAGCCCACCTTTACCATCTCTTTTCAGTTTCAGATTTTTATTGTTCTTCTATTCCACATGAGAAGCAGAAAATTAAAAAGAAAGAAAGAAAACATTAAGAACAAACGACAGCAAAAGAAAATACTATAGAAACAACTGAACAAGAAAAGAAACAGTTTATGTGATGTAACTAAAAGATAGCATAAAAGGTGGAGTATTATAAATAAAATGGATTTAGAAGCACACATATTAGAAGAATGCAACATGCTTTTGATGGCAAATCTACTGCTCTTTTTTCCACTATGCAAGCACTCAAAGTGAATGTAAGAACTCTGTAGCCATGATCATAGCTACAGTACATGCAATGTGTGAAGGAGGCAGTGTGAATAGAGTTCTATTACACTGTCCTCCCCTTGGGAAGTCTTCTGATGCAATCACTGTTACACTTTTTCTAAAAATTTTGAAAATCTGTTGACTTTCTGCTTTAAAACTTGCATTTACTTAGAAAATTCTTCAAAATGTTTGTTTGTTTTTTAATATAGAATGAAATGGTAGTGAAATATAACAAAATGCTGGAAGATTGATATCATTTTAGAAGTGAAACAGGATTGTAATTCAAAAGTATTCCAATTTTATAACTAAGACCAGTATTATTGCTCTTTTAAATATACTCTATGGTGATTTTCTGTAAATAAAATCTTTACTTATATTTTGTCCCAAACATCAGTTAAAATATTTTGCTATCAACAAAACAACAAACATATAAGTTACTATCAAAAATTATAAAGTCAGTGACAAGATTATGATAGTTTCCTGTCCCTTAGACTGGCAGAGTATTATACTCAGTCATCTCAGACAACACTGGCAGTGCGAGTTGTATGTGTCTGCACAAATCTACTCTCACTTCAGTTAGCCTCTTGGAATTTTACCTCGTGGAAAATTCAAACATCAGCAAGAGGGGCCTATAAAATTTGCCTAGTGTTTGTTAAAACTCAAAGCAAAACAATGAAGTTCACAGGTCATACAAGAATTACAGATCTTTTAAACATCACGATAAGCATATGTATATATAATTAGTTACAGTACCTTTTGTTTTTGAATTGGTGATAATTTTAAGGAGTGGTCACTGGAGTTCAATCTCATCACATGCGTCTGCAAAGAATGAAATCTCTGTTAAAGAATGAATGTAACAAACTATGAAAGGCTGCATAATGACATCGTTTCAACATTCTGAAAATATTTTTTCATTGGAGAACCTAAATATACTTTTCAAGCCACATAATACCTATTAAATTGCTAGTTAAATAAATATATAAATAAATTGCTACTGTTTTTGTATAGTAACTTAAAACTTCACATTGTTTCAATGGAAAAGATGCAGCTTTTGAAAGGTTTCTCTATATCTCCACCAATGTCAGGAAATGCATGTTCATTTATTCATTTATACACTGTGTCCATACATTTGATGTCAACTATGAAGTTTAGGGCTAGATAAACATTCTTTACTAGAACCTGAAACGTGACTTAGCTGCTTTGTTCTCCCCGTGCACAAGAACAACTGAGTCGTAGATTACTTAGTAGAATATCTTACCATATTTAGGATGTCAGCTGTATCTCCAAGGTTTCTGTCATTATTTTCAGCATCTGAATCTTCTGGAGAGCCTTCATCAGGTTCATCTTTTTGATGCTTCTTTTCTTTAAGGTAAATGTAAACAATTAGCATCTAAGCAAATGATATATACCAAGCAGCATACCCCAGTCTTGTAAAAGAGAGATTATATTATCCCTGTTTTACTGATATCAGGCTGAAGTTTGGAGATTCCTATTTCTCCCAGTCTAAAACACAGCAAAAATACTTTCACCTCATTTTTATAAGTATTAAAATTAGACGTAGCTCAAAAAATCTAGTGTCAGTGTACTGTTATCTGATAATTTTTTGCAGGCTTTTAAAGCACAAATGCTACATGGGACAAAGCTTTTATTGCCTTTGTTTTTTTAATAATCTCTTTAATACTAGTGGAACAATTAGACTAAATTATCTGTAGTCATATTATCTACATTGCATATTACCTGTGTAATGGATGGAGACACCAAATTTACTAACTCCAATGCAGCAACATAAAAACGTGCCTACAACATTTTCAGATTCATGTCAAGTTCACTAGGTTTCCTGTGGTACAAACCCCAACGTTTCAGATCTCAGAACACCTTAAAGGCAATTCAATTTTCACCACAACGTTTAACCTGGAACCAACTGGACATACTAGCAGCTCTACAAATAATCACCTTAATTCTGGCTGAATTAATAACTTTCAAATTGAATTTGACTGTCCAATGAATCTGAACTAATTTTTACATGGAAATACTACATACTGCAGTCTTCAGCATTCCTCCTTCCAGGAAATCACACATGGTATGGAACTCAGGTAAGTCCAGAACCGTACTAGAGAACCTATGCACAAGTCCAGCCCAATATCACTGTTGTCCAGACTTTGGCATGAGATTGGATATTCTGAATCCTGATTATCTTTGATACCAGAGAGTGAACAAGTACTTTTGCATTTCCAAAGGAAGAAGAAAGTTCCCTTAGGAATTAGTAGGCCTCTTTTCTTACTCAAGGTCTCCATTAGACATTCCTGACTCTTTAAGATTCAGTTTCCTAATCACTTTTTCTCTGTAATCTCTTTTCCTTAATGAAAACAGAGAAAGTGATTATTGATTTCACAGTATTTTATGCAGTCGTATTTCTGCAGGACTGAGGAAACATAAGTATAATTTAGCCATTGTTCTTCTTTCAATTAAATCTCTAAATGTTTAAGCATGCTTTCCAAACACAATCCAAGTTTAGGCCATTTCTTTTATGCGCTTCTCAACTTCTATGTTCTCATTCTGATACATGCCCAGGAGTTAAGGCTGAACTGGATCCTTCTTTTGTGTTCAAACTGAGCATTCATTTATGCTTAAGCAAAGCCAAACTATACAGTTCTCAGAAAAAAAAACTGCAAAATGTGGGGACAAGTCACCTTTTTCATGATGTCTCTCTTTCACAGGCTCAGAATTAGGAACATTTATGGTAGAAAAACATATTGGGCTGGTGTTGCTAGTCACAAGCAGTGAAGATTGTAAGAAGCGTTCTCCCAGTGGAGGCAGAGTTCGTGCCATCTGAATAAACTGTTCTGGTGACCGTTCCTTTAGAAGATTGAAAAACACATTGAAAAAATTCTGAGTAGAAAAAATAAACATAAGTAACCTCCTATACTTGACAGTGGTGCTTCCCTTTGGCAGATGATACAACACTGTAACTTTGTATAAACAAATATACACTGGATGTCTTGAACATTTTGATTATTTATAGTCCTAAAAACTGGTAAGGTATATAATGGGATATTTCAAATGGATTTTACAGAATAATTTTAATCAGTCTTAAAATATAGACAAAGAAGAAAAAGAGTTATAATTTTCACTTACAAAACTACATAAACTACAAACTTGCTCAAGCAATTCAAGGCTTCAGAGGTTCTTTTTTATCTATATATTTATTCTTACATTTCTAAGATATTTTGAAAAATGGAAAGGAATAGATGGTATTTTAGAATAAAGAAAAACATAAAACCAATTTGAGCCTTTTTCATACACATAAACAACTAAAATCTGGCAAATACCTGTTCTACTCCCATCAATTTTGGGAAGAGGGTGCATATTCTTTCTTTTTACAAATTAACATTATACTCTTATTTTAATGAGATATATTTATGTAGGTGTTTGATACCACTTCAGTTTACAAAGTGTTTCCTGTAAAAAGTATGGCAACTATCAACAGCTCTGAATTTACCCTCTCTCGACGTCGTATTCGTGCTGATGTTAATTGTAATGTGTTTGTTACTAGTGAATCTCCACTCATTTTAGAGACGGTAGAAATCAAACGGCTCTCATATAAATCTTCTAAGAGTATTTCTTCAGATTCTTTTGGTCTTGGAGTAGCAAAAACCAGCATGTGACAACCACCACAAGCAACCTAGAGCACAAAACAAAGCTCAGTTACTTCACTTACAAGTATCAACACAAGGATCTCATTTTCTTACCATCATCACCAGTGACGTAGATTACAAGAAAACAGAATAAAAAATAAGAGATGTTAAGTTTCTTCAAATCTAGTTTCTACTTTAAATAAGAATACATAATTACTATTCCTAATGACCAACGATCTATGTTTATTTCTCCTTAGTTAAATTAAATTTATTTGCACTGAACAAAACATACGATAAGGCTAGGAAACTATTAAAACTGGATTGCTGGATTGATGGGCCAAGGTTAACTGTATGAGTTTCAATAGGGCCAAGTGTCAGGTCCTTCATTTTGGCCACAACAACCCCAGGCAATCCTACAGGCCTGGGGAGGAGTGGCTAGAAAGCTGCCTGATGGCAAGGGACCTTGGTGTACTGATGGACAGTTGGCTGAATGTGAGCCAGCAGTGTGCCCAGGTGGCCAAGAAGGCCAATGGCATCCTGCCTTGTGTCAGGAATGGTGTGATGAGCAGGACTGGGGAAGTCATCCTGCCTCTGTACTCGGCATTGGTAAGGCCTCACCTTGAGTACTGTGTTCAGTTTTGGGCACTTCAGTACAGAAAGGACATGGAGGTGCTGGAGCAGGTCCAAAGAAGTGCTACAAGGCTTGTGAAGGGCTTGGAGAATATGGCCTATAAGGAGAGACTGAAGGAACTGGGGCTGTTTAGTCTGGGGAAAAGGAGGCTGAGGGGAGACATTATTGCTCTCTTCCAATATCTGAAAGGTGCTTACAGTGAGAGCAGGGTTGGTCTCCTCTCACTGGTGACAGGTGACAGGATGAGGGGAAATGGCCTCAAATTGCAGCAGGGTAAGTTTAGGTTGGATACCAGGAAAAACTTCTTTACAGAAAGGGTGTTTAAAAACTGGAATACCCTCTCAGGGGAGGCGGTTGAGTCACCATCCCTGGATGTGTTTAAAAACCATTTGGATGTGGTGCTCAGGGACATGATTTAGCACAGGGTTGTTAGAATTAGGGTAGTATGGTTAGGTTGTGGTTGGACTCAATGATCTTTAAGTTCTTTTCCAACCTGAGCGTTTCTATGATTCGATGAAACAGAAGAAAGCAAAGCTATTTCCACTTGATCTTCAAACAATTGTAGCAAATTATTTTGCTGCAACTCAAATGCGAGCAACAGATAACTACAGTGACATCTAGAGCAAATTGTTGTCCAGGACCACATCCAGGCAGCTTTTGAAAATCTCCAAGAAAGAGATTCCACAACCTGTGGGCATCTGTGCTGGTACTCTGTTAACCACATAGAACAGAAGTGCTTCCGGATGGTAGATGGAGCCTCCTTGTGCCCTTGTTATGCAACTGGGCACCACCTAGTGGTCTGGTTACTTCTTATGCACCTTCCTTTCATTTTTACACATTGATAAAATTACCTCCAAGCCTTCACTTCTCTAGGCTAAATACTGGTTAAAAGTTGTAGGAAAAAACATTTTATAATGAGATTTCAGCTCTTGTTAATAATATTCTGTAAGAACACAAACATTTTGATGCCTGTGAAGCATGTAAAAAGTTTTACCAAAAGGACCGTGAAACTCAAAAAATTAGAACACAGAGCAGGATCAAACTGATTTGCAAAGTTCTCTTCTCCAAGACCTAACTTTCCATGTCGCCCATCTCCAAAAGTAAACATGAGGCCATTTTCTGTATGTGGAAAAAAAGGATGTTATTAATAACAGAGATTCAATACAAAAACAGGACAAAAACATAAAAACATTACAAAGTAACAGGCCAAGCAAGTAAGGAATGTTTCTCTTCCAAAAGCAAAAACTGAACAATTATTTTTAGATTCCCAACAGATGAATATACTCTAAAAATATGTATGCTTTCAGACAAAGGACTGTCTAAGATTAGAGTTAGTCTAGACAATTTTGAAAAGAAAAAAAAAGAAAGAAACAGTAACACTGAAACTGTGCAGCAAAACAAAGGCTTCTAAACAAAACTACTTGTTAACAAGACATGATTATGAGGATACAGTTCCCCAGGAGATATCATACACAAAACTATGCAGCAATCCCTTAAACTGATTCTGGCTTTGTCACTATCTTAGTTAACCTTTACAACTAATAACTTCACATATGCTTTCTTCTACTCCTTATTTTATAATATATACTTCAAATATATATTTTATAATGTATACTTCAAAAATACTTCAACAGTACAGAGAAACTAAGAGTGCATTTCAGAATTTTTTCACTTACATACCTGCTATTACAGCAGTATGACTCTCTCCACAGGTAATGTTATGTATTTTACATTTCCTCAAGTGTTTCACAGACTTTGGTACAGAAGTTTTAAAAAGTAAAGTGCCATGTCCCAGCTGCCCATACTGTCCAAGTCCAAATGTATACACACCTGTTTCTGAAAACGTATGGGCAAAGTTAGCACAAATATACCACTATCTACATAATAACCCACTTTTATTAGCCAAATGGAAGCCAAAAGACATCAGCATCAAAAAGCACCGTTTCATCAATTTAAAAATGAGCAAAAAAATGAACTTATCAATTAACTAAAAAGCAAACAAAAAACAAGCAATGAAGACCCAAAATATACACAGAACTGGTTCAATATGTAATATTTCTAACATAACTGTAAAATAAACTACAGATCTCATGTACACAATATATTAGCTAATACAAAATGTTATTGGGCTTTTATGTACCACAGTTAACTCAAGACTACAATGTTTACATATATATGCATTTTCAAGCCTCATCTTAATTTCTGGTTACCTACATGTATACTGTATGACTCCAAATTTAATAGTGCCCTTTAAACTACAACTAATTGGTGTGGAAGATCCTGGAACAATAACAGAACAGGATTCAGTAATCTCTGTCTCTATCAAATCAACCTTGCATTAAACACAGAGAACACTATAATTGTGTTATCTTGTTGCAGAATAATAAACTTTCCACATTTTTTTTCCATTCAATGGATTGTCTTTGTCAGGAAAAAGAATGTGGTGCTCTACAAGGCAGTAAAGATTCTTGGTGCATCCATCCTTGGCAATCCATCACAACAGGAGAAGACTGCAAAGCTCAGAAAACTTGATGAGGTCACAACTGAAAAGAAAAATTCAAACACTAACTATTTTTGGAAAAATAAATTTACGTGGAATTTTACTCCCTCTTTTTTTTTTTTTTTTTAATTTTCTCCTGCAATTAGTCAACAGAGGAAAAGTTAGAAAAGTACTGATTAAAACTTGCAAAATTTCATGAAAATCTGTGAAAGATGGGGAAGGACAAAACTTCTACCTCAAGTAAAAAAACCCAAACAAACAAAAAAACTGAGACCTGGGAGAAATATATAACTATATTGTTGCCATGAACATAGTGTAGAGCAGTCATCGGGTCAAAAATCTCAGTATATTCAAGACAGGAATGAGCATTCAAAGCTGAATGTGTCGAACAACAACTTGAAGGAGAATCTTTGTTTTTTAAGTACTTCTTTGTGCCAAGGAAACAAGGTAATTGGTCCTGCTATGCTGGACCTTGTCCTCACCAACAAGGAGAGGCTAGTGAACACTAAGTTCATGGGCAACCTTGGCTACAGTGATTACGAAATGGTGGAGTTCAAGATCCTTAGGGGGTCAAAGAGGTTGTGCAGAAAGCTTGCTACTCTGGACTTCAGAAGGGCAGACTTTGAACTCTTCAGGGAACTGCATGGCAGGATGACGTGGGATAAAGCCCTGGAGGGAAAAAGGGCCTAAGAAAGCCAGTCAGTTTTCAAGGACCATCTCCTTCAAGTCCAGAAGTAGTGCATCCTAAGAAAGAGGAAAGCGGGCAAGAATGCCAGGAGACCTCTGTGGATCATCAAGGAGATCGTGGACTTACTCTGGTCTAAAGTCTATGGGAAGTGGAAGCAAGAACAAGTTACCTGGGAGGACTACAAAGAAGTTGTCTGAATAGCCAGAGATCAGGTTAGGAAAGCTAAAAGCCAGAAGGAATTAAATCTACCCAGGGACATAAAGGGGAACTAGAAGAAATTCTACAGATGTATCAGTAATAAGAGGAAGACCAAGGATTTATACAAATTTGATTCTGTTCTGCATGACATCCTGATGGATGGACCACTTGCTGGATAAGGAATTGGCTGGATGGTCACACATAGAAAGCTGCGGTCAATGGCTCAATGTCCAAGTGGAGACCAGTGACGGTTGGCCTTCCTTAGTGATCAGTGCTGGGACAGTGTTATTTAACATCTTTGTAGGTGACATGGACAGAGGGATGGAGTGCACCCTCAGCAAATTTGCAGACGACACCAAGATGAGAGTGCAGTTGACATGCTAAAGGGAAGGAATTGCCATCCAGAGGGACCCAAACAGGCCTGAGAGGTGGGCCCATGCCAACCTCATGAAGTTCAACATGGCCAAGGGCACGTTCCTGCACCTGGACCAGGGTCATCCCAAGCATAGATAGAAGTTGGGTGGAGAATGGGTTGAGAGTAGCCATGAGGAGAAGAATTTGGGGGTGTTGGTTGATGAAAGACTCAACATGAGCCAGCAAGGTGCACTTGCTGCCCAGCCAAAAGTGTCCTGGGTTACATCAAAAAAAAGTGCAACCAGCAGGTCAGAGGAAGTGATTCTGCCCTATGCTCTGCTCTCATGAGACTCCACCTGGAGTACTGTGTCCAGTACTGGGACCCCCAACAGAAGGACATAGGATTGTTGGAACAGGTCCAGAGTTGGGCCATGAAAATGATCAGAGCACTGGAGCATCTCCCCTACAAAGACAGGCTGAGAGAGCTGAGGCTCTTCAGCGTGAAGAAGAGAAGGCTCTAGGGGGCCTCATAGCGGCCTTCTAGTACCTGAAGGGGGCCTACAGGAAAGCTGGGGAGAGACTTTTTATAAGGGCATATAGCAACAGGATGAGGGGAAATGGCTTTGAAGTGGACGAAAGTAGATTTAGACTAGATATTAGGAAGAAATTCTTAACTGTGAGGGAGGTGACACGCTGGAACAGGTTGCCCAGGCAGTTTGTGGATGCCCCCATCCTGGAGGCATTTAAGGCCAGGCAGGATGAGGCTTTGAGCAACCTGGTCCGGTGGGAGGTGTCCCTGCCTATGGCGGGGGATGGAACTAAATGATCTTAAAGGTCCCTTTGAACCCAAATCATTGTATGATTCTTTTAATAGCCAGTTAAATTCAATGCCACGAAAGTAATTTACTCAGTGTGACTCTTTTGTTGTTTCTCTTGGAATAGTCACAAACTGGAGAAATATTAAAACCAAACAATGTTAAACTATGTTACCATACCCCCAGACTAATCTTTCACTACTGTCAGGGAAAGAGAAAGAAGAGAATGGGACAGATTTGATATTACTACCATAGTAACACACTTATTAATTTACATTGAACTTCAATTTCAAAGGAATCATAACTTAATATTATAACAGTAAATACAGAAGTTTTACTTCTAGAAACCATATTGCCATTTCTGTTTCTCTCTGAACTGTTCCAATCAAAGATGTAATGAATTTACTGCATAAAAAAAAATATGGCCTCACGCCATTTTAGATTGGAAATGCAAATAATTAAATAAATTAATTAATTAAATGCAAAAAATATTTTACTAGTCATTTATCTACTAAATGTAATCGTAAAGCTCCCTCTACTGGAAATATCGGTGCAAGAAGATAACACCTGAAGAAATCTTTATAAAGTAAAACAATGTATCAGAATTTTTCTATGAAAGTTAGACATTCTGAATAAGAATCAATAAATGACTCCTGAAAGATAGTTCAGTCTAAGTGAACTGAAGAAGCCTTATCTTCAGTTTAGTAAACAGCTTTCTTGGAATGGCTGATTCTGTAAATCCTATTTAAGAGTATATAATTTGTCTTAACAGTTCTTTGAAAAGCAGATCTCGTCATTTTCAAATTATCCAGCTCCATTTGATTAACATTATTATTTTGAACAAAGTTAGAGTTGTTTCATACTACCTTTAATCCTAGAATGCAATGTTTTTCATAAGAAATGTCTAGTCTTCTAAAGACATCTATGTTTAAGAGAGATACTAAAAGTACAGGGACTATTTTCTTTCCCCGGATGCTACTGACAATGAGAACAGAGCAATCCAAAACCAACTTAGATTGCCTTTATAAGATGAATAAATTTTTCTTCTGCTTTTCTGCACCATGGCTACCTACATTTTTCTCCTAACATTTTTTATTAGTCAGTTATCAAGGTATAGAAAGACAAAAATTTTACTACACTCTTAAATGAGGCCAGACCTCAGTAATAAAAACACTTAGCAGAAACAGGGATAAACAAAAGCCTATTGCAAAGCAATCTCAAAGACTTTGTGACAAAAAGACAGAGTTGAACTTCATTCTGAGCTAGATGTTGCAAATAAATTTGGAAATAACATGAATCCAAAAAGGGATACAATTGCATTGTTGCCTCCCTCCTGTCCTCAGTCTTAATAGTGATAACGGTAATATGAAACAAGTGGAACACACTGCCACCAACGGGGCAGATGTCACTTCTCCATTAAATCCCGCTTACATTTTCTCTGCAGTTCACCTGGCTGCAAAGAAAGCCAGTTCAGCTTGGTAAACCAGGTTTGTTTTGTTCTACATTTTAACTGATACAGTTTCCTGTGGAATGGTGAAGACAGTACCAGAGTGATACAAGGGGATAGGAAAGACATGTGACCACAGCAGCATGAGGGGAAGATCCAACTCTTCATTGATTTACGAGGATGGCTCAGTCATATTAGCATCACTCAGAGGAAAGAAAGTGAAAGACCTTGGCTTCTTGAGCACTGGGACTGCTTCTCCTTGACTTTGAATATATATATATATATATATATATTTGAAAGAGCAGGGATATTTCCAATTAACTGTGTTTGAAAGGGTTTAGTCTACCTTTACAGGCATCCTCTGGATTACATAGCAACTCCTTAATCTCAGTGACAGTTGTCACTATACATGAAATTTTCCTAAGCAAGAATATAGTTTTCAGATTTTTTTTTTAACACGATCTATTTACTAAGAGAATTTAGGGCATACCAAGTCTTTTTTTTCTGATCCATGCATCCCTAATTACATATTTAAGGCTACATACAAAGTGACGAACCTTCAGAAAAATAAAAGAAACACAGATATGCCCACAGATCTCCATATATCTTCATTTCATTTCAATTGAACGTTATCACTGTCAATGAGCTATTCAGCTATACTACAGCTTTAGTTTTGAAAAATGTTATTTTAAAAATCAGCTGTTCACGTAATGCTCAGTTTTACCACAGCTAGTAATAGAATTTGGGGATTTCAGTATAAATAGTACACAGATTTAAGAATGGTTTGAAAAATCTAGATTATCCTATATGGTTTGAACAGTCTCTCAGTTCTATCATAAAAAAGGAGAGCTGTTTCTTCCTTTTATTCTCTTTCAAAAGTTTCTCTTGGCTTTCTTTTCTTTTAAAGAAAAGGTTCTTTTATTCTTTTAAAGGACCTTGGGATAGAATATGAAAAATCCAACATTTTACATGTTAACACGCTAATGTGCTGTATTGTAATGTCAAATGATGTGGTCTTGAAGGACTATTCCACATCTTCTTTTTGACGAGACATCTTTGTTTTCCCTCCCTTCAGAGCATGAAAGGAGGTAACATATCCTTTCATGGAGAGGATTATTTACAAAAAAACTGTCATCAACTGAAAAAAAAGAAAGGAGGGCAGGAGGAGATATTAACACCACTCCCAATCATCTGTTTCTTCTTCCCTTCTAGATTCAAAAGATGTTTTTATTTTAACTTCTTAAAAGCTTTAATGAAAAAGTACACAATTTGGATTGCTGCTCTCAAATTTCTTTTGAAAGTGATGATACTCAAAGCTTTCATTTTCAGTAGGAGTCATGTGCAAGAGTCCTGATTAACAAGTCTTTCAGTCTCTGAGTAAAAGAAATCATCTGAGATGAGGATATGATCTTGAACTGATTGACAGACTGTCATGAAATGAGTAAGTTTGTCCTGTGATAAAGACACGGAGCTTTTGCAGCAACTGGATTTTTAACTGTTATTCCCTTTACTCTCTATACCAAATACAAATATTAACGGCAGAAGTAACAGTAAGAGTTGTAGAGATGGTTTCCAATACCATATTCCAACTTTCTAAAACGTATGTTTTAAAAAGTTTGCTATTTTTTTTCCTTCATTATTATGGCTATCAGTGTTAGCAATATTTTATTTTTTATTCTCTGGAAAAAAAAAAAAAGTTTCCCATTTTGTAATTTCAGACTAAAAAAATGAAATTATTTTCATACTTACATTCCACTATTTACTCTGACACACCGCTGGGGAGATTTCCAACAGTAGTTTGGTCAAATAACCCATAAAACAATACAAAATTACTAATAAAATAGAAATGACAGTCATAAGAAAGAAATTAAATGAAGTGCTCTGGAACAGACTAGTTATGTATGACAGTCAGGAAGAAACTTGTCTCATACTCAGTAAGATAACCGGATTATGCTTTCTTCTAATTTGATAGACCCTAAGTAGGATTGATGACAAGAAATGAACCAGGATGTACAACAGTTTCTACATATCACATTTTCTCCTATTCTATTCCTATGTCAAATGAGACAAATGAAATGGAGAAATACACAATAGCCAATCACTTTTGTTATTTAAGAGTAAAATAAAACACCCAGAAAAACTGGAAAGACCATAAAAAGATGAAAACTGTATTAGCATTAGCATTTAGCGTTACTAAAAAGCCAAACAGCATCTATTTTCAAAAGATACATGAAATTCAGAATTTCTTCAAAATTGTACTAATTTAGGAACTCACTAATTTAATAAATTGAGCTTAAAAGAGATATGAATGTTTCCAGTCCTCTTTGAAGCTACAACCTTCATCAGAACTCTGAATTTATGGTCACATCACTTCATCTTGGGATGCAACACATACTTCAGTGCTTATTCAAAGTTATTTTTCTGATATCAAGCCTATAATGCATGTATACTACTCTCATTTTTTAAATCAAGAAATCATAGAATAACCCAAGTTGTAAGGGTCTCACAAGGATCACAGAATCCAGCTCCTGGCTATACACAGGACAACCCCAAATCAGACTCTACGTCTGAGAGCACTGTCCAAACACCCCCAGAACTCCGTCACTCGGGGCCGTGCCCACAGCCCTGTGCAGCCCGTTCCATGCCCACCGCCCTGTGGTGCAGCCCCTTTCCCTGACCCCCATCTGCCCTCCCCTGACACAGCTCCATGCCGTTCCCTCGGGCCCTGTCGCTGTCACACAGAGCAGAGCTCAGCGCTGCCCCTCCGCTCCCTGTGAGGAGCTGCAGCCGCCATCAGGCCTCCTCTCAGCTCCTCTGCTCTGCGCTCACCACAGCGAGGGGCCTCAGTTGGTCTCATACATCTTATCCTCTACACCCTTCCCCATCTTTGTAGCCCTCCTTTGGATGATCTCTCATAGCTTTACGTCCTTATACAGTGGCATCCATTGCGCATATGTTGCTCAAGGTGAAACCACACAGCAGAGAGCAGGGCTGGAAAACCCCTCCCCTCTCTGGCTGGCAGTGCTGGCCCTGATGCACCCCGGAGTACAGTTGGACCTTTTGGCTGCCAGGGCACATTGCTGACTCAGATCCAACTTGCCATCAATCAAAAATCCTGAATCCCTTTCCATAAGACTGCACTCCAGCCTCTCATCTCCCAGTCTGTACACAGAACAAGAGTTACCTCATCCCATATACAGAATCTGGCACTTGTTAAAATTCATGTGGTTGGTGATTGCCCAGCCCTCTAATTTGTTAAGATCTCTCTGCAAGGCCTGTCCACTCTCAAAGGATTCAAGAGCTCCTCCAAATAGAGTGACTTCTGCAACCTTCCTTAGTATACATTTGATTCTGTGTCCATTTTAAAAAACACTGAGAACTGCCCCGAAAATTGAGACCTGGGGAACCCCACTAGTGACTGGTGACCCCATTTAAATGTAACTCAATTTATTATAACCCCTCCACACCCACCCCATCAGCTAACAGTTCACTGTAGCTAGCTGTATTCTGAATACTTTCTCCAGAACGATATTATGAGAGACAGTATTGAAAGCTTTGTTGAAATTTAAAAAGACTACACCTACTGGGTTTCCTTGGTCAACTAGGTGGGTAACTTTGTCATAAAGGAAATTAAGTTTGCTAAACAGGACTTTCTGCTCGGTGTTGGCTTTTACCAGTGACTGCACTGTCTTTCAAGTGTTTTTCAGTGTCTCTCAGAATAATCTTCTCCATAATTTTACTAGGCACTGAATAATAATAATAGCAGAATTACATTAAAAATTCTCTACCTGACCTTTCACTCCTAACACAACAACTATCAATCTTTAGCCATACATATTTTGTCAGACGATATTGTTTTCTTCTTCTCTTGACTCAAATGGATCCACTGGTGCTTGAAACTGATCTACTGCCAGCTAAGCCAGCACTGTATTTCTTATGTACCTTCAACTACAGCATCTATTTCCATATGTAAGTGAATTCTACATAGTAACACACTGACTTAATATGGCATTCTCTTCACTATATTTGTCATCATTTTTTTGTTTTGTTTTGCATTTCGTTTGCCTCTATGTTCCACTCTTACTTCCTGCAAGATTTAACTATAATGCTGATGTCATCTAAGTCTACAATCTCCTACAAAATCCCTGTAGAAGTCATTTGTTTTAATGAATTTTTATCACATGAAATACCATTAAAACAAAGTATCGGTTGGCTTCAAGTTTATGGTTAAAAAATCAATAATGATAATCTAATTCTTTTTGCTGAACTTCACTTTATAACTCATAAAATAATTCTAGGATTTATACACATGCTAGCCTCAAATTTATGGTAATATTTTTCACAATAATGATAATCTGATTTCATGCAAAGAAATTTATTTTATGGCAGAATACTGCTAGGGTGAGACTGTATGCTGGAGACAAAAGCTTCAAAATATAGACAAATGTTTGCATTATTTTTTTGGATTGACTACTATCATTTCCTCCTCTCAAAGGAGCTTTGATTTACCTAGAATCTTGCAGCTTCTCTCATCATTACACATAACCTTTTCCAGCCCTTTGCTTCCACCTTTATTCTCTCCAGTGGCTTGCAGTACAATATCACATCAAATTACTTAAAATTCCCTTCAGTTAGATTTTCATTTTATATTTTAGAAACTTTGCTTACATAATCATGAAGGCACTCTGTCAGGCTGACAATAGGTGACTATTTAACATTTCCAAAATACAGATTTAAGGACTCATAAAACCTACGTATTTTTACAACTTTTGCGTTTGGGTAGAAGCTTACTTGCAAATATTGTATATAGTCATGGAATTCATCACAAGCCAAAACTAATAATTTTGAAATCATCTGCACGTGAGGTCAAACTCCCTTTTTCTACTTCCATAGTATTTTACAGTTATCAAATCTAATGAAACCAGAAATTCTGATGAGCAGATGAGCTCAAATAGGATGGTCAGGAAAGCTGCAGAAGAAGGAAAGTCTTCTGTTTGAATTACTGGAGCTTCCAAAAGCTCCCAGAAGTAAGATACATAATTAGGTTTTAAAAAGGTGTTCACAAGGAAAGCTGTTCAGATTACTAAAAAAACATAAACTGCTTTATAGAATGGGAAGGCACACTGACTTCTCTACTCTTCCCTGGGTCCTACATTGCAATCTCTTCCTTGAACACAGTAATACCACCATCACTGAGATGCCCCAAACTTTAAATGTCTTTCCTTGCAGACAGAAAATTCTACTTAACTCCCAACTTAACCTGTATTGCAACAAAAGTTCTACTCTGAGGTCTCACACAGAGAACAGTTGATTATTTTTCTCTAAGAAAGAATTTACGTGATTGAAGAGAGGTGCCACATCTCTCCTTAGTTTTCTCTTTTTTAGTCTCATGAGTCCTGTTTTTAAAAGCTTTCCTCAAAGACAATGTTTTCCTAACCTTTGATATTCTTGTTTTTCTCTGGACTCAGCATTCCAACAAAATTATGACAACTATTTCTTAAAAGTTTTTTGTTGTTGTTTAGAGATTCTCATTAAAATTTCTAGAAATATACTACAATTTTTCATGCATTTTGTTATATGGTATTTTATTTTACTCACTTATTCAAAAGTTAAAAAAATATTTATTATATACACAAAAAATTAGTTAACTAACAATTTTTCTGGTACTTACTGTACCAAGCATCACCTGAAAGGCATAAGACAAACCATTTTACATGAGCACCCTGATACCCTCTGTAAACTGATGAAAAGAGCTCTAATCATGCAGGAAACTTCCCATTCACATCTGCTGATTGAGATATTTCAAAATGTGCTGCAGGATTTGCAGTACAGTAATACATGTCATATTTCATCTTCCAAGTAAGACAAACACAACCTTGCAAACTAACATATGTAAGTTTATTTGATGATTTTTTATTTTTTAAAATGTTCAATGTGCTGTATCTGTTCTAGTTTTATATGTACATCAAAGATTCTGCTCAAAGTCACAGATAAATTCTGTATTATAACAAGAGATATTTAAACTATTTAGGCATCCATTTGATTATGCATCTCTGTCATAACTAAAAGACAGGTAGTTGAAAAATGGCTTTCTAATTATCACATATTCTGGGTCATGCAAATTTACTACAGAATGGAAGCTTCCCTCTAAAACTTTCTCCTGACGCTCCTGATACCGCTTTCAAGCTCCTCAGACATAAGAAACATTGATCACTGCTGTTGCCCAAGGAGATACTAGCTTGTTACAATCACATTATGACACTCAGAGTTTGTAAAGTATTTCATCAATGGTATCTATTAGAGCTAATACAATAAATAAAAAGAGGTTATCATAATCTTACATTTCTTCATACTACGGGAATCCTGAGCTGTACAGAACCAAATGGGCTTCCAACCATGCATGGCATGCTATGCTCTTCTTTTACAATTAGCTTGTAAAATTGATCCTCAAGCAAAAGGATAAGCACAGCACAGAAGGTCAAGCACAGTGCAGCACAGACCTATGCTTACTCAGGTTAACCACCACGTGGACTTTGACCTCTTTGATGTACAACGGTCTTCTGTTTAGGAGCATTACAGAGTTCTACTTTTTGGTAGAATGTAAGCAAGCTCTTTGAAGTAAACTGAGATTACTAAATTACAGACTTTAAAAAAAAAAAAAAAAAAAAAAAGCATTTAAATACCATACCTGTAAGCACCACTGTGTGTTCTCCACCACAAGCAACCTTATTAACTTTTTCCATAATTCCCAGTACTGGCTGTGGGACTCTACTGTTCTTTAGCTGCTCAGGCAACAATCCCAGCTTTCCATTCTCAGGTTCCCCGAAAGTATAGAGTTCACCATCTCCTGTAAAAATATAGAACAGGAAAGCATTCAGAAGCAAGGTTACATTGTCAAGACAGCTGCAGACACAAATCAGTAATACAGAAAAGTATATGAAAATTACAGGACAACTGATCATATTTGTAGAATGATTAAATAGTTGTGCAAAGCATTATGCTTTAATAGTATATGGAGGAGCAAAATTTTAACACAAATCTCTTACTAAGAATCTTTAGTCTGCAAGGAACACCACTAGAGAAAAATAAAACCATATACATCCTTTTTGGAGAGGTTATTATCCCCTCTGTAATCACTATTTTTATCAACTGAGATGGTCTGCAAGTGTTTCAATTAAAACAGAAAATATTGATTGAAAATAAACACTTTCCTCTTGTGAGATATAGGAAAAAAAAAAAGGAAAAAAATGAGTAATTGACATGAAACTGTGTGAGGTCTAGACAACAATAAATGAGTTACATGTCCAACAACAGTGATTCCATGGCAATAACTCCACCAAAATTAAGTTCAGGAAAATAACAAGAGGTCTTTACAAAAATATTCCTGCAGCTCCTTTCTGATCTTCTACATAATTATAGAAAAGAGCCTTCTCATTTACCCTGACTTTTTAATCATCCAGTTCAAAATCTGTCTAATCCCAAGTTTGGGGATTTAATTTATCACACATTCAAAGTTTCCTTTGTTTCATCTTTTCCAATCGCCTCCTTTATTTTTCACTGCTATATAAGTCTGAATTACCATGTATATCCTATTATAATAGTTACAGCACTAATGTATAAAATGTACTTTCCATTGCAACATCTACAATTTATATATTCCTGCCTCTATGTACATTTCTGACTTTCTGAGCTAAGAAGCATCTCGCTATTGTAATAGGCCAGAGTGAGGTTTTTGGGGAAAATGCTTCCTTACTGCCAGAAAAAGATTTAAATCAGTAGCTGAGTGTTCTCCAGAGATGACTAATGATATCTGTGGAATGATATCTTCAAAGCAAATCATGGCCCACAGTATTTAAAAATATTTAAAAATATTTACCTGCCCCAAAATCAGAAAGCATGATTTTGTAAGAAAAAAATTATTTTTGTAATCTCACCTGGATATGAAAAACCACAAAGATAAACAGAACTCTCACATGGAGTGAATCTAAGACAACAAAAAGTTTAGACCAGGGTAGGAGCTGTCAGTTCAAGGAAAATTTGAAGAGAAAGCTACATGATAAGATACCATATACTTACACTCAAGAAATAAAATTCAGTCATTGGAAGCATCCACATAAAATATTTTTGGGAAAATGTGCAATTGTGAGTCCATACAAAATGTATTTTTGCTCTCAGAGGGTTACATTTAGTATTCATAAATTTGCTTTTACAGAACTCAGAGGCATTACTATTGCACTATGTACAACAAATGCTTGAGAGTTTCTTATTCAAAAGCTACAAATTCCTTGTTGATATGAGAGTTTAGAAATGCTGTTTCTTGTCCACAAACAATGAAAACAGATGAGCTCACAGAGATTCAAAGCAGAAGCTTTGCTTAGATATTCAGAATTGCCCAAGAGAGAAGTCCAACTCTCCACTGAATGAAGGTAGAGTCTAAGAAGGTAAGTTTTTTTTTTCATAGTGTAGCTCTTGGATTTGTTGCTTTTCTTTACATTTTGTGAGACCAAAACTTAAAGTTTGGGAATCAAAGTTCACTAGTAATGACCAAAAAATAAGTTTACGTGGAAATAGAAGACACGAAAGATTTAAAAGTAAACCAGTGCATACAAATGTAAAGTAGAAAGAATGAAGCTATGCATACATCCTAAAAAGCAAAGAGATTAGCCAAATGAACAAAATCAAGTTAATAAAAAGAAAGTATATAATTCAAAATAAAAGGAGTTTTATTAAAATTTGGATGCAACAAGCCAAAACAGGTAAGAAATTTTACCTTTTTGAATTTTTAATTCTGAGAATCAGAAAGTTAAAACCGGTGTAATTTAGAAATGTGTCTTTTAATTGAATTTTCCTAAGCTCTACTATGGTACTAGAATCATGGTATAGCTTGGGTGGAAAGGGACCTTGAAGATCATCTAGTTCCAACTCCGCTATTGTGGGCACCAGCTCAGGCTGCCCAGGGCTCCATCCAGCCTGGCCTTGAGCGCCTCCAGGGATGGGGCACCACAGCTTCTCTGGGCAGCTGTGCCAGGGCCTTATCACCCTCTGAGTGAAAAATTTCCACATAACATCTAACCTAAATCCCCCCTCTTTCAGTTTAATGCCATTCTCCCTTGAATTATCAATATCAGACCATGTAAAAAATCAGTCTCCCTCCTGCTTATAAGCTCTCCTTAAGTACTGGAAAGCTGCCATGAGTCCTCCCTAAAGCCTTTTATTCTCTAAGCTAAACAAGCACAGTTCCCTCAATCTTTCTTCAAGAGATATGCTCCAGCCCTCTTTGTGTTTTTCCTCGGCACCCAATTCAACAGCTTCACCTCTTTCTTGTGCTGAGGAGACGCTTCCTAAGGTCGGAGTATAGGTGGACAATAATGTCCCTCTCCCTGCTGGCCACCTCTCTTCTGATGCAGCCCAAGATACCATTGGCTTTCTGGGCTGCAAGAGCACACTGTTGGCTCATGGCCAGCTTTTTGTCCACTGGAATTCTCAAGTCCTTCTCTGCAGGACAGCTCTTAATGTGCTCTTCTCCCAGTCTATATACATATCTGAGATTGCACCAACACAAGTGCAACATCTTGTACTTTCCCTCGTTAGGTTCTTGTGGGATCACTTTCCAAGCCTAAGTCCCTCTGGATGGTACTCCTTCCTTCTATCATGTCAACTGCACCATTTAACTTGGCATCATCAGCAAACTTGCTGAAGGTGCATTCGATCCCACTATCTAGGTCATTGATAAAGATATTGAATAGCATCTGTCTCAAGATGGACTCTTGGGAGACACTAGTCATCACTGGTCCCTACAGATCTGTTGACCATAATCCTCTGGCTGTGACTATCCAACCAATTCTTTATCCATCAAACAGTGCAGCCTTCAATATCTCTCCAATTTAGAGGATGTGGTGCTTGACCACATCAAAGATCTTACACAAGTCCAGGTAGATGAAATCAGTTGCCCTTCCTTTGTTCATTGATGCTGTGACTCCGTCATAGAAGGCCATCAGGTTGGTCAGGCACAATCTGTCCTTGGTGAAGCCATACTGGCTATCTCAGATCACCTCCTTATCTCACATGTACCTTAATACAGGTTCCAGGAGGATCTGCTCCACGACCTCTGCACGCACACATGTAGGGCTTGCTGGCCTGTAGTTCCCCAGGTCTTCTTTTCTCCCTTTCTTAAGAATGGGAGTGATGTTCCCTTCTAGTCACAGGGATTTTGCCTGGCATCCATGACTTTTCAAATATGATGGAGAGTGGCTTGGCAACCAATACACTCATTTAAAATTATCTTTGGCACAACTGAAAATCGAGCAAGAATTTCAGGCAGCTTTATTATGTGTAAGTATGAGACAACTTGTTACTATCATGTTTCCATTAAAGTCATCTGGTAAAATCTAGTAGATAAATTAAAGTTGTTTTTCCTGGAAAACTCTTGTCAGTGACATTTTTTTTTCTTTCATAGCGCTTAGCTCTTGACTCACACTCTTTTGCAGAACAGTGACTACAGCAGTTGGTGCATAGACAGCAGCACAGAGACTGCTGTTGCCAGGACCCTCCATAAGAAGAACAGCTTAATTCTGTTCCCATGTGTCCTGCCATCAGTTTTCAAGGAGAAGACGCCAGCACTTCCCTTTCCATTTCACCTCCTCAGGAAGTTCCAGAGAGCAATGAGGTCAACAAAGGGCCTGATACATTCAGAAAACCTTAAGCTACCATGTGTTTTAATAAAACAGTGCTTCTCCTCAAATCCTCTCAGAGGAAGTAATTCTGGAGCCGTTATGCTGATCTCTGATGTATGTTACCTTTGTTGGTGTCAGTCCAAGTAAAGCAAAAAAAAAAAAAAGAATAAAGTCAAAATTATGATCTATTTTCTTCAAATAAAGCCTGAGGATACATTTTCAATGAATTTTACCAGTAGGGAGAATCTGAAGTATGCCTCTTATTTTTTATGGTAGCTTTCATTCAGGATGTATTCCATACTGAAAACACAAAAACTGTAATAAGGACTTTTTTCATAAAAATACAAATTCCTGCCTTAAATGGAATATCGGTTCAATCATCAGTACAAAGTTGCAACCCAGCATTTTCACAAAAGATTCAGAAGCAAACTTTGATGGCACAAAATTTATTTCTAAAGCTTACAAGACCTATGAAATTAGACCCCTGCTTTAGTAAAAAAAAAAAATCAGACTATTCTGTATGTTTCCTACATTTTCCAAGACCATTTCTGTCTCTCACAATGGCATGGATTCATAGATACCATGTAATCACAGAATGGCTGAGGCTGGAAGGGACCTCTGGAGATCATCTACTCCAACCTCCCTGCTCCAGCAGGGTCCCATAGAGGATATTACCCAGGATTACGTCCAGGTGACTTTTAAAGAATTCCAGGGAAGGAGGCTACACAACCTCTTCAAGCAACCTGTGCCAACTCTCAGTCACCCTCACCGTAGTTTTTTCTCTTGTTCAGATGGAACTTCCCATGTTTCAGCTTGTAACTGTTGCCTTGTCCTATCACTGGATACCACTGAGAAGAGCTTGGGCCCATCTTTTTTACACTCTCTCTTCATATACTTATATTAATTGATAAGAACTCTCTGAATTTTCTTTTCTCCAGGTTGAACAAGCCCAGCTCCATAGGAGAAATGCTTCAGTTCCTCAATCATTTTAGTAGTCCTTCAAGTACCACACTTGTGACCACTAAAACATCCTCCCAGCTGTTCTTAGTTTTTCATTACCAACATGTTATTTTTTTCTCCTTCATTGATATTTTCTCTTTCCTGCACACACAAATTATTTTAAATGAAATCAATAATATTACAACAATTCATTTATCTGCATGCATCTGTGAAAAAAATACCTTCGTTGCATTCTCCCACACTCTTCTAAGAGGTGTTTTGTAGTCATTATAGTCCGTATTTTTTAAAAAAAGAGCAGACTATCTCAGCTGCAGAAAAGTATATTTCATTATATTTCTATACTATGTTCTGTGTTTATGGCTCTCTGTTCAGTCTGATTTTCTATTTTAATCCTGGTTTTCATTCTTATGTGCAGAAACACTCTGAATAGACTTCAGTAATACAGATACTTTACAGTTATGTGCAGTTTTTTTATTCTAAAATACTAAGCCTAATTAACAGCAAAAAATCAACCACAGTGTGAGGTTTACTGTAACCAAAACATTCAATTGATTCAAGAAGTGTCAGTGCTCCTACTGTGAAGTTTTATTAGACACTGTAAAAACAAACAAACAAACAAAAACAACAACAAAACAAGCACTTTTTGAAGGCAAGTATGAATATTTTAATATTCTTGGACTTGTCATGTAAGGAAGTCACTCCAAGAGAAATGCCTCCTATTTATTTCCATGGGAATTCCAACATATACAAAGAGCACAACAACACTATTTGATAAAGAAAATTCTCAGCTTTGTAGCTATTTTTCAACATTGTCACCATGAGGTATGCATATTCAGCAGTGATGAACAAGAGCCTACAGTCTCCCACACTTGTAAAAATCTGCACTAGCAGACACAACCCACTTCACTGTCACCACTGGTGAAACACACTGCCCATCACCTCACTGTGCTCATATTTGCTGTCTGGTCTCCATAACATTCAGCAGGTGTTGATGAATGTCAGTGGGAGCATGGAGGAATACAATGATGCACCTTTACTTCATACACACTTCCACTGTGTCAGACTGCCCTTCTGTTGCCATCTGTCACACGGCAACAAAATGTTATGGAATACTGGTGGGAAGGTTCAACCTCTACTGTCATACCGCCAACATCTGCCTCTAACATTGTGGGACAATATAATAAAACAGGAGGCATTACTTTCAGAACAGCCCTCATATTTCTAGGAACAAGTTCAGGAACCCTGAAAAGCACTTAGCTAACTATGTATGCAATTCTCTTCAAAGACATCACAGAATTTATTTATTTTTTGAACACTACTGCACAGTAAATATTAATCCAATTACAATCTAATTAACAGGATTAGAGATTCAAATGGTCAAATTACCATTGACTTCCCAAACTAGTCAAGTTTATTACATTTTTTAAACTTAATAATCCAGCTGACTAAGAGAAGGCCATTTACTAAGGTAATTCTGGAACATATTACACATCATTTTACGTCATGCGATAGTCTGGAAATTATGGAGAATAACTATCAGGCACAAAAAAAATTGAATCAAACACAGATAAATTTTCAGTACAGTTACACGAGTGCAGCATATGTGCACGTTAAGGACATTCCATTCAAAGTAAGTCTACTGGTTGTTTCATTTTCTACTCTCATATGAGCCCTCTGTCATCCTCGCATATTGAACTTTCCTTAGTGAGGTACATTTCTGCTTTCACTATGCTTTAGCTCACAGCAAGATGTCAGGAGAAAGAACACACCAACAGAAAGCTATCTTTGCTCATAAAAGACAAATTGCATACTGCTGGAATTCGTACACCACAACTTTCTTTTCCTTGACTGTCTGTTATTAATGAACATCCTGCCCTGGAGAGGGCACTCTGTGACCACACTATGTGCTCTAGTGTGCCCTCAGTAACCATCCATTTTAACCCAAACACTCCTGTGATCCTATCAGTCTGCCTAGCCAGCATACACTTTATGTCAAATACAAAAACGTTTAGAAAAGGAGCCAATGCTCATCAGTTCAGCCTGGCAACATATATCAAGTTCT
This sequence comes from Chrysolophus pictus, assembly GCA_037305975.1. Classification (NCBI taxonomy): domain Eukaryota; kingdom Metazoa; phylum Chordata; class Aves; order Galliformes; family Phasianidae; genus Chrysolophus; species Chrysolophus pictus. The sequence continues at coordinate 83,196,193 of CM074576.1, forward strand.
ATATCCTGCAATCATGTTTTATTAGATAGTATACTATCTATGCTATATATACTATATATATTAGATAGCATACTTCTCAAAGCATAAGTCGTGTTTAAAAAGACAAATTGTAGTAATACTACAGTACTGTAATAACTGGTAAGTATCAGGTATTGAAAGCTCTCTATTAACAGTTTCTTCCATGTCTTCCATGGTAATAACTGTGGTCTAGGAAAGTTCCTTCTCATAGATGTCGAGGGAACTAATATTGATTACATACTTGAATTACTGTTAAGTATTAAACACTAGTTACTACCAGTTCTAGTGTACAAGGTTAAACTGTACATCTAAAACACATGGAAAACCCCTGCTATGCAAACTTCTAAGCATACTTTAAGGCATAATTTGATGACTAACTGGAAATCTAGGGAGAAAAACCCGTATCTCTATTATATATGAATATTACATACATACATAGGTACTACATAATTATCCATTTTGCTATGTTTTACCAGCCCTGAGAGGCAGAATGCTGAGGATGTCAACCACTGTTTGGAGGCAGCCTAGCAAGTACACAACAAGCAATTTCAATAGGAAATAAAAAAGTCCTGTAAACTGTAAAAGCATCTCTTTCCTTTTTCACACAAAACTCTTTAACAGCATAATGCCTTCCTAACTAGGCTGTGAGAAAAAAAGAGTAACTACATTTGCATTCAGACTCAGCTCACAGAATTTCCAAATTCATAATTTAATGGCTAGCATCACAGCTAAAATAATGTGTAATTATGGTGCACTTAAATAAATGCATAAAGCTTGGTTTTTAAGTTCTGTCCAGCTATATACCTACATTAGTGCAACAGAAGATTATTTCCATTAAAGTCCAAAACTAAACTTCCATTTATTTAAGGTATCGGTCAAAGAAAACTGTCAGCAAGGGCACAAAGAAAAAATATCAAAAAATATTCTTCCTTTCACCATAAAAAAGGTGAACAACAAGGCAGCCAGGCTTAATTTTTCTGCAGAATTTGCAGATACTAGAGGCTGAAAATTAAGACTTCCCACCTCAGCACCAGGCTTGTTAAAGCAGCATTCAACAAGTTCCTGTTTTCACAGCTGAAAACGAGTTTATCATCTTATTAACATTTTAAGAGGCTCAATTTCTCTAATTCATAATTCCTTTTTCCCAGCCCTCTCCATTAAACATTTCAGCTCTCTCAGAGCATTCAACACATGCTATCTCCTTGCTTTTACACGCTTGCCCTCAGCCCTTTTTTTAATGAGAGCTTTTGTCACATCCCACTGCAGTCTTGTAAGAATGACAGAATCACAGAACTTGTTCTTGGCTCTAAGGCAGAAAAACACACCTTCTTACTCCATCCTTGAAGTAAGGACATTTTTTTTTCATTTATTTCAAGTTCAGGAAGCTGTGTAATTTCTAGTAGTTGCTGACCTCTTGACCAGTCAGAGGTACTTAAATGCTTTACAGTAATAAAACATCTGTAATAAAAGTTCCATACTACCAGCATAACATCTAGTTAATACTTAGTCATCTTAAGAAGGTCTCATTCTGTTAACAGTACGTTCTCAGGAAGCTAGATATTGTATGTGGGAAAGTAATATTTATCAAGTAAGCTGAGAAAAGTAGCTGATGGAATGGTTACTGGTACCCATTAAAGGTTTTACAATGAAAACTACTGATCCTTTGAAATCTTCAATTACTCTAATGGGACAAAACTGTATATCTTAATAATGTAAACCTATAAGGCTGAGAGGAATTCATAGCTGCACACTTCTAATACCATCCATACTGACTGACTAATTCAATCACATAAGCATTATTAAAAGACGAGTGGCATCATCACTTTGTAAAGGAAAAAAAAGGTGAAAAAATACAGAGGTGGAAAGCAGTCAAGATGTGGGTTGGCTTGGAGATCAGACACCAGCTCATTGTAGTGTATGCTTCTTGTATTATATATTGCCTGTTAAACTGACTTCAAAACTTAAGCCTTAACAACAAACTTTTACAACAATATTGCTCTGCTAGCAAACAAGATTATTCTTTCCCTAAAATATAGTAACTCTATTCCAAATTTTTATGTCTAGGAAAGATGAAGATGATTATTTTATCAACACAGGAACAAGAATAATCTCAAGAAAAGCTGGACTACTGAAACTGTAGTATTAATCAACATTTGTCATAACCTTCATGAAAATAATGCTGTGTGATAAGATAGTAATTTTTCCTAATATTTTTTTGTAAATCATTGTGCATATGCAATATTTTTTCACGGAATTTCTAATTAAATACAGGGTACATTATAGATCAGATGACACATAACTTTTCCAAATAAGTAATATGGAACCTCATTTTAGAGAATATCTCTCTATAAAATCTCCCTGTGTGACACATAACCACATAAATGGCTTTCTCTTCTACCTGCCTGCTATTGCTTACATAGTTTCAAAAGCAGCAAATGTCTCATTAGCTACCTTTATAAAGACCACAATCTGAGGAGCACTGACTTGTCTTCACTAACCTCCATTCTCATTAGCTTACCTGTTATGAAGGCAGAATGATAATATCCACAGGATATAGAGGAAACGGGTTTTCCAATATCTACTTGACAAGGGACACTGACGTAGGTTTTGTCAGCCAAGCCAATCTGACCTTCTGAATTATCACCCCATACAAAAAGCTGCCCATCCTCTAAAGTGAAGACACAGAAATTAATAGATTTAAAAGCAAGACTACACTAATAAAAAGTTAATTTAACTATTCAAGAAGCATTTCATAAACTCTATGCACAGTACTACTAAATGTCATTATCTCAGAGACAAAAAGTGATGTTTAGCACAATGCAACACAATAGTATGAAATGTGAGTCTATCCCCTAATCTTTTCAAAAGTGACTCAGAAGTGATCAAATCCTCCTACACAATAAATAGCAAAAGTAAAAATTACATAGAAAATTTCCTTTGAAAAGAGAAAAAATGAGAACATAAGACAACTCTGTTGCCAGATGCCAGCATTAAAACATAGTGAATTGAAGACTTGGTGTCATTTCCGGTAGCACCCCATTACTTTTTGTTCTTCCAAACTTATACTCTGTTCTGACTTTGGTACACATCTCACTTACTTTTTTGTTATCTTATGGTTCTTTTCACAGGTTATTATATTGGCCAGCTTTATTTTGTTTTCCTTAAACTATCAGGTGTTCCAAGTTTATTAAGACCAGCCTCTGCTGACACAAAGACCAAAGGCAGCAGGAAGAACCAAAAAAAAAGTATTGAACAATATGAAAAATCTTTAGATTTTCTAGGAGAGGTAAGGCCTTCTCTTGGTTTATTTCTTATTGGTGGGAAATAGGCTGTGATTAAAGAACTATCATATACAATGTTACTAAGATATTGGTTGGAACCACTCTCATTCAAAGTTCATTTACAGATCTTATGAGGATGCTATCAATTGTCACAAAAAATACAAAAAAGAGCAGCAAGCAAAATATATCTTTTTTATATACTGATGCTTTGTCACATTCTGAAATCACAGCCCCAATAACTTATCCTAAATATATACAGAAACAATTCCTTTTAACGGGACTGGAGAAATTACAGGTTAATAAATGCATACAACAGCCAAATGTATTCTAATCGTGTAGACTTCATCAAGTCATCACCATGTAATTTTGCCATTGAAGAAACAGCTCAGGCTGCTCTCAGAATTAGTAATGACACAGTTGTGTAGCCTCTACTAGTAGACCAAAATAACTGCTGTAAGAAGTGGAATTAGAGAAGCTCAGTTTCTTTTTTTAGCTGACTTTCCTAGAAATTAATTGGAGTTTTTCCCACTTTGAATCTATTTATACTGTCTTTCCTTTGTATGGATTCTTAGTAACTAGTAGAGACTGAGACCTCACTGCACACCTACAAAAATTGTAGGATGCTATTCAGAAGCAACCCCTCAACATATTGTACTGAAATATGCAATTGGCTATAAAAAAAATCCAAGGTTTAGTCGGGAAAGAAGACAGGGAGGCACAGAAAACACACATACATGCAGACAAAAACCGGAATAAATGTTTCTCTGGAACACCAGGCTTGAACGCATAAATAGATTTTCTTAGGTGTTGCTCTTACCAGTTACTGCTGCTGAAGTGTATGATCCAGCAGCTAGCTGTTTGATCTTGTGCTGATTGGTAAAAAAACTAATTAAATGAAATGTGGTCCTTTCCTCTGTGTCACCTAATCCCAATTGACCTTCACCGTTACCTCCAGCAGCATACACATTCCCATTTTCTGCATAAAGAAAAGCACATGTAATACACAGAATGAGGATATTCTCAATGGCAGCAAAAAGTCAGAGAAATTGCAGCAAGTCATTTAATTTTCTACAGAAAAGCTTTAAGAAAAAGTATGGGGTCTATTGCCCTCAAATAGTCTAGAGTTGACACTGAATGTTCCTGCTGTAACTAGCAGGGAGGCTTTCCTGCAGGCATTTAGATCAGAACAGTCTAAAGGCCTTACACATCCATAGACTGAGCATGCTTCCCAACATTTTGGAGTCTGATCTGAAAAATAAATATAATTTTAAGTATTTATTTAATTTAAAATAAAATGAGGGAAAAATGGAGACTGATGACATGGACAAGAAAATTAAAGAGATGTGTAACCTGACAGTTTTGAATAATAGGAATGAAATATATTTTTACTTACATTTTTTTAAAAAATATTTTACTCATTTGAATATTTAAATCACTTTCAATTTAATTAGCTTGATCTTACTTTTTCTTTAGAATCTTATGATTGAAGTTAAAGTTGATGATTAATATCTTTCACCTAAAAGAACTTCCAAATTTATATTTTTAATTTTAGCGTGTTTCACATTTAAAGTGATCATCTATGATGAAAAACACAAGGTCAATAAATAACATAAATCCAGACACAAAGGTGATAACAAACTGACATACAACTTACAAATGGTCCCTGGTATAAAAATGGCCACAAATTACTCAGCTAGAGTGTACACTAAAAGTGACTAATATTTACCCTGCGCATTCTAGCATATTCGACTGCTATTAAAATGTTCTGTTTTATTCTAATAGTTTTATTTACTGTGCTTTGGGTCTCCACATATGTAAACCCCATAATAATCAACAGTTCTCTTTATAACATTACCTCTAAAGCATTGCAAGAACAAAGATGGTTATTCCACTACATAAATTTTAGAACCGTGACGATAATTTGCTCTTTCTCGAAACATTTTTTTTAATTTAAATTTACAGTTTATTTATTTATAGTTTAATAAAGTAACTTGTCAATGAAATAGCAGACTGCCGTGTCTAAATCAAATGCAACATACTTCAAAGGCTTCAAAACATAATGTTCTACTGTTTTTACTTAAATACAGAACTCCATGCTCAGAAGAATGCATTCCTTGTCAAAGGTAAATTTGAGTACAGATATATAAAAATACTCCTATGCACACAAAGGGCTTCAATGAAATATTGGTAATTGTTAACCATACCTCAAATACAAATAAAAAGTTAAAAGTAGAGATAAAAGCTAGTGAATTCCTACAGAACATGATTTTTGAAATGTGCTGCAGAATAATTCAAGCATTCAAAGATCTGGATATTAAAAAAAAAAACAAACAAATTTTAATAGCATATTCTCCTTTTTTTCATTGATGTGCAGTTCTATGGTTAGCAACGTAATTTTTGCATTTAAAATAAAGAAAAAATCTACCTTCAATATGTACATAATTTGTTACATACCTGTGTAAACTAAAGTGTGGTTTCTTCCACAAACAGCAAGTTTTGTTTTTTCTGGTTTTAAAGCTATGAATTAAAGTGAAAGGAGAAGGAAAGTTACAAACAAGCTGACAGCTGGCTCAACAACACAATGTTCAATGCTCTAGAGAAAACTGATTTTTTTTCATAGTTACCAACAGAATGACTACAAGGTTGGCTGGCCATTTGATCTTAGCACATGACTTAGTAACCAGGATTAGGGTTAGGGTGATGCTTGGTGACTTGATGATGGTTACTTTATCCCAATGCCACACTCCACAAAATTACTATTTTTAGGCTATGCCTTAAAGAATACATCAATTTGCAGAACAAAATGCACACTTAGAGCTTTCTTCAACTTTCATTAACAGTAATGTTTCTAATTCACACTTTTGCTTCTCTTGCTAATTAAAATCTTTAAACTCATTCTTTTTTTTTCTTTCTTTCTTTCTTTTTTTTTTTTTTTGTCTTATCATCCATACCTTCCTCACTGTGCACAGGTACTTTTCTTGATAGACTTTTGCTCTACGCTGCCATTCTATGAATTACTAAATTTGCAATTCCTAAGGCTGGTCCTATCTCTAGGTTTTGAATATACCATCCCACCTCAGTGGTAGCTGAATTACCATCCATCCATGCATATTCTTCTCTGCAGTCTAGTCACTATGAAAGACTGGGAATGTACACAAGAGGATGTATCAAATGTTATTTTGTTGGGAAAGAGAATAGTATTGGTTTTACCCCATGGTAAGTGCATTCCAGCTAAAAAACAGTGAAAAAATAATCTCACTGACTTTTCCATCTTCTCCTCAGTTTTTAATCTTTGCCAACATTTTTTCTTTACTCAGCCACATCCATTTTCAATATACAATACTCAAGCTATTAAAAAAGCATTATGTTTACATGTTATATCTTTAATTTTTTTCCGCTGCACTGGTCCTTGACAAAGACAACAAGATAATTCCTTTCACAAAATCCTTTTCAATCCCTTCAAATCAATCTTCGTCAGCACCATTCAGGTTAAATTCCTTTCTCTTTCCTACCAAGCCACTACATAAATCTATTTACTTAAGGATGAAGTCTCTGATACCAAAAAGACACAAATAGAAATTATCCAAACTCAGAATCCTACATATCCTGACACCTGCCCTCAGCACCAGGCAGGAATCATGACATTTCCAATACTGGTTTCTTCTTACAATATTCATTTGCTGTTTCATAACATTCTGCCTCCTACACCAGCAATAATCTTGATCAGCTCACCAGAAGCTTGTGCTCCCTAACCTTCCTCCCACTTAGGCTAATCAATCATATATATAGCTGGCAGTTTTTCATAACCAATTTCATTAGTCTCCAGTTAAGTCCCAGAATGATTTTGTCAGAAAATGAGCAGCCACAATTATTACAGCTGGAGCAGAAATGGAAACACTGCATTTGCAACTCCATTCCCAAAGCTAACTAATGCCTGAAAGCTAGTGAGAAAAGCTCCAGAACACTTTTCTGCTGCCTACTGCCAGGAAAAGAAAGATAGCCCCCTTGTGGCTTTTTTTCAGTGGAAGCCAGGACTATTCTGAATTACTGTCATCTTCTCTCTGTCTTTTATTGTCCGTTGCAACCTGACAGTAAAACAAAACTTGACACCCAATCCATTTGAGCCAATGTAAGAATCAGTCTCTCATATGGCTGACAGAAGATGAGAACCTGAGACTATTTTCATTCTCCCTCTGAACTGAAATAGAGAGAGAAGCAGATAAAGAACAGTAGAATAAAATAAATCAAGAAGAAAAGTTTGAACAAACACGGTGAATTCATTTTTAAAGAATAAGCTAAGAGACTGATCCTCTAAGAGAAAGGATGAGAATAAACATGTAATGATGAAAAGGGGTATGTTAATGGGACAGGTATTATTGGACATATGTAAGGAGGCAGGGAAAAAATATTGACTCAGTTTTGCTTGGCAAGATAAAACTGGCGAGGAAAGATTCAAAAAGTAACAGAATACAATGAAAATATTTTACAAAGCAAGTAAGAAGATGGGGATTCATTTTACTGCTTTTTTATACTTCATACAAACGTATCTACGTTTATCACCACTTGGACAAATCGTAGACTTGCTAAAACAAACTAAAAAGACTTGATGCTATGTAGCTGAAATAATTTTCAGACACAAAAGGACCCAGAACCTGGAAGTGACAGAAAAGCAGTTGGGCTTTCTTTTAAACTACCGTTAGGAGCTTAAGCGGTAATATGCTACACGTGATGAGTAAAGAAATCGGAACAGTTATTTTGGAGCAGCAACTTATAAAGCACTTTTTCACAATGACAAACTTTCAAAAGGACAAAAAAAAATTAAACAAACCTTTAACACATGTTGGTTTGTGGACAGTATTCTTTGATCCTAGTCCTAACTGGCCCCAGTCGTTACTGCCGAACATATAAAGTTTACCATTCCCTGCAAGAGAAGGCACAGTCAGAATCCACGAGCATTTGAATATCTCATACAAGATGAGGTGCATACATACATTTTGCTATTTATTATATATATTTTTAAAGTAATATTTAGAAATAGGCAATGCCATGTGTATGACCTGATTTTTCAGCAAGTACTGCATTGTAGATGTACTTAATAAGAAATAGGTATGCAGAAGAAATGACAAAAGAGGAGAACAAGCACCCTTTCCTTAAACTACTGCTCAGATAAAGCACTCATCAGAAAATAAAAAAGGAGTGCTCTCAGACAGAATTAGCAGTTTCTGTAGACCTACTGACAAAGGAAGGGTACATTTAACTGAGCACCCACACCTCTACCTCAGACACAGACATCAATAATGCAGCAATATAATTAATATAAACAAACATTTGCGATTCTCAGCTTATTCTGTTGTCTACTGGGGGACAATATTTAATTGCTAAATGTCCTGTCTTAAAATGACCTGCAAATCACAGTTCTTTACAACATAATTTATGATAAATTTTCAAATGTGTTCACAAATTAGATGGGCTTTCCTTTGGACAAATATGTCTACAGCAAGAGTCTTCTTTCTCTGCATCTCTCATCGTGGATTAATCTGGTACTCTGTCTACAAAGAAGGAATGTGTAAAACACCATGCAGTCAGGGAGTTTTGTGTGCCTATATGAAAACATGAGATTAGAAACCTTCAACAGGAATAATGCTAAAGTTGTGTTTCAGAAACTTGTATGACATGATTTTGAATTTGCAGGTTTGACATCACAAGCAGTGAATTGTTTTCATTCAGAATAACCCACTTTTCTAAGAGGATGATAAATGAACAGATAAATGTTTTCTCATTGGGCATGCAGATCAGAGTGCCACATCACACTATTAGCAATACCTTAAATTTATTCATATCATTTTATTTCATTTTTTAAATTAATGGCTCTTGTAAAACTGCGAACATCATATCCAAAGATAAAATCCCATCTCCAATAGAAATAATTGCAAAATAACAGAAGCTGGTTTGTCAAAAAAATAAACCAAAACCAACCAACAAACCAAAATCCCTTTTATAACTGTTAAAACAAGATTGTTTACTTTTGCTGATGCTCTGCATTTGCGAGTTAGATTCCATCATGGAACTGTGATGTAAATAAACTTTCAGTCACCCTAGCCATCAGTTATCACATGAACACAATGCATAATAGCAATTCCACACAATAATACCAAAATATTGAGTCTGTACTTCCTGAGCATCGGATCCGTGTGAATGTTCTGAATGTGATTTAAAGAGACTCTGAAATATCATACAGTCATAGAATGACCTGAGTTGAAAAGATCATCTAGTTTCAACACCCCTGCTATGTGCAGGGTCACCAACCACAGACCAGGCTGCCCAGAGCCACATCCAGTCTGGCCTTGAATGCCTCCAGGGATGGGGCATCCACAGCCTCCTTGGGCAACCTGTTCCACTGTGTCACCACCCTCTGTGTGAAAAACTTCCTCCTAAAAATATGATTCTGAGATTTTTAAAACATAGTAAGAATAGTTACAAAAATCCACTTGTTTTCTCAAATATTACCACAAATTTAAAATAAAAATAGTAATTAGAAAAAAAAATTGAACAGTAACTATTACCTAACATCTCAATCAAATTGTTAGATTTGACAATTACGTGTCAACACTATGTCTTCCCAGTAAAGCTGAAATGGAAGAAAGCCTGAGGTCAAGGCTACGCTTACCACATTTCACTAATAGCATTTATATCACCACCCTGGTTTTGGTAACGCAACCATGCCAAAACATATGCAGAAGTATATCACTGAAAGCAAAACACATCTTAAGGGAGAGAATTTTTATCGGCAAGTGGCATCCTACACTGCTATATGCATCTTTGTAGCCCTACTACATACATTTTAAAGGCCGAGCACTGTGAAGTCACATGGGAATACGATACCAAGTTGCCATAATTCAATTAAATCACATTCTCTTTTATCCATTCAGAATTTCAGCAGGTCATGCTTTAAATCCCATAATCTGCTGTTTCTTATAGCAATCTTTTCGTTCTCAAACATTGCTTTATAAGACAAGAAGCTTAACAGACGAGCAGAATTTTGTTATATTCTTTACCAGCTGAATGACAGCCTTTGATAATTTCAGGCTTTCAGCATTCAGCAGTGTAGCAGAAAAAAAGAAAACTGAGAAGTAGGTAATTCAGACATTGAATAAAAAGTAATAGGCACTACACAGAAACCCTACCAAACGCCTATAACGAAGCAATGTTTCTAGGTCTGTATAGCAAAACAGGTTTAAAACAGGCATTTGATGGAATCTCAGCAGGCCAAGAAACAGTACAGAGTTTTGCAAAATGCCCTATTTTCATAACTGAGTACTGAGTTATCTGCAGTCATCACCACAGACATACTGAAGTGAGAGCGACTTTAGCAGCAGACAAATAGGCAAGGATCATTTAAAAACCTTACAAACTCAAATCACTCTTTGTCTGGGCGGCCTGGTCTGGTGGTTGGTGACCCTGCACATAGCAGGGGTTTGAAACTAGATAATCACTGTGGTCCATTTCAACCCAGGCCATTCTATGAGTCTATGATTCTTGCATCCGCTTTGGTACAGATTGTGGCCACCTGGTATAGCAGACAGAAGACATGTACAGTGCAATTAGGGAAAAGAACAGATACAGCAAGATATAAAGAAACTACCTGGACTGTTTTGATGATGTAAACATACACCTAACACTAGTCTGCACCTCCCCAGATGCAAGATTGGGCTACCTCCCCAAAGCATGTAGACGTAAGCACATCACCAGTGGATGTTTCACCAACACTAATTTGGATATATTAACAGAAGCCACTAGATGCTTATATCTTTCAGAACAGAGAACTTTGTGAGACTTCAGAAAGAGAGCGTCTCCTAACTAGTAAATAGCCCATATGGTGGCTGCCAGCACAACCATGATTGCTTACAACTCCATTTGTCCTGTGGTGCCCTGGTCCATGAAGCCAGGCTAAAAGCAGTCATACAGCAGTTGAGGAATTCAGAGGAAGCTGAAATACTCAATGATAATAGCAGACAGCCATCTGTTTAAATCATCTGTGCTCCATGCATTTTCCCCATGGTTTCTACATGGTATAAGTGTGCAAGAGAGCTAAAACAGGTAGAGTACACAGCGACTTCAAATAGTTATTACTAGATTCTACTTCAAGTTTTATCTGAAGAAAATTTCAAATATATGCCAAGCAACATGTTGGTTTTTTTATTTGTGCTATTTCATGAGTAAACAAGAATTCATATACAATTCAAATACAGCTCAAGAAAATGGGAATGATATCAGTTTTCTTAGACAAGTCACAATATTCTCAAAAGTTTTACTGAGAGGTAAGAACAGTCATGCTTCAGATATTTAGCATCATACAAACAAAAACAGTGCAGTATGTTGCTTGCTCCTATGCATACGAAAAACTAATGCAAACATGTAGTGATATTCTTCATTTTCCTCTTGCAGCTAACTGTAAAAGGTTCTGAACCATATTCTGATGGCTTGCCAGCAGGTAGAGAGAAGAGATGGAGTTTGGTGTCTAAAGACCCAGAGAGATTCCAATGTCTCTTTGGTTTACGTTGCTGAATATTTAGTGCTTTACATAACTTGAAACTATGCACATATACTGCTGTGTCCACATGAATCTCTTTCCTTCTGCCCTCTTGCACTGGGAGCTTCAACTCCCTCCAGTTCAGAGTCCAGAAGATGCACCTTCCACCATTTCCTCCTTGTGAACAGAATTGGTCTCTTTGATCAAATGTGGGCGATCTGCTTATTATACTCAAATCAAGGCCTATAAACAATAAGACAAGTGTTAATTTTAAGAGGTTTGTAGGAAATTATTAATAGAATGACATTAGGAAGAGATTCTTAAAAATATGGTTAATGGCACTTACTTCACACTATCTCCCAACAGGATGAATAAATTGTTTTCCAAAGCCTGCGGTTACAAAAGATGCAGGAAGTGAACAATGTTTTCAGGCTAAAAAATACAGGAATGGGGGCAAGAAATGTGATCACTGGTTCACTATTCCAACCTGTAGCCACAGCGAGTCAATAGAACTTATTTTGGACTGTAACTTCTGACATGGAAAGCCAAGGACCAGAGGTTTTTTTATGCTTAATTTACATTTTTCTTTCTAAAAGCCATAGGGGAATATTGATTTTGGATGACATGAAAGAAGTATTTGAAATGTTCTGAATATTTTATCAGAACACTGCATATTACCTCTTGCACATTTTCTTCATTTTCATTTCAATGAAGTGCTAGATACAGCTGTCTTTCCCATCCCAAACATTATAAGGAATGTTTTGAATCAGCTTGCATGACTGTTTTACTTATGACTGCTGAGGCATGTTAGTATTACACGTTAGTGTAAATCTGACACGTTTCTATTGTTTTAATCTATCTTTGTCCCCTAAAAACATAGTTCCCACCATATCCTCCAGAGGAGGAAAAAAAATGGTGTGGGAAATGCCACCTGTAAATAAAGACTGAAATTAAAATGAAGTATGCATTAATACACACCTGCTTGAGATTCTTTTCTCTCTTCCAGTCAGGTTCAGCTGGATTTCAAGGAGCTCCTTGTTTCTCCCAAAGTCTGCATCCTTCCAGCAAACTCACTACCACCACACACCTCTGGAGCTCTTTATTTCCAGGTCTTATTGCAGTTCATTGACATTCACAAAAGGCTTTAATTCCACTCTATCATCCAACTCCATCTAATAGCAGAAATGCGTGGTTCACATACATACTTGCGAAGAACAAATGAGGGTCATAGATGTCCTCTTTTCCGTCATTATCATTTTGCATGACTCATGCAGTTTCTCTCATTTTGTTCAGTTTTGCACAATATTTTACCTTCAGTTTTGCCTCTACTTTACAATGTGCCAAAAAACTGTTTGGTATGGAGAACTTCTTTATTTTATGCTTATGCAGTTCCTTCTCCACAAACGCTCTGGGAAAATGAAGCACTTATTATCTAGATGCACCCCTCATGACTTATCTGCATACCACAGGACCAAAGGCCTGCTACAGAGGCATTTTTAATATTTGAAGAATATACTGAAATACTAGGGAGAACGGGATACTGAAATACTAGGGAGAATAGGGATAAGAGTTAGTGGAGAAACGGTGCTGCCTGCAACCCTATGCAACTTGACTTCTTCCAAAACTGTATTCGAGCGGCCACTATTACAGGGACACAGGGAATTGGAGGACTGTTGCTGTTTAGGCTAACAGGACTGGCAAGAGTATATGCTGGGAGAATTCAAGGGAGCAATTTCAATTGACCAGTCTGAACTGAGAATATACTGGTGTGGGCATATGAAAGGATACTTGAAAAAAGGAAAAAAAAAAAAGAAAAAAGAAAAAAGGAAAAGGAAAATTTCCAGTGCCCCAGGTTACATTCTGATTAATTTTATGCAACTGGCAACTTAATAGAATAGGTTCAATCCAAAAAGAAGTGTGAAGTTTTGTTCAAAACATAATTTATTTATGCATAACTCATCTTCTGTGAAGTTAGGCTTGAAAAATTCATTGTATAATTTCAGTTCAAATTGCACTGCAGCCCATGAAATCTATATTCTTTTATCACGCCTGGAATTTTTAATTCTAGAAAATCCAGCATTTTCAACTCTACTTGGGGACACAGCAAGAAAATCTCAGGAAAGTATTTAGTAAGCAATGCCCAGGATATAACACACAGCATTGATGAATAGTAAATGTACTTCAAGAAAGAAGTCCTGGAAATATGCACAGGAATTTCAAGATAAAGTCTAATTATCTACCAGAAGTCAGTTGTCAATATAATTAACATGTTTTCATCACAAAAGAGTAGTCCCATTCATGTAACAAACAGAGCAAACTCTTCAATGAGTATTGCTTCCAGCATTTCAAAGAGATGAAAAAGAACATGCAGAAAGACTGCTCAATGTATTGTATTTGAGCTTCTCTGAATACTTTTGCAATTTATTTCTCATTTTAGTAGGGTCTTCTGAAGTTCTCTGTGTTATTTTTACAAGGGTTGTTTTCAATTGACAGTAAACCAATCATTTAGAACTTCCTTGCAGAGAAACAACTTTATAGATTGTTATAGGCAGATTCCTAGTGAGCTTGTTGACTCAGTTCAATAGACACTGTTCACTTCCACAATACAAACCTGCATATTTAAGATTGTCCACTGGACACCATCAGACTTACAGGAAACACTCAAGGTGAACAAACTCGTGCCTATTTTAAATCCAAGATGCTGCATTCAATTATTACAGATCCACTCACAACGGCTCTTTGACCTCACATTAACTACAAAGGCATCCAACAGCCCCATTATAAGCAGTCCCTTCTCCTCTCCCCACTTTACACATTACCTCAGAATTCAAATACAAATGGTAGTTTTCCAAGCTGTCCAAATGCATAAACATGTATTTATATATATATATATTATACGTATAATCAAACATGCTACTTCCAATACTGACCTGTAACAACAGCAGTATGTTCATCTCCACACGATATATGGACCGGCTTGTCATTTTTGAACCAGAACTTGCTAGGAATGTTTTCTGCAAAGTTGCTTTTTCCAAAAGTAAAAACAGCCCCTGATTCTAAAAACATAAAAAGCCAGTGACGATTCTAGTGAAAGTAAATTTCGCCTCATACCTTTTAAAATAGCAATTTTCTATTAATCCAGTTGTTTTAGTTACCCATCTTTTTCTTTTTAATAAAATAATAATGGCTGAAGAGTTCTGTTTCACCACGACTACTTCATTTTTATGCTCACATTTTAGTCCTCCTAATTCTTCCCAGCCTCCATAAATTTCTTAAAATAGCAGATGTGATTGAGTTCTGAGGTCATACAAATTCATTTTAAAGTAAATGCACTTTCTCACTTCCCTCTAAGAAAAACTACTAGGTACAGAAAGGAAAAAGAAATGTGAAAAACTACCCCCAAAAAGTAAAATAAAAAGCTCATCCTGAGAGCAAGCTGAGACAAAGGATTCTCACTTATGTTTATACTTAAATTCAATCAAGTTTTCCAAATTGAGTGAGACACACACACTGCAAAGAGGTGGCAGCTCAAGGAACTGACTGCTCTTCCTGACACTCAAAAAGATACGTATGTTCTAAAAATGGCCCCCAAAAATCAGAACCCTCAGCCTTCAGAACACCAGTTGTCTCAACTGCCTTTGATCATAAAGCTATCATAGAAACAATCAAACAAGTCCCACAATACAACCAGGAGGGCTTGAACACTTCCAGGGATGGGGCACCACAGCTTCTCTGGGCAGCTTTGCCAGCACCTCACCGCCCCCTGGGGAAAGAACTTCTTCGTATCTAACATAAACCTCCCCTCTTTTAGTTAAAAGCCGTTACCCCTTGTTCTATCACCATCAGACCACGTAAAAAATTGGTCCTGCTCTAAGCTCCCCTCAAGCACAGGAAGGCCACAGTGAGGTCTCCCTGGAGATTCTCCAGGCTGAACGAGCCCGGCTCCCTCAGCCTGCCTTCACAGGAAGGATACTTAGTTTTGACTCTGCAGCCAGCCAGCCAGCCAGCCACGTTCTGCATTTGAGCACACAACAGTCCGCTTCACACCGAGTCACTGCTCCACGCCGGCGAGGAAACGAAGCAGCCCCAGCGTCATCCCTCACGGCAGCGTTACCGCGTCCTCCCCACACAGCACAGCAGCCGTAGACGGCGGGCAGGCCGGAGGGAGGTGGGACGGCCAGGAAGAGCACCGGATGAACGAGGCGTCCGTGTCCCCGTTCCCCCCCAGCCGGCAGCAGCGGGCGAAGAGACCCATCCCCCGACTCACCGGGCACCGGCAGCTCTTCCTCCTCCGCGGGTTCGGCCATAGCAACGCGCAGCCAGCGCTCGGCCCCACGCCCCATGCAGCCGCTCCGGCCTGCCGGAAGTAAACAGAAGCCCTGCCACGGGCAACGGCCATAGAGAGCGCCGACGAGAGGAGCCGCCGGCGGTGGGTGGGGAGCAGCGCCCCCTAGCGGCCGGCGGTGGTGCGTCGGCGTGGCCGTCCCTCGCTGCTGCCGTCCCGTGCAAACCAGGGTTCAAACGCGATCTTCTTCGTCTGCGGCGACCGTCTCGTGGCACGCAAGTCTGTAGTTACGACGTAAAGCAGACAACGAGGACGTTGATTTGGGATTTCTGTGTTTCAGGGCACGTGGGTTGAGAAATATCGGCAAGGTGAAAATAATGTGCTGTAAACCTATATTGATAGAAAGAAAAGTATAAAGGAATTACGTCAATATTGTCATCCAATGCAAACGTGAACTCGTCTGTTCTATTAAACTGTGTCTTCTATGAGTTTTTCAACTCTACACCTTTTGAATACCACTGGAATTTCTATTGCTACAATTTGAATCATAGAATCATAGAATGGCCTGGGTTGAAAAGGACCACAATGATCATCTAATTTCAAACCCCCTGCTCTGTGCAGGGTCACCAGCCACTAGAGCAGGCTGCCAGGTTTTGGTGGAATCCTTTGCTTTTTCTTCTTTTTTCAGTTTTTATTTCTTAAAATCATCAGCTAAAATGATGTCTTAAAGCCAGACTTTAAAGCAGTGAGGTTCCCCTTTACCCTTATAATTTTCAATGTTCCTTGAAGGATTCAGCAGTGAAGCTTTTTACAGGAAAGTCACTCAAACACAGTGAAGAAAGGGAAAGCAATTGGTATCATGTGAACACATTCGTAAAAGATGGCAGAGAAAGTCAGTTGCCAATTGAAATTCTCCTCCCAGTTCAGTTCAGGGTCAGAGTATGTCCATTAACTTATTTTAATCTTGTTTTCCAGGTTTCTCTTCCCTTCTTTTAGCCATTTCTAAAATAAACGTAGGTGAGGGAGTGAAGGCATCCCCACTAGTGAAGGGAGCTAGTGAGGGGCTGAGCTTTGGAGATGAACTTCTGGATGAAGAGCTGGATGCAAGTCAGCAGGAACAGACTGAGATTGTCAGCAAAGACAAGGCTGTGCATGTTGCAGTTCCTCACATTGGCCACCACAATCACAGAACCATAGTATCATTAAGATTGGAGAAGATCACAAAGATAACCTAGTCCAGCCATCAAATCACCCCACCATGCCCACTGCCCATATCCCTGAGTGCCACATCCACACAGCTCTTAAATACCTCCAGGGACAGTGACTCCACCACCTCCCTGGGCAGCCTGTGCCACTGCCTCACTGCTCTTTTGGAGAAGAAATTGTTCCTAACACACAAACAGGCACAGTGTGAAGCCATTCACTTTCGTCCTATCACTGTTGCCTGGGAAGAAGAGGCTGACCTCCACCTCACCACATCCTCCTTCCAACTTCAACTCCTCCAACTTCCCTCATGGTCCTGACCCCCAATACCAATCTACTCTTGCTGTGCTATGACAATTCTTTCACCTTTTTCTCCCAGGACAAATATTTCACAAACAGGAAATTGCTGCAAAATGATATTGACACAGTGGTAATATGATGGTCTCACACAGAAGAGCACAAACTGAGAGTTGTGTAATGGACCCCGTGAAAAGTCTTTATCTGTAGAATTTGACCAAAGAAAGATTCAGTTTTGGCCCCAGTCAGGCTCAGCCCACACTGCTAAAATCAAATGTAAGGTTGTCTGTTCTTTGCACCCCACTTGTTTGCCCAGCAGCACAACTCATCTGCTCCATACAACTTCATTTCTGCAAACTCTATCTACAGGACTGAGAGAAAAGTTGTGCAAGAAGATGCTTTTCAATTTGAAGAATTTTTACCATATTACAAAACTAACAAAGAACAGCAAGCATCTGCCACGACATTTTTGGTAAGCTTATTCTTTAGTTTTGTCTGGCATTTAGTGACATTTAATCAGAAAACTGGAGACAAAAGCAATTTAATTTTGGGAAGGAGTGACAGTTTCAGATAAAGGTTTCTGCTAGCATTTTGAGTGCCCTTTCTTTCCTTCTGAGGCAGCAAGTGCTGAGACTGGAGGATTTTTCCTTTTAATTTTTGTGAAATGTTAATTCTTTCCACGGGATTTAGCTGCACCATCGAGAATGAATGTTTCTTCTTGAGTTCAGTGTACACTGCAGGTACTGCTGTTGATAAATATCTGAATGAAGTATGGAAAGTCCTTATGTATTTAAGCAGTTTTTATGACAAGTAGTGGGAGGGAATTATTTCCTTGAAGTGACAAGGTAAATTTCAGTTTCAGTGTGTTTTCTTGGATTGTTTTGTTTTGATTATTATTATTATTAATTATTATTATCTCTACTTAAACTTGAGTCATGCAGGAAAAGCATTATGTGATATAGCATTCAACATTAACCAAGGAGACTTGTCTATGTAACTTGATTTTTGATTCTTCAAGGGCATCAACTTTCCCATCCCTCATGGCTTCAGATAAGTACCTATATGACAATGTTTCTGAAAGACACCTCCAATACTTGTCACATGTCAAGAGTCAAATTAAGTTAAAGACTTGAAATCTAATTCTCCATCCACCTATATTTTCATGTTGGTGTCAATAAGAATAGAATTAACAGCATTATGTAACAAACGATTAGTGTTAGAAAGCAATACACAGGAGTTTCACATACTCAGAAAGCCTAATATGCAGAGGCATTTTTATTCATCATTTCTACATTGCTTCCGATTAAAAAAAAAAAAAAAGTTTTCTAAGTTCTTATCTGTGAGAGTCTTAAAGAGTTCCTGAAGCCTAGGTGATAATTTTCTTTTGTGGATTTATGGATTTTCACTGCTGGCAATTGCTGCAAACTTTATCTGGTTGGTAGCGATGATAGAAAGGCAAGTATGGAAAACAGCTGCAGTAAACCTAGATTTCAAATAGAATAATCTGATTTACTAAGCTTTCTATATAACACTGTTATATAATTCTTAGGGGTTTTTTACATTATATTGTAACATTGGTATAAACTGTCTATCATCACTGTTTTACAAATATTATAAGTTAAGCACACTGTGGTTGATACTACAAGATAAGCTAATATTTATCAAACTATATGCTAGCAATCCAAAGTAATTTCTTTTCCTGGTCAGAATGAAATATGCCAACTGCTTGACCTTCTGCCTGTTATATTTTAACTTCATTGTGTTGTCTCATGCCTCTTCTCTGGAATTTATTTGTCTACTTCTGCCCCTCCTTCTGAAGATGTGGTCATGGGAAGGGAACACATTTCCGAAGGTCATAGCAGTAAAACAGAATCACAGTAGGAACATAGCTATCAGAAAGGGATCCATAGTTCAGTGTTCTTGTAGCCTGACAAGAGCAGATCACGTCAGCTGTAATTTGCTTAGCCTGGTCTTGAAAATCTTCAAGGATGATAATTCCAAATCCTCTCAGAGTAACCAGTTTTAGTGCTTCACTGTCTTCTCGTGCAGAAGTTAATGGGAGATGACAATGGGTAGGTGGTATAATTGAGCTTAAGAGCTTAAGAGGCACCCACCTGTCAATATAGAACCAGTAGCTGCAGAACCAGTTGTTTGCATTGCTTTGTACTCCATTTCATCAGATCAGTTTAAAAATGCTACCTCTTAAAAAATGTAGCAAGCTTGTACCCATCCAAAGCTTTAGCAAGAGTGCATTGCAAAGTGTGCTATGCTAAAGATGGCCATAGGTATGGTGCAAAAGAAGGGGCTAATCAGTCACTTTATCTGTTATCTTAAGCCTGTGGAAACACGAGCTTGGACTCAACCGTTTTATTAATACACCTCATCTAAAATTGCAGAAATTGTACTCTGGGTGATCATCAACATCCCATTTCATGTGATTCTAAAGTCATAAATCTAGTTGGAGGCACTGTGCACTCCTTGAGTAAATGCACTGCATATGCTTTGAATGTCTCTGGTATGATAGGAGAAGGGCCAGAGCACACGGCAACACTGTGATTTTGTGATTTGGTTATCCTCTTTCCAGGTCCCTTGAGTAATCAAGAAACATATATAGGACTGCCATGATTTCTGTACATGGGACTGGAATGTGGTCTGTGTCCTACCCATCCACAAAGCACTTGCCTGCGTTCTGTACCTCAAAGGGCAGTTTATAGTCTACTTATATGCAATTTCACCAGGCCCTGTGTGGCTATGCATTTGGTGTTGTCTGGTTAAACAGCACACAGTCGAGCCATGCACACATCAGAAGGCCTGCAGTACACTGTGATCAATGTACTGCATTGTGGCATGTTGTGCCAGCATGACTAGCGAAACCAGTCAAAGCAGTCCATCCGGCTGATCCAGCTGGGTCAAATGAGGGGATTGGGACAGATTTCAGCTGCTTGCTTATTGGCTTTTGCAATGAGTATAATTTCATGTTAGATGCCAAAAATGTTGGGTTTTTTTTTCCTCTTTTGCTACAGCCGTGGGCCACCAAATCAAATGAATGTTTGTCTGAAAGGTCGTGACTTTCTTACTCTACAGAACTACACAGCAGATGAACTGAAGTATTTGCTATGGGCGGCCTCAGATTTGAAACAAAGGATAAAGGACAAAGGAGAGGTAAAATGCTTTAACTAATATTTAAGTGACTCAGATGTTGAAATATTGTTCTGAAAGATATTGGGAATCAGCAGTTTAGCTGATTTTCTCTAAATATAATCACTGCAACTCTTCAATCCTTTATGCCATGTACTGTGGTCATGGTTTAGTGGGAAATATTTGTGAAAGGTGGACAGTTGGACTGAATGATCTTAGAGATCTTTTCCAACCTTGGTGATTCTAGGACTCTATACTACAAAACAAAGAACCTTCCTGTAAAATGTTCAGAGGTATTCTTTAAATACTACAGAGGGCTACAGAAATGAAAAAGTTAAACAGCTTTGCACAGCTAGCTCCCTGCTATTGGCTAACCCCATCCGTTCACACATGGCATATATGCTCCATTAAATGTAGGAAATAGAAAATAGTTATCTGTTCTCTGTAGGAATAAAATTAGCATCAGAGTTCTACTTAATGCTAGTTCAAATCATCTGCCAAAGTACAGTGGCTTTTTGTCATTAGAGTTAGTTATTTCTCTTTAACCTTTTTCATTGTTAGTTCTCCTTGAAAAAGTTGAAACTACGTTATGGTTTAAAGAGAAAAAAAAACAAGTGTAACTTTTCTAATGCTGAATTAATATGTGAAAGAAATATTTCACACTGGAAATCATGCAATGATTATAAAATTGAAATGCCTTCCATTCCTGTTGTTCAGTATTTGCCTTTGATGCAAGGAAAATCGTTGGCCATGATTTTTGAGAAGAGAAGCACAAGAACAAGATTATCTGCAGAAACAGGTAAATTGGAGGAATGGCACAGTCACATTTTATTTGAAATTGTACATTGTGAGCATGCACTTAAAACCATTATGTAATTTTCTATTTAGCATTTTTTACTGAAGAGATGCCTAAAGTTTTAAAGCAAAAATAGGAAAAGAATGGTAGCTGACTGTGTTTCACCTTGCATATTAATGTTACATGAACATCCCTTTGGCCTCTGAAATATCACCAGATCATTCCGACATGGTAGATCAGAAATAAAGTAACAGGCCAAAGTGTTGTTGATGTAAGTTCCCACCGTGATACACATCTGCAAGCTTGTATTTTAGTAAGCATCACTAATTTAATCTTCTGCAAGCCCTAATAAATGTCTTTGTAATGTATTATGCATTACCATTGTCACATTTCAGAGTATGTGTTTAGACTGGGAATCATAGTAATGCCTTGATGTAAATTAGGGAGAAAAGAAATTTAACATGATTACCTACACAGGAAGATAACTTGATGGAAACTCCAGGGTATTAGCCTAATAAGATCAGAAGTGGAACACTATTCTTTTAGGATATAGTCTTACAAACACAGGGAACACATGCATATCTTTAATTACACGGAAGTTGCTCTGAAGTCAGTGAGACCACTGAAATCAATTATTCGTGTGTTTGCATGTCACAAGAAACTCAGGAATAACTATGAATTGGTGACTGTCTTATGGGTACATTTTTACTCAATAGGGGAAGGAGAAGCTTCTCCCTGGTTAAGTGACAGAAAACCTGTTGAATATGCACCTTCTTTTACAACATGTAAGGGAAAAGGTAAAAAAACAAAACAAAAACAAAAAAGCAAGGAAGAGTCATATAGGCCATCTGCAAGCATTTCTGAATTTGCTTTCATCTCCTCTGACACAGTCTGCTGATCCTGGTCTTTATACAGACTTGTTCCTTTTCATTTCTCTGGATAAAGCAGCACTTATGAATGTGTTTCTATCTTGCATTCTCTCTTTGTTAAGGCAACTTACCTCTTAATACTGGAGTTTTTAGGCCAGTTTCCAGCTGCTTGCCATACTCCTACATGGGTGGGTACGCATGAATTCTCTGAATCTGTTTATCCTTCTTGCTTCTGTATTTAGAGGCAAACACTTTTAGTCCTTGCTTTTGAAGGCTTTTAGAATGGGGAAGCTCAGGAAAGTTCAAATGAATAAACTTAAGGATGGGAGTTAGTGCACATAAATTCATCCAAGAGGCATTACTCTCCAATGAAATAAAACCAATTTGTTTCTGAGCGAGAGTGCTCACAAGGGAGTTCAATGCAAGTTAACTCCTGTACATTAACTTCACACTTTCAGTTATTTGGTATTAAGTCCTCTAAGCCTAAGGCTTGTTTCAAAGGCAGACTCAAACTTTTTATGTCCATGGAAACTCTATATATTTCAGCTGCTTTTTAATATACACAAATTCTCCCTTGAAACTTATAACTCAAAACAAATGCGGGGTCACACATGTTCCTTTTAGCTGAATAAGCTAATTTTGTGCCAATTTTCTAATGTCCAGAGAAAGTGTACATTGAAGCAGATTGGAGTGTTTGCTTACAGACTCCAGGAGTCATCTCAAATAGCATTTCCCAAGAGTTGCACCTTCAAGACCTTGAAATAGGTCACTTGTGGGACGCGGCTCTGGTGATCAGATTGATGTGAACAAGCTTTGCATCTCTCAGGAACAATTAGATAAAAATCACCATATTCCAGTTTAAAGGAGACTTGAAAAGCGCTGTTTACAACATCTGCTCTGTGCAGTGCCTAGGAGATTGCTGTATAGGATGATCTCTGTGGAAGTCTCTTCCCAAGTCCTGCCACGTGACTTGTGTAATTCAGCATTACACAAATGCTGAATGCAGACAGTATGTAACCAGGTAAAAATGGAACAATGCGGGTAGAGAAGCTCTGTCTATCTTCTTTTCTTGTGTACCAAAATACAGAAGATTCTAACAGGTTTACAGAAGTTCACAGCCACTGACTTCAGCAGAATTACTCCCAGCTCACTCTTCTTACCACAGGGATGAGAGGAAGAAGCCTGAAGGCTACTGCCACAGAAATAACTGCATTACTTTCCATGTTCTAACGTAGTGGGTATGGTATCACATGGGATATCATATATCACAAGAATAAAGAGGATGTTTTATTTTCCTTGGAATTACTATTGTTATTTAGTTTGCCCATATTGCAGAGGGGCGAGAGCACTCTTTTAGCTTACTCTCCCCTTAGTGGGCTAGCTTTAGAAAGTGTTTATGAAGTTTTAAGTTTAAGGATTGCTCCTGTATTTGCCTATAAGTGTTCTTTGTTACCAGTCTAAATAAAAAGATACTTCATAGATTATACATCATGGCAAGCAGTGAGGAAAATAAAAAATCCAAATCCAGATATACTGAAATATGAAACAAGAGCCTTTCTTTGAGTTTGAGAAGATGTGTGTGTATGCATGCGTCCTGGTTATGGCAAGGCAGCCCCATAATTATGCTTACAATGTGCAAACTAGAGGATTCACTTTGGCCTGCTTACCCAACATACCAGAGACAGACTGGAGTAGTGATTTAACTCAGATCTGTATAATCACCAGAACTCATGTCCTAAATAAAAGAATTTGCATAAGTGGGATAAATAGTGTGCCACAGCCTGAGGTCCATTTATTAAAAAACAAAAACAGCAAGAAAAGAACAACAACAATAAAAAAAAACCTAACAGGAGTGAAACCTGTGGTAATGAGATAGTAAACTATTCTGTCTCCCTAGTATGAACGTCCAATACAGTTTGCTAAAGATACCAGGATTGATATGACACATAGTGTGTGGCTTTGGGAATCACCAGATTGTGACCCATCTCTTGTGAGGCCCCATCTGGAGTACTGCGTCCAAGTGTGGAGCCCCCAGTACAAAAAAGACAGGGAACTGTTGGAGAGGGTCCAGAGGAGGGCCACAAAGATGATCAGGGGACTGGAGCACCTCCCCTATGAGGACAGGCTGAAGGAGCTGGGCTTGTTCAGCCTGGAGAAAAGAAGGCTGCAGGGTGACCTCATTGCAGCCTTCCAGTACCTAAAGGGAGCCTACAAACAGGAGGGGAATCAACTCTTTGAAAGGGTTGATAACTGCAAGACGAGGGGAAATGGTTTTAAGTTGAGGGAGGGGAGATTTAGGTTGGACGTCAGGGGGAAGTTCTTTACAGAGAGAGTGGTGAGGTGCTGGCAGAGGCTGCCCAGAGAGGTTGTGGATGCCCCATCCCTGGAGATGTTCAAGGCCAGATTGGATGGGGTCCTGGGCAGCCTGGTCTAGTATTAGATGTGGAGGCTGGTGGCCCTGCATGTGGCAGGGGGGTTGGAGATTCATGATCCTTGATGTCCCTTCCAACCCTGGCAATTCTGTGATTCTGTGACTCTGTGACAAAAAAGAGGATTACATCTTCCAGTTTTACATTGCACTCCAGTATGCACTAATTTGCCGAGTAGGTGCCTGCATATTTTCAAAAGTCACCAACTATTTTTTTTTTATACTGATAATCTGGATGAAATAATCTAAAACACAGATTCTTCTCCTGTAACTGTACACAAAGCTAGAGCACAGGCTCCTGTATTTTCAGATGGAAAGTATGGGATGAAAGTACATTCCCAGGCCCTGCACAGATGGCCAGTTCATGAGCAGAAAACCAACAACACATTAGGACTTTGCTATATATACAGACCCAAGGTGGTAGCTCCAAATAGGCTGCCTGACATCTTGCAGTTCTGAATAAATGGCCAAATTCCTCTTTTTCTGCCTGGGCATCACTTACAGAAAAATAGAATGTGTCCATGGGAGTTTGTCCAGAGTGTGAAACACCTATTGAAGCATCCATATTTAAAAGCCTGAAGTGAAGAGCTGCAGTCTTGTGTGGAACTTCATGATATAAATTACTGACATAATCACATAGAACTTTGAAAATAAAAGGCATACAAGTCTGACAGGAAATGTTACTACAAATGACTATTCATCTTTGAAATCTTAACTTAAAAATGATATCTGCAGTAATGTTGAGGCACCAGTGTGCACACACATTCCCATCAATGCAGTGTTTTTGGCAAAGCTGCAGAGAGGAGGTGAAAATATCTAGGGAAACCTTAATATTTTTCCTGTCGTAATATGAAAAGGCTTCTGAATAACCAGAAAAGAAGGGTGATTCAACCAGCATATTGGTTGTGGTTTTTCAAATAGTAATATTAGAATAAGAATCAGAGAATCACAGAATCATAGAATGGCCTGGGTTGGAAAGGACCACAATGACCTTCTAGTTTCAACCCCCCTGCTATGTGCAGGGTGGCCAACCACCAGACCAGGCTGCCCAGAGCCACATCCAGCCTGGGTTTAAATGCCTCCAGGGATGGGGCATCCACAACTTCCTTGGGCAACCCGTTCCAGTGTGTCACCACTCTCTGAGCGTAAACTTCTTCCATCTTAGAAGTTCGCTGAATCTGAATCTGGTCTCTCTGAAACTTGGGACAATCTCTAATGATGGCAAAGGGAAATTAAGAGCAGACCCACTCACTGGAATGAGTATACATTGGCTGGATGGAGCAGCCCTTCAGGTGGGGTTTGAACCATCATTATTTTTTTTAATCGTACTTATAGGGAAGTAGAGGCAGTCAAAAACAATGAATTGACAGTATTATTTTTATCTGCTTCATTTTAAAGACTGGCTGAACTGATCCAAAGTGGAGCACCTCGCCTCAACCCTGGTGCCCACACAGGACGGAATGCGATAAGGGCTGCTCTGTGCTTGGGGCCCAGCAGCAGGGCCCACACCTGCTTGTAGTTAGCTCTGAAAGCTCCAGTGTTCCTTACTGGTTTAATCATGCTTTGAAGGATAGCTGCAGGATCAACTTAATAATTTTTGAGGGGCCTCTAACAATGTGTTTGTTGAAGCTGCACTCCTCGCGATGTCTGCAGAGCCATCTAATGGCTGCAACCAGCCCAAGCAGCTTTTGATTTTCTTTTTGCTTTTTTTCTCCCTTCATAACAACAGGAAATTTGTTAGCTCCACATCCCTGAGTGCACAGTAAATGCCTTACAGGGCTACCTATAGCCTAGTTCAAATCCTCTGTTTCGTACTTTCTCAGGTGTGGGATCCATTGCTGAACCCTTTGTGAAAGTTCATAAAACAATCCCCTCATGGCTCATCCTCCGGATATTTGGACATGATGGACTTTACACAGAGTTTTAGTGGAAGGAGGCTTTACACTTAAACCCGGCTAAGGCAGGGAGACTCAAGCGTGGTGAAAAAAGATCTTTGCCTCTCTGTTTGTGTCAGCTGGTTGCCTGTGTTAGCTTTCTTGTGGAGGTGCAATAGAAATGAGTCAGGACAGAACTTGAGATTTGCCTTTAGTGAGAAGTTTGTCTGTCCAAAATATCCCATCAGACAACTTTTAAGTTTCACCAAATGTTTTATATTCTCAAATGATGCTCAGATCCTTTCCTGGTTTCCCATTCAAGAATGTATTTCATTTATCAGACCTAATCCATTCAGTACACTGACTCACCTTACAATTTCCTTACTCTTGCAGGGTGAAAGGATACTGACAGTGCCTGAGATCATTCCATCTTTCTCTGACACACTGCAGTTTTTAATACACTCGGTCATTTGTGACCAAGCTTAAGGTTGTTGTGATGTGTGTGGAAACTTGGAGTCTGCTATCTGAGCGAACATCCTTGATGCATCTTTGCAAGGATGTGGAATTAGACTTAATGACTCAGATGGTCTTTTGTAGTTCTGTGACACTAAGTCCATTAATGTAAATGTTGTAGAAATTCAGCGTGATAAATGAGCTACCTAACTTAGCAGGGAGCCATGGTGATGCTTTCAACAATATGTAGTCTTGCAGCTTGAATGGCTGTTCCTATTAACAGAGATCACAATTCACGCCTAAGTATTTCAGCAAAGCATCATATTTGAGTGGTTTTGTCCTATTTATTTGCATCTTGTGATGTCAGACTTTAAGCATTTGAAACATTTGGATGCCCTGCCGAGTTTTACTGCATGAAAATTATCTTGAGTCTTGGTTGTGGAGGCAGGTGCTTAATTTCCTTTTTATTGTTCTCCTTGCAGGATTTGCTCTCCTTGGAGGACACCCTTCCTTCCTTACAAAACAAGACATTCACCTGGGCACTAATGAGAGTCTCACAGATACAGCAAGGTTGGTAAATGTTATTTAACTGATTGCTACATATTTAGTAGATGCTTAAGGAAATAGTTGATCAGTCTGAAACCTGTCTTGAAGATTCTTGAGAGATAATATTTCCCTTATGGAAAATGTTAGAAAGCACTCCAACTGTCTTAAATATTTGCAGGTCAGCTCACAGAGTCCGTAGCTCTGTACACCAGATGAATGATGTGTTTCTCTGATGAAACACAAGGAAAATGTAAGAAAAATATAAAACATTTGAACATTTTAAGTTTTCCTTTCCTGTCTTTAATTACTGAAGTGGAGGACATATGGGTATTGATAGCAGAAAGTCAAAAAACTTTATTCTCTCGGAGCTTAAAAATGCTGACTTCCTGTTAGATACATTGCACTGCCAATACCAAAATAAGCTGCAACTGTAGCGTCCACATGTTTCAGAGGAAGTGTGTCCCATTTCCTTGTTTCAGTAACTACATGTTTAATAATGATTGAAAAATGATGGAAACTCATGAGCCTACAAATTACCCACAGTTAAACAAAGAGTCTGAACCCAATGTGTCCACCTTGCCAGTTCAGCAGAGCTCATAGACAGCCAGGGGATTGAAATGCTTCCCTTCAAAAGAGATTCTTCATATTTCATGACATATTGCCCCAGTTTAAGCAGAATAGCTCCAGCTTCATCAAAGTGTCTCATTCAAAAGCTTCAGAGCACAAGCATCCCGGCTACAACTGGGACAGGGCAACTGCAGGATTTTTCCAGTCAAACATATATAATATTAAAGACAAATGGAAGACATATTAAAGATATTTCCCCCAAAGTGATGTAGGTAAGTATTATTCTCCAAAATTTTCCCTTTTCTTCCTTTTTCACTGATCATTGCAACACAAGAGTCTCTTGACAGAGAAGGGTAAGAGAGGATGTTGATAGAGTGCAGTAACGGGGCGATGGGACGTTGGGACAGAAGAGGTAGAGCCTGCATTGTGAGCAAGCTCCTGGCATTGCTGACTGTCAACCCATCCCCTCTAACATCAGAGTAATGAGGGGCAGCTCTCATCTCTTGGACCCTGGGCACCATTGAGCAAACCTTCAGGAAGAGGAAGGATGTGGTCAGGGCAGTGCTGCCCTGCAACTTCACCAAGCACCATCCTACCAGATGTGCAGCACTGTTGTCTGAAGGCTCTCTGCTATTCAGGAATGAATGCTATGGCAAATCCAGCTATCTTCTGATCCACAGAAGGACATATTTTTTGTGATGTTTACATTTACAACAATACAGCAGCAATTACCACCCATTAAGTATCTTTTCAGTGCTGTTTAGCACGTCTGATATCCTAAGTGAAATGAAATACCTGTAAGTACTGTATCTATATTTTCCACTGTAGAGAAGTTCCATTGTGTAGTTCCACTGTGCACCATGATAGCTCAGTGGCCATAAGGTTCAGTACTGAAGAGCTCCTAGGATGATTTTACAAGTCCATGAGCATAATTAGGGGATGAACATCTGAATCTGCAGGAATATGCCTCTTTACTACTGTCAATCACAATGAAATAGTCTTTTCAGATAATTAAACCTTTTGAATTAATACATACTTTCAAAAATTACATAGAATACTCCAAACTCTGGATAGGAATATTCTACCCCAGATGAATGCAAATGGCCTAAAATCACAGTGCTGTGTTAAAAACAAACAAACAAGTAAACAAACAAAAAACAGAGACAACCATGCTGAAAGACCTTATTGCCTTTATTTTTGAAATCCTTAATGGATATTGAGCAAAACTTTACAGCTTTTCTTGGTAAAAATAAAACTTATTTTGAAAATATTCATATGCAGCATTCCAATGTATTCATGTATTTCCAAGTTCTGGGATTTTGATGTTTAAGTTTATAGACCCAAAATCTTGCAAAAAAATAAAAAAAGAAAAAGAAAAAAGAAAAAAAAGAAAAAGAAAACGAAACACCAAAGACTTGTAGCTAATAATAATACGGGAACCTTGATAACTCCATCAAATCCATAGTCACCTGATAAGCCTCCCCCTCACCTTCCAAAACTTCATCTTTTCTAAAGACTCTTTTTTTTCCCTGTACAATCCCAGCCTTACATGGTTTCCTTTAAATTTGTTTGATTACAAGTGATTTCGTGTCCTTAGATGAGGGTTTGATTTCTATCTGAGTTGAATTTGGCTTTGATTTTGCAAAGTATTAACTCACTTTCCACCTGGACTTCCTACTATAAGATACGACATCTAGAAATGCTGGCAGAAAGACTGAGATTTTGCTAGTAAGAATCCAGTAGTTCTAGTAGCTACTAGAGTAAGAAGAAAATCCATCAGTGTTCACTACTTGGACATCTTAAAATACTTTATCTGTCATGTGAGATAGGAGTCAGCTGACCTAAAATCCTAAAAATGTCCAAGATAATTCTAATGTAATTGCCTCTTTTTCTTGTCTGATGCAGGACTAAGTGTACCTTGTTTAGTTAGCCACCTATTAGATGGTAACAACATGGGCCATGCGTCTCATCTCTGATGTCTAGTTTAGGTTTTCCACAGTCACGTCCTTCAAGCTAGAATAAACAAACAAAAATGACAGCATTTGTGAGCTAAGAGGAGAAATAGTCACACAAACAATCATTCCAATAGTTTACCTTCAGTAAATACTTTGTTCAGTTTCTTCTTTTCACTTATAGCTGCTATCAGAAGTCTTCAGAGAGAGGTCTGTGTGGAATCTTGTAACGTTTCATAAGAGGTTTGCTTGTATGAGGCATGTCTGATGTCAGTAGAAAAAAATTGTTACTGATTTATTCCATCAGGGAATTTGTGTGTGTAAAGGCCCTGCCATTAACAGCCATATTTCTATAAGAGGGGATATCAGAATCCTTTCTGGCTAGTCAGAAAGTGATACTGCAGTGTTTTTTCACACTCTCCTATCCACTCTCTTCCTTTTTTGTTTTAAGGTCTATTAGAGATAACATTAAAGCACACAAAATGCTACTTCAAAGTCATGCTTCAGGGCCTGATTAAAACAGAAATGCAGAGAAATGCAGAGCTCCTATCCATATTTAATTTATCTAAAGAATTCAGGGCACACTAAGTATGCTATGCTAATCCACCATGCTAATCTCTGAGTCTGTTACACTTTGGCAAATGAGGCTAAAGCCAGAGTGTCACAGTGACTCCTGCCTGTCCCTATCCATATACTGAATTTCAAACTCAGACATTACTGTAATTCTGAGACCATGTGTGTCAGTGTGCAGCTCTGCAGAGAGGAGAAAGAACAGGCTGCTATTGTCAGCTTTCTGTTTCTATCTTTGTTAAGATCAATAAGTAATTGTGGTAATCTAAGACAAATCTGTAGTCCTAGTCCTCACAAAGGTCAAGCTATCGTACAGAGACACACTCAGAACTTCTTTTCCTTTGGTAAAAGATTCAAGAAATCTTATTCAAAGTTATCAAATTCTTCAAACATTACAATATTGCACAATCTTTTATCCTAGTTCCTTTATTTTAGCGTTTATTGATGCTCTATCTGTAGCTACAATCAAAAGCTAAGAAGAAATATCAGGACCTTTCATTTACTTGCTATAGTTTCTCAATAAGTAAAACTGCTTACTTTTTGCAGCTTGTTAAATATCTGCATTTAAGTGTGTTATGGGGGCTCATAAATAATTCAGACAGCTGAACATTTTTGATTCATTACCGCTTTTCATTAATATTTATATGCTGCATACTGAAGGATGCACTGGGGATGTATTTATTATGTTTGACTTGGATATTTTCTGCCATCCCCCAGGGTGCTGTCCAGCATGACAAATGCAATCTTGGCTCGAGTTTATAAGCATAATGATCTGGACCTAATGACGAAAGAAGCCACGATCCCAGTAATCAATGGATTGTCTGATTTATACCATCCTCTCCAGATTTTAGCTGATTACCTAACCCTTCAGGTACCAGTATAATTCCTGCTTAACAACACTGGAAAAATCGGGTTCAAAACTATTTAGTGGCACATTTTTTAAAGTGGTAATTACGTGACACTTGTTATTTAAAGAGATCTTTATCCAGGAATATAATTAAGAACCTGCTTAATTTAAGACAATTACTTAGCACTATCAACTGTAGTGGGACTGAAGTTAAGCATAAAATTAAATACTTCATTGGAATTAGGCTGCAATTCAGAAAATTTGCAGGGAGGGTTACATACAAAGATAAAGGCAAGATGCTGGCTCAACTGATGCCAATGGGAATCTTGTCACTGGCTCTAAAAAACTCAGTAGTTCGATCTTGATTCTGCCCTAACCCATGAACAACTTAAAAGGAATTGCTATCCATATTTTAGGAAACTGGTCAAACTTGTTTTTCGAAAAGCCAGTTAATGTTACAAGTGTGAATCCCTAATATTCAGGCTCTTAAAAATATTTAACCTTTGCTCACATAAAAGAACAGATAATAAAGATCATATTTTTAGTTCTAATTTCATAATATGTTGGTTTGATGTAGCATTTTGCATGTAGATAGCATTTTACACATAGAATGCCAGATGTTTATCTGCTAATGGAAGGACTATGGTGTGTTACAATCAATCAAGGAAGTAGCTTATTAAAACAGATTAGTGTACTACAGGACTGGTTAACAATTTTGATGAACTCTTCTGACCTTGTTTGCTTTCTGAATGAATAAAAATCACACTGCTTGAAAAAAGGACAGTTGGGATAATTTTGTGATTTATTCAGCTGTGTTTCTCAGCTCTGCTATGGGACATTTGGTATGTGGAAAAGATCTTATGATAGAACTAACAAGTTATTCATGCCTTAAATTGTGAATACAGAAACATTCGTACGTTTAGAGAAAATTACTTCTTGTTATTTTGATTCATGTTTGTCTTAAAATTTTCAATACTAAGAATGAAGAGACCAGCAAAAAACAGTAAAATTGAGACTAAAATGCTTTGTGTCCCTCGAGATATGGTACATCTTGGAGATCCTATTAAGCCAACTTCAGTGAGATGTTGCAGCTATGTAAGATGGTAAACCATAATGAGAAATTCATCATCAAACACCACATATCATCTTTTTATTTCAACATTGTGTGCAACTATAAACCAGATATATATTATGGCTGTGTTTTGGGAGGTTTCTACCTTACCTTGCTTATTAGCATTTATGCCTTGGTTATTAGCATTTACCCCTTGGTTATTAGCATTTTCACAATTATGAAAAGCAGATTTCACTCATAATCATGACTAGTAATCTACAAAACTACTGATATCTGCCTACAAACCTAGTTTCATCCCACATAGCTCCAAGCCACTGACTGCGGCACCAAAGTACCACATCTCTAGTCAATGAAAAGAGACTGCTGAACATCTCAATTACCCTCCAGGGATGGAACTCTTTCTCCACTGATCTTTTTCCACTGATCAACAGGGAGAAAACTGTTGAGATTAGCAGAATAAGTAGATGCCTTGTGATAATCATCCTCAGCTTTTCTACTGTGGCCTGGAATGGGGCAGCTGTGGTAGAAACTCCAGGTGAACATTTCCCCCACAAGCTGGATTTTCCCCTGGTGTAAATACCCAGGGTGGCAGCAGCAGCAGTGACTGTCCTTATTGCATCAAACACTGGAGAAGGAGTCTCTGAACAGTGTTTCTGCCTGTTTGACATGATATGAAAACAGGGCTTTATCAGTTAGGGCTCAAACAAAAGAAACATCCAACGTGGACAGGGATCACGATGAACTGAGCATTTGCAGACACAGATCTCAAGGAGTGATTTAGCTTTTGGCCCTTCCATTATGTTCTTTAGCTCATGGCAAGAGTTCTCTAGAGGACAACTGCATGGCTACCCAACTTTGCTGAGGGCATGCTGCACTGCTGGCTTAGGATTTGCTTTCCACCCTCACTTTGTTATCCAGGAAGGAGAGGAGAGGGGAGGCAGGCCCTCTCAGCAGCACACCACGGGTGTTGGCACTGCATGTCAACTTTGCTCTTTTCTGCACAGCACACTGAGATGTAGACTGGTTTTACAGCCAGCTGCATGCAGTAAAACAGCATTTCAGCCATATAATGAACGTTACCAGTTCACAGAAGCAGAATTAACGCTTGAAGAAGCAGGAGTCATGGGGTCTGGTTGTTACTTACGCAATCAAACCTCTCGTGATTCTCTACAGGGTAGAAAGATGTCATCTGAGCACAACCTGCAAGAAGATTAATATGGGGATGTTGAATAGTATTGCTGATTCTTTAAATCAGTTAAAAGTTCACATATAACATTTGGACTGTTTTTCTGTGTTGCAAAGGCAATTTATTTGATTTATGCACACATGCAAAATGCAATAGTGACACAGACTGATAGCCCCGAATTTACATGTTACTGCAGAATTTACGAAGCTTATTTCTCTCAAAAATCTCTTCCTTATATTTGTGAATACCTTCCTGCCTGGATCTGGCCCTTCTGTGCAGTCAGTACCTACCCCAAATGTAATTTTTTCTCTTCATTATTATCCCCCTGTATTTCTTACTGGAGCTCCACGTGCACGCTGACCCTTTTCATGTTTAGCACATTTTTATTCTTCCATTTCCTAAATCCTATTAATTTTGCCACATGCTTTCTAGAATCCTATGGATATTTTCCTTACCATACCTCTTATTGCTTTCTAAAATTTTCGGTTGTGCTGAGTTTGCTCTCGAGTTACAGCCCACTAGAAATAGTTGCGAACATTTTGCAACCTGACTTGGGAGAGTGTGGGGATTTTAAAGCCTATGAGTTGACGTGCTGTCGCTGTGCACCTGGAGAGTCATTTTATGCCTGTGACTGTGCTGAAGGGGTGAACCAACCGCTTCCTGATCCTGCCTGCTGCCACTCTGTCTCCTGGGCAGAACCTGTGACTCACAATTTCTGTTCTGCAAAGCTTGGCTGGCATGCAGCATCACGCAGTTTGTATTCTGGGGACACACCATGCATTGACATTGATTCAATTGATATTAATGCCACTGGCCAAATCAGCTAACTTGTAGCTGAATGCAGGACAGCCAGACTGGTAATTAGAGTGGATCTGTATGCCACCAGCTTTTATGTCATTGGTCTGAAGGGAAATTTCTTTTTCAGAAAGAAATGGTTGGCATGGAGAAACATTTAACATAATAAGTACATCAATGGTTCCTTTTTAAATACTGTCACAAATTGCAGCATTGCCCAGTTTGAAGAAAGATACCATATATTCTCAGCCTTTTCTCAAGCTGTAACACAAAGAACTCTAGTTAATGGAGTTTTCAAATTCATCACCATTCATCATAATTATTCTCACAATTAGGAATCCCAACTAAGATCCAGACTGATTCTCTAGAGTATGCTGTGCCAAACACCAAAGTAAGAATACATAAGACAACTGACGCAGCATCTGCCTTCAGCTCAGTTTGAGAGCCAGTAGACCTGGCCCCATTTTTCATTCAGTGGATCATACATGTCTCCCAAAGGGCTAAAGCTCTGACAAGCTTTCCATTACAAATTTTGACAGATTATTGATTCATCATTCAAAAGCTTGTTTTAATTGAGGGTTGTTACGACTGCTGAAGCCAAATGTTTCAGAGATAACTTAAAATACTGTCAGTTTCAGTCCAGCTGGAAGCAATTCCAGGTAGAGTCAGACATGAAAGTCTCATTAATTAAACTAGTCTTCTCTAAATATACAACAGTGAGCATGCTTATTTTTACCCCATGGTTTGATACACTGATATACTGTAACTATGGTTAAGAACAGAATGAAACAGTAGAATAAGTGTGAGAGTGAGAAAATTGATTGTAAAATGGACATTAATTATTTAGTAGGGATTTTCCTCGAGATTAACAAAGCCAAGATTTATTCCACTGCACAAACAGTCACCAGCTTGTTGAAGAGGCATTCATAAGGGAGAGGAGCTCCAGAATTTCTAAATACTTCTGTGTGGCTTTACTAGAAGTCCAAAGTCAGGTTCCAAATATGAAGAGAAAGTGTAGAACACCCAAGCAGGTAAAATGCCTATATTAATATAACACAGTTTGGAAAAACTGGGGAGTGATGCAAGGAAAAGTACCTTCAGAGGTTCCAGTGATCTGAGTGTATTGTACAGATTAAGGCTTACCTGAATCATTACGGTCATGGCAAAGCTCTTTTAACAGGATTTCTTCTGTGCGGTTGAAGAAGTCTATACTGTAAAATAGAAAAACAAAAAGTATGTCTCATATGCAGCAGTTTTTGTATTGCCTTCAAGCTTTCTGGTTTAAGGCAGTACAATTATTTTATCTTTCTCACATTCTTGGTAGCTGGGGATGTATGCAATATAGGATGTGTGCTCTGAGGATAGGCATCACAGTCACAGTCACAGTGAGCTGACTTCAAATGAAGAGGTTGGAATTGCAGCAGCAGTGTGCAGTGGCAGCATAGAGCTTAGCATGGGATGTAAAATAGGCTCCACAAGCACACACACAGCTTGATTCTGCCTGGGTTATGACTTTCTCCATTAGCTAAACATCTTCATATGATTAGCTCAGCTAAGCGCACTCTGTGTAGCAGTCACTGCAGTTGTAGATTTGCAGTTTGCAGTACAGATTTTGAGGGTTGTTACACAGACGTCTTCAGTTCTTCATATTTCATCCATAACAGCTAGTAGTTTGGGAAAACAGAAAAGTATTTAATATGCATTGTGCTTCTTTTAATTCAGGGTAGCAGCTGGTAATAAGGTGGAGGTTATTTAACATAGCCATATATTTGTGACTCACTACTCAGTGCTTTGAGCATTACAGGCTGTGATGTCTATTTTTAAATAGTGAGATCAGAAGAACTGAGGGTTGTCTCATTTGCTCTTAGCTGTGGGTTTGTGTCTCAGCTATCGCTAACCCCTAGCTGGAAACAACTCCTTAAACAAATGCCTTACTTTTGCCTTCTTCTGGGAGCATCACTGATAGGAGGTGTGGAAAGCTTCTGAAAGATTCGTAAAGACTTGCAGAGCTGTTATGCTATCACAGCTTCCGTGTCCAAGGTCTTTGCTCTCCTCTGAATGCCCCTGCATCACAGCTCTGCCCATTAGGCTATTGCTGTCTAACAACCTGCAAATGAAGAAAACCTATTGTTTTACAATAGTTTTAGCTGTTAAATTGCAGGCAGCACAGGACTCAGATGTAGATCTCAACTAAATTTAATGTCATTAAATATTTCACATGCTACTATTTTTGACTCAAGATTGTGCTCAGTGGCAGAATTGACAGTAAGTTTGTTCTGGAAAGACTTCACAGCTAGGAGAAGCTGCTGCCAGGAGAGGGGAGTGCAGTTTCAGCCCTCTTCTTGTTCAGCCATTTGGCGTTTTTGCTGAGTCTGTCTGCAAGGTAGCCTGTCATTACAGCTCTGCAGTGTGGATGCTTATCCCAGCTGACAGCCATTGAGCTATGTCACACAAAGTGCTGAAACACTGTCTGGCTTCCAGTTCATACAAGGCAATAGTTTCATGGCCCAATTTTGAACTAAGAATAAAAGGCTCTCCATCATGCCTTCAGTGTTTCAAGTTGAGGTGGAGTGGTACAGAGCCAGGTATATAGAAATATTTGGTTCTATCTTCACAATTTTTCTGATGTTAATTTAAGTACATGTAAATGTGCATATACATAACAAGCCTTACTGAAAGGCTTCAAATTATCCTAGTCTGGAAATACGAGCTGCTGTTACTCTTGTTCCTCCTTAGGTCTTATCCACTGATGACTGAGAGCCAGAGTAGCCATACATGTACAGGCTGTGAGTGCCACTAGGCAAAGCTACAGCTGACACTGTAGGGCTGTTTCAGGTAAGGGCAATATACACACTCTAAAGATCATTGTGTTCCTTGGCTGTACAGCTGAGAGCAAACCCCTGAATTTCTAATGATCACCAATATTTACGAGCACTAAACCATGGCTATACCACTTCATTGCTGAATTTACTGCTGTGTCTCCCAGCCTGGGCCTCACCATACAGCGTACATGTCAACGTGTTCTTCATCAGAGAAAGCTGCAGCGCTTCTTCTGAGACATAGGGAGCATTCTCTCACCATCCATCTTGTGTGTGTAGCAAGTTCAGTTAAACCTATGGTTTTATATTATCAGCATCTAGCATTGAAACAGTCAGTCTTAGCAACAGACCAATTTGACCAACCACTCCTCCCCATGGCATCGCCTTGCTCTGTTCTCCACGAACTTAACATCAGGAATGTGTGATTCTTTTGGCAGGAGCACTATGGTGGTCTGAATGGGCTCACCATCGCCTGGATTGGGGATGGAAACAATGTCCTCCATTCCATCATGACAAGTGCTGCAAAGCTGGGAATGCATCTCCACATTGCAACTCCCAAGGTACGAAAGCTGCACACATGGAGAAAGGAGGGCGAACTTTGCCTATCCCATCTCAGCCAGCTCAATGCTTCCCAAAGGCCTCAGCTAGCAGTGCTTGTATCTCAAGTGTCAGATTGTAGGACCAAGGTTCAGAATCATGATTCAGTTGTTTTGATGCAAAACAGGAGTAATTCTGATTTCAACTTCAGAAGGACTGAGGGGAATTCTTGACTGTACTGTAAGTTGCAGAGGATGGATGATCATTCAATTTGAGAAGATATTACAAAGGCACCAAAATCCCCTTCCCGCCACAAATGTGAGAGCCATTTCAGACTGATGGAAGTCTTGGTTCAGATTGATGGTGCACTTTTTTAGAATGCTGCATTACAATGCAATATAGAATATAAAACAAAGAATTGGTTAGAGCAAAAAATAAAATCATGTATAGGTATTATATTCTGTAACCACTGAAATACATTTTCCTTACATTATCAGAATGATGTCCACTAGTTTATCTCCAAAATAAACTTGCAATGGAGCCTAATTAATTTCTTGAAGCTTTACAGTGCTGAAAGACAGTCTCTTCTGACAGAAAATGTTTTAATCAGTATATTCCTAATCAGTGGTAATGGTCATTAAAGATCTTATACATGTTCCATGGTGTAATCTATCATTTCTTTTGGCAGGGCTTTGAGCCAGACCTCAGAATAACAAAAATAACTGAGCAGTACTCCAAAGAGGTATGAGCCTAATAAACAGCCTGGCTAGTAAGTTGTAGTTTAAATGTTTATTTTTGGTAGTTTAAATAGTTTATTTTTGCTATAATTGAGGCTTTGTGACTTCCTGATCTTTTTTATTTTATTCACATTAGTATGGTACCAGGTTGCTTCTCACCACAGATCCTTTGGAAGCTGCAAACGCTGCCAATGTCTTAATTACGGATACATGGATAAGCATGGGGCAAGAAGAGGAAAAGAGAAGAAGACTGAAGGCATTTCAAGGTTATCAGATTACGATGCAGGTAATAATTCAGATTACATTTTTGCTTCATCCTTTTACAGATTTGTAAGAATCAACATTAGCAAAACATGGGTTTGGTATTTCTTTGAAGGGAGCTGCAGAAAAACCACATGCAAACACCACTTCAGCCAGAAAATTCACAAAAATAACAAATTTAATTTGTATACGTCACATGTCCTAGCCTCTCTCAGAGCTTCCCAATGAGATCCAGCTCCAGAACATGACCAGTGCAGGTGAGCTTATCCTTTACTTCTTTCTTGTTTGGCATCAGAAAAGATTCTTGGTATTTTACTTAGGATGACCAACTCACAGATTTTGTCTTAAAGTCCATAACCTGGGCAGTGTTTCAGGTAATGTTGTGTATATCTGCCAGTGTATAAAGCACTGATTATATATGTTTAAAAATCATCTCATTGAAATGCTTGTCAGAGCAAAAGCAGAGAAAATGTAAAGTCATAAATCGTCCAAGATAAAAAGGACATTTTCCTTGCTGATAGAATTACTGGTTTAATTGACTGTATTTTAACATAAGTTCATAAAATGCAATTAATGAGTATGTCTCCGAACTGGCTTAAAACTTCATTGTTCATTGATACTAGATCACTGTGTTATGAGGAGCAATATCAAAAGAAAAAATATCACAGCCTTTTAAATCATAGTTTAATGTGCTCTTGTTGAAATTATCAATAGTATTACATTATTGTATGGCACTTGAATATAAATTGCACTTTATTGATCCACGAGGTCACTAGGGTTTTTACTTCTTACTACTGGAGCAAGAGAAATAGGAGTAAAAATTTGGGTTTTGTGAAGTCAGCACTGAACTCTTACTGACTTAAATGGGGATTTTCCCCTCTTATTCACAGATGAACAGGTCTTTTGAAGTCAGCAGAATTATTCTTAGTTCATCATCAAAGTCACTAGAGTGGAAGCTAATATAAAATTTTGTTAACTCTTTTACCAGTTAAAGGTTTCATTAATTTCTAGCATATTTCTTTAATTTTTTATTCTTCTTGATCTACAGATTGTGAAATCTGCTGCTTCCAACTGGACATTTTTACATTGTTTACCAAGAAAGCCAGAAGAAGTTGATGATGAAGTATTTTATTCTCCAAGATCACTGGTTTTCCAGGAGGCAGAAAACAGAAAATGGACAATTATGGTAAAAAATAAAAATAAAAAAATTATTTTGAGGTTAGGGTCAGCTTCTGCTCTGCTTTACACTTCAGACTTGCACTCAGTATGGTCCCTCAATAAACCATAAATATGAGTACACAAGTTTTGAATGCACCGCACAGTACATCACCGTTTTGATTGTAGGCAACATACATTTGTAGCACAAATAATTCTTGACACAAATATATTTTGATAATAATCTGCAGTTGTTTGTTCCAGTTTTTATCACTAAGGCAAACCTACAGTATGAATTTTATTAATACTTTTTTTGTATTTGAATTGCTGGGTTTATACTAACGATGAACTTAGCTGCTCCATTGTAAAGCATGTGAAATGCTGAGGTCCCAGGGACTGAACATACAAACAGCAGTTTCCCAAGCACTTAGAGAAGATAGTGCTAGAGATTCTGCAGCTTTCTCTCAAGCAAAACTGCCATTGAAAACAATGGGAAATTTCCCTGATAAAGCACTGCAAGAGCAAAGCTCTGAAGGACCCTGCAAAGTTATGGTGTGGGTGACACTGTGTGATCCATGGGAACCATGAGGGTACACTTGACATTTAACACAAGCCATAACTTTTTTCACAGCATTCCTGGAATGTCAGAAAACCACTTCCAGATCTCAGTAGCCTGTTATTTATTGTTGGCTTTAGAACCATCATGTTGACAAAAGCTAGTGAAAACTTTGAGATGAAAAAAAACAAAACAGAAATGGCATAATCATAGCTCTCAGCTGAACTCTGAATGTGCTCCAAGTGAATACGTAGTTGAGTACTGTATGTACCAAAACCTCAGATTTTGGACACAGTTAACGTTATTGACAAGTTTTTCTTAGAATCCATGCATGATTTTTAGTCTTAAAATTATGAAAAGTGCTCATATTTTTAAAATTTTTTTACAATATTTAATTACTCTGAAATACTAAAAAGCAAAACAAACAAAAAACGCTTTTACCTTCAAAGTAAATTCAAGCTACACATTTTGTTTGGATAAGAGAAGTGTCACAATTATAGAATCATGGAATCATTAAGGTTGGAAAAGATCTCTGGTCCAATCACCAACCTATCATCACAATGCCCACTGACCACATCCCTCAGTGCCCTTAAGCCACATCACTCACTGTATTTTATAAAGCTAA
This sequence comes from Chrysolophus pictus, assembly GCA_037305975.1. NCBI lineage: Eukaryota > Metazoa > Chordata > Aves > Galliformes > Phasianidae > Chrysolophus > Chrysolophus pictus. The sequence goes on from CM074576.1 coordinate 83,237,590, forward strand.
AAAAAAAAAAAAAAAAAACAAACCACAAATGTATGGGCTTTGTTTATATATTATTTTCTACCCATTTCAGCTCACCTAGCAAAATGAAAAAGGAATTATTTGCTCAGCTGTAATTCCAAAGCAGGCTGAGAGCAGCTATGAAATGGGTGGCAGTGGGGGCTGCACGTCTGTGTTCCATCCCCACTGTGTGCCTGGGTCTACCTGTCACACTGAGCTGTGCTGATGGGATATGAAAGACCCATGGAGGGCCCTTGTAAATCCAGTTCTGGGCCAAAAGAATGATTTATAGTTAGACATGGCTGTGAAATCATAACAGTGTGAACCAGGTAAGACCTTGTCAAAACTGAGCCAGCAGTTCGTCAAAACTGAGCCAGCAGTATGCAGGTAAGAGGAGCACTACAAAGCTGCTTCATCACTGTTTTATTTACCTGATGTTCCCATTTCTCATTTCATGGCCATATGAAAGGTTTGTTGGAATGTATATTGAATATGAGGGGGAAAGCAGGAGGAGTAGATGACACAATTGTAACTTCAGTGAGGGTTTTCCATGTTTTAGTGCAGAAAGTATTTAGCAGAAAGCTAAACTGGGATAAATTTCCAAGTCCTTATTCAGGTATGACTGTTGCTGATGCCAATGGAAGTTCTGCTGAAATATGCACGCAAACCCATATGTTTTTGGGGTACTTACTTCATTTTCTAGGTGAAGCTGAGGATACAAGACAGCACAACAAAAAGGCCTCAGATTTTGCTCTAAGTGCGCTTTGTCTGAATTTCTGCTTGGACATCCATTAATATATTTTGTCTGCACAGAGAAAACCTATCAGCTGCAATACAGGACATCCTAAGTGATTTTCAGCTCTTTCCTGATTTCTCATCAGAAATTCTAGCAAATAAATCTAAGTGTGCACTTTTTGTCAGGCCAATAATTCTCAACACAGAACTCCAGAGCTAGAAAATACTTTTTCCCTTATTTATTTTTATAGAATATCTGTTTCCAATGTGATTGCATTTTTTTTCTTTCTTCCTTCTCTAGGCTGTCATGGTTTCCCTGCTGACAGATTACTCACCACAGCTACAAAAGCCTACATTTTGATGCTTGGATCCCAGCCAAGAAAAAAATATTCCTCATTGGCAGAATATTGTGGTCTGCATATAGATCGATCTTCTTCAGAAAGGATCAAGGCAACGAATGATTCTTTAATAAAATTGTAGGGCTAGCTTTGCTGAAGTGTGCAGTATTGCATTACATTTGTGAAAATGTTTGAGGCAATAAACTCCACTGCGAAAGTCACTTCTTATTTAGACCCTCTCGAATACTTTTCCAGTGATCAGCATCACTGAAAGTTTTTTGGTTCCACTTTAATGATTGACTCTGCCAGCATCATAGGTATATTGTAGTCTTAGATGTGTTAGAGCTAGCACTGTGTAATATGAAAGACATAAACTCTTAAAACTTTTTCACACAATTGCTGATCTGTGGCAGGGTGCACAGGCCAGCAGTGCTTTACTGTTGCCTTGACTACCCACACTTCTTGGGTGCTCTGGCTTCTGTTTCTGTCCTCTAGCCAACCTCCAAATCCCTCTGCTGTTTGGCACTGAAAATGTACGGACTCCATGAGCATCACCTTCCTCTCTGCCATTCCTGTGGGCTAGCACAGGAGAATACTGCTGCAGTACTAGCAGAGAGGTTCTGCAGAGTTGGATGTGGCAAAGAAAAATGACTGGGAGGAACTGTATTGAGGTGGGGGTCAGCCTCTTCTCCTGGGTAACAGCAATAGGACAAGAGGGAATGGCCTCCAGTTGCACCAGGGGAGGTTCAGGTTGGATATAAGGGAGAATTGCTTCTCTGAAAGAGCGGTGAGGCAGTGGCACAGGCTGCCCAGGGACGTGGTGGAGTCACTGTCCCTGGAGGTGTTCAAGAGCCGTGTGGATGTGGCACTGAGGACATGGGCAGTGGGCATGGTGTGATGGGCTGCTGGTTGGGCTAGATGGTTTTAGAGGTCTTTTCTGACATCAATATTTCCTTTATTCTGATTCTATGGTTCATCTCCCTTAGACCATCACTCTTTAAACAGAATTTAGGTTAAAATATCAAGGTCTCAGCTTATTTTTTCTAAGCAAAATTGAGGGTCACCATATGATAGCATTGTATACTTCTCCTTTGTGGAAAGAATTTGCCGCATTTCACCTGGTGCTGTAGCACTGCACACATTTGAGCTAATCTCTCGTGACAGTGAACAGATTCATGATGTTTGTAGTTTTTATGGTGGCTGGATGTGTGTATACTGCAGCTAATGCTTTGTGCACTTTAAAAACACCTTTGTTGTCACTATTAGTTTCAAGTATATGTCGGTGTGTTTCTTGCTAAAATACTTGACCAATTATTTTTTTAAAATTGAGAAATTGCAAATTAATTCACTTTCCTGATCAGCTGCAAAACATTACTTAATTCATTTCAAAACTGGAGTTCACTGCTGGGCCACACATAACACTGAAATAAAAATAAAGATGCATTTGTTTTTTCTTATAACTGATTTGTGGTTTTTGCAAGTATTTGTGTCTCTTGTTAACATTTTCATTCACAACATCACAAATATTTCAATAACTCAAGTGATCACATACACCAGCAGAAATCTAGCTGCAGCAAGGATGGAAGAGTAGGGGATTTGGTAAATATTAGTATTACTCCTCAGTTTAGCATATGGGGAAGATGCATGCAATATAGTATATTTCTTGCTGTATTAGATCCTGCTCTATGAAAGACTACATAGTCTTTTTGGAGCCAATGAACTACTTCCAGTGCTTAGACTTGTAGTTAACATTTCTAGCCTGATTGTAATGCTACTTGAGAGTGAGACAACTCACTTTATTAGTCCTCTCATTAAAAAAAAAAAAGACATTAATGTCAGTTTTATTGTGTTGGTTAATGTGCTATCAGTGAAGTCTGGCAGATTTATAGTAACAGAGTTGCTTTGTTACATGTTTTACAGAGAAGAGATTAAGAATTATCTGGCACTCCTTTGCCTTTCTCTTCTCTGATTAGAGCTGAAGTGCATGGAGGTTACCACAAGCTCTAAAACTCGTATTATACTAAGGAATGTGAGCAGGTTGCTGTACATCTGAATCCCCTTGCAATTTTTAAAATAGATCTACTGCATAGCACATAAACAATGGAAACCAGTGTGGGCAGGGAGTGCATTTCATATTATTCTATTCCTCCATAAACATCTACAGGAAAGAACGACAGTCCTTGCTCTGTCTTGCACAAACTACTCCCAGCCCCAGCTATTCTGATAGTTTTGGAATACTAGGCAGACTCTGTGCACATGTGCAGAGTATCTATTGTCCTGTGGAAGCACTGAGCTCACTACGCATTTCTGCACATGCAATATACAGGCAGTGTGATGGGTGCTGGGAGCTAGTGCATCCCTATGGGTCAAATTTACTGTAAACGTGCAGACTGTCTGCACAGTGCATGCTGAGTAGTTCTGACACTCCCTAGAGGTGTCAGGTTGGCATAAAAAAGACATGCACATTTCTGCTGCAGGGATCCAGAAATACAGTGCCCTTAAGTCTTCCTATTCTGCTTGAAGGGCCTCACACTGCTTTGTTGAGCATCAGAACATCTTTGTGAGGGTTAACCCACCTGCACAAGTTAATCATTCCGGGATTGACATGTGGTAGCTGTAGTAGTGTGTGAGGCACTATTATTATGTCATCCAGAGTTCTCCCAAATTCATTACTTGAATTTACAAGAAATGACTGCAAATGCAGTGTTTAAAGGAATGACTGTAATAATGTGGAAAGATTTTCCAGGGAAAAGAAGAGTTACCAGCATTCAAAAGGCTTAAAACAAATGCGTAACTGGTAGCAGCCACTAATAGCTTACAGTGTTTTTCATTACATCCATTATGCTTTAATCAGTAGAAGTGCTGTTTTGCTTGCTGAGCACACTTGGAAAATAGGGTATTCTTTTTTTCTCTTCTTAAAAAGTCTTGCGCCTTTCTCCTGATAGTCCAAAACTTCCTTCACCCAAAGCCCCTTTCTTCTGTTTGACCTGGCTAACAGCTCTGGGCCAGCAAGGAGAACCTACAGCATCACGTTGGATATTAGGAAAGGTTTCTTCTCAGAAAGAGCAGTGAGGCAGTAGACAGGCTGTCTAAAGGAAAGGAGTCACCGTCCCCGGAGGCGTTCAAGAACCGTGTGGATGTGGCACTAGGGACACAGGCAGTGGGCATGGTGTGATGGGCTGCTGGTTGGACTTGATGCTTTTAGGGGTCTTTTCCAGCTGTAATGATTCTATGCTTCTATGATTTTACCTCAAGGGCTCTAGAGTTTTATACTTTTGCACCCGACACACTCCTGCTATATCTTCATGGTCCTTTAGAATAAATGATTACTCCTCTCCTACACCTAGAGTTAGAAATAGAATATTGCTTGTTAGCAGTTTATGCACTGTAAGAAATTGTTCCGCAGCTTGTTACCAGTAGTGTTGGGGTTCTTTGGTCACTTTTACATCATCATCTGAAAATGATCTAACATTAATTCATGAAACAGTGGGGAAAGAGAGAAAAAATGCTTTTTCAAAGATTAAGAACACTTTTTTCCTGTACTCTCTGTTACAAAGCTGACACACAGCACTGTAACAGCAGGCCTACGGAATGCATTTACAAATAATTAATATCTCTAAGAATATGTGGAACAGTAAGCTTAGAAAGGACTCAGTGGGGAGCTCGGACTATCAGGAGGGAACAAAGAAAAGTAAGGACTCTGAAACAGAATGAAGTATTTTATTTGCATCAGTTTGCATTAGAAATGACACTAGGAAAAAGTCTACATCTGACTTATGTGTTTTCTGGTAGCAAAAGCTGTGAGAAGTCGAGTTGCTAAAACAATGCAACTAGATGCATTAAATAGCAAGGAGTCATCCAGGATTGATTGCATGAAGACTCCAGAACTCAGGAGTAATGCTTACCCTTCATAAGACAGGACAGTGTTAGCCAGTTAATTATTTCACTGCCTTTCAAATTCTCTAAGAAAGAGAGGATGAGCTGCATGAAGATTGGAGTGATGCACTGAGCTGATTTTTCTGTTCGAGAATAGCTTTCACAACTGAGCTCCAGAATTCTGAGCTTAGTTTTGTTTTTCCAGGAATGTGTAATACTAGTGGGAAGGCTGAAAAATGCTGCTCTGCACAGGAGGGGAAAGGTTTCTTCTTTATTCTGTGTTTCCCATTACTCAGTTAATCACTCGGTTAACATATTAAGCAAATAAACATTTCTTTCTTGATTATTTTGCCACAGTTATTTAACCAGCTGCTTTTCAAATGCAGAGATGAAAATTTCTGGGTCTTGCCCAAGGTTGTGTTTTCATAGACACTTCCTAAGCCGCAAGAACCATTTTACTCAGCTATCATGACTAATGAGATACAGCTATTTGCCAGGCTGTGTGGTTCTTACAGTCTTATTACCAGCCCTTTGAAGAAATCCCAAACTTTTGTGGCCTCTGTAAATGCTGATGACCCCTTCCGTGCCTATGTCTGTAGTGGATTTTCCTTAGGGGCAAGCAATCTGATACAACTACATTCAGAAAGCAGATTTTTCACAACCACAAAGACACAGCCAAGTGCCTTGGAAAGCTCCTTGTCATGTTAGAAGACTATTGAATTCAGCTGTTCTCCAAAGGGCCTATTTTAAGGGGATTGGCACCTTGCATAGTAGCCTGTAACATAAACATAATATATCCAGAAAGAGGGATGAGCAATGAAGTTGCAACCTTTGCTGGCCAAAGTTAATGAGTTTAGCTGAGACTTAAGTCAAGCTGTGAGGAATTGCAGCAATAGCTGTAAAAGAGTGGATGGGGGAGGTGCAGGTGGAACTTAGCAATTTAAGCACAAAATAATGTTCATTGGAAGAAGAAAGCTAAACTGCTCACTAGCACAGACTACGGAACTTACCATAGAATCACAGAATCACAGAAGGGTTTGGGTTGGAAAGGAACTCAAAGCCCATCCAGCCCCAACCCCTGCTATCAGCAGGGCTGCCCTCCACCAGCTCAGACTGCCCAGAGCCCCATCCAACCTGGCCCTAAGTGCCTTCATGGATCCCTCTCCAGGTCAGATCCAGTAAGTTCATTGGTGTTTCATCTGGCTGACTTCTGTCTTCCATGCCCTCATCTGTAACACTCAAGGACTAAACGTGAAGTAGATGTTCTTCATAGAACATCATATGCTCCCACTCTTGGACAGTCTAGATGATTGGATGCAAAAGAGCTTACCGTGCCTACCCCATTGCTCACATGCCCTGACTCACCACTGCTGGCAAGGATGCATGGAGCATAGTACGTGGTGAGCTCCCAGAGAGAACTGTCCCAGCCCCTCCCTGGGAACATCACACAGCACCCACCACCCCTCTGCATGGGCACCCATTTCTGAAGGTAATTGATATCCTAATTGATATCACTGGAGGGATATTGGCTTACTTTGGGGATTTGACTAACTGAAAATAAATGCCTCTCAGCACTTCAAAATCCTTGAGTGAGTCATCAGCAGATTTCAAGGCCCACCCTGCAGCTCAGATTTCTGATTTAAGTCCCACAGTCCTTTGGGGGGATTTCTGAGCACCAGGCCCTGTGGGAGAATGCCCCAAGCACTTTCTCAGGGTGTTTCTCCAGAGGGCTCCTGCAGGGCACAGCTACTTCAGGCAGGAGCAGGGGCAGGGACTGCAGCAGGAATTTGGAGCATTTTAAAGTCTGACTGACAGTAACACGTCTTTATCCCAATTCAGCAATTACATAACACACCTCGTGTGTCAATCGATCACATACACTTTGTAGGCATATAAACCTACAATACAGAGTTGCTGATAGTATAATCTATACAGAGAGAACTTTGAGATCCTCTTCTCTTGCTCCTTTGTGCTGGGATACAAGTTGATCTTTTTCAAGACCATTTGTAATCCTGTCTTCTGCATAATTGCAGTGCCCCTATGTTTTACTTTAAATTACTTCTGCATTCATGCAGTAGGAGAAATTTTAAAAAGTGTAGCCAAGTAATTTGATTTTAAGAAGTGCTCTGGAGGAAGGTAGAAACGTATAATTTGTCTCCTGCCAGCTTTATGAGTCCCCCTCTCTCAGGAAAGCTAACAATTCCATCCAGAAATAATTCCATTAGACACAAAATATCAGAGCTGTGAATCACTGGGCATTTCAGAGCATCACTTCACAGCGGGAGAGCAGCTGAATACTGCACCAGAGACAGGAGCTTAATTCTTATTGTAGCACCAGGGAGGAAAATGCAATCAAAAGCAGCTATAGGAAGTTGCAGTACAGTACAACTATCTATTTTACCCATTGCCTTCTTGGGAATAAGAAACCAGGAAATTATAGTTATTCTTCCAACAATACTGTTGATTTAGCAAAGGTGGTAACTAGGATTTGCAAGACTGCAATCAAGGGCTACAGAAAAGCATTAAATTTTTTTTTCTCTGAAACACTGTGTTGTATGGACCACACACACATTGATTTTAGGTATCCACGTAACAGAGAAATAACTGGTTCTGCCCAGGAAAAGCTTTTCTGGCAGTCTGAGAGGGCAGTGAGACCAATCCAAATCAGAGCTACACAGTGACTGAATGGATTCTGAATTTCTGAACGGTGGGGGCAGCGAGCTGTCGCCTATTTGAAGTTTTTAGCTCTGACTACATCAAAAGTCACCTGTTTTGCATTCCCTTCTCTGCAGCAAGACATATCAATGCGGCTTTGGTGCAGCTGACTGTGGGAACTTCCCACAACAGTGGTTCTGTGAGGTTGTTGCTGGTCAGCCAGACTAGTTGCTTCACTTGCAACTTTTAGAGCTTGTCTCATTTTGCAACAGAATAAAATTATTTCCCTGTGTTGCTAATACTCAGGTACACAATGAATTTTCTTACTCTTCCTTTTTGAAAATCTCCAAGGAAGAGACTCCATAACCTTTCTGGGCAGCCTGTGCCAGCACTCTGTCACTTGCAGTTCTTCCTGGTGTTCATAGGGAACCTCCTGTGTACTGGTATGTGCTCACTGCCTCTTGTCTTGGTGCTGGGCACCACTGAAATGAGCCCAGCTCATTTCTCTTTGTACCTCCCCATCAGGTATTTATAGACATTTATAAGATCCCCCTGACTCTCCTCTTCTACAGGCTCAGTAGTCCTGGACATCTCCACTTTCACTTGTATGAGAGATGCCTCAGTCCTATAGTGCCCCTTTACTGAACTCTCCCTACTATGTCCGTGTCTGTCTTCTGGGAGGCTCCATTAGTGCTGAGTAAAAGGCAAGGATTACCTTTTTCCACTTAGTGGCAATACTTTGCCTCATTCAGCCAAGGACCTTAGAATCATAGAATTATTTGAGTTGGAAGAGACCCTTAAAGGTAATGTGGTCCAGCTCTCCCTCAATGAACACCTACAGCTAGAGCAGGTTGCTCAGAGCTCCCTCCAGCTTGATCTTGAACATTTATAAGGTTGAGGCTTCCACCAGAGAGGGCAACCTGTGCCAGTGCCTCACTATCCTTACCATAAAAATCTTTTCCTTATATCTGGTCTAAATCTCCCCTCTTTTAGTTTGAAGCCATTTCCCCTTGTCCTGTCATCCTAACATACCCTGCTAAAGAGTCTGTTCCCTTCTTTCTTATAGACCCCCTTTAGATATTGCTGGTCCCTGGAGTTTTATCTGGGCTGAACAGCTTCAGCTCTCAGCTTGTCCTTGCAGGGGAGATGTTCCATCCCTTGGATCTCTTCTGCCACCTTAGCAGCTAGGGCACACTGCTGTCTCTTGCTCACCTTGGTGTCCAGCAGGACCCCCAGATCCTTTTCTGGTAAGCCACTTTCCAGCTGGGCAGCCACCAGCATTTACTGTTGCATACATGTCCCTTCAGATAGGTGTTCACGTAGTGAGCGTACTGAGAGCTGAGAGCCTAGAAACCTTGGAGATTCTCCTCAAGCATCCAAGTCCACAGCTGCCTGGTACCCTGGGCTCCTGGCCTGATCATTGGCCTGGAGCCATTTCTAGTCTTTGGCACCGAGTGCTTGTCAGGGGACTGTCCTGTAACCATGATTTTCTTTCTGTTTTTCAGACATCCACAGAATGGTCGGAATTATGAAAACTGTCAGTCAAATGGACTGACTTTTCTTCCTCTGCCCATTCCCACCTCTTAGTCCCAACATCACAATTCATCTCTCAGCTTCCCAGCACACTGGAGTGGAATACAATGTGGAACAAAAGCATCAAATGAGAGATTTAAAATATAAATAATGCTTTAAAAACGACTAGAAACTGTTAGCCCATTGTCTGTAACCACAAAAACAACATTGTGCCCTCAGATGAAAATTGAAGAACAACTCCCTTCAGGTCTCGGAATGCCATTTTGTGTTTGAAGTGGCTGGTTGTCATCGACAAGTGACATGAAATGCTCCAACCATTTATTCAAAAATCACTGTGCACTAATCCACGCAAAGATCTCAAAATTATGAACAGTGACATATCATGCGTGTGCACAAGTGCGGAAAAAGAAAGATGACCTTGAGAACTGCTGCGTAAGTACTGAAATGATGTATATTCTAGCTAGAAATTTGTTGATTTCAAAGAGGCTGGACAAAAATAACTAAGAGGGAGAAAATTCACTGGTTGCTCCTAAGAAATAAATCACCAAGGCTCTCCATGCTTCCCCGGAGATAATTACTTGCTCAGCTCTACCCCCCAGCCACAATGAAAGGGGCTTTTCTTCCACTTGAACTGACCTTTGGCAAACATTTCCCTTTCAATTAACGTCTGAAATCTGCTCTTGCTGGAGACAGCGGGGAGAAGGCTCTCTACAGCCATTCACACAAGAGTCAGGACAGAGAATAATTACCTGAATTCATAAGGTTAATTCCAGTCTAGACTGAAGCAAAGAGCTGTCATCTATAGGTCTCCATAGGAGAACAATATGTTTGTCTTTCTGGACTCTCTGGTCAGCCCGTGCTGCCTGATCTGCTATATAGTACGAATATTTTTCTCATGGACTGTCGCGCAATTACTGTGTCTGAGCACCAGGCTTGCTTTCCTCTTGTCATTATCAGTTTTATAACCAGTGTGAGCCTCCAAGGAATGAGGCTTTGACAGTGGCTTGACCTGGCTCGCTGGAGTGAGTGGAAATTCTCCTGCAGACAGCGGTTTGGGCGTAGGTGTCTGGCACCGGGGAAGTTGTTGCCTGAGTGAACTAAAGAAAATGTATTAAAAACATGCATCAAAAACTTACTGACTGCAAATTTGAAGGTGAGGCCTAGAGTAAATTAATGCATGGGTTCAATAAGAAGGAATGGAATAACTAGCAGAGGTAAAAAGAAATATATCAGATTAATCACTGCAGGAATTTCAGTGGCTGCAATGGAAAGAGCAGATGGATGTGATGTTCCTGTCCAGCCTAAGCACTCCAGACATCTTTGCAAATTATTGCTAATGAGCCATTATTGCAGACTTTCCTCTCTCTATGCAGCCTGTGTGAGCAACTCTGCCCGGTATGTCTCTGGCCAGCCTTGTGTTCAGTAAAGCCACACTACAGCAGGCAAATGACTGACTTGAAACTGGCTAAGTAACATGCCACAGTGAAACACTTGGATTTTCACTGTGCAATTATCTCAGTTTTATGGCATTGCCATGTCAAGACAGCTGTACTAATGGTGGTGTCACTTGGGATGGTTAAAAGATATCATAAAAGCTTGGCTTGTGAAGAGAAATAGCATCCTTCAAGTCAGAGCTTTTACTGTGCAGCTAAAAATCTGTCTTCTGTTCCTGTGAAATGTAAAAAACAATGGCTCAGTGCTCATACATTTCTTGGAGGGTGGCACCTACACTAGATGCTATCACTTCTTTCCCAAGTACTTGCCCACATCTTCCTTAGATCCTAAGCCTCCTAACTGACTTTTGTTCCATTCATTTTTGCACCCCTAGCTGAAACAACTTCTTTCTTTTGCTTTGGCAGTTCTGCCTTCCTCAAGATTTCTTCCTGTTCCTCTGGCTATTCCTTTAACACTTGTGAACAGTTTCATCTGGTTTTCTCCCTTCTTCTGAAAGGACAATTCTGTAATACTCCAGTCACCTTTGTCTGCATCTTAACCCTGTGTACGCTTTTGTGGTCATAAGAGCAACTCATTAGCCTGGAAGTCATGTTATTAAATTAAAAATTTTAAGTCCTTTGTATCTTACTCTCAGACATCACCAGCTATTGACTGCCTTATTTCTGAGTCTGTATGAGGTGAATTCCTAAAACATGAGTTACTTTCTATGCCCAACAAGGTGCTCATAATAGTTCACTGTGGCAGACTACTTCCTCCTCCTGGTCTTCTTAGTATCAAAAATAATTAAAGATACTGTCTGTGCACTGATAAAGCAATTTCCTTTCCTGTCTTACCCCTTTCTGCTTCTGTCTTCATTATAATTAAGCACAAATATTTTCTGTTCACTTTCCAGGCCTCTGTTTATTTATTTTAATGCCTTGTTGATTTGCATCCTCTGCTGTGCCAGAAATTTCAGCTTCGTTTGCCTGGATATCTAGTTTCCCACTGACTACACGCATGCAGTCTTCATCAGGGAAGGAAGGTCTTTCCAATACTAATTTTTAAAATCTGCATCTGATCATTTTGCTAGGAATTTTTCTTTTTATTGCAGTGCCTACACAGTGGTGCCCATTAAGCATGATTGTGCAGGCAGCTGAGGAAATAAAAAGGCCTGTTCTGGGGTGTTTTTTTCCCCCCACATATTTACATGTGTGTGACTGAGCTATTTATAGTGATCTATTTAAACAGGACCAGAGTATGTGAGAAGGAGGCAGTGAGACTAGGTACATGATGACTGTGACTTGGGAATCTGACTTTGGTTCCAGCTCTGCCACTAGTTTGGGGTGCTCCTGCTTGGGCCTTAGCTTCCCCATCTTTGAAACGGATAATTTTGTCTGTTTACAAAGTGCTTTGAGACCATGTGATAAAGTGCAGTATGTAATAACCATACAGTGTCACTTTTCCTGTCCCGTTCTTTCTCATTATTTGTCACACCGATGGGTTTCAACTGCTGCTAAATTAAATCACGGGCATCTGAAGGAAATCTACATTTTTCACAGTGTGCTGGTAGAAGCATCTCAGGGCTCCCTAACTCCCAGGTAGTAATGCAGGACAAGCAATTACATTAAAAGCACCTCTCCTGGAGCTATGGACAATGCTACAAAGGAGAATGCTAAGTATCTGCACTGCACAATGTGGATCTAAAGCAATTTCTCATGACATTTTATAGTCTGACGGTTGCCTGAAAGAGACCCCATATGGGATGTAAATTGCATGTGTTCCTGCCATATGCTTGAGGAAGCAAGATGCATTTGTACTCTTAGAATAGAGAAGCCTGCTGAATTCAAACAAGAAATCAGATACACATCACATTCATTCCTTCTTGTGTTAGGTCTATAGCATTTTTTATTCTTTTTCACTTGAGCACTGCATAAAGCTCTATTTGGTGTAGTGGAGTTTCTACTGCAGGGAATTTGTATACTATTTTTGAAGGGATGTAACAGATCCCAGTTGAGGTCTGTATCTTCACTCCAAGGAAAAAAAATATGAAGCAGCCCATACAACACACAAAGCCAAATTTAGGCAGAAGTCTCACTCCATGAATTTCCTGACTTCATGAGTGTTCCAGTCACTTATGTGAGAGCTGAATTTGGCCTGGGATGCACATTAGTATAGTGGTTTGTAATTTGAAAGCTAAGACATTTCTATTAAATCTTTTCAAGACTTCTATTCTTCTCTAATAATTCACAGAAAAGATAGAAGGGGTAGGGGTTTTTGTCTGAGTCTTGCCTATGTTCTCTATTTCTTGCTCTGTTTCTCTATTCTGACACTCTATAATTTTTAGGGATTCTTGTTCTTTATGTGAGCCATGTAGTGATTTTGTGGCTATGCATAATTATGAGAAACAGCAACTAGAGAGGCACTGAAAGATTGAAAATTTTCATTAGTAGAATGTACGAGGCACCCATATTACTTGACCTCTGCTGTAATTTAAAAAACAAGACTATTTTTGTTTAAGCAAATGTGTACTCAAAGGAACAGCACAGTGGTTTAGGCCCTTAGCAGTATTTTTGCAAGGTCCATGTACTAGATCAAAAGGAAATGGTTTTGCTTCCAAAATACACATTACAGATGTCACTGTAGGCCGGCTGGGTTTGCCAGGTTTTTCAGGCAGAGGAGTGGCAGGGCAAGCCCCTCTCACCTGGTGGCAGAGGCCTGCACTTCTGGCACTGGGCCTTGTGTTAGCCATGTTAGCTCGTGTGGTGGGGCAGTAACACGCACTTGAGCAAGAATAATCATAGAGACATAAAATCACAGAAGGGACCTCAAAGCCCACCCACACCAATCCCTGCTGTGGGCAGGGCTGCCCCCCACCAGCTCAGGCTGCCCAGGGCCCCATCCAACCTGGCCTTGAGCGCCTCCAGGAATGGGGCACCACAGCTTCTCTCTGCCAGTGCCTCACTGCCCTCTGGGAAAAGGATTTCCTCCTAACAACTGACCTAAATCTTCCCCTCCTTAAGTTCAAAGCCATTCCTTCTTATCCTATCACTATTAGACTGTGCAAAAAGACAGTCACAGAATCACAGAATCACCAAGGTTGGAAAAGACCTTCAAGATCACCCAGTCCAACCATCCACCTATACCAATAGTTCTCACTAAACCACGTCCCTCAACACAACGTCCAAACGTTCCTTGAACACCTCCAGGGTCGGTGACTCCACCACCTCCCTGGCAGCCCATTTCATTGCCTGACCACTCTTTCAAAAAAGTAGTATTTCCTAACATCCAGCCTGAATCTCCCCTTGCACAGCTTGAAGCCATTCCCTCTAGTCCTATCACCAGTTACACGAGAGAAAAGGCCAACTCCCAGCTCACTACAGCCTCCCTTCAGGTAGTTACAGAGATCAATGAGGTCTCCCTTGAGCCTCCTCTTCTCCAGACTGAACAATCCCAGCTCCTTCAGCTGCTCCTCATAAGGCCTGTGCTCCAGATCCCTCACCAGCTTTTTCGCCCTTCTTTGAACCCTCTTCGATGTTCTTCTTGCAGTGAAGGGCCCAAAACTGGACACAGTACTCGAGGTGCGGCCTCACCACAGCTGAGTACAGAGGGACAATCACTTCCCTGCTCCTGCTGGCAACACCGTTTCTGATGCAATCCAGGATGCCATTGGCCTTCTTGGCCACCGGGCACACTGCTGGCTTGTGTTCAGCCGAGCATCAATCAATACCCCCAGGTCCATTTCCTCTACGCAGTCTTCCAGCCACTCTGCTCCAAGCCTGTAGTGTTGCCTGGGGTTGTTGCGGTCAAAGTGCAGGACCCAGCATTTGGCCTTGCTGAACCTCATCCCATTGGCTTCAGCCCAGCTATTAAATCCCCTCCTTGCTTATGAACAGCAGGGTTTACATGGCCACCCCTGACCATGGACATCTGAAAGGGAAAGAAATCCACTTGCAGAGTTTCAGTTTGATCTCCATAAGGTTAAGGTGAAACAGTTTTTACTCTTGTCACATCTGTCTTTGGCTCTCACTACCTTGTACCCATCTCTTTCATTACTGATTTTTTTATAATGTGACCAAATGAACACTTTTACTGTGAATATTTGAAAGAGGTACTCACCGGATTTCATTTGCATACTGATAAAAGTTATAAACCATGAAATAAGCTAGTCTTATATCATCCATATTTTCACCTTCCTGCAGGGCTTTGAATATGTCTCCCGCAAAGATATCTGAGGCAGCCTACCCACCTCTAGGCAAGGGCAAAGCATCCCTTCTTGTTCTCCAACCTACATGTGGACCACCAACAGAGAGCATTTCACTCACTGAAGCATCTAAGAGACCAAAAAACAAAAAAGTCAAGGCTGTGAAAAAAGTCCCTGGAACAGAAGAAGAAAAAAGATCATAAATTAAAAACATGAAAAACAATTGCAGTGGATTAAAAGGGCACTTTTCTGGGATACTGCAGAATGGAGCTGTTGTGGCGCTTTCTAGATGGGGTACAGTGTAGATATCTCAGGCCATACCATACACCGTGCTCCTCCAGACCTGTTCCTGTGATTTGCTGTCTGTCTCATGACTGCACCAAAAGTAGAAGCAGCCAGGAACCAGATATCTCATCCTCGAGAAGCTGCATGTCTTCAAAATTTAGTTTCATTCTGACTTATGAATAAGAGCAATTATGACACAATTTTTCAAGGAGAGAAATACAAATGTTGAGGAGAAGATGTTTCCTTTGGACTGACTCATTTAGGTTTCATTTTGTATTTATGTAAAACAGCAGTGTAACGTAAATGCTCTTGTAAAAAGGTAAGAACAGAACATTCAGCATCTTCTGCAAATATTTTAATGAGAGCCATATGTACCAATAGAAAACTTCAGTTTTGTCAAACAAGCATTTTCTGATGGAAAAAAAGAACTGCTCTAAAAAAACCCCTACTCTGCTCTCTCAATACATTCACCTAGTAGTTAAGATTGGGTATTAACCAGTCAACAATACATATTTGTCTTGCTACTTCTTTGATTTCCTTTCTGGCAGAAGGAAGGTCATCTAGTGATTTATGGAGGCTTGTGGAGACCAATACTTTTTTTTTTTCCAGTGGAGACAAGCCTGAAGATTTTTCATATCTGTCTCGTATAGGGCTTAGCCTTGAGGAACAAAGAGGAATGCTGGTAGGAGAGAGAACAGAGAGGAACCACAGAACAGCCATGCGAGTTTGTTGCAGAGCAGCGAAGGCTGAATTCCCTGTTTAAAACCAGGCAAAGCTGAACTTCATGTATGTGGGCGACATCACTATTTGTCATTATTTCCTGATTAGTATATTGTGGTACAGGCCTCTATTGCATTCGCATATGAAAGAAGCAATGTCACACACAGCAGCAAGTAAAATAATTCAGGAAAATGAATATTCATCTGTCCCTCTATGGATCAGTCATGCTCTCCTCAGCGGTCTCTTTAGCAATAGGTTAATATAGTAAAATAATGCATAGAGCTCAGTAATTACAAAACTCTAATAACTTGTTCGGGTCAGAAAATGAGCTTGTGTGCTCTTTGACAATATAGCAATTACTAACCATCATGCTAGATTCCTGTGGGAAGAAATAGTGATTACAGGAAAGTCACACACATTGCATTAACAAAGCATTCAAAATGCTTTTAAGAAGTAGATAATATTGTACACATAGTTCTGGGAAGGAGATTCAAATCAAGACTTAATTTAGGGAACACCTCTTTTGATTAAAAGAGTGTGTTCCCAAGAACAGCTGGAGTCATTTGCTGAGATAAATCAGATGATACTCTCAACTTTTATGGGTTGCTAAACCCATGAATTATATGGCATGTCTAGGATTTGTTGGCTGCATTCTTGTGCTATGAACACTGATATTGTAGTTTGCTAACAAAGAAAAACGTCGGACCCAGCAGGCAGTGGCAAAGCCATGTCTTCTTTTTTTCATTTTTACTGATTTGAGCTGAGAAAAATCTGCTCTTTCAAACCCCCTTGAGCCTTCTGATTTTTCTCATATTAGGTATAGAATGAAAACAACAAGTATTTCCTATTGCCTCCTGCATCTCTCAAAAGGAAAGCGGAGGAAGTATCACTGAGCTCTTTTGAGATAGAATAGAAGACTCCCTAGGTGTCATAAAGGTTTTTAAAGATGCTGCCTCAAGACATAGTCTTGGGGACCTCTAATCTCCCATGTCTCTAGTATCTCTGAATTTATAATAAATTCACTCTTTTTTTTTTTTTAAATGTACACTAAATTATGTAAGAGGAAAACATAACAACTTATTCTAAAGATGAAAAAAGCTGCAAAAGCAACAAAAGATGAATTGTATTTCAATTTATCTTCTGCTTCCTCCCATCCCATGCAGAATAGACATCTGCAAAAAAAAAAAAAAAATTACTACAGAAAATTGTGTCTGAAGACTTGGCCAGGGAACCATGGAGACATGATTTGAATCACGCAACAGTGAATTTATTTTGGGTTCTGGAAGTAGGGATGATCAAAGATGAGGATGAGGTAAGCCATAAATACAGGTGTAAATGAACAAATACAAAAGGCAGGTCTCAACATACAAGAGATACAACAAAATACGTGATGAAGCACCACAAAAGACTGAAAAGATGCTTAGTTCCTTTATTCCTGCCTTTTGTAATGTAAGTTCAGAACTCACACCTTTTCTAGCAATGCTAGGAAGTAAATGATCTGCCCAGTCCAGATCTTGTTTTACTTTCTTGAACTGCTGTGATTCTTGGGTGTGGTGGCTACAAAGGTAACCAACAGACTGTTGTACTTTAGGGGCTGAGCTGTTTGCCAGTGAGATGCACAATGTTTTCTTATAGATATTTTGCATCTTCTCCTTCTGTTGTTTTTCTTACTCTTTGTTACTATTTATGTTTTGGTGGTACTTCTGTTAATCTGTAAGCTGCTTTGAAATGGAAGCTGAATTCAAACTGTTGCTTTTGTTGGCAGTTAGGAGGGAAATCACAACACTGCATTACAAAAAAGCCTTCAGCTTTCTGTTCCCACTCTTCTCCTTTTTTTTTTTCTTCCTTTTCTTTGGCCTGGATAGGAAGCAATGACAAATATGTTATTAACTTATGGGGACAATATTTCCATTGCAAAGTCTGCAGGAGATATTCTATTCAATTTGTGATTTCAATTCTGAACTTTCAGAATAATTCTCCTAGTCAGAAATTCCTGTAATGTAGTCTCAGGAGAAAGGGAATTTTTTCTGAAAAGCTTTTCAAAAGCCATTTTAGGTGATTGAATTATCATGTATGTTTGGGGGAGAGAAAGGGGGGGAGAAGGGTATTTCTACCTTTTATCTTTTTAGTTTCCATATTTTTTTCTGTAGTTTCAGCCTTTCGCCAGGCAGAAATATGTAATTTTTGTGTAACTGAGGCAATGGAAAGTACCCCAGGTGAGCTACAACACTCTTGCAGGGAGAACATGCCTTTCTCCCTTTCCGTGCCAAACACAAAAAGTTCCCACTCTAAAGTAATGACGTTTTGAAAACAAATACTATTGGTAAGCTAATTATAATTGATATTAGAAATGGTTTTAAAAATAGCATGGATCAACTCAAAAAAAATAATAAAAAATGACCCATTTGCAGAGATGAGGTATCCATCTGGTAGCTTGAGTTGAAGCCATTAGTGTAATGAATGTTTCTGGAGACCCTAGCAGTGCAGATGGCACAGTGTAGGATAAGCGGGTACCCTTGTGGAGCTGAGCATACTACAGAAAGGATAATGAAGCCTAATAAAGACAAATACATACATGTATATTCATGTGATTTTTTTCTCTCACCCACTTGATTCTGCTTTCATAAACCAACATGCACATACATTTTCCTGCTGCTCTTTATGCATTGCACATTGACTTATGCTGATAGCTAAGAAAAGCCAGTGGTTCGAAAGGTCACAGAAGTGGTGTATGCTTTTCCACCAATGGAATGAGGAGGAAACTTGAGAAACACTATAAAATCTAACAATACCAACATACTAACAATAGCAATGAGCACTAACAATAGGCTGTATTCTCTAAATAAGTCAGGGAAAGGGGTGTATGTGTAGGAAGGAAGAAGAAGATTTTGTAAGCCAGATGATTTCTGTGTATCATTCCAGAAGAGATGTTTTTCAGAACTCTCAGAGAGCAAAAAAGGGGAGAGCTCCATACCTTTCCCACAGTTTCTCTTTCTAGACTGGAAAGAAAGCAACATTCAGGAAGTTTCTGAGGACGAGCTGTGTGCAGTTGTTCTGACATGGGTACAGCTACGGCATCAAAAAGCCCAGAGCAGATGGCAGGCATGTGGGTGGAGAGCAGATTGCTGAGATTCCAGGAGGA
This sequence comes from Chrysolophus pictus, assembly GCA_037305975.1. Lineage (NCBI taxonomy): Eukaryota > Metazoa > Chordata > Aves > Galliformes > Phasianidae > Chrysolophus > Chrysolophus pictus. The sequence goes on from CM074576.1 coordinate 83,256,506, forward strand.
ACAAAAGGAGAATCCTGGTTATTGAGAGAACTGCAAATGTGCATGGGCATGGCTTTGTGCATTTTTAGCCACCATTCCCTGCACAAGCATATGGGGCATGAACATGCTGGAGGGGTATCGGCTAGTGGGAGGAGTGTGGTGGGACAATAATACTCTGAGATGATTAATCAGAGCATGGGGAGAGTTGCTGTTTATATCTAGATATTCTCTCCTGTGTTATGAATCATCTGATACTCTCAAGACTGAGAACAGATTGCAGTGGAGTATGCAATACTCATGGCTGGGTACTTCCAAGGTAGAAGAGTTAGAAGAGCAGGCAAAGTGTGTCCCTGCTCCTCTCCAGCTGGCTCATCTGGGTTTTGGGAATATAGGATGAGGAGGCAGGAGGCTAGTGCATTTCCAAGTCGTGACTCAACTCTGGGTCTGAAAGTAGGCAGAAGGCTCACACAGATACAGAAGCTGGGAAATACCTCCCAGTAAAGACATGAAACTTCAGTTAGTATTGGATAGATGAACTGGTGATTCAGGCAGTTTTTTGAAAGACTTTGTCAGTGACACCAGTAGTAAATGTTTCCACCAGTACCTTCATCAGAAACAATGCAGTTTGGCATGCTGTACAGACCCTGCTGGTGAAAGATGCATTTGGGGCAAAAGAGTGTGCATCACCCAGTTCAGCATGAGGGAAAAAAGTCATGTCACTGTTAGTATTTACATTCCTGATTTCAAGAAGTTAGTGCAAGTGCATAAGTCATAAACATTAGAAAGAGAGCAGAAGGAACTATGGCAATGTAATGTCCCAGTGAGACAGCTTAAAAGGAAAAAGGACAGAGGGCTTAATCCTATTTTATACCTTCTGTTCTTTCATCAACACCTAACATACCCTTAGCAGAGCGCCAGCCAGCATCAGCATTGTTCTGCCACCAGGGACAGCAGGAGGCACTTACACACAACAAAGCAAAGGCTGTGATCACAACTTCACATACAACATGCGTTATTGTAGCTGCTCAGAAATCCAGCCCTGAAAATAACACTCAAAGTGAAGTCATTGTGAAAATGATTCATCTGAACATGTGCCAGATGGGAATGACGGAGGTGAGGGCTGCACTCTGTCACAAAGCATGGTAGCATCTGCATTGCTGGGCACCACCCCCACCAGAGCAATGGCCTCAGGGTGGACTCTCCTTGTCCTGGAAATCACCATTACATCCTGCAACATGAAGCATCCTTTTTTTTCACTTATATTTTTATTACAGGAACTCTTACTCCATTCTGTAAATCCATAACACCAGACACCCATCTGTCAGCAGGTATTTGAGAAAGGCATGATAGAGTCCCTGGGGGCATGCTGTTGCTGATTATGCTATTTCAGAAGATCCAGGGATACGTACCATATGCAGAATATTATTTCAGGAATGTCAACAGCACTAGGGTCATGAGGTCTCCCAGAGGCACTTAGAATAAAAAAAAGCACTTATTTTCTCTTAATAATCATACCTAATTCATGTAACCTGTTGTGGTCCCTCTTCTTTTTGTCTTTCCTTTCTATTCTCCTACCAGATGGGTCATATCATGTTAATTTGTTTTCTAAGATTTCTAGGGTGGCGAATGCATCTTGCTGTGCTTGCAGTGTATACATCTGGCATTCTCTAACTTCCAAGTGCTTATCTATGCAACCTAAGTAAATATCATTTTGGTATGGCTTTATTTGTATTGCCACATCATATTTATATTAATAATGTATCATTAAATATTGACAGAAAGTAATTTGTGATGCAAAATGAAGTGAGAGGTGGATATGAAAAAATTATAGTACTATAAACTCTGGAAAAATGCAATATATTCACAAGATGACTGAATTAGGAATTGTAGGGCTGGCTGCAAATACGGCACATTCAATTCTCAAGCATTTGGCTTTGCAACTTGAATCTTGTTTCTTAAAATGAAGCTTTAACTATTTTAATTCTATTACCCATTTTTGTCCATCTCGTGATCAAGAAGAAATTACAGCAAGTTGCTGTGATTGTGAGAAGGACTTTAACCCCAGGCACAAATATATTGGATGGGATTCAGCTCTGGACCCAGACCTATAAATGTTGTTAGAATAGTTGTGAGCCATTTGATTATTCTCCTATTGTTGTCAGTGGGATCTAGAGAACTAAAATGGGCACAGCTGCAGAAAGCCAATGCTGGCAAAGAAGCAAGTTTTTTCTGAAGCTGAAAACTAAGCAGGGTATTTTTTTGCACAGTATACTTTTTCACAATTGATCAGCCAAAACCTAACAAGAATTCTACTTTTCCAACCAAGAGGTTTTGCTCCTCCTGAAAACTCAATTCGCACAAAGACTGAATATATGAAATTTTCTCATGAAACGTCACAATCATCTTTTGTAATGGAAAACACTAAGCAATATAAACTGACAGGGCCCTTATCCACTTCTCCAGAAATAATCAGTAGGTGGCATAGGCTTTTAAGAGAGGATAATGAGGATCGAGGTGCTTATCACACACACGATGCCATTATTTAAATGGCCTGAATGGGTGCCTGACAGGCAAATCATCTTGGAAGTTGCTTGTACCATTGTGCCAAGCCCTCATGTTGGCTTGTGTGTTACTCACTGAGTCTAGAATGCAAAATCAGTTGCTCTGACTGAAGCTGCAACTCTCTGAGCTATTGTTGGAAGGCATTAATGAAATTTTGCTTTGGGATTATCTGTTCAAAATGGAAGACCCAAAGAAGACAGAAGGCACAATAGGCACAGGCAGGCTGTGCTTGAGAAAACAGGTTCTGCAGTTGCAATAGACTTGTGTTTCTGCTGCAGCAGCCTGGGATATTGGGCACTTTCTCCAAGCCCCTTCAGCATGTCAGTTACACATAGCTTTATTTTTCTTCATCCATAGTCTCTGCTGGAAAATAATTCAGAGGTAGCTGAGAGATGCACTGAACAGCATAGTAGGAATGATCCACTGGTCCCTCTCTGTGTGATGCTGAATTGGAGATGTGGCTGAGGCTGACTAATGAATGAGCCCATGTGGGTTCTGGGACAAGAACAGATATCTGTGCTTGCACTAGCTGCTCCTGGGAGCTCCTTCTCCAGGCCCAGCCAATGTTTGAATGCACTAATTTAGCCTTTTAAATGCTCTCACCTGATATCTCATCAACTATCCTAATGGACGTCTATCTGTTTCATATCCTGAAGCAATAGTCACTACACATTTCTACTTGTGCTGTAATTAATTCATGTCTGGCTCCTCAGGAACCCTCTGGGAAGGTCCCTGATGTTCTGTTCATTTCTGCTTCACAGCTGCCAAGCTGCAAACTTCAGAAACCAAAGCCCAATTGTAATGGAGCAACTTAACTATACTGCCTATGAGCAAAAGACTGTCGTGACCCCTAAAAAAAGATTATTGAAGCGCTACAAGAAATTCAATAGTCTTAGTCATGAAATATGTGTGGGATAAAAATCTGCAGTTCTTTGTTTGCATATTGAGTCTTGGGCAGAGCACAGAGCTGCCCGTAATGTGCTGTTAAAATACAGTTATGCAGAATATTATATACTAGTGGAAAGCCGTAAAAGTGATGGCAGAAGAGCTGCGGTACAGAACCAAAACAAATAGTGCATTTTGTAACAATTCAAATGCATCCTGGCTCTAACTGATTACTAAATTACTGCTGTAGCTGATGCACGGACATGCTGGGAATACAGAGTCTTTCTGTCTGCTGCTCAAACCCTTTCTTCTGTGGAATGACAAGTCCTCATTTTTTAGTCCCCATTACTCAGTTCACTCTGTTCAGATGTGTTCAATTATACAGATACGTTTAATTATTTGTATTACTGGAGCAAAATTCATGCACCAAGATTCAAGACTACAACTGTCATACCAAGGAAAAAAAAAGATGAATGGGTTCTCTTTTCCTTTCCCAGTAGAAAACGCTTTTGCTTGATTTCATCCTCCCAGCAAGAAGTAAGCTTTGCTTTCTCAGAAAGTATTGTTTCTGTTCTGTACCTTTCTCTAGTTGGCCCCTGTCCTTTACATGGATTTCTCCTTGCAAGCACAAAACCACACTGTCTGCCATTAGTTTTCCATGTTCATACTCTACCACTCTACCACCATACAACTACCACTATACATCCAATATGAGGACTCCACCCTTCTCATCCAACTATGATACTGTGGATATGCAGTATTATACTAACAGTTTCCCATTTTCACTCTCCCATTCTTGGCTACCACAATAATTTCTAAACCTCACCTCTCCTCCTGTGCAGGATTGCCCCTTTCTGCAGCTGACTTCTCTTTCCTACATGACATCCTGTCCTGAAGCTCTGAGCAAATATAGCATGCATGGTGGCCTCTCTCCATATACCAAGATTGCCCAGGAGCCCTGGATTTTTAGCTTCCCAAGTCCTGGCTTCCCCATTCTCAGGGAGTTTCTCTTACAAGCAAAGACAAGCTTAGGCAAACCCAAGATGAAGCTTCAAGAGTGCATTTGCCTACTGCTGTGAGTCAAGATGGGAACTTTCAACAGCTTCTTCCATTTGCTGCTCATGCCCACTGCTGCTCTGAGGGGCATAGAAAGAAGAAACAGGCTCACTGTGTCCTGCTTCTTGGGAACACTTCTGCCTTCTAAAAATTGAAGAGAATCATAGCATCATATTTGCTGAGAGCTGGGCACTTCCTGATTTTAACAGAGATCTATTTACCTGGTGATGTCACACATGGGATGTCTCAGGCTAAATGCTGAGCTTCTCCATTTCTGCTATCGCGGAGGAAGAGGTGTAATAGCGACCATCTTCACATAAGTTTGCCTTGCTGATGGTTCCCACAGTACAGACACTGCTTCTTGTTACCATTCCTGGGGAGGGAGGTCAGCACAGAAGGGATTAAGTGCTACTTTCTGCCTGTTTCCACTATCATGACCGCACATGCATCTCCACACACCGTGCCATGAATTGGCGCAGGCAACCACAGACTGAGCAACATCTGTTCAGCTGAGCGGAGAACATGGCCTTAAGAATCACAGGCATTAAGTAAGTCTAATATTGCTGCAGTAGCCAGCTTTAAGACTTGTATATCTTTTGCCACAAACACATTCTTTTGCAGACTGAAAGAAATAGGTGTTATTTCTGTATGGACAAACCAAAAGCTAAAAGCAGCATATAGAATCAAGTAATTCTACATTTTCAATAATTAAATTAAATACCACTTAGGACTTGCATTAATTTCCAGAGGATTGCTTGAACAATAACTAATAGCCCTCGTAAAAGCAGGAAGAGTATATAAATATTGCATTTTTTTTTAATATGTGAGAAAAAGGAGTGGGAGAATAATAAAATACCCATGGCTACTGAGAAGTTGATAGGAGGGACATGATGAGGAAATGTATCAGTGGACCTGATTTCTCCACTGGTCAGTAAAATGGGTTGCTGCTCCCACCACTGGGAAGTGAGCACGGACTATCAACATTGGAAAAGGAGGAAGTGTTAAGCATACTGCTGCTTGTTTTAAATGGCTGCACAAGTTGTTGCCAATTAAAAGTCACGTTTTTCTCCTCCCTGTCCCAAGTTCAGATAATAACATCCCTGAACATCACTCTTGACAAAGGAAGTATGGTTCAGTTACCAGAAACACAGGGCAGACTGGAGGTAATCAACTCTTAGTTAAAGCTTGGAAAAAAAAAATCCGTGTTAAATATTAATACTGAGATTTAACTATTACACAACAACAGAACATATTATGGAAGGACTTTATACACATGGGCGAGTTTGTGTGCATACAGTAAAATCCATGCCCCACGGAATTCAGCAGGATCCAGACTTTACATGCTTGGCTTTACTGAACTTAGATACTTGTCTGCAGGTTTTCGGTATGAAGACAGTGAGGGGCACCATACAGTTGACAGCTCTCATCATTAAATATCACAGAGGACAAAGAAAAGGGTGGAAGACTTTCATTGGCTAGACCAGGTTAGTAATAATAAAATATTTCCAACATCCTGCAAAGATGTGACGTGAGTGATTCAGTGATTCCTGCTAATCCACACCATTCTTCAAACTGTTATTACAATATTTATGCTGCTCCAGCATCTCTCCCCTAAAACAAAAAGCAGTTACACAAGCAGAGAACATCAGCAAGATGCAACCGTGATCTCCTCCTCCGCACGTGTCCTCCTAATATTTTGTTTGCTGGAGCTGGCTGCTAAGCATCTCTGGCAGAGTCCTGTTCTCATGTGAACGCGCTGCCAGCTCCAATCACAAAGCTGAGAGTCCTGCACACACACCCTACTGCTAATTGGTCTCTCTAATTTCACAGCCGTGCTGAATTACTATTGGTGCAATTCTGCAGTGCACTGAATTTGATCTCAGAGGTAAAAATGTACCCATAGATTCTGCCCGCGTGACCCTGTTTAAATTGGAGCACCACAGAAAAGGCAAACAATTGTGATTGCTTTTAATCCAGTCTCTACTACAGATATTTTCCAGCCTGGTGTGTTGATAGGAGGGAGAAGAATAATCATTCCTGGCCGTCTTAGCTGTATCAGCAGAAGCCTCTGGTGCAGATCCAGCTGTACTGGCAAGAGTTCATGTTTGCTGGGATAGTTTGGTTTGCTCATAAAATACAGCTTAGCTTTCTTTAGCAGTGCAAAGAGCAGAAATGATGACACAGCTACACCCCTGTGCACAAAGTGTTGCCTTCAGGTTAGTGTGCCTTGGTCACTATGCAAGTAAATTACTCATAGGGCTGGCACAGCTTATGACTTCCACACAGGATCTTTGAGAAACTCATGGCTACTGCTGTAATACGTGAGCAACTCCAGCTGTCGCTCACTTCCAGTTGCAAAGGTCTTAGCAATGTGAAGAGATGGAAATATCATCTGTTTCTTGGTTGCTCCAAATTATGGTCCATGGTGTTAGCTGAAGTCATCAGTGTGCTGGAATTGTGAATGGGAGCAGATGTAGCTGGGTGCTGTCCCCTACTACTGACTCCTACAAGGTCATAACTTTGAATGGGGTGGCTGGAGGCAATAACATCTTAAACTGCTACAGCAAAAATTGCCATCTGGCAAAGCCCTTTGTAATGAAATGGTATGAATTGAATTGAGAAAAATAAATTTTAATATCAGCTACTAAAGCCCCAAGAAATAGGGGAAATATGTGGGAAATTTCCTGTGTGTGTCAGTAGTGCTCCAGGATTCCTGTGTCATCGGAAACCAGGATCTGACCCTGTTGCTTTCCCTTTTGACTGGGTCTTCAGTGAGAAAGTGGAAATACTTTTCAAACTCCCATGTGCTTGCTAATAAGGAAACCTGCAGACTGGGTCTTTTCTTGTGCCCACACGGGTAGGCAGAGTACAGTATATCTCAGGGACCTGTTCTGGCAGACAACTAAACACTTGAAGAGCCTCTCTGCCTACCCTGAAGCCCTGGTTGGAAGGTGAGAGTCACTGAGTAAGAAATAGAAGAGGCAAGAGGAAAATGACTCTATCTGGCCTTCAAGAAGGGGCAGTTGATGTCTTTTCCCCAAAAACACTGGGTTCTTCCCAGTGACCATTAGTGTTATTACTGATAAACTGCAAGAAGCAGAACCTTCTGCTACTTTCCAGACTCTCTCTTGTCAGCTTTCCTAAACCTCTTCCCTGACTACAGAGATGTCTACTGTCAACAGTACCTCTGGTGGAACAAGTCACCTGTCATTTCTCACTCATTTCTTAAATAATCAACAGAGAGAGAGGATTCTCAATCTAAGATGCTGAATCAGTACCTGGAAGTTTCTAGGGACTCCTCTTTCCCTTTCTTAACTGTTCAGAGAATTTACTTTGGGGAGGTTGGATTAAACATTTTTATACTGTGGAGCAGAGAGCTAAAATGTAAGCAGGTGATGACCTAAATTGAGTGTTTGTCTGCTTTTGGACAGCAGTAAATCAGGACACACACCTTAGGAGCACATCTGCAGCACTACAGCCCCTGACTGGAGCTCACCCAACGGCCAAGACTTCAATCTGAGACTGAAGTAAACCCTATTAACATTTGTGCAGCGATGCTGATGGATGCTTAGCACCAGAGGGCCACTCTCAGTCTCCAAGATCTGCCTCTGCTGCTTCTCCTGACTGACTCATGTGAGCACAGCCTAGCTCAGTAATGCTGCTGCACCCTTCCCTTCCAGCCCATCTTGTTGCTTGTACCACCACTTTCCTGCTCCCCCTTTTCTCTCAGCAAGCTGTTTGTCTTCCAAAGATAGCTTTGCTCTCCAGGTCACAGAAGCTGATAGAAATGGCTTTCTTTCTTATTAGTGTTTGAGAAGTTTCCTCCTTGCCTAGGTCTTCTGCTATGCGTTAAAGACATCTATAACATCCCCGCAACTCAAATCTAGTGACACAAACTAGATTTCAAGTGTACTGAACTAACAGCGTATCATAGCAACAAATATATATTTTTAATAACAGCATTTCTATCCATGTTAAACAAACAACTACTGTAATAGTCAGAATGCCCTTTATCCTGTCCCACGGCCCATTTTCTGTTGACTCATTCTCACTAAAAAGAGTTCTAAAATTAATGCCATTGTCCCAGAGAGATCATTTTCGATGTCCTCACAACATTTTAGACTGCTATCAGAAATGAAGCAGAGCACTATGCTCTTACTAGCTACCCACACAGGCTTGCTGTAGGAGTTTCCTCTGACCACCTGCTAGATATTTCTGGTTGTTGTTTATGGTGATCTGCTCTGAGGAGAGATGTTGAACTGCTTTCTTGCACTGCTGTGTAGTGCACGTTCAGAGACTGCAACAAGCCAGTCATTTCCCTAGCAATGAGAGCCAGGCTGATGCCCGCTGTCTTCAGCCAGACCTTGGTTGGCATCCTCACCGTGAAGCTGTCAGGAAGCAGCATCTCTGCTATCCTGCTTGTTCAGGCTCATTCATTGTACTGGCCCAAATTATCACGAGGCTCTCCATGCATCTCCTTTGGCCCTTAGAATTTGGGAAGGATTTTTCTTTTAAAAAAATGTTTCTCTTGAAAATTATGTAGAGTGGAAACATTCAAACACTGGGATAATTGCTACCATAACCACCCCTCTTTGCTGTTCGATTGCCATTGTACATTTTGCAATTAACTTTTTTCTCCACTGTTAGCAAACCATGAGAATTCCTGTGACATCAAACCATAATTTGCATGGTCACAGGTATAAATATGTGAAAGCAAGTAATAGTTTGTCCTATGGAATAAAATAACACAGCATGAAATCATAGTAGCTTATCTTCATATTCCTTGATGTTCTCTGGTTGAAAGTTCTTCCTTTTGATAAAGCCCACTAGCCTTTGAATATTTCTAGTGAGATATTTTAGTAAAAGAAATATCCAGAGACATTTTTCTTAGCATATCTTTACGTGGGATAAATCCAGCCTTTCTCATCCCCTGCACTCATTGGAATTCAGCTTTATTTTGAGAAAGGAATACTATAGTCATCAGAAGGTGCAGCTTCTCCTCTTGGGTATTTTCATGAGTGAGCACTGCATTCTCCATTCCCTCTCTAAGGAAAATCCAGCAGGGCAGATTGTTTCCCATATTGCCTCCTATTTATTTGTGTCACCAGCAGTGAACCAAGAGGAGTCCCAGGGAGTCCAAGCCAGGCCAGACCGGGCCAGTAGTTCTCAGCTGGCTCCCACTAAATAACTCTTTTTCCAAGCTTACTTCAGTCCAATAATTTTCTCTCTTCCTCCCACCACCCTCCTTTCCTGGTACAAATAAGTATTTGTTTATAGCCAAGGGAAAAACATCCTTCACAGTTTTAAAAAAAAAAGTCAGTCTGACACTGTGTTAGTTCTTACAAGGTGGGAAGCTGTTCAAAAGCTGCTGTCATGCATTATTTTGCAAATCTTCCTGCAGTAATCAGGTAGATCTCTTGTCCTACAAAGAGTGTGTCTGGGCAGGAGAGTTGGTAATGACACCACGCGCCCTGAGACAGCCACAGGACCTGAAGAAATGCTATGGCAAGAGTTATTTGCAACCTATGTTGATAGAGGAATACTGCTCACCTTTGCCATTCTTGCTTGTTAAGAATCTTGGCCAAAGTGAAGTCTGTGGTGCAACCCATGTGCCTCCTGAGCCAAAGGAGTGTTCTGGGTGGGACGCCAACATGTCTTGGTCTGAAGGCAAACAACCCTTACTCTGATTCTCACAGCACAACTTCATTGGCAACAAGGACACTGAGAGACAGCCTCGTCATGGGGTTTGATTGCTTAATTTAATTGTTAATTTGGTACAGAAGCACTTCAAGGGTTTTGATCTATCGATTCGTTCTTACATGAGAACACAATTTGATCACCGTATGGATGGATTTTTCAAGTGTTGTAAATTATCTAAGTAGCATCTTTGCTTCAAGTTATGTTTGATCTATATTGCATTTTGATAAATCCTAGAAAAAAAGGTCACTGAGATGATTTACTCTTTTAGACCACACCAAGGGAAGCCTGCCTTGTGTGTATGGCAAAGGCAAGCTGAGCTGTGTAAGGCTTCTTCCTCACCACCTATATACCACATATGCAAGCTGTATTCAGTGCCCAGCAGCAGCATTCACTCCCCTACCATACCCTATTGAGAAAGTGAAGCTGACTATGCCAAATGCATCAGAGACCATTATTCTGATTTATGAGTCACATTTTTTCCAGTTGCATTAACCAACTTCTGCCAGTATCTCTCTAAGCCAAGAACAGCACCCAAATCCACTAGCATCTTTCTAAGTGGAACACTTCTTTCTGTTCACCCAGAGTAACTGTGCATATGTAGGTACATGCACATCCATATCAACTAGGGCAACCTGAATTCATAAAAGCAGACAGGCTGTTGGTGTTTTTGTCTGTTTTCAGTGCTGTTTTACAACTGAAGCAGGAAAAAATGATGCAGAATAGCCATTTAGCTTCCTGCTCTCCGAGCTCAAAGCAGATTTCACTACTGCTGAGATGTTCATCTAGCCTCTGATTATAAAGCAATCTGACATCAGCTGTAGGGCTCTTGGGATAAATGAGATTTTGGGGACTCTCAAAAGAGAAGATACCATATAAACATGTGAGTGTTGAGTACTGCTTTATAAACTAACCTAAACCTATTTGCAGCTAGCACAGGAATGCATTTCAAAGCACTGGTCAGACTATACTAAGGAAATGAAAGATGAAAGATCTGACCTTTAAAAATGTGACTTCCTTGTGTATTGCAAGTACAGCCACCTCCTCTTTCTCCCATCTCTGCAGGCCAGCATTCACACTCAAGGTTCTGCAATACTGTCACCCTCAGTTTAGTCCAAGATACTGAAGCAGAATATCAGAATGTTTCTATTGTAGACACTGATACTGGGTGATCAGTTAGGTAAGAAGTTAAGCATACAGCTGGAACATAGCTGAGAAAATGATGGGGAAGTGTAGCCTAAAATAGTTGTGCCTAATTAGCCAGATAATCCAGCTCAGCCAGTCTTGCATCCCTCTCCTTTGTTTTTCAGCAAACATTTGAGCTGCACTGTTTGTTTGCAGACATATTTGGAGAGGAGCTCTAGTTCATCAAGGCCTGTATACAGACAAACACACACTGCAGGAATTGGCATCATCCAGACTTAACCCTCACTGTGTGAGGAAGCACAGGGAGGAGACCAGGAAACCCAAGCAGCCAACACCCCAACAACTGACCACAGACAGTGGTGGGGAGGAGAAGGAATCCTTGAGGTGTGGCGAAGTCCTTGATCAGAGATGAGGTGTTTGTGGTCCAGCCTTGAGCATGCAGCATCGTCTGTGAGCAGAAGCTGAGTAAAGGGAGTTACAGGACAGTCTGCAACTGAGGACAAAATCCCTGTCTGCACAGTCCCTCTTCAGCTCTGACCTTAAAGATAACTGAAATGGGCTCGTTTGGGTGGAAGAGTGAGAAACTGTCAACTATTAAGTATGTGTTCCAATTCTGACTGCACACTTGAATGAAAAGGACAGCCACCAGCTCTGCTGTTAAGGAGTAAGTGTGAAAAGGGAAGTGAGCATCTTGGCAAGATTTCTGCTGGAGGTGAATTCAAGCTGCAAACTGATGCATTGTTCAGAAGCCCAGCAACCCATTACTCTCTTTGCTATATTGAATCAATTTCCTTGTCTTCCTGAAGCTCAGTTTTTCTATTAACTGAGACATTTTATCTGAAGATCAGCTCTCCATTTTAGGGGTGGGCAAGAAATTAACAGAAATATTGGTATAAATCGTCACTTGCAATTTGAAATAGCTGTACAATTATTTTTGCCTGAAAAGCTCAGCTAATATTTCAAATGCAAATGCCATGAGATTTAATTTACCCTGTACAAGGCCATTTAGTAATCTTAACACAGACATAGAAACAACTAATACCTATTAAACCACAGTGTTCAGATCCAACTGAGTGGATTTGTCCATGGCTAGGTATTGTGGCAACTCCATACTGATGACTTTGGATGACTCTATTTAATTACATGTTTGCTGTTCTCTTACTGTATTTGTTTTCCATTGAGCTATGTGTACTGTAGGCTCCCACGTGTTTTCCAGTTACAAGTAACTAATTAACACTAAGTGGTTTCTTTAGTCATTTTATTGTCATTTCATTGTCTGGACATACTGCCACATCAACGACTGGCCTTATTTTCCATCAATTTGTACTGACTGCTCATCAGTCCAAGAGCTTATGACTGATGCATAAGAAAAGATACCATGAAGATCACTAAAATAATAGTAGAATGTACTCAAAATTATCCTGTATTCAGTTACTTTAATTAAATTGTCCATGATACTACCAACATAACTCCAAGTAGTGTCTTACGTTTATGTTATGTTTATGTTATGTTTAGAAATGATGCTGCGCTTTTTTTAAGTTAAGAGTAGCTAGTAGTGCTTTAGGCAGTTTTATCTCTCCAGTAATCTCTTCATTTTATCCTCAGCAGTGGCCATGTTGAACCTGACTTAACTGCAATTCTCTTTTGGTCACACAGCCTTTGATTACAAAACCAGTTAAAACTGCCTTGAGCCAAAAGTAACTTGCCATAAAAAAATACAAAATAAAAAAAAAACAACAACCCTGTCAGTCAAAAAGCAATGGGAAAGCACCCACTGGTTAAAGAGAAGAATATAAATGGAACTGAAGAGCAAAAGTTAGGAGGGGAGGGCACTCAGCCAAGATCTGACATCTTCTGTACCAGATCTCAGTTTTATTTTGCTGTCTTTCTCCAGATAGGAAAAACTGATACACTTCTTGCTCTCACTTGTCTGTTGCAGAGGGAGATAAGATTCTTCAATAAAAGATGAAATGCAAAGCTGTAGGCTTTCATAACTAAGTTTCATTACTTAAATGTAAACTCCTCTCATATTTGGGAAAAATACCATGCAGTATTTCACCTTTGAACTTATTATTCTTGTGCTTCAAATTAATATTAAGCATGAAAAAAGTGCTACTGGAAGAGAGGAGTAAACACCAGTGTTGAAGAGCCAAACCCTAGATATGTATAGATTCCAGGATGGCTATCAACATTTTGCTTCCCTGTTTCACAGTGCCTAAATAGAGGAAACTCCCAAATGTTCAGATAAGCTCTGGAATTGCCTAGTTATCTATCTTCCAGATTTAATTCTTCTTTGCTCCCCCCTCCCCCCTCACTGCATTTTAGATGAAACCAGGCTAAATAAGTTCCTTTCAATGAGTTAATTACAAAATGTCCTGGTCCCATCCTGCTTTGGTTAGTGAACAGCCCTCTGCTAGACTGTTTTGAACTTGATCCCCATTCTGCATTCAAATTCAATGACACAGCAATTCATCAGCTTGATTTTGGCAGTGTTATACATGCCCTCTGAAACGTTATTTTTGGCAGGCTCCCAAATCCCAAATGACTTTCAGCATACACATCTCTCTGACTTGCTGCATAGTTCTCCTTCATGTTCCTTGATCAGCAATCAGCTGAAGACCTCAGCTGGCCAGCATAAACCCAAAAATAGTTCATTAGACAACTCAAGTCCAAATAACAATGAATACAGAAGCTTAGTGATAACAGTCACTCAGGAGGTTCATCAGGTGCTCTGTGGATGCCTTGTTCAAGCCCAGTTTGGATGAACTAGTCACCCAGGAAGAAGGTGCCCAACAGGGGTCTGCAGCTGGTCCTTAAATGAAGCTGGGAGCTCTCCTCTCATGGCCTTCTTGGTTAGAGTAGTATGACTGCATATTTCTGTATGCTTTGGAACATTGTGGAAAACTTTCTGGCTTTTTTAACTGCCTGGGGTTGAGTGTTAGTTGGCCATGATATACCAAAAGGAAAATGGTAGATCTGCGGATCTTGTCTCTTTAATCCACAAAGCTTCCACAGAAAAGTACAAGATGTCCCAGGATTTTCATATGCAATCTGTGAACGTCCAAAGAACTGCAAAAGCAGCAGGAAATATTCTACAGTTACAGTGCTATAATCTAGCAACTAAATGTCTCTATGAGAAAACATCTTGCTCATCTATACCTGAGGTGTGGTGGGGCTCTGCTCAAGTCCAGCTGGGCATAAACACCACACTCCAAACACAACCTTCAGAAACCCCATGGAGGAGCTGCCTGCACTCTCTGCTCCCTCAGAAGGAGTCTGGAAGTGACTCAGCAGAAGAGGATGCGGTTCTGGATTTGATTTGCATGGCAGCCACCCTGCTTATTGCAATCTGGCTGGCACCGTTGTGCAACAACCGCTTTCACTGACAACAAATAAAGTTGAAGCTCTTCCACAAAAGGGAGATACGAAACTTGCTTCAGTTTAGCTTCATTTTCTGAGGACAGTATCCTCATCTAGCAGATAGGACTCGCTCTCCATTGCAGTAATCCTCATGCCCTCTCTTGCAGCCTCCCTGCCCAGGTCCCTGTGTTTTTCACTGCCCAGGAGTCGAGCCCAGCTCTTCCCACAAAGGGCCTTCGTGCCTCAGGGAGACAGAGAAGGCACGTAGGCTGCAAGCCTGATTTTTCAGTCACTGTGTGTATTTCATATCAATAAACAACAGCAGTGAAATCTGTGTTGTTAGTGCCAGTAACAGCTACTTTGTGATGATGAGGAATCAGGCTCTGTAAAACATAACCAGAAATTAAACAAGTAAAACTGGGGCAGAGCAAACTGCTCTGGCACATTGAGGTAATTTATATCCTGTTAACCAGAGAAGCGGGCACAAGAGACATCTGGAAGTGAAAATTAACTAAAAGCATACTAATGATATAAACAAGACAGAAATACAGCCTCCACATCTGTGTAGCTGAGCCTGACGGGTGTCACAGGTTGACTGATAGGGGGGTTTTATTTTTAAAAGAACACAACAAGTGAAGGAGGGAATTTTCCATATAAGGCCATAACTATTCAATGCAGAGATTTGTGGGGACATAAAATGCATAAGCACAGAGGAAAAAAAAATCAGCTGTCAGTGAGTTTAGATGCTTGTTGGAACCAGAATTAACTGAATAACAAAACGTTATTAGAGAAACACTTTTGTTGCCAATATTCACAACTATTATTATTCACAAACTGCTGCATGACCACCTGCAGATCTGACTGAATTTAAAAAAAATACGTGCTCAGATATGCATGCAGAAATGGTCATGAATAACTCAATTAAAAAAAAAAAAAAAGAGAGAGAGAAAGAAAGAAAGAAAAAAAGAAGAAAGAAAGAAAGGAAGGAAGGAAGGAAGGAAGGAAGGAAGAAAGGAAGAAAGAAAGAAAGAAAAAGATTGAAGAATATGCATTTAAAATGCCATTTAAACAAGCAAAGTTTCCTCCTGATGCAACAGTCCTTCACTGAGGGCATTTGTTAATGATGGTAGAGGTATTTTCTGGGTTTGGTGCACCTCTGTGCTTGGAAGCCTAAGTATCCTGCTAGCTGCTGCCTACAGAGTACTTCATTGCCTTTAAATGCATGAGGAAGGCTGGGCATGCAACAATTTTCACCTCATTTGTGACCTTGTAACCAGTTACTATTTTCTTGCATATCTAGCTATGAGTTTTCTAAACTGCATTAGGATCTGCCACCTGTTTGACTCCCCTATAGGTCCGGGCAGAGCAGTTGTATGATCTGCATTCACGTCTATAACAGGTGGTGTCTTTATAAATGCGACAAACACTACCACTTAAAAAACAGAGTCAAGGGGAATGTTGGTTATTTGCTAACATAATGGTAAACAAAAAAGAATTATAGGGAATTGGATTTTGGGCTATATACCATGATATATCTTATCAACAATACTGCTTGCTAAAGTCAGAATCCACAACATTTCTAAACACAAAAGTAGTTTTTAAATCTCAGGCTAAAAGTTTGTAGTGCTGATATAAAACACTCTCTCCTAACTCAGAAATGGACCCAATTTGATATAAAAATCTCCAGAAGAACATAGACATAAAAGTCTGTATTTTATTTTACCAACTTTACCAATTATAGCAATTCACTGAAGTTTAGTGGTGTTCCCCATGGCTAAAAAACGTCCTGCATCAAAACACGTCCCTGGAAAGCATATCTGCTTTACTCACTTCTTCACAGAAATGGCACCACCCCCACTGTGCATCCCTTTTGTCTTCCTCCTGCACAGTAATGCATTGTAATGCTCAGATTTACACGGTCTCTTTTTTATCATGAGATTCGGTACTGAATCTAAATGACTTTTCAAACATTAAGAATTCTTTCAAAAGAGTCAAAAACCCCTTGATTTCCAAAGAGGTATATTTCTCTTGGTTACCAGTAAAAAAAGAAACTAACAAATATACACCATTCAGGACAAACGTGGGAAAGAACCATATATTCCAAGGGCAATCAATAGTTACAAAGCATTACCAGTTTTGACTATCCTTAGAAAAGGAAAGCTATAGCTGATCCTATGTTAATTAAAAGTCTGAGTATGTACAGTCATAAGACTTGTTTTCATCCGTGTGAACAGCCAGTGATGCAGGTAACTTTTGTGCCTTAAGCGTCAGTGACAGTGGCACCCAGTTTGCATGATGTTCCCTGTGCTTGTGACTGGCATACACAAGAACTCATCTCCTTATCCTGAAGCTTGCTGCTGATACTGCTATCCACCTATTGCCTCAAAAGGGGGGACAGGGAAACATGTAGCATCATGTCCTGATATCTTTTCTGTGCAGCTCCTTGCCCTTCTGCTGTCTACTCACTTTGCCTTGAGCTCATTCTTTCACTCCTGCTGCTTGAGCATATGGTGCTTCGTTTTCAGAGCCAGGACTTTCAGAATAGGCTGTGTATGCCTCTTTCATTTTCTGACAGGAGTCCATCAACAGTTGAGGACTAGCTAGGAGCAATGAAACTGGTGTGGACATGGTTGCAATTTAGATGGAATGGAGCTCCAGCAGAGTGCACAGGTGCAGTACTCTTCTTAAAAGAATCTCCTGAGGAGTGCAGCCACTGCTACCAAGGCTTCTCGCAGTTTTCTGAAACACCTCTGATTCAAGATGTGACACCTGGAACCAGTATCTCAGCTGGCTTGGAGCCCAAGCAGTCAGGACTCTAGGAAGGGTAGGAGGGTGTGCTAAAGGGCCTGACAGGTTGCTAACACTGCAAACTCACATGGATTGAGTGCCCCAGAGTATGCTGCTTCTCTAATTAGAGGGTTGGAGCTCTATACACAATGGCTTAGAAAATTGCCATGTGGTTGTGGAAGAAATGAGGCTGCTCCCTGAAGGATTCTGAGAAGGATAAGCAAAGGGTGTCTCTGAGATTGATCTTCCGGAAGGAAGGGATGTAAGTGCAGAGTGAAAAATTTTTTGCAAGGGAAGAAGAGTTGCTTTCATCCACCTCTTGGTTCTTATAAGAGACCAGCAGTGTCTGAGTGAGGAATGTGCACTCCCCAGTACCACCATGAAGGAGCATGTTCTAGAAACAACAGCCAGGCCTCTAACATGGAGCTGTGTCTTCTGTCTGTTCAAGTAACAGACACCTATATGTAACAAGCAACATCCTGTCCTTAAAAATTGAGATCTCCACCCACACTGGCACTGAAGTGGGCACAAAGCATGCTGCTCTTAATGTCACTCTTGTTTTAAGATCTGTTGTCAGTATACTTTATCTGTAATGAATTGTTTTTTAAATGTTATTGCTTTATTTAGTTTAGCTTTATCTGCCAAAACATACTGGCTATATAACTGTGGTAATATTTTCTCTTTTTATTATTTTATGCTGTTGTAAAATAAATGGCTACTTTAAAAATCAATCTTTTTGTTTTCTGAATGCATGAAGAAGAAACATCGATTGGAAGAGAAGAAAACCTGGGCCCCACATCAAAACACACTGGCTTAAAATTCATGCAATTGTCTTGGGTTTGTTTATATGGCAAGGTTTGGTAGCAGAAGGCTGTGAGGATGGCCTCCATGATCAGATCAGAGCCAGTTCCAGCTGTTTCAAAAGGGACCTACCACTGGCCAAATCAGAACCATGAGAGACTTCACAGTCTATGAGCTCTCCTATATAACAAATCCAAACAGTTGTAACTGGTTGGAGTGGTCACTGCCAAGAGATTTCTGACACAAATATGGTTTACACAAGTATTCTGGTGTCCATGGCTAGGTCAGCTGGCTAGGAGCAGTCTACTGATCTGTCTGCCTCCTGCCCTGCCTACCTGCTGGTGGCTGCTAGGACAGTGCTGGGCAGGTCTTGCAGGTGGCTAGGCCTTTTACCATAGAGAAGTCAGAACAAACTGAGAGAAAACAACTGACAGCTCAGCCAAGGAGGAAAAAGGAAGAAAATGCTAACAATTTTGAATATTGTGGTGTTGAAATTTTAAGGTTTGACAGAAGCTAAATAACAGAAAAACCAGAATAAGGGGACCTTAGAGATGCTTCTTAATCCCTCACGCTGATATTTCCAGAAGAAACTGTGTAATTCCTTCCATGGTAATTGTACATTACCTACTAAATTTAAGGATATTTCCAGGTATTCGAACGATACTAGAACAGAATTCATTGCTGGCATTTGGAAGTACAAGAAAGAAAGTAAATTTAAAAAAAAAAAAAGAGAAAATGCAGTGTGTGATAAACCGATCTGAGTAACTTGGCAAGTGTGCAGGGTTAATTGTCACTTTATTGTCAAAGATGGAGATTATAAAACTGAATGGCTCCATTTTTCTTGCTTTGTGTCAAAACTCATGTCATTTGGAGATGTAATAATGCTCCTCCTGAAGCTTCATAGATATGTTCTTTGTGTATTCTTCTGCTTTCTGACCTCTTATCTTTTTCAAGGACCCAAAGTCCTGCATAATTTCTCTCTAAATGATGGTGATCTTCACTCATCTCGTTGTGGCATTTATGCTCAGTCAAAAATGTATTTTTGGTCTGCTTGCTTCAGACAGGACATTTTGCATATTTTTGGTCTAATCAGGAAAGCCATCACAAGTTATTAGGAGTGCCTGCCTACAGAAAAGCTAGAATCTTCCCTTTTTAAATCAAGGTATTTGCTGAGCTAGGAAAAGCTGTGAAAAGCATATCTGAACCAACATTACTGAAAACAGCTAGACATTACATGTCTGCTCTGAAGGGAGAAGAGGTGAAGGACACCCCTCCCACCAAACACTCCATTCTGTGTCGACACGTGTGTGTGCACAATGGTAGCAATTTGCCCCCCAAAACTGTGTAGCACAGCACTCCTACAAACAAAGGGCATGGCAGCATGCAGAGAAAACAGGTAGGGGAAGAATAGGCCACAGTTTCAGCACAAACATATGTGGCCTTTACAGAATGGACAAGCTGGGCAAAACTAATCTAGTGCCTGATTTAATGGTTGGTAATACTGCAGAAAGGAATGGAGGTTGGAAGTATATGATCTTTGACATCCCTTCCAACCCAAGCCATTCTATGATTCTATAATTCTACGATATAAGCACTGAGGGCTGACATCTGAAAAACTTGCTCTAGAGAAACTATTAATACCAAAGGATTCCAAAGGACTTAAAATTTTCCTAAGACTTCGCAGTCACAGAACAAAAGGGGGAGGGGGGGGAGAGAAAATAATATGGTATAAATCAGAAAACTGAATTATACTAAAATTAATAGAAAGACAAGGCTACTTACTACAAAACATGCGTCAGTTCATAGGCATTATATAGCAGCAATTGGTTGCCTTTGGAGACAAACCTGCTTCAGCTTCATAAGTAGAGCTTCTGAGTTTAACCTTTAATACAGATTTGCTAATCTCTGTAACAATTTTGAATTTATAACTGGTTACTCTGTGTTGTGAAAGGTGTAAAGTTCACTCCTTTTACTGCTTTTCTCTCCTAAAACTACTTCTCTCGATTCTTATTCCCCCAAGATATCTTTTAGGTGCAACATAATGCGTTATTTACAAAGCATCATTCATAAAGGATGACATATATTTCTGCAAAGCAACTTTCTTAAAAGGTCCAGGAAAGTTTCATAGTGACTTCAACTTTCTCCGTAAGTATATACCACTCACTCAGTTATTTTAGGTGGCATGTGTGTCTTGCAGTAACACAATGCCATCCCACAAGCCCCTTTTCCAAAACTGTTGCTCAGTATGTGTTTCATCCTAATTCATACCTGTTGCCAAGCTACTGAAGCGGATGTCTGTATTTGCTCCCTTATCTTTATGCTGCAGGAGGCTGCATCTTCATTTGTTGTTTTTCAAGTGAGGCACCTCAGCTGGTTTCATCAACACCACATTTGCTGATTCACAGGGTCTCTTCCAACAGATCTTTCTGAGATTGGCTGCATACCCTTCATGGATTCCTTTGTAACACACAGAGCCTGAGGCTTTCTTATAAGAGACGTTGTGAAGATCAGGCCTGACAGCTTGATCCCACTGATGCACTTGCCAGAATCATGCAGCTACAAGCCATAGAAAGCTACAGCTGCTGTGCAGGAGCTCTGCTTTTTAGAGTCCAAAGTATGGCCCAGAGGTTTTTGTGGGGCCTTCACGGAGCTACCTGAAGTTACTGGAGATAAATGAGCACAACAGCATTATCAGACTTGTGTTTTTTTCCTCTGCTTTCTGCATTCTTCCCAAAAGCTGCTCTTTAATCAGCAGTGAACTGACCTAGGATGTGGGTATGGTTGGCTGAGGGCAACCACAAGTGGGAACGAGAGAAAGAGAAAAAACAGAACAAACCGCTGGCATCAGGGGAGGCATAATCAGGTTTGATTATGAACTCAAGTGCCCACTAACGAATGGCAGAGACTGCAGGCAGAGGTTGCAGTCTTTATCTTAAACAGTGCCACAGGGAACCTGGGGAAGGCTGGAGTGGGCACGAGGAGAACAAAATAGAGGTTTCCCTGACACCTTTGAGGCGCTAGGCCTTACTACACTTGACAAAATGGCCGCTTACATCTTTGCATCAGTTCCTCCAGTAACCTTCTACTTAACCATCAAATAAACAATGTTAGCCTTGGGTGAGGATGAAAGCATTCATCTTCTCTGTCTATAGCATGATGCTTCCCTGTTGTGGGATGAAGGGGCTCTTTCTGGACAGATGCACTGCAGAAAGACTTATGAAGAAAGAGTATATTCCCTGTGCATTATGAAGAAAAAGGAGCTCACAGGCACCGACTTGTCAGATGAATCCCCTGCAAACCACCGGTGTTCTAAAGAAATATTTTTCAAATGACACAGTTAGACAAAAATGTCCTTTTTAAAATAAATACAAGAATGCTCTCTCTACAGGGAGACGTAAGGAGCAATTACATTCCTAACTTTGCAAACACAGACTTCAGTACTGAAAACGTACCTCGCTTTAGAAAGTGTTGCTTGACTTTGTTTAAGAAATGCTTAGCACTCCCAAGTCTGAAAAAATAGGATAAAATAATTTTAAAAGGTAAACTTGTTTTGAGGGCCAGCACTTGCTCAGTAATTCCATTTAAGCCTAAAATGTTTTTGATGGTTTGGTACTTCTGTCACATTTTAATGGTATTTACTGTAACTAGACAGATTTATGCCCGGTTCTGTTCAGACCTTCTCATTTTTAATCCAAAATTTGCATCTACATCCAATAAGGTTTATGCTGTTTCACTGTATATCAAAAAGCAATTCAGTGTTTTTCCAGTCTGAGCAAGAGACTGTAGTTTGGGGTGGAGGGAGCACAGAGCCTCTGCTCCTCACTGCTCAGGACATCTTCACGCCAAGGACAATTCATGAATGAAGGAACAACGTTTCCTGAGATGGACTTCTTGCACCTATGCTTTCTTTCTGCTTCCCTGGTGCAAGGGTTTGAATCCTCTGTAGGTTTTAACAAATCGAGAGAGCGAAGTGCTGCAAGCAGCAGAATCCCTGACATATCCTTCTGAGAAAACTCAAGGGCTGATGTTTCTTCTAAAAGCAGCTAGTCCTTCCCCCATTAGACACCAGTGGGAAATCCTTTCCCCAGAGGGCGGTGAAGCACTGGCACAGCTGCCCAGAGAAGCTGTGGTGCCCCATCCCTGGAGGTGCTCAAGGCCAGGTTGGATGGGGCCCTGGGCAGCCTGAGCTGGTGGGGGGAAGGGGTTGGGGGTGGGTGGGCTTTGAGCTCCCTTACAACCTGAACCACTTTGTGATTCTATGAAAATGATGAGCCTATGAAAAAATCCACTTCCACTAAGATGACCACATGTGCCTTCTGTTGGCTGGATATTTAAATTCCAGTTGATACTATGCTTTCTTAGTGCTTTATTAAAAGTACCTCAAGGGGAGGGGAGATACAACCACAGTTGCTGAAATAAACAGTGACTGTCGCTCAGCCTGGAACAGCAGCATTTATCATTTCCAAAGCCCATGTGTGAGTGGCAGGAAGATAAGTTTCTTTTGCTCTTGTTTGGCTATTTTCTGTCAAAAATCTTACAGTAGTTTTTGTACAGTGAATATTTATAACTGTTGTTAGTGTCAATGTAATTTTTTGCAGTTACTGCACTTATTTACATTTTAATGGCCAAGTCAATAAAGATTTATGCATCTGTCATATGAATTTTCCACAAAAGTGGTGAATGCCTCACAAAACAGTAGCTCCCGCAGTATGCTCCCCCTCCGAGCATCCTTTAAACGCTTTCATTGTTTCTGGAAACAGTGGGCTATCCATTAAAATAAGCAACCCTTAAAGTCATAAGTCAAACCCAGCAGAATGTGTTGTGGCATTCTTCCTCACAAAGCTCCTGCATATTGCAAAAGCGCTTGCTCAGGGATCTTTCTCTTTTTTTTTTTTTTTTTTTCTCCCTTCTGCTTCTAAACATTGTCCCTTGAATGGCAAAGCTTGGTTTATCACCTTGGTATGTCAGCTGCACGAACTACATTGATTTCGTAGCCTGAGGACATGCTGCTCAGGTTGCC
Organism: Chrysolophus pictus; assembly: GCA_037305975.1. Lineage (NCBI taxonomy): Eukaryota > Metazoa > Chordata > Aves > Galliformes > Phasianidae > Chrysolophus > Chrysolophus pictus. Next base: position 83,279,799 of record CM074576.1, read on the forward strand.
CTTGATTCGATTTTAGCGCAGTAAAAGGTATAGTTTGGAGCACCACCCTGGCAGGGAGTTCCATTCTTCTCGTCAGCTAACATGGTTATTTCTCAGCCACCCACTCTTGTTGGGTACTGCAGTGTGCTGATCGCTGCTGTGACAATAACTAGAGGCAGGCTCTCTCCTGAGAGCTCTGCTCTCTCTGAGATGGAGATGGGCTGTGGATCTCAGAGGCATGCAGAGGGAAATGGCTTCTGGTCAGCTTCAATTGGGGTTCACTGTCAAGATGAGTTCTTGGATAGAGTTCAGATTTGATGATATGGCAAAATCAGTCTCCAGCAGCATCCCAGAGTCATGACCTGCACTCCCAAGGTGAAATTCATACATACAACTCATAGAATCACAGAATCATTAAGGTTAGAAAAGGCCACTAAGATGTCCTAACCTAACCAGCAGCCCATCACACCATGCCCACTGCCCGTGTCCCTCAGTGCCACATCAACACGGCTCTTGAACACCTCCAGGGACGGTGACTGCCCCACCTCCCTGGGCAGCCTGTGCCACTGCCTCACTGCTCTTTCTGAGGAAAAATTGTTCCCAGTATCCAACCTGAACCTCCCTAGAACGTGAGGCCATTACTTCACGTTCTATCACTAGTCACCTGGGAGAAAAGGCCGACCCCCCCTCGCCCCAACCTCCGAACGCAATTCGGGACAGCCTCCCTTCAGGCACAGCCGGCATAGGAGTGCCGCCCCCCGCCCGCTCAGCCTCTCCACCGCCGAGCAGGGCCGTGGCGGCCTCCCCGACTCCCCGCGCCCCCTGGCGGCCGCAGTGTGCCGCCGGCGGTCCGGGGGCGGCAGCAGGCGGCGCGGTGAGCCGCGCGGCGGGGCGAGCCGAGCGCTGAGCTCACCTCCCGCTCCCCCCGCCTCCCGCCCGCCTCCCCGCCTCCCGCCCGCCTCCCTCCCGCGCCCAGCCTGCAGCCGGGAGCTCAGTATTATGGCATCGAGGAGAATGGAGACCAAACCCGTGATAACGTGTCTGAAAACCCTTCTCATCATCTACTCCTTCGTCTTCTGGGTGAGTCAGCCGCCCTTCGCGGGTCACCCCCGCGACCCCCACCTGCCCGACGGCGCGGCCGGTGCCGGGAGCCCGGGGCGGGCTGTGCGCGGGGCTCCGCGGGGCTGACATCGCCGTGCGTGGCGGGGGGGCGCGGGTGGGCGTACGTCCGTGTATACAGATGTATACGTGTGTATGCACAGATACATACACACGTATTCTATATGTATACACACACACATATATATATACATACGCACCACGCGTATATATACACACATATACATATACACATGGGCACACATATATATGCACATATAGATATATATGTATGTGTGTGTGTATTTTTTGGCTCTCCACCGCGGGGGAAAGTTGCCGGCACAGCCCCGGAGCGGGCGGAGGAGGGATGGAGCCGCGCCTGCCGCAGCCCCACCGCCCCCCGGGGAGCCGCGTGCCCCCCCGGCCCGGTGCTGCGGGCACCGCTGAGCGATGCTCGCCCGCTCGCAGGCAGTGGGGGGGTTTCCTGGGCTCTGCTGTCCGCCGGTGTGAAGGGAGCGTTTCGTAACGCGGCTCTCGCAAACCGTTTTTCTGACCCAGATACATTAATTGAGTGGCAGCGATTGAGTGCCGGGGAGCCTGGATTTGCAGGCGGCCCCAGAGGCTGGAGATAGCCGCGTTGTCCTGGCCTGTTACTCAGCAGATCACTGACATCAGCAGCATATTGTGGCAGCAATCTGGAGATTAAAGACCTTTTAATGGTGCGCGGTGACAACACAGGATAATGGCCCCACTGTGTACTATTAAAGACCGTAATCTGCGCATCATTGATGCGATACGCTGGAGCGAATTTGTCACCGGCTACTGGGGAAAGCTGATTGTGTTTGATCGTTGTAATGGCCTTATGCTGGGAGAAGTGTCTGTGAAATAAGAGTAACTGATTTTCATTTTTCTGCTTAAAAATATATTCTAAACAAAGACTTGCTTATTCATCACAGTCATACTTTATATCTTTATTGTGAACGTGTGACTCTTCTTGTTTGACTTCATAGGCTTTTTCAAGTGAAAACTTGAAAACAGAACTAAAAGCCATTCTGCTCCCAGCAGGACCATGGCTGTGACCTACACGCATTAAACATGCCCGCCCTCTTCATTTTAACAACAGTGGTTGCACCCACAGCAGGTCTGTTTGAGGCAGATAGGGAGCCGGTGTCCTCTACTTGTTGACAAGTAACTCCTTAGTGCCAGTCGTGAAGAGATAGGTTGTGAAGTTCATGCACTTAGCTCAGTGGAAGGATTTTCTCCTCCCCGTGCTCTGTTCTCAGCAGATCCATGAGAAACCCTTGCAGGAACTCCGATGAATTCACGGTGTCTTTTCACATGAAGTCTTTGTGAAAGTGACCGCAGTTATCTGTTCATCCTGACCAAAGAGCTTCCAGAGGGCTTCCATCAGCATGCCCGTTGAGCTAGCACATTTCATGAGTGCTGATCTCATTAAAAAAGAGAGAACTGTGCACCGAGCCAAGCAGCTGGCCGAGGGCTTTGTGCTTCAGGCTGTGCCGATGGCAGGCCAGGTTGGCAGCTGGGACCTCTCAGGGCAAGCAGGACAGCTGAGCTTTGGCCTGGGCCCTTGCAATGGTGGGATGCTCGGATACAAACCCTTTTCCTCCAAACAGGCTGTTCCTGCATGATCCAGTCTTCTCCAAGGGCACAGCTCCTCTGGGCACCTAAAGCCTAGCAGCTGTTGGTATTTGTCTGTGTGTCCCCTTCCTTGAGCCTGAAGGAGGAATATAAACAGCTGGAGACAGAATCCAAAAGAGAAGTGATTTTATTTTTCCATCATGCTCTATGTTGCATCTGTTCTCCTAGGGCACCAATCTAGGGAAACCCAGGCTGATCTTAGTGGGGGGAAGTCAGCAGAGGGCTTGGTAAAGGGGCAGGGTGGCTGACAGCAGGCTCTAAATCTTTGTCATTTGTTCCTCCTTTCAGGGTACAAGAACAAAAACTAATTTATGTATTCTGGCCTTTTTCTGGGTTTGAATCAACCCTGTAGTATAAATTGGAGCAAGCTGCAGCTATTGCCATACAGGACAAGGTGAGAAGGGGCTTCTGTGCATCCACTGAGCTGTTTCAGAGCATGGAAAAGGAGCTCTCCCTGTTTACACTGATTATAAAAGAAGAAAACCTGTGTATGCAGATTGTTCCTATAATGAGTGACAGTTTATCGAGGTTACATCTGAATTGTGTTTTCTGTCAGTGGGTGAGATGTATGTGGCTGAAGGCTTTTAGTATAACTATTAAACAAGGCTCCACTGACTACAAAGGAGTGTCAGTGTGGTAATGAAGAGACATGGCTTATTCGCATTTTGTATTGCATAGCTTATTCCTTTCCAGATAGGTTTTATTTAACAGTATTTGTTACTTTGATAGCTCTCTCTTCTCTCCTGCACCCTACTTCTATCCATAAATGTATCAACATGGTAGAAAAATTCCATAAACAGAGATAACAAGCTTTTTATGTGCTCGTATGTATCGTTATTCATGGTGCACATTAATGCCTGGGGTTACCGCTTTTAGTCCTTAAGGGACATAGTAATAAAAATTCAACAGCCGTTTTTTTTTTCTAATCAGAATGCTGCACTGAATGCATCTGGTTTGGAACCAGTAGATTAAAAGAGGCAGTAAAAATGCTGCTGGGTTGTTAGCTTTTTTTTTCTTTTTTTTTTTTTTTTTCTCCCTTTTGGGCATCATAAATTGCTTACCTGGCAATCTGAGATATCACCTGCCTTATTTTTAAGAGAAGGCAAACTTTGGATTAGAATTCAAAGTGCATTTTCTATACGGGGGTGAAATGTTTCAAGCTTTTATTTATCCAGATCTTTTGATATCTTAAGATGTATGTATTCTTAGTTTTTATCACTGTAAGGGCTTTGAAATGTATTCTGTTACCAAGTTAACTGCCTGCCTTGGAGTGTTTTCAGGCAGAGTTTCAGAGGCAAGTCCACTGGTCCTGCAGTCAGAGGGCTGCAGAAAGTGGCTTTCATCTTCTATGCAAATGTTACTGTTGTCCCAAACAGACCCCAGAACAAAGTTGTTAGCTCTGATTTTAGGTCCTATGAGACACTTGGCACTAGAATGAGTGCTTTGGTCATACAGTTCTGCTAGTATGGGGGATTGTTGAGGTTAAATAACATAATAACTGCTTATTAGTAGAGTTCTGGGTATTTTGCAAGGCATATCACTGGCCAAGATTGATGTTTGAGATACTGAATGAGGTTTTTAGAACTCGGTTTGTCCTTTGAAATGTCATAAATTGAGACTTGAGATATTTATAATAGCAGTTGTTTTCCAAGTCTTCACTGATTGGGAAATGACCCTATGCATCCTTGTACATTCCTCTGGAGCTTGGTAGGTAACAGGATTGCTGCAGTGTGTGACAGGAGGAGTAACCAGTGCTGTAATTTTAAAATTACCCATTGGAATCACCTCTTTTTAAATCATCAGCCTTCCTTGCAGGCAGTTCCTCTGGTTGCCACAGGGATGCTCGGTCAGAACATGGCCCTGTGACATAAAACATAGAATCACAAGGTTGGAAACGACCTATAAGATCATCTAGTCCAACTGTCTTCTTATAACCATTGCTACCACAAGCACTAAACCATATCTCCCAGCTCCTCATCCAGACGCCTCTTAACACTGCCAGGAACGGCAACTGCACCACCTCCCTTGGCAGGCCATTCCAGTGCCTGACCACTCTCTGAGAGAAAAAGTTTTTCCTTATATCTAACCTAAACCTCCTCTGGCACAACTTGCTGCCATTTCCCTGGGTCCTGTTCGTTGCCTGGGAGAAGTGGCCAAACCCCTCTTCACCACAACCTCCCTTCAGGAAGTTGTAGGGAGCAATAAGGTCTCCCCTGAGCCTCCTCTTCTCCAGACTAAACAATCCCAGCTCCCTCAGCCGCTCCTCATAAGATTTGTGCTCTAGTCCCCTCACCAGTTTCGTTGCTCTTCTCTGAACACGCTCCATGGCCTCAATGACTTTCCTGTAGTGAGGGGCCCAAAACTGAACACAGTACTCGAGGTAAACATGCTCAGTATCATGAGGGCTGGGGTGTGTGGGCTTCTCTTTGGAAGAACAGCCCTGCTTTTCCATCTTCTCACAAGCTTCCAGAAAAGGAGGGCAGCAGCTGAGGGCTGGCAGCAGGGGTCCATACTGCCTACCCCATGTCAGTTCTGGGGCTTCACTTGATGTTGCTGCGATGCCCTTGGTATGGAGGAGGTGGCATTTGCATTTGGTTTTGGGAGTTTACATGGCATTTTCTGGGAAATGCCTGAGACGAAGATCAAGTGTGATGGCCTGCCCTGTAATGCGAATTTATGGCTGAATTGCTGGCCCATCTTCAAATACAGCAGTTCAAACTCCTTGTTATAATTTGAGATTAACTTTGTGCGTCTCTTTGAGTTACCAATGGCATTAGTAATCTTCACTGTGGATGTCCAACTGGTTTATTGGAATTACTTTTTTTTCTCCCCTGAACTTCTTTTCAGTGCTTCTGAATTGGTTTCTACATACATCTGTTTTTTTAAATCTCTCTCTCCATGCTTGTGGTTTTTTATGTTTGTTTATTTATTTTTTAATAGCTGTTTCATAGCAGTTAGCAGTTGTGAAGGAACTATTCTGGGAAATTTTTTAGCTTTCCCACGTGGTTTGGACTGTTGTGTCATTTGGTGGTTCTGTTGACAGACATAAATGCTGTACTTTTGGAGAGAAATTTCATTGTTCGCACTCGGTTATTTGAAATCCAGAAAGATTTCACTTTCAAAAGTGCACATTATCCCCAACTTGGTGGATTTGAAGTGCTCCATTGTTTGGGCACAAACCTCAAGCCTTTCCTCCTTAGGTCAGTTGTTTCCCCTTCTGTTCTCATAACAACATACGTGAAAGATTAAAGATAATGGTGATGTGAGCACTGCCTAACGTGCTTTCTGTTGGCTAAATAAATAACTGGATTTAAAAAAAGAGGATAGATGGTGTTCAGAAACATAGCTTCGGATTCGGCTTTCTAAATTTCCTGCTGAGGTACTCGCCCAACTGGTCTTCGCTTTGGAGTGGGATTTTTTTTGTTTTTGTTGAAGCTATGATATAAAAAAACTTTAACTGTCTGCAGGCTTCAGATATTGTGCAGAACTAAAGCCTTTCTCCTTGGCAGTGAATTGCTTTTCCTGCTTTAGTTGACTTGTATATTTTGGAGCAGACTCGTTGGCAAAACTGTATAGCTTTTGCATTGCTATGTCCATTAATAGAATCATACAATAATTAAGGTTGGAAGGACCACTGAGGTCACCTAGCCCAACCAGCAGCCCATCACACCATGCCCACTGCCCATGTCCCTCAGTGCCCCATCCACAGGGTTCTTGAACACCTCCAGGGATGTGACTGCCCCACTTCCCTGGGCAGCCTGTGCCACTGCCTCACTGCTCTTGCTGAGAAGAAAATTTTTCTTATACCCAACTTAAGGCCATTCCCTCTTATCCTATTGCTGTTACCTCAGAGAAGAGGCTGACTTCCACTTCGCCACAGCCTCATTTCAAGCAGTTGTAGAAAAAGATAAGGCCTCCCTTGAGCCTTTTTCAGAGGAGTTATGTTCCATTCCATTCATGTTTTGTTACAATTAGCATTGTAGAAAAGCCTCGTTTAGGGATGTAATTGATTTTACTGTTGACCAAATGCTTCTTCTTACCTTGCTATCCATGTCACTCAGATGATGTTTCAGTGATGTCCTTGCTACATCTTGATCTTGGAGTTTGTATCAAGGACACTTCTCTAGCTTGGGGATGGTAATTTTTTGCATAATAAATCACTTTGGACTGATGGAGAGAGACAGTGCTCAGCTTGAAGTGCTTCAATTATATTTGGGATAGTATGGGCTGGATTTGTAAACAAGCCGTGGTAGAAGACCTTGATCTTTCACAGGTGGTGTGTGGTAACACTGTCTGTGTAGTGATCACTGCTGCTTAGTGTTCACTTCTGCTCTAAGCAAACTGCAGCATGGTCTAAATAATGCCAATAAAAATTCTAGGAAGAGTTCTCAGGAGGTCTTGTTAGTACTTTTTGTTCAAGAAAGCAGTCAAATCCTTTTTCTTGGATGCTGGCTCCTGGTAGCCTTTCTTATCAAGGAAATGGAGACAATGACTGTAGATAAACCTAGGGAATTTAAATGCATCCAAGAATCTGATTTGATCTCTCATTATGTGACTATTTGTCAATTCCTTGTGCTGCCAGGAAGGTAAATTAGATTACATGGTACCATTAGTTGTCTCCATCTCTGGATTTTTATCGTTTCTTCTAGTGTTGCAACTATCCTACAAATTTATGTGCAAATGAGTTAATAGATGAATATCTGGAAAGCTTGTTTGTGCATGCGTATCCTACAAGCTTACACACTTGTAGAAGTATCTCCTTCAATCTTTCACATGCTTTTAAGTCCAATGCAATTTGTAACAGTGATGCTAGCTTAAGCATAACGCTGAACGCGCTCAGCATTCACCGTGCCTGCAGGTGAAAATCCTGTTAGTCTCTCTCCAGTGCAGACATCGAATGTTTAGAAGGACGACTACAGAGGTGATGATTATGAATAGGTAACAGTTACAGTAAAATCATTTTTATTTGCATGGCTCCATTTCTTAAGGCTCATCACTATTAATTAGCATGTAATAGTCTCCTAGAGAATAGATCCTTCCTATCTATGGAGGTGCCCTCTTTTCCATTTCAGCTTTCTCTCACTTGAGTGGGCAGATGGCTTGCATGTTCTGCACAGTGCCTTTGTAGCAGTTCTGGGTTACAAAAGGGAAGCATTTATATGTCTTGTGTTCTGAAAAGCCTCTGAAGCACACTATGAAGCATGGCATGCTTGTGTCTTGCTGGATTACTGTTATTTCATAGCGTTGAGCTGAGGGAGTAGGCCACAGGACTTTCAGGAGCTGTGATAAAGGAATGCAAGTGATGCTGTTAATATGTTTTTAATGTTAATTTTGCCATAATTTCCATGTTGCATTTTGCAACATGTTTTCCAGATGTTCCTTTTATTTATTTTTTTTTTTAAATATGTATTGTTTTGGGGAGAGTGCTAAAAACCTTAAATGGAGCAAGTGCACCACAAGAAGCCTGGGTTGGGCAGAAGGCTGCAATATCTTGTTGTCTTTTGTTTCCGGGAGTTACCCTCTGGGAGCTTTGAGCAAAGCAAGAGTTGGGTTTGAATATGGATGGATCAGGGTGAATTTTTTGTTTGTTTGTTTGTTTTATTTGCTAATGAAAAGCGGTGGCATGAATGATGAGGTGATGGCCTTTATCTACAAAAGCCTGTGAATCTTGGGAGTGGGCCTAAAGCATGAGTGTATGGTGCAGCAGAGGGAAATGAAAGGGGTGGATGGGTTTCTTTTGAAACCCTGTGAACATTAGTGTAAGAGGAATGCTTACATTTCCCTAAAACTTGGAAGTGGAGAGAGCCCCCTGATAACCACCTGGGGCTTGAATATAATTTGGACAGTTTCTTGTGGGTTGCTTTGAGTGGCAGTGACTTTGAAGTGTTTAGAAGATCTCTTTCAGCATTTTTTGCAATAGAATGTGACGAAGCAGTCATCTTCGTGTGACTGTAAAAAAAAGTAAGTAGGAGCTGTATCAAAACTGAAAACTTTGGTGGAGGTCGTCCTCTTAGGGATGGAATCAGTTTGAGAAAAAAAAGACCTAAAAACTACAAAACTTTTAAAGAAACAAGAAGTTCTGGAATGTGCCAGATAATGTTGATGTTCTGCTTTGGACCTTGATGTTAAACTTAAGCCAGTTTATAGCATCACCTGTTGTCACGGGATGTGTTGAGTCAGTCCAACCAGGCGGAACCAAGGCCCTCCCTTTTGGTGATGTATGGAATGTGTTGGCTTCAAGTCATGGCTGGGGCTGGGGCCTGAACCAGCACTGAAAGTCGTTGGTTGTGGAGAAACTGAATCCTCTGGACACTTTCTAGACAAGCAGTGACAAAAGAAAATATAGGAACTCAATCCTCTTGTATGCTCTTCACTTCAATAGTACTTAATATCTAAATTGCTCTAATTAGGCTTGGAATGATAACATAATTAAGTATGTGTCATTTCTGTTTTCCTTTGAAAACAAACAAGTAACCAAAATACCAGTAAGTTAGCCTCTGTATGTTGTAGCTGGGTTTGATTTCTGCATCTCAGTGCAGTGGTCATTGCTGCTGCTGCAGCTGCTCCAAACTGGTTGAGGTGCCTTCTGCTCTGTGATATGCATTGATTGCAGTGTGGTTACATTTACCCATACCATTTATGATATTATTTTATGTTTAGATTTTTTTTTAACCTCCTCTCAGTTTACAGTTCATTGATACTCAGGAGTTGGACTCTGATCTTTTATGGGTCCCTTCCAACTTAGGACATTCTGTGATACTATGTTTGGATTTCATCAGAGCATTTTTCTGTAGCTGTGTTTTTAAGTCAGTTGACATATTCACAATTTGCAGTTGCTAGCTAATGTTGAGATTGCATATTATTTGGGACTAATTTTCTTTTTCAGGTATACTTAGGGGAAAGTTGCTGAGTTTAATTATATGAGCAAAACAACTTAGAAGCTTAAGTCCATCTCCCTCATCCCGGAAAAGCTTACAGACTATCTATGCTTCACCTTCAAACCTCAGTTTTTATTTACAGGCAAGCGCAGTTTAAAGACTCTCAAAGAAGGAATCAAGATACTGGGGCATTGGGAGCTGGTTACCAGAGTGGTTCAATATTGTTTCCTGTAACAGAGAGGCCAAGCCCAAGTTTATTCCTTGCTGCCTGTTCTCATAAAGCAAGGAGCAGTAGAGAGCGGTTGGATCAGAAAGTACTGGTCACACCTTTCAAGAAGAAAAAATACATGTTTTGCAGGGATGGCATTGTTAGTTTATTTTTATCGTGGCTGGTGAGATCAAGGCAGCTCATGGCCTCTCTAGGAAGCAGTGAGAGGTGAATGCTTGCTGGGTGTTTGTGGGATCATGGAATCGTGTGAATGGCTTAGATTGGAAGGGACCTTGAAGATCATCCAGATCCAACCCCTGCCGTGGGCAGGGCTGCCCCCCACCAGCTCAGGCTGCCCACGGCCCCATCCAACCTGACCTTGAGAGCATCCAGGGATGGGGCACCACAGCTTCTCTGGGCAGCTGTTCCAATGCCTCACCACCTTCTGGGGAAAGAATTTCCCCCTAACAGCTAACCTAAGTCTTCTCTCTTTTAGTTAAAGCCATTCTCCTGTGTTTTATCACTATCAGACAGTGTAAAAAGTATTTGTCCAGCTCAGTGTTTGGGCAGGATGGTATAACTGGCTTCTTTGCCTGCAGGCTTCTACATAAACACATTTACTTTATGGAAAAATATTCTTGCTTTAATTCTTTTCTCATTGTTCTCTCTGCTTCAAAGCAGTGCTTTTGTTGCGTGTCTTTCCAGTGTGGAATCACAGAATCACAGAATGGCTTGGGTTGGAAGGGACCTCAAGGATCATGAATCTCCAAGCCCACTCTCACATGCAGGGCCCCCAACCTCCCCATTTAATACTAGACCAGGCTGCCCAGGGCCTCATCCAACCTGGCCTTGAACACCTCCAGGGACGGGGCATCCACAACCTCTCTGGGCAGCGTGTTCCAGCACCTCACCACTCTCTGTAAAGAACATCCCCCTGACATCCAACCTAAATCTTCCCTCCCTCAACTTAAAACCATTTCCCCTTGTCCTGCCATTATCTACCCTTGTAAAGCCTTGTAAAGAGTTGATTCCCCTCCTGTTTATAGGCTCCCTTCAGGTACTGGAAGGCTGCAATGAAATCACCCCACAACCTTCTCTTCTCCAAGCTGAACAAGCCCAGTTCCCTCAGCCTTCTCTAAGGGAGGTGCTCCAGCTCTCTCATCATCTTTATGGCCTTCCTCTGGACCCTCTCCAACAGCTCTCTGTCTTGTACTGGGGGCTCCAGATCTGGTCGCAGTATTCCAGCTGGGGCCTCACAAGAGCAGAGTAGAGGGGGACAATCACCTCCCTGTCCCCGCTTGCCACCCCTCTTCTGATGAAATCATCAGCTCTGTGCTTCGGATCCCCATGCATGTGTTCGGCAGCGGGATAAGGGAGTCCGTGTCATAGCCCAGGTGCTTGCTGTCCAGAGGAGTGTTGTGATGGAGCAAGGTCATAAACAGAGTGCTGCATTCCACAGTTGGGGTTTGTTGTTTTTTGTTTTTTTTCCAACTGAAACTAGCAACAAAAATAAAACCTCCCACCTCCAGGAGTTTTGTGTTTTGTAGACAACAGCTCCTTGCTTTCTTCTGTGAAACATAGTTGTCCTTAAAATAGATACGTCTGTGGGAGAGAGAATTTCCAGCTGGTGAAATTGTCCAAAAGGGTAGAGAAAAATTGCCTTAGTCTCTGTGAGCTGGCACTATATACCTGCAGTACTTAGAGAGACGTATGCTCTTGAGCTTAAAACAAACTCGGTCCCTGTTTTATCGAAACCTGAGCATGCTGCTCCATAGCTATTTTTTAACAGAAGTATCAGATTTAAAGTATTCCCTCCTCCCTCAGTCACTGACCTCAGATTGCCAGGACCAGAAGGGTTTCACCCCTGCGTCCTGAAGGATATTCAGTGTTACAGTAAGGAGCCGGGCTGCTTGCTAGAGCAGTGCAATCCCCAAATGAACAAGGACATAATCGAGCCACAACTGCTGAGCTGATTTATCCTTTTAATTTCATGAAATGCTGAGCTTTGCAGTTTCACGCTAGGTGTTAGACCAAAATGTCTTCCTATTTTTCCCAGCACTCTTAAATATTTTGAAGACCTAAGATGGCAGACCTCTCCATCTGAAGGATATCAAGAAGAATTTTAAAATTATATCCTGAATCTTTGCTTTTAGTTACATTCAAGCTAGTAATGCTATTAAAAATAAACAAACAAACAAAAAACCCAACCATCTCATCGATGAGAAAAAGTTAAACTGTTTTTCTTCCAGCACCATTCCCCACCAAATCAGTTGTACACTCAAACCAGATTTCACATGGCAGTAATGTTTGCCTTCTGACAGTTTATTTGCTCTATATACTCACGCAGTACTGGTAAGCAAAAGCATATGATGTGAAATGACATTTTAAGTCAGCTGAGGTTGATGACTGCATGTTGGTATACTGAGCCTTGTCCATATGAGATGTATAAAATATCTTGCAGAGTCACCTTTCTTTGCTTAAAACTAGTGAGAGGATTGTCTATGAAGTTAGTTGATTGTTTTTTAAAATTCTCTCATTCTTAATATTCAGGTATGTTAAAACAGAATGTTTTCCTGACTTGGATACTGGAGTTCCCATAGCTCGTTCCTTTTTTTTTTCTGCCTCAAAATAAACCTGATAAATGTCATCTTAAAAATGCAGTGCCATTGGTACCTGGTCTTTTCCTAACTCAAACTGCTTTGCTGTATCTATGTAGTTTCTGGGGAGTATAGGACTTCTTTGTCCTGCTCTTCTGTCCTTGTGAGTGTGACTTGGAGGTGACAAAGCCATTGTATAGAGGGGAGAACATCCCTCATTTAAAACAAAGCAGGATAGAAGTAGCAGACAAAAGTGTGCAGTTATTTATCCTTGACCATACTGAGTGGTTTTTCAGTTTGCTGGAGCTTGTGATATTAAGGCCCATCTGCCCAATACTGATAAATTGTAGTGGAGAGCCTGTGGCTTGCCATTGCTTTGCTCAAGTGTTAATGGCAGAATTAAAATTGAGGTTGGGAGGGTTTATCACTTGTTCTTGTGATTGATATCACAGCAGGATAAACCTTTTTTTTTTCCTTTCTTTTTTTCCTTTAATTGATAAGATGGAAGACTTGTAAAATTCTACCTTGTATCTCTGGACTTGCCCTTTGATTGTGCAGTGCAGTGTCATTCTGCAGGAAGATGTGAGCTTCTCCAGGGGCTTGAATGGACACCAAAGAAGGTAGAACTGTGTGTAAAATATTGCAGCTTCTATAAGAATAAAGCCTAAACTAAAGAATGCAAGAGCAAAATACATGATCTGTGTACAAGAGATGGTGTGCTGTGAGATCACACACAAGTCAGCTGGTAAACGAATAAATGCTGAGTATTCTGACCAAAATCAGAGGGCATGGCAAAGTGAATGTTCTTTGTATTAAAATTTGGGAAAGAAATGGACCCTGTCTGTTCCTGATGGATTAATAAGGTGGGGACTTTTTTACAGCATTGATGGTTATGTCTTACATTATTTTTTTTCTTTTCTGTTCATAAGAAGCATTGGTTAATTACTAATGGGTAAATAAAATCTTCAGATTTATTTACCAGTGGTAGTATGTAAAAAATAATAATTGTTACACCCGTATTTAAGAGGGAGAAAACGATGCAAGTCAAGCAAGATATCTAAGGAACAGTTTGACAGTCAAAGTGGGCACAATTTTGAATCAGTTATTTTAAGCCTCTGACTGTAATCATTACTAAACAGTAGCACTCCCTTTGACATCTTATTTCAATTGCAGGAATAGCAAGTTGAAATAAAAATTGAATTTTCCCTGCTGTTAAGGTAGTTTGTAGACTACAGGAAATATTTCTGGGAAGTCTAATGAATACTACTTGTGGAAAGAAATTGGATGGAGCAGTTGGCTGTTTCTGAACTAGAAATTAGCAGGCTGTAATGCTACTTTATTCTAAAGCTGCAGACACGATGTGCTGCAAAGAGCATATCAAGTTGCTTAGTGTGTTGTGAGAGGGAAGAGAGCTGCCAGTGAATGGCACTAGACCCTCAACTCAGTGGGCATCCACTGCTGGGAACGACCTCGGCACCTTTCCTGTCCTCACAGATGCGGCAAGCCCTGTTGTGGGTAACCAAATTGATTTCCCCTCATGTAAAAAATAAGAATGGTTTCCTTTGAGGAATGAAGTGCACAGTTCTGTAAATGGACATCCACCTCTATTTTGAAAGGTGACTTGACTAGTGACTAAGAAGGGTTTGTTGACATGCTTACCTCAAAGGAAGGAAATGGTGTGCTAACTTAAGAATGTCCTTATCCTCTTTGTACCAAACGTCTGTGATCTGTTATCTACATGGTATGTACCAACTGTGGCAAGTGAGATCAAGTTTAAATGTTGACCTCAGAACAAGCTAGTTTGCATATTTTATCTTCCTGTGGGCATCAGTGGAGAAGGATTTTGTTAAAATGAAGCTCTGCTTAAAGACCAATGTACAAAATTTTGTGATTTGTGTATTCTGTCATGGATTTTCTGAGTGAGATTGCCAAGTGCTCCTAGGAATTGGACTGCCTTCTTAACTACTTTGTCTCTAATTTACGTGTGAAATGGATGCTATGACAGCTGTGAAGACTTCTTGGCAGTTTTCATAGATGAATTTTAATTGGACAGCAACAACGTACAGTCTTCGTGAGGACGGCAGCTCTCTGGAGTCTGCCTTAGTGCAGGAAAAGTGCATTAGTAGCAACTTGGGCTCAGGCTGAGTTCTGCTGAAATGGACAGAGTTGGGCTCCCCAGCTGCCGCTGAAAACCAGAGCAGGTTGTGAGATTAAGACTTTCAGACATTATTGCTCATGGGAAGCATTTAATTTGGGGACTTCTTTAAGAAGAACAGAGTTTGTTTGCACGGAGAGCATATTCTGTAGCCTATATGATAGATCTTTGCATTTCCCTGCACCCACAGTGAGACCTGTTGGGAAGAAATTAATGCTTGGTGCATTTGATTTTATGTCAGAGTTAAATTAAGGTCTCTCACTATCTACAGTGTAATGTGTATTTTGTTGTTTTGTGCTAGTGGGTGTCAAAGTGACAGCTCATGGAAAGAAGAGGTCGTTCATCCTAGTATTCATGTTGAAGCTGAGTGGATTTAGGAGTGTAGCAGGCTATTTCTGTTCTGAAGGCCCCTTCCTCCATCAGTGCAGCTTTATCCTAATGTCGCTTGTGATTACTATTGCTAAGTTGTTGGACTAAGAGCAAGGCATGATAGTTTAGAGCAGTCACTGTTTTGTTCTTATCTTTATGTACAGGCTGGTGAACAAGAATTCCCCTAAATTACAGGGATTCAATATTTTGCAAAAGGTCATTAATTCCCATGCCGTTTTTGGATATTACTATATAAACCACAGAACTATTAGGTAAGCCCCAGCATGATTTCTTTTTCCCACTTCTTCTCCATGAGTGGTACCATATAGAGAGTGAAACTATCCTGTGGCTTAGTTCCTGCTTTGGTATCCTTTATCCTTTATCCTTTTGGCATAGTTAAAATTATACTTTTCAAGTACATAAATTATGAGCAACTCTTATGGTAATTTAGGCAAGGCTTCATAATGGTGTTTTTGTTGGCAGTTTATTTCATTCTTTTCACATAAATGTTACCAATCTACTGTTTAGTAGGACTGTCTGCTAAGTAGTAACAGATGGCCCATGTAAGCTAGGACAGAGAGGATCATAATGGTAGGAGCCAGTGATTCCTACATACGTGTTTTGGGTCTCAGCATGCATGTTTTGCAGGAGGGAACACAGCTAGCACTGGAATTGTGGCAATCTGATTTTTGGTGTTATTTCTTCCAGCACTTGGCATGCTTGAAAATTAATGTTTGTGGTTCGTGTTGGACTATATCAATAATATCGAAATTACATCCCTGCTTGGGTAAAACTGCTGCGCTTGCTGTTTTTACCCTTTCTTGACTTATCCTGTAATCAAAAGTACTTAGTGACAAAGTAAGTATACAGAAGAGAGCAGTCAGTTCCATTATGTAATCTCACTTCCATTTGTGCTGTGCCACACGATAGCCTAAAATGTAGTAACTGATGAAAAGCTGCAGGGGGAAAAACAGAATTAGTCATAGCTGTTTTGGACCAGCTTTCCCCTACTAGCCTCTCTCCTTCACTAAAATGCTTAAATACCATGGTGGGCACAAGGTGAAAGAGGAAAGGGAGTGTGTTAAGGACCAGCTGCCTTAAAGTGTTGTTCTGGGACCTTATCTTCACTGTGGTGAAGGCAGCATTGTCCATGCTCTGACTTGGTCTTCTTGTGTAACAGTAAGCGTACCTGAGGCAGGGAGAAAAGAGTGATCTTAAATACAGTCTGCTGAGGTAAATCTTTGATTTTGCTGAGGTAACTGAGGCTTACCTTGCCCAAATCCACTAGCCTTACAGATAGGTTTGCATATACATGATGATGCTTGCTTGTGAAGGAGTGGCATTAGCAGGCAAAGGCTGAGAGATCCCAGATAACAGAGTTACAGATTTGTAGGTATTGGAAGAGGCTCTGGGAACAAGTCCAACCCCCTGCCGAAGCAGGTTCCCTTCTGTAGGTTGCACAGGAAAGCATCCAGGTGGGTCCTGAATATCTCCAAAGAGGGGACTCTGAAGGAGATGTGGCCTTGTGATTATGATTTGGTAGATCAGGCCTTTCTGAGGCCTTGTACAGTATTTTTCTTCATTGACATCTGTCTCCTCTTGACACTAAAACAAATCTCTGTGAGGAAAGAGACTGCTTTTTCAAATGAATAAAACAGACCTTCTTTGGTATGGTGTCAGTCCTCTTTAACAATGCTGTCACAAAAATGATATTTTGAATAGTATTTTCCCTATCCTTTTGCTTTAACCTGGCTGGTCTCAGACCAGGAAGGGTGTGAGAAAGGTCATTTCAAGGCTCATTCTGCCTGAGGAAGAATGGCCTTTGTTAAGAACTTTTTCATCCTGGGCATATGCAAGACAAGTGTGTGATCTTTGTGCAGAACATCTACAAAGCACTACTTCTGAGGGTAGTTCTGTGCTGGCCTATTAGTTTGGCAGAAGCTAACTCTAATATAAAAAAAGATCCAAATTTGTAAAGAAACCCTTGTTCTTTGTAAAAACAGTTGAGCAACATCTGAGCTAGCCTGTCCTCCTAGCACAGTGTAATATTGTTCAGAGGTACCTAGATCTTGGAAGAAGCATGGTCAGGATTAAAGATGTCTTCTTCCTTGCTTCTTTAGAGAATTTGGTTGTATTGTGTGCAGTTGTACAGCTGCTCCAAAGTGCTGCATAGTGTACTGTAGATATAAATCTAGATGTGCTCATTCGAACTCTCCAAAATATTTGAACTTCTGGTTTCTGTGCAGGTGCCTTATAGATGATTTGGAATCAGTCTCTG
Source organism: Chrysolophus pictus (assembly GCA_037305975.1). Classification (NCBI taxonomy): domain Eukaryota; kingdom Metazoa; phylum Chordata; class Aves; order Galliformes; family Phasianidae; genus Chrysolophus; species Chrysolophus pictus. The sequence continues at coordinate 83,297,020 of CM074576.1, forward strand.
GGGTGTTGAAGTGATACTCAGCTATTTGGAGGGATGTGTTATTCTTATATGTATTTATATTCATATACACACTTACTTCTTCTGATGAGCAAATCATTCTATAATTTATCTAATCAGTGAGAGGATTTTTATTTATATATTTATCTGTTTTCAATTTATTCAGAATCCCTCAATGAACATTTGACACGGGAAAGGTGAATTGCTGTTCTCAGTGGGAATTTATTTTTGCTTGCAGATTGAGAACTCAAGTGAGTTTCCCTCTCCTGTGAGACCTAGAACTCAGCTTAAACTCCTGTGCCCTGCATTTTCATCACGGGTCTCATTTGTGGAGATAGAACTGGAATTACACGATTGGTCTTTCAGGGCAAGAAAAGAGTAGATTATCCTCACATGCTCCAGGAGCCACTGAATACATGACTGTGCAATATGGTCAGATGCACTTACCCTTGGTGGAGGTTACAGCTGAGCCTTTTCTGGCTCTTTTATTCTCTATTAGCTATGATAGATATATAGTATACCTTCTGGAGAACAGCAAAGAAGAGAGCATCAGCTTTTGTACCTAAGCTCCTGAAGGGATAAAAATATTTAATGATGACTCTCCCTTGCGCTTCCCTTCTTAAGCTCTGCTCTTGAGAAATTGCTCACTAATTTGCTAGTGGCCTTCCAACCCTTCCTTCCAGCTGAGAAAGGAGGGAGTGCAAGGCCACTCACAAATGAATTTGGGCCATATTGGGTGTCTCCTGAGCAGTCAGGAGTGAGTTCTTTCTCTCCTTGCTCCACTGGAGAGATCTGGAGCTGGATGGGGTGGAAAGTGCTTTCTTTTGTGCCACATACTAGCTTGCACACTGTGTGTAAAATCTGTTCTTGATGGACATGAGAAGTTGCCTAAGAAATGATGATAAAGGCTGTATGGTTTACATAAAATTCTAACTTAATCATCATCATCTTCCCAAAGCTTAACTCCAGAGACTAAATGTAGTACTTTTCCTTTCCTTTTCAACAACCTGTATGTGTATTAAGAGTTGACTGTCAGAAAGATCACTCTGACCTCATGTGTCACCTTTTTGGTAGATGGAGTTGGCAAGTTTCTTTTGTGTGGTCTGTCTAACAAGCACTGCTAGAGTAAAATACAGTTCATTACCTGTTTAGGAAAGAGAATATTGGTGTCCTAATGCTGCCCACTGGTTAAGTCCTAACACTGCTCGCTGGTAAGTGTATTACAGTGAACAGCGAGCTCTCTGCTTGACTTTGAAACTGGCATGAAAACCACAGGAAAACTGTGAAGTATAAGTATTTGCATTTGTTTCCTATTGTGGGAAGATGCTGTGGATTTTGAAATTATTAATGCATTCAAGTTGAAATTAGGTGTAATTTTGGGCAGAGGAAGTGCCTGTAAAGAAAGATTTACTGTGCTTTGTATTCCAGCAAACAATACGTGAAAGATGAATTATCTTGAAAAATGAAAAGTATTTTGGTAACTTGATCTATGATAAGATAGAAACATATTTGTTGGAGGAAAAGCCCCAGCATTGCTTATTTTGAAGTTCTCTTTACAGAGTGCCATAGTTCCTCAGAAGAGTTGTGCTACTGGAGTTTTAGATGTGTTTGTTCCTGATGCGTCTTCTCATGTTTCTAAAACACACCTGGGTTGCACCTTTTGAGGCTACTCTTTTCAGGAACGCAGGACAAATGGCAAACAGTTTGTGCTGGATAACCTGACAAGAAAATGTTATTCTTATGTATGTCTAACCTAAATAATAATAATGAAATCAATAACAATATTGGCAATCCTGAAGGTGATTTTGAAATTGAAAAATCACTCTGAATCTGTGGACGCCTCTAGCTGATGACATGAGAAGTTACCTAAAAATAGAAGAATAGAGAAGAGACTGACCCCCACCTTGCCACAGCCTCCTTTCAGGTAGCAGTAGAGAGCCGTAAGGTCTTCCCTGAGCCTCCTCTTCTCCAGTCTGAACAATCCCAATTTCCTCAGCTGCTCACCATAAGACTTGTGCACCAGACCCCTCATCATCTTCATTGCCCTGTAGACACACCATAAGGGCCTCAGATCTTAAATGCTGTGTGTTTGTGCACTTCCTCGTTATCTGGGGGTTAAAAATTCCTTGTAAAATAATCTCTTTTTCTTTTTTCCCCACTCAGTTTAATGGGTAATCATCTGGTGCTGGGTTGATTCGAATGAGTCTGGTTCCTCTCCCGTTGCTCTCCCAGAGTCCCAGCTTTGCTGTGGCTTTTGGGCTGCATGATGGCCCAGGCATCAGTGCACTCACCGGAGTCTCATTTTGCAGTCTAAGATTTAAGGAGAGGTACTGGTATGTGTGGTGGTTACCAGCCTTTTGGATACCGCTGCTGGTGGGCTGTGTGCACGGCTGTGCTCAGCTTTGCCAGGCAGTGCGACCATTAGCAGTGGAGGCTTAGCCACGAGGGAGAAGAGATTTATACAGACACTGAATAGGACAACCACGCTAAATCCATCCTGTGCCAGCTGCATCTTGGATCTGTAATGCTCCCCTAATGAGGCCGCAGTTATTTACTGTGCAGACTAAGCACAGCAGCCAATCCTCCTACGCACCTGCAGCAGGGTGCAGGGCCGAGATGCTCTGAAGTGCCAGGCACCCTGATCCAGCCTGCATTTTGCCCTTGGGATGCATAGCCCGCATTTTGCCCTTGGGATGCATAATTTGTCTTCACTTTTTTTTTTCTTTTTCTTCCTTCAGCGTTTCGTAAAGAAAAAAAAAAGCTGCAGTGCACTAATAAGATGGAGCTAGAAGGAATGAGATGTGAAACAAATGGAGAATGGTAGCACAAAGGGGAGTTCAAAAGCATAAACTTTGGAGCAGTGTGTGCAGACACAAGAGGCAATGGCATTAGATGAAGCCACAGCATCCACAGGGTTGCTAGGAGTGCAAACTGGACTGCAAGACCCTAAAAGCTTTCGTGTCACCTTATTTACAACGAGCTCCCCAGACAGTGTTACCTCTTCACTGTCCTGCACCATGTGATATCAGCAGCCTGCCCTGGGGAAGGGACCCTGCCTCCTGCCTTCAGTTTCTGGAAGCGAAGGCAGAACAGCCCATGTTATGCCTCCTCCACTTTGGGAGAAGACATCAAGTCCCTTGTGGGAGCGTTATTGCAGGTCTTGGAAAGGTGGGTAAATTCCCTTAGCCCTTTTTCCAAGTGGCTTTGTCACATAGTGGCTCTCTGTGGTATGGTGGTCCATGGTACCTCCTCCAAGAAAGAAAGATTTGAGAAGAGGCTCAGGGGAGACCATATCACTCTCTACAACCATTTGAAAGGAGGCTGTGGTGAGGTTGAGGTCAGCATCTTCTCCCTGGTAACAAAGACAGGACAAGAGGTAATGGCCTTCACTTGTGCCAGAGAAAGTTCAGGTTGAATATTAGGGACAATTTCTTTTCAGAAGGAGTGTTGAGACATTGGCTCAGGCTGCCCAGGGAGTTGATGGAATCACTGTCCCTGGAGGTGTTCAAGAGCCATGGAGATATGACACTGACAGCATGGTCAGTGGGCATGGTGGTTGGACTAGGTGATCTTCGCGGTCTTTTCCAGTTGAAACAATTCTATGATTCTAAGTGACATCAGCCATTTGCAGCGTAAATGTGAAGGCTGAACCCTGTGCCAGGCACCTGTGCTGTAAATCAATCCCCATGCCTTTCGGTATGCCCTTGCCACAGCATTTTAAACCTGCATTTTATATCCTGGCTGCACAGGGAAAGGGGGTGCCTATCAAGATACTTAGCAAACGTCTCTGGCTGCAAGTACTTGTGTCACCTTCAGAATGACATGTCACAGAGCCACTTACAGCAACATCTTCAGCTGTCAGTCTTGGGACAGTGGGTCATGTTGCCATTAGTGAGTGTGAGCACGCAAGCCCAACATGCCAAGCCATTTGCTGGCAGCATGGCATGTGCCTGTTTGATCCATTGCTTCTAAATGTGTTCGTGCTGCGGAAATGGGGCCTTTAATCCAGTCCTACAGTCCAAGGATCCCTGGTTTCCAATTAGCTCTACAGGTGTGTAGGCTCCCAGTGTCTTGCTATCTGCTGCACTCTTGTAATAAATGCTATTTTCCCATACTTCTCAGCCAAGATCAGTAGTAATCTTGTTATTTTTAACTATAAATTTCAGAAATGCATGAGCTGCCTGGGGGTGATGGAGCATTCCTTTTGTTTACGGAGCAAACTGTGAGATTTGTGCCAGAACGTGCTTGATGCAGATTGGCTGTAAGAGGCTTTTCTGATGACAGCAAGGGACAGAATATGTTAAGACAGCCGCGGCTTCACCATTACTCATGCTTATTGCTTATGGGCGGTGAGTCTGTGCCGACAGCCGAATACTGCTTCAGATCATTTGTGCTAATAAACTTTCTTTGTGCTCCGCTTGTTTATCTGCTTTGTCCCCTGAAATGATGGTGCATTTGTGGATAATTTCCTCCTCTGATGAGCTACCCCCATCCAGTTGAAAGTTGTCTATTTTTAAAATGCCAGCTGCCTCGCGCATAAAAAAGCCACCGCTGATGTACTGTTGCTTGCAATGCATTATTCAAAGTCCTTTTTAGACTCCCTCGTATAAAGAGCTTCATTAATATTGCAGCAGTCGCTGTGATTCTCTGCAAGGGGCTCCCTTCCTTTTACTGCTTGACACCCCTATGGGTTTTTGCATGTAGCAGAGATGCTTGGACTTTGAGTTACTTTTGGTGGAGCAAGCTCATCATTTTCGAAATGAACTGGCTCTTAAAAGAAATGCTGATCTTGAGATTTGTGCTCAGCAAATTGCTGGTGTACCCAGCTTTGTCCAGCAGCTTTGGGAAGTGGAGTGGAGCAGGGTTGGTTGGGAAGGGGCTGTTTGCGTATCCCTGGAGGAGTTCAAGGCCAGATTGGATGGGGCCCTGGGCAGCCTGAGCTGGTGGGGGACCGCTCTGCCCACGGCAGGGGTTGGGGCTGGGTGGGCTTTGAGATCCCTTCTAACCTGAACCGTTCTGTGATTCTATATTAGGTAATGAAACTGCAGTAAAGCTGAGCTTTCAAGAATGAACAGATTTATTTCCTCACCTGAGGTCCTGGTAGAAAATAAGTAGCAGGCAGGTCTGGGAAAAAGTGGTTTTGCCTTCAAATAAGAAAGATTGAGACAAAACTGGCTGACCATTCTGAGCTCTCTGTGTGAGAACAGCTCTCTTAAGCCATAGGGACCTTACTTATTTCTTTCTGATGCCAGGATAAAAGAGTCTTCTGACTTGATTGTGCGTGACATGTTTGTACACTGGATGATAGCAGTCTGGTGATACTGAGCTGTATAATAACCGTACAAGGTAGATCTTCAGTACATTAAGCAATTAAGTGTGTGATAGGAAGACAAGCATTGGAAGCTGTTGCTCACCCGTGAAATGGGAGGAAGGGTGAAAATACATGCTAACCAGTGAGGAAACAGGGCAGCTGCAGGCTGGCAGTGTCTGCACACTGGTGGAGAACAGGACTGGGGTGTCACCTCCTGGTTTGTAAGTCAGGGGGTTTCTGTATGGGAAGGATGCAGGGAGCACTGTGCAGAGATGGGCTTTGCCTGCGGAATCCTGGAAAGTAGTGATGTGAGCAGCAGTGGCAGATCTTCCAGAAACGTGAACTTGGTCTGTCTGTTTTCTGATGAAGAAAATAGTTGTGAGCAGGTTTAAGAATAACCTAGTATTTCCCTGCTGAGTCAGCAGTGAAGTGAAATTGTGGGCAAGAAATACACTTGGCTTTTCCCAGGTCCCTGGATTCATTCATGACTTTCACACGATGTGTGTAGTGTTTAAAAAAGGAGTTTGGTCTACAAGCTGCTCAGAGGGTGCAGGAGAGTGTGTTGTGCAGTGCTCGCGTGACACGGATGCCAACATGTTGCAGGTGTATTTTAACAGAACTGTTGTTTCTCTCTCACTTGGGGAGGGCAGCAGGGAGCCCACGGATGTCCTGCAGGTGCTGGGGACTTGTGCTGCAGCATCCTCTGGCAGGACACCTCAACTTCACATCCCTACATCAACTTTGCATCTCCCCGGTCACTCTGGCACCTCTCTCTTCTCTGGCTGCGTGCGAGTGTGGAGCCAGGGAAAGAGATGGACTGCATTTCTTCCACAGCCTACTTGGCATCTGCAGGAGATTAGCATGTCATGCGCTCACTGGTTGACCTTAATCTTTGTAATATGGGATCACTCTCTGTTAGAGAGACAATAAACAACCCAGATTTTACTGCTGATGGTAATGTGTTGAGTGAAGCTACTGCTTCAGGGCAGAAATGCTCTTAGAGGTCTGCAGTGTGGATGGACAAACTGCCCTGGGGAAAATGGATGGGAGGCAGAATTTCTTCTGACTTGCCTTTCTGTGTGTCCAGCAGGGCTTTGGGGATTAGCAAGTTCCTTCTCCCAAGCTTGCTTTTCCTGGCCAAGCAATCTTCTTCCCATTACGCCAGCTGTCCCTAAGAGCTTCAGCTGGCTTCCGTCTGTTCTTTCAAACCACTGGAGACCTCTGTTACTTACCTTCTATCTCCTCCCTCCCAGAAGAGTGGAAGCCACTGTGTATGTTGTTCTGTGCATGATTTAGTGGGTGGCAGCCCTGCACATGGCAGGGGGTCGGAACTGGATGAACTTTAAGGTCCTTTCCAACCCAAACCATTCAGTGATTCTATGACTGATTCTGTGCTTCTGTGATTCTGGCCCTGCTACATCTGCCATCCATTCAGCAAGCTTAATTAAAATTAAATGTCTGTTACCAATGAACGCTCCAAGTGTGGAATAGGTAGCTAGCTTGCTTTTACCAGGGCTGTATAAGGGTCCTGGCCCAAGGGACCTCTCCAAAAGCTGTTTGCTGCTTGTTAAGTGTTCCATGCTCGTTATTTAATCCAGATGGAGGCTGCTGGAGAAATCGGTTCCATTGTGTTTGAGGATTGACTGTTGTAAGAACAGATGCTCCAGAAGAAGTTTGGTGCTTGTGTCCATTGAATTTAGAAATGGCTTAGCTTGGGAAATAGAAGTCAAATTTGTTTTAAAAGCTCTTTAAATCTGTTAAATCCATTTTTCCAATTTAGGAAGCAAAGGCTGTGTGTGGAAGAGGGGGAAAGATAGTGACCAAAAACGGTAACAAGTTCCACTCCTCTAGGCAGATCTTTGACCAAGTGCCTTAATGGAATGGGTGAAAATGTGAAGATTTCTTTTTGTACCTTTAGCCACTTTTTTTCAGAGTGATGTGTTTTCTGACAGTATACTTCAGCAATCAGTGTTGGCACTGGTTAGGTTTTTTTTCCCTCAAATTGGGAAGTTTATGCTTTTTGTAAAGGCAAGAAGATGTTAAGACTTACAGTGACTTAGATGTCTCTTATTTCTTTTCTTTTTCCAAGTTGGCTCTGGAAAACATCTCCAAGATTCGGTTGTTAAGTGCCTTTCCTAATAGGAAGAAGGCTTTCAGTACCTAAAGAGACCTTATAAACAGGTGGGAGAGTGACTTTTTACACAGGCAGATAGTGATAGGACAAGGGGGAGCAAATTTAAACTAAGAGCGGAGATGATTGGAACAATTCTAAACTAAAAGAGAGGAGATTCTTTACCTGGAGGGCCCTGGCCCAGGCTGCCCAGAGAAGCTGTGGTGCCCTCTCCCTGCAGGCGCTCAAGGCCAGGTTGGATGGGGCCCTGGGCAGCCTGAGCTCGTGGGGGGCAGCCCTGCCCATGGCTGGGGTTGGGGCAGCATTGGCTTTGAGGTCCCCTCCAACCCAAACCATTCTGTGCTTTTGTGATTCTGAGGCTTTCTGCAATCCTTGTCATTCTTGTTTGCTCAGAAAGGGACCAGGAGGTTCAGTCTGTGAAGCTGGTTTGCTTGGAGGCCAGCCAAGCAAACAGGCACTTACACAAATCAGTGGTACCGATAGAGTGAAACTCTGCGTGGAGTGACTCAGAGGAATTGGCTAATATACCCTGCAGCTACAAAGAAGTGTACAAAGCAAAATGTTGCTGTCAGCAGAACATCTGATGATGCAGTAGGTAAACTTGTTTTTAATGGAAAGTGGGAAGTGATGCTTGGAAAAATGTCAGGCATAGCTTGCTAGGTAGAAATTGAATGCAGTATTTTTGGATGTTTGTAAGACCATAATGCTTATTTAAGAGAATAGAAAGTTAATTTGTTAATTGAATGTTCTGTCAGCATGCTCCTCAGTGCCAGCACATCTAAGTCACCACTGATCAGCCCAGCCTTTCTTCCTACACATGTCATAGAATCATAGAATCACAGAATGGCTCAGGTTGGAAGGGACCTCAAGGATTATGAATCTCCAGCCCTTCTGCCGCATCCAGGGCCACCAACCTCCATGTTTAATGCTAGACCAGGCTGCCCTGTGTCCTGGGCTTCAGTTTTAAATTTTTACCACAGCTTGATCTATGTGTACTGGAACTGAACCTCACTCCTTTAAACCCATGCATCTAAGTGGTGGCCTAGCTAGTGTGCTTAAGTGTACCTCTTTTGTGGGAAGCATATTAGAATAGTAGGGCTGGCTCACATTTTCTTCTGTGAACAGCCACTGCAGTCCTGCTGGTAGTGCAGAAATAACTCACATTTGTATCGATGGACAGGCAGGAAAAGGAGAGCATTGGCAAGGCTCAGTGTGCCTGTCTGAGCTCTCGGGAATCTCACTGCTGTTGTGTGAAGCGGTGGGGGGGCACATAGCAAGTATCTGGTGCAGCATCTACATTGCCTTCTGTTTTTTCCCTACTTGCCATGACTTGGCTCAGTGCAGCCTCTTCACACCTCCCAGCAGTGGAGGCGAATGGGAGACTCAGAAAGGTAACTCAGAGCAGTGAGAAAATCAATGAGAAGTGCCTGCTGAGCTCTCCCAGTTTTCTGGTGCTTTTAGGATGGAGCTTGAAGTGCTCCTTGTTTGTGCAGAGGAGGGCAGGATTTGCCGGGGAGGCTGCCTAAGCCCAGGGACTCTCGCAGAAAGATGCTCAGGATTCCCCCCTTCTGCTGGCTTCCCACTTCTGGTCCCTCTGTTAGAGGATCAGCTTTTCTCCAAAATAAAAAAGCGAGCCTTTCCTGCAGTTTTTTGTTACCTCCTGAAACAGCGCATTTCACCGGTAGGAAAAGAGACGGCTCTTTCTGCTGAGTACATTGACAGCACTAGAAGTACATACTAAATCAGTTTTTGAGTTTGAAATTAAGCTGTTGGGGCTCCTTATCTTTGCTAACAGCAGTGATTCAAAGCTGTTTTCCTGCTTTCTTTATCTGCTGTTTCCCCCCTCACTTTTCTGTTTTCTGCTTTTAGATCTGAAATAATTTAAAATTGCCACCATGTGGACCTTCTGAGAGAGCATTCAGGATTATCCCAAACTATTTAAACATGGGCAGCAAGAAGCGTGTTTCCTAGTGCTTGGACCAATTCATAGTTTGTGAATTATTAAAAAAAAGGGAGGAAATTAACAATTCTAGAAGACCTGTTTGTTGAACAAGTGGGAAACCCAATCATACAGCTAGGGAGAAGGAGAAAATAGGGAGAAAAAATGCACTTGCCAACCATACCTCTCTCCTGGTCTGTTTGGTTCACAGCATCCCTCCAGTGCCTCTGCTGTCCCTGGTACCTGGAGTGAGGTGGTAGCAGCACTGCATGATTTGGCTGGCCTTAGGGTTACATATCCCAGTGGATACTGTGCTGTAGCCTGGGGTGCACTGCTGGTCCCCATCCTGGCCCAAATAGGATGTTCAGGAGAGGACTCCAAAAACTTGGCATCCCTCTTGGTCATCACCTCCAGCTCCTGTCCATCCTCCCTCATGTTTCTGTCGTGATTTTCTTTCTTTCTTTCTTTCTTCCTTTCCTCCTTTCCTCCTTTCTTCCTTTCTTTCTTTCTTGCTTGCTTTCTTGCTTGCTTGGAGAGATTTTCTGCCACTTTCCCCTTGCTTCCTTTTGCAAAAGCTGCAATTGCATCCTGCATCACATTCTGCATCATTTGCAAAATGGGCTGCCTTGCTTGTGGTGGCACACACCTGGCTGGGAAGTGCCATTTATCCTCAGTGCACTTTTCTGCAAAGCCATACTTCCTGCCATAATTTGTCCTCATATGACTAGTCCCATTAACTTTAATGGCTTGCATAATCAAGTTCTCACATTATTCCACCCTTCAGTGCATTTTACTTTCCTTCTAATTCTCATCCAGGCCCCTGGGGAGCGGCACACAATGCTTTGCCTGGGGACCAGCTTGTGCTGGTTGATGCTGAGGACTGTGTTGCACCTGAGCAGGTTTATTCTCTCCCCTAAGCAACCTCAGGAATCGCACTTTGCATTACAACTGATTTTAGGGTGCATATTTTGATTTTCAGGCACTGTCAATTAATAATAATAATTTAAAAAATCGTGACCAGTAGAAGATTTGTGCTATGGGCATCCAGCATTGGTAAATAACGGGAGTGCTGGCCTTAGTCCAGGAGAAATGTGACCCAGTAAACTTCTTAAAAGACCATTCAATTGTCTTCATTATTATGGAGGAGAAGCAGGCTGTACATAGGATGAATAGCATTTTCTTAACTGCTGCCAAAGGAGACATTTTCTACACCATGTATAATAATTTTCTCTGCTTTGGCATCTTAGCCCACAGCAGAAGAGAGCTGCTGCACACCTTTCCGCAGGGGTAATTTGTAATGGTGCAGCCTGAACTAAAGGGAGGCACACAGGGACCCATCATGAGTACTTTGCTTCCTGCAAGTCTAATAATGCTCATCTGGGCAGTGCCTTGCAGATGGATTTCAGTAGTAGTATAGATCAGGAGTGAAATGACATAGGAAAAAGGTATTTTTCATGAGGATAGGCAGGATGGAGATGCAATAATTGATGCTGGGATTGTTCAGTCTGTAGGAGGCTCAGGGGAGACCTTATTGCTCACTACAAGCATCTGAAAAGAGGTTGGTGAGAGATGAGGATCTGCCTCTTCTCCCATGTAACAGCGATAGAGTGAGAGTGAATGGTCTCACGTTGTGCCATGGGAGGTTTGGGTTGGGTATTAGGAACCATTTATTCTCAGAAAGAGGTGTGAGGCAGTGGCACAGGCTGCCCGGGGATGTGGTGGAGTCACCATCCCTGGAGGTGTTCAAGACCTGTGTGGATGTGGCACTGAAGGACGTGGGCAGTGGGCATGGTGTGATGGACTGGTGCTCAGACTAGGTGATTTTAGTGTTTTTTTCCAACCTTAATGATTCTGTGCTCATTCCCTCTTTGTCCATCTCTGCTGTGGAAGCATGCTTGATGGGCGGAGGGCTCTTGCAGGGAATGGAAAGCATCATCAGACTGTGTTTGTCTGTGTTGAAGCCAGGCTTGTGTGCTTGCCATCCTCACATCAGCACATGGCATGAGGAGGAGCCTGCAATGCACTGAGCCTTGTGTGGGGCTTGCGACACATGGGCCTCGCTCTCCACTGGTACTGGGGGAATTAATCAGTTTTGTCTGCTCTGGGGTGGTCGGGCACTGGAACAAGGACTAGTCACAGCCCCAAGCTGCCAGAGGTCAAGGAGCATTTGGACAACACTCCCAGACATAGGGTTTGATTTTGAGTGGTGCTGTGTGGAGCCAGGAGCTGGACTCAGTGATCATTGTGGGTCTCTTCCAGCTCAGGATATTCCATGACTCTATGAGTCTGCTGTTGTTGACCATTTGATGCCTGCATTGATGAGGCAACTCAACAAAAATCCGCAAACATGTTGGGAATAGTGCAGTGTCTTCAGGTGTTTGTTTGTTTTTTTAAGGCCTCCAGTCTTTGCCCTTCTCAGAGGCTTGTTACTTTCCCTAAATAGCTTTCTTAGGAAAAAAACGTTCCACTAGATTTATTCCCAAGCCAGAGTGACAAACTGTTTATTTATTTAATTGGTTTTATGTCTCAAGAAATAAATTAATCTCTGTGTCTGATTTTTAAGCAAAGAGAAGGGAGAATGCATACCAGAGTTGTGCTTTTAGTTCTTTGGTGGTTTTTATTTCTTCATGCCCTTATCAGCTCTTTATTTAAATAAGAAGCTTAATTAAGCATAGCTTTCTCCTAACAGTCTATATAAAAGTGGAGCCTAAAGAACATGGATTGGGCTTAAGAGTAGCTTACTGTTCTTATGCAGCCCATCATTTTCTTTACAAAAACAACTCCTGCATCTAATTATTTGGTTATTCCAATATATTTATCTTTTGCAACTTAATGCGTGAGTCTTGCAGATTTTCCTGGCGCTCTGACAGCCTGAGCTTCCCTTGCACTCAGACTATATTTTTCCCCCAAGCTTCTAAAATTGCATTAGAGTGGAGTTTTCTTCTTACTTTTTTTAATCTAAATTTGTTTTTTTATGCTTCATAGGCCACAATGCTCACACTTGTGTGTACAACCCATCTGCACACAGAACAGGAACACGCAGGGTTCATTAGTCAGATAGGGTGAATGACTCGAAATGTTTAATTAAAGAAAAAACACAGAACGCCCAGTGAATCAGATGCTCACACAGTAGCAGAAGTGGGGAAAAGACTGCAAATAATTTTGAAATGCAAGGTCTCTTATTTGTACACCGATAATTTCCACCAATATCTTTATGCAAGGAAGATCACCCAATAAAATACATGTCAACTACAACATGATGTATCTTATGAAAATTAATTCTTTTGTATTAATGGCAGACTTATTATTTCAAGTCTGTTCTAAAGTGAGGCATTTCTGGAGTTTACAATGTACCTTTGTTGAAGACTGAAATGTACAAATCTTTCCAAACAACGGCCCTTGTCTGAGAACTGAAGCCTAAAAACAGTCCATTCCCACTTACTTTTTACAGAGTAGCTTGTACAGTCAGACTTGGGATATCCTTGCTAATTGGTGCTTCCAATATTTAAAAAGTGCACAGAGAAAGTAAGTGCTCCATTTATCTAGTTGTTGCTGTAAAACTACTGTGTTTTTTTAAACCTGTCCTGATGCACGCTTCTTGTGAGCTTTGCATCAGTAAAGAAGTTGAGCAGAATATAGGTTATTTTAGATAATTACAGGGTGATTTGTGATAGCTTGAAATGAAGGACAAAGCATTGCTGGGTGCTCTGCCCATATCTCATTTTGTGCAGTCACGTTAGTAGCTGTATCCGTTGGCACATTTTAAGTTTGTGTTAGTCTCAATAGGGGGATGTCTGCCTGTGGGCCTCCCTCTTACTCTCTTTGGGGCCAGTGTGTTCCTGACAATGCATGCACTGTCTCTGTGCCCTGAGCCGGACGGATGGTTGTGAAGGGGCCTGAGATATTACATAGGCATGTCAGTGATGCTTGTCATTTGTATTCCGGTCAGGGGCCATGCTCCTGAAGAAGAGACTTGCCAGCGTGCTTAAAGACCCTTTGCTCACTCTAATTTTTGCTTGGCCTGTAGTGAACTTTTCAAGGTATAGCTTTCTCCGCAGCATAGTTTGGTTTGGGACAAAAAAGAAATCCTCCCTTTGTCTAAGATACAATTTGCTGCATCTGTAAATGTGTGGGACTCCTATTTTTCAAGTGCAAAGAGCTGATTCTCCTCGTGGTCTGAAGAGATGCACGTTTTAAGGCTGGATGTGCTAATTCAGGATGTTTTTGCTGAAGTGGTGCAGTGTCGTATCTTGTTGTGGCACTGGCTCTCACTCGTGCTGCTCTGCACACACTGGTGTGATTCTTCTCTCCTCCAGCCTCCCCACAGCCTCCTGTTGCCCTCTGCCCTTAAGGACTCTTATGTAAAGGCCATATGAAACCATCACCCTGGAAGGAAAATGCAGAGTAGAGAAAAGGGAATTTCAGTGAGGCCTACAGGTCATACATCAAGTCAAATCAGTCCCTTGAGGAGACTGAGAAGAAAATGTAACGTTGCAAGAGCACATGCCATTCACTGAGGCTGTTTCTGAAGACTTCGGTGTCACCTGCAAACTCTCTCAGCAGTTAAGCTCCTGAGGGCAGTGCTGCAGGGCCTTTGTGCTGAGAAGGACAGTCAGAATGAGGTAGATGGATAGAGGATGGGTGCCTGGCTGTATGCATGAGCCTCATTAGAACAGGACAAAGCAGTTCCTGTTGTGGTATGCCAGGGAGTGCCAGGCCTTGGAGTAAGATGTTGTTTCTTGTACTGGACTGATAATTTCCTCTGAGGCTCCCACTGTCTGCTTGCCTGTCTTGCGAGGCAAAGATCTAATTCCAGCATCAGAGAATTACAGGCCACAGCAAGGCTCATGCAAAATTCCTAAAGGAAGCTGTCTTACATGTCCTATTTCCCCAGTCCTTTTGCTATGCATGGAAGCAAAGCTTGAGCTTTGGTACTTTTGGTGTGGATGCTGATGGGAGGAAGAGAGAAGTTTCAAGAAGAGCAATTTGGATGAAGGCCTGGTAACCCAAAGAAGGCTCAAACAAGTTCGGAGAATAACATGTCCTGGATTCATGTTAAACAAACACACATGATAGCTGGGAATGTATAAAAGCGGTTCCTAGTTTAAAAACAGGTCAGGAAAGAGAAAAGTGCTCCTGCAGTCAAAAAGCTGCAGTTATTTGTTGTGTCCTATCAGGGATATGTATACCCAGTGCTGGAGCAAACATGCAGTGTTCTCAGCAACCCCCTGCCCAGAAACTTCCACCAGTCCTTGGCATTGTCATAGACTGGTGGAAAGTCCTGGCACCTCTTTTCCTTCATCACCAATGGATGCCGGGAAGCAGATTGAAAGGAAGGCATGTCACAGTGAGGCAGGAGTGGGTGAATGTAACAGTGGGCCTGCTTGGTCCCTGATTCATTTGGAATTAGGACTCAGAGGGGTTGTAGCACTCTCTTAATGAAGTAGAGTTGTCTGCTGAGGTCCCGAAGCACCATTCTTTCCACATATTACAAGTTTCTTCTTGTCGTGGCAACCGCCATCTCAGGGGAGTTTTCATATCTTATTAGACAGAATATGATTGCCTTGAACCTTAAGAACAAATTAACAACCGCAGGAGCAGTTCCCATGTAGGGGCGTACAGCACACAAAGGGAAAAATGGCTACCGTGGACATGATGCCACTAAGCAGCACAGTGTGCACCTGCAGATGTCACTCACTGCAGAGTAATTCTGTGTGCTGCTGACTGGCCATTTTTCGCTTGGAATGAAATGTCTCTTGGTCATGAAATGTATCTTGGTTTGGGATGATGAACATCCTCACAAATCTGTGCATCGGCATTGCTGTACATTTTCTCCTTCTGCTTCTGATGGCAAGAAGAGACCCTAACTCAAACCATTAATGTTGATCCTTCTGGTTTTCTCTGATATAAGAATTTTCATGTTTCAAAGCTAATCTTTCAACCACAACCAGACAAATACAAATTTGATAACAAGACAAATCACCCCGCTGACCACCATTTGTCCAACAGCAGTAATGTGTGGTACAGGCTAAGCAAAGTCTGTGAATTAACTGCATTTTAAGGAAGTGAAATGTAGCTTGGGATTGCTCTGAGAGCTCAGCACTATATTCAAGTGTTGGTGTAAAGGATTGGTTCTTTCCTACTACATTTCTAGCAGGCTTAGGAAGC
Organism: Chrysolophus pictus; assembly: GCA_037305975.1. NCBI lineage: Eukaryota > Metazoa > Chordata > Aves > Galliformes > Phasianidae > Chrysolophus > Chrysolophus pictus. The sequence continues at coordinate 83,312,566 of CM074576.1, forward strand.
AATCCTGGATTTAAAACAGCTTCCTCCAAATGCTCTCCTCACTGCTTTTCTTGTCCCTGTAGGATGGTCCTGCCACCTCTGATGCAGATGTCAGCATGTTTCCAATTATTGTGGTAATGTCCTTGAGTGCAGCCATCTCCGATCAGACAAATCTGTATAGATGAACATAGCAAAGTATTATTTCAGATCCAGTAAGGACTTCTTCCAGCTGACAATGCATTTATTTCTAAAATCAACTCCAGAACAATTTTTTTTTTCTTTTTTTTTTTTTCTTCTTTCTCTAATCCTTTCTCCTGGAGACACATAAGAGACGAGAAGCCACATATCTTATATTGGCATTCAAAACATACAGCTGAATATGAAATCACAAGATTTCTTATGGTTGTTTTTCAGTTAATGTCATATGCCATTTTTGGCAGAAATCTTTTCCATGGTTGGGTTCTTCTGTGGGAGGAGAGGGGCTCTCTGATCACATTTTGTTTGCGTTGTTCACATTAAGAAGTTTGCCTTCCTTTCTATTAGAGCTAGATGCTGAGCTTCCTGCCTGGCTGCAGAAGTCCTGTTGAAATATATCTGTTGGCTTTATTACCCTGAGAAACAAGAAAGTGCCTTTGTGTTTGTCTGAAAATGTTCTTTTGTTAAGAAGAAATTTTGCCAGATTGAGCCCATCTTTTATTGCCATATAAAGTTTCCAAAATAATAATGGACATTGACTTCCAAATATTTAGACTTCTCTGATTAAAAGAAATGGTTGCTGTGCTCTTCAGTAGGGGAATTTTATGTGTCTTCCTTTCCCTCCCATCTCCAAAGGGGCTGGAATGAATGCTGTAATGTAAGAAAAAAAAATAATTGCTGGATATTTACGAAATCTAAATTCTGATGAGTATGGCAGGCTGGTGCCTGGTGGATGCTCAGATTCTGCCCAGGGTTTGTCAGCACTGTGAGGGGCTGGTGGGACCAAGTCAGTGCTCTTGTTACTCCATGAAATTAAAAGTTGTTTTGAGCATTTCCATTTATCCTGCACTGGTGTGTCTCATAGAATATGGGTTGTAGCATGTAACAAAAAGAGGGCAGATTTAGACTGGATTTGAGGCAGAAATTCTTTCCCCAGAGAGCAGTGAGGCGCTGGCACAGCTGCCCAGAGAAGCTGTGGTGCCCCATCCCTGGAGGCGCTCAAGACCAGGTTGGATGGGGCCCTGGGCAGCCTGAGCTGGTGGGGGGCAGCCCTGCCCATGGCAGGGGTTGGGGTGAGTGGGCTTTGAGCTCCCTTCCAACACAAATCATTTTGTGATTCTATGACAGCTCTCCAGTGGAGAGTGACTTCATCTAACACTGCAGCATCACCAAGCTGCATTGTCAGTTCTGGCAAGAAAGAGGAAGCCCAGTAAACCAAACAGCTGAATTTTAGCATGTGGTCACTTCTCTGGTGTTTAAACCATGTGGACACAAAGGTGGAGGCAGACTGAAAGGTTATGCTTTTCTTTCTTGCAATAAGTTAGACCTGATGATTCAGCAAAGATACGACATGAAGTGTTTTTGTCTGATAGTGTCCTAAATGGTGTTTCAGGGGGGAAAAAAAAGAAAAAAGAAAAAAAAAAAAAAGGCTCCAGAGCTAGTGATATAGCTTCCAAGAAGGTTTCCTCTTAAAAATACACTGACATTCCATACAGACTAACCTCAGTAAGAACCCTGAAGCACATTGTGGTGTTTTCCTTTCATATGTAGTAAAGGATGCAGGCAAAATCCTTTAAGAAGAAGAATATGAAATCAATCTAAGATCTTGTGTGCAGGTGCTACAGAGCTTCTCTTTGTGGTCAGTTGCTTTGATGGGGAAGTGGATGGAACTGCAAGCATCTGAGCCAGGTGGGCAAGGCCCCCTTTCCAGCCTTCTGGAAAGAAAGCACTTCTCTTGCATAATTTACTGTTTTCCTAAAGCAGACACCAAGCATGGGTGTTGTTAGAGCGTATTTCTCTTCATTGACTCTGCTGAGAGATGAAGGTGATACTGCACAGAATTTTCTCTTGTTCTGTAAAATTGATGTCAGTTGAATCTGGTACTCAGTAAAAAGCACTTCCCTGTCATCGCATTGGCCCAGGTAGCATAGACTACTTGACTTAATTTTTAGTGTTAAACAGGTACTTTCTGCATGTATGCTTCATTATGCTTTGTTACAGCTCATGGTTATTGTCTTGTGTTCTTAGTGCTTACATTAAGGTGACATTCACACAGAACTAGGAAAAATTGGTTTGTACATCAGGAGTTTATCATGTTCTCCCGGAATCCAGGTGTGTTCAGAAGTACTTCAGCCATTCCCTACCAATATTAGTCTAGTCCGTGTTTAAAGAACACGGCATGAAATCTATTCCTGTACTTCCGTATCATCAGATGTACTTTTTATGATGTTTAATCTGAGTCTTTTTTGCTCAAATTTCAGCCCATTGTTCCTTATCTACCTGGTCATTGTTCCTTATCCTGGTTATGGAGAACAGATTGTTCTATTTACTTTTGTAACATGCTTTTATGTACTTAGAAGTCTTTTACCAACCCACCCATCACATTCTCTTCTCTGAATGAAAACAACATGATTCCTCACAAGTCGCATTTTCTAGATCTCCTTGTTCTTTGACTTCTCTTTCTTTGGTCTTCATATTTTTTTTAAGTGCTTAGAGCAGCAGATAATACCTCATCTGGGTCTTCCTAAAGCCAAGCATAGCAGAAGAATGACCTCTATTATAGGTGATACGTGCTCCTTTTTATAGATCGTGGTGCATTCTGTTTTCCTAACAGTATGACTTCACTGAATCACTCACCTTATACAGTCTGCTCCACCTCAAACCTTGTGTTTATGTGGTTCGTTATCTCTTTCTCTGTAACTGTGTGCTTCTAGCCGTCTTGAATTTCAAAATGTGTTTTCAAATGCTGAAATAATCTCATATAATCTTGTCTACCAGTATACTTGCATTCTCTCCAGATTTGTGTGCTGCAGATTTTAATAAACATCTCATAGAGTTCATCCTTTCTTTCACTGATATCAATATGGAAGAGAACCAAGCATAGGAATGTAAATTAATTATAAACCTAAGGATTTTGGAAGCTGTTAGGTAGTATGGTACAGCCATATTCTTGGTTTTAAAAGCTCATGAGTACACAGCTGTTGAACAGTGGTGTTTGGGAATGTTGGCCTTCGAAGTCCCCATGTTAAATGGCTCCACAGACGTGGGAACTAATGTAGTTCATAGACTGAAGTCAAATGTAGGTTCAAGTACTATAAATATCCCCAATCCTTTGCCAGTGTGTGGGATTTACAGTAGGTACTTTTTGTAGCACTTTAGCACTTCTATGTGTGTCTTAGATGCGACATCTGAGGAAAGTGGAGATAGCATGTGTGGCACTGCCAAATGCTCAAGTTGAAAAATCCTGAGAGTTGCTGTGAAACTTTGTATTTGGGTTTCTGATGATAATAGCCATGTCTACAACCAAGGAAGATGCAAGCTCCTGCTGAGAGAGACTGCAATAATGCAATGCATTTGATGAGCTGACTATTTTGTTCTTACTGATGAGTTGATACTTTTGGAGTACAAGTAACTGCAGCACATTTGATAAAATTTAGTTAGGTGCAACTGGAATTGATTTCAAGAGATGAGGCTTGCGAGGACTGAAAAGTAATTAAGATGTGATATGGCTGGGTGTGTATCTTGGTTTTGTCAACCTTTCTCCATTTCTTTTTCTCATCTACTTGAAACTCAGTTTATGCTAAGAATCTCCTTAGACTTGTCCTCTTCAGTCTTTAAAGTCGTGTGGCATCGTTTTGTTTGGATGGTTATCAGAAGCAGAGGTAGAGCTGAGTTGTCATTACATATTAGTCTCACCGTGCTTTTTTGCCTGCTGCTGAGTGTACCAGAAGGAACCTGGGGGAGTTGCATGGGATGAGAGATTTCAGTGGCTGAGGCCAGCACTGCACTTCATAGCAGTCATTCCAGGCTGCTGGACTGTAATATTACTAGTGAAAGGGGACTGATACTGAAGTATCTTCACACATCGCCGCTAATCATGGGAAGGAAAGTGCCTGGGGGAAGGACAAAACTCTGTAAACAACTCTGAGATGGAAATATGCCTGGCAGTCCTTGCAGTTGTTTTGACGGAGGGCAGGCCAGCATGAGGTCTGTAGCAAACTGTTGGTTTTTCCAGGTTAAGGAAAACATTTTAGGAGTGTTCTCCCTCTGCTTTATTTTGCTTTCTCTTCTTGCAAAACATTTGGAACTGAAGCATAAATGGCAGCAGTTACTGCTTTGGAACCAGCACCCCAGGGAAGCGTGTGCAAGGGACTCAGATCTGTAGGGGTTTGAAATAAATATCTCTTTTGCCCTCCATAAGGTTTTGCATTGACTTTGCCTACATGGAGAAGAAGGCTGTTGGCCCTACTCGTGCTGCGTGGTTTTCCCTTGCGCTTTCAGATCTGTGCTCTCATCTTCGTGCTTCATTCAGAGGCACCTTCCTGCACACTGTGGGCTCGGAGAGCTGCCTGCAGAGGAGGGGGAACAGTCAATCGCGATGGCTTTGCCCCTCGCCACTCTCTCTCATCTTGTTAGTGGCTCTCTGCTGTCAGTGGAGTGCAATTACCAAGATGTGAGGCTAAAAGAAAACCAAAATTGGCTGCAGCGGGGGGATGTGTGTGGGGAGAGACGCAGGTCGTTACTCCAATTTATCTTCCATGGTGGCAGTCAGCAATTAAATGGTGGCTGTGAAATTCAGGCAGACGAAAGCTGGTCATTTTTGGAGCGCGGCTGGTGAATGTGTCACAGAGCTGTCTGCCTTCACACGGCCCTGCCAGGCAGGCTTGATAGCAAAACCAGCTCTATAATTAGCTGGGTGGCAGTCATTAACCGCCTGCTTCTGTCCTAGGGGGTCGGAGGATCTGAAACGGGAAATAGCAGATGTTTGGGGTTTTTGCTTTAATGACTGTAAGTTTATTCCCGATGCCAAAACCAATTGGCTTGCTTAATTTGGATTTCAGATTGATTTGTGTTTTTATTTTTGTAATTCAGCAGTAGATTGGTCTTTGCGCTCCCCAAGTAAATTGTAGATGTGTTGAAACATCAAGAGGCCTTATTGATGTTTCTCTGCAGTCCCTTCAATTTATAGTGAGCTCCCATCTAATTAAAAAATCTCACTGATCAGAATATGTGCAGATCTCTTTCTGTAGACTGTCTTAGTGCTTCCCTTTGACCTATCTCCTTACCACGTCAGTCAGCTTTGCCTTTGGGAGTAGAAGAACTCTTCTGAGGCTTGAAGTTCATTGAAGACTGTCTTTTTGTGGTAAGACTTAGGACCAATTTTTTGCTAAAACTGACTTTCACGATGGTGGATGGATAAAAAAACATCCCCCACAAAATCTGGCTTGATCTGTGCCTATCTCCTGGAAAAGAGTGTGATAGTATACGGTGCCAAATGTTGCTTTTTCATGAGCTAAAGCTAGGGGAGGGCATCACATCCTATTTGCTCTATTTTTCTTTTTATTTACAACACAGTATCATAGAATCACAGAATAGCTTAGGTCGGAAGGGACCTTAAAGATTTAGTTCTAGCCCCCAGCTACAGGCAGGGCTGCCTACTACTGAATCAGGCTGCCCAGGGCCCCAGTATGCCAGTGTATCAGGATTTGTGCTGATATTTAATAGTTTTTTGGGGTTACAGTTAGCTTAAGTGATTTGGTACCTGACTCATCTGTCAAGTTATCCATTCCTCGTTTTTTTCTGAGGTGATAGGAAGTGGTCTTCAAGATGGGATTCAAGTTGGTGCAAACTGCTGGCTTCACTGAAAGTTCTTCGGTAATAAATCTGTGTTCCATTTATTTCTTGCATCTAAAGTTTTCAATTTTTAAAAGCAAAGGAAAGCTATGGGAAGGTCTATCAATTGGGAATGGATATGTTTAATTTTAAAACAGCATGTTTGTATAGATTTCTTTACTCAAATGAATTATGTATCCTCTATAAGAATTGGTTGCTGTCTTTCTGGATTTTTTAAAGCAGTCCTGTAGTTTACAATACAGCTTTTGAGAATACTTTCTCAAAAGATCTATGAGAATACTTATCTTTCAAAGATGCAAATACTAATTTCTGTACATATATAAGCAGTCATATATTGCTTGTTCTAAGAAAAGAGCAGCTTTTCTTTTGAACTGGAAGGCAAAGGTTTGAATTTAGTGTGGAGCAAGATGTCTTGATTCCTCCCTCTCAGTCTTGGCGTCTTGTATCATGACCCCAGCTGTTCTGTTTGTTTTCTTAGGCAGAGCTAAAAGGTTATTTTTTTTTGTTGTTTGTAATGCATAAGCCAAGAACTGGCCTACCTTCCTCTGCCTTCAATGAAAATATTCACTATATTTCAGGGGCTGTGTTTTCCTGTAACAGGCATGTCATTGCCAGCTACAGCATGCTGCTGTACACATGCTGCTACAGCACTAGCAGGTCTCTGACAAGTAATGCAGGGAGAGGAGGATGAGGTCTCCCATCTTCTTGGTGAGCAGGGCAGTATCCAGAAGCCTGCATCATATCAGTCTGAGGAAGGTTGGCTTTGACCTCCTTCTATCAAACTCAAGTGCTGACAGTAGGAACTTGAAACATGAACTCCTTTTCAGTGTCTGCAATTACAGGGTGTGATCAACCTGCCCTGCATTTGGCTGGAGATTTGGACAGTTTCTCAAAGTAGACTGGCTGTGAATGACCTTTATGGTGTTTTTTTTTCAGGGTAGTTTACTTCAATCTATCAAACGAAATTTCCAGGGTTGTGTATTATGGAATTTGGATCATGCTCAGATTTGCAGGTGCATTGAATCCCCCGTGAGAGTTAGAACACAGCTTTCCAGGCTTTGCCTTTAACTTGTGAAGTCTCAGCCTGCATCTGAGCACTTGGTACCGCCTCCTACTCTCTTACGCAAGGGTAAGTGCACAGTGAGCTCAGTGGGTCTGTGCCTGGATCTCTGTGGTGAAGCTTTGAACCATTAATCTCTCCTGTGGCTGCTGATGTGTGTTTGGAAGCATGAGATGACATCACGAGGCTTAATGCCAGTGCTGTCAGATAACTTTGCAGTGTTATCTTCTAAAGTAAAATGTTTTTTCTTCAAATCTGTACATATGTTATAATCCTGAGCACCTCGTTTGTCTCTGTCTCTTTCCTTTGTCTGCCCTCTTCCATGAATTATTCATTGTTTCATAAATAAATAAGGATGCAAGTACTTTTTTGGAGATTTTGCAAATGCTGTTTATAGAATAAATTTGAAGAGTATAAAAGATAGCTCTAGAAAGCCTTGGGCATCAGATAACAAAACTATAATCCAAAACACCTGCTTCGCACCCAGGTTACCATAACCCAAGGCACCAGTGGATAGACTGGGAATTTGTAGGAAGAAATACTGCTTGCTGTGTACCATACTGGAAGTGCCTGCTGCCTGACATATTGTGGAACTAATGTAAAGCCTTGGTGGCTGTATTTATAGCATGCAGCAGCAAGATACACCACAAGCAGAGCTGCTCTTCAGCATCATGGGAATTCCCTAGTGTTATATTCTAACAGAAGGACGAAGCCATCTCATTGCTGAGACGTTTGGTGCTCAGCTCCTCTGAAGCAGTTTCCATTAGGCTGTGCCACATGCCCTGTGTACTGAATGTTTCATGTTGAGGCTGCTGCAAACCAATTTGTTGACACTCCGCCATGTGCTCTGTGCTATGCTGCCCTCCCTGCCTGGGAGAGGGATTGGGATGGGAAGATGAACATCCAGTCTGTGGTGACACACTGGAAGAGGTTGCCCGGGGAGATTCTGGATGCCCCATCCATGGAGGTATTCAAGGCCAGGCTGGATGTTGCTCTGGGCAGCCTGATCTAGCGGTTTGTGACCCTGCCTGTGGCAAAAGGGTTGAAACTAGATGATCACTGTGGTCCTTTTCAACCCATGTCATTCTGTGATTCTGTGATCCTTCTGTTGCCCATGGATCTGCAGCTCACACAACCAATAATCTCCCACATTCAGCATGAAGCATCCAATGCAAGGTGCTGCCCCTGCAGTTCTGATGCTATCCTTCTATTTTCCAGTCATGTGCTTATGTCCAGTACCTCAGATGTGCTCATGACTGTTGTTCATCTCAGACGTCCCTCAGATACTGGGAATGGGATGCACAAAGAGTTGCCTGCTAACTCCATCTAAATACCTCCTCAGATGCAGCTCCTTAGATTTTTTGCACTTGGGTGTAGATGTCTACGCGTATTCATGTAGTGCAATGCATAAAATCATATGTGCAGAATTTCTAAGGAAGTAATTTGTTTGCCATATGCTCTCGACTGCTTTGCCAGGCTTCCCTCTTTTTCTTAGCCGATGTGCACTCTCAGCCTCGTTTGAGTCCTTAAATGCCTCTTTTAGACATGGTTTTCATTTGCTCAACTTGCCACAGAAACACTGTTCTGCTCTGGACCTCCAAATTTCTCTTCTTGAAACGATTCAAAGGTGCTGTTTAAATAGCCATAACTTTAGTCATGTTCTTGGACTGCTCCTGGACAAGATTTACTCCATACGGGAAGTGGGAATTTTTCCTTTCCAGTGAGACTTGTATCACTTCCATCTTACCTTGGAAAGGACCCAAGAAAGCAATTCTTCAAGTTCTTACTCTCTTTACAAGACAGTGTAAGCATTTTACATCACATAAAGAGACTTTAGCATCCTCCAAGCTTTGTGTCCATCATATTGAAAGGATAAAAAAAAAAAAAAAATTAAAAAAAATTACTTGTAATAGGATTTGGAAGCTGTCAGGTACATTTCTAGAAAGGTGACATATGGGGGGAAAACAGCACAGTGGAATGTAAGGGTACTTCCTTTTTAACATTTCCACCTTGTAATCCAAACCCAACTGTGGCTTTGCCACCTGTGTGTAATGCACGACTTCAGACTCATGCTGAAATCACCTTGTATGCCCTCCTTCCCCATCGTGTGTTACCCATATTCTGTTACAGAGTGATTTAAAGGGGCGCTTTAAATTTGGCAGGAGCACTGTGGCTGCCGACGAGCCCCTAATGCATCCTTCTGTGTTTTATTCATCACTGACAGAGGATTTGGAGGGGGGTGGGGATATGAAAAAAGTGTGGAAGATTTGCTGCCAATAGCATGATAATTAAAGGAGAGGAGATAACAGTGTACGTAATAATATTGTTATACATGCAGAAAGCAGAGGCAATCATCGCGTTGGGAGCAGTGTATTTTGGAGCTGTGTGCCTTTAAGACCTACATACTACGGCTGCATTACCTCGGGGTTCTCGGGGTTTTGCTTTTGAATTTCCAGCTTGAGAAAACCAGGATGGCCTTTTTTTTTTTTTTTTTTTTTTTTTTTTTTAATTCTCCTGATGGCACCCTCAAGACCTGGGGGTGTTTATGTGAAAGAAGACAAGAAGACATCACTGCGTATCAGATGGTACGGTGTGATAAGACACGCTGTAATAAATAGGGCCCTCGCTGTCACAGACATGGATGTTGAGCTGCACTTGTTACCTCCTCTCTACAATGCAGATTCTGACTTAGGGCAGCTACAGCTGATCTTTCTCTATTGCTCTCTGACATCTGGTGGCAGCACCAAGTAATGCAGTTAATGTGCTTACAACCGTACTTGCTCAGAGGTTGGGTTTTGAAGCCCAGAATGGCATAAGCCTGATGACAGCAGTACTTCAGGATGGTTTCTTGCTCTAACTATTAATGTGCCAAATGAGCTGGAGTTTAGCTCATGTGGTGAGCTCTGAGAAAATGGTCAACTCTGGAAACAAAATTACGCTGTCATTCTCAGCTAAAAAAGAGAATTCTAGCATTTGCTTTTGCTAGAAACCATCGGGCCCTTTCTGTTCCCTTCTCTTTTCTCTTCGTGAGTGCTGAGAAGGAAACTGGTAAAGCAGGCAGAATGCCCATGTGTAGCAGGTGCAGCAGTGTATGAACTCTCTGCAGTAAGCACAGGAGGTTGAGCTTTTGTGTGCGGCTGCTGAGGAGGTGTGAATAAATCCCTTGTGATAGTCAGGTGCTGTGCTACTGACAGGTACCACGGTTTCTTTTTAAAGGCCAGCAGCAGGAATTGAAAGTGTGCTGTTAGCAGGAAGGGCAGCTTGCTTTGTACTTGTTTCTTTTCTGTTCTCTGGTTGCCCTTGTAACACTTGCTGCTGCTTTATCAGTGGGTACTGAGACATCAGTGGGAATGGAAAGCGATGGTGATTAATTTCATGTGGCGTATTGCAGATTGCCACTCTCGTTCCAATTTTAGGCAGCGTGCTGGAAAATCTGTGTTTCTTTTCCTCCCCAGTTTCCAATAATAAAAGAAGAAAGCAGCCAGCTAATACTCAGGAGCATAATCCCCACAGCTTCTTTGCTGTGCAGTGAGATGTGCTGCGTTCACAAAGGGGCTTTTCTGCCATGGCTTCTGGTTTTGCACACTGTGCTGTATTGCCTGTTCTTGTATGGAGATGCCACAGTATTATCAAAAGCTTGTTCCATGTTCCTCTAACATAATGAAGTGAGCCGGTGGCTATGAGTAACTCCTTGTTTTTTTCTTCATTCTTTTTGTTTCCTTGCTCCAGAACCCCTTTCTTGCAGAATTTTGTATAAGAGATTGCATGGTTCTTATTTCTCAGGCATAGCTGCCATTTATTCACCACTGTGACTTTTTTGGCTCAGTAGATGGCTGCATATTCCAACCCTTGTTGTTTGTTGCTAGAGGACCTGGGAGCAGGGTAGAGCAGGAACAGCAAAGGCTCTTTGAACAGTCCTACTGGCTGTCCTCAAAGGAAACCTGAGGCAAGATTTATGTCCATCAGCATTGCAGGGATGAACTCTGCATAGAAGATACTTGAGAAAAGGCTGGCTGTGTTTAGTGGATGGGACAGTTTTGTGGCAACCTAAATTCCACCAGAACTCATGTGCCTGTTTATTTCCTACTGAAATGCCCATGGAGTACCAGTGCAAGCTCACAGGAAATGCAAGACAGAGGGACTGAGATGGAGGTAAGGCTGCTCTGAATCTGTTCTTTGTTAACTGACTGAGGATGCTGCGTCCAGCACACTGAGCACTAACGCTCTCTGGCCATGCAGGATGAGTGGGATCACAGAAGGTGCTTTGAGGAGAACAAAATTGCTCCAGTACAGTAGGAGTACTGGTGATTCTGGACCAAGCATCTTCCATTGTAGGGCAACCCCACATTGTCTTGCTCTGGCAGAGGGAGCCAAGCTGTGACCAAAAGGACTAGGAGTCAGTCAGGTCAGTAAAAGAAAGGAACATCAGGATACCTTGAGCATGTCATATCCATCCTTCATGGTCTGCTTTTGAAAGTTGTAACAGAAATCACACCATAGGAAGGTAACAGAATTTGTACTTCCTTGTGCATAATTTTGGTGTTCATATGCTGGAAGGAGGGAATGGTGTAGCCTGGCGTGGCAGGCCTGATGTGTCTGCCAGAGAAGCCCAAAGTACAGCAGTCTTTCAGCCACCTGGCTTCTCTCAGTGCCTTCAGGGGATGTGTCATCCTTATGAAGGGGAGAAACCAATGCCCCATTTCTGATTATCTCCCTTGTTGACACTAACAGTCTTAGAAATGTATCTGAAGTGTGTACATTGTACAAGGAAGCTATGTCCTAGCTTGCTAACTTGACCATTTCCTGTAAGCAGTACTAAAGGCTCCCCCAAAACTGTATGCCTCTGTGGCTTATTCCCCACCTACCTCTCACCTCAGCTTTTACTTGCTTACTATTAAATGACAGAAAAAAGGTGTGTCTTATCTTAATTTTGTTGAGCCTGCTTTATCCATTCATTGTAAAGACCGTGAGTTTAATCCATTGTTTTGGAAGTTCTTCCTGCAGAGACTTCGGTAACATCATCTACAGAGCCATTTCTTGCTAGATAGAAGTCAGAGGTATTTCATTCTTGTTCGTAGTGCCATCTTATAAACATCTTGCTAAACAAGGATGTTTAGTGGTCTGAATAGTGGCTGCCCATCCCTGGAGGTGCTCAAGGCCGGGTTGGATGGAGCCCTGGGCAGCCTGAGTGGGGTGGCATGGGCTTTGAGATCCCTTCCAGCCCAAACCATTCTATGAATTATACCCAAGTCCATTATAGTTTATTGGGTAAATACTTAACAAACATAAAATGTTCAAGACCAGTCTGAGTAGGACTTTGGGCACATGAATCCTGGTGGAAGGATGTGCCTGTAGGGGAGTTGGAAGGATATGATTTTTAGTAGTCCCCTCAAACCCAAAGCATAGTGTGTTTTCATAGTGTGTTTTCCCACTGTGAAGGACAACTAAACATGTTTGGATGTTTAAATGCTAAAATAAGGAGTTGAGAGGAAGCTCTTGATTTGTTGCAGAGGCAGCAGGAAAAAGAACATGACCCTAAGAACTGCTGCAAGATCTCCCAAGCAATACAACTGCACTATAATCTTTCATGTTCAAGATGACATAACTTACGTAACAACAATTTCCTGCTTACTAGCAATCAGCAGCAAAAGTCTGCTCAGTCCTTTCATGGGGAATGAGCAAATCCATAGATTCTGAGAGTTCTGTGTGGAGTCTTGGTCTGCCTCCTGCCTTGAGGAGCAGCATCCTCTTCACATTAATTACCATCCCTGCCATGTGCCTGAGAACAGTTTCTGCTCTTCTTTCTGTCTGTGGCCTTTCTTGTGGATGTGAAATAACCTTGGTATGCTGACAGGTTGGGTTTCATGTATAGTGCAATGGCTCCAAATTCTTCAAGATCACAGACCACACCTTTGTAGAGACATTGTTTCATGGTTACACCAGTCGCTTCTACGGGAAGATACAGATTCAGTGTATTTTAGCTGTATTTATTGCAGTTTACTGATTGGCTCTAAGTAGGGGCAGCACAGCTCTCTCTGCTATTGCTGTACACAATGCACAGCTTGCAAGCGAGCAGCTCAGCGTAGTTGTAAGAAACATCCCAGTGCTGTGTGTTTTTAGCATCACTTGGGGAATCGGGTTTGGGAACCTGCCACCAAAGAGCTAGGAGCTGTTTGCAATTGCAAGTTGTTCCTTATATGCATAAAATGTCTCTGCATTGGAATAGAAGATTTTTATTTAAAAGCTTCACTTAACACTTGGGAGAGCTTCTTCCTGTCCAGTTAAAATTGTTAAAATAGGTCAGGGTTGAGATCCAGATCATCATAAATCATTCTCTCTGTAAAGACAAATGTTTTCCTATGTGGCTCAAGGGACCAAAATCAAGTCTGACAGGCACATAGCCCTGCATTTTATTCTTGGCTTTTCTGCAATGCCTCTGACATATTTTCATCCGTCTGGAAAGTGGTGCTTACCTTGCACTGCTGTTGTGGGGATTAATTAATCCCTCTATTTGCACAGTGCTTTGAACGTGCCCAGATGAAATGCTGTTACTTTAATTGCCTTGTGGTTCTGTGCAGCATCCCATGAACAACAGGCTCTGAGCCCAAATAGACCAGCACAGCAAGGGCCACCCAACATCCTTCCTTCAGGGGTTTGCCACTGTGTCCCCTTTCTAGTCAGCTCAAATTTAGGGGGACAGGGCCTTATTGGGGCTTGTGTGCTCCGTCACCAGGGTAGCCTCCAGCACCCTCCTCCTCTGGAAGATGAGCTGTCTGCGCTGCAGATGCAGATGCCAAGGGAGGTGTGCAGGTTGCTGTGTGGCATGACATGGCTTTCTAGGGCAATCTAGCACTGGCTGCTAGAAGCTCGGACCTGAATTTAACAGCTGCACAGTTGTAATAAGTTTCCTGATGGCTTTTTGGAGCACAAGAGGACAGCTGAACTTCGCTTAGATGTCAAACCATCATAGGGTGATGTTCTACACAATATGAAATGTCTGAGAACAAAATGGCGTCCCAGCTGTCTTAAGGGTGGTTATCAATTTCATTTGCAATCTTTGAGGCTCTTAAGACCATTTGCTGCCCAGGGAGGTGGTAGAGTCACCATCCCTGGAGGTTTTCAAGAAACGTGGAGATGTAGCACTGAGGGACATGGTCAGTGGGCATGGTGGGAATGGGCTTGTGGTTGGACTGGATCATCTTGGTGATCTTTTCCAACTTTAATGATTCTGTGATTCTACAAACCAGATCCCTAGTGCTGTCCTTAGAGAGCAGCAGGGTTTGTGTATTTCTTTAACAGAGAGCAGTCTTACATACTTGTGGTCTCACCTACTCAAATTTTCCTTGTTAAGCAGCTGACCACATTGTATTTGGAGAAGGGAACTAGTTCACAGCAGAACAGGGGCATTTTAGAGGCATGGGAAGAATATTAATCAGTCGTAGTTACAGCAGTAAGTATTTGCATACCAATGACTGCTTTTCTTTACATCTCCTCTTACAAAAGCGTTACACTAGTAAAGCATATAAGACTTTACAGATGGGCTGTAAAATATGAATATAAACATTGTGGAGACATTTGCTGTATCATTTCGTTATGTCTCTTTGTTTGCCGCCTTACTTTATTTCTCTTCCTTTTTTATCTTATCAAGTCTGCATTTCCTCTGTTTCCTCTTGGCAAAGTTATTTCCAAGCGGCACTGGCTGTGAGTGTGCTGGTGCTTATCCAGCACTGTCCCCACCTATTGCCTGCTGCCACTGGAGCATGTCTTGGTGCGGTTGGCTAAGCAGGAGCTGTGGGAAATGCAGCCCACAAATGGACAAGGGCTGGTAAGCCGGAAGACAGAATTTATTTTGCTGTCATCATGACGGTGGATCCTTTTCCAGTAATATATTCAGGACGCTTGGATGCCAGTGGGAGGAAGTGCAGCATAAGAGAATGTAGAGAGAAAAGCCTTCCAGGAAAACACTGAAGACACTATTTGTGGGTCAGGAAGCAAATTAAGGATGACAGTGCTGCATGTACAGTGGTGACTGTGGTCAGCCTGTGGTATCCTGTTGGGCCGATGGTGCAGGCTTTTCCTTGCAGGGAGGAACAAAAGTTTTAGGCATGTTGCTTTTGTTCTTAAAAGGAAGTAATTGCTGCATTGGTGTAGCCCTCAGAAAATTCAGGTCTACGGGGAAGTTCAGGCTACTTTACTTCTTAGAAGAAAAACAAAACACAATTGTAGCTGTGAAAATCCACCCAGGAACACCATCCAGCATACGTACATTTCTGGTGCAAATGCTAGTCTGGCCATCAGCATCCTTACTGCACATTGTCTGAAAAGACGTATTTTAGGCTTGTGAGAAAGAACCGCATTCCAGCTATCTTTATTTTGTCAATTCTATACTGCATTAAGCATTCCCACTAAATGGAAGGCATGTTTGTGACTCAGAGCTGTGGCAACTGTGGTGTTAGACCTGTGTGTTTACTTGAAAACGGAAGCTTGGAGCTGCCAAACTCAGCCAAGATCTCATGCTGGAGTGATACCAGTGTGTGATGAGCTGTGGATTAGTGTCATTTCCATCTTTCTCTACATACTTTGTCACAATGTAAAACCTTTATTTATGCCATTTGACATAAAGAAGCATCTGTAAGAGGATGAAGGATAATGATTGATTAGCAGTACAGCTGACTGTCTTTGTATCTGTTGCTTCAAAATATATTGACCTGCTTGCTTCAGCTGAAGCTTCGTGCTCTTTGCTTTCCTCCTGCCGTGGTTTACTTTACACGGAACAATCCAAAGCCTTCTCAAGACTCTCCCTTAGTAATCAGGTTGCTCTTGGCCATCCATGGAGCAATTTTTTAACTTCTTGACAATGTCCCCTGTGCTAGCTGCTGTCACTCAAGCTCCTCCAAAATAAATAAATAAATAAATAAAATAAAATAAAACAAAATTAACACAGTAGCCCTGGGTAATGTTCATTCTGCTTACCCATTCTGCTAGTGTGCTTTGCTGCGATAAAAGGAATGACTGTCACTTGAGATAGCTGGAAAAGGAGATGAGGGATTTATTCAGCAGAGTTCAAACTGTAGAGTTTTCGGGGAGCCAGCAGGTACCAGTGACTAGCATGAGGTGGAAGATGACATGGTATCAGAGACATGACTCTGATCCAAGCCACAAAGATTGCTCCTCTTCTCCCTCCTTCCACCAAAAAGATGGAAGCTCTTGGCTCTTGCTCCTTGACCGGTGGAAGATGGCTTTAATGTTCTTCTGCATTGTGTCTTTGTAATTAAAATGCTATGTGAGGACCATCCTTCTGCTCCTTCTGCTGGGCCTTGAGCTCTGGGAGGTGGGGCGCTGAACCCAGAGAGTACCACAGCTGAGGATCACCATTGTGTGTGGGTGCCTGGGGCCAGTGTCAGGGAGGGTGAGGCAGTGTTTAGACCTTGGCTTTCAGGAGGAATGCCTACGCACTCCCACACAGCTTTACCTGCTGGCTCAGATCATTCTGTCTTGGAGTCCATCATGTACTTGTTTGACCCCAGTTTCCAGGATGGTCAGCTTTGTATGGCCTGGGGATATTGTGAAAAAAGTGACATGAGTGTTATATTGAGGCAATCCTGAAGCTTTTTGCAGCAAAATGCTATCTTCACATGGAACTGGCTGACCAGAGAGATGGTGGAGTCACCATCCCTGGTGTTCAAGAACTGTGTGGATGTGGCACTGAGGGACCTGGGCAGTGGGCATGGTGTGATGGGCTGCTGGTTGGATCTTAGCAATCTTCTCCAATCTTAATGACTGGGGACGTGGCATGGAGTCTTCTCAAGGCTCCTCCTTGTCAAAGGCAAAACCATTCAGGCCAAACAGACAGGGCCTATCTAGGATCTTGTGTGAGGTGAATTTTCATCAGGGTGTTTTTAGGGACAGGTTAATTGGCATATTTTGAGTTTTTGTTGTCCTGCTACGTGATGCCATTAGTTATTAGAAGTGTTGCTGTTTTGTTGTCTTCTACTTCTAAGGTGCCTTCCAACCCAAGCCATTCCATGATTCTATGATTCTATGAAATAAATTTATTCAGAAATTCTGGTCAGCTATTTACCGTGTTTTCTTGCTATGTTTTAAATGCTTAAAGTTGGTTCAGAACGGAGTATTTGTAATTGCGCTATATTCACTTATTTTTAACTTGACTCTAAGCCCCAAAGCAACCAAGCAGAAAAAGTATTTAATAACAGAGAAACGTAGAGGAACAGTACACACAGCACAGTGTGGTTAGCATCCCTCAGCAAAAAAGATTAAGTGTTACTGTCGTCAGTGAAGCTTTGGGAGGTGGAGGGGGAGGGGGGAAGGGAGAGGGGAAATGTCTGATCCACTTAATGCAAAGTATAAATTGATGTCGCTTTAATTTTCTTCTTGTAAGATTTACTGCTTTACATGTAAATACCAGCCAGTGATGTTCCTATGCTAGATTTCCTATTCATATGGAGAATGTGTTCATCGACTGGAACTTAACTGATCACACAGAGTTAAGGGGAGGATAATAAAAAGCTATGGAGTGAATAATGGAAGGATTTAAAAAATGAGGCATGGGGGGTAGGAGATAGAATGCAGTGTGATTTTGGAGGTAAAACTACAGTTGAGATTAAATGTATATTTGTGGGTATCTGACTGATCTAATGTTTTTCAGAAAATTACCTTGTAATTGTTAAATCTGCCTCCTTTATGGGTAGGATTAGGTTTGTTACATACAAATGCAAAGAGGAGAATGCTCACTGGTTCTGTGCAGCATCACTTGTGTGAATCTTAATTTGGAGTGGAATGCTTTTCATTTCTACTTTAGTTCATACATGTATGGTTCATGTTTTGCTTTTTGCAGAAGTATTGTCAAAATACGAGCCTTTGTGAGGAGCTTAATGGTAGGAGAGAGTTTAAGATAAGAAACCGTTGCCATTTTTAGAGGAGCTATTTGAGAAAGAAAGAGTGGCCATGCTATTTAGCTAAAAATGCATCTTCTGAACAGCTGTATGGAATTAGCGTCTAATAATTCTGCGTCTGCATTTAATCACTTTCACTATCACAGAGTTTTAATTAAAGACTGACTTTGCCTTTTCCCCAATTAGTTTCCTATTTTAACCTTTATGCTTAGTGAGACGTGGTCAGAGGAGCTCTGTTGAACATCCTCAGCGCTGTCTGTAAAGAAAGAAAAAAACATCTAGGAAAAAAACATTAATAGCAGCTCTCTTAGAAACAGTCAAGCATTTCATTAGTAGTTGTAAACCAGAAAAACAATAGGGAGGGCCTTTTAAGAGGAGAGATGGTAAATGGGAAATTGGTAATAGAAAACCAAAGTTTGATAATCTCCCCTAACAACGGCAACATCTCTTATTATCTGTGCGTTTACATTTCCATCATGCTCTGATCACAGGTTTCTAAGGCCACGCAATAAATAACAAACCAACCTTAACGAGCAAGAAAAACAATACGGTGGCTCAGCGCCAGCAAAAAATGCTGTGCAGCCATCTGCTCAGAATCAGCCCAACACCAGCCTGTGCTTTGTGAGCGGGAAGTACAGATCATTCCTGAAGGCCTGATGGTCAAAATGTCACTGATTTTATGTTCTTTGCAGAGTGTATTTAATGTGACCTTTTCGTTACAGGAACAGTCTCCACTAGTGTTTCTGGATACATATCTATGTTTAAAGTTCATTGTAAGCATATAGCATCTATATTAAAAGGCTAAGGGTAGGAAGTTGAAAGAGTGTTTTGGTACGTTACCCTAAGACAACCTAAATGAAAAAATGAATAAATGACAGGAGATGTGGGAAAAGGGACAGGTTAATACAAGTATGAGTGGCCAGAAAAGGTGATGTTTATGTTTATGTAGGTTTCTGCAGTTGTGTAGTTACTTAAAGGTGCAGATGGGTCCTAGGGTTTTCAGGCAGCCTGGCAGCTGGACCTCAGTGCAGCAGAAGACAGACTTTGGAAAAAGGGTGTCTATTTTCGATTGCATTATCCTTTCTGAATGCTTGGTGCTTCCGAGAACTTCCCTGTTCACATACTGGCCTTCTAATGACCTCTGATAATCTGGGTTATAGTTATGTTATAGCTATGAAAGCTGCTGCCCCTGTATTTTATCTGTGAGCTGTGGTGCCATCTCTGGGCAGTGCCTTCATGGTTCCATCACTAGTTAATATTGACAGGCAAGCACCAATACTGGGATTATGGGCTGAGAGAGCAACAAAGTAAATAGAGGTCATCGCTGCTTAGCATTTAGATAACTGAAATCTGATAAAGTGAGTGGGCTGTAGTCCACCAAGTGCCTCAGTGGATGGAGACTTGTGAGCTTTTCTTTCAGTATTTCTGTATAGTTGGGCAGTAATTATTATGTGGGTGTGAGTGCTCTTTGTACTCGGATGAGCTAAACACTTGCTTATGTATTAAGAAAGGAATAACGAGATCTGAAAACCATTGAGTAACACTGAATGGATTTACTTAGAAAGCCATACATGCTTGATGATGCTGAGCTAGGGTTTCTAGGTTTAACAGGCATTGTTGGGTTGGAATGGAAAACCAGTGAACATGAATGAGATCTTCCTCACAGAAATACTTGTGCTCGTTTTCCAGGCAGTTCTCATTTAAGCTGGCCATTACTGATAGTCACCTGGGCCATGTATGCTTGTGAATAAGAGTTAGAGTGTGGCTGGGAACTAGCCTTAGACCTTGCATTTATACAGTTGTGAGGGTGACTCTATAGACAGTAAACAGATACGTTAGACTTGGTGTCCAAATGCATGCCCAATGTGTTGTGGCCATTCAGTGCTGGCAGCTCAAATGCAGTTACCAGGTGGTATGGATTACTTCAAGCTTCTGTCTGCTTCAAGGTTTGAGTTCCTCTCTGTGCTGAGCAAAGGCCAGGAAGAGCAGAAGTTTCTTAGAGGCAGCCTGGTTTTGGGGCAGCCAGCCAGGTTAAAAGACTGATTATATGTTATAGCACTAAAAAATATGACATTAATATGGCTTTTTTTTTTTTTTTTGGTGCATAGTGTTTCTAGGATTGTAAAAATGTTTGATGGAAAGCACCTCCAGGAGTGAGCAACCTGACTCCTTGCTGCTACCACTATTGGTATCATCTGGTGCCTTCATATATTGGCCAAGCTCTTCCCCAAGCCAACAGGCTGTTGCCTTCAACAGTTCTGTGCAAAATCTATTCAGAAGCTCATTTGTATCGGGTTAAACTTCTAATTTTATCTCAGTTTGATACTGTTGTAGTTTTGAACCCATGCAGTTCCCTAGAAGCAAACAGGATAAGCCAGCAGATCTGGAGGACAGTGGGACTTGCTCTTGGGCTGTTGTATTCAGCAGAGCAAGCCACCATCTTCTGGTCTTTCCTTATACGGTGGGTTGACCAGAGATGGAATAGCAGGCCATTTCTTCCCTGGACCGTTCCCGCTCTCATTTTATCATATTTCAGCATAAATATCCAGCATAAATATGAACTCTATCAATGCTTTCTTGTGTAGCACTCCTATTTCCATGTACATGCTGGAAATGCATCGTTTGTACAAGATTTTGTCACACCTGCATTGCAATGGTGGCATTTAATATTCATCTTCTGAACACCTGGTACGAGTCTTGCATCTGTAACTCCTGACTGCTGAGACCAGCGTGTGGCAGATACCTGTGTTCTTGTGCAGAGGACTCCTCTCAGTTCATTGTGTGCCTTCACACTTGTCCATTTCCTCCATTATCCTCTGTGTGACAGTATTTCTCACATTGAAAGTGCTGGCCAAATTACATCACTGGTAAAATTTCCTTAAGATATTCCTATTATTTTGAAACCTTCTTCTGTAAAAACAGTCAGACTGAATGCCGAATGCCTGATTAATTTCTCCACTGATTCCAACAGTTCTTCCACCAGCAAAAAGCTACAGCAGCTTTCCCCACTTTCCCAGCTCCTTTATCAGACTTTGTACAGCTCTGTCCTGTTTTCTGTGTGGTGCTCTGTCAGCAGGTTTACTGAAGGGAACTCAGACAGTTCCAGTGGTATTTCTGTTGTCTAAAAAGTGAGTCAGCTTTTCAGGAAGAGTTCTTGGGATTAGCTTGCAATGACTAAGCGTTAGTAACCTATCTTGCATGGCTTTATACCATTTCGTACTTATCTCCATAGTTTCATTTAATAGAGCAAGTCAGACAAACATTTTTTTGTTGTTGTTCTTAAGAAAAAAGACATCTGTTTAAATTAATAAGGCTTTTTTCCCCTTTCATTTAGCAGCAGTAGTCCAGGTAATGTTGCTGGAGATGTACACTGGTGACCTTTGTTTGAAAATTAATGCTGGCTTTAAGTTTTGAAAGAAACATGTTCATAATATTTATGCATTTTAATGGAACATGATCAGTTTAAGAAATAGCAGTGGAAATAATCCCTTGCTGATAGCCTGCTGTTAACTGCTACCCATTCCAAATGGAGCAGGCAGCAGCTCTTACCAAATGGTAAGCTAAATTGCAAGTGAAAAAATACATCTTTTTTTTTTCCCCAATAGGTAGCACTTATTTTTCTATTTCTGTTGACACTTTATCAATGTTTGAACAATTTGAACAATGAAAGTGAGCTGACCACTTTCTAGTAGGTTTTAATTTCCACTTTATCTTTGCTTTCTTAAACAGTGCCATTCCTATAAAGATGCTGCAATGGGGTGTTTCCTTGCACTGAGTTAAAAATATCCATTTGAATGAGAAAATTTTTCATCTGGAACCTGTGTAAATGTGTTTCAGAAGCCCTTCCAGATCAGAACTTTTCAGCACATTTGTTCAGGTGGTGCCCTTTCATTCCATCCACTACTTCTGTCCCTTGTTTTGCATTCTTGGGAGTTGAACTCACTATATCAGATCAGCACAAAGGGGAATTTGCCTGTGTCTGTGTGGTCCTGTTGGGAAAAAGGACAATGTATGCAGAAAGAACATTTATTCATGACAGTTGAAGCACAGATTGCTTTGAAAGATGCTGTAAGTATTCTTCATACGGTATCAGAAAGTGAATAATATGGTATGGTGGAAAATAAAGTACCTATGTAGGATTGTCCTTGCTTTTACAAGCATGCCCTCTTATGTTTGGGTTCAGAGTCAGGCTGTAACAAACTAAACATGAATATTCATTCTGTGTGTTTGTACTTTTGAAGGATTTGATTTGTGCTTCTGACCTAGGTGTTCGATGCTTAACATAAGGTCAGAGTACTTCACATTGGAGTCCTGCCGGTGTTTTCATGTTTACAAAAACCCATTTGCATTTCTTTCCAAAACCAATGTTTCATTTTAATCGTGACAAACTAAGATGTTTTGAATCCTCATTTTCTCTGGTAACAGCACTGGTCTAACATGAGAGGTACTGTGTATTGCCAGATCAAACTTCCCAGGGACTTTGAAGCTGATCAGGTAGTTATTGAGGAAAGAAAAGACTGCTGAAGAAAATTATGAGAAGTTCACGTACATGACTGCAAGGCAGAAGAGACAGTTAAGAATAGAGAAAAAAATCCACTCTTTTAGCATAATCTTTGGTGGACAGAGGAGAAAGGGAAGGCAGTAATGGCTTTTTTTGACAAGCCCATTCTCCCCCTGCCACCCACAGGTGCAACTTTGAGCAGCAGTTGAGACTCTGAATACCCTATGATTTTTTAACCCTATAGACAAAATTATTCTGTTCACATTATGCAACTCCTTTGAAATCAAATGGGAGAGAGAAGAGGTTATCACTTTCCTCCACTGAAATTCGTGTGTTTTATTTAGGCAGTTGAGTGGGAGCAATATTTATTAATTTACTGTTGCCATCTCTAAGACATATAGGAAGACCAATAAAGAAACTTTGGGAACATACCTGTGCATTAGGATAGGTAAGGACAAACTTACAGGTGAAAGGGGGAGAACATCTTAAACAGAAACATCTGAGGAAGGCATTACCCTTGCTTCTGTGTAATAATGCTGATGATTTTCCGTATGAGACAATTGTCCAAGCTGAACAGGTAGTTGAATTGGCTTTCTCTTGTTAGAAGTTCATGGAGTTGTAAGACAGAGGGACAGTCTGGACATGTTTGTAATACTTACACGGAGAATGTCTTTCTGGGGTTCATTAGCAGGAGAAAATGCTGCTGTATGCTGTACCCAGCAGATGTGGCTTTTGAGTGGACCTCTGTGGAAGGAGGTCTGAAGCCATTGAAGGCTTGGGAAGCTCCTCTTTGTTTTGTTGTTGTTGTTGTTGTTAGCTTTTGTGTGTTTTGGACTGGCATTTAGAAAAGTATGAACCTAGCTCTGAGTTGTAGAGTCCAAGTGCCTGTCAGGCATGCCCAGAGGGGATGCCCAGTCACTTCTGAGGAGTAAAACATGGCGATGGATCAAAATAGCACCCCAAGAATGAAGGAGAATGAGGGAAAGGTGGCACAGCCTCCTAAAACAGTTTTAATTTTCTTTCTTTTTTTTTTTTTTTTTTCTTGAGGAAAACATATTTTTCTTTTGAAAATTTGCTTTGTTGTGTGCTTATCTCTGCTATTTTCTCTATTTCGGTTTTCCTGCTTTCCCTCAGTATTTATCTTCTTTCCATTCCTGCTCTCTAAGTAACTGAATGTACTGCTGTGCTGTCAACTGTAGCACAAAATAGCTACGGTAAAACTTCTTCCAAACGTGATGTACTTTAGGGCCAAGCCTTGAACTGTAGTGGCAATAATATTTATGTATAATGGGGGAACATGTTGTTATATTGTGGGAACATTCTCGTGTTCTGATTTCCCAATCTAAATGGACCATTTCAGTAAAAATAAAATTACCTACTGAGAACTTGACATCCTCTTATTATATGTACGGTGTACCCACTGAGTAGGTAGCAATAGTAGACCAAGTACATCATCAATATTCTAGATTTAGCAGGCTTCCTTCAGGTTTGCTTTCAGCCTTGTCTAGGATGAATGCTGAGATCTAGTTCTTTTTCCCAGTGAGGGGTATGGGGACATCCATGTGTGCAGCAGCATTAGAAGTACTGAGCAGTGCCTGCTTGTTAGGACTGCCATGCATTAGTCCTCTCCGATGTCACAGGGCTGTGACTCCTGTCCACAGCTGGGGAACTAATAAAGGCAAGTCATTCAGCATGGATTAGATAAGCTTTCAGCTTCATCATACAGTGGCTTCTCGCGTCCCATGTGAAGTATTCTTGTGGCATGCTCTTATTTGGACGCCCATTTACTCATTTGTGCCATTCAGCCATAACCTTTTAATCTGTATGTGTTGCACACATCTTCATGTGTAAATAAGGTGTGCTCATCTCCACAAGTCAGAAAAAGTATCCAGAGCGCCCCATTATCCATACCGTGCTGCTGGCTTTTCAGCAATACCATTCTGCAGTAGGAAAGTTTCATCAAGCCTCTTTCTAATGTCCTGGTGTTGTGGCTCAGCACCACAGAGTTGTTCACTCACTGCCTCCCTCTCAGTGGGATGGGAGAGAGAATTGGGGAAAAGAAAAGTAGAACTTGCGAGTTGAGATAAAACTATTTATTAAGATAGAAAAAAAAGGGAAATGATGATAGTTATGGCTATATATATGTATATATATGAATGTGTTTAACAAGTGGTGCATAGGCAGTTGCTCGCTACCCACTGACTGAAGTGCAGCTAGCCCCCCCAGCAGCAGAAGAGAGGCAGATGAACTCTCACCCCCCTCAGAACTCCTTCCACAAGAGGTCCTATGGTATGGAATATCCTTTGGCCAGTTTAAGTCAGCTGTCCTGACTGTCTTTCCTTCCAGCTCCTTGGGCCCTTTGCTGTGAATGGCCTTGGCTCTGTACACCACTGCTTAGCAGCAACTATAAACATCAGTCTGTTATCTACAGTGTTTTTCTCCTAGAACCAAAACCATCATACCAGGCACTCTGAAGAAAACAATTATATCCCAGCTGAAAGTAAACACACCAGGGAATGGAAATGACCATTGATTGGTTTCCCCTGTAAGTTTTCTATTAAGATCTAAAATGAGAACCTGGAACCAGGAATCTAGGAACCTACTGGTCTGAGAGTCGAATCTTGTTGTGTGGTCTGTTGGGATGGTAGAAGACAGAAGGGGTTGGTTGTAAGTGATTTGTATCACGCAAAGTCATTTTTTTTTCCTTCTTAATGTATTACAGAATGCCACATTTTCTAATTGGCAAGCCATTTGTTTGGTATTTCATTTATGTTATACATGGTGTTGGAGTAACCTGTAGGTCAATGAGTTTCAGCCCATCTGTGTTTAATCTGCAGTGTATCTGAAGCAGCTTTTGGAAGTCTGGCCCTTTTGGCGCAAGCAAAAAGCATTTGTTCATGTTAAATTGTCTAGCACTTCATGTTTTTTGATGGGGCATGTTTTGAGGTGCTTGCTACTGATAGTGAAAGCATCTCTGCAACTGCAGTACAGCAAAATGCAACATTTGCTGTGTCAGGTGTTTGCGGTGTAGAAGCTTATAACAGAATGCCAAGATTGTTCTAAGTATGAATGGAAATATATATGAAACAGTGGAAAAAAAGAACAGCATGTGTTAACTGCTGTGAAACATCCTTTATATTAGTTCATTCAAGGAACCAGACAGCAAGAAGCAGAAGAAAAACCTAACCCAAAAATGGCATAGTCCCCTGAAGAACAAGACTGGAGCCGTAGGATGCCTGGATAAAGAAAATAAAACACAGTGACATTCAGGAATATTTCTTACAGTTTCTGAGCAGAGTAAAGCAAAATAACGAAGCAGCAGATTCCAGGTGATATTCCCTCCTAAGTAGTATGGAGGATGAGCCCCAAATCATTTATTTTCTTCCCATTAAGAAGAACCAAGATGTTGTGAGGACTAGATGTCCAATGTTTACTGACCTCTGTGGTGCACACTGGAGATCCTGGCCAGACTGACCGGGTGGGCATGAGCATCCTGATGCTTATTTGAACATGAGTGTTCCTAAGAAAAATCAGCAAAGGAGTTTTGTAATGAAATAATGAAATTGTATTGCTTTTCCACAAAGTCTTACTCTGAACTTTATTACACTAATCTCCTATAATTCTAGTATTTATAGATGGAGAAGTGAGAGATGATGTAGATAGACTCTGTCAGCGAAGTTTCTGTTATTTGTCTTCTCAGCAGGCTGATGTGGGAGCACTTGAATGGAAATAACCTGTTTTTGAAGAACTGAAACATAGGCATACCAAAATCCCAGGGTGTTTGTCAGGGCTACCGTGGAAGGAGGCTTTGTTGTGCGTTTTACCCCCTTGAATCCTAGAAAGGTACAGGTTTCCTGAGCTTTGTCCTCAGCAGTGGCCAGGCAGGAATCCCTGACAGCCTGGAATGCTTGGAAGCTATGACATCCATCTGTTAATTAAAACAAACAAACAAACAAACAAACAAAAAGACAGGTCTTTGTATTTTTATATATTAATTAAGCAGGAGGATGTGCACCTTTTCTGTATGCCCGGAGTATGGATGTGGATGTGGAAGCACTGCAGCGTCTGTCAGCAAGACGACTGGCAACACAGAATTGAAGAGGGACATCTGGACTTCTCCAATAGCTTTTTGTCTAGTTTTTTCTTTCTCTCTCTCTCTCTTTCTCTCTCTCTCTCTCTCTCTCTTTTTAATTATATGTGAGAGCAGCAACTTTATTTGCTGTGCCTTTTTTGCTGATAGCACCATTTTGTTTGCAGGCAGTCAGGCTCCAGTATCTTAAGCTTTTCATAGCCCATTTGGTAAGCCACCATGTCAGTGGCGTGTCATCCTAGATTAAGAGTAAGCATCAGCTAGAGCCAGATAGAATGGCAAATTTGGGAGCTACTTCCCTGCCTGCAGCCAGTCACAGCATGGTCTTAGTGACAGCTGCTGGCAGTGTGTAGTAAGAGCTGCTGAAGTAAAGTAGGAAAGCTTTGTAAACATATAGGAGAGAGCAAGGGGCTGGGAACCTATATGGCTCATGCCCAGCCTTTTAACGCCTTCCATTTTCTCTCGTTAGTAGGTGGCTCCCCAAATTGGAACTGTTTAAGATCACAGATGAGGCTTGAGCAAGCATGGCTGGTAACCGTGCAGACATTAATTTTACAACAACCGATCAAATGAAATAAAGCAGAATGATGTGTATAATGATGGGAGCATTAGCTTGTCTTACTGTTAATATAAATGCTAGTAAGATAAATATTGGATTTCTGTAAATAAACTATCATTATGCTAGCATGAGACCTTCCTCCAGACTGTAATTCTTCCTGAAAAAGAGACGATAGTTTTCTTTTCAACGGGAGCCCTGCACTGAATCATTTCCTTTAATTGCTGTTCTAAAATATATAACAGGTTTTTTTTAATGCCTACTTTTTATATTTATGTTTTTACTTTCCATTAATTGCAGTATTTCCATTCAAGCTTGAAAATGAAATTGCTTCCTCAATGTATTTCTTGTCTGCTCTATGTAAACATGGGCTTTTTTTATTAGCCTTGTTCCAGTCAAGCTGAAAGCACACCAGAGCCGAATGCACCGAGAGGCTTCTGTCGGTTGTCCTATTTACAGGCATTTTAAAGGGAACGCAGAAAAGCTGCCATGGAGGGCAAACATCATCTCTTTCTCTTATGGGGAATTCATCTTTTGTGTTGGGGACTGGTCTGCAAAAGCTTCATCATGGAATTTATCCTTAATTCGGTGCAACTATCTACTAGTTAAAGCTCAGGTTTCCATTTTTTTTTTTTGTTTTCTGAATGTGCTTCACCGCTCTTTCTGAAAAGAAATTGTTCCTAATATCCAACCTTAACCCTGGCACAACTTGAGGCCATTCCCTCTCATCCTATCTCTGTTACCTGGGAGAAGAGGCCAACCACCCCCTCACCACAACCTTCCTTCAGGTGGTTGTAGAGAACAATAAGGCCTCCTCTTCTCCAGGCTGAATAACCCCAGTTCCCCATAAGACTTGTGCTCCAGATCCTTCACAGCTCTGTTTCCCTTCTCTGGACACGCTCCGGTGCCTCAATGTCTTTCTTGTAGTGAGGGGTCCCAAGCAGAACAAAGCACTCGAGGTACAGCTTCACCAGTGCCCAGTTTTGGGAGATGTGGGCAGTGATTACATGAAGCTGCTTCTGCCCTGCTTTTGGCAGGTGGTAGAGAACAGCAGCAGCAGGCACCATGATGGCTGCTCAGCTCTGCCTTTAGAGTGCTTGCTGCAGGCAGCCCAGCAAAGCTTCCTGGTGCCTTGATTTGTAAGTGGAGTCTGAATGGTGTGTGTCAAAACGAGGGATCGTGCTAAAACCCTTCTCTTCCTCTTCTTTTAAACAGCTCACCTACTTCATTTATTTGCTTTGATTTTCAGTGCATTTGGTTAGTGAGTATGTTAGCGTTATGTTAAAACCTGATTGGAGCTGATGAGATGCTTAGCAAAAGAGTAGACTTAGTTCAAAGTGAATCATCGTTAATAGCAGTAAGATGTGCAAAGCTGGGTACAATTTGGCCCAACTGTCATTAGGTACATCACTGTAGCTTTTTGAAGAAGAGAAGCCTTGAAGGAGAAATGAGCTGCAAGTGCTGCATGTGGTGTGTGAGAGTCTGCTCCATACCTTCTGCAAACCTCTTGCTGCATCTCATACAGAAAGAGTGTTCTTGCTCAGAAGTTTTTAGGTCTGTCACTATTTTTGACAAAGGATGTTCTGCAGGCCATCAGTACATCAGAGGTCTGAATGGTCTGCAGGGAGACTGGCAACCATTGCACCAACAGACTTCTCAGGTTCTTCTGAAGGGTTTCAGAGCAGCTCAGCTACAGTATTAGTGCCTGTGTCCCCAAAGATGCTGTGATAAAGCTTCAGGGTGGGGTAAACATGTGTCCCACAGCTTCTGGATCCATATCAAGATGTGAGATGAGTCACAGTAGTGGAAGACCTCTGATTAAAAGCTCTTCTGATGTCCTTACAGTCTTCGTGGATCTGAGCTGCAGATCAGGTTATCCATTTATTGTTGATCATATCAGTATCTCTTGTAACTTACAGTAGCGTTTTGGAGATGTCTGAGTATTTGCATCTCAGAAGAGCATTAAATACAAACAGTATAGTTACCTGTGAGTTATCAGGTGCATATACCTGTGTGTTATAATATACATACACATATACATATACATATACATAGAAATGTAAAATGCAATTCAGTTGCTTCTTTTATGTAATGCAGGAACTTCTAGTGATCGCTTTGCTTACAGACCATGAACTGTTTTGAAAGAATATTTATCAACTGTGGACTATTTGTCAACTGTGGAGGTGATCATTTTGAATTTTGGTTCTTACGGATATTTTTCCTTTAAGATAATATACTGCAAGGCCAGTTCACTGCAATCTTGTGCTGGATGCTCTGTAGCAAGGAGCATGCCAGGGAGTTGTTCCTTCTCTTCATCTGCACTATTGCTCTTCCCCCTTTCAAACAGTCCAGCTTGTGGAGCAGTCGTCTTTTTTCTGCTGAGGATCAGTATATTCTGATAGCACAGCTTCACACACACAGCTAAGCATCACCTGCTTGAATGACCAGCTTGCTTGCAGGTGAAGAGGTGGTATCCCTGTTAAACCTGTGAAGAAGGGTGTTGATATTCACTCCAGCTGAGATCTGATCTTGCATAGGAGAACCCTGACATCTATGTAGTGTTTCAGAGGTGTGTACGTGATTTGTTTGTAGGCAGTTACTGATTTTAAGGACTGTGCAATCTAAAAATGCATAGTAACACACTCTCACAAATGGCTGCTTCTTTAAGTCTTAGAAGTTAAGAATTGTCAGTACACGGTGCATTTGCTGTGCAGGCTCTGGAGGAACTGACAAATTGGAATTTCATCAGCCTTCTTCCTCCTCCTTTTTTTGCTGTTAGGGAGATGCGACTAGAAAGAATACCCTTGGTTGTTAAATGCAGAGGAGTGCAGAAAGCATCTGCACACCACAGTTTGTGGAATGCCTTCCTTCATTTTGGATTCAAGGCTGATATTTTCTTCCCCTCCCTAAAAAAGTATATGAGTGTTAAAAAGCACTGCTTCTGACGTTGACTTTGGTTTCTTTAGTAGGAATGGCATGCGAAAAACAATTACAAATGACAAACAGAATAGTATGAAAAACTGCTGTGTAGGTGCTAAGAGAGCACTGGACCTTGACTGGGACAAACACAGGTTGTTTTGGAGTGGTACAAACCATGATTTGGTCCTCCTTTGCCTTGTTTGGTTATCTTCTTTGCTTTCTTGGATGCACTGCTACCTGACTTTGGGAGAGGCGGTAGCCAAGGTGTGGGTGAGAGCAAGTGTGGATAGCTATAGAGAACATTGCTTTTGATGAGCTGAATTGGGTATGCTGAAATGAGAATGCTTGCTTTCTTGTGATGACTCATTTGAGCTGAACTGCAACGTGGTGAGGGTGCAGTGTGTGTATCTCTTTCTGAAACAGTCCTGTATGCACCAGATGCGTTTTATACAGCACAGTGCCTGAAAGAGCTGGAAAGAAAACATGGGTCGTGCAAAGGGAGAGAAGGAAAGACTAGAAGTCTTCAGTAGGAAAGAAATAAAACCTTTCAGGAAGGAAAGGGTGTACAGAAAGAATGACACTTCTCCAACACTTGTAAGAATGATTAGGAGAATGTAAATAACCAGTGGTTTCCAATAAAATGGGATCAGTACGTTAGGGGTTTAGGTGCAATAATAAAATCCTTTTTAAACTTTAAACAAAGCACTTAGCAGATCACCATGCATGCTCCCAAGCTGATTTTTCATGGCTTGAACTGCAATGCAGGCTGCAGCTGACGACTACCTTGGCAGAGGAGCCCTGGCACTGAGCAGATGGAGGCTGCTTTCCCCCCCTTTCTCTCACAGGTTCCAGCCATTCTGAGTTCATAGCAGACCCCCTGCTCTCCACTTGCGCCATTGCCCAGCAGCCCCCCTCCAACAAATGAAGGGATGCAAGCTGCCCATCCACCATCTTCTGCAGGCAGTGACTCTAGGACCTGTGCCAGGGCAGGTTCAGGTTGGATATTACGAAATAATTCTTCTCCAAAAGAGGGGTGAGGCAGTGGCACAGGCTGCCCAGGGAGGTGGTGGAATCACCATCCCTGGAAGTGTTCAAGAGCCGTGTGGCACTGAGGGACATGGGCAGTGGGCATGGTGTGATGGGCTGCTGGTTGGACTAGATGGTCTTAGAGGTCTTTTCCAACCTTAACAGTTCTGCGACTGTGTGTCTACCTTCTTCATCCTAGTGGAGATTCCCAGACTTTGGAGAAGCATCTCTGGGTTGTGTGTGCCTTCTTTTCATATCTTTGTGCTGTGAGGGGTGCCTCATAAACCTGTGGTCTGCTAGCATGAAAAATCCTTTTCCTGCTCGACTATTTGCAAATTTAGGAGCTTGAAACTTCTGGCCTTGGTCCCAGCAGCATGACCTTGAATTTGCAACTACTGAATTTCATCATACATCTATTATCACCTGTTTCTGTGATGTAGTCTGCTATTTCTGAAGGATATTAGGAATGTAAGTGCCTGTGTAAGTGCCTGAATGCAAAGTGATTCCAGGAGAGATTCATACCAGTGCTGTTGTATGCTGTGATTAATGAGCTTGTTAATCAGTTTTTAAGTCAGGTTTTCTTATTGCTAAATTTTAGCTTTGTAAGGACAGTAGATAAACAATCTGATAGATCTGCTTTGCCTCCAGTCTCCTCAGCCAGCAAAGAGAGCAATCACTCTAGTTCTCATGCTGCTGTGGATATCATTACTGCCTCTCGTTACATTTGGGAGAAAGCTGTGTGGGACTTCTGCAGCCCTAATTACAGATATGCAATTGGCATACAGGCAGCAACAGACTAGTGGTTGGTTAGGGATGGAATGGGACCTATACTGCCCTACATCTGCCCCAGAGTATTCATGAGCCCAGCAAGCCTGGCTGCTGCTGTTGTTCTCTAGGCACGTTGCTGAGGATGGTGCAAACGAGAGGCCCTTTTCCACATACGGACTTTGCACATGTTTGAGTGAATGCAGCAAATGAAAAAGAAAAAAGAAAAAAAGGCCAGACTGCTGGATTGTAGTCGTGGCCCCAGCTCTCAAGCTCTGAAGCAATGTTCTCAGCCACCCATTGCTGCCTTGGCAAAGAGGGGTGGAAAGTGTTATGGGCACTGCCTGTTGAGAGTAACAGATCTGGACAGAAGTCATCTCTGATTATACAGCCCCAGGGGCTGGTCCGGAGGTGGGATGCTCTGCTTTCCATTCCTACAATACAAGGAATTATTCTGATGGTTTCCCTGTCCATGCCATTCCTTTTGGCGCACACCACAGTCCTGCTCTGTTACATGGAAAACCAGAGGCGCGGTGGGTTTGGTGACCACTGAAATACTATGAATCTGTTTGTCAGTCATGGATGGTAGGAATGGGCCCTCTTTTGAGAAAAGGATATTCAGAAGATAAATCAAGGAAGGAGTCGCTTAGCTGCAGATGGGGTTTTGGCCGTGCAAAGCAGTACAACATTTGCAGAGCAACCTGTAGGTGTGCTGGCCATAGCCCTGCTGGAAAGATGCTGCCTTACTGTTGCATCAGGCCTAAACCATAAAATACACACACACTACACTCTTTGTTAGCACTTTTTAGCCCGCTTCTTGGGACATGCCCAGTATTTCATCCCACAGAAAATGGAATTATTCAGATTACCCTCCCCCAGTGAAGTAGAGGAGCATTGCCTCTTCTCTGGGTGTCAAGGAGCACTGGGGGAGTGAGGGATATGGACACACTCTATTTCCTATAGGGTCAGTGGTGAGCAGTCTGACCAGTTGTGTTCTCTGTGATAACCTGGTAGTCACTTCGATGCCTATTTGAGAGTTGCTATTTTACTTCTTTTCCATAGTATGGGTAGCCCTGCCCACAGCAATGAGGTTGGAACTGAATGACCTTTGAGGTCCCTTTGAACCCAAGCCATTCTATGATTCTATGAATGTTTTAAAACTAGATCTACGTTTTCAGCTCTGAGGATATGAGTGCTGCAGCAACTCACTTATGGCAAGCATTTGTGTACTTGCAGTAGCATCTCAGCAAGAAAGAGCAGTGAACCTCACAAATGTTTTTGAGAAAGAACTAAGAGTTAAGTCTGCACAGAGGAAGCAGGTTGTTAAGCTTGACGTTAGCATGATCAAAATCTGCTGCACTGTATTTCAAGGCAAACTTGTGGCTGTCTGCTGACCCGGATGCTGTAGCTTGCTCCTGCTGGTATTCCTGAATGTTTCTGCAGGGAGGGTACGGACCAGTAGTTTTAATAAACAGGAATCACAGTTCAATATGGAAACAGCGAGAGCTGTGCTAGGTAATCTGTTTTGTGACAGCAGCTGGTACTAGATGGATGCTCAGCAGTGTGGATCATAATTCAAAGAGATTGCTAGGGCAGAGGGACAAGCCAGGAGCTGCTGGACATCTTGCCCACTAAGCAGCAGGAGGCAACTGGGAGCTCAAAGATCTGGGCAAAACAGGCAGTGGATTGCAGAGAGGGACAAAATGTAACAAATTCAGGTCGTGGTGTTCTTCTTTGCATCCTTTGGGCTGGATTTCTTTAGAAAGGCATTGTTTAGGGGGAAGCTGTCAGAAAAAGAAAGGAAGGAGAGGGACGAGCCTGAGTTAGAAAAGGTGAGAGATACTGGATTTAAAAAAAATAGAAGTTCTGACTGAGGCATTTGTTTCATCAGGTTTTTCTTAGCAGCTTCATTTTTTGTGGAAATACTGGGCTATAACTTTAATAATTGCACCTTTGGTGGTGGTTTTGTGTTGCTGTTTTCTGTCAGCGTGCATCCTTTATTTTTCCCAAAGCAGAGAGAAAGCCATGAAAGAGTTGCCTTCTTCCAAAGACACAGCTTTCTTTTAGTTCCAGCAGTGGTCAGTACTATGCAAAAGGTAATTGAGGTAGGTCTGTAAGGTGCAGTGAAGATGCCCAAATAAGAGGACAGAACATTCAGCTGTGTGGCTGGCTTACATGCATCTCCGCATTGCATCACATCTTCTCTTACTGCTTTGCTCCTGCCTCTGGAGAGCTCACACTGATGCTCCAAGGAAGATTTACGTCTGGTTTAGTCCCCTGCTGCCTGATGAGAGCCCAGTGAGGGAAGCAAAGATTCAAAGCCAGCCACTCCTCTTGCTCGGCAGGCTGCAAAGCAAGAACATTTTGAATGTGATCCTTCACTTATTTTGGGAAACTCATAAAATTTTCAGAGGTAGGCCAGTTATTTTTAAGCCTTTCCAGACATGCTTTTAATGCAGGGTATGCTCTGGATGCTGTCAAGGTCGACCATTTCTTTGTGACAGTTTCCCTCCCTTGGGGAAATATCTGGTAGATGTAATTAGCTGTGCGCCTTGGTCCTCTCTCATTTCCTCACAGCCTGCTAAACCAATCTCCAGGCCTTTCAGCTTCAGCCAAGATGGATCACATGAGTTCTTGTCTGCCTTGCCATGGTTTTGTCCATTTGATGTACAGACATTCTCTAAGCTGTTTGAGAAGATTGCATCAGAATAGTACCGAGACAGCACACCTCTACTGAGGTACAAGGAGGCTGGTGTTTGGAAATCAAGTAGCTGACATGGGTATTTTTCCATTAACCTCTTTTCTGCTGCTTTGGATCTCATTTAAGTTGCACACATTTTGCATTCCTTTAGCAAGGGTGTGAATATGAAATAAAATAAAATTTAAAAAAATACCAACAATGAAATCTTGATTTATGAAGCTCACCTCCTGTTTCCTGGTTCTGTGGGTAAAGAACTAATCCAGAGAAATGCTGAGCTCTCTCAGCTGCTTTGAAATCAGTTGGGCTTGCTGCGTGCTTGGCATCAATGAGTATTGGGTACCAATTCTTATTTTGCCAGAGCTTAGGAAGCAAAATAGCTGACATCTGTAATGAACAGGAGGACATGAATTATGTAGACAAATAAACTAGCAATTACTGCTGCACATTTATCTTCACCTCTGTAAATGATAAACTTTAATGTTCCATATGGAAGCCCTGTGTATAAATTAGTTTCTCTGCATTTGGGGCTGTTGAAGTCTCTATGGATGTGAGATGGAGTTCCTTTTATATCTCCTATCTCAGTTTGAGGCAGCAGCTCCCTCTATGCCATGCTGCAAATGCTCTGTGAGATTTTGGGTGTGAAGAAAGCAGACTTCATTAGGATGCTGTGTGCATCCCGCTTGAAGGAGTATGTAGTGTTTTCCTGAGT
Source organism: Chrysolophus pictus (assembly GCA_037305975.1). Taxonomy (NCBI): domain Eukaryota; kingdom Metazoa; phylum Chordata; class Aves; order Galliformes; family Phasianidae; genus Chrysolophus; species Chrysolophus pictus. The sequence goes on from CM074576.1 coordinate 83,347,614, forward strand.
AATTCTGATGGAATTAAAGATAGAGCACTTTCAGAAGTTATTCTCTGATTCTCTTCTCTTATTTACGTATTTCTTCCCCATTACCCAGGAAGAGGGAGTTGATAGTTTAATCTTCATCCTGACACTATTAAAATAAGTAATTCCTAGGCGTTTTTGTATTGTGCCTCATTGAGAAACTGAGTGTGTTCAGTCTTACTTCTGATTTCAGAAATACATAGCATTATCAAATTATCATTCTCTCCCTAGCTTCTATAAAGCTGCAGCATATCCTTGTATAAAAGCTATTGGCCATGTTTTTGTCTGCATGTCTCCTAAAAGCATAAAAGGTTTATTGGACAAGTGAAGTTATACCTAGCATTTAGTTTGGTTGTATTTCTGCCTATCTGAAGCATGTTAACTTTTTCACCCCATCTAGTCAGCTCCAGGATTGGAGACAGTAAGGACCACGACACTGAGAACATCCATACTAACTGAAGGAAGCCAAACGAACTAGAAAGCTTGCTTTTGACTATCAGTTTTAAACTAAAATAGAGGAGGTTAGATGTTGGGCAGAAATCCTTTACTTAAATGACAGTGAGGCACTGGCGCACAGCTGCCCAGAGAAGCTGTGGTGCCCCATCCCTGGAGGCACTCAAGGCCAGGTTGGATGGGGCCCTGGGCAGCCTGAGCTGGTGGGTGGCAGCCCTGCCCACGGCTGGGCTTGGGGTGGGTGGGCTGTGAGCTCCCTTCCAATCCAAACTGTCCTGTGATTCTTTGAAAATCAGTGACTGGTGAAATGTATCAGTGATTGTATCACTGTGATTATCAGCTTAAGAAGAGGCAGGGTTTTGGTGGTCTCTATGTTGTCCTACTGACAAACCCCAGTTTTTTCAAATGCTGAATAAGAGTAACTATACATAGAGACGTTAACTGTAAAGCAGCAGGAGAGGATCTAGATTGAAACACTCCATGGTTACTTCATTTCAGTTCAGTTTTTCTTGGAAAATGACCAGGTTGCCTACCTGCTTCATTTCCTGTCATCTAGTCAGTCAAGGGTTTCTGAACTGTGTTTGCCAAGCCTGAGTTCTGAAGCAATGAAGTGTGAGACTTTCTAGCTCTAAACAATACAATTTTTAGTTGTGTGTAGTCTTTATAATCTTTGCCTTGCTTGGATATATGTTTGATTTTTTTTTTCTCCTACAAAATGTTTGACTTAATGATGGGCAGTCCTGGTGATGTTGTATTGAATGCTACATCTCAAGTTTCCATGCTGAAGAAACATGAGTCTTAGGGCTTCTGCAGTAGTGAATTTTTGTAAGGCCCTACAAGGCATAATCTGTCTTCAATGAAATCCAGGATGAAATATCTTCTTAATAATGTTTAAGACTGGAGAAATAGCACAGAAAAGAACCAGAAGTTGCATAGTGGTTTCTTACTCCTTTTTAGATCCTGAAGCACTGAGGGACATGGTTAGTAGGCATGGTAGTGATGGGTCTATGGTTGGATTAGATGATCTTAGAGGTTTTTCCAACCTTAACGATTCTGTGATTCTATGCAGGTATGGACTGCTATGGTTTAAACCCTGTCACCATGTCACAACCAGTGCCACATAAGTAAAAGCTGAGGCCTAGTGACACAGCTTGGGCCCTTCATGTCTCCCCTGGGCCATGGAGTCCCAGTCTACCTTTCTCTCACAGTTCCTAATGTTTGAGCAAGATCTTCACTACTGGCTCTTTTTAGAGGCAAATCTTTTTTCTTTTTGTTTTGTTTTGTTTTGTTTGTTTGTTTGCTTTCTTTCCAGTGCTTGTTTGGATGTGCCGCTCCAGATTGCTGGTCTGGGGCACTGCAGTTTCTTCTGTGCCTGCTGTAGAGCTCGGGTCTGGTTGTGCTTTGAGACAGGCATGGCTTTGTTTGTATTAGCAGGGACACCATGCCATTTCCAGGACAAATCTTAATTCCTAGAAAGGCCACATGAAGGCCAAATTTTGCTGCTGCTTTCCTGCCCTACGTGTGCCAGCTTTTGCAGATGCTTATTTGTAATGCAGCTGTGGACTGTGATCCGTGGCTCAGGCGGGCTCTAAAAAGCTTGTAGCAACTTTTCTGTGTCTGCTAGGAGAGCTGAAGTATTCTGTATATCTCCAGGGGATGACATGTTAATCATATGCATGCATGTGCTGCCATTTATCTTGGTGATTTGCTGATGTCTGTTCAAAGAAAGAAATATGCACAAACATACATGAGAAAGGCTCAGTATTCCAAATGAAAGCATACATTTTTCCCCCATGAAATCCAATGTTTTATAGCATATATTTCTATAGAAAGTCTGATTTCATAATGAGCAGAGCCTTGGGAAGAGTAAGGATAGCTCTGAGCACCCTCTCAACATTCTGAGGTCTAGTGACTAAAACCTAACAGCATCCCAATGTGTATTATGTTTTTTCTTCAAACAGCATAGAAGTCTGAAATCTGAATAGCCATTCACCACTGTTGTTTCAGATTTGCTGAGGATAGGCAGCCCTTGGTAGCTTTTGAGTGACAGAAGGAAGCTGCCATCTTTCACCTGGATTTCAAAATGCTTCAGATACCATAACTGCGCAAGATCCTAGTGAAGCAGATGGCGTTACTTGTTTCACTGTGCTTTGATGGAAGCACATTCAACCTTATGCTTCTTCCATTGAAACGTGTGAATGGAAGGGAAAGGAGTGGGGAAGATGAGGGAAATGAGGGAGAGGCTGTGCATTGCAGGAGGTACTTTAAGTTTACTTTCAGACCTTCCGTTGTGAACGTCCCCACTGCTTTTAAAGAAAGCAGACCTGAAAACCAAAGAGGCAGCTGGTACATAAGATTATGTGATGGAACAGAGAGGTTGATATAAAAAGAATATCTCAAAAATAAGGAAATGAGGTTTGCCTTTGGGTCGAAGTGGGCATTAGTCTGCCACTCATGCTCCGTTAAATAAAGGCCATTAAAAGATCTACAGGGAAATCTTCTGTTTTTTCCTCTTTATGAGTGCAGCCTGAGGGGCATCTGCAGTGCTTCTCTATGGAAACCTCCCATCTCTCTGCACAGTAACAGATTTGCTGTGATTTTAGCCCTCACCATCAGCTGCAAGATTTCCTTATACCAGTACTCTATTAAGAAACAAAATGGGGATGAGCCACCTACAGACTTTGCTGTTTCTTCCCCAAGTCTTTCCATGTCATAAACTGGATAGGAACCCTTGAGATACAGGGAAACCAGACTCTTAAAATGCATATTAAAGGGTTATAATTGTTTCAAATAGTGGAGCATAAATGCTTTTTGTTGTAAGCCAGAGTTCTCTTTCCAGTGCGAAGCCACTTGTTTGTTTTGGCAGCAAAGGCCACTTTTATTGCTCCCTGGGGGCTGTGGTAAAACTTTCAGCAGCTCAGATCAGGCACAGAAACCAGCCCTTTGTCCAACCAGAGGCATGAAAACAAGTTTTGCTCTTTGGATTTCAGAATTCCTTGCAGCTCGCTTCCTGGCTGAGTAAGGACTCAGAGCTTTTCATGATGCTGCACTGAGAGATGAACAGGAGTTGGATTTACTCTTACTCCCCTGTAGGCAGGAGAGCCAAAGTCTTTGCTAATCCTGGTCTGGAGGTGTGGCAGAAATACCAGCACCTGCTTCGGCAGGTCAGGGGCAAAAGGAGATGTTTAGGGAAACCGCAGGAATTGGTGGGTTTCTCCAGCAGTGCTGCACCCTGCTGTGCTCTGGGTAGGGAGCCAGACAGGGACATTTCTTTCCCTACAACTCAGAGGTGAGGTGGGAAGGAAAACAAGGAGCTAAGAAGAGTTAAAATTACCGTATGAGATTATTTTATCTGTGTTATAGAAAGGAGAGTATCTACTTCACACCTCAGGTAAGAGGCTGGCTGTTCCCAGGAACCCATACTTAGGGGGGAAGATTCTGCTCCGCTTGGGGTCTCTCTTGCTGAGCAGGGGGAGTGGGAAAAGCTCAGCTTCCAGAGCCACACACTATAAAGGATGCTGTGTTTCTAGATCTTTGGGTGCTTGAGCTTTAACAAAGCCAGGTTGAATGGGGCCCTGGGTAGCCTGATCTATGTGAGTGGCATCCCTGCCTGTGGCTGGGGAATTAGAACTGGGTGGGCTTTGAGGTCCTTTCCAACCCATACCATTCTGTGGTTCTCTGAAAAAGGGTGGGATTTGTAGAAGCAAATTTGGTGGTTGTTCAGTTTTTGTGGCAAAGCTCAAGTATGGACTGTTGCTGGCTTTTGGTAAGACAGATGGATTTGAGCACCTTTCTTGGCATGCTGTAGAACAGAGAGCCTATCCAGAGTGGGGCTACCAGCAAGCTCTCTATTCTCCCTTGGCAATCATCAGCCTTGCAGTAACTAGCCCTAGGTGTATGACCTCTGTTTGTGGCCTTAATATAACATCTCCAGATACTGGAAATCGTTTTTTTTTCTGTCCATCCCTTTGGAGTTAGTAAAAGTCTTGAAGTCTCTTATCAACAGAACAGCACTGATGAGTCTCTTCAGGATCCTATGTACTGAATTTGGATGTCTTCACTGATAGCTCCTGACAGCTTTCTCCTCTTGCTTTGCAGATCACAGGTGTTATCCTTCTCGCAGTCGGCGTCTGGGGCAAGCTCACTCTAGGCACGTACATCTCTCTTATCGCGGAGAACTCCACCAATGCCCCCTATGTGCTCATCGGGACGGGTACCACAATTATTGTCTTCGGGCTTTTTGGCTGCTTTGCCACTTGTCGTGGCAGCCCATGGATGCTGAAACTGGTAAGTGTGCTGAAGTGCCAAAGTGCAGAAGAAGGGAAGAGGTTTTGTCAATACGTTATGATTTCTCGCTCCCACCCCAAGCTTCACCAGATGTTAACATGTTTTTTTAGGCACAGAATCTAGATTTTATGGATCTTAATGTTCAACACATGTTTCTTTTGGATAAAGAAGTGAAAAAAAAATACCTGCCAAAGCTAGTTGTTGATTGAGTATGAATGAATTTTGCTACTGCACAGCATACAGGCTCATGTGTGGCTGAGAGCAAGGCTAAAGTGCCACTGATTAATTACTCCGTGACCAGTTCTATGGCCATTCTGTATTTATGTGAGCCAGACAGGTGTATTTACAGTCTTAAAAATGTTCACAGCACCATAAATGTGAAATGCATTTGAGATATAGATTAAGGGGGTCTTTTTAATACTCTGGTGTGAAATGTACAGAAAAATATTTGATACTTTCTAAACGCGTGCCAGCCTTGCTTTTTTTTCCTAACATTCACTCGAATAAAATATGTCAACCCCAGAAAACAAAGCTCTGTACTGTATGTTTTTCCACCTCCCAAAAGCACTGTGGAATGGAGCTACTCAAAGCAGAGGTACAGCAGTCATCTCTCAGTCCAGTTTAACCTTTCTCACTATAAGTTTCTCTGTTCTGAGTTTTCCAGTTCACTTTAAAATGCAAATTTACTAGCAGTTAAACAAATCTGTATCATGGACTGTGTATTTTAGGAATATTCAGGAGCAAAATCTTACATACGTACATATGTAGCCATTTGTTGGGCAGAAATACCACTTGTGAAATACTGACATGATGGAAAAGGGCTTGACAGTAAACTCATCTGCTGCTGAAGTATTTGGGGGCCAATTTCCTAAGAAGATGAGATGATTCTCCCCTTAAAAAGGGCATTGTAAAGAGAGTTAATATGCTAAGGTGGTGGCACAGTGGGGCACAAGCACGAGCTGCAGACTGACAGCAGGTATATGCTCTTATACCTGATGCTATTGAAGGTGCACTACTGTTTCTGGCTGGTGATGTGTTGTCAGGGTGTGTGTAGAGGCTTGTCAGAGTTATTGCAGTCCAGATGTGAAAGAAAGAAAGAAAGAGTGAAAGAAGATAAAAGTCCATAGGAAATCAGGCTCTGCTGGTTGCTCCATAAGTCATGCAACTTGTTTAAAGGTATGTCCTCTAACTTAGCGTGGCATGTTGCTGTTCCAAGCAGATCATTCTATTTTCATTGAGCACATGAGAAATATTTCAAAACCTTATTTCTTTGCCTGAAAACAGACAGTGATGTGACAGCAGCATTTGTTGTGGAGAGTGATTTTTCTTGTTCTGTCTCCACTTTTGTCCTCCCTTCTCCAGCAACCTTCAATTAAAATTAAATTTCCTTCTTTCCATCAAATCCTTTTAGGACTGAATTTAATTTGTTTCCTTTTTAGAGTAACTGTTGAGTATTTAGAACATGGTGCAAAAAGTCATTTTCCCACAGGAAGATTAAGTCCCAACTTCACATTTTACCACCTCACTTTGCGTTTATTTCTTTGCTTTTTTTAAAAATATTTTTGGCCTGTATTTTTCATAGTTTGTGAGAGGAGCTACACTGAAAGCTACTGTTCTCAAGGTTTATTTAGTTCTGAATCCAAATGCTGCTCAAATTCAAACATGGGCTTTGGCTCAGCAAAATGTTAGGGCCATCTGTCTAGTATTCCCATGAGAATGTTTCCAGTGAAGTCAGACAGTTCATTCATTTGAGAAACTTCAGGAGTCAGGCTGGAAATCCCAATCTAGCAGCAAGAGATGGATAAACGTGAGCCAAAACACCTGGAGAAGCCTATTTACTTTATCAGAGGGCCATACAAATACAAAGGGTCTGTTTGTATTCCTTACTGCAAGATCAAAACCCTAGTGACTTGTGATCCATCTCTGAAATGTGTGTTATAATTTATATGAAAACACTAAGAAATACAGCAACAGGAAGGTCAGAAGACCTAGTAATTGGAAAGTGCATGTAATTTGTGAGTTGCATAAATACATACTACATATTCGTGCTGTAGCCTATGTATTGCCTTCAAATAAACTTTGTTAACATCTTTAAATGGTATCTAGAGCAAAAATTGTAGATTAAACTCTGTGATGAACAGTATTTGTGCTGAAAGACAAGCCTGTCACACTCTGACTTCTCATGCCTCCTTTCTTTTCAGTATGCCATGTTCTTGTCCCTGGTGTTCCTGGCTGAGCTAGTGGCTGGCATTTCAGGGTTTGTGTTTCGCCATGAGGTAGGTGGAAATGTGCTGAGGTTGCATGTGGCAGTGCCTCCCTGGGCACGAGCTGCTAAGAAGTGCTCTGGAGCATGGACAATTTGTAGGTCGCTGAGTTCAGCAGCTCCATATGCATCTCCAGGGATGTGGCTGACGTTCAACAATAATGTGTACAGCTCTTAAAAATGATACGATTCCAAATGAAGGGATTTAGCCAAAGCTCTTGGCCTCAGCTGTCTGGTATTTACTCTGGAGCTATCGGTTTTTGTGTGTCCATCATGTAAGATCTTCTTTACTCTTTTGCGTATGCTGAAGACTGCAAAACAGATTAAATACTTTTCTTAAACACAGCTTCTTCAGCCAGGCAAGCACTTGTTTATGTAAGGCAGAGAGCACTTTTGCATCAGAGCATGTTTGATGTTTCATAAACCTTTTTCTTTTTTTTTTCCAGGGAGGAGGTGGAATAGGGTAGTATTTTTATACTGAGAATAGGGAGAGATTAGAAGTAGCATGAGATAGGAAACTGGGACAGGAAGAAGCTTTAAAATATCATGATTTGTAGTAGCACTTCTGCTTCATCCACTGTAATCAGGTCTATCTCTGGTTTTAAGTCCATGAACCTATATGCAATTAATGCTGAACCAGAACAAAACCCCAGAGACCTTCGTAGTCTCCTCTCTTTGTATTAGCTGGTTTTCTAGTCTCCTCTTTTGACATGAGAATTCCCTTGGTATGGATTTTTCTGGTTCCTTACAAGTGGTGGGTGGTTTTTAATTTGATCTTGAAAGACCTGTCCATCTGCTCAAGGTTGCCATTTTATCTGGCCTTGGCAGCCTTGGTGTGACACTGCAGAGGCAGTCTCTTGTGAAGGTCACCACAATGTGGGTTGACCAAATCATCTGCTACCTGCTGCCTATCCCCTTCACAGCTTCCTCTCCACATCTTCCTACTGTTTCATAAGGGACTTCCCTGGTTAACCACTAACAGTTCTTGTGTGCTTGCAGTGGTCACATTTTTGCACGTTCCTTGGTTGCTGGTTAGCTTGAAAAGGAAAGAAAATCCTCGAAACCAATGATTTTCTCTTGATCTGGAAAAAAAAAAAAAAAAAAAGGTTAAAACCTTAGCTGGGTAGTCTGAAGCTGTCAGTTTGCAGGTCCATGCACAGGATCTCCTCAATCTTATTATGTATGCCAAGGATCTGTGATACTGAAGCATTTGCTTTCAACTTTGATTTGTGGAGCCATCCTTTTGCCGTCTGCTTTTGCTTCTAGAAAGTCATGGTTCAACTGAACCAGTACATACAAGCCCCAAACATCCCCAAAGCCTTCTTAATGCATAACTTTTTTACATTAACACCCAAACCATCAGTATTCTTTTTTTTAAATCAAAGCAGTTTACTCGGGTAGTGTTCTTTGAATATGCCCCACTTGGAAAATACCATCAGTAGACTCCTGGCAGTAAAGAAGGACCTCCACCATCTCTGAAAGCATACTTTAAAAAGTGTTTGAAGGGCTACCTTAGTTTGCCTTTTTAGGTTTAAAAATGTGTTTATTTCCTGCAATTACTGCTCAGATGTTACACCTTTCATTTTTCACTTGTGGTTGTTTTTTCTTCCTCGCCCTCTTAGATCAAGGATACCTTCCTTAGGACATACACTGAAGCAATCCAGAATTACAACAAGAATGATGAGCGGAGCCATGCAGTGGATAATGTACAGGAAAGTGTAAGTCTGAAATTGGATATTAAAAATGAATAAAGAGAGACAAAGCATACTTTCACATTTGATCACAGAACATGAAGTGCCAACGTCTCAATCTGCAAGTTGTATTTTGCAAGCAAAATTCAGCCTTTAAGGTTTGGTCTTGCTTCACATCTCTGATTATAGCCCAGCCTATTTATGTGTCTGTTTTTTTACTATATGAAATTAGGTTCCTGTATGCTTGAGATGACATGCTCTGGCAAAGTTAATGGGAACTTTACCATATGCACCAGTGAAACTAGGTTTTGCCCAGAGCATCTACCAGTTGTAGAATAGTTGTCTCACGAAGCATGCCCTATTTTGTTTAGGAGATTTGCTGGATGCTATGCCCAAGGCATCAGGAGATACTAAATGTCAATATTTCAAAAACAATATTGCAACAGCTCCATACTGGTGTACTCCTAATGCTGTTGTTTTGTCAAATTGATTGCAATTACTTCTAATCTTGTGCCTGGCCGATGTTAGAAAACATATACCAGTGGGATGGAAACTTTTAACAATTCATTCAGATAAACTGATGTGAGCCCAAATTAGAGACTGGCAAAAATCGAAATAAAAAGTATTGCTTGTACAAGATTGCTAAATTTTAATGAGCTCAGTACAGACTGCCCAATAAAGATGAGACCTGTACTGTTTGACCCCAGATCCTGAAGTACATTTAGGAGACAGTTTTTTCTTTAAGAGCGGTGGGCACTGGGAAGCCCTTATTCTTCAGGGAATCTGTCATTAGGATTATAAAACATTGTAGATCTGAGCTGGATCAGATTTTTTTTTTTATTATCTAGTATCCTGCATCATTCAACAGCTGCAGCTGTTCTGTTCACAAAGCACAATGAATGGCTGGCAGAGGAGACCAATGAGTTAAGAGAAGAAACTGAGTTGTTTTTTCCAAAGAAGAAAGCAGATGTAGCTACTTATAGGTACTCATGGGTGACATGTATAAAGCGTACAAGACTCTGATTATTCTTGTTTAGCAGCAGAAACCAAGTAAGTATGGACTTGAGGAAAGTGGGAGATCGTTTTGAAGAAAGTTTGAACAAGTTTTTGCTTGTTTGTTTGTTAAATCTACCTCTTTTTTCCCACAGCTGAGCTGCTGTGGCATTCAGAGCTATACCAACTGGAGCACCAGCCCTTACTTCTTCAAACATGGCATCCCTACAAGCTGTTGCATGAACTCCAGTGACTGCAATACTCAGGATCTGCGCAATATGACCGTGGCTGCCACTAAAGTAAACCAGAAGGTACTAAAAACGTTGTGCCAGTGGAAAATGTTATGAAAGTATCTAATATATCAGTGGAGCATATGGCTACTTGTAATGGCATTTCATTTCACGTGGTTGTTGATAAGAATGTGTATTGGGGTGGAGTGATGGTAACGATAGGCTTTGCCTCCCTCTTGCTTTCAAATTCCTTAATCTGACCTTTCTCAAATGGCTGGTTGCAGTGACATTTCTGATAAGAAGGAAACTTGTTCCCCTTCCTTGTAACACTGATTCGAGTACCGCACTGCACACAGAAGCAATGCTGACCAGGCCAAGAGTGCATGCAGCACGTGTTTGCCCTTAAGAGCCAGGTCTGTCACTGCTTCTCTGCTGAATGCTGTGCTTTTTTGTAGTGAGGTGGAGGGAAGGTTTTATTCATGCTTGTGTTCCAGATATATCAGTCATAGGGCATAACTATGGGAAAGCAGAACAGGAGTAGGAAAGCAGGTTACGAAAACAGGGAGGAAAGGAATAACTGGGAAATAAAGACACAGGGAAGAGTAAAGGGCAAACAATGCAGCACATGTAGCAGACACAGCGCTGGAGAAATACAACTCAAGTTTTCCCCTGAAGTACTGGTGCATTATCAATTCTTTCTATTCAAAATTTGCAAGAGGCAACAGACAGTTTATTGATAAAATGATTTTTTTGTAGCCTATTTACCAAGCTAAGTTGTGGCGTACCTCACTTTGACTTAAGGATTATTTTCTTTGCTATTTTTGTTTTCAGAGCTGAATACACAAAAGAAGGGAAAAAGAGAAAATACAGACTTGCCTTTCTGTTTTCTGTTTCTGTCTTTTTCACTTCAGTCACCTGTGGATCAGAAAGTTGGAATGGTGGCTGAGCAGAGCCTGCAACTTCTTTCTTTGAAAAGCAGTCAAGTGGACAACATTTTCTAGCATGTATTAACAAAGGGATAGTAGATGATTATTTCCCAATGACTTCTTCTCTTCTGAACACTTTATTTTCTGTTTTCTGTAATAGTTTAGTGAGAGCCACTTGTTGCAGATGTACTTGGAGCAGTAGCGACATCCATCTGTTATGAAACTCACAGTAGTTGCCAGCAAAGTAATGCTGCTGGGTTGCATAAGATATATGTATATATATATATATATATCTTATATATATATATAGAATATGAAGGACTATCAAGTCCATTCATTTTCACTTTGTGAACTTGTAGTAACTTTCTATTTTCATCAAAGTGGAAAAATGGTGAGAGGCAGGATAAAGGTGGATCTAGGGGAGCTGCAGTACAGCCAGATCACCTGCAGGGGATGTGTATATGCATCCTCAGAAACTGTCTTATCCTCTACCAGGGGGTCCAATTTGGGATGGCCACATGCTTTGACCCTTTCCAGGCTGCATAACTGTACAGGTGCCATTTGCATTTTCAGTGCCAAGTGTAGTGTTGCACTGAGGACTCTGTCCGTTTGTGAGTTTTCTTGGTCACCCACAGATTTTGTAAGGAGCAACTGATGAATGAACTTGTGTTAGTCCAGTGCTAGTGAGTCACTTCTAGCCACGCTTACTTCTCAGCTTGTGTCTTCTGTCTAATGCCCAGGTCACCCAATAGAACTGTTGATTCCTCAGTTGGAAAGTCTTGTGACTTCTGAAAAACTGTGTCTAATTTTCTGAGATAGACATTTGTATTCAGAAGTTGTAAAGATTTCTACTTAGCATCTGTCAGATCATGGAGTTGTCCTTAATGCTCGAACAAGGTGAGATGTGAAAGGGGCACGAAAAATAAGAAGGAAATTGTGAGAAAAAGCTGTGTGGCCTTCTGGTTTCACTTCAGATAAGAATCAATAGCCATTGCCTCTGGCATTTTGCTCTGTGTGTTTTGAAGAAAAATGAAAATGCATGTTCTCCTTATTGCAGAAGACCCTTGTTACTGTTCCTATGAAAAAGTATATTTAAAATACAGATTTTTGGTGTACTTGCAAAATGATCAGTAGGACATGCTCTATTTGATGAGCTAATCAACTTACTAGTAGTTTATGGGAAATAATGATAAGCTATCCAAGAGGATTAACTAAAGATCGAATTGAAGGACTAAAAGAAAACACTCCCAGATTTTCTTTGCCAACACTGCCACTGACTTGCTTAGTGACCTTGGGTATATCATTTAGTCTGTCAGTTTCTTCATCTAAGGTGGGACTAACACCTATCTTTAAAAGCTGTAATTAAAATTAACTTGTAGCGCTCTGAATCTTCAGAGTTTCTTACCAACAAATCCCAGGAACTATTTCTCTCTAAAATCTTAATAAAGGAAAAGATGGATGTTGCCAAGAATGATTAGATACTTGCTAGATTATAACTTCTGTCCTCTGAATCAGCATCCAGATGCATGCACACAGCTTCACATGCATTTGTACTGCATATGCATCTCTTGAGTACTTCTTGCACTCTTCCTCGCATGCACTATAAGAACTGGGCAATTAACTGTACTTATGCAATGCACTTCAGGAAACAGAATATTGTGATTTGGAAAAACAGTCTTCAAATGGGGAGAGTGATGACACCTATCTCTCTTGCATGTGTTTTTAAGGAGATCTTCTGTTGCCTTCAAATTACCGTTGCTGTTAGGTGTTGCATCTCTCAAAGGCTGTTGAACAGAAGAGATTTCAGGCAAGCCAGGAGAACGTGAAATATCTGGTTGAGAAATCTAATCTTGTTTCATAATATGTAGAACACACACAGAGCTATAGTTGCTTGATATGTTAAATATACAAACTTGAATTTAACATACAGTGTTGTAAGACATAATTAATCTGTATGCGTAAACATTTCACAACTGAATAATGGCTGTGCTGGTCCTTGGTTAGTACTGGTTATTAGGTTTACCACTTCATTACTCCCAGTATTAAATAAAATGTCTTCTGATATTACAGAAGAGGTTAGAGAAATGATATAATTTAGACCACGAATGGCCTGTCTGCAACAGATGACACTGTCCTTTCCTTCTAGCTGTTATTTCTTTTCAAACAGCATAGAGTTGTATGCTGCTCCATATCTTGCCTGGTCTCTTTGACAGATGAAGACAAGCAGAATGCCTCACTTGACACCTGAAGCATGCTTGTATTAAACATCTGGAATATTAGGAGATCAGCTTTGTTTACTCATTTTTGACACCTCTGAAATAACAGAGAGAGTTCCTTGAGTGTTTGCAAAAGTGGTGTGTGGATGGAGGGCAAATGGCAGAGATGCATATCCAGCAGGACTGGAGGCCAAACTGGGAGAGGGAACTCACACTTATTTCTGTCATTTCCATCTTCTGATAAAATGGATAAAGTTCTAACATTAAATGCAATGCCTTGGGACCGACTTTATGCTGAGAGTGTTGTTGATCCTTTGGGTAATGGTGGCAGAAAGACTGAGAAGTGGCTTTGTATTGTGTGAGCAGGTGGGTTAGTAATGAAAGAAAAAAAGATTCCTTTAGGGACCACAGACTAAGGAAACTAATTTCATAGTTTTTTGTTTGTTTATTTGTTTTAAGGAAGAGTAGGCAAGTGGAGAAACTCAGATAAAGTTAATGTGATGATGGGGACATCTCAAAATAGCCTGTCCCAGAGAAGGGCAGCTACATGTATGAATTTTCTGGTATGTGCTGTGAACTGAGAGGTATGAGGAAGCAGGTCAGCTGGTGCAGTCAGGGTCTGAGCCAGAGATATAAAATCGGGTTTGGGGAGCTGGACAGATTATTGTATGTCCTAGAGCAAACAGACAAGGAAGCTTCATACAAATGTTTCATAACTTCATTAGATGGTTTAGAGTTGTATGCTGCTCCATATCTTGCCTGGTGTCTCTGACAGATGATGGCAAGCAGAATGCCTCACTGGACACCTGAAGCATGCTTGTATTAAACATCTGGAACATAGGAGATCAACTTCGTTGACTCATTTTTGACACCTATATTGTATTATAATATTACTGTATGTTGTTATTGCTGTGGTTTCAGATCAAACCTATATTGATGTTTATTCAATCAATGCAAACTGCAGTTCTTTTAATAAGACCTATAAAAATGAGTGCAGCATAACATTTAGCTTTTAAAAATATTCCAATGCAATTTTTTGTAAAAAGAGCCATTTTTGTCACATCATTTTGTTCCATCATTCATCCAGAAATCCTATTAAATAAAAAGGCGACTGTGTTGGGAACAACAGCAAAAAATGTCATCTAACCCAAGAACATCTGAAATGAGATGTGTGTATGTATGTATGCATGCATGCATGCCAGGGAAGATCTGTACAAGGAATGATGATGTTTGTTTTCCAGGGCTGTTATGATTTGGTGACCAGTTTTATGGAGACAAATATGGGAATTATAGCTGGAGTTGCTTTTGGAATTGCATTCTCACAGGTAAGTGCATAAATGCTTCCTTCCCCCACTTTTTTTTCCCCTCTCTCGCTTTATCCTGACTTCAAGGAAGGAGGGATTATGTAAGGGACTGAACTCAGCATGCTCGTTAGTCCTGAGGTCATCTGTTCATTGATTTTCTTTTTTTCAACTTAAATGAAGTTTCTCCTTGGGAATATCAGTTACGGTAGAGCTAATGACTAACTCAAGGAAAACAACTTGTCCCTTCACTGGGTCAAATAGAGGTTAACCCAATAAAACATTGGCTTAAATGGAGCATAAACAGCAAAGAAGACAAATAGCTTGTCCATTGTTTGGATAAGCTTCTATCTTCTAAGCACTCTTACTGTGTTTTAAAGGAGTGAAGAATACAAATAAGGCACTTCAAGCCTCCCCAGCCTGGAGAAGGGGAAAAAGAGCCTGGAAGGGGTACTGGGTTTGGTGATTGATTTTTTTTCCTTCTAGCTGTGAACTCTCGGAACAGAAATCTGCCAAAACCAGTTTATTAAACCAGCTCCTTGCCTGCACCAAAATGTTTGGCATACGAAGGATAAGAGGAGAGCTAAAGAAGTTTTTGCTTGTCCCCAGTATCCAAACTGCCTTTTCCTCGCCAAGAGTTGGGGAAACTGAAAGGCTGGTCAGAATCATTTAATCAAGAAGTGGCAGGAAAACACCTACATCTTTCAGCAAGTCCTATCCTCCTTTATGCTCATCATTTCGTGTGTGATGGCAAGGACTTTCTTGGAGATGGGCAAGATTGAGAGGGGTGGATATACCAGCAGTGAGAAACTGCTTTCAGAACATTGCAGTAAACTGTGTGACACTGTATGTGATGTCCAAGCCAGTTACTTAGGAGAGGCAGGCTGCCTTCTCTTGTGGATATTATTTGGTATGACTGCAAGTGCCATATTCAAAAATTGTCGTGCAACTTCTACTTGCCTCATTCACACGACATTAACAACCTGTTTCCTGAGGCAACACTGGAAGTGTATCTGTTGAATGACTCAGGTTTAGCCATTGCATGAAAAAAATGAACTGCTACAACACATTATTTGACTTCTTAAAACTCATGAATTCAGTTTGCAAGATGTAAATTTACACTGTGCTGCACTAAAATAAGTGATTTTTCCACTGCTGCTGCAGGTGATGGGCAAGTGAATTAATGCAGGGGACGTAGTTGCTCTCTTGCCCTTGCTGCCCCATGCGGTCATCCTGTGCTTGGCTGCACAGTGCTTTAGTCAGAGCTCTCTTGGGCTTAATTTGCTCAGCAGTTACTGTGGTTCTTCAGAGTAAGTGTTCCCAAACCCTGTAGAAAAAGACCACCATGTCCTCTTGGTCAACATATGCACAGCTCTAGATAGCCCTGAAAATGGGTGGGCTCAGACCTGTTGCTGGCTCCACCTTGGGCGTATGTGGAAACCCGATTCCTTCTTGCTTTGATGTTAGGTGTGAGAGGCCTCACACGTTGCCTTACATCCTGTTTTATGTGAGTGTAAAACTTGGTTTGCCATAGCTCCAGCCAGCCAGAGCGTGTCTGTGGGTGTCACCACTTTGGGGTTCAGAAGCAGAAAAACCACTGGTCTGGAGATGTTGGTGCATGGAGCAGGGAAACATTCCTTAGAAAAACAGACTTTTGTAGTTCTTGCTGAGTGGTTGCAGTTGTCTTGATACTCTTCTCCTATCTTGATTATGTCTTGTCTGCTAATGTAGAACTCTGAACTCTCTATTTCACTTTGGATTCTAGGCAGCTAGAAGGCTATATAGCATCTTGTTAATTGTCTCATGTAAAATTCTCCAAAAAATAGAATAAGTAGAACTTTTTGAGTAATTCATATGCTGCTGGGGCAAGTTTCTCAGTCAGGACTGATGTCACATGAAACACTTTAATCAGTCTATCATACATAGGATAGACAAATAAACATCTTTTCTTGCCTGAAAGTTGCTTGCAACTGGGAGGGAGATTGTAGGAAGAATTGGGTTGGAACTGTTAGTATTCTGGCATGTGTCAAGATGCTTAGTCTGGGTCGTCAGTTGTCTCTGAATTTGACATGGGAAGGCAATGCTGCAGCAAGAGCAGGCAATGTGTATAGAGTGTGGTCCCCAAAACAGGAGCCTTTTGGCCTAAGGGAAGATGAGTCCCAGTGCTGCAGGCAGCACAGCAGGAAGTGCTCTTTGCTGCTGTGTCTCCAAGTGAAACCCAAAGTGTGTTTAGATGTGATGGTGGCAGGTCGCCTTGCCTAATGGCAACGTGAGCCCTGCTACCAGCTGGGATGTCACTCCCTTCCCTAAACACAAGCTCTGGCATGCTGAGGAGATATCCCAGGGCAGGAAAGGTCTGCTCAGGGTGTTTGTGAATGTGTGAGAAGGAGAAGAGAGGTGCTATAGGGGAGAAAAATGCTCTCCTGGTGTGTAAGGAATAGAAGGCAGACAGTTATCACTTACTGACATTTTGCTGGACCCGATTAGGAATGGTGTTTACAAATTGCTTTCAGGTTAACCCTGGCTGGCAGTGATGCCAGGCAGTGTTCCAGCTGTAGGCGGGGTTTCGCTCTTTCTATTGAGAATAGTTTTAATCTAAGTAAAAGAGAAATTAGATCGTGTTGCTCTTCTACAGCAAAGCATGCTCAAGGGGCCTTTCCTTCAGATGATTTGTTAGCTGGTGAGGTTGACTAACATGAAAAATGTGCTGATTCTCCAAAACAGGGAAAGCTGATGTAACAGCATTACACATCTTGCAGGCTTGGCACAGATCTCCCAGTCAGAGTTTTAAAAAAATCTGCTGTGTTGCTGACATTGTCTGCATGCTCAGAAGCAGGCGCTGCTTCTTGGGTTTGAAATAATAATAATAAAACACCATTTGATTGTTTTTGCAATCAGATGCCAATGCTTATTCCCAGCTGGAATAATTTCAGGTTAGCAGGTGCTCTTCAGAGCAGCAAAATGATTCTGTTCTGCCCAACAGAGAATAAAAGAATGCAAGCAAGATAGGTGATGAAGAGCTTTTTCCTAGAGAAAACTACAGTGCAGGGTGAAAGAGAGAGGGTTTGTTGGAGGGGTTATGGACTGTGTTTGCTTTAGGGTCACTGAGTTGGTAACTCTCAGTGTGTTGTTGGGGCCACATTCTTCCCTTCTCTACTGAAGGACTGGAATCCAGGTGCTATCTATATGCTCGAAATCAGACACTGAGCGTGTATATACAGCTCCCATTTGTAAATGAGTTCTCATGTGGCTTCAGTCCCTCTGTGCAGTGCAGAACTCACCTGCCCTCTTACATGTGGGTATCTCTACTGACTGTGGACACAGTTCTGGCACAGGCATCATCCACCTTGTCTAATTCAACTCCTGCCAAATATATGGAAGCTGATACTTGGCTTGGTCCTGGCACAGCCCCCACAGAGGAGTATTGCCCCTTTTGCAAGGGCTGGGGAGCTGAATCTGTATTGGAATCCAATGTGTGACTTGAAATCTGACAAAGAACCAAGTCTGCTGCTTCTGAAGACCAACCGCTGTGGATTGAGTGTGGAGATAGGACCTGTGCCAAGGATGTGTCAGTGCATAGGAGGCTGACTTGGGTATGAGGCACATAGCATGGAAAACATCACGTCTTCTAAAACAGAGGTAGGGACCCGGGTTGCTTGAAACTCTGCATATTGAGAATATGGCAAGGTAAATAACTGAACTACACTATTATTCCTGACGGATAAAAGAAGTGATTTTAGGTTACCCAGTTCACTGATGAATTCACCATTACTTCAACGTTTGTATTTGTAGACTTCAGTGAGGCTCCAATGAATGAGAAATGGTGAAAATACTGAGAACCAAAATAAAGAAGAAATTCAAATTACACTTCAGTTTCTCTTCAGTATAATAAGATATAAATATGTCCTGCAGGACAGCTTTCACTGTTAATTCCTGTGAAAGACCGTCTTTGTGTGTGTGAAAAGAGATAAGATTGCTAGGAAGTTGTTGTGGATAGATTTCAGTGATCACATCTAAGGTATGTCTAAGATTAGTCCTACATACCATGGAGAAATGAAAAATGCATGTACTGCATTGTGCTTCCTAGAATGAACTCTGGACAATAGGATGATTGTAAAGAAGATATGCCTGAGGGGTGTTGGTTTTCTATTGCTCTAGCCCAGAGAATTTGTCCACATTTTCAAGTTTCCTATGGCAAGACCAGAGGTATCAAAGTGAACCCTCTGGTTTTCATTTAGTATTTCAGAAGTCAAAGCAAATCTTAGAAGAGAGGGGAGAAAAAGTGAGAAAGAAGACACATCTTTATGTGTGTGAACACTTTTATGTGTTCAAAGTAATTCTAAGATATTTGTTATAGCTCTGCTGTGTCCTAGTGATAGCTCAAAGTGCCTTATAAAATCAGTGTATGCAATAGCTTGATATGCACCCTATTGTTTTGAAATACAAAAGTTGAATATTATGGTACTATAACCACGTAAGTGCATACACCAGCATAAATAATTAGGGCCAAGAGTTAAAGAGCAGACCAGAGATCAGAAAAACATTTGTGCATTCATGCGTAACCTGTCATTCATCTTACAAGTCACTTGCTTACACCAAAACATGATTATGTGCTTGCAAGTGCTGTGAAACTTTGCCAGCTGCATGTTAGAGAGTTGCAGCCTGCATGAAAGAGAAGAATCAGTGATTGAGGTTAGCTGGGAGAGGTCTTCTGCAACAAACCTTTCAGACTGCAAACATGGGATTGAGTACAACAAAACCACCGCTGGGTCAGTTGCTGGATAATGTTGCAAAGAGTACGTATAGGATCTACCTGATGGTAGTATTAATAGCTTAGTATTATTGATTTCCAACTGAATTTTCTGTCAGTCTGACCACTTTGCCTATTATATTGCTGTCCTTCGGAGGACAGCCAGACCTTCTCTGGCCTTCCCCAAACCTTTTGAGTGTAAATTACACCAAGGTCCGTCACCAAAAGGGACACTCAGTGTCACACTGTCTGGAACAACAACAAATTGTTGGCATCACTGGTCACAGGCAAGCCTTGAGCACTCTAGCTACCATGTTTTCTGCAGAAACGTCTGCCTAAAGACATGAAGCAGAAAAGACAACAATGTGGCTAAAATGTTTTCTTGCTATCAAGTGTGATTTTCAAAGCTGTGGAGGGTTTTTGGCACCCACATCTCTCTCAGCATCTGTGAAAATATAGCCCCCAAATCCTAGTAGCTGAGATTTGTATTGGAGGCTGTTCAGGAAGTGTTACCTGTGACCCAAGTCCAGTTATAACCAAGGCAGTATCATCCTTGTTACTTGGTGGCAAAATGGGTGTTTGCGTGTTGGATGGAGCTGGTAGAGATTCAGGCTGATGACTCCGTGCCCTTTGGAGGTGCCTTGCATAGTCATGGCGGGATGTGATCTGACACCCACCACTTGTGCCATGCTGCTCCTGGGGCGGTTGTGCTGGCTGGAAATCAGGCACTCTCTGAAACAGGAGAGGGAGTGGTAGTAGCAAATTTCCAGCTAGTGAAGTACGGCTTGACCAGAGATACGAGGTCTTAGGGGCATAAAGCAGTTTATCTGGATGTATGGTACCCCAGCTTGGCCTTGCTCTGGGCTTATGCCAGCTCAGCTGCGCCATGTGTTGAGTCACTCAGCTGTGCAAGGCTCCTGCAGCAGAGTCTGCCTTCTTGAGCACAAGCCAGTCCCAAAAAAGCTAGCTGGGAGCTGGAGCAGCTGGGACGCCCCAAGCGTTAGCAAGAGCTACTGCAGCTGGTTGGAGCAAGGTCAAGTTGAGGCTGATACTCCCGCAGAGGCAGCCCCCTCGCCTCACCCTGTGGCTGGTGATGAACTGTGACAATCTGGATATGCTCATGAGTTAATTAATTGACCAGTCCAAATGAGAAAAATGAGGCTGAATTATGTATAGCGCATTAACGCTGTTAGCATATGGAAGAAACGCTAACAAATTGCAATAGGCAAAACGTTAAAATGACTGAGAGTTTATTGAAGGGTGGAGACGAGGGATCTGTTTTCAATAATCTGAGTTATATCCAGGGGAATAATGAAAGGCTTCTTTTTTTTTTTTTTTTTTTTTTTTTAATTTCCAGATTTATAGTGTTCATTTATCGAGTGCTGCATCATTTGTAAAGAAAGCATAAATGCCTGGGGGGTCAGGAACTGAGTGGAGTGGGTGAGTGAAATGCAGCCAGGCAGCAGCCCATTGGGTATCCTGCCTGTGCTGGGCTGGCAGCAGGATGGAAAAGTAGTAAAATATGTGCTATCAAACAAAAAGGCTCTGATAATGATCAAGAGGAAGATCCCATGAGGAAGGACAAGAAATTTTAATGCCATTTCTCTGATCAGAGGATAGAGGATAAGTTCTGTTGTGGGTGATAGCACCAGAACCTGAAGTCTCTGCTTACGACAGCCTCTCCTTTGCTCTGCATTCACTCAACATAACTTCTTCTGTTCTTGTTTGAAACAGTTGATCGGGATGCTGCTGGCGTGCTGCCTGTCCCGGTTTATTACTGCTAACCAGTACGAGATGGTGTAACAAGGTGAGCCTTTCCTTCTTCTATTAAAGGCAGTGGACAAGTGACATAATAATCAAGAATTTAGTCTTCCCATGTGATTTCTTGCTTTGTGTTTTTCATTCCAGTGTTCTGTCTCGTTGAAAAAGAAAGGGGGGAAAGGAAAGGAGGGAGGGGGAGAGGGAGGATGTACGATTGACTGTCTTCCCACTTCAGCTTTCTTCTTGAAAAGAGAGTGCACGATACCTGCTGCTGGCACCCAAACCGACCCACCTCTTGTCTTTTTGTCCCTTCATCCAGTCTTTCGGAAGCGTGAAGCCCAGCGCCTGTCCCAAGATCAGGAACTGCAGCGTTCAAGAAAGACTGACACGAATGTTATAGCACACACTGTCTCTCGCACGCACGCACACCCCCACAAGCAAGCACGTGCGCGTGCGCACACTCGCCCCCTCTCCCTCCCCCCCAACCTCCCGACCTGCCCCATGCGTAGTGTACCATCCTGTGAAGCACCGCCGTGCGCCCAGAGCCGACCCCCGGGCCAGGACGGCGCGCTCTTGATCACGCTGTAGTTGCATTGTAAGTTAACACAGGTAATTCATTAACAGCATCGATCAGGCTGTGCATGTAGTGACCGGAGGGCACGATTAGCCTTTCACCATGGTTAATAAGTGTTGCACACATTCATATAAACCGGTATATGAACTATGTATTCTTTTGGGTTTATCTTAATTTCTTGGTTTGTTTATGCTTTACTAAGGTTTTCACCCTTTCCCCCTTCCCCGCTCCCCTTCCCCACAAACAAAGGAATCGGTAACATAACATAAAGATACTTGAAAACGATGTTAAAATGTTGTGCTTGAAGGGAACCGTTCCTCCTGGTGTTCTTCGACATCTTTGATTCTTACTCAGTGTTGTATGCCCAGTGCGTATCCCAGTAGGCTTCGTCTAGTGCATTTTGCCTCTGAACCTGATCCTGTGTAATACTGTTATGAAGCTGTGTTGTCGCTTACTGTGAAGGCAGTAATTTTGCTCCCTTTATTTTTATTAGATAGCTATGAACTAATTGAACCGTGCTGTACCGCGGCCTTCGGACTTTTTTCCTCTTCTTTCTTTTTCTTTCTTCTTTTTGCATTGAGGTTGCAGCCACCAAGTACATCGTTGAATCAAATCAAAATAGAAACAACAAAAAACTCACAGACACCACCACCAACAGGCATATGGAATATTTTTGGGGGAAAGCAAAAATTTAAAACCTTTTTAAAAAAACAATAGGACTTTTTTAATAATGCCTCTGTCTAGCATGCCAACGAGAATGCATTGATATTGTGAGTATTTGTGATATATGTATTAATAAATGGAACCATTACAGATTTCTTGCTGCTTCCTTTTTGTTCTTTAGTCATAACAAAACTCTTTTGAGGGGGGGAAGTGAAAATGAAACACGAGTGCACAGCTTGGAGTGACATGCCTTTATGCATATTTTAACAACCAACTTGTTTTTGACAGAAAAATGTTATTACCCTGGGAAAAAAAAAAAAAAAAAAAAAAAAAAAGAAGAGCTGGAATTGTTTCAAAGCTCCGAGAAAAACCTTCCACAGCTGGTTTCACCATGTGACAAATACATACCCTCTGCTTTGCAAATTCTCTTCTTGTGACTGATACAATCTGCAGCGTTTAATTATCCCGTCCTTTGCGCCGCGCGTGATTGTGGCGCTAAGCATTTCTCTTTGATTTTAGTGAGCGTGTGGGTGGGGGAAGAGGGATGGGGGGGGGAATCACAGCCATCTCTGCTGCGTTCGTGGAAAAGCCTTTATTTCTTTCTCATCGGATACGCAAAGGCTTGAGTACATCTGTGTGAGAGGAGCACTGCGTGTTGGGGAGCCCACAGTGTGCTTTGTTGCAGGAGCCTCTGGTGGCTGGGGATGCCCTGACTTCCAGCTGAAGGTCCTTTGTGTCTGAACTGTTCCCTCACCACCATGCAGGCATAGCAAGCAGAGAATGTTGTGGTACGTATCCTGCGGAAATGCGCTTCCCTACCTCAAACAGACGCACTTACATGCTGATATGAAAGCTGTGGGCTCACCCATAGCTGAAGAGGGGCTGAACTTTCAAGATCTGAACAGCTCGGGCTGAGAGCTGTTGCACACCAAATCCTGCTTATCTCGTAGAAGCATTTCTATTCCTTTTTTCCTACAAACCAAATAACTACCTTTGATCAAATGAAGTGCTCACAAAAGCAATTTTTCCATCTCCCTTCTCTCTCCCCACCTTTCCCACCAATCAAGCTGTCCTTGAGATTCAAATCTAACTCAAAACATTGACTACATGGGGTAGTGTGGAGACCAAGCTTTTGTTCTGCTCTCTCATTAGCCCTTGTTTGTTGTTGCTTGATTTATTTGCCTTTCATTTGTTTTCTCCCATGAACACTAAGCACTGTGGATTGGCGCTGAAGTCACTTATGAGCCGTGTGGATTCAGGCTTAGTGCTTGCACCTGCACCCTTGAATGAAAAAATAATAGTGGCTTGAGCAATTGCTTGGGCCATAGGATGCTAGAGCAGTGCCTCCTCCTGCATTTGTCCACACTGGGAAGATCTCACCCATGAGCTACCCATGTTTTTCTCCTGTTAACTTCCAGGTAGGTGTCCCCCAGGAATAACAACCAGGAGCAGGTCCCAGCATCACTGGCAACCCTGGTGTCAGTCAGGATCACACATTCTTCTGAAAATACACACGCACAGAGCCAGGTGCGAGAGCCAAACTACTTTTCCCCTGAAAGCACAACATGGCTCTGGCAAGGATGAAACAGTAGCAGAGAAAGTTACCAGTGTGAGCTGAAAAGGTTTGTATCGGTGAGCATGACTGTGAAGGAACCCCGTGTCACAGGACCTGGGCCTGATCACGCTGCCCAGGGCCCCATCCAACCTGGCCTTGAGTACCAGGGATGGGGCACCACAGCTCTGGGCAGCTGTGCCAGCGCCTCACCACCTCTGGGGAGAAAATTTCTGCCCAACATCTGACCTAAGTCTCCCCTCTTTTAGTTTAAAGACATTTACCCTTGTCTTATCACTATCTGCCTGGATAAAAAGTCAGTGATGTTGAGCAAATTTATTTACTAACAACACTTCTGATCTGGATTTATCATGGAATCATGGAATCAATAAGATTGGAAAAGACTATGACCATCTAGTCCAACCAGCAGCCCATCACACCGTGCCCACTGCCCATGTCCCTCGGTGCCACATCCACATGGTTCTCAAACACCTCCAGGGACTCCACCACCTCCCTGGGCAGCCTGTGCCACTGCCTCACCACTCTTTCTGAGGACAAATTGTTCCCAACAGGCTGTCTGGCAGGGTAGGAAGCCATGCTGTGTGTGTGCTCTGTCTGCATGAGAGAAACAGAAAACACGGTACAAGAAATGGCTGTTGCCCCATAGGAGAAATTCTGGAGTGGGAGAAAAAAGCAAAAACGTATCCCTCTATTTTTTCCGTCAAAATGGTTTTAAGTGCTGTAGGGATTGCAAGACTGCAAAAAGCCTGTGGTGCACATGCAGTGATGTTCATGGCCAGCTTAAATCCATGGCATGGCCTGAGGCTTTGTGAGAGTGGTTTGTACCCGTGGGCTTGTTGTGCTTATGTGGGATTTACTTTCATCATTGTGTTTGTAGTTTATTACATGTCAAAAGAACCGGTTAATCCTTCTGTTGATTATTCAGTGTCTTCAGGCTGATAGCTATTTGTAATTAAAAGCGAGTAAAAGTCGCCTGGAATTTTCTTCCTCCCAGGATTCACTGTGATGCGCATGCTGGGAGTGTTAATTCTTCCTCCAGCTACAGAAGCTGGCCCACTGAGCCCATGGGTTACTGTGCATGCCGCTGCTTTTACCTTCCTACAGTTTCTGGCCCTCAGCGCAGAGGATGGCTTCCCCTCTGCACACGAGAAGAAGCTCAGCCCGCGGTTTGTTTGGATCGCGTACTTTATCTGCTACAGTATGAAAAAGAAATTTAAAAAAATGGCTTTATGAGACCAATTCAATAAAAAAGTTATTGGCAATTAGCACAGTCTTTTTTTTTTTTTTTTTTTTAAAGTAATTAGCTCTCCTGCCCTGAGAATTAATGAATGGTTATCATTAGACCCCAAGGAGCAGTCAACCCAATAATAATCCATTTCAGGTTAATGTTGTTCTAAGCTGTTTGAAAATGCAGGCTGTGGGATGATCACAAACACGAGGCACTCGTACTGCTGGTGAGCACTGGAGCAGGAGGCTTCAAAATGAAATGCCATTAAGCGTAGGTGTGGCACTGAGGGACATGGGTTCGTGTGCAGCATTGGTGGTAGGTGGGCGGTTGGACTAGATGATCTGAGAGGTCTTTTCCAATCTTAATGATTCTGTGATTTTATGATTAATTTGCTTGGCTTAGTGTGACAGAATCAACTTCATCAAGGAGATGAAGTGCAGCACCCAAAAAGACGGGTGTCTTTGGGTGCAAATCTTATGACACTGCTGGAGATGTGCCAGTGCTGGTCACTACCCTTTGCTGAATGTCCATAGAGCCTGGCAGGGCAGAACGTGAGCCATCTGTGTGACTATCAGGAGGTGGCCGATCCACCATCTAAGGCTGTTTGGCAGCCAGGTGGCAGAGGCTGGGGGGAAAGAGCAGCACTGGCTTTGGACCGATGTGAATTTTAACAGCTGGTTCTGCTGAACGTCTGTCTCTGTGCAGCCACATCTCTGCTGCTTCACCATTACGTGCAGCAAGATGAAGCTCCCAGGTGAGCAGAATGTAATGACTGCTCAGCATGCAGTGCTGTACTGCCTGGGGGTGATCGCACAGTATCACAGCACTGCCCTTCTGGATGCATCAGGGAAATACAGTCATGCATGGAGCACAGGCTGAGTGTAAGGTCAAGAAAAAATGGGCAGAAGATAGAAAGGAGAGTATTTGGAAATGCAGACTCCATTGAGGTCATCTCAGTGAGCACAGGGCCACGTTACAGTTGGTTTAGGCAACCTCAGTCTTGGCATTTTGTAGATTATGGATGCCTAGCTGCAGCTGTAAGCAGTTTTCAGCAGACATTTGTTTCGATGTAGTTACTTAGCTTTAAAAAAATTATATAAAGGAAACTTATCTTTTTTTTTTTTTTCAGCCATGTTCTGAAATCCTTACATCAACCCCTCAGTTCTTGCTGGACAGGGTCACTACATGATGGCAGAGCAGCACTTGGCTGTGGAGAAGTGGGGATGAAGGGGTGCTTGCATGGGGGAGGCCAATCCATGTGCTGCACTTTGATTTCAGCATCAAGGGAAAGAAAGCATTCCTCCATTTAACACCAGTAAGTGGTTTACCCCTTCTTCAGCCCTTTTTGCTGGAAGGGTTAGCAGAGCTCTGGGGAAAGTTTTACAAGGGGGAAGAAAAGTCACTTTTTCTAACTTAAAAGGTTTTTAAAAGGTCAGCCAGCTGGGATTAGTTTTTGAACTTAAGTTAATAATCACTTAACTGCCACATTTACACTATCTGGACATAAGGATTATGTGTTGGGGTATGATAATGGCATATTTAAATTAATGCATTTGCAGTTATTGCTTTGGGACAGTTGCCCTGTCTTGTTTGACTTTTGCTTTTTTTCTACAAACTAAATGGATGAAGATTTGGTGGGATCTTAATACACAGAACTGAGGAAGGCTGAGGTGGGTCTCCCATGGATGCATACGGTTCTCTGGAGCCCATCATTTTCCATTATTCATTTTCTTGCAATATCATGGTGGGTAATCTTTGCAGGAATGGCTGAAGCTGGGAACCACACAATCAAAGAATATCCCGAGTTGGAAAAGATCCACAAGGATCACCTAGTCCAATTCTGGCCTCCACACAAGACCACCAAAGATCAAACCCCATGTCTGAGAGCACTGTCCAGACACTCCCTGAACTCTGGCACTGGGGGGGCCGTGCCCACAGCCCTGTGGTGCAGCCCCTTTCCCTGACCCACATCTGCCCTCCCCTGACACAGCTCCATGCCGTTCCCTCGGGCCCTGTCGCTGTCACACAGAGCAGAGCTCAACGCTGCCCCTCCGCTCCCTGTGAGGAGCTGCAGCCGCCATCAGGCCTCCCCTCAGCTCCTCTGCTCTGCACTGACATCCAGGGACCGCAGCTGTCCCTCATATATCTTGTCCCCCGAATCCTTCATCATCATCACAGCCCTTCTTTGGACACGCTCTAATAGTTTTATGTCCTTCTGTTGTGTCCAAAGCCACACACAGCAACGAAGGTGAGGTCACAGAGCAGAGCGGGTGCAGGAGCAAGGCCACCAGGTTCTGGGCGCTGAGCAGGCAGCACAGGGACGATTGCCAGGCTCTGGGCAGCCTGCCAGGCTAGATATCCAGAAAAACAAAAGGCTCATTTCTGAAAGCATCAGTTACAAAGATTGCAGCTCAAAGCCTTGCCTCCTCCTCTCGAATTACTGCTCTCAGGTGGCAGCCTCAGGTGGGGCGACTCCTCTAGCCAGCTCCCAGCAATCAGGATTGCCGGTGTGAGAGGCTAAGGGTGCTGTGCTGCTGGTGTCATGTCACTGCTGGGCTTCAGAAAGAAGACAAGGAGAGATGCACTAGGTGAATAAGGAGGCCCTTTATCTTGCAGGTCCTTAGAAGTGTATCCTTAGAAGAGGCTGTGTTAATGGTGCCAAAGAACTGTACCCTTCAAGGGCACAGTGTCTCTTCTTGCTCCAGGCTGTGTCCCTCACCCTGGCACTGCATCACCACCCAAAGGATACTTGCAAATGCAGTTCTTCCACACCATGCCTGCCAGAATGAGACGATGGGTCCGCTTCTTCTTCATGCTGGAATTACCACGGTCCCTCTCCAGCTGGTTAAACCTCAGTCATGTTGTGGAAGAAGCACAGGAACCCCAGGCCCCACTGCAGGAATTCAGGTCAGCCTTGCTCCTCCATCCCAGCAGCCCCTTCTAGCCCCTGCATCAATGCAGACAGTGCTGTTTTCAACACTGCATTCAAACTGTGGCATTCAGCTTTTTCTTCCCCAGTTAAGATTCTCAGCACTTTGGCTTCTTAAGATAAAGGTTAGTGCCCCCAGGGAAGGCAGGAGGTGGGGTCACAGCCCTGAGTCTGAGGCACAGTCCCAAGACAGTCTCACTGCCAGCAGCTGCCTGATGGAACCACATATGTTGGCAGCAGCCTAATGAGCTGCCCTTAAGATGTGTGCTGCGGAGGGTGAGTACAAAGCACCAGCCTCCATGCAATCCTCATCTCTGTTCTGTGCAGGTTAATGAGCAGAAGAATCCCTAGCCATGAAAAACCCTACATGGGTTTTCCAGTTTATCAGTACTCTTTATTTTTACCACTTACCCTTCATGGAAGAAATACAGTCAGGTAAACTATACTTTGGTGACATTTTAATATGCTGAATATTTTCTGTAACAAAGAAAATAAGTGCGTGGTGGTACTCATGTCTGCGTATGTGTGTAAAAGGCAGTTATTATGCCATGTATCACAATAACAACAGTAATAATATCACTGTATATAAACCCATATATCAAGGCTGAACTTGAATATGTTTTTTGCCTTATGGAAAAGCAGAGCCCCATCGCAATCCCACTTTGCACCCCCCATGCACAAGATGGGCAGATCTAATTTCAGGCCCGCAAGCGCTGCCAGTGTCCCTTCAGTGCTCTTGCAATTGCACCTCTTACACCACTGCTCCTTATTCCCACTCAGTGTATTATAGCACACTCGATGGTGTTGCAACTGCGGCTGACAGCTCCCTTTGCAGATCTGCTTCTGTTGGTTGCAGGTGCTGCTAATCGGATAACGCTGTTGTTTTGGTTGTGCTCACGTTTGCCTCTGCTAAATGACAAGCAGTAGTTTGTATTCTGCTTTCTGGTGCTTTCTTTTCGAGTCTCATAGCTGTAGTTGCTGTCTCACCTCCAGAACGTATCAAAGTTGTTCTCTTTGCTTTGCAGTACAGTGGCTCTCAGTTGCAGGGAGGTGCCTGGCAGCGGGTGAACCTCATTAGCCCATCACTGAGGCAGCTCTGAAACTGATTGCAAGTGAAGGGCAGTCCCCTGAATCTGGTCCCAGTCTGGTTTCTGTTGGTTGATCTGCCAGATGGAAAACAAGTCATGCCGGATGCTGTGTATTTGTGGGTTCCCTCCCTTCATCCTATGAACGTGTTTAGTAAGGAGCCGAGGAGATAAGCACAGGAGCAGTGGCTGCTTCTGTAAATCTTGTTCTCACTAATGAGCCTTGGGGAGAAGGCTGCCTAATCGAAAGAGGGCAAAATTAATATATCACCCTCATGTCTGAGATCAGAGCAACTAATCTTGCTAATAACACAATCTCCCACTATGGCAATGATAAAGGATGTCTCATTCAGCGCCGGTTGGAGGAGCCTGTGCGATGCAAGGTTCAATCTCTACACACAGAGGTAATCTCCAACGAAGTGTTAAGCCCAGCAGTAAACCTAAAGCTCCTGTGCTTCCTAATTGGTTCTTGTTCAGCACCAAGCTTCCAGCTGACTTTCACAGTGCCTTGAACAGGGAGCTGGGAAGTGGTTCCCAAACAGCGCTGAGCTAGATTACAGTGCCACTGGAGGGCTACTTGGCAAGTTTCCCTTCACTTACTTCAGAAGTGCAACCTACAGATCAAGTACCAGGCTTAAAAGATTAAATGTAGGGAAGGTGGAAGGATACTTTGGAAAAAATCCAAATTAAACCTTGCCTCTTGGCCCGAGGTAGGGTAGGAAAATGGGAAACAGCCTAGTGAGTGGCACTTATTCTCAGTGGTGGTTTCAGCTACAAGGCTGAATGATGGTAAGAAGGGTGAAACGTGACTTCAGAGACAACACTTTTAAGTGAGTGGCCT
Organism: Chrysolophus pictus; assembly: GCA_037305975.1. Classification (NCBI taxonomy): domain Eukaryota; kingdom Metazoa; phylum Chordata; class Aves; order Galliformes; family Phasianidae; genus Chrysolophus; species Chrysolophus pictus. Next base: position 83,377,393 of record CM074576.1, read on the forward strand.
ACCAAATTTCAATGTCCTGCATAAGAACTTAGAAAAAAGAACATACATATTTTAAACAGAGTCAAAAGAAATAATTAGCTTTAATTACCCTTCTTAATCTGGCATATAAAAGAAACTCCACAACTAAAAGGTGATCAGCTCTTGAGACTTTTTCACATAGCATCGCACAAGTGTGCAGAATATCTCCCTGTTGGGCTTCCAAAAATGACGACACATGGCCACCTGGGCATGGACACCAAGACCCTACTGGGCCAAGCAACATACCCATGCCAAGGCACAATGCAAACACAACACAATGGAATGTGTTGTCTCAAAAGGGTCAAAGAGCATGTGGCTGGAAATGCCAAAGTAAAGCTTAGTGGGCATGGTGGTGATGGGTTGATGGCTGGACTAGACAGTCTTACTGGTCTTTTTCAACCTTAATGATCCCATGGTTCTATGAAAGCAGGCAGAGAAAAAACACACACAGAAAGAGGGAAAGTCTTTTCTGCTAGGGATGATAAAAATACAGGTTTGGTGCACATGTAGAGTTCTTCCAGCTAGAAGCAATCACCAAAACTTCAGAAAGGAAAAAGTTGGAAAGCTGAAGTAGAGCGTGAGTGATTGTTATAGGAATGATATGAGTAATGTGCAACAAGAAGACACTGTGCTAATGTTTAAGGATCTAACTACGAAAACATGCAATGATGGTCATTGCAAAGCTAACCACAGCCACACAAATGAGGAGAAGAGCAGGAAATTTTAAGCAAAGACTAAAACTTGCAACATCAAACTTTCCAACAAGAGATATCGCTAGACTGGCTATTTCCCACTAAGCCTACTAAAGTCAATGGATTTGACAACAGAAAGCAGTAGGTCATGAGATTGCATGTATGTGTGCTGTTGGGCCCAACCAAGAGGGTGTATGTCACCAAAAGCTGGAACAGAAATGGAAGCCTTCCCAGGAGCAAGGGGACGTACTTTAGCCTTGTAAAAGACAGCAGGCAATCACCCAGAGACACAAAGGTATGTTATGGAAAAGGTGAGGCTCACTCTTACTACCATCTGTATGGTTTCCCAAACCTGAAATTAAGGGATTAAAAGCAGTATTGCAAAACAGGAGAGCAGATGGCATAGCTTATAGCACATGGAACTTGAGAAAGAAAGCTTCACACTTGAGGAGGAGAGGACATGGGACAGGAGAGGGACCTGGTTGTGCTGTGACCCTTTGACAACTACACTGAAAGCAGGAGGGGACCAGAATCTTTGGCAGATCAGCTGCTTTGGGAGGGTTTTATCAGCTGCCAGAGGATGAAGGAAAGCTCCAAAGCGGAGCTGCAGCTGGGTGTGAGGGGGCTGGCAGCCCTGGCAAGCTGGGTGGGGACCGGGACCCTGGTACATCACAGCGGTGTGCTGCAGGCTCCAGCATGCAGCTGAGGCTGAGACTTGAAATATCCTTCTGAAGTGCTCTGAGCGCCAGAAATACTTCCCAGCCTCATTCCAAGCACTAGGGAGTCTGGCAGGAGCTAAAGCATCCATTGATTGTATGCCATGCGGGGGCAGCGTGGGGATCAGAATCCCAAATGAGAGAGGGCGCTGAAGCAGCCAAAAGGATGCCAACCAAACCTCAGTCGAGCCAAATGCCAATCCCAGACAATTTAATTACGTCTGGAGAAAACAGCCATGAGGGGAGTAAAGCCACTGTTATTAGCTACAGAGAACAAGCTGAGAGTGAGAGGGGTAAACAAGGAAATGTAGAAATTGCAAAAGAGGTTGAAATAGGTCGATGTGTTCACACCCAGCAGTGCAACACAAGCCTCTTACTAAAGAAATTGATTCACTTGGATACAAAATAACTTTGGTAGCTAGGGCATAGAGCAGAAAACAGTGAGAGCAACGATTTGAAGAGTCGAACAGCATCACCATTCAGCATCTCCTCCTCCTTCCCCTTCAAGCACCACCATCAGACTTATGCTACAGGCCAAAACACGGCTGTAAATAAATAACAGAACTTTGCCAAGCTATGGCGATGACTGTAAAATAGTCCATGTTTTCTGGTTCACGCCATCACAAGTGTCTATTTCATTAGGATGGCCGTATTTTTTATTCTTAAACTGTAACCCATCAAAGAGTGTGACATTGGTTGATATGCAGTACGGGTTTAGCATGCTTGGTGAAACTGAGATGATGATCAAGTGTCTCTGCTAAATTGTGGGGAAAAAAAGGTCATCGGAAGAGATCCACTGGGAGAACTGAAGGAAGAAGAGGTTGGTGTCACCCCAGAAATGGTGAGTGCCTTTGGGCTCACCTTGAAAGTTGGAAAGAAGAATGGTGGGACTTCTGAATAGCCTTCTGTGTGCCACACAGCTTGGTGAGATACAGCCAAATGATCTGGAGGCAGTGGAAACTCCCATGTGAACACGATAAAGTGTAACGTGCTGTCTCTCCAGAAGAAAAAAATGGGAAAATGGGAAAGGAAACAGCCAAAGAGGAAGTGCTGCAACCAGCAGCAAACCCTCAACTTTAAGGACAGTGTAATCTGCCCTCCCATACAGCATGAGCATGCAGCCATTTCAGGAGCATTCACAAAAACAGTGGACACCGTGGCATTTCCCACGGTGCCAGGAAGGAAAGCACACAAGGGGAGGGTGGGAAAGTACTGTGCAGTCACTTCAATCGCTGATGTGAAAAAGGAGAGAAAATAGCCTGATGTCCAGGGGCGGGCAGTGCAAAGGACCCCTGTTTCCATTCTGAGAGGGTCAAGCACGTGCTGTTGACCTCGAGGAAGCTCATATCAGCTGCGTTACACCCGTGCTGCTCCTTGTCATCCCAAGTGCTCCAGCTGTGCTCTTGCCCAGACTCTCCAGTAATGTGCCCAGGCCCTCTGGGAAATAACTCATGTTTCAAGCACAGGAGGGTTGCAGAGTCAGCTAAAGTATTTATGGACTTTTAATGTCAGGCCGTAACTCCTGGATACCCACTGCTCTTTTAGGTCCAAATCTGCTCTGGGTGATTGGTAGCTGGGATTTTATCATTGCACAACAATCACTGTCCTCTTTAACTAGCGAAATCTGGCTTCTGAAAGGGCATCAGTCGGTCCCCCATCTTACTTTAATTTACTAGATTGTGCCATATCCCCATCTGGCAATTGGCTGGAGCTTTGTTTTTTGTTTTCCCCTCGAGTTATTCAAGGAGACGCAGAGCTGGCTGAGTACAGTGGGTCATTATATGCCTTTTAAAGTAGTTGCTGGATTTATTTGAATGGGGATTAAAAAGACTAAGAACGTTTTCTTTAAATGAATATAGTAGCCTGCAATTTTAAAATTGTGGTTTTGGCCCATTATATTGATTTGTAGTTAGAGGACTTTGATGTTTTTACTACAGTGTGAAGAAAGCTGTAAGTATTGATGCTGGGGAAACCCAGCAATTCTAGAATTTTGTTCAAGACCGTGAAACATCAGGTGCACAAATCCCACTGCAATTCAATGAAAATTGGTCTCTCACCCCTCTGAGTTACTTTGTAAAGCTCGTTTATAGTGCTTCCAGTAGATTTACACCCAATTAGTATTTCTTATCAAAAACGCTTCATACATATTCACATATTGTTATCTTGGAAAAAAGAAATTGGAAGGGCATTCTTGACAGTGTTACATGGGAACGTTTCAGCCCTTTCCTTATCTGTCTTCATCTCTGAAGTCCTACAGCTCAGTTTAACTCTGTGTGGTGCTGACATCCACACAGTGCAGGAGGAAACTTTCCACATGCCATGGAGAACTGCAGAAGTGCTGCTCCTTTCCCCCTGTAACGCTTGTATGGAGCTTATCCAAGTGTTGACCCTTATAACAGCCCATGATACTTTGCTGTTTATACCTATCCTTAAGGCTTTAGTTGCTCTTGGCTTCAACCCTCTGTCAAAGATCAATTCAGTTGGCAAGTGCCAACTGTGTACAGCTCCTTTCCACACTTGCTGGCATAGCAGTAAGCTAACACAACTGTTAATGCCTCCTTTCTGCAGCAGTATTATCTGCATGTTTACAGACAAGGCCTAAGCTGGGCTGTAGGAAAGGAATGCTTAATTATTTGGTGCCTGTATACTGCACAAGGTTCTGCATGAAAACCATGGGATTTCATTTGGTTGCTGAAGGGAACGGGATGGGGAAAAATGAGTGGCACAGAAACCCTTTTCTTTCCTAATCATGCTGCGTCTATCCAAACCATTCAGTCATTCTCTGTGCGCGCTCGGTGGGAGAACAATAATAACAATAATAACACCAAAAATAATAACAGTATCTTAATGAAACACTGCAAAGAGGAGCTAATTAGTAAGTGTCACACTACCCTCTCTGTGTGTTTGCTAAACTGCAGAGGGAGCACATCTGTGTGCTGATGGCAGGTGAGTAATGAGAGAGCTCAGCTTCTTCTCAATATACAACCACCACCAATTTTAGAATCTGTAAATATTAAAAAGCAGCACTCAGTAATTTTTTCTTTCTCTGTCTTTGTATATATATCCTCATACACGTGTGACTCAATAGCTAATATTTCTGTAAGCACATACATTAAAAAATAGCCATGCTGTCCCAAAAGCTGAACTAAATTGCATCTCAGCAGCAATACTTCTGAAGGATTTTTGATGGTCATTTCTATCTCTTTGAAGGCATCCTCGGCAGCTGGAGGCACTCAAGGCCAGGCTGGATGTGTCTCTGGGCAGCCTGGTCTGGTGGTTGGTGACCCTGCATGTAGCAGGGGGGTTGAACCTAGATGGTCCTTTTTAACCCAGGCCATTTTATGATTCTATGATTCTATGATCCAAGTCCTTGGAACAGGACCATTTACCAGTTTGGTTTTGAGGCTGCATCTGGAGCGTGCTGTGGATCTTTTACAATCCGTGCAATGGCACATCACTGCACAGCTTATGAAATCAACTGCCACGATTAGGCATTCACAGCACAACTCTGACCCTAACTCAGCTCCTTGTATTGACAAGCCATTGGCTTTGGGATGTGTTAGCTACAATAATCCTCACTTTTCGCCTACTCTAGCCAAGAAAACAGTGAGTAAGACGTGTACCATTTAGGTCTTGGCTTTCTTGCTTTAGCATTAAAAACATCCTGACTTTTTTTCTTTTTTGGAAAGAGACTCCGTCTGAATGTCTTTGTCTAAGATTTCCTCTTCCTCCACTACTGATGAGCAGAGCATTGCCAGCCATGTGATTGCCTTTGTCGTATCCAAAGGGAGACTATCCTTTAGAAATGCTGCAAAAATATAGGTCGTATAGCATTTGGAGAAAATTACTCTGAAAGCAGAAAAAAAGAAGCTTGAAAAGCTCTTTGAGATGTAAGCTATTACGTAAAAGGTCAGCTGTTATTGTCATTACTTTATTAGTCATTATTGTTGATAATAATGAAAATGCTTGCCTGGCTTCAAAAAGGTCATTCTTTCTGCTGCTGTTTGATTCCATTTTGAAGTCTGAAGTTTTCGTCCCTCTAACTTAGTATTGATTAGCTTTGAGTTCGCTAAGGAAGCAGGGCTAATTCCATCACTTTGGTTGATTTTCAGTCACAGTAACCTCAACAGTTCTTAAATTCACCTGTCAATTTAAGCAACTGTGACAGAGGGCCAAAGATGTCAAAAACTTTCTATGAATTACAAGAAGGTGGAAATTGGGGTAGAAAAGACCCTGTTACTGTTCCCAGGTGAGGGAAAATGTACAGTGTGAGTGTAACTGCTGTTAGGCAGTACAAAGTCCTCTTAGGTGCTGAGCCTCAAGCCATAAATCTGTAGAAAACCAGGTCTCTCTGGATCTAGTCTTCAAACACTTCTTTGTTGTTCTTTCTTGATAATGAACCCAATAAACTCCTAAGTAAAGATTTGAATTGTAGATGACAGTATATCCTGTGCTAGCATGTAAAGTCGAACATTGGTGTTATTCATAGCTCACCAAGCCTATGGGGTGTGGTATTGCTTTTCTTGAAAGTTGCCAAGTTTTCTGGTTGGTGGTTCAGCTGCTGCCTTGTTTTCCCATGGAAACAGGTGGTGGAATACAGCTCGTCACCTTACCATCATTTTCTTCACTCGTTCCTCACTACGGCTCATCCCCAGCTCAAATAAGTTTGTTTTACTTTGCCCTATTACCATCTACTTTTTAACATACTTAGCGTGAGATTTTTGTACTCATCCCTTACTTAAATAACGCTGACACTCATCCACAACAAGTTCCTGTGCCTATGATGTATATGTGAATCCAACTGCAGAAGGAATTTTTTTTTATAAAGAAATCAGAGATTATTTCTAAATCAGTTTCTAGCATTTGCTTGCCAACAGTGAGATTTTTTTTTTTTTTTCTCTCTAAAGGAAATGAAATTCAAAGTCCAACCTGTCTCTTTCTCCATCACTGCCAGCTTCCACTCACGAATCAGGAGACTTCAGTTCTGCACACCCAGAGCTGACTGCGGGGCGGCCAAAGTCACTTCTCTGCCTTCTTCATTTTGGATGTGACTAAGATGAACTGGAATCAGAACTAAAAGCAAGACGTTCACTAACAGTTAATTTGTACTTAATAGAAAACTAGGCTAGACCATATCCCCAGCTTTTTTTTTTTTTTTTTTTTTTCCATATCTAATTATAATCTTAAAATGTCATGGCACTGAGTTTGCAGACGCAGCATACCCTACACGAGCAGGGAGAATGGATTTTGGAAGTAAATCATAGATCTGTACATGAGTAACCCTTGTGTTTCTTGACCAAAGGACTTAGCATTACTCTACTTCCAACCCACCAGCTAAAAGCTCATTGATTCTAGGGCTCCCCAAAAAACTCCTCGCTCACACCTTACAGGCATCCCTACATTCACTGGAATTATTCACCAAATACATTCAGAAAAACGAATGCATTTGAGGAAATCACGACCTACTCACGGACAATTACCAAAGGAGGGGGAGGACCCACAAAAATTGCTCCGGGTCATTATTCACTGTCGCTGAAAATTATTCACCTGGCTCTGCTCCCAAGCTTCCATATGTAAATCACGTCGGGCACGACTAAGCCGCATTTGCCAAACAAGTTGAGTGCTCGGCTAATGGCTTTGCTCCCTCCGCAGCTTCAGCACTAAATCAGGCGATCCAGTGATTCCGAATGACACTAGATATCTACTTTTAGGAGATATCTAATCAGCTAAAGAAGTTTCCAAATGAGCCACAAATAGCGCGTGTGGCCGCTGGTAATTTATCCCTTTCCCGTTGCTATCGACAATGTGAGATAGAGTCTCTTTGCGCCGGGGTTATCCAGCCATTACGGCACATAAAATATTGATGCAAATGAATGGGAAAGGAGAAAAAAAAAAGAAAGAAAAAAAGAAAAAGCCGGAGATTCCGCAATTCCGGCTCGCTAAGAAGCCCGATTCCTCTCAGCGAGGCAGGAGCGCGATGCGGGCGGTCGGCACTAGATGGCGGGGCAGCGCCGGCTATCGCGGCTCGGCCCGGCTGCTCCCGGCTCGCCCAACCCGGGTTGGTGCGGCTCACGGGGCTGGGCGCCCTGCGTGTCCCCGTGCTCGGAGCATCCCCTGCCCTTCACCTTCCCATGGCGGAGATGGCCCTGAAGCCCAGGCAGGGTTCGATGTTGTTCTTAAACGGTCAAAATGGACGTGCGACTTGCTCTTCTCTCGATTGCTGTTGTTGGCATCGGTTGTCCGCTTTGCAGCTGCCCTCCTGAGCTCCGGACCCAGCGTGAGTCGAGCAGCCCTCTCTCCAAAGGAGATTACCCAGCAAATGTGTGTAAAAACTTGTCTGTCTCCTCATTGATCTAAAAGAAATTTGCATTTAATAGTCCCACGGGGAAACACCTCTCCTATCAATTTTATGTCAGTCTGCGCGCTGCTGTTTTACTGTGCGAGTGGCTACCAGCTATGCAGTTAAGCTGTGAGGTATTTTTATTAGGAGTCTGTTCTGCTCTTTCTACATGCAGATAAGAGCTGTTTATGTGAAAAGGAGTAACGGAGGAAAAGGTGGAATCTTTGGGATCCCATTCTGGATCAAATAACCAAAATCTAAGCTGAAAAAGGCACTGATCTTTGGGCAGGCCAATAACTTCTCATTCTGTTTGTTTTGGGTTGTTTGTTTGTTTTTTTTTGTAAGGGAGTGATGGTTACGGTCACATCAATAAACTCCTCCTCACAACTGTAACTTTTATCCCGTTTTAGGGGTAGCATCTGCCCTTGCACCATATCTAAAAACTAGTCTCAAAAATGTGGTTTAAATTGGAGATAGAATAGGCAATATCCAAATGCTCTGTTCTTTTAACACTTAGGAATGTAGAGACTCCAAGAGTGATGTTCCTCTCAGTATGGTTGCAATAGAGTTTATATGGCTCTGGGTGCTAATGGAAAAGATGGGACTCCCTTGGAGGTGTGCAGTCCTCTTCCTTGGGTACAGTTGAGCTCAAATGGCCACTCAGTGCTGCAGAATGACTTCCAAAGCAGAGATTTCCCTCAGAAAGTTTTGCAGAAGCTTTGAGCTGTGTCCATCCCTTCAGTTTTTCTCTCTGTCCTTATAATACTTCACCCTTCCTATTCTCCCCTGCATTCTGGGAGGTGTTGGGCAGGCAGTCCCAGATCACCCTTCCATAGGAAGCTTATCACATGAAGAAGATGCCCCGATTCCCAAACTTTCGGGATTAAAGCTGCACATAACAGTAACCTAAGGTTATCTTCTCCTTGGATTGGAGAAGGCTTGGCAGTTGCCAGGCCCAGACAATTTCTGCATTTAGGACAGGAAGAGGCTGACTTGAAAAAATCCCGCTTTCTGCTGGTGTGGACTCGTGGCAAGTAAGATGTATTGCGCTCATCCTTGGCCATTTAAATAACATGGTCTCACTCCGTATAAACCAACTTATAATATGAATGAAAAAATAACTATGGATCATGAAACAAGTGCGAATGGATAATCAATTTTTATCACTAATATTGTGGGAAAGACCAGTAACTCTGAATGAGTTATGAAAGGCTTTCTCTGCTCTGAGCAGATATGTCTCTTTTTCAAGCAGTCTCCTTTTATCTCCATCTTAATAATAGAGGTTATACATATTATATGTTGAGTTACACACATTAAAACTAGCTTTTTTTTTTTTTTCCTTATCCATTGTATTCTTTTTAAAATAAAGGAATATGGAATTCACACAGGTGGGCCGGCTGTAGGAGGCACCACACTGATGGATATAGAGAAGCCTTTCAGCTTTACAAACATGGGTTCAAATCAAGCTTAAGTAAGTGACAAGCGAAATGGGGCTATTGATTTCAATCTAGTCCCATTTGGCTACAGCAAAAACGCGGCACAAGTGTATCAGCGCTTAAAGGGACACTGCCAGCTAAAAGATAGTGCTTCTGCTGGATGGCATCAGTGGCCTTATTTATGCCGGTTGAGATTAGTGGATTGGTTGAGATTACTCAAGCTGAAAGACATTCGAGAGTAAATTCATCTCCCCCTGTGTTGGGAGGTGTGGTTGTGCTTCCTGCCAGATCTATATGCCAATTCTCCTTTCCATTTACACAGCAGAGCACATGCAGGGCATTCAGGAAGGTCAGGCTGGGAAAGCATTTTCTTGAGACTTGTCTGTCAAAAAAACCCATTTACATGGAGTCAAAGCTCCTTGGCCATCAGATGAGGCGAGCGTTCAAATCTACCTGACTTTCCTAGCTTCTCTGCACCCGTCTGCTCAACATCCCACTTGGAAAAGCATTGGGGAGCATTGATGGTATTGCCCTCCAGTCATGTTTCATGGTGCAGGTTCATTTTCTGGGAGAGTTATAATGCAAGTACTTACAAATTCAAACCTTGGTGGAGAAATCTGCGTGCGAGAAGATGATCTTCTGCCTTGTTCTACACTGCTTCTGTGGTTGAAGTCCGGTACTTGAAGTAAAAAAACCTGGCTTCTGTTGGTGACAGTCAAAAACAGGTTGCACAATGTACTGGGAAGGAGAGAAAACAGGAGGAGAGCTGTTAGATTGTAAAATGACAAAATTATTTATAACCTCATCTGAAAAAGGAAAAAAAAAATCAGAAGAACCTGGCACACATCATTAGGGCTTGATTTTTAAACAATTTGTATGTAGCTCCTTTGGATGTGTAAATCTCGAGAGCTCAGGACTGAGCTCAGAGAGCCACGTCCAAAGTTTGGCTTTCCCTGTGGCTGCTTCACTCCCGAATCCCCGATCTGAGGTGACCCATGGAAACCCACAGAGGCAGTCAGACCTGGGGTTAAAACACAAGGATTTCTTGTTCTCATGGGGCTCTTGTACCCGCCTGATCCCACTCCCCCTGGAGCACCTTTGCTGCTGCTGTTCAAAGACACAGCAGGGCTCAGTGGCTGGCTCTTTGGCTGCCCCTCTGCTTCCTTGCACTGGGGGACTTCTGTCAGAAGTTCAGCATCGCTAAATGTCATTTTGAGTGATTCTGTAGTTCTAGGTTAATAAACTGCCTAGCGTCATGGAGGAGCTGAACCATGCATTACTCCAGTTGCTACGGGGAACCCTTTTTCTTAACCATGCATACAAAATATGCAGTTCAGAATGATTCTCAATAGCCCTATATTTCCAGATTCAAATTTTTAGTTAAACAGCATTTTCAGTCTTCTGCTTCTAAATGGGCACACGCCTAACCCAAGCAGCAAGACTTAAATCTCCCCGACCTCCATGGCTGGAGCATCTTAAGTTCCTCTCTGGCTACAGAGAAAAAAATAGCAAAGAATAGTGAACTATCATAACTTGCAGAAAGCAAGCTCTCTGCAATTATTTTGTTATTAAATTATGAAGAAAAAAAAAAAGTCTTAGCAATTCAAAGCATCTTCATAGTGATCTAGCTTCAATGCTGTCTAAAGATTACGTTCGGCTCTAATTTAGGGAGGCCGTTTCTCAGTTCAGGAGGGAAATAGAGTGAGACCTCCGACCCTGGTGAGAATGAGGATCATTAGAAAAAAATTACTGGTGTTACTGTCTCTAATATGGCATAAACACACACGTAAAAGGGTTGGATTGCTACTGCTGTTGTGAAAATGACTTTAAAACACATGCAATTAGGTGCTTTATACATACATAGGTAGGTATTTTGGGACTTTCCTTGATGCTGTGGGAAGTCGAATGCCTAGATATCGCAGACATCACTTTTTGTGCCGTAGACTGCTGAACTCTGTATGCATGCCCTCCGAAACCACAATTTGGTCTAGATCCAAAACAAAAGACAGCTTTTGTTCCAGGCCCCATTCGGCACTGCACCCCATGGTATCTCTTGGTGGGGTGTCTGCCACGGTGCTTCTGTCCGCTCCCAGTTGTTCCCGCAGGCACTGTGGTCTGTATCCCTCACGAGCCCGGCCACAGCTTTCAGAAACGTTCAATAAATCAACAGTTAAAAGGGAAGGATAGACACGGGGAGCAGGTGCTTATTATCTGTGCATCTCTGGAGAAGAATAACCCACAGTGTATTTCCATGCCCATTTGAAATGGAATATGGCCATGACCCTGCAAGTGGCTCTGCTTGAATTGTTCTTGGCATCGTGCTTTACTCTTAATATTTTCATTGTCTGCCTCCATCAGTTTTACCTCCCACTGTAGCATTAATTTTGTATGTGAATATGGAGGCTGTGCTTTAAATAATACAGCATATGCTTTTTATTTGCCATGTAGAATAATATTTTTTTGGCTGATTTATGTTCCACCTGGACAAAATTATTTTTTATGATGGGTTTATTTCATTTGTTCCCACTTCCCCAACTGGGGGAGGGAGTTGGGGGGGGGGGAAGGAGAAATCTTGTAAACCACCAATAATGATGAACATAGAAATCTGCTTTGAAATACAAATTTCCTGCAAAAACAGATCCTCTGCAACCATGCAAATGAAAAAATGCTGTTGTAATAATTTCAAGCTAGCAAACGCATGGTACTGCTGAAGAGGGTAATCTTTAGGCTCTTGTCTCGTCCCTTACACAATGGGAGCATGGAGAAATTATTCATATGGATAGAGCATGGATTTAATTTAACTCTTTTCTGAACTTCAGCAAGAAACAAAACCAGGACAAAACCCTGTGGTCTTCAGGTTTGTGGATTTGCTGCACGACTTCACAGGCAAAGCTGCCAAACCCACTTCATTTCCCGTTTTCACAAGGGCTGTAGAAAAAGATGGTACACACCACTGAAACAAGTTAATTCTCCTGGCAAGTGGTTGCACAGGGCTAATTTGGGGGTTAATAACAGCAAAAATAATATATGATGTACCTATAGAAATATTCATATCAACGGATCTATTAAGAGAAAAAATATGCCTTATGTAATGCTTAGCGCAGTTTAGTTCTGATTTTGACTTGCAGCTTTAGGTGCTTTTAACAACGAAGCGTTAATCACACAAATCCATAATAGCTGTTGCAGTCAGAGAGCTCTGGTTCTATTTCTGGTTGTAATAGCCATCTTTTGCCATAAAACATCCTCCAGCCAAAACCACATTTTAACAGGAGTGCCTACAATAAGGACACACAGCGTCGTCTCCACGTCAGCTCTGAACTGCCAGGTAAAGTAAGAGATCCTTCAAGAGCAGCTTTCCTTTCAATACTGAACGTAACGAGAGAATACTTCAACAGGAGAATCTCGCTGCTGCTAGTCCCATCCCATAGCTCCCCAAAAGGTGGTAGAAATCCAAGCTGATGTCAGGCCCTCTGCATCCTCTGGCAGCAACTGGAAGATTTGTTCTTGTGCAGCCCCTCTTCTTTCCAGACAAAGCTCTGTTCCCACCCCTTTTTCTGCCACATCCCAAGTTCTTGTTCCATCAACTAGCACAGAAAGCTTCAGTAAAATCTGGCGCGCATCTTTTCTGCTCCATCTCATCAAGTGCAAAATGTATCAAACAGCAAGACAGGCACTGAAAATTGCATCACTGGTTGAACATAAGGGAAGGTGAACTATGGGACAGGTGTGTATTGGATTTGTTCCACCATTGTTCCCAGCCCTGGGCCTTTCCAAGCCAAACTGAGCTCACGTTCTTCCATCAGCTCCTCGGAATGAAGGCAGCTCCTTCAGGAATCGTAAGCCTGCAATAAAGCTACAGTAGATGGTGCTAGAAAGGTGCAAAAGACACAGCTAGTCATTTGAGGATACCTGCAAGATTTACCCCTAAGCTAAGCGGTTTAGAAAATGTGCAATTTAGATTTATCAGTTCAGGAGGGAGATTCAGATAAAAACAGTTGAGCCGGTGAGATTATTAAATGCAGAACCCTGTGCTGAGACAATGCCTACGTTATCTCCCACACTGACTAAGGGGAAACAGGGAAACGGGCCCCTGCAGCACCCAGGCAAGCAGGCCAAAGGCAAGGTGCGGCAGGGTCTGGGACGGAAGGGCAGGCAGAGGGCTTACCCTCCATCCAGGGACTTCTTCCACGAGCCGCAATGGGGACAGGCAGCAGAAACTGCACACGTGCTGCAGGCGATGCAATTCCTGATGTCAGTCCCACGTCCAAACTGCACACATTACAGAAGGACGGCATTGTGTATTTACTCTGATGGATGCTGCACTCGGTGCATCACTTCTGCGCGGATTTACTCGGTGTTTCAGTGTGTGTGCTGCCTCATCACAGAGATTAAAGGCTCTCTTCAGAGCCCAGCGTATTACACACAGATGTATAAATCAAGGCTTAATATATAATATTTGTCCATAAAAGTACATCATTGTGGCATTTGTTTGGATCTGTGCATATTAAATACTGTTACAGAAAGTCACAGGTTTACTGAGGATTATTTTGTTATGCCAACGAAGTCCTCTCCTATTTGAAATGGGTATCTTATGTGTCAGAGTATGGACGCAATTGCAAAGGGGAAGGGGCAAGGTTTGTTCCCGACCCTGTGTGTGCTTTCATCTGTGGCTGCCGCACAAAGACCTGCTATCCCTCACCTTGGCAGTAAGGATATTGAAAGGACCTCGTGGGAAACGCTGACGGGGAGGCGTAATAGGCAGTGCAGAAAGGTGATGCCCACCCCGCTGGCAGGTCTGTGAACTCAGGCACATCTGTGCCACATCTGTGCCGTGGTGTGCCTGCGCCCAGGCCAGACCCAGCCAGGCAGGGCAGCGAGATGACACCGCACACCTCTAAAGGAGAAAATTGCATGATGTATTGCCACTCAGGAGCACCCGCTGGAGAGCTGTTCAGAGTGAGATTGCAGTCTCAAAGGAGGCTCTCATGCCTCTCGGTCACAGGGTTACTACGATGATGCAGTTGCAGCTTGTATGCAGGAGGTAGGAGGGATTTAAATGATGGCCGGAAAGAAAAGCTGGATCAAACCTCCACAAACCCTGCTCAGATTAACCCAGATTCCTAAGTCCCCAGCTTTGAGGGTCTTGAAACCAGCCAAATTGATTCTTTTCCCTTAAATAGAAGAAGAAAAATGCAAGGGAGAGGATAAAGTTTATAGTGCAGACAAGAGTTTACAAGCTGCATTTAAGACTGAAGGGAAACAAAGCTCTTTAAAATCAGAGTTTGTGCAGTCCAAAGTCTCAATTCTACTCACACCACTTTGATATCAACACCGCCAGGTGGATTTCTCTGTGTTTGTTTCCTGAGAAGCAAGGGACAGAAAATAAGACTCGGTATTGCAGTCTGACCCCCTTCATCCTCTTCATATTCAAGGTCTTTTCTTTTTTCCTTGTAACTTCCTATTACTAACAGAGGAGGAAAAAATCCCTCGGATCCCTGGTGCATCCTTGGCGCGGCTACGGCTGCATGGCAGATGACTAGGCACAACTGCTACCGTGCCACCTAATGAGGAGCATGCATGCTGCACCAGGAGAGACTAATGAGGGAGCTACAGCCCACTTAGCCCTCTCCAGTAAATCCGTGTCTGCAACCCATGTTTTATTTATCAGGCTTATTATGGCAGTGCTAAGGAGCCGTATGAAAGGGATCACCATTGTCCCGGGCACCGCACATCACCGTGCCTACTCTGACGGGCTTACGGTGGGAACAGATGAGAGTGGCAGAAGGTGGGAGAGAGGGAGGTAGCACACGAGCAGTGTGAAGCACGCAGCGGGAACATTTATCGCGTCAGCTCCTTTCTGGGGGATTTCAGGCTGTTTTGACCTGCTGGTGGTAGCTGAGCACCACTTGGGAGGGACTCCGGCCCCCAGCTAACAGCTTGAAGCTGAACTTGTGATGATTTCCAGGCACGCTGCTGAGGAAGCCAGGGCTTGGCAGGTTGCCGAGTGCCGGGTGCAAACTGCAGAGCTGGACGGCTCCGGGGGTCTTCCCAGCAGCCCAGCTCAGTGCTCCTGCTTGCAGCAAGGCTCCAGCTGCAGCCCGCTGCTGCTCTGCACCTCGCAGGCAAGATGCTGCTCCGAGCCGTGGGGATGCAGCACCTCGGAACCCTTGCTCTGTCTCATGCAGAGCTGTGCGTCTGCCCAAGGGAAAGGGGATTTACGAGCTCTGCTCTGTTCTCCAAACGTCCTCTTCCTGACCCCTCTTTGCTCCTTCCCAGAGGCTTCTATCAGCGCGGGAGGATCGTTCCTCTCACAGAGGACCAAAAGAAACGAGGGCAAAATCAGATGGAAGTAAATCTTTGCAAAAGTCATGCCACAGATCTCAGCAGGACTCAGACAAATTGGTCTGCATTCCTTTAACGTATTAGATTTTTACTCACCCTGTTCATTAGCATGTTAAGCTACGAGTGCTGATTATACAAAGCTCGTGGAGAGACATCAATTAAAATGATAAATTTACATACATTCCTTCCAGATGAGAGATGACGGGTTTCCCCAGTTTGGAGTTCGGGAAATGGAAAGGGTGGGATAGAAGTGCTAGATGCATGCATCTGTCCTGCCACCCAAAATGATGGTAGCATTTCATGAGTTTGGGCAATGTATGCCATTTGGGAACAGAATGAAAGCACTTGCTGTGTCCTGCACTGAGCTATAATTGCCTCGTAAGATCTACAACAAATTGCAAGAGGAAGTGAAATTCCCAAGAGATACTGCTCTTACAAGGCCGACCCAAATGGCACTCCCAGCCTTCAGAATGTAACACTAAACATTTGCACATTTTTTATCGCTTCTCACCCACACACGACCTCGTCTGATTCTGCAAACACCGTGCAGCAGAACAGTTTCCCGGGTGCCAAAATGCAGCCACTGCCAGCCTGCGGTGTGCCCGCTGCTGACAAAGGCACTTTGTTGTCCAGTTGAAACAGTACTACCAGAGCTGCCGGCCTCTTCTAGAGAACTGCTGGGCGCTGGAGGCACTGCTCAGTAACAGCAGCAGCGGCATAACAGCAGCAGCATCAAAGTCCCTGTGACTGTCAGGGAGGCAGCCCTGCTCTGTAAGGCCTGAGCACCCCCAGCTCTCCTTGGCACCACTGGAGGCACCGTGCCAGCAAGGGATCTTGCTAACAGCCACGTGCAGGACGCTGCAGCCCGTTAGCCTTGTACCAGGGCACAGGGAGCACGCGAGTTTCCTCATTGCTCAGGTCATGAGATAAGGCACTTTCAGCTGATCCCCATTCCGGGTACCGCATGGTCAAAAGGCACTAAAGAAGGGATATGTGAAGTGACTGCTGCTTGCATACAAAGCCACGAATGTGAACCTCATTTTGTACTAGGGGGGAGGGGAAGGTGGGGCTAAATGTCGGGTCCTGCTAACAATTTTGGCCACAATAACGCCAGGCATCCCTACAGGCTTGGGGAGGAGTGGCTGGAAAGTTGCCTGATGGCAAGGGACCTTGGTGTACTGATGGACAGTCAGCTGAATGTGAGCCAGCAGTGTGCCCAGGTGGCCAAGAAGGCCAATGGCATCCTGCCTTGTGTCAGGAATGGTGTGGTGAGCAGGACTAGGAAAGTCATCCTGCCTCTGTACTTAGCATTGGTGAGGCCTCACCTCGAGTTCTGTGTTCAGTTTTGGGCACTTCAGTACAGAAAGGACATGGAGGTGCTGGGGCATGTCCAAAGAAGGGCAACAAGGCTTGTGAAGGGCTTGGAGAATATGCTCTATGAGGAGAGACTGAAGGAACTGGGGCTGTTTAGTATGGGGAAAAGGAGGCTGAGGGGAGACATTATTGCTCTATTCAAATACCTGGAAGGTGATTGCAGTGAGAGCGGGAATCCTCTCTTCTCACTGGTGACAGGATGAGGGGAAATGACCTCAAGCTGCTCCAGGGTAAGTTTAGGTTGGATGTCAGGAAACACTTCTTTACAGAAAGGGTGGTTAAGCACTGGAATAGGCTCCCCAGGGAGGTGGTTGAGTCACCATCCCTGGATGTGTTTGGATGTGGTGCTCAGGGACATGATTTAGCAACAGGGTTGTTAGGGTAGTATGGTGAAGTTGTGGTTGGACTCGATGATCCTAAAGGTCTTTTCCAACCTGAGCGATTCTATGATTTCTATGCAGCTGCACTGCTCCGGTCGCTCTGCGTTATCAGAGCTGAGCAGAACATGGCGAAGGTGAGCCGAACCCCGCCGACTGCCACACACCGTGAGATGTGAGGCAGCACACAGGGAGGGGGGAGCGACGGCGCGGCTCCCCGGGCCTTGCTCGCGTTGCCCCGAGGCCGCGCAGCGAGCCGCCCGCGCCGCCCCTCCAGCGCTTCCCCTCCCGCCCCGCGCGGTTGACTCGTTGCCACGGCAACGCGCTCCTCCCTCCCCGTGCTGCTCCGCCCCACGTGACCCGCGGCGGCTGTTACCAAGGACGCGCCAGCCGGAGCTCAGGCCGCACGAAAGAGAGGGGGGGGGAAAGACTCTTTTTTCTCTGATTCTTGCTTTTGATTGGCCGCGGCCCCCCCGCTCGCCGATTGGGCGGGGGGCGGCGGAGCGGGGGCGCCGATTGGCTAGGCTCGGAGGTGAGGCCGTGGGGTGATGCCGGCCGCCCCGGCGCCGCCGCCGGCGGGCGGCCGTGGCGGCCTTCTGGCCGGCAGACAAAGGCTGCGCGGGGAGCGCGGCGCCCCTCCTCCGCTCGCGGCCCGCACGCGGCGAGGGAGCCGGAGGGGGGAGGCGCTGCAGCGAGAGAGGCACGCGGAGCGGGCTGGGCGGGCGGCGCGGGCGTCACGCTGCGCGCGCGGCCGGCAGCCAATGGGCGGGCGGGGAGAACGCAGGCGGCACGCGGGGCCCGCGTGTCCCCGCCGCCCGCCCGTCAGTCAGCCGGCCGGCCGGCCACTCAGTCGGTCGGTGCCGCCCGCCGCGCCGCGAGGAGCGGCGCTATAAATACGGCGGCGGGGATGGGAACCGGGCTGCGGGCGGCGGCTGCGGGCTGACGGCGGAGGGCGGCTCCGGAGCGCGGTGGGTGCCGGCCGGCCGGCCCCGCGGGTTTTTTTTTTTTTTTTGTGTGTGTGTCGGAGGGAGGCGGGGCGGGGAGGGGCGGCCCGAAGGGAAGAGGCCGCCGATAAAGCGGCGGGGAGGGAGCGGGGTAGGAAGGCGGGCCGGCCGCAGCGCAGCGCATCACCGCGGCGCCTCCCCGCAGGGATCCCCGGGGCGTCGGCAGCGCGGAGCGGTGCGTGGCGGAGGGCCGGGCGGCCGGCAGCCAGCCCCGGCGGCAGGATGCAGATCTGCGATTCGTACAGCCAGAAGTACTCCCTGTTCAACGCCATGAACCGCTTCATCGGCGCCGTCAATAACATGGACCAGACGGTGATGGTGCCCAGCCTGCTGCGCGACGTGCCGCTGCTGCTGGGCGAGCTGGACGCGGCCGGAGCCGTGTGCCCCGAACGGGAGGCCGCTCCCGGCGACGCTTACTTCTCGCGGCGGGACATGTACAGCCACTACGTGCTGCTCAAGTCCATCCGCAACGACATCGAGTGGGGCGTGGTGCAGCAGGCGGCCGGCGACGAGGCGGCCCGCAAGAAGGACAAGCTGGGCGGCGGGCCCGCCGAGGAGGCCGAGGCGGAGGAGGACCTGGAGCAGCAGTTCCACTACCACCTGAGCGGCCTGCACACCGTGCTCTCCAAGCTGACCCGCAAGGCCAACGTGCTCACCAACCGGTACAAGCAGGAGATCGGTTTCGGCAGCTGGGGGCAGTGAGCGAGGCCGTCGGGAGCGGGGTTCCCCCCGTGGGGCGGCTCCTGGTCGGCGCTCCTCCTGTCCGGAGGGCGTGGAGGCGAAACGTCGAGGCTCCTCGGCACGCCGGCGGGACTGCGGTCTTTTTTTTTTTTTTTTTTTTACCAACGCACAAACGAGAGAGAGACGTAAATTAATCGATACTAGCTCATTAATTTTATTATTATTGTTTTTTTTTCCCTTTATTATTTTGTACGGGCTGGTCGCTGAGCCGGCGACCTGTTCCCGCTGGCCGATCTGAGGCTCCACACAAGCCGATGAAAGCGAGGGGGGTGGCACGGAGCTGCCCGCTCACTGGGACGGGTGTCCGACCCCGCGGTGTTGGCAGGCAGGGTGAAGGGCTCCAGGTTGTACGTGCGCTGAAGTCTATTTAAAACTTTTTTTTTTTTACTCAGATGTGTAGAGTATATTCTTAAAAAATAAATGCGAATGTATTGACTAAAAGTGACTTTAACTTTTTGGTATGATTTATGTTTCGTTAATTAAATGATATTTTTAACATCAGAAATTCATCTGTCGTTCTTCTTTCCGGCACTGCCTTAACAGAAATGCTTCTGGATGTGTGAGATGTGGTGGTCGTGTTGTTTGTTTTCCCCTTTTTCCAAAGGGAGCGATGGTAGCAGCGGTGCTGGGAAGCGCCGGGACTGACAGATGACTGTAAGTGCACTGCACGTGGCCTGATGCTGGCAAGCTGTCCCCAGCCCCTCTGTGCTGCAGGTGTGGATGAGCAGCAGCGTGAAGGTCAGTGCCTCTAGCAAAATCTGAGAAGATGAGAGTCCTGGCTGCTTATAGGCAGTGATTCAAGGGGCTGGAGCAGAGCCGAGGAATGACTTGTTTTTCAGGAGGTAACTCAGTGTATTGTGCACGGGGAGCTCTTTTCTCTCCCTCAGAATAGGACTGGAACGCTTGCCTCTCCTGTTTCCTCTGCTCCTCCCTAATCCGCTTTGGTAACTGGAAGTTAATTGGGTTTATGCTAGGCAAATCGTATTGCTTTCATTCTATTTTTTTCCGTTTGCTGAAGGAAACATGCCTTAGAATTGGGTCTCTGTATTGTGCTTGCTGTGTAGGACCAAGTAAAGGCTTGATGTGGAGTAAGCTCTTATGAGAAAAGTGTACTTTATAATTATAATAATGTGTGTGTGTATCCCAGAGCATAACTTGATTGAATAGGTACCTCATTCTGTAAAGTACGCTTTTTCAGGCCCTGAAATGCAAGCTTCTAAATGCACTGAGATTTCACTCTGTCGTCTTGCCCTCAGATGTAAGACTTGTTTTTTGTTTTTCTTCTGGCTTTAAGGATAAGGATTTTTGCTTTGTTTCCATTGCGTTCCATGGCATGAGAGTTGTTTTCAGCTCAAATGTTAGTATGCTGTAGCAAAGCATAGGTACTCCAAACCTTGTACTAATTGATGTGTTAGCATAGCAAAAAGAATGAGCCTGTGAGTATGCTTAAAATGGTTTTAGAAGGCTTTCCCTTCTAAGGTAAAGAAGAAACTTAAGGCTGAATGATTTAGCTTAGTGATGATTGCTCTTAGTGGTAACGTTTTTAAACACCCCTCACTTCTTGGGAAGATGCCAGGGAAAAATCAGGAACAGAGGGATTATCCTGGCTTCCTTCTGCTTGCCAGCACTGTCATAGTCTGTGTGGCCCATCAGATGCAATGCCTTGCACCAGATGATGTTTTGCTCTCCCGAATGCAAATGGTGAGAGGAAGAAGGAACTTGTTTGGCTCTGTTCCTCACTCCTGCCTTGCACTCGGCCAGCCAAAAAGCATGTCACTACCTGGTTTAGAAGTGCTTGTAAAACCCTGAGCTAAACCAGCTAACACTATGTCAACACTGCTCCTTTTGAACTCCTGGTAACTTCTCCCAGATCCTGACAATGCTATTGAAGTGTTGCACAAGAGGCAATGGGGTGCTGAATTAAATGATGAGTAACATTAGAAAAAGAGCTTGCATTGCAGTAGTGCAGGATCAGCGTGAGTGTGACATTTGTTCTGTTCACATCCTAAAAAGGGAAATTTTCCAGTGAAAATGAAACTAAACACTAGCAGTGTTTGGTAGTAAAGGAGGAACTTTCTTTTGAAATGCAGCTGTGAGTAGGAGAGAGCATAGCTGTAGCGGGATGACGCTGCACTTTAAGGGTTGTCCTATGTGGGTTACACCCTGCTGCTCTTGGGTTGCTCCTGCCTGTGGCCTGGGCAATCTGGATTCAGACTGGACAAGAAATGACACACAAACCAACAAGCCAGCAGAGGGGATGCTTTGGAGTTCCCCTTCTGGAAGTCATCTGAGAGGATCAAGAAAATGATCTCATGATGCAGGGAAAGGAAAGTAACATATATAACCCCCTGTTTATCTCATGAAAAGGACAAGGAGGGGAGCTGCTGTTGGCTAGCACTGCTGAGGAAAACAACTTGCATAAAGTATGGTTGGGCAATTACATAAACGCTGGCACCTGACTGCAGTAAGCAAAGATGAAATGGCAAAGTTTTCACGCTCGGATTTTGTGTTAGATGCTGAACTGGAAATAATTTCCATCAGTGATGCTGGATAATAAATTCATTATTAGGAGGTGCATTTTCTGCAACTCCTAAGGACTGCTTATCTTCAACTGTACCTGATTGGATACTAAGTCCCACAAACCTTTAGTCTGTTCCAGTAAAGTGATTCTGATACCTGTAAGTGATAACGAAACATGACGCAAATCTAACTTAAAAATATCTTAATGATGTCAAATATTTTGATCTGTGTCTTTCCTTCCAAGCTAGACTTGAACAGAAAGTCAACTTGCAGATCAACAGCAGCTGTGCACGAACAAGTGGAGTAAACAGAGGCACTGTGAGAAGCAGTTGTAATTTTTAGCTTGCTGAAACTAAACAGGCTCAGTATACAGTAAACTAGACATTAGCAGAGTAATAAATAATGACATTCAGGACAGTTTGCACTTACAAATGGATTATGGTTGAAGGTATCTTGTAGCCAAGGAGCCTCAAGGACATTCTCCATTGGATGCATCAGTTAATATATAGAAGTGAAATTGGTTTTGTGTACACAAAAGAACAGGACAAACTGGGATAAAGTCAAGGTTTCGTCTCCCAGCACTGTATGTATACCTGTATAAAACAAGGGTGCTGGGGAGTTGGGCTGCAGAAAGAACCTCTGGCTGCTGGCCTGAATGGACAAGAAGTCTGTGCTGAGTCACCTTTCTTTGCACCGTCAGGTTTCTTCCCTTGCCTGCCAGAGATGTGCTGCTGTACCTGTTGCTACTTGGGAGCAGCTAAGAAGCTGGAGACCAGCCTGCTGAGCTCTGTGTTGAAAGACCCTCCTGCTGGGTAGATTGCATCTCTCCTCTGACTCCTCTCCAGTGCTCAGGGCCCTTCTGCTGCTGCAAAGGGCTCTCTGTGGTCAACACCAGTGGGAAGAAGGTGAGTGAGGCTGGGTCAGGCTGGGCTGTCATCTTTCTCCTGTTCCTCTAAAAGCTTTTTCTTGCAAAGTGTATATAACAGATTAAGATGTCTCTGTTTTGTGGTTTGTTCTCCTTCCTTCCCCAGGAACGTGCTTCAAGAAAAGACATCAGTGTAATTTCACTGAGAGATGCGCTACCATTAGTGGCCAGATAGAAGGTTATACTAGGACCTCGTTATTATGGAGTTAAGATCTGCACCCTGTTCTCTTCCTTGTGCATTTTTGTCTTATCTCTCTGAAAAAGTCCGCGGTGATTTCTCCTGCACTTACTTCTCTGAAACACTGAGTAGGGGAGGGGATTGTCTGGTAGCACTGCTTTTTATTGTTTGTATCTCACTAACAGCGTGGTAGGTGCTATATTCCAAAGAGCTCAAAGATCTTAGATGATAATACGCAGAGGGGAAGAAGCAAGACTACATTGGATTATAACCTGCCATAAAATCTGAGCAGACTGCTGGGAAGGTGAGCACTGCAAACGCAATTCCAGCTTTGCATGCATTTTTTCTGTTATTTGTTGTTGTTGCCTTCAGACACACAGAAATACCCAAATGTTCTAGTGCTGAATGCAAATCATTCTTCCAAATCACAGACTTGCATGACCAGTTTGGGTCAAAATTAGTTTTAAGGAATTAAATTATATACTCCTTTTCAAAAGGAAATTTGCAAACAGGAATGCAGTAATTGTATACCTTCTTGTTAGCGGCCAACTGCCAGAATCAACACCCTTTATAAGTAGTATTCCTTCTACTGTCAAACAGGCTTATACTTACTTGATCTACAGAGAAGGAATGAGGAAAACACTTTCTAGTTCTTGTGCTTCTTCTGTAAGAGATGGCACAGAAGAAGCTTGGAGAGATAACAAGGGCCTGTGTATTAAATCACAGGGCAGCAAATGAGCCTGCCTAATGATGTTTGTAAGGTTTGTCATAGTACCAATTAGGGTGTTGTACCTTTTTATCATGTTTATCTACATATATATGAATCTAATGTAATTCTTTTCTCTTTGTTCTGCTCTGTTTTACCTTAGCAACTGCAGGCTGCAAACAACAGAGCTGACATCCCACAGACGTAGACACAGTACTTAAGACTGAGCCTTTTCAAACACATCTCCCATTTCATCTGTATTTGAACTGGAAAGGCAGGCAGAGTGTCTGCAGCAACAATTCAGAGCACAGCAGCAGTGGCAATCCCCTTGCTGTTGCTTTGTCATTGACACATGTCAAAGAAAGGGGAATAATGGAGCACCCTCTCCCTGCTCCTTAACAGCAGGGTTGCTGCCCATGCACAAAGGCTTTCCACCAAATATGGAGCAGAAGAAATTGATCAGAGGCCCATGCTGATGGCATTCATGGTTTATCACAACACCTGGAGGCTGGCAGATTAGAGACCTGCCAAGTCAGCACATGTCTGCCAACAAGCAGATGTGGCATGGAAGGAGGCTGCGTGAATGCAGAGATTAGATACGCTGGATAGACTACACCCCTTCAGGTTTTTTTTTGGGTCTACAGGAAGCCTGGCTGGCCAGCTGCTTTCACTTACACTGCACTCAACTGAGACTTTATTGACATCTGAGAGTGATTTTTTTTTTTTTGTTTGAAGAAAGACTTTTTTTTAGCTTTCCAATATTTTACTGTAACATTCTGCTCCCCTTGTCTCTTTTGCAGGTAAATGATCTAAATGCAGACCCAAGGAGACAGAAGGTTCTGATTAGACATCAGCAAAAGCATTTTTTTAATCTTAATATCTGAACATCTGAGATACTGTGTTTCATCTTACTCAAATTTCCTCTTTTCGTGCTGACAGGAATGAGTGTACACCCCTGGAAGTCTGAAACTGCAGCTTGGTTTTCTTCAGTTTTCAAGCAGGATAAGTAACGTGCAGGACATCATGCATTTTGTTCATTTGGGTCATGTTTCATTCGTATTATCAGATCCTTTTGAAATGGGAATGCATATATTTTCTCATAGCGTGCACTTCTTGAGCCTGGCTGTATGCAACTAACTGAAGAGCTATGTAAATATTCACAAGTTTGAGTACGGGTACAGGACTGCTTGGTATTCTTGCAGGGCTAGTTACAAAACTACCCATATACAGTGCTGAAGCAGACAAAGCTACCGACTCAATAGAGAGATCAAACTTATCGCAAAGGAGCTTGTCCCTGCAGCCGTGAGCAGCCTACAAGAGCAAACTGCCACAGCCGCTCTTTCAGCCAAACCCCCACTGACCTCACACACTTACTTTCTTCAAGTATCTGCCAGCAAGTGACACTCAGGATGGCCCAAACCACCTTCCTTTGCCGCTGCTTGCTTGCTCTGGCTGCCCATTCCCTTCTCTTCACATGCTCCCTGAAGGTCGTTTCCCTTAGGGGTTTGGTCATTCCCCATTCCCTTTCCCAACTCTCTGAGGCTTTTCCTCCCTGAAATTCCTGAAAAACCAATCTCATTTCACTACTCAGAAAGGTCTCAGTTGTGAACCCAACTGTAAGAGGTAATAACAGCATATTAGGTGATCTCATGATATTTCCTTGTTTGAATCATGTAATTAAACCTGGCCTCTTTTATTAACCCAAGTATTTCTGATGTGGAGGCCCTGCATTTTTGAAAACATGTTAAGAATGATGGCTGATCACCAGTCCATACTTTAAATTGTATCAGAGTGCTGTTTAGAAGGCAGAGCCTTCATAGGATCATGGAATATCCCATGTTGGAAGGGACCCCCCAAGGATCATCAAGTCCAACTCCTGGCTCCACACAGGACCACCCAAAAATCAGACCATGAATCATCATCATACCATATGCATTCCTGATGCTGACAGTGTAATGCAAAAATGGCCTTGTGTAAACAAGCAGAGAAATCTGGTTTTAATGAAGCAGAAGATGGATTACTTTCCGCTTTCACTGGTATTGTTCTTACAGTATTTAGCAAAAACTAAAATAATTCCACATCTAGGTGAATGTAGGCCTGTAAGTCTTATAAATAAGACCAAACTAAGAACACATGCTATTTCAAAAAGCTATGAATGTTAAGACTCAGATGTGGCTGTGCAGCACCAGGAAGGCTGATCTTGTCCTGTCCTGTCCTGCACCATCTTACTCCTGCAGCCATGCAGCTACCAGACTAGGGAACTGATCCAGCTGAAAATCAGCATGCACAAAAAAGCTTCCAGCTGTACTAATTCCCTCATTCAGCAGAACACGTGGCTGCATTAGCAGTGGTGCCAGTGCAGAGGAAGTATTGGGAACACACTGCCGGGAGGCAGAGTGGGACTTCCCCTGCTGCATTCATGTTGATAGTATGAAGTTGTGAAAGTGTCGTCTTGAAAAGACATTTATGTGCTGATGAGTCTGAGTCTCACTGAAACTGGCAACTGCTCAGGTGAGACATGGAGCGGGACTTGGATACCTTCATCCACTCACAGTGGCCATCACAAAGAGCAGATGCTTCTATGTGGTCTTCAAGACCAAGATACTTTGCTCCTTTGTTGCACAGCCAACAGCTATGCTGTTACCCTGCCACCTCTGCCAGATGGCTTCCCAGCCTCTGCCTAAGGGATGGCTGTGATGCGCAATGTCACAGCTCCCTGGAGAATACCTCAACCATGGAGCTGCAGGGTGTTATGGGACAGCAATGCCAAGTATGCTGTGGTAGCAATTATGCTCAGTGTGGAAGGCTTTAATATTTATAGAGTACATGGGAGGGAAAAGAGAAAAGAGCAACGAGAATGCTGGGTTCATCTCTTGTGAAGGCACTAACACATGCCAAGTCCCATGTCTCGGCACAGGCACTGGAGCCCAGGAGTTGCCCTCCCTGCTAGCATCCTGACCACAAGGTCTGCCTTGCCCTCTAATTAAAGAATGCCATGCAAAATAAAGCCCTAACTGGAGGGCTGGGAGCCAGGTGAGCAGGTTGATGCCGAAGGGACTGGAACCACTTGTGAAAGAACTTGGGGAGGTGAACTTGGGGGATTGGTGTCCACCAGCACTCTAGAGTTGCTAGTGGGTAAAAAGACAAAGTATTTTGAGGGGAGCCCTTCTCAGCAGATGTGCCCCAAAGATCACTGACAAGGGTGAAACCTTTTCTCTTTGAGGTTGATGATTCGGAGGAATGCAGATTTTGGCACAGCTCTTCTCTTTTCTGGCCTGGGTCATTTCCTGTGGGAGATGACATCTGGCTGCACTGCAGGGACAACCAAACTTCTCTTGCTTCCACAATTCTCCCATTATCTCTGCTGGGTTGATGCACAGCACTGGCTTTCCCAATCAGTCTCCCCCTCCTCTCTTCCCTGTGGCACTGGAGTCTTGCCATGCCCAGCTCCACCTCTCCTCCTCTTCTTGTTGAGCAGCCACTTGGAAAACACAGCCGGGTGCAGGCAGGATCTTGTACCATCAGGACAGAGGAGAAGGCACTGTCTGTTGATTTTGCCAGGAAATGCCTTCTTGTGAAGGGAGGGTTGTAGTGGGAACGAGGGTGCTAACCAATCCACTGGGCTCTTCCAAACTCATTTATCTTCCTCAGGTCCTGAAGTCAGCCTTTTAGGCTGTTTATTTTGGACAGGATCCCTTTCTATTAGCATTGATGCAACCACTGTTTGTATACCCATCTGGGAGAGGAACTTCCCTTGCTTCCTGCTCCTTTACATGTGGTGCTGCAGCTCGAGGCAGGGAAAGAAGGCCAGCACCACCCGACAGACCCGCTGTCTGCGGTCTGTCAGCACGTATCATGAGGAACACAGGGTGGCTGCCTTCGATGATTGGTAATTCAGTGTCTGTTGGCTGAGTTACAGTCCGTCTCATTTGCATTCAGTTACCCCAGAAGACACGGGCTGGGCCAGTGCATGGTTTATGCGACAGCATTCTTGTTATAAAAAAAATGTGGTCCGTCCCCAGCACACAGTAAGAGTCCCTTCCTAGAAAAGCAGCATGACTCATGCAGTCTGAGCATTCACTCCCAATTCATATTTTCAGTTCTAGAGAAACATCTTCACTTTTCTTTACTTCCCTTTCCTTTAACTGTTGTTAAAGAATGAGACACCTTTGCTCCAGCCTCAAGGAAGCAGATAGTAAGTAAGGAGCAATAATACAAAGAGCAAAGTTAAGTACAGATGCCACAATTTAGCTAATGTCAGAGAGACGGTGAGCTTTCTTTGGCCTCAGTCCTCTCCATTTTCTCTGTGGAGGAAACACAAATGCATTTCTGAAGTCTTTTGCATTACTTATGAGAGGCAAGCATGTATGAAGATACGTAAGTATCCCTCAATTTCCACTAGGAAATCAAGATGCTCTTATGGAGGTAAAGAAAAGCACACTGAAACACTCTGAGAACATGGTGCATGATCTGCCACCATGGCTGGTGTCTCTTCAGTTCACTGCAGTGTGCAAAAGTGGATTATGAGCACTGCAGAAAAGCTATACTTTGCCACTTGGAGCATAGGGACTTTTCTGAGGATGCTTCTTAAACTGTGCTCTGTGATGCAGCTTGTCTCCAGAACTACATTAGGCAAAACTCTTTGGGTTCAAGTTTGATGTGTGGAGGTCGCCAAGAAATCAGTCCAAAAAGGGAGGACATTGTTTGAGGAAAGAGAAAATATCTTTTCATTTCTAATCAGACGGAAGTTCTAATTTCTAAGAAACCACAATTTCTCTGAATTGGCAGATGGGAGTTCCCCAGCATAAAGAAAACAGTATTATATACCTCTACTTTGCCAGCAGATATGCTGCCTTAGTTACAGCTTTATTTGATGAGTGGTAAAAATCTGCTACGTTTCTCTTTAATATTCTGATTCTAGGCAACTAAGGTCATCTATGTGTAGCAAACCCTCACTATGTAGCCTGTAGTAGAAAGGATTAGCAATCAAGAGAGGGGGAAACAGTGTGTGTTGAATTTTTCATCGTTTCCATATTAGCTCCTGCTGCAGGAAAAGATGAGAAATGCAACTTACAGGGGCCTAATTCTGATGGCAAGAACATAATGGAAAATACACATCATTTACTAGTAATACACTTAACAAATTGTGGTGACTAGATAGGACAAGTCAAGGCAGTTTTCGCTTACTAGCACAACTGATTTAACAGAACATTGCCAATTTGGGTTAATTAATAGATTTTGAATGATTTTCTACAACCCTGTTTCTTTTTCCTTCCTTCTCCTTCTACATGCTTCTTTCTTTCTCTCTCTTTCCTTTTCCCTTTTTAAAAAAGCTGCCTGGCAGCTCAGGGTGCTTTTGCTGCCTGCATTTTCTGTGCTTATCCCCTGTGCTCTGGAGCAGCACTTGCCTGCAGCTAAGCCAGCCCAGGCTGGAAGGTGTGCTTATCCCCTGTGCTCTGGAGCAGCACTTGCCTGCAGCTAAGCCAGCCCAGGCTGGAAGCACACCTTCTGAGGGATGCGTGTAGACTGACCCTCTCCGTCATGGTTGAAAAGTCATAGCTGTCCAGCAAAGTCCTTTGTGACTGGAAAAAGGGAAACATCACTCCCATTTTTAAGAAGGGGAGAAAGGAAGATCTGGGGAACTACAGGCCAGCAAGCTTCACGTCTGTGTCTGCAGAGGTCATGAAAAAGATCCTCCTGGAAGAGAAGCTAAGGTTTATGTGAGATGACGAGGTGATCTGAGACAGCCACCTTGGCTTCACCAAGGGCAGATCATGACTTACCAATCCGGTAGCCTTTGATGGAATGGAGTGACAGCATTTGTAGACAAAGGAAGTGCAACTGATGTCATCTACCTGGACTTCTGCAAGGTGTTTGGCATGGTCCCACACCATATCCTTATCTCTAAATTGAAGAGAGATGGATTTGAAGGATGGATTAAGATATGGATTTGAAGTTCAGTGGATAGAGAATTGGCTGAATAGTTGTAGCCAGAGGGTTGTTGTCAGTGGTTCTATGTCAGGGTGGAGGCTGGTCATGAGTAGTGTCCCCCAGGGGTCTGTCTTGGGACTGGTGCTCTTCAACATCTTTATCAACACAGTGGGATCAAGTGCACCCTCAGCAAGTTTGCTGCTGACACCAAGCCGAATGGTGCTGTCAATACAACAGAAGGAAGGGAAGCCATCCAGAAGGTCTCTGGACAGACTTGAAAAGCGGGCCCCCGAGAACCTAATGAGGTTCAAGAAGGCCAAATGGAAGGTGTTGTACTTGGGTCAAAGCAATCCTAGATATGAGTACAGACTGGGAGATGAACTCCTACAGAGCAGCCCTGCCAAGAGGGACTTGGAGATCCTGATGAATGAAATGATGAATATGAGCCAGTAGTGTGCACTTGCAGCCTGGAAGGCCAATGGTATCCAGGGCTGCATCAAAAGAGGGGTGGCCAGCAGGGACAGGGAAGTGATTGTCTACTCTCCCCTTGTCATGCCACATCTGGAGTATTGTGTCCAGGCCCGCAGCACAAGGAGGGCAATGGAGCAGGTCCAGAGGAGGGCCATGAAGATGATCAGAGGGCTGGAGCTCCTCTCACATGATGAAAGGTTGAGGGAGTTGGGATTGTTTACCTTGGAGAAGAGAAGGCTCCAGGGTCTGATTGTAATCTTCCAGTACTTGAAAAACACTTACAAGCAGGAGGGAGACCGACTATTTTATGCAGGTAGATAGTGATAGGACAAGAGGAAATGGATTTAAACTGAAAGAGAGGAGGTTTCGGTTATATGTTAGGAGGAAATTTTTCACTCAGAGGGTGGTGAGGCACTGGAACAGGCTGCCCAGAGAAACTGCGGATGCCTCATCCCTGGAGGTATTCAAGGCCAGGCTTGATTGATTCCTGGGCAGTCTGATCTAGCGTTGGCAACCCTGTCCACTGCAGGGGGATTGGAACTAGGTGACCTTAGAGGTCCCTTCGAAGTCAAGCCATCCTATGATATTCTATGACCTCATCTTTGTCCCTCTTCCACTGTGGGACTGAAGACATCCCCAAACCTTCAGCCTTGTGGAAAGACCAGGGATTCCAATAGGAGTGTCTGTGTCTTCTGGTTTTATGGAAGTTTTGGGGATGGAGAGAAGCAGGATCCACTCCTCCTTACTACTGTCAGGGATATCAAATTCCTTCCAGACCTGCATGAATCTCTGCTGTGATTCAGTTTGGGTGAAGCAGAAGTCCTACATTTCTGGCTTTTTTTGTTTTTGTTTTTGTTTTTTGTTTTCCCCAGAATAGCACAGATCTTTGAGGAAAGCAGCGACTGTGGGAAAGTGGCTTTCTTATGAACTATGGCAAATAAATAGCTGAAGTCATAAGGAGTGGATCCTCCTTTACCCCGTTCTCCAGGCCAGCCCCTGAAGAACCACCCTGGGGATTGCTGATTTGTTTTAGGGAAATACAGATTTCAAGGGAGATCCTGGTTACAAGGGAGAAGACCACACTATATATGGGCTTCTTCTAATGACCCTTGTATCTTGTATCCTGTATCTTCTACAAATCTCTCCCACATCCATTTCTTTTTCCACACTTTCTTTTGCAACCCCTCTTGTCCTCTGTCCTGCTCCTGCTGAGTTTAATTTCAGTCTTTCCATTGGCATAGAAATCATCACATCAGGCCTCATCTCCTCTTCTGGGAGACAGAAACAGCAAAACTCTCATGTATTTAAAAGAGTGAGTGCTAACTACAGTTTTCTGTAATCCATGTCCCTGGCACTCTGTTACTCCAAGACATCTAGGAAGGAGGAGGCAGAACTACTGGAAAAAACACACATCAATCTTTTCAGCACAGTTTGAAAAGGCGGGGGGAGAGAATGAGAGAGATTCCAATCTTAATATGTATTAGGTGCTCACTTACAACAGCAGTGGGTGTGGACTGGAAAGCTCAATAGCAGCTAGATGGTAGATTACGCAGCTTGTTTGTCTTGTGATGGATAGATGAAAAAGTGGAGGAGAAACACAAGGAGGGGCCGGAGTAGAGTGGTGTGTGGTGAGCAATGGAAACAGAAGTTCAAGCAAAAGCAAAGTGCAGGGAAAGAGACTGAAACAGGAACCGCGATTTGGACGACAGAAAGAGAATGCAGCCCTTCCCCCCTCCCCCCCCCCCCCCCCAAAAAAAAAAAAGATGTGAAGATGAAAGCCATGGGAGGTAGGCCATGTCCTATTAAGGCTGACAGCATTATGCTTTAGAGATAGCAGGTCTGGCTGTCAGAGAGATTTTGAAATAGGACAGAAGGAGGGAAGGAGGACTGATAAACAGAAGACAGGCAAAAAGAAAGAATGAGGAGAAGGAGTAGGCTAAAGCTGAATTAGAGAAGAAAGCGTGTTGAAAATGAATACTGAGAAGCATGCTTCACATGTAGGAAATACACTGGAAAAGGGCAAGGACATTGAAATGAGAGCAAAGAAAAATGCATTAGATCATTTTATGATTTCAGTGTCCTGGCTGTGGAGCAAAGGCCTTGAGAAAACCCTGTAGCACATGTGAATATGTAGATTGGAGAAAATTGTTATAAACTATAAAATGTATGATTTTATGTCCATTAGATGTGACCTCACTTTCTCTTAAGTGTTACACTCCTGAAGCAAAGCAGGCTGGTTGAGCATCCTGAAGTTGGGTAGGAAAACTGAAGAGTAGCGGGTGTAACGGCTATGATGCATGGTTTTCTATGATTAGTGTCTTGGCCTTGATTGACTATAGAAACAAAAGCTTCAACTGAAGTTTTTCCAGAGAGACATCATGAGCACTGTGTTTCTTCTAGCATGTAAGCTCTTCCTAGAAAAGAGCGACTGTGTGCTTCTTCATCTCAAGCAGAGCAATGATATTATGTCAGTCTCTGTTCCCTCTAGCCCCAGGCCCTGTTTCTGGAAGGTAAGCATGAAGTGGGGCATGCAGCACGCTGCTGCTCCGTGTCTCCCAGCACACCCACCCCCAAGGCACACACAGCCCAAGAGGTAGTGTACGCTCTGCCCTGGAAATACCAGCTCCTTTCTCAAAACTGGTTAACCTGAGCTGATGGCTTCAAAAATCTTCCAGTGATACCCAGACATTCATGGACACCCAAAGCAAAATCATGTTGTTGAGTTGTTTTTTTATGAGTGTACGTAAGAAGTGTAAGCAAGACCCACACCTGAGGCAATGCTCTGTTTTTACTCCTGCTGCTCATCTGCTCCTCCAGGGCCAGATCAATAATGCTCAAGTGGGAACACATCAGCTTCAGCTCTCCATGTTATATACCGCAGCCCAGGGGGAAACACCTGGCTGGGCTGTTGAAACCTGCTGAAACAACTACAGTTAGGCTCCTGCCACTAGGAATACCACCCCAAAACCACACTGACTGGCACAGCAACTTGCACCCCTGCAGAAGGAAACCTGCTGTGACACAAGGGTGCTCGTGCTGAGTCAAGGTGCTTTTCCAAGCACTTTGTCTTCCCCTCTGCATTTTTGTGACACGAGCAGGTGCTGATGAGATTATCTTATTTTTCTGCTCAGTGTTGTAGCAGGCAGAAATGGGAGCGGTTCATGAATCTTTGCTGTTGCAGCTTCTGGTGCTCAACCCAGGACTTAAAACATACCTGCAACAGGAAAAGAGGATCTTACAAAAACAGGGTCCAAAGCTCTAATAAACCCAGTGGGTTTATGACAGCACACACTGAAGAAACAAATTCAAGAAGATAAACATATTACATTACATACGCTTCTTGAAACTCAGTGTAATGCTGGAAGCTTTTTGTGCACAGGCATCAAGGTTACAAAAAGCAAATTCCCAAGCCTCGTTTCCTTGTAGCATCCCTCAAACTACAGCCCCCATGGGTGCAGCCAGTGTGCCTGGCACAGGATACCAGTCCTGACTCCTTGGGCTTCAACCCAGGTGCCAAGAGCTTGCAAGAGATTTAAAACCCTCAGGTCTTCTGTAAAATTGCAAAATAAAGATGCACGGGGGTTTGGGGGCATCAACAGCTTTAAATCCCTTAATTATTTTTTCCTAGCTCACTGCAGACTAGGAATTGCATTGTGCATATGCAGCACAGATTCCCCAAGCTTGGAGGCTTTTTTTCTTTGTTTCCAGCTGTAGTGCATTTTGTTCACTGTTTTTCAGTTTGTTTACAGATTCTCAGCTTTTTCACGACTTCAAGTGCCTCTTATTCTGTACTCCTCCCTTTCCGTTCTCCCCCTCCTCCCAAAAACATACCAGCCTGCATTCTTTCAGGCTGAATCTCAGTTTATTACTGCCTTTTTAGGAGCATGTTTTTCCTAAGGCTTGCTGAAAGAGAGCTGTCCGCTAGGTCTAGTGGATGGGGATGTTTTCCTCCTGTTGAGAAGTACTTGCTCTTTTTCCTTGTGGCAGATGTGTGACTGCTGAAAACCTAATGTGCTATTTTTTCATCAGTCTGGTTTCAAATTGTTCAGGCTTAAGAAAAGAGAGCCTGAACAATGCAAGGGCTGGTGGAAGGGTTGTGATGAACAGTCCCATCCTGAGTACTTTTCAGCTCTGGGACACGGAATACCAGTGCTGCAATAGCTGCTAGTGCCTGCTTCTGCATGAGGCAGTTCTCGAACCCCAGATAACCCTCCCTACGTGCCAAAACTGGCCGTGCTGTTTGCCTGGTGTTTCAGTCTTGCATAGCACTTCAAAAACTGATACAGTGCAGCTCTCCCAGAAACAACATCGCTATGAGGTGAGTGAATTTAAATAAGCTTTCTCTGTTATTGCTGAGAATGTACAGATGAATACCTGAGATTTACTCTGTGTTGATTTTGGTGATAGGCAATCAGATAAACCTTTGCCAATGTTTTGCTCTTTTACAAATAAAATAAAATAAAATAAAATAAAATAAAATAAAATAAAATAAAATAAAATAAAAAATCAATTGAAGTGTGCCCTGGCAAATAGCATGTTTGACATGTGGCCTGCCTGCTGGGGTGTTTGAAAGGCTGACAGACACTTGGCATCCACAGTGCTGTGCCTCCATGCAAGATGAAGGGCTCAGGGAATGGAGAGGCTATGTCGCTCTGTCATGTTTGAGTTGGATGGGACCTTTAAAGATCACTTGGTCCAATTTCCCTGCAATGAACAGGGACACCTACAGCTACATCAAGTTGCTCAGAGCCCCATCCAGCCTGACCCTGAATGTCTCCAGAGATGGGGCATCCATTGCCTCACTGGGCAACCTGTGCCAGTGCCTTACCACCAGTACTGTAAAAAACTTTTTTCTTATATTTGATCTAATCTTCCCTCTTTTAGTTTGAAACCATTTCCCCATGTCTATCACTACAGACCCTGCTAAAGAGTCTGTCCCCTTCCTTCTTATGCCCCCCCACCCCCTCCCCAAACTTTAGTTACTGAAAGGCTACTCTCAGGTCTTCCAGGACCCTTCTCTTCTCCAGACTGAACAACACCAGCTCTCTCAGCCTGTCCTTATAGGGGAGGTGCTTCATCCCTTGGATCATTTTTGAGGCCCTCCTCTGGACATGGTCTAACAAGTCCATGTCTCTCCTGTCCTGAGGACTCCCCATCTGGACGCAGTACTCCAGGTGAGGTCTCACTAGTGCAGAGCAGAGGGACAAGATCACCTCCCTCACCCTGCTGGCCTTCTTTGGATGCGGCCCAGGATATGGTTGACTTTCTGGGCTGTGAGGGCACACTGCTGGCTCATGTCCAGCTTGCCATCCCCCAGTACCCCAAGTCCTTCTTGTCAGGACAACACTCCATCCTTACATCCCCCCAGCTTGTTTTAATTGCAGGGGTTGACATGACTCAGGTGCAAGAACTTACACTTGGATTTGTTGAACCTCATGTGGTTCACCTGGGCCTACTGCTCATGCCTGTCTAGACTTCTCTGGATGGCATCCCATCCCTCAGGTGTGTCCACCACACCACACAGCTTGGAGTTATCCACCCAAGGTTCTGCAAGTCTTCGCACATAATCCTGCTCCTCCCCTGCACATCCCGTGTTTCCACTTGTAGGTTGATAAAGGAAGCACTGCACATCTTCTACTGAGCCACCAAGAACGTGTGTGGAGCCCAGCAAAGACTTCTACTGTGAGACATTAATGATTTATTCATGATCCTATGCGCACTTGCAAATCAGGCAGCAGTTTCAAGCAGAACTGATGGCATGGCTGTTTCTTGTGTGCTCGCCTCCAAGGGAGGAATCTCTGCTGCTCTTATGCTATGTGGTCCAGGTATGTTCCATAATACTTCACTCATTTCAAATAGTGTTCTGCAGTGTGTCTTCTTCATTGCTGCTTTTGGTCAGGGTATGCTACAGTAAGTAGAAGTGATTGAATATTCTCCCCCCGATTATATTCCTGCTAGCATAATTAATTGTAATTTAGAATGATTTGCTGCTAGAGGTGTAGTTAACTTGGATTAAAACATCACTGAATAAACAAGGATAGAGAAAAGAAAAATGGCTGCTGAAAAGACACCATCTTTGTACATTGGTTCATATCTTCTAATTAGCCATCACAGAAAAAGAAATACCGGAAAATTTCTTCAGGGCTGAGAGAAGTCCCAAAGAAGTCTATTGACTGTTTTGGAATTAGTTTGAGTATAACTAGTGGTCTTAAGTATGGCAAGCATACAGTGATTGAGTGGAGAGTACGTGTACGCTTCCCATACAGTCTTTTGTATGGTCTCATCATCCTTGTAACCCAAGTGAATGCTGGTGAAGTGAGTGCTGCCTGGATATGATCAGCCAAATGTCTAGCTGAAGCCATGGTTCTTGAGATCTGTACTACATGTTCCATAAAACTGGAAGGAATGGAGAAATCGAAATCTTGTTCCTTTTGGCACCTATCTGTTCCAGAGTACGTGGATGTTCAGGTGAAAGTTTACTGATGTTTTTTTGCTGTAGCTATAGATTCAAGAAAGCTATTGTTCCTACTGCTGATTTGAAGGATGAGTTCTTATTCAAGAGCTTTTGGCATTCATGTTTCTATTATGCTCAAGTGGAATATTAAAATGTCCATTTTTCTAATGGCTGCAGAAATATCTTGGAACAGCTAGACAAAGTTACCATGCCTATGAACAGATAACTAAGCGTAAGAACAACTTTTACATTACACATCAAATGAGAGTTTAAAATACTTTGTGCTCTTAGTAAGACTGAAAGAGAGAAAGAAAGCATCACTGTAAAACTACCCATTTAGCTCTTAACAGTCCTCACCCTGAATCTTTCTGCCTTCCTTACAACAAGAAAAGTAATTTGGTTTTGGAATTGTTCACAGGGGTTACTTTCAAGGAAAGTTGCCTGGTTTAGGAGTAATGGAAGTAGCCTCCCAAGCCTTTATTTGTCTATTTTAAGCTACTTGACCTGAAGTCTTTTGCTTTGTTTTTTGGCTGATAAGTGTCATCAACAACTTTCCTGAGAACAATACGCTTGAAAGTAACAATTCTGCCTAAAACTCAGGAGCTGCATCAGGAAGTTGCGTAAGATTTAAAAGCTGTGTCATTTGACAGTGGGCCATAGGTTGTGACAAGTAAGCTTTTGTCAGCGTGTATAGAAATTCCAAGTGAGAAACTTAACTATAGAATTGGGTGATGTACTTTGTTTTGGTCAAGTTAGCAATTTGGCTTAGTCTTTATGCTTTTAGGGGAAAACGTAACGGAGAAAGTTTTTTTGCTGTAATTTGGCTAAGTGTGTCTAAGCCAGAATGAAATTTGCTTTGCATACACTTTCCCAGTTTGAACAATTATACTATTAAAGTCTGAATGAACTCAGCAGTATCATTTGTTGACCCACCTGGAGGAAGTGACCTGCCAGGGTCTGTTGACTTTCCTGGAATAGCTGCGGTAGGCTGAAAGGGAGATGGTGACCTGCAGACCAAAACTTTTGCTGGAATATAATCTTTTGTGTTGACTTTTTCTTGACATTAGAGGTGGTAGTGACATTCATTTACATACTTTTGTTGAGTAAGCTGACAGTTCTTGTGTTACCCTAGCCCCGTGTAGCATAACCATGGGTACTGTGGATACATGCAAGAATATGAAAGAAATGACTACCATACCTTGGAGGGATAAGAGGTGGAATGTTTATTATCCAATATAGAAAAGCCAGCTATGCCTGGATACCTCAAACTAGATTTGAACAGGTGAAATTCCTTCCATTGCTGTAACTCCGTATACTTCCAACAACAGCCTAGGGTATTAAATCTTAAAGGAAAAAAAAATCAGAATGTAATACAATGAAAACTGTGAGAGGAAAATGGATATGTGCAGCATATGGTAGACATTTGGTGTGACCCTTCACTTGCTAGTATTGCACAGGAGTTTTGTGAAGGAACTCTAACAACCCAGAATTGCTGGGTTTTACAATACAAATCTACCCTG
Source organism: Chrysolophus pictus (assembly GCA_037305975.1). Taxonomy (NCBI): domain Eukaryota; kingdom Metazoa; phylum Chordata; class Aves; order Galliformes; family Phasianidae; genus Chrysolophus; species Chrysolophus pictus. The sequence continues at coordinate 83,415,138 of CM074576.1, forward strand.
AAATGTGCCTGGTTAACTTCAGCCTCAATTGGTTTGCTTCCTGAACATACCCAAACTGAGCTGGCTGAATTTAATGATAGAAAGAATTGTTATTACTTCATTGCTCTCATTAAGCCAGATCCAGCTACGCTTTGGGAATGTGAGCTTTGATGGCCCTTTCGTTACAACCAGGAGTGCTCAATGAATTCAAGCTGTAGCAACTTGACTTTTGGGGTAAGTCATTATCCTGACAAAAAGATCAGTTCACAGGGATGTTGCAGGATTTGCACTATCTGCGAGCTGCGAGAATATACAGGTCCATAGCATTCTCTTCAGTGGACTCAGTCATACCACAAAGAAAGCTAGAAGCAGGGGGCTGCAGGGTATTCCAATCTGCTCCAAACTGAGGCCTCAGTTTAGGCACCACATAGTGGAGCAGAATGTGTCTCTGCCTGCACAAGTGCTCCAACCTGCCAAAGATCTCAGCCAGCTATGTTTCATATTGGCTGCAGAGGTGTGCCAGAGTGGGTCATGTCCTCCCTGCCTCGGGCAGCTCACTCAGAGCCAGCTCGGCTGGTGCAGGGCCATGCTGCTCTCTGCAGTGCAAACAGGCACTCTGAACCCTGTCCCCAAATTGCCTAGGTCATTTCAAAGTATGCACAGATGCAATGAGGAAGAATGAGGCCCATTTGGAATTAAATCTGGCCAGGGATATTAAGGACAAGAATTTCTTCTTCACATATGTCTGTAGCAAAAGGAAGACTAAGGAAAATGAGCGCCTGCTGTTGAATTGAATGGGTGCCTTGGTGAAGATAATTACTGAATGCCTACTGCTAACGCTAATCCTCAGGAATCCCAGACCCTAAAGACCAGGTAAATCGGTTGCCTTTCCCTTGTCCACCAATGCCATCACTCCATCATAGAAGGCCACCAGATTGGTTAAGCATGACCTTCCCCTGGTGAAGCCATTCTGGCTGTCTCAAATCACACGCTCATTCCTCATGTGATCAAGCATGCCCTATGAGGACAGGCTGAGGGAGCTGGGCTTGTTCAGCCTGGAGAAGAGAAGGCTGCGGGGTGACCTCATTGCAGCCTTCCAGTACCTAAAGGGAGCCTACAAACAGGAAGGGAGTCTTTACAAGGGTAGATAACAGCAGGACAAGGGGAAATGGTTTTAAGTTGAGGGAGGGAAGATTTAGGTTGGATGTCAGGGGGAATTTCTTTACAGAGAGAGTGGTGAGGTGCTGGAACAGGCTGCCCAGAGAGGTTGTGGATGCCCCATCCCTGGAGGTGTTCAAGGCTAGATTGGATGGGGCCCTGGGCAGCCTAGTCCAGTATTAAATGTGGGGGCTGGTGGCCCTGCATGTGGCAGGGGGGTTGGAGATTCATGATCCTTGAGGTCCCTTCCAAGATGGGCCATTCTGTGATTCTGTGATCTGTGTGACAAGAGAGAAATTCTAGAGAAAGGAAGACTTTCCACTGGTCAAGGAAGACTGCATTAGTGATCATGTAGGCAAATCTGACATTCACAAATCTATGGGCCCTGATGGGATGCACCCACAAATGCTGAGGGAGTTGGCACATATTATTGCTTTCTGTCACCTTTCATACGTCATGAAGAACAGGAGAGGTGTCTGAGGACTAGAGGAAAGCCAGTGCCACTCCAGTTGAAAAATGGTAAGGGGGCGACTCAAGGAACTGCAGACCATTCAGCTTCACCTCTGCCCTTGGAAAGGTAACGGAACAGCTCATCCTGGATGTCACCTCCAAGCTTGTGGAGGAAAAGAAGGTGATCATGACTAGTCAGCATGGATTCACAGAAGGGGAACAGTTCTCAACCAAACTGATGGCCTTCTATGTTATTATGTCTGGCTGGATAGATGAAAGAAGAGCAGTGGATGTTGTCAACCTTGACTTGAGCAAGGGTTTTAAAACTGTTTCCTATGACACCCTCATAGATAAGCTCAGGAAGTGTGGGTTAGATGAGTGAATGTTGAGGTGGATTGAGAACTGCCTAAATGGTGAGTCTCAGGGTCTTGTGATCACTGGTGAGTCCAGATGGAGGCCTAAAGCTAGTGGTGTCCCCCGGAGGTTGGTACTGGGTCTGGTATTGTTCAGCTTACTCTTCAGTGACGTGGATGAAGGGACTTAGTGCATTCTCAGCAATTTTGCTGATGATATGAAGTTTGGGGGAGTGGCCAACACACTAGAAGGCTGCTATTCAGTGAGACCTGGACTGACTGGAGAGTTGAGTGAAGAGAAACATGATGGAGTTCAACAAAGGCAAGTGCAAGGAGTACTGTGTCTAGCTCTGTGTTTCCGAGTATAAGAGAGATGTGGAACTACTGGATAGAGTCCAGTGGGAGAGTATCTCTCCTATAAAGAAGGGCTGAGAGAGCTGAGCCTGGAGAAGACAGAGGGAATCTTATCAGTGCATTTAAGGGATCAATGTATCTTAAGGGATGGTGTAATGAGGATGGGGCCAGACTCTTCCATGGTGTTCAGTGGCAGGGTGAGAGTCAGCGGGCACAAAATGAAACACAGGCAGCTTTGTCTGAACATGAGGAAAAACTATTCTGCTGTGAGGATGACAGAGTACTGAAACAAGCTGCCAGAGAGACTGGAATCTCCTTTCCTGGAGATACTCAAAACCCACCTGGATATGATCCTGCGCAACCTGCTTTCAGTGTTGCTACATGACATGGTTGGACCAGACAATTTCCAAAGGCTTTTTCCCACCTCAACCATTCGTGTGTGTGTGTGTGTGTATGTGTGTGTACGCATGCATGCAGCAACTGCAATGCTGCAGAGAGAGAGAATGACCACAAAGAGAAACAGGCTTGCTGCTTGGCCTGGTTCATACCCACTGATGCATTCCAGCAACAGCAACAACAAAAGCTCTGCAGATCATGGAAGTCCTTATATATCCCAGAACATGCTGACAGGAGCACACGAGCATGTGCTTTCTCATTATAAAGTTAGTTGTAATGTTGTTAATTGCTCTAATTTTCCTTCAGGTTTGTTCCTGAAAAGAGCAGAAATTGTGCTCCTAGTGAAGAAAACCAGAAGGCTTGGCAGAACTTCACTCTCTGAGACTCTGTTCTTGCTCTGATTCCCAGGTGGGGAAGTCACAGGTTTGTGCTGAAGTGTTTTTCAGTAGCTTTCACCCCAGCCCGGAAACGAAATCTCTGCTTATTCCCCTGGTGAGGAACCAGCAATTCCCAATGGCCCAGGCATTTAAAGAGCATGACAACCAGATCTGGAAGTAAACATCATAGTCTTGGCTCTTCTCAAACTCAAAAACTGTTTACTTGAATCTAAATTCTAATACCTGTCACATGAGTGAGCCACTATCCAGGAAGATGTTAAATGATGCACTTAAGATAATTGAGCAACTAACTGGCTGCTGGGAGGTGATGAGGATCCTTCTGAAACATCACTCTGCTGTAGGGTACCAGGATGCAATGCTGTTTGCAAGGCACTTCAGAGAAACCAGCTAATTAACACCTCCATCACCACCATAGCAGACCCATCTCCTTGACGTCTCCTTGAAACCAGCTGGAATCCATTGGACAGCCCCTGGCTTGTTCACAGATGAGCTGGAACAAACTCCAGAGATCGTTGTAACCAGATCAAATGCAAAGTCACACAGTCAGACTGACCAGCCCAGGGAAGGGTTCATCTGCAGAACTGCGTGGTCCAGGCCTGGCCTATGGTAATCTGTCAACATACAGACAGTGCTACCTTCAACATCTTTGCTCACAGAATTAAATTCTATACACATGGCAGTTTGTGTTACATGCTCCTGTGGTAAATAAATGCAATTTGTTTCTGTAACTTCTGAATTAAATCAGCCTCCCAGCTTGTGCTGCACTGCTGCGAAGCCCTCGTCTGTGTAACTGGGTGGCATGGCACATCTTTTGGAACGTGTTGGCTCTGTGAAAGCCGGATTCCTTTTCTCAATGGAAAATTTTAAGCTGTTCCCACCAGTGACATCACGGTGCTCTCCACTCCCACAGCCACAAAGGCGTATATTGATAGGCATGACATTTTCCTTTAATGCTTTCATTGTTTCCAGCATTTCATTCGGGCTGTTGCTTGAAGCCAAAAAAACAAGACAAAAGGCAAAGTATGTTAAAAGGAGACCTAGGCTGCGTGCAAATATGTCACACGAGAGAATCTCTGACTCCAGGCAATTTTCAAGGAATTTGCTTTCCATGGGGCTTTTCCCGAGTGACTTAGAATGACGCCGTCATCTGAGGCTACTGAAACTGCCACCTCCCTTCTGTAACTTGCTTCAGGCAGATGCTTCGGTACTGCTGAGCTGTGCAGGGATCTGGCATTGGCTTTTAGAGCTTATTTTAAAAGACTTGTGTCAACTGCATAAAAGAACACACTGATGGGAGCTCCTGAACCCCTGCCATGCTTGCTCTGTGAACTTCTCAGGAGCGGAACACTGGATCCTCAAGGGACGTTTGTGCATTTCATGCAGGGCAGACAGGAGAAGGGCAGCAAAAGGTGCTGCCCTTTGCACCTTGTTCCTTTCTTAAGTGATAGCAGAGCTCAGAGCACTTCTTACAATATTGATCCAAAGTTCCATTTGTTGGTCTTCCCGAAAAATTTGGCATAGGTCAGGGTTGGGCACTGAGTTTCCCAACCATGTTAGTTATCAGAAAGGGAAGAGCTGAAGAACTGAACTGATGGAGGTGAGCTTTTGGGCTGCGTGTCTGGATGTCTGCAAAACATTTAGTGCTTGGAAAGTGCAGCTCCTTCCACAGTGAGGTAAATCTTTGACATTCGGGGATCAGCTTTTCTATAAATGAATTGTCTCTAGTTTTCTGGCCATCTTACTTTCCACTCTGCTTGCCTCTATAGATTATTCTTTTTTAAATATTATTATTCCTGAGTATTACCCACAACACTTCCAATGAACTGTTGTCCAGACGACTCTCGTATTTGTTTGTTTGTTTCATGAGAACTACCCTGGGCTCTTCCGAGGAACTGTCGTCCGGAATGATATGTCAGTTTACAGATAACCTCACTATTATGTATTTTATTAAATACGTCTTAAGAGTTGCTTTGTGTTTCAGGGAGTTTTCAGACATCCATGCTGATTACTCATTTACATTAGTTTGTCTGGCAGTCTGGACAAAGCAGTACGCCAAAGGTATAAAATAAATGCTGTGGTAAACCAAAGTTAAATAAACATTTGGAAAGGGGAGCAGCTACTTTTCTATTACATGGTGCTGCTGTAAAACCTGAACAAACCTGTTACCTAGGCAAAAAAGAGCCGAAGAAAGAAAGGGTACCAGGTCTGGTATCTCAACAGCTTCTGCCCTCTCACTGTGTGGTCTCACACAGTGTTTGGACTACTTGACAGATCACACAAGCTCTCCTGGCCTTTGCTCCCTGTTGTTTTGTTTTTTCCACAAATCAACCCTGTCATTAAGACAGCGTATGAGCACCACAAGTGCTTGCCAGTGCTGTCCTCACTGGGCAAGGAGGCTGCAGAGTGAGGCTGGGCTCACCTGGGCTGGCCAAAGGCCAAAAACGGTTGAAGGTACTGGGAAGACCCACCAGCAGTCCTCTGGGGTTCTGCTTTGCCTTTTTAATTCAGTGTGGGCATTTCCCCTCTCTCTTTTTTTTTTTATCTTTTTTTATCTTTCTTCTCCTTTTGGCAAAATGCATGTTGAAACTCACTGAGATCAGAAATAAATGAATGCCTTCTCACATGCCTGCTGCTTAGAACAGAGGGGAAGGAGGAACCCCTCCTACCAGCAGCCAAAACCTTATTTCTCCCTCTCTGGAATGGCAGAAGGTGGAAAGTCATAGACAAAAGCTCCATGCTGCTCCTACTCATGGCTCATGGCTCTCAGGTAGGTGAGCAAGGTGGGCACCTGTGAGTGCCAGGATCACAGAGAGCAATTGGGAGCGGTCAGAAATTTACTGCAGGCAGTGGTTAGAGCTGGCCTGCTGATGTGGGAGGTCCTAAACCTCTTCTGAGGTGGAAAAACATGCTCTACCTTTTTTGACTTACATTGGTTATATGTGGTAGACAGGTTTTCACATAGCAAACATCCGACTCTGCCCATGCTCCTGCAGAAGCAAAGGTGGTGACAGCTGTGCTCCAGTGAAATGGTAGCATACTTCTGCAAAAATTGTATTTCAGGATTGACACAGAAGTTAAATGGAACCTCTGGTTGCATAGAGTCCCCTGCACTTTACACAGAGCACTTACTCGGCCTGAGAAACTGCTGTAGATGGTGGCCTGTTTTGTTTTGCCTGCTACCAGCGTGGAAAGGAGAGCAGTTTGTCTGGATCAAGGCTGGGTAAAAATGTGAAAGCAGGCTGGAAACAAGGCTTGTATGAAATGGTTTGTTGTGGGAAGAAGATCCAGCACAAGGTGAGCTGAGACCAAGCCAAGCCACAGCCCTGCTGAAAGTGGCCTTTGTTACCTGGCATCAGCAACCCTGAGTGCCCTTTTTTTATTTCCCTTCTTCCATGGAGTTACCTCAAACAAACAGAAGTGAACCGAAGCGACCAGGCCTTTTGCCCTGAGAGTTCTCACGTTCCCTGTAAGCAGGGAGGGGCAGCTTGTGTCTGGGCATACAGGCAGGTTCTGGTGGTGGGTCATGCTCCTTATAAGGCCTGGTGAACACTGTGGGCATTTTAGTCTTAAATTCCAGCCCCAGAAAACTCAGTTGTTTACACTGTTAGCTGTGTCCCTACAAGAAGCAGCTCCTATCGAGCAAGACTACATGGGCATGTTGCAGAGCTGTCTGGCCCAGTGGCTAAGACTCTCAGGCTACGCTGCTGATGTGAGGAGCCTCCAAAAACATCTTCATCATGCAAAAAACAGCCTCTTGGCAGGGAGCTGCATGGTGGCATGGGACACCCATCACTGATCCTGGAGCATCTGGCCCCAGGAAGGGGCTTTGGGGCTCCTAGCCCAGGCCCTGAGGGCTGAGCCTCAGCTGAGTTGACAGATTTCAGAATCTTGACCAAGAGGAACCATATAATAGCACTAGAAAACCTGGTACAGCGACTGCTGCTCAGACTGCATGTCCTGTGTATCAGGCTGCTTGACAGTTCAGGATACAGGCCTGCTGCTGCTGGGCAGGGCCTGAGCCATGCCTCCTCCTTGTTCCCCAGTGCTTGTGGAGGAGACACCTCCCCCATTCTGAATTGACAGCCCTCCTCCTGGCTCCTTCCGTCTCCAGGAAAGGAAACCAATTTCCTTTGCAAAGTAATCTGAGCTCCATAGTCAACAGTGCTATTTAAAGAGCGAGGCGATGCTGCTCTACAAGGAGCTTATGGTTTGGAGAAAGCTCTCCGCCTCCGTGTGTAAAAACTAGGCTAATAATGGTTTTCTGCCTCACACGAGCTGCTGGGAATTAATTAATTTTCAAAGCAGTTTGAAACACAGCCACAACAAAGGTGCTAATTTTTATTTATTAATATTTCATGTTTGCAATGCAAGACTAATTATGTGCATGGCAAAGAGTGCATTTTACATGTTATTAACTCAACGGTTTAGAGAGTACTTATATTTATCTGTACCTCAAAAAAAAAAAAAAAAAAGTTTCATGAGATAAAAAATGGGGAGGGGGACTCTCCTAAGTGTGATCTTTATTATGCTGTTTCAATCTCATCTCATGCTGAGCCTGTCAAGACCAAACATCTGGCTGTTGTAGCATGCAATGCCTCCTGAATTGCCAACTCCCAACCAGGAGGAAGAGGCTCAGAAAAACCAAGCAGAGGTGGAGGGGTAGGGAAGGAGCCAGGTTTGTTTCCCACAGTTTGGCAGTAACAAGAAGGGGAAAGGGTTGCTGCAGAGCAAGCATGAGCACAAAGCACAGAGGACTTCCACATGCACTGGTGGGGATGTATTACCCAATCTCAACCCCTGCCATGGGCAGGGCTGCCCCCCACCAGCTCAGGCTGCCCAGGGCCCCATCCAGCCTGGCCTTGAGCGCCTCCAGGGATGGGGCACCACAGCTTCTCTGGGCGGCCTGTGCTACTCTGAGTGAAAAATTTTTCCCAACATCTAAATTATGTCTCTATGCATATGTGCGTCACTGGTGTGTAGGGAAGATGTCCCCTACAGGATAGCAATTGTGTCTTTCTGCATGTTAGTATAGGAGCTAACTTATAGTAGTTCACCTGTGAAGGCAGCTGCTGGATGTCCTGGATGTGTATATGCTCCTTGTCCAGCTCTAAAGAAGAGCACCTTTAAAGAATATCAGAAATGAATACTGGAAAATGAAAACATTATTTGGAGAATTTTCTCCCTGCCAAGTCTGATAAAGTCAAGGGGGAAGAGGAAATCCTGGGAAGTCTAGCTGCAAAGAATTTGTAGCTATAAGCAGGTGTAGATGTATGCCCTCACATACACAGAAGATGTGAAAGAAGCTCTCTACCCTTTTCTTTGCTTTGGCTCATCTAGAATTCCCATGTAGAAATATAGGAAACCCTGGTGTTTCCTAGTCCTTCAATCATGTATACAACAAGGACAATAAAAATGAATACAAAACATCCCATTTCCATCCTCTGGGCTTTGAAGCAGCCCAAATCAGAGTCTGTGGGGTCAGTCATCAGTCTAAAACTTAAATGCACTGAAAGTAAAATGGTCTCAGTCTGGGTGATTAAGAAAAATAGGTCGTCCCTGTGAAGACATAAGACACAAGTTCGATGCTGAGCAAAAGAGACATCTGAAAGGTGACTCAAAATTATAAGCAGAAGTTGGAGAGGTGCCCACTGTGATAGACAGAACTCACCTTAGTTCTCTTTAGATAAAGAAGGTAAGTTAAAAATTAACTAAGATTTTTGCAAGTTGAAAGGTGAGTTGTAATTCGCTATGATAAAGAATAGTGAGAAACAGAAGCATATTTAATGATTTCACATGTTGGTCTCAAAATGCATGAATCCGAGTTTTGTGTCAGCTGTCTGTCACTGGATTTAGCTCTCATCCACACTTGCTGTTGATTCACTGATAAATGCTGTTTGCCTTCAAATAATTTCTCATTCATAGCAGCCCTTCTTTAGCTGTGTAGCCATGAAAGTGGGCACGAGTCGTTTCTCTGTCCCACACTCCGACGTTGCCATTTCACCCCAGTCTCTCACTGTCAGGGTTGTGGGAGAGGATTTAATTCCCAGCAATTTATTAGATTTTTCTGTCTTTTGGGGTGATGTGCATTTCCCTCCTTGAAATTACATTTTCCTTTCTAACTAAGGATTTTTGTGGACTTATGTTGCCGCCTAGATTGTGTGTTGTGAGCTGGGAAAGAAATCTCCACATCACTTGAAGCTGCCACTGCCTGTAAGGTAACTAGAGCTGACAGTGGGTTTGTACGAGCACAGAGCTGTAAATCACTGAAATGTATTGCACATAATTTCCTGGTGCCTGCTCTCCTTGGGAGCGGAGCCCCGCTGGGATGAATGTCATTACAGCGTGGAGGCTTCTGGCTCTGATGCTCCTTTTGTTTGTCGTGGAAATGGGGCTCTGCTCAGTAGAGGCAAAGGGAATGACCCAGGCTGCTCCAGGGACACCAGCCTCCCGACTTTATAGTCACCTCATGCTTCTGCCATCCCACAAAATGCGCAGTATTTTATTGCAGGTAGGCAGGCAAGGTGGGAACTCCTTCCTCAAGTGCTATTTCTTTAATGGGTGAATTCATCAGTACAAGGTCTCTGAGCAACTGAGGGCACTTTGTTTCTGTGTCCCCTGGCAACTTGAGCCAAAGCCTCACAGGCAGGAGAGAAAAGCTCTTTATTTCACTTATTTCACCCTAGAACAGTCTGTAAGAGATGGTTATTGTGTTAGTTATTAAGTACAATTTCCACGCTTTCTGCCAATACATGCAGGTCAGTGTTTGGTACTTTAAAACAAAAAGGGAGCAGACCCCACAAGGTTAAAAAAAAAAAAAAACAGAATAGTTTCTGAAAATACCTAAGCCATCATTTTTTTGTGGTTATCTGCCCATTCAATCACTGCAATGTCTGCAGCACCCCCGGGGCTCAGTGGCATGGTGGTACCGCTCCTGCTGTCACTGGCATTACCCTGCCTGCTTCCAGTCCCATCTGGCTCCCAGCACTGCCAGCAGACCCAGATACCTTTGTGACTGTGGCTTTTTGTTTTGTTTTTCTTTTTAACCAGTGCACTTTATACTATTTCAATGTGTATTTATTTTCACCCTCACTGCTTCCTTTTGAAATTATGCAAGCTGTTTAATCCTCTTGGCATTTTCATGGAAGGGTAGACTCAGCAATGCATGGAGCAGTGATGTAATTTCCCGTCAGAGAAAGGGGACAAAGCACCAGCACCTACTGCACATCTTGGGATTCTTAAGGTGTTGGCAGCTCAAAATTTGACTCAGTGGGATCCAGTACCCCAAAAGCTGGGCCAGGGGTTTCAAAACTGAGCTAACAAGTCTCAGTCCTTTTGAACTTAAGAAACAGGACTTGACAATCACTTGACAGTGATTGCGACAGATTTCTGTCCTGTCTTCAAGAGCTGGGCATTGGACCAGATGGGGCACGCGAGACAGCAGATAAAAGAAACACCTCTCCTGGGTCAGTGTTGGCTCTTTGTAGCTGTACCAAATATGTGATTCTTCTGCAAACAGTCATTTCACAAACCATTGCAAACATTTCATTGGGAAATTTACAGCCTTGTGTGATCCCCAGTCCAGCCCCACTGAGTCCTAGGGGTGCCCATCGGCCTCAGCTGGGCTACTGGGAACTCTGCTCAGCTGGAAACCAAGGTTTTGGCTAGGGAGAATGGAGAAGGGGTGGTTTGCAGTACTTCCCTTTGATCTCCACAGCCTCAGTTGCTCTGGCTGCAAAATGAGCTGCTTTTGATGGGCCCACTTGCACCCACCTCACGTCTTTCTCTTTTCGTGGTTGGGTAAATGAACCTACTAAGACTGATGATGAATGAGAAGGGGAACTGAACCTGCTGGTTCCCTTTTAGCACTGTACCCACAGTGCACCGTTAGCTGCCTCCAATCCTTCTAACTGGCTCCTCTAGCTTTTGACTGTGCATCATGACTACCTATAAAATATTTTGTCATTCTGGTCTGGCCTGCATTTGAAAAGTGAATCCCATTCATCCTGGAATATGCTGCACTTACTGATGCATTGCACATGTTTTGATACAAGCAATTTCAATTTGGTTTTTTCTCGCACGGTGCAGTTTTAAAACACTTCTGTAAAATGGAAGAGCAGATACTTTAGACTAAGTGTGTGCAATCATGCTGTGAAATGAAAGCAACTCTTAGGACCACATGATGCATTTCCAGTGTTCACTCAGAGGACCATCCCCGTCCTGGCTCCACCACCCCATCCCTGTTGTGACCCCTGGGAGCACCTTTGCCCAGCAGTGCAGAGGGGTAGAGTATGTGGCTATTGTCAGACCTAGGATATTTCTGAGGGCCGTGTCCATACGTAGCCATAGAACTGGTGAGGATGCTGAGCTACCAGCTCTCAGATTCTCAGAGAAGGATGGAGCTGAGCCATTGCCAGCAGATGTGCTGCTGGGATGTTGCTGGGGAGCCTTGAAAGAGATGTACTCAGCTCCAAGAGGTGTCTGAGTCAGCAGGAAAAGGGAAGAAGAATGGCTTGAGCACAAAACAGTTTTACAATTTAGAAAACAGCTGTGGGTTTGATCGTGGGAGAAGAGGAGAGAAAACATGCTTGTGGGGATCACAGGAGAAATCAGTATCTGGTAATTGATAATACAGAATGAAATAGTCCCATGAATTCCCAAACCGTGACTGAGCTCCTCAGTGTTGAGCCTGGTTTAATAATAAGCACAGCTTAATTGAAACGTAAGAGGAATGTGTTTTCTTTCCACTGTGGGTTCTTGCAAATTGGTTATGTTCTGTTTTCAAGTTTGTCTGATCCGTTAAGAATTTTAAAATGCTCTGAATCCTATTGCATAGGATGGATTTAAGAAGGATGTTTGTCTTATTTTAAAGAAAAAGATTAAGATAGCTAAAAACCTGGGGCTAAGTTTGGCCAATTTCAAATTTCTCTCCTTGCCAAAAATGCCATCTTCTAAATGCAAGACCAAACCACTGAAAACAACACCTGATAGAGAACTTACTTCTTTTTCTTACTTTTGGATTTCTTTTCAGTGTTTTTAGTGTGCTGCTGAATTCTGATGTAAAGACATAGCATTCCTAAGATAGGCCAAATACGTTCAGTATCAGAAATAGTAAACCACTATATAAAGGATACTATCCCAATATTTTCATCTTTTGATCGGGAATTATTTTTGGCATTCTGATAGTTTCAACGTATGTCTCTACCTCCTTTGAACCACTTTAGACTTTTCTTTTTAACACCTAGACGTGCTTCCATAAGAAGCAAAGATCATTCGGAAGGGCCATGATGGAGTTATGATGTTAGTTTTGAAAATGCTGGTGTCAGAAAATTCTTAAAGTATTTTGCATAGAAATGTGTATTTTGCTTATAAAAATAGCTAGCAATTCTGTAAAGTTTGTAAGATAAGAGTTAAAGCAAACCTATTAAAAAATGAAGATAAAAATCACTAAAGGAGGCTGAGATATGTACATTTTCACCTATCTCCAGTGGTGGGGGTCAGCTTCTTCTCCCAGATAACAGCAATAGGACGAGAAGCAATGGCCTCAAGTTGCACCAGGGGAGGGTCAGGTTGGATATTTGGAGTAATTTCTCCTCAGAAGAAGCGGTGAGGTAGTGGCACAGGCTGCCCAGGGAGGTGGTGGAGTCACCTTTCCTGGAGGTGTTGAAGAAGTGTGTGGATGTGGCACTGAGGGACATGGGCAGTGGGCACGGTGTGATGGGCTGCTGGTTGGACTAGATGGTCTTAGAGGTCTTTTCCAACATTAATGATTCTCTAATTCTCCTGGACCATGTCAACAAACTTCACTTCTCAAGGAGCATGACTACAGAGTGTTTTGATGCTTAAAGTAATTTGCCAAGGAGACTGAAATATGTTATCTACATGTAAAGTATTTCCTTTTTTCTAGAATAATGAAAGTGGCTAGGGAAACTGGATGCCTGGAGTTCTGAGAAATACTGACAAAATTAACGATGGCCATAAGATGAGGCACAAAAACCACTTTATTTCCATTGAGAGTGCAAGGTATGGTATTTCTGAGAAGGGCCTAGAAGTGTTACCAAGGATTCCCACTGTAAGTAAATGCTTTTATTGCGAAGGAAAAATTCCTGGCAAAAACAAAATCATACCTTTGCTGAATATTAAGATAGCATCCTCATGCAGCCAAGATGAAGCCTGCTCTCGCATGGGAGGTGAGCAGAAACCTGGGTACTATTTAGGTCAGGATCTAAATCTGCTGAAGCCAGGGAGCTATTCACAGGAATTACATGGCTAAAAGCAAAGATTCTGTTGTAAAATTGGATTTTAGCTTTTATTCAGTTCCCAGTAAATGTTCTGTTCAGTTCTCAGTAACTGTGCCTGATACTGACCACTCCTTAACATCCCCTTAGGTATTTACCTTGTAATGTACATCTGGAGAAAATTTTCATGTAACTGAATATTTATCCTGAGACTTGTCAGTGATTAATGTGCATTTAATCCCCTACATATGTGATGAAACTTGAAGATGCAACTACCTGAATACTGAAAGATGTCCTTGGAATTTGGCTTTCTTTCTCCCACTTCTTTTCCTCACTATTTTAAGGACATTTTCCACAAAGAAAAAACTCTGCTGAGCTGTCTGCCTGGGTCAGTCAGAGCCCCAACCCTTGTGTGGGCACTGACCAGGAGCGGACCCCCCTGTGAAATCTCCCCTGTGCTTGAGTCATTAGGCAGTAAACTTGGCAATGTTTATTCTCCCTGCCCTGTATGATGAGGGAGATGACGTGTACTGCAGATCTCGAAGCCTCTAATGTAATTTAAACCTGCTTCTAACAAAGAACAGAGAGTAATATCAAACTTCATTTCAGTGCACTAAAGGGAAGAGGTGCTGTCTGTGTGTTATATGGCGGATAATGAATGTGCAGTGGGGAATCTCCAGCTCTCCAGCCCATGGCACCCACGCCATCTTGTGCTGAACAAAAAGAGGAGGGACAAAGCTGCAATGTCCTAGCAGGTTCAGGTTGGGTACTAAGAAAAATGATTTCTCCAAAAGAGCGGTGAGGCAGTGGCACAGGCTGCCCAAGGAGGTGCTGACTCACCGTCCCTGGAGGGTCAGAACTGTGTGGATCCACCGTGTGGATGTGGCACTGAGGGACATGGGCAGTGGGCATGGTGGGGATGGATTGAGGTTGGATTAGGTGATTTTAGCAGTCTTTTCCAACCTTAATTATTTTGTGATTCTATAAGCCAGGCAAATGTGAAGCAGGCTTAACTGCAGCCGAGCAATGACAATTGGTGCCAGAAAAAGAGCTCCTCTGCTCCTGGCCGCAAGCAGCTCATTCCTAATTGTTCGCAGTTAGCTCAGATTAGCTGTGAAACTGCACAGCAGAAACCCAGGCGTGATGCATGCTATGTCAACAGGAAATAAAGGAGATGTACATACATCTCTCTGCATGTGCAGGCAAAGTGGAAAGGGCTGGTGAGTGATCTCAAGCTGCAGAAATGCCTGTATGGTTGTAGGAGCACGGTCTCTGATAAGATCGCACTATGAGTAGGGTTTGGGTTGAGATCCGGGGGAGATGAAAGAAAGGTTTACAGTTAATGCTTGACAAAGAATGAAAGCTTGTAAAGAACAGGAGGTAAATCATGGAACGAGGAGGACAGCCTTTTGACAGAAGGGAAAAAGTAAAAAATCAAGATGCTGCAGGTAAAGGTTTGACTCAGGAGGTCATGCAAAGTTAAAAGTCAGATTCCAGAAAAAAAATGGCCTGGAAAGAGGCACATCCTGTGACAGTCATCATAAACTAACCCTTCTTTGGGTCAGGTGTGGTGTGAAAGGATGTGTTACATCTGCAAGAGTCAGTGGACAAAGAGGAAGAGGATCCCAATTCTTAATGCAAGGAGAGCTTGTGGAGTGATGCATTTTGGGGTCTCAGGGTACACTCTTATTTTCTCTTGTTCTTCTTTTTTTTTTTTTTTGCTAGACCATTTATTTGCTCAAATGTGTGGTCTAAAACTACATTGCTCCTGAATGTATTGCTCTGCTAGAGAAAACTGCCTCATGTCTGAAACGCTTTAGTAAGGACCTGCAGTGGGGGACAATCAAATAAATGCTAATTAGTGTATCAGAGTGACATTCCCAGTTCCCCACCCTCCCCAAGTGCTGGTGCTGCAATCACCAGCAGAGTCAGGATGCAGGTGTTGAGAGCCTGTGCCGTGCATCCGGTCACCTGCAGTGGCTGGCTGCTCCCTGCCCTTGTGGGGCTAATGCTCACAACCATGCTTGTGACTCCTTTGCAGGAGTTCCTGTTGTTGACCCATGTGGAAGCCCACAGTGCCAGCGGTGTCCAGATCCCTGTCAGTCCCTCCCTATTGGTGGTCCATTCCAAAGTGCCACCTATTTTCCAGCTGCAGAAGCAGATGTGGGCTCTGCTCCCCATTCCTCAGGCACCCCAGACCTTCACAGCATGATTAGGATGCTCAGAACTGCAGGGTGGGAGCTAAATGCTAAGGTTGTTGATGGAGCTGCTAATGAGGACCTGAAGATGACATGGTGAATGATAGCAGATTGGTAATTGCTTTTTCCCTGTAGTGACTTAGCAATTAGAAATGGCAGAAGAAAATCGGGATGAAGTCTGAGAGCTGTGCTGTTCAGAGTTCCTGCTTGTGTTCATCTTTAACCCTCTCTTTCACTCCTTGTGACCCAGCAAGTCCCTTCCCGACATTTTTGCTGACTTGCTCTGCGCAGCACCATATTATATTTGCAATGCCCTGCCACTTGCACCGTGTCTGCAAGCTGTCTTCTTCAGGCAGGAGCCTATTTAGACAAGTTGTCAGGCTGAATGGGAAAAATCTTAAATCAATGTACTTCGGCATACAATCATATATAGGCTAATTTATCTGCTGCCCTGTTCAGCCTGCCAGTTTAAAATGAGGTCTTTCAGGCATGGTGCCGTGGAAAGTCTCCTGATTAACAAAGCAATTTTTATTGGTGGGGCGACAGCACGACTGTTTTATGGTAATTGTTATCATTTGGACGCGTGTATATGCAAATGGGGGAGATTAAAGTAAGGAAAACCTAAGGATGATGAATACGCAGCTACGCGCCCAGATGGGAGAAGGACAGAAATGCCAGCGATGTCAATGCTGGCGCTGAGGCGGGCGCGGTGGGAGCTGGTGGCCAACCCAGCTGGATGGTCTGGCACTCCTTGTGGTGCTGGGACACCTTGGCCTCACTGCCCCACAACCACTGGCTCCCCATCTGCCCTCCGTGGTCTTGGGATGAAAAGCAAAAAATAAGACATAAAGGACACAACAGTAGCATAGCACTGTGCTTTGGAAGCAGAACTTCTCGAGATGCCTGCTGCTCCTAAGAGAACCAAGTCTTTCAGGGTGGCTTTAAATATATTTTCAGCTGTTCTTATAGTGACATTCCTGATAATTGCTTCCCTATTGCTTTTATTTGTCTCTCTCTCTTTTTTATTATTCTTATTTTAAGTGAAATTTGAACACGTTGCCTCCATGGACATGGAGCTCCTTGGTGGCATGTAGCCATGCAGCCAGACTAAATCATAGATTCATAGAATTGTTTGAGTTGGAAGGAACACTTAAAGGTCACCTCGTCCAACCCCCTGCAGTGAACAGGGACACCTACAGCTACATCAGTTTGCTCAGAGTCCTGTCCAGACTGATCTTGAGTGTCAGTCCCCTCCAGGGTTGGGGCATCTACCACCCCTCTGGGCAATTTGTTCCAGTGCCTCACAACCCTTATTGTAAAAAGCTTCTTCCTTATATTCACTAAATCGCTCCTAATCTCCCACCTGGGAAGAACTACCCTACCAATGAGAAATATCCCAGTCCTTGCCCCTCCATCTCTGCTACCCATGAAATCAGATGCAAAACCCCAGTGGCTGCCTGTGGACGGCCTGGGCCCTCGGTACATGGCTTCCTCTATGAGGAATATACAGATGCTCTCTGAGCCCAGATTTCCCCCCAGAGAGCTGGACTGAGATCAGCATCTCACTTTAGACAAAGTAACGAGCATGAGATCATACCCCTTCTTTTTCCTTTTTACATTACATTACTGAGACTTACAGGAAGGGGAGTAGGACAGCAAATTTTATCTCCATTAAAAACATGTCAGCCTTTCTCTGCTTTGCAGTATATTTTGGTATCTGTATGTGAGAGGTGGTCTATTCCCTGCGATGCTACAGCTGCACAGCCCAAGTGTTCCCTGTGCTCTGCTGTAAATTAGAAGACGAATATAGGCTCTCCATTCTTCTTAATGTGCCACAATCCTCAGCTCTCTCTTTGTGCCTTTCAATTCTCAGCTGCTTGCTCTCAGTGCATCTCCGAGCTGCCAGAAGCTGCTGTTTGCCCTCTCCATCTGTTTCAGGAGAGCCACTGAGGCAAGTGGAACTTCTGAAGGAAGTGTGGTGGTGGGCAGAGAGCTGGGCAAGAGACAGCCCTGGATGGCATTGTCCAGTGCTTTTGCAAAGGGGTTTCACAAGTTTGCTGTCGTTTGTGCCTAGCAGGTTAGATATGCAGTGCTCCTGTGTGAGGTGCTGTCTGTCACCACACTTTGAACGACTACTGGTTCATCCTTCAGGTCGGAAGAATGCACATATTCTCCAGAAGTTGGTTACTTCAGCTGCCCACACTGAGAGCCAGCATTTCCACACCAGGGCTTTGTTGAGGGAGAAGCTCTGCTTGAAGATACGCTTCTATCTGCTTTTCTGTCCCATGTCACTCCACTTTTCCTGTGTTTCCAAAAAATATTTACAGTGATTTCTGTACGAGCCCCTGTTGAGATATGTTAATGCAATTTCCCGCTCAGCACATGTTCAGTTTTGCTTTTTGTTTTTAGCAGTGTGTGGATCATGGACACAGCCATGGGTGTTCTCTTATGGCTCCCCTCCGTTACACTCTTGCTGGCACTATGGAGATAAAAAGTCTCACAACACCTCCACTGCGTGCAACAGGTGATTAAATTGCTTTGTCCTTGAGATTACCTCTGATTCTTATGCATTTACCAGAACACGGGGCTTTTCTTGCAGGCTCTCATCATGAATCAGCAGAAGTGTGGCAGCCTGCTGCAGCAGAACAGTGACTCCCACACTTGCTGCACCATGCTCTGCAGCATCACTTCTTTCACTGCTCTCACAATTCATTCATTTGAGATCTTTCCTGTAAAGTAACCTGCCAAAACAATATTTGTTCACCACTTTCATCACTTCTACAGTTTCCAGTCATGTTTTTCTGAGAAGCTGTCATGATAAAGGCCCAGGCCCGTTCCTACATGCTCTGCTCTTTGAGGAACATTAGCCAAGCATCTTGCATAAGTTACTTTCATTCATGAAGCATGTGCACCTGAGGACACACGTGGAGTTGTCCCTACCCCACGCCACAGGCAGTCTGTCTCAGCTCCACTCCAGCAGGACCTCAGCTCATAGTCCAGGAGGACTGGTACTGGAAAAGCTGATGAACTGAAAGTCAAATTGCTGGAACAATTTCCTACCATTTCAACTGGAAAATCTATTCAGCTGGAGCCAGGCTGCAGGAGAGGATGGCGATCCCATTTTGCATAAGACAGCAGCGAGTAATCTGATGATTTTCTGTGACTAATACAATAGGTCGTATATGAATGGTCGATGAAGAGACAAAAGGTTTCATATTCTGTTACCAAATCCCTAAGCCATCTGGTTCCTAATGACTTCTTTCAAAACAAAGGGTATAAAACTTCTGAGTTGTGCAACGCATTTTGACATCCTCTTTTAGACAGAAGATGGCCATTGCTTCACATCAGCAAACAAGATCAGTGCCATCAGTCAAAGCTTCCATGCATCTCTTGCAAGTTTTTCTGACCACACACCTGGCAAATACCCCTTGCTCAAGCTGGTATTGCCCATCACCAGGAATCACAAAACAGGAAGCAGCACTTTTCCCACAGTGGATGCTGATTCCCAGGGTCAGCATGTGGGCTCAGGAGATGTGTGCAGCATCTCCTTTGCTCATGGGCTGGCTCTGTTACAGTTTGGCATGTTTTGTGAAGGACTCCTCAGAAGTGATCATGGACAGCAAACTCACCTGCCCACAGAGCATGCCCAGCCCTTGGTTAGTTAGAATCATAGAATCACAGAACAGTTTGGGTTGGAGAGGACCTCAAAGCCCATGCCTCCCCAACCCCTGCCATGGGCAGGGCTGCCCCCCACTAGCTCAGGCTCCCCAGGGCCCCATCCAACCTGGCTTTCAAAAGCCAGAAGGCAAAGAAAATCCAGAGGAAGAATGCATTTTGAAAGGGAGAAACTGCTTTTGCATGCTGAGACCAGGCCTCCAGCACAGCCCAGGCAAGCCAGCTGTGCTGCTGCCTTTTATATCCCTGATCCTGACTTCAGTATCCACTCTGTGACAACCGCCGCCGTGAGAGCCTGTGCTCACCAAATTCCACACCATGCTTACCAAACTGGTAAAGTGAACCAAGCTGGCTTGCTAAAATGACAGCTCAGCTAATAAAATCTGTGGTTCCCTGCCTGAGGGAGCCCCAGGCCAGGAGCTTATCCACTGATGCTTTCACTGTTTGGATGTTTTCAGTGCAGTGGGGTTTGCTTGGTCCCTAGCACAACTCTGAGCCCCTCTGGTTGGGCAGTGCTGGGTCACAGCAAGGCAGCACAGAGGTGCTCACATCTGCCCAGGCTCCCTGAAATTTGAGTTAAAACCATGCAGACATGAAGAGGTATAAAATAGACATATTTATTATGCCCTAGTTATATAGTTTAGTCAAGCATATCATAACACAACACTGTTTGTGCTATCTGGGATTACATATCCAATAAGTACAGTATATTATAAGCATAGTTTAGTGCTATTATGTATAATTATATATGTTTATAGATTCCCCCATTACACACCAGCTTAGCTCTTGTTACATTTGTGATATGCTGCATATTGCATCACATCACAAATGATATGCTACCTGTAATTATGTACATTTATAGCTGTATGCCATATTTATTGCACACCGTGGGATTTGCATCATGCATCAGAGTCATCCTGTTGTTAGGTCAGCTCTTGTTTATTTGCTTTATTTCTTTTGATTCTTTAAACATCTGTCCTTTAAGTGCAGGGTACACTAAATTCATCCAGTGGTTGGACCTGACTTACCCAACTGCTTAATCCAGGAGGTGAAATCCTGGCTCCCTAAAGCCCCATCCAAGCACACCTCTTGCTTCAAAGCACCCTGACTTTCAGCACATGCTGCTGCTGTTGCACATCTGCCCAATTCAGCTTTTTCAGGAAGAGCTCTGTTCTTTGATGTGTTCAGGGTTGCTATCTATGTGTACCCAAACCTCAAGTGCAAGGCTAATCAGGGGGCTGCAGCACCACCTAAAATTTGGCCTGCCAGCCGTAGCTTCTCTGCATTGCTTGCTCAAGGGTAAGGATTCTTGGGTCTGCAAACAGCATTGATCTGCCATGCTCTTTTGGTCCTTTCTGTAATGCCTATTGAATTGCTTCTCTCCCTGTAGTGCATAATTTAGGTCTGGTTGAGTACAGAGTATTTTATTTATTTATGTATTCAAATTTTTAAAATGCATCTCTAGGCATCTTAGCAGTACACTGGGCGCCTACCACATAAATTAAAAATAACAGCATAAAGTTAGACAAAGGACCATCCATAAATAACTCCTCCTCGACTCACACCCTCAGCAATAGCCTCAGCTTAGGACAGGGAAATAGATGGGCTTTACAGCTCATTGGGAAGGCTAATAAATCTGGAGGCTGATGGACCAAAAGGGAAAATGAGTTTTGAAATCAAGATGTCCCTCTCCATCCTTTTCTGGAGACACCTTGCCTTGAACTTTTCCCATACTGAGAGGAGACCCAGTTGTGCTGGCCAGCACAGGGCTGGGGACAGGGATTGGCAGGGACATAAAATCATAGATTCATAGAATCATAGAATGATTAAAGTTGGAGAAGACCTCTAACACCATCTAGTCCAACCAGCAGCCCATCACACCATGCCCACTCCCCATTTCCCTTGGAGCCACATCCACATGGTTCTTGAACACCTCCAGGGACGGTGACTTCACCACCTTCATGGTGGTCTGTGCCACTGCCTCACCACTTTTTCAGAGAAGAAATTGTTCCTAATATTCAACCTGAACATCTCACATTCCTGCCATGCTGCAGAATAGCTGACCACATTCTGATCACACAAATGGCATGTTTATCAATACCTTCTGTCCACATCTCCAGAAAGTATTCAATTTAGCACAATATTTAGATACTCCATCTAAGACATATAAGAGGACTGGGTAGTCAGAAGATGTCTGTAAGGATAAAGCAGTGTTAATAGATGTCAGATTGAGCACCAAAATCAGTTTTGTGTTCTGAAGAGATATGTCTCTGTGTGCGGGCATACAGGGAAAAACGTCTTCTTTAGAAGTAATTTGCAGAAAACAGTTTTAGTATTTTGTTCCTGCCCTTAGCAATTTATGAAACACAAATGAGATATTGTACCAGTAGAGATGCTGAAATAAATCAGTCTAAAAACAGAACTCAAATTTTATTTCATTACTAAAGTAAATATAAAAGTACTTTAGCACAGTTGCAAATTAGATTGAGGTTTGGTCAAGCTTGATATAAATCCAATGATTGCAAAGCAAATGGCTCGAGATGAACTCTCAGCAGAGCGACATTGCAAGAAGGGCTAATAGGACATGTGTGGTGCAGAACAGAAAATGACAGAACCAAAGGGGTGGGCTTTCTGTCTGTGGTACAAGAGGCAAAGGCAGTGATATGGCATGCTGCTTCTGCAGCTGTTGTCCAGTTTTCAAAAGAATGCTGAAAAAACAGAGAGGGGGACAGAATGTGCCTACAAAATACATTCATGGCCTTGAGAAAATACCTTCCTCTGAATAAAAAGGTAGCAGAGATTGTGCTCCTGGCTTCTGTGCCACCAGCACTCAGCGTAGAGCTGGGTCCTACAGACTGGCTGCAAGTGAGGCATGGAGGAGGGCACACTGCAGGGGAGAAATGTCTGCAGAAGGAGAAGGCCTCTGCACTTGCTGAGACCAGACTTGAAGCAGACGATGCCTTTACCTCCTTCAGAGCAGAGTTGAATCTTGTGCTCACAGCTTGAGGGTATGTGCTCTAGTGGTCCCACACCTGGATCCATCTCTTCATTGCAGGAGACCTCAGGAAAGGTTTGATCAACCAACACTGTAAGTGATGTGGGCCTGGGTGATCCTGCCTTGGTGCAGAAACAGGCTCAGGGAGCTAGACTGCTCCCTCCAGCTTGCACCTCTTGCTGTTCTGAATTTATAGAATAATCAGTGATCTGAGTACTACCTGCTCAACCTGGCTGCTTTAGCAAAACAGAATAACTCGCTCTTGTGCACCCTGCTCTCATGAGACCCTGCCTGCAGTACCATGTCTGGGCCTGGGGCCCTCAGCACAAGATGTGGAGGTGCTGGTGCAGGCTGGAGCACCTCTCCTATGAAGAAAGACTGAGGTAGCTGATCTTGTTCAGCCTAGAGAATGCTCCAGGGAGACTTCATTGCAACCTTCGAGTTACCTGAAGGGAGCCTACAGGAAAGCTGGGGAGGTACTTCTTAAAAGTGCATATACTTATAGGACAAGAAGAAAAGTTTTAAACTAAAATTAGGGAGATTTAGATGAGATGTTAGGAGGAAATTCTTTCCCCAGAGGGCAGTGAGATGCTGCCACAGCTGCCCAGAGAAGCTGTGGTGCCCCATCCCTGTAGGCGCTCATGGCCAAGTTGGATGGGGCCCTGGGCAGCCTGAGCTGGTGGGGAGCAGCCTTGCCGATGGCAGGGGTTGGGGTGGGCAGGTGAGATGATCTTCAAAGTCCCTTCCAGCCAAAGGCATTTTGTGTTTCTATGATACTGTGATTCTACTGGCTGGGTTTTCTGTAGCCTTTCTCTCTGTAATTGCAAGGATAATTGCAAGGATAGTGAAGAGGTGGTGAATGCCCTGTCCTTGGAGACACTCAAGGCTGGATAGGGCTCTGAGCACCCTGATCTAGCTGTAGATGTCCCTGTTCATTGCAGAGAGTTGCAATCTTTAAGGGTCCCTTCCAACTCAAACAATTCTATGGTTCCATGATATCACCATGCTGCCTGGCTAGCTAGTGACACCTGAATCCACAGGGGCTGCCCTTGAAGGTGCAGCTCCTACTTATGTGTATGGAGCAAACTAGCTTTAAGAGGAAGAAGCTCTTTCAAGGGGGTAGGGCCTGACTGTGGATGAGAGGTGGGCCCTGGTCTTCAGTCACTGTTGACCATTCCCACCTGTGATGTCTCACAGTAAAGCCAGGACTTTCTTGCTAGCTTCTTCCTGGGAAACCACCCTTCTGGATTTAATCTGGTTTCAGTGGGACCTGCTGGAAAAGCCCGTGAGGCAGCACATGCTCTTCCCTAAAGCCTGTTAAGCAGTGTGATTTTTCTTCTCAAGAGGAATATGTTCAGGCTGATAGAGAGAGAGCTCTCTTGGTGTCATCAACGCACACTGGGCACAATCAGGGGTTGGTTCAGAGCCATAAAAGCTATTGGAATGATGCTTGTTGGTATGGAAAGCTCTGCATCATAATGACCAATAAATAAGATCTGTTGCTGAAAGGGAAGGTTGAAACTACAGTTGCAAGTAATTTCATAGCAGGGTAGATGCTGTAATCTGTGCAACATTCCAGAACTGACATGTTTTCTATGTGTTGTGATATACCCTCATCTCACAGCACCTGCACTGATGTAAATGTGCCTGCCTTACACATGTTGATCAGCTGAACAAAAGCCCTGTGGAATGAATGATTCATTATAAAATGGTTTCTTTTGGAAGAGAAAGAGGTTTTTGTATAGTTTTTAGAAGTACCACAGGAAAACTCCATCTATTTGTGCTTGCTTTGTTTGACAGTAGCTCCTTTGTTCCTCCTTGCTCTTGCTTTTTGGTGCCAGTTAGCAGCAATGGCAGATAGGGAAAAGAGAGGAGAGGCAGAACCATTGTCAATAAGGGAAAAGAAATGTGTGCTTGAGAAAGAAGAAATTAAGAAACATGTTTAAAGCAAACAAAACAAAGACATAGACATCTGAGCTTTTTCTTCAAGTGTATTTACATTTCTTAGTAATTCAAGCCTATCATTTTCCACTGCTTTTCTGAAAGAAAGCATTTGCCTGTGCCACACAGGCCTGTCCATCTGTGCCGCATCCAAGACTTGGGTATGCTTGCTGTTGTTGGGTTTGGGATGAAGCTTCCTGAGATCTGACACAGTTTGGGCATTGACTGTACCTCAAAAAAAAAAAAAAAAAAAAAAAAAAAAAAAAAAAAAAAAAAAAAAAAAAAAAAGTGGGCTATTTTATGAGGTATAAAAAAGTCACAGTTGCTGTGTGAAACTACTTTTCTGAGCTTCAGGAGTTGTTTGGGAGGCCTGGGATGCCTGTGGCTCCTGTGGTTGACCTGTAATTCCTGGATGCTGCCATGTCAGGTGATTTTCTCTGTAAAGTTTGTCCATTAATTGAATTTCAGATGCTTTCTTTACTCATTTCCAACACTTAGCATATATTCTCTGTAGGATCTCTGCAAAGTACTCTAATGACATCAGAACCGCTTGTGTCAAAAATACTATCCATCTACCTTTAGTAAGCCCATAAGCCTTCAGAGCACTTAACTTTATCATGGAATTATTTCAGTATTTAAATTCAGTTATTGTACTGCCCCAAAATGGCATTGTCAGACCTGAAGATTTTAAATACAGGGTAAGGAGGATGTTTCCATGTCCTGGGATTGGCATTCTTTTCATCTGTTTGTTGCTGGTGTTTTTTTCTAACCAAACCTATGGAAAGGGAGAAGAGAACCTAAGGGAGTACAAGAGAACGCATCTACCCACTGATAAAATTAAGCATTAGTGAGTCTTAGTGCCTTAGAAACACTCTTTTTAGAATGATAGACATATTAAAAGAAATACATTCACATCCACTTCAAGGCTTCCCTGTGGAAGTCTGTAAAGTAGTCTTGCAGAAGGAAGAGCAATCTGTAGTAAAAAGAGGCAGAAATGAAAATAGACACACAGAGGGAAGCAGGAGCATGTTAGAGTCTTAAAATTTGCCATTCACCTTATAATTCAAGGCACAATAGGCATAAATAAAAGGGGACGCAAAAAATCAATGTGGGTAAATAGTAAAGGATACTTCAAGGGAGATTGGAGAGGAAAGACGTAATTGCTGCGGAGGAATGCCAAGAAATAAGCGAGATAAGGGACATTAGGACAATGGTATATGGGACTGGATGGCAGTGATTCAAATTGCAGGTAGCCTGCCTGACTGCAGAGCACAGAGATGAGCAGCCACATCATCTCACACCACCTCCCTTAGATGGGACAGCCCAAGCATGATGTCTCCCACAGTATGGCATAGAGTTCTGGGCATCAGCCTGGATCATCATGCCATGAGCTTGCCAGTGCCCAGCCAGGTGTCCATGGGCTCCTTGGAGGTGTTTGGAGCTTCAGCCTAAAAGGGGGGCATGTCTGTGTTTGTATAAAATCCTCTTGCAAGGCAGATGTGTTTCCCAAACAGACAGAGACAGAAATGTCAACTCCTATGACGACTATTTAGGAAAAAAAATCTACAATTATTGATGAATTCGAATGACACAAAGCAAAGGAGAGTGAGGACATGAGACGTGCTGGTAGGAGATGAAAAGCAGTGGCACATAAATCACAGTCCACATGCACATTTCATATGCCATGAAGTAATAAATAGTGCAGGAGTTAACACTGTACACCATGGGTGGGTGTGCAAGTGTAGAATGAGATGAGACCCATGCAAAGTGTAACACATCAGAGGAGGGAGGGAGGTGCTGTAGGGTAGAGCGGATGGAGTGCAAGAATGACGTGCACATGTGCACACAAACACACAAAAGCCAAAGCAAGGTGTGAAAGAACTATTGCAAAGAGGTTAAGGTAAATAAGAAATTGTTCAGATATGCACAGAAAGAGGTCTTTGGAAGAGTGTGCAAATTTACATGCAAGACATGGCAAGCATACTTTGTGAGTATGTTGGCCACTGGTAAATGGAAAAAAAAAAGACATAATTAAGTGTTTTTCTTAACAGTCCCAAAGGAAGGTAGCAGGAAAGAGGCCAGGACATACCCGACCCAAATTTATGTGATGGGAGGACACACATCATGGGGAGAAAACATGAAAAGAGTGACCTGGTTATCACAGCGCTGAGGAAGTGATGAATCTTTGGAGGGTCAAGGAAGAGCAAGCGAGCCCTGCTCCTAAATGTGCATCTTCTCCCTGGAGGCCAGTTTTCCCAGCAGTCTTCCATGGTTCATAAACTTCATCCAGATACCAACTGTGTCCTCATGGAATTCATCTCTGTTCCTGGGTTTGGGCATCTGGCACTGCTTCCCTGTGCAGGTATTGTTCAGGGCAATCGGTTGTTTGGAACTGAGGCTTGAGACCATTGGAGAGATCCAGGCAACTTTTATCATCCTCCTAGGTCCCAGGAAAAGAAAAATAAACCACAAAAGGTGAGATCCCAAACACGAATCAGCCAGAGGGGTGCCTGCACCACTCTCCCCACAAGTTACTGTAGTCATATTAGAAGCTTCCTATTACATCTCATGTTTTCACTTTAGCAAGATCTCACTGGGGAGATGTCACCTCGTGCTGTCAGTGTCTTGCTGCACAAAGGCAGCAGCCGGAAATCGGCTGGGTATCACAGGGTACTTCAGGTAGCACAGGACATCCATATTTATGCACCACATCCCACCTGCTGAGTCAACACAGCCCTTTCCCAGCAGATCAGGACCCAGTGCTGGGGTGGGGAAAGAGGGATGAGTCCTGCCAGCATTTCCCCGTGTGCTGCTGCTGAGCATACCCTGGATTTAGCAGGCACGGGAAATTCCTGCAGTGAATGTGAGACGAGGACAGTCTTTCAACAGGTTTATTTTTAACCAGGGTTGTAGCATTGCCTGGGAATACTACAGGCTGGTTTCAGGATGTTGACGTTCCCAAATGCGTTGCCCAAAGGAAAAAGAATAGGCCCTTTTAAATTTTTTATTTGCTTCTTGCTGAGCTATGTTGGTTGTCATTTGTGAGAATAGTTCATTTTTAGTTCTGCATGGAGTTATGAAGGCCAAACTGTACTGGTGCATGTCCCCTCCCGGCTGAGCACAGCTTTTATCCAACACATGTGAAAAGAAGAGGCACCAGTGACCTCCTTGTGATGGGAATTATCAATCTTCAATAGACATGGTAAAGCTGGTGGGATCTGCCTTTCTCTGCTGGTGCCACTCAGCAGACCTGGGAGAGAAAAAGGGTTTTAATGTTCCTCCCATGCGTGAAGGTAGGATCTAATTCCTCCATCCCTAAATCAAAAGCAGGATGAGAAGGCGAGCATCCAGTTTGTCTCATCTCAGATTTCTGTCTCTAGAGGATACAGGGCTGTAAGATCATTGTGCCTCAGTAGCTTCCAGCTACAAAAATGACATTCAGAACAAACACCAAAATTGGTTAAAAAGGATCACTTAGAGAATAAAAGCAAGTTGGGGATGCCTTGCTGTCCCAGATGAAATTATTGTAATTGTGTCAGCCCTTCCCTCCCAGGACCAAGCTGCCATGGGGCAGTTTTCTTTGCTTTTTCCACACACCCATCATTGCATGGTGTTTTGCAGGGTCTTTATAAAAGCAGTACATCTCTTCTCATGTGCCATCTGTACAACTGCTAAATGCCCAATGGTCAATAATGGTCATGTTACTCCACCTCTGCTAAACAAGTCCAGACTGTGTGTAAACATCAATCCAGGGGTCTGCCAAGCCATGAGCTTTTGTTCATTCTGCTGTTTAAGAGGCATCTTTAATTTTGTTTTCCTTTTTGCTGTATTACATATTGAGAAATACTTGGCATTTATTTAATTAGCTTGGCTACAATGCAGACGATCATGATTACAAACCAAAGGAAGGAGAAGCCTAACGTGAATGGCACTTTTTTGTACCATTGGAAATTAAAAATCAGTTGCGCTATGATTAAATTGATTCCGGATTGTTTCTTTTGAATAATTATGTTCAAAAACTGTCTGCCTGCCCAATTTGCTATCAACCCTCACTTTGGTATTCCAAATGCAGGTGCATAGACAATATAAACCAAACATCCTACAAAATTATCCTTCTTTTGTGGGAATGAAATACTGATTGTTTATTATCTGATTTAATTTCTGGTGGCTAAATCTGAGCAGTTTGATTTAGCAACATTTTCAATCAACCTTACAAATATTTGAATGCATTTCTGTAACAATCAATGTGCAAAATAGCACAGAGCAAAGTGAGCTCTTCCACTACTTACAAAGGAGGGGGCAATAACTCGCTCTCCTAGGGAAAGGGACATCTCCTTGGCACCTGGTGTGGCACCTCATGTGCCCAAGGATGAGGAAAGGAGCCCATGAAAGTTAGCCAGGGCTGCTGCTCTGTGGCTCTCAGCACTGCTGTTATTTGGAGAAGGGCAGCAGGAATACACAGCATCCCTTGCTTGGTGAATTCAGCCAGGACTTCAAGCAGCATCCTAGGGAACTAGCTGTAATGTAGCACTGGATGAAGTCAACATCTGTCATGAGAGCAGGACAAAAACAGTCCTAAGGCTGGATGTATTCATAGCTGACAATGCTTTGCAGGAATAGTAGTGGTTTCTGAGCTTTGTTTGTGGCACCTCGTGTTGTTAAGGGCAATTGAGTGCTACTGTGATAGCTGTGGCACCCAATATTTTGTATAGCCACTGCTGTCCTGAATGCCTTGCTTCTATGCAGCACACGGAGCTGGTAGCTGTGCTGTTGACAGAGATGTGACTCATTTCCACCTCTAAATCTCCCTTGTACAATGCATCTATATCCTGTTTAATTTTGTACCTATCCTGTTTGCTTAGTTATATAGCATTGCTGATATATTTGGTGAATTTTAGATTATATTATAAGGGATGCATGCTAATTGCTCATTTAATTTTAACTTGGTATTACGTTTATGATGCAAACAGTTAGGAAAGTGACTTATAAGATGGTTTTAACTAGATGTGCAATTTGAAGATATAAATGTAATATGCTTCACAAAGTCTTCTGGGGCACAATTGCTATGCCCTTACTCAGTTAGGCAAGTGGGAGATCACTTGAGTGAAGAAGCATTCACAACCCCGGGAGTATTTTGGGAGCACTGTTAATTACAGTATTTACTACTCACAAGTCACAAATTCGGATGTTGTGCATCACTAGATCTATTCCTGGCTTTGCAGTGGATGGGCAGCATGACGTTGAGCAAGGAGCACAGCCACATCTGCCAGTCTCTTACTCACCCCTGTGAGGAGTCAGTCCTGACACTGATTTTGCCACGGGATTAATGAAAGGATGAACACCCTAATTTTCATTCAATACTCAGGAGTTCCTCAGGCAGAGGTGCGCTGTTGGAACAGGATCACATGACTTCATTACACTGCTTATTCTTTATTTGCTTTGGCTAGTGCTTTGTACCTGGTGGATGCTTGATCATAGAATCATAGAACTACAGAATGGTTTTAGTTGGAAGGGACCTTAAAGATTGTCTCGTCCCAACACCAGCTGTGGGCAGGGCTGCCCCCCAGCAGCTCAGGCTGCCCAGGGCCCCATCCAGCCTGGCCTTGAGTGCCTGCAGGGATGGGGCACCACAGCTTCTCTGGCAGCTGTGCCAGCGCCTCACTGCCTGCTGGGGAAAGAATTTCTGCTCAACATCTAATCTAAATCTCCCCTTTTAGTTCAGAGCCATTCCCCCTTGTCCTGTTTTTGTCAGACCATGAAAATTGGGTCTCCTTTCTGCTCATAAACACCCTTCAACTACTGGAAGGCTGCAATGAGGTCTCTCCAGAGCCTTCTCCTAGCTCTCTCAGCCTCTCTTCACAGGAGAGGTGCTCCAGTTCTTTGATCATCTTCGTGGCCCTCCTCTCAACCTGCTCCAACAGCTCCACGTCCTTCTTGTGCTGGGGGCTCCCAGGCCTGGATGCAGTAATGCATATGGGCCTTGCAAGGGCAGAGTAGAGGGGAATACTCTGACAGCAAAGCGCTTAGAGCTCTGTGCTCCCTCTCACTCCATCTGGCTCCTGAGCACCCTCTGCAAGACAGCATCCTCTAGGCGCATTCTCTTCGTATTCCTGACCCTCTTCTCCTCTTGATCCCACTGAACCAGCACCTTTAGATATCTCTTAAATGAGTGGAGGAGCTGAGGGCATGCACAGGGATGGAGGGAAGATCGAAGGTGGTGCTTAAATTGGTACCGCAAAGCTTGTCAGCCCATGAGAGGCCCCAGCATGGTCTGGGTGGACAGTTTCCAGCTTATTCCTGTTTCTGCCCTATGCAGAAAAGAATCTGCTCTTTGTCTCTCTTTCTAGGGTAGATTTTAGTATTGCAAATACCAGTCAGGTGAATGACAATGAAAGAAATTGTTCAGAGTTCTCAGAGGTTGGGTAGGTATTATAATTTGACTTGATGTGAACACTTGTACTTGAAATTTCCGATTTCACAGTGGAATTAAATTTTGACCTCATCAGCATAACTGACCTGGCATTACTGGCAGGTTTGCTAACCCTTTATTTAATGTTCTGATCTACTGTTTGTTCCAGCTTTAGTAAAACCTCCCTTTTCTTCAGCAAAGTATAGCAGCCAAGCTAAACAAATATCAGAAAATCCTTTAAAATGTGTCCACTTCTCCCTTTGTTTGAGCTCCCCACCCTGCCACGGCCTCTGCACCCCACTGGTGCTAATCGTGGCACTCATGGCAGCTCTCCGGGGGGGGTGAGAGTCTGTGCCCATGGGGAACAGAAGGGGACAAGAGTGTCTTTGTGCATGCAGGATCATTGTAAGAGCAGCAAAAGATTTCAACACCGTGAGCAAACTATCCGTGGGACAGATTTTCAAGACTATGTCAGCTCTGCTCCTTTTCCCTTGCCAGAGTGGTTTTGTGACAGCTTGGGATCAGCCAGAAGGACCAGAATGGGAACCTCTGTTGGGTTGCTCATCTCCTTCCCCAGAGGCATCTGCTCCCTGTGCAAGCCGAAGCACACTCTGGGAAGCCAGAGCAAACCAAAGGGAGGTTGGGAGAAGAGTATTTACGCCATGGTGTCCCAGCTGAGACAGACTGCTGTGAAAGGGTCATCAGGAGACATGGAAACCATACTAACTGTATGGTTCAGTTGTGATCACCTTTGAAGGCAGCCAGAATCTTCCCAAAGAGCAGCCAGAAAAGAATAGAATGGAAAGGAAAAGAAAGGAGAGGAGAGGAATAGTTCATTTGGAAGGGATCCTCAAAAGCTATCTAGTCCAACTGTCTGATCTCTGCAGGGCAGATATCTGCCACCTCCAGTGAGACACCCAGCCCTCTGCAGCAGTACCTGCAAGCAGTGCCATGCCTTGGACCAATACACATTTGCTAGTTTCTCTCCTTATTGCTGCTCCACTGACCTGCTGAAAGAGCTATTAGCCTTTGGCTCACGGCCTCAGAGACGGGGACTGCTTCTGAAGCCACTCCAGAGCACTGGATTGCATCTTCCTAAATCAAGTGCAAAGTCAGGGGCTAAACCAAGATTAAGGATCAGGTATTTTAGTCTGCGGACATCCTAAGAGCTTCATCTGAATAGCTTGGCTTAAAATAAATAACCCATTTTGAATCCAGTTTTGTTTGTGACATACAGACCTCAATGAACACAAGAGAAGAGGAAGAGGAGGAGAGAGATGGGACATGGCTCTGGAGCAAATCCTCCTCAGCCCTGCCCTGCAGTAACACCATGCTGAGCCAGCACAGGCTCACAGGTACTTATGTTTCTCACTTTAAGCAACATGTCCCATTTTTCCTGCTATGTAGCATATAAGTGGCTGTGCTTTGCTGACAGTTTGGATTCCTGCGAGACTGTTCCCATAGGTCAGTCTGGGAGTAAAAAAACTCAAGGCAGTAAATGGATTTTTTCCCAGTGTATTCATTGCCTTTTGTCTCAGGTCTAAAACGTTGGTGATGCTAAAAGTTTATGCACTTTTGGCTGCACACAGTTGGCTGTACCTTTTAATAACTCAATCCAATCCATTTGCAGAAACAACAGTAATACCAGCATTGGGATGATGCCAGATGATGATAAGCTATCCTGGTTGCACTTTAATGTGCAAGACAGCAAATGTCCACTGCTCCTGCCTTGGACAGATTGGTCCCTTTTAACTCCAGCAATCCAATCCTGCTCCCCATTAGCTTCCCAGTACTTTCTCCCATGGAATCCCACCTTTCATGTATCCTGTGGGATACTAAGTGTGCCTGTGTCACCTGCACTCACAGCCTAGCTGCAAATTTTGTTCCTTTTCTTGTTGCTGTGCTAGTTCACAAACTGTGGGGTTCATAGTCTGGAAAACATTTTTTTTTTTCCCCAGGGTACCAGGGATTTGGAAATAGAGGAGAGAGAAGGAAAAAGGAAGTTTGTTTTCTGATTTCTTTGATGTGAATTGTGGCAGTGTATGGTGTTAGAGCAGGACTTCTGATTTTGGGGCATGCTAAGATGCACAGATTAGAAGGTAAAGCAGCATATTGCCTGCCATCCTGCCTCACCTCCAGCCAAAGCCTGCACTCTTGTAGTGTCTTTTTTGCCTCCAGATAACAGAAGTTCTGCACTCATTTCTCACCTGGATTCACCTGCCCTGGTATGCCACCAGCACCACAGGGAGTTCCTGAGGCTCCTGGGCAGACGGTATATCATAGTCATAGAATTTCCCAAGTTAGAAGAAAACCATAAGGATCATTGAGTCCAGCTCCTGGCTACACCACGCCACCCAAAAATCAAACCCTAGTGTTGTCCAAATGCTCCTTAAGGGAGCATCCTTGGGGCTGTGCCCACTGCCCCGGGCAGCCTATTCCATGCCCACTGCCCTCTGTGAAGAGTCTTTCCCTGACTCCCAGCCTGACCCTCTCCTGGTGCAACTCCATACCATTTCCCTGAATATCAGATCAGCCCAACCCTGCTAACCCACCAATTTCTGTGCAAGGAATAAACACCACATAGCAGTGGGGACAGAGTGCAGACTGGGGTGGCTGAGCAGTGACTGAGACTGTGTGGCATGGTTGACCAGGTCTGCAGAGCTGCAGTTACAGACTGATCCTTTCTTCTCTGGGAGTAGTGTCTGTGTCTTGTCACAGCCTCCAGGGAGAGTCTCAAGTCATTGCTTCCTCTTGGGGGATTTCTTTCTACTTCACTGATTTATTGAAAAGAGTGGGGTCTCCTGGCATCCCACAGGATTTCTAAGAAAGGTATTTAAAAGAAAAACCCTCGGTTCTGTAGGTTTCCATCAAAGTAATGGTGCTTATGATGACAGGCAAAGTATAAACGCTTAGGCAGACAAAGATGAGCACTGGTTTTGTAGCTGCCTATTTAAATCAGATCCCTACAAACGCCAGTCTGGACGGGAGAGACCCAAAGCCTTTCTTGCTTGTTACGTGAGCCTTAGCAGAAGACCTTCATTTGAAGTTTTTTTTCTGCTTTCATATGTCAGCAGCAGTGTTCTCCAGCAGTGGAGGGCAGCTTTTCTCTAATTTTAGATCTTTTTCTGGGAAGATGGCAGCTGACAACTTAGACAGTCCTCTGAAAAGGCTGGGTTTGAAGGCATGCCTTCTTACTAAAGATGTACATGCTGTGCAGCATGGCAGTTCCTGCCAGATCAAACTGGGCGGGTTTCACATTCAAATCCCAGCCCACTTGGAGGTCACACTCCAGGCAACGTGTCCCAAGCCGCTCGCTGATGGGAAGGCTGGCTATGGCTTTTTTTAGCAAGCATACAAACAGGGAGAGCTGCAGAGGGGGGAGCAGGAGCAATGATTAACACGCAGCTGATCCACTGAGGAAGTCAAACAGATGCATTATTGTCTCTGAGGACTCCTGGCTGAAGGTATCTGTTTTTAAACAAAGATTGCCACATCTCAGTGGATCATTTCAGGCAGCACGTTGGCCTGTGAGTTCCAAGGCAGAGCTTGCCTGGCTCCTTTCTGACCTGCTCATTGTACCCGAGGAGCAGTGGGGCCACCTCACTCCACTGCATGCAATGTGCAGGAGAAAGCCCCACCAGAAAACTTGTGGGATGTGTTTTGTGCTCACAGTGTACCTGATGGGCTTTCCACAGCAAGTCTGATGATACCTCAGAAAGATGCTGTGCAACATCTGTTCAAGTTATTGAGGTGATGTGGTGAAACCATCGGTATTTAAATAGAGCATTTTGAGCGAGTAGCCTTGTGGCTTGTGACATTTTGCAATTTGGAGCAAAGTTTCCACAAGTGCAATGCCGAAGCGGGCACGCAGAAGCTACCAGTTGAGTTACTCATGATGGGTGTGTTCATCTTTTTCTTCTACTCCCATATCACAGATGTGTCACCCTTTGTGTCCTTCCTTGTGGCAAGTGACACGTTCGCTCCAGGGCCCGTTTTTGTCATGGGAAGGCAATGTGAAGCATCCCTCGTGTATCTGCCCAATCTTGCTCTGGCCTAATGAGGTAAGGCCTGGGTAACAGACATGAAAATTAGGGGTTGTCCAGCAGGGTCCGGCTTTCCTTCTGACCGCCTTCCTATAGGGTGTGATCAATCTTTACAGCACTGAGGGCAAACAGACGGCAGCCCGCAGGCTGAACTTTGAACCGCCATCTATTTGCATTCAATTTTTAAAACAAACTCTCAATCAGTCTTTGCTCAGGCATGGATTTGCCACAGATTGATGTGTTGTGCAGGACTTTAAAGGGATGGTGTCAGGCTAAAAATAATCCTGGCCAGTCTTCCTCCCCCAGATCTGTTCCCAGTGGCTGTGTGAGCTGAATGGGGAGGGCCTGGCCGAGGGCACAGAGCCTCCGGGGACAGCCTGGTTCAGGGGAACAGCCCCTGCTCAGAGCTGTGGACTTTAACCACATTCTTTCTTTAGAATTAAGCCACCCCTCGCTTGACTTTACAGAGTGAATTTTGTCAATCCATATTATTAGCCCTTTTTTTTCTCCTTTTGGACTGAATTGTATAAAAGGAGAAAAAATGAGAGAAAAAAATAAATCACTTTGTAGCCAGGACCTTGCTTGGTTTTCCTGTGCAGTCTGATGCATGAGGCCTTGCTGCAGATTTGCAAATGCTTCTGGAGAGTGTTCGTTTACCACAGAACGTTCTGTTGTCAACTGAATTTTAAGCCCCCTCTCCTCTATTTATTTTAGGTTGTGAAATAAAATTGTGCAAAAAAATGATATCTACGATGATTTGGACAGCACTCTGAGTAAGGGGCTCTGCAGGAGATGCCAGCACTGATTTAGCCCATTTCATTTACAGGAGAAGGAGCAGGGGAACATTTTCTGTAAGTGAAATTACTCTCCAAAGGTGGGGAGATGGCAGTTGTCAGGTACTTGTCGGCTGAGGAGTGACTGAGTTTGTGGCCTGACCCACAGACAGCCACCCTCTTTTTGCCCTATCCCAGGGCAGAGAGCTATCTGAGGATGGAGAAGAGCCTTGTATAGCCTAGACAGGGAGATATTTCCAGTGGCTCACTCTGCTTTGCCAGAAAACAAGCAAACATCTCTCTTCTTCTTCCCCTCCTTACCTGAGTGCTGTGCAGAGCCAGCCCATCTTTAAAATATCTTGGGAAACGTGTGTAGATCTTGGCTGTGAGGGGAAAGGGAATCGTGCAGCGCAACCAGCCATAGTGAAGATTACTGTTTTCTACAGGGAGAAAAAAGAAGCAAAGGTCTTCAGGCAGAAAAAAATGCAAATGCAAAATAACACACAAGCCATGAATCATGCAAATCTTACACTTGTCAGGCAGCGCCTGTGCACTTGGGTCTCCCCTGATGAGCTCGTGGGTGGAGGAGAGGCTTTTAATACCACTCAGATAATCGTGACATTCCACTCCTCTGCTCCTGCTGGGAACACACCCCGAGGTGATAGAGGTGGCTCTCCTGAACAGCTGGAGTAGAAGCACAGCACCGCTGAGGAGAGGCCCAAGTGTCCTAGATGCCCATTCCCCTTCTCCCTGTGCTGTTTCCCACATCACCAGGTGCTTCTGGGGAACGCTGCCTTTCCAGAGATGCTGACTGGGATGTTTGCATGTCCCTCAGTCACCAGGGCCTCCGGCTGGGGACTGGTGCTGCTCTGCAGTCTCTTTCGCATCAAGCACATTATCACCGCTCATAAATCATCATCACAATAATTAGCTCCAATTAGCGACTTAATGGAGAATCTGTGGGGATTCCTGAGCGTACCTCACTGGCATGGCTTTTTTAGGACAGTGGAAGCTGAGAAAGCCCTGAGGAATCCCAGTGGCGGCTGTCCCCGATCCCAGGCCTGCTAGGTAGGTTTGCACGCACCCTTCCTGGCCCTCACCCCCATGGGGGAATGCAGCCTGGCCAGATCCAGCCACGCGTGGTGGCATGGCTGCCAGCCCCAACACAGCCCAGGCCCCACTTCTTCCTGTCACCCCTGGTGTCCTCACACCAAGCCAAGAGAAGGGAGAGATCAGCTGCCAGGACTAGCATGTCGCCCAGACTGTAATTAACATGGACACTTATGTCTATTCAATCTGAGCACCTCCTTTACATCTGTGAGCATCTCCTCCTCCCTCTCTCAGCTGTGTGGTTTCAGGCAGGTTATGGAGCTCTGTTTGGCCTAGCTGAATTCTTTCTTTCTTTTTTTTTTTTTTTTTTTTTTTTTTTTGTGGTATTTCACTGGAAAGCCACAAGTTACAGGAAGACGTGTCAATAGAAGGAGCAAATTGCGCAATTACAGCAGCTCGATAGACAGATGGTTCTTAGGCCAGTATGTAAATTGCTGTTTTTAGAAATCACACATCCTTCCTTTTCATGTGGGATCTTGACTTATCTTTCCCTGACTGCAGGGATTCTGCTGTGTAATGGGGTCTGCTATTGTGTGAGAAGTTGTTTTGTAACATGATGGCAGCGGTTTCAATTCCGCCAATCGATCTAGGCATTGGAAGTATAAAATCAAATTTTTACCTCTATTATCCAGTTTAGCTTCTACCTGTCCTCTGCAGGTGTACAGGGAACATTAGATTCATCTACATCATTTAAGTCCAAATTCCAGATCACTATTTGCTTGGGAAAATTTTAATTGAGCTGGCTGAAGGTGAAGCTCTCTCCAATGAATAATAATACCTTCTCTTTTAGAAGAATGACAGAGATGGAAATAGAATTAATTCAGAGATCCAGTCTTGTGGTCTACCCACTGGGCATACATCCTCCAAATTAGATAGGACAGAATGGGAACTTTGAAATTACCAAGGAGCCGATTTGAAATAAATGCAAATGAAAGTTTCTTCATACCATGAGTAATTAAGCTATGGGACTCACTGCCACCAGATGATGCGAAGGCTCCTAAAACATAAACAAGTGTCAGCAGGGTTTGGCCAGGTTTGGGAAGGAGGACTAAACTTTGAGAGTCAGAGTTAAATTTCATGTCCACCAAGAGCTGAGAAGGTGTCAATCCAATGAACCATCTTCTGCTTGCCTGCTCCTCTTACTCCTTCCTTCCTCACCCACCCCAGCTGCTCTTGGGTAGTACAGCACCCTTGTTTTGACCCTGCACCCCTCTTCCATTTTCTGCATTGCAGCGTGGTGCAGGTCAAGCTGTGCTGTCCCTGGACACACCAGATTGCACGCATAAAAACGTCGATGTGGAGGTGATGTTTGCCCCTCTGCTCCAAAGACAAGATTGTCCCAAGCATCTCTCCTTTCCGAAGTGAGGTTTGCAGGAAGAAAGCCATATTTTACTGGAGGGTAGGTCAGCTTATTCAGCCCAAAGCTGGCTTTGCAGTACCTTGGTGACCCTCCAGAGGAATTCAAGGCAGACCACATTTTTTGTGTGTTTGCTTGTTATCTTATCTTTGAAGTCCTCTGGGAGACCGTGATCTGCCTTCAACTGACATGAACGCAGTCTGACTACAAATCATTGTTTGAGGAAGTGATTGTGTGACTTTTTAGCTCCAAGATAACAGTTAAAGAGTCTGTCCAGGTCTCTCAAATTAAATGGATAGCTACTCAGTGCATAAAGCTTTCATTAGCATGGCTGCCAAAGGTACCAGGTCAGAGCTCAGCCTTCCATCTTTGATGGTCCCAGTTCAGTCAGTGCTCTCAGATCTCTCACTCTTTTCCTAACACCCTCCCTGGGTCTCAGAAAACACTTATTTTGCAGCTCTTCCAGGGTTTTCCCTAATTTCTTTTTTCATGGGGCTATCTGTTTTCTCACACATAATTACTCCCCCTGTTCTTTTTAAGGTTCTGCTGCCAGAAACTGGAAATGACTCCATGCTTCAAGTGGGAAATCACAGGTGAGCATTTATTGATGAGGAGATGCTAAGACTACCAGCAAAGCACAATTGCTATGAGACAGGAGTCTGTCTGCCTGGATCTCACACACCTGTCCAGCAATATATGCTTCAAACATTTTTATCCATTCATGCAACCCCATAAAAGTGAGTAGGTGTCATTTTTCTATAAATACTGCGCACAGGATCTGCCAAGTGATTTAGGCACCAGTTTTCTGTAGAAATGCCTACATCCCAATGGTGGGTGGGTGTATGGCAGCTCTGCCTGTTTGCAGTGGCACTCAAGAGGCTGATTTTCATTTCTGCTCAGATGCTGTTACACACTGTGGCTGTGTGAAGAAAGCAAACATAACAGGCTATGTGTAGTGACTCTCCACAATCTACAAGTGGTGGGTAAAATTCACCCTGGAAGACCTTTCTTCAGAATGTGTGGCCCTATTTATACATGAGAACGGTGTCAGCAGCATGTCTAAAGAGAATACAGTTGTGCAGTGTTCCATGAGAAGTTTTTCCATGCTGACTTGAAAGTCAAGATGGAAAATAACAGCCCAGAAAACAGATCAGAAGGGCACACAGACCTGGGATGGGTGAAGAGAGGGAGCCCAAAGGATTTTAAACTTTCATCAGCTGGCTTATCTCTTGGGAACAGGGCTTTTGGATAGAGAGGACATTTCTCTTCTTGGCACCAACTGATACAGCACTAATTCCGTTTGTGGTTCCTTCTGTGTCTGTGGGAGAGATGAGGAAAAAATTCCTGATCCATGAATGAGGTTTGGATCAAACCCTGTGCTGTCAGCTGATAACTCCCCACGTCTCAGCTCCGCTGTATCAACAGGATGGTACAAATTCACACCTCACAAACAGGAAGCACTTCCAACTTGCTATCAGGCAATCCTGCTTAACTCAGGGGTTTTCTAATATAGCAGTTTCCCTTGTGACATGACTATACATATTCACCTGGCTTCAGGCTTATTAATAATTGAGAAATATTTCATGACACCTGTTCTGGAAGTAGCAATGACTGATGCCAGCAGAACCATTTCCGATAGTGGGCTGGAGTTTATCTACAGATCCTTTCCTTACAGAGAAATAATTACTTGATTAACATTAGTATAAGTGTTGTGTCTTAAGTACTAAAGAGAGGTGATCTTGTCTCTCTCATTCTCTTGCACGTGCTTGCTGTGATGTTTAGAGTACTCACAAAATAGGAGGTTGTAAATGAGCCTATTACAGGGCAACCTACTATGTACTGATAGGCTTACTTTTGTAAAAGATTCTAAACTTGAAATTCTTTTGTGCCAGTTTACAGGCACGTGAAGGGTGCAGCTGTGAATGCAAAGCTTATAGTGGTGTTCTGAAATAATAGTGGTGTCCTGATAAAATTCAGGATGGCTCTGGTATAATGGGCTGATGGTTGGACTAGGTGGTCTTAGAGGTCCTTTCCAACTATAATGATTCTATGGTTCTGTGTCCTGAGCTCTCCCTTTAACTGAAGGTGAAGCATCAGAAAAGGCCTCAGACAGGCCACAAGCATTTCTGCAGGTGTAGGGAAGATCCTTTTCCATGGTTTTATTCCTTTGGCTGCGGCCCAATTACTCTAGTGGTCAAGGTGTGCTAGGAGAGAGATACAGCTGAATGCTAAATGAGTTTATTTCTCTAGCTAAACTATGCCTACCT
This sequence comes from Chrysolophus pictus, assembly GCA_037305975.1. Lineage (NCBI taxonomy): Eukaryota > Metazoa > Chordata > Aves > Galliformes > Phasianidae > Chrysolophus > Chrysolophus pictus. Next base: position 83,455,229 of record CM074576.1, read on the forward strand.
ATTTACCAAGTACAAATGCATGTGTCTCTGCCCTCACGTGGACATTCCCTTGTTTTCTTCTCCCATTGCCAAGAAACAGTTGAGTGTTTTGCAACAGCATATTGCCAGCACACACAGCCTGGGACAGATGGAAGATAGAAGGTAGGGACGCTCCTAGCAAGAGGTGGGAGCAGTGGATCATGTTTCCCCTGGCAGAATGGGAGCTTAACGCTAACCTCCCACATCCTGCATGGATGTCCCTCCTGTTCTGCTTATCTGTAGGTAAAAAATCCAGGATTATAAAAATGTCAGCTGCATTTTTGTGCAGTATCATATAAATTGTCTTCAAGCCAAAGGTGTTCTCCTGCTTTGAAAAAGAGGGTATGGGTTTTTGTTTTATCATATAAAGTACCCTCAGAGGTACAGGCATTGTTTGAGAGCAAATGTCATCACAGTGACTTAGGAGAAAATAGCAGGTGTCTCATTGGAACTGCAAAGAGAATGTAAATTCTCTTGTGCTAGAGTCCAAAGCACATGGTGAAGGCCTGGAGCCTGTCTGGTATGTGCAGGCAGCTTGCTGAACTGATGCTGGGACAATTTACACCGGTGTTTTGTTTTATTAGTGTTATAAACTGCCCCATCTGAACTAGTGGCCAGGATTTAGGAGTGGGTCGATAGTAAAAAAAATCCATTAATTGATTATGGTGTTTTTCAAACTTTCTGAGCTGCTGGTGCTGTATTGTTTGGTCAGCACAACAACAGGAGGAGGCAGTTTGCAGAATGGGTGGCTTATTTAAACCTCCCTCCCCAGTATGCAGTTTTCATCTGATGAGGGATATAAAAATGCCGTGTGACTTCAGCCAGGAATTGTGCCCTGTGAATGGAGTGTTGCAAACAGGAATCCTGATAAACACTTTGCAAGAAGCACTACCAGATCGTGAAAAAAGTCACCCAACCCCATGGGAAAAGCAGGCTGAATTCTGCTTATGATTCATCTGACCTTTTCCTGCCTGGTGACTTGCCATCCCTGTGTGTTGAACACACAGCCTTGCAGCAGTGTTGCTTTGCATCCAGCAGCAGCAGAACCTCCCCAGAACCCTCAAAGGAGGAGACCCCCAGCTATCAGCTCCAACCACTTCCCACCACTGGTCTGATAACTGCCCATTTGGCCTCGTTCTTTGCCTAGACATCAGCCAAGAACGGCAAGAGGCAATGGCGAGAGGTGCTGTGTGGAAAACGTGGTCTGTGAAATGCAAATGCTTCTAGGTGATTGTAGAGATAATATGGTCTTATGAAGGAACCGCTTGATATGTCAGTCTTAATACCCATATCCCTTCATTCGCCCAGTGTTTGTATGCGCAGTACATATTTTGCTTATAGAATACAGATCAGGGTTGTAATAGAGGTGTCTTCAAGCTACATTTATTTGATGCATTTGTTTTTACATTATTTTTATGCTACTAGTGAATGGGCTGTTTGGGAATCAAAATGCCAAAGCTGAGGTATGAACAGGATTGCTCATCTCCATCCCACATCAGGCATGATAAAGAAATCAGGGCAGTATTGATTGCAGCTAAGAAGGGGACAGAGCACACAACACTATGCATGAAAACCCAGGCCAGCCACTTAACACCCTGGAAAACATGGCATTTTTATCTTAAATTTCTGTGCAATTTAGAGCTGAGCTGTGTACTGAGGGGAAATGTCTTTCAGGGAGATGAAGAAGGAAATATCTGTAAGCAATAATTAATGAGCAGCTTCATCAAATAGCAGTGACTAGCTGAAAAATCACAGGAAAAAATATATATTTCTTTAATGAGTGCACTACAAGTACTCTGACCACTGTGAGAGGGGAAGCTCACAGGCCTTGTCCCAGAGCTGGCAGTTTGCAAACCCCTTGTGCTGTCTCACCAACTCTTCCTACATTTGTGCATTCTGCCATTGGTGTGCTTTCAATGGCATTGCGACCGGGCGTTGACATCTGTCCCTCTGCAGAGGTTGTGGCCAGGGCAGCTCACACCTCTGAGATCCCAAAGCATCTCCGTTGCAGTTCTGCTTCCTATAGCTCTGTGTCCTGTCTGCATCTCCTTCCCGCAGGAAGACCTGTCCTGACCCTCTATTGCTCACTGGGGATTTGCATGCATTGCTTGCTGGCAAGTGTGAAGAACAAGGCCTGAGAATTTGAGAGCAGAGATTTTGTTTCTGTAATTTTGAGGCCAGCGTGTGAAACATCAACCTTCAGCTCCCAAAATAAGCTGCGGAGGTGTCACCAGTCTGTGAAATGTGTCTGCCCGAGGAACAGCTGCATTCACACAGGAAAGAGGGCGTGCTAATTGATTTGTGCTAATTGGTTTGTGCCTGTACGTGAGCATGCGTGTGTGTGGACAGACTGGTAGGTACCACACATAAAAACCAGAAAATGGCATAGAAGGAGACAGCAGTATTAAAAAAGCGGGAGCAGGTGTTTGTTTTTATGGTGTGTTTGTAACAGGCTATTTGCAGGTCTGCACAGCTGGTGGGCCACTGTGAATGCAAAGTGAGATCCCCAGAGACAAATAACACTTTTTATCAGATAGCTGATAACAGTCAGAAGAAAAAAAAAAGTGTACAACTGTGGGGTAGCGTTCAGACCCACGCTCTGGAACTCTCCAGTTTGCCCAGTATGGCAGTGACCCTGAGAGCCTGGAAATCTCACTGCCATTCTCATTTGGGCCAGTCTGCTAAAGAGGAAGCACTTCATAGAATGAATCATAGAATGGCCTGGGTTGAAAAGTACCGTAATGATCATCTAGTTTCAACCTGCCTGCTATATGTGGGGTCACCAGCCACCAGACCAGGCTGCCCAGAGCCACATCCAGCCTGGATCCATACACTTAGGGAAACCTGAACTGGAGGATGCTTGTTTTGGAGCAGATGCTTATGCTGGGCTCTTCAGTTCTCAGAGATTTTCTACTTACCAGCTGGTGCACCCTCAGTGACCTCCCCACCTTCAACATAATGTTGGAAAAGTAAATATAAACTGTTTGGAATTCCAGGAGTGGAGTGCAATTTTGATTTTGTAGCACATTTTAGAAACTTCTCCTTTAGTTCCATGCTAGTATGAGGCTATTTTGCATCTGCTGAAACTTGGAAACATCCTATAAGCTCCCAGCTCCTTGACCCATTCTTTCCAGAGCCCTCCTCACCAGCAGGGCCACGGAGACTTTCCTTTGCTGATGTGCATGGAGCATTCTGATTCTCTCATGTCTCTGTAACAAGAGAAGCTAAAATACTTATTTTAGTGCTTCATACCTAGCATTGCTCTAAATATAACCAGCTAGCTGCTCCTATGTAGTGATTTTAAAAGCATGACATGCAGTAATTGCAAGGGGCTGAGACTGGAGAGTGAATGATGATGTCAGCAGGCCAAAGCTGTTGGTCACTTAGTGCATGGTAACCTCTGATTGGCTTGGCTCTAGACAGGAGCCGACACTTTTATTTGTCTTTTTCTGATTTAACAAACTTTCTGTATTTTCTGTTTCACAAACACACACACACAAAAAACCCATAATAAAATAATAATAATAACTGATATTCATGACCTGTGCAGCCCACTGTAAGGATCCTGGATTAGCAGGGGGGTTGGACTTGATGATCCCCAGAGGTCCCTTCTAACTCCTACGATTCTGTTTCTATAAAATCCAAGGGAGTAATGAGGATGTGGTATAGAGGAGAATTTAGTTCACCCAGAATTAAATGCCGCAGCCAGCAGTGCCAGAGATATCAGTCACTAATAGTAACCCTGTGTAGCTGCATGCATTAAGGTGGTAGAGGATGATAAGGCTGAAAAGCAAAGCAATCTGTTAGGCTATAGCTGAAAATAGAGTCACTGCTGCAGAGAGAAAAACTTCCATGCCTTCCCCAGCTCTTCCTTCAGACATGAAAGTGCAGGGAGTGGTGCTGAGGGATGGAAAATCTGATTTCCTACTGCTGAGAGACAGGGTGGCAGTTGAGAGGAGTTTTTCAAGGTCACAGCAGCGATGTTATCAGGGCAGCAGGGAAATAGGCAGGGAGATGCCTTATGAAGGAGGCATTGCACTTGGGCTCAGCAAAGGCCACATGAGCTTTAAGAGAGTTCAGTCTCAATCCTGCAGCTCTTTCAGTAAAAGGCAGGGACTGGAAGGCAGGATGCAGTACTTACAACGATACCATATCCTACCAATTGTGTTGTGCTCCACAGCAATGTTGTCTAATCTCGAGCAGAACATTTGCTGGCTTGGCACCTCTGTTCAACCCTCTTGGTGTGGCAGAGAGAAACCCAACCCACTTCACAGGATTGCATTAGGCCTTTATAACTAATATTTACTTGCATCTTGAAGATACCTGGGTGGAAAGCACTACAAAAGGGACATCAAAGGTGCTCATGCACTCAGCGCTGGTGCAGGGAGTACAAGAAGTGGCTTTTCCATAGAGGCTGCTTGACCTCAGGGCAGCAGCACAAGCAAAGGTTGCACAACCCTGCCACAATATGTTCCAGGACTCTGTTCAGACCTTCATGAACTGAAGACTTTCTAGAAGGCAGTGCAAATCTTGCCTTACTAAATACAGCTACGAGGCACTCAGGAATCGATAAGTTGAATTTGGATAACCTTCCCTTAATTACCTGAATTGATGAAGGGGGGAGAAAAATTACAGCTTAGCATGACAGCAAGAACTGTGAGCTACTGCTTGTTTTCTCACCAGATTTCTTCTCCTCACATACTTTTTCTCTCCAAACTCCAGAGCTGATCTGGACACTTGAAAGTCTGCAGTCAAGGGGTTTGCTGATTATGCCAACATTCAGCAATCCAACTGTCAGAGACACTCATGCATCCTTGGTGCTATTTTGCAATTAGGGAACAAGTGCATTCTTGCAATTTAAGCACTGGGAAGATAAGTGGGAGATCTGGCTTAATTGCTAGCTTTGACAAAATCCTTCTTCAGAAACTTCCAAAAAGTTGAATCTTTCTGTAAGTACAGGTGGTTCCCAATTGGTGCCCAGTGGCACCAATGTATGGTTTTTTTCTGGTGATACTGGCTACCTGAGCTGCTCTGTGCTCTACTATCTTAACTATGGCTCTTGCAGCTGTCACTGTTCAATTTCTAAACAAGGATTGGGCTTCCTTTCTCATAGAACATGCAGCACAGTCCTGAGTATCTCTTGGAAACTGTACATGATTTTTGGACAACTAATAATACATGCATTCCTCTTACCATATCCATACGACCAAGAAGCTACAGAGGGCTAAGTAATCTGACAGTGCAGGTGGTGGGGAGCTAGGACTCACATAATGGAGTGGGTGCAGCTGCCGCTACTTAATATTGACCAAAAGCTGCTAAGTGTGGTGGAAACTACTCTGCAAATGTAAATAAAGTAAACCAGTTCCCTGTTGGGCACTGAGTTGGAGAAACAGAGTTGTTTTGGCTGTACTACATTCACCATTGCCTTCTTCAACCAAAACTTTGCTTGTAGTCTGAGCCAAAGTCTTTTTCTTTGGCAGGGCTTTCCAACCAATGCTATATGAAGTCTAGCATAAGGCATCACATTTAAACAAGGAAAACAGGTTTTGCTAGCTCCAAAGCTTGATCAGAAATAGGAAAACTGCACCATTACTACAACAACAAAGTTTCAGCTAGAACTTTAGAAACTTTCCAAAAATCTCTGTTTTAATCCTGCATCATGGCATTTTGTGCCAGCAAAGCATGCTGGAAGGACAGCCTTTGATAACTAGGGGAAATGGCTCAGCTTGAGCAGCAGTCATTAACTCCTTGTGGGAATGAGAAACCAAGCAGTTCCCTTTAGGAAACCTTTCCCCTAAGGAGGGCTACACGAAACACCTCAGCAAAAACACAGAACCTTCCATGCTGTTCTCACAGCTGTGCTGCTGCTTTCTGCCCTCCAGAATGGATGTCATGCTGCATGCAGTACAAAAGCATGACTATTAGTATGGCTACTGTGGACTACCATATATTCCAAATGCAAACAGAGGCAGCAGGAGAAGGGATTTTAAGGGCAACCCAGAGTCTAAGGCTGGTTTTGTCAAATCCTAGGGGAAAGAAGCCAGGAAAAGAAAAAGGGAAATGGGAGGGGACCTAGGGTTCCAGGAATTGTTATCTACACATACAGGAAAAATAAAATTGCCCTCCCTTTCTTGGTAGCAGAACAACAAGCAATGGAGATGCCTTATCAAAATGCCAAAAACACATATGTATGCAGTTATATTCCTCCAACTGCCTGTGCTTGTAACAGTTGTCAAGGAAAAGGAAGAATTCTCATGATTCTCAATTAATTGCCAAGCTGTGTATCAGACAGGGAGGAAACTGGAGAACTACTTCAAGCCCCCATCCTCTCCTTTGCACCCAAAATATTAATTCCTCTCAAGTTTTCCGATATTTCCAGTATTTTTATGTTACACAGAGAACCTGGAGCTCCCGCAATAGTAGACAATGAGAATTCAGCAGTGTTTCTGTTACCTTAGCACATACTTCCTGAAGATGAAGGCCTTTATGAACAACAGGATTGACTCCAGAATCAATTGAGGTATGCTAGAAATGTCACCTATATTTTACGAAGAAGAGTTTCTAGGTAAGAAATTAAGGATTGGAGGATTGTCTCTCGCAGGACAGAAAGTGGAAATGAGCAAAACAGTTTTTTCTGTTAACAAACATTCTAAAATTACTCATTTCCAATTCCTTTGCAGTCTCCCTTTCTGTACAAGTGGTTATGCTACTGCATCTCAAGTTTTGATTTTGCTTAGTTTCAGAGTCGAAATGAGTTTTTGTCTTGCAACAGTTTATGGGGATGGCGAAGACAATACCTGCATGTATTTCACCAGTCAGTCTTATCTTCCTCAGAGTACTCAGTAATCTCTGTGAAAATTTTGTGGAATTCCCCCCTTCATCTGTTGAGGAAATGCATGGTCAAGAGCAAAAGCAATCATTTAAAATTCCTCAAAGACATTTTGATTAGCAAACATCCTGTTAGATGGGTTGGGTCAAATTTAGTCCTGCTGTAAACTAATGCAACAGTGTCTGGAGGGGTCTGACTTACGTCCTCTGAGAACCTATTAGACTCCATTTGCTCAGATAAGTGATCTCAGCCAAAACAATTTTCATCTGGGAGATTTCTTTATGAAATCAGGAAATTATCTTTTGTAGGGGTTCACAGCTTTAATTCCAAGCCTATTAAACTTAACACAGATTCTCCTGTTCCCATGGGCCGTACAGGAAGGCCCTTATGGATACTGTCATTTCTCATGATTTTCATCTGTTTATTCCTCGCAGATCTTTCATAGATTTCCAAAAGAAACTCATCTGCCAGTTTGTTCAGGAAGGAGTCAAACCAACAAAATGATTTGAACATAATGGAATAGCTTAGGACCCAAGGAAACGGGGTGTAACTTTTGATCCTACCATGGGCTCCCAACGTGACAGTGGACAAGTCACTTTTATCTGGGTTTATTCCACCCAATTCTTGCTGTCTCTGTGGAAGTTCCTATGAGAGAAGCACTGTCTTAATTGGGAAGATGGGTTGCTTTGAGAGCCAGTGAAGAAAGCTAGGAGCCTGAATAGATCACCCTCCTGTATTGCATGTACAGAAGAAGAAAGTTCTGAAGAGTCCAGACTTTGACTTTTCTGTGGGTTTATTTCTAATTTCTATATGAGTAGAATACTTAGTATTCAGTCCACATAGTAATATGGTGAAGACAAATGTTAAAAATAGTGAAGCAGTAGGATCCATCCTTCTATCCCAGGTAGATATGTGGATGGTTGCATAAACTACAGGAAAATCTGAAGCCCGGTTTGAATGCTGACATAGAAGTTGTCCCAGGTCTTTTAAACTAGTGCAAGATTTCCTTATATTTCTGAATATTAATGTCTGTAGAATGACGGCAAAATGATGATCAAAGGTCAGAAGAAAGAATATTACCCACTACAAGCCTTGCTTTTCTTTGGGGAAAAAAAAAAAGCTTTGAGATTTGAATCTGTTATTAAATTCAAAAGTCCACATTTTGGATGATTTTTGGAACTGAGTGTATTTGCAAAATGCTCATGTTTACATTTCACCTTGACTTGTGTTATCTTCCATCATGAAATGTAGGCTTTAGAGCACAGCTACAACCTTGCTGCACTCCATGCTGTTATGAGCCTTTGATCACTTTAATCACTGTACTTAAGAATAGCTTGATCTATTTTTTTCAGCTAAATTGACATTCTACAAGGCAAGAAGGTAATTAGCGATGTCTACTCTGCTGAAATAATATAGCATCTCACTTGTTCCCTCATGAGCTGTACAGCTTGGCTATAGCCATTGTTGGACTTAAAAAAAGCTTCCTTCTTCTTAAAGAACAAGAAGTAAAAGACAACTTTGTGTAAGCTTATTAAACACCACGTTCACGTTCCAGCGTAGATGTGTCTCTTGAAACACAAGCAAAGAGTTCTAGCTTTCCTTTGCCCTGGGAGGCCTGGATGCTGGAATAGCCCATGTACTCCTCATCTGAACTCATTTGGCTCAGGGCTAAAAACTAAGCTTTCTTGTTTGGGGCATTGCTTTGCATCCCTAAGATGCTTTAAGCAGGATGTTCCGCTTTTACTGCTTGATCTTATCTGAGTCATTTAAATACAAAGAAAGTGCTAGCTATCTGAATATTATGTAATTACCTGATTTGTGCGTGCTTTCATAAAAGATCAGATCTGTACACCAGAGTGGCAGTGCTTTCACTTTCCCCAGACGACTCTAGCTGCATGACTTGGCAGTGTTACACTGCAGAATGATTCTGCCCCTTGAGCAGCAAGCCCATCCTTTTTACATAAATCAGCCGACAAAGCAAAGAGGTGAGAAGTGTCCATCTTGAAACATCTCAGGTCTATCTCAGAAAAGGGCAAACGCATACCTTTTACATAAATTTCCAAACTTCATGCTTTAGAAGTGGAATAGGTTTGTTTCAGAAGTGGAATAGCTGCCTCTGTTCATATAAATACCACAGCCTCCCCAGTGGGTGGGAAGAGTCATAGAATCATAGGGGTTGGAAGGAACTTCTGGATATCATCGAGTTCAACCTCCAAAGAGTCTCCTCAAGTGCAGCACGCATAGCTCTTCAGAACATCTCAGGGCTGCATTATTACATTTGCAACTGCTCCCACAACAAGCTGATGGCAGCAGGGATGCAGAGGGCACACAGAGCTGCTCACAGTGCTGTGACCTTCACTGCCTGGCTGTTCTGCTTGTCTATTAAGGAACAAAATTAGGATCACCAGTTGTCACTGCATAGGGTTTGCCAAAGTGCTGGCTTCCAGAAGTCATGGGATGAACTGGTGGTTAGGCCACACACTGTGTTGGAAATGAATGGCTCACAGGCCCCTACCCCTCAAGTAATAAATAGTATTGTCTGCATTAGAATGTCTTCCACCAGCAAAACTGTTAGTCTTCCGTTAGAAGGAGTCAGACGGCTGCATGTGGATGGACAGTAAGTATGAGTTTCTCCTAATTCAAGAGCTGCTGAGATGTTTGGTCCTCTTCTACAGAAACTGCTTATTTCAAAGATGACAGGATCTAGGCCATAAGTAAGTGAAGAGGTGAAAAAAATCAATCTCCTTTATCAAATAAATGTGTGACTGGAAGCATGTGTCTAAGACAGTGATGCATTTCTTTTTAGGCACAAAAATTAACAGTCCATCAAGAATCTGCATTTCTACACTCTAGTGAAATCCTGAGGAGCTGATGTCCTTTCCATGGTCAGACAATCTGGTTGCTGAGCTGGTGGCTGCAGCAGTGTTCTGTGCTTCTGCAGGCATTCCCCGTGACAGCAGTATCCTCCTCCTCCCTTTGCTCCTATCAGCCAGGCTCCAGAGAGAGCTACATCCACAGCACCCCAATACTCAGCCCCTCAGTACCTGAAATGGTAATAGCACTGTTTTGTTTTTATTTCCCAGACAGAAGGCTGTGCTGTTTCTGGCTCCTTGCTGCAATAAATTGGCAGATGATGCTCTAATGAGAACAATAATGCACCCACCCTACCGCCTTTGATCACTTATGTGCTCTTTTGCAGCTTGTGAAAGGCTCTAAAAGCTTTCACCAGACAGGTTGTTTGATTTTTAAGGAGTGTCACTAGCGCTGTTTACCCCAGACAGGCAGAAGCCTGTTTTTGCAGTGTGTGGTTGCTGGGACAATTGACGTCAGCTAAGTGGCCAATATGAAGTTTGACCCAAGAAATGCCAGGTTCCGGCCATTTGCCAGCAATTTCAACAGCAGAAGCTGCCTTAAACCAGCATATCTGAACTTAGTGCTTCAGCGAGCTGCTTAATGGGTTGGATGCTGGGGTGCAGTCAGTGGGCATCAAATGTACTGTGCCATTTCACATCAGCTGATGGTCAGCAATACTATTGCATGATGGTGCTGATGGTCAGCAATTGCACATATACTGGTACTAGCTATATTCTCATGACAAAGTGATCTGTGTTCTTGACCCTTTTCCTTTATTCTGAGCTACCCATGCAAGGAACAGAGTTGCACTGAATTTGCACAGGATGGACTATGACAATTGTTTCCGCTTGTGCACTCCTAGCTACAGTGCCATGACCATCTTTGCTCTCATTGAAAATTACTTGGCAACACAGATGAGCTCCCATGGGAAGTTATCACCAGGATGTGATTAAAGTTACCTACAAAACAGATGTTTCTTTGGAAGAAATGTATCGTTCCATTAATCTGTAAACTCAGAACAGTTAAAATGGAGGTTGGAAACAACAACCAAAAAATGCTGAATACATCTTATCTCACCATTTGGCTTGCTGTTTCCCATGCATTCTTCTTGTCCCAGCCGCCTCATCCTGCAGTATCTCAGTCTGAGTGACTGAACTGACAGGTGATCTTTTGCGACTTTCTGCATACCTTTGTCTACTTCAGCACCCAAATCAATGGTCTCTGCTTATTTATGCATCTTTATCTGAAGGAGAATCGACTCCATTTTAATTGCATATGAACAGGATGATAATAAAGCACTAATTGCTTTTTCTGCTCATGAACTGATCTGTATCTAGTTGAATTTGCCCTTGGTGATCTCATAACATTGGCAAAATCACAAACAAATACACACAGACGTGCTGCTTGCATTAGAAGAATCCAGGTATCTCTCTCATTTTTCACAGGCTACTTGATGTCTTTTCATTTCAGCAGCTACACATAGCATCACTGATGTGTAACTGCTCAGCAGATATGCAAATAGTATGTATCCTGTATATTGGCTATCCCTATATGTGAGGTTAAGTGAGGTTTCTGTTGGGAGAGAGGGTGTTCTTTTTTTGTGGAATTGAAATCTTTGTTCTCATTGATTAAACAAGCAAGGAATGGCCCACACAGAGGAATCCTGAGTTCACAATACCCTTCTAAAATGCAGAGCTGGTGAAACATGTATCCGTCATCCATTGCTTTCTGTGTCTTGTAGCATACCTACTGCTGTGATAACTGAGCACCTGTCAAGATACTATATTGCTAGTCATGGAAATGGAAGTCATCTCAGATTTATCAACAGAGAAGCTGACATTTGCTGCCTGGCAAGTTTCTCAGCTTTTGTGCCTCAACCTTGACCCTCAAGGATCTACTTCTCAAGGCAAGAAAGTAGCGAATTCTCCTCACGGATTTAATCACTGCCTCCTCTGCTATGGGTTCTGATTCATGAGGTGGTAGAGATCTCTTTAACCAAACCAGATCACCTGGAAGTAGTCACTGCTACAGGACACAGAGCACACACTTGCCACAAGCTGACTTTGGCATCCCAGGACCCAGTAATACCTGCAGTGAAGTGGAAATCTGCCCCTTACTTGAGACCACAAGTGGATCATTGATGCCAGTGGGCACCTTTCAGACATTAAGGCTCTATTTGAACTGCAAGACATTTTTTATATCCTCATTGTCCTTTGAGCTCACAAAGGATGCTCACAATCTTACAAAAAAGCCACGCTCCAAAGTCACCAAGTGATATTAGATCGTGTTTCAAAACCACTAGAGGTGAGTGCTCAAAGATTCCTGTCTCTTAATACTGAATTGCTCCATTATAACTACCAGTAAAAACAAGTGTGGTTTGTCCTGTGCATTGCTGTCTTTCTCAGTTAATGCTTTTCACAAAAGTCCAGGTTTAAGTTCTCTCCCTTTCTTTTTCCAGATTCCCTCTATTTCCCAGAAGGTGTTCCAGAGCTGGAGCCAATTCAGCTGCCAAGACGCTGCCTTTCTCACCTGCTGATTGCAATTAGCCACTGCCAGCTGGGACCTGGTGTGCCACTGAAGAGCTAACAAGAAGCAGAGACCAGCATGATGCCTTGACAGCACATACGCAGTGAATAAATAAGAAATGCTGCACTGTATTCCTGAAGTTACTTCCTATGCAACTTCAATTGCTTCCTAAGCAATTCCTACATCCCTACATGCATGTCAGAGGTTCAGAACCTCTACAACACATGCAGTATGTGGCAGCATAATGTTGTGCTCTTACCTCATGCTGTCACATACTTGCCAGGAAAGAAACACAGGGAAATAAAGGTTACTGATGGTAAAAACAAACCCAGCTGTGGTCTTGTTAAGAAATCTTTTGGCTCATCTCTATCCTCAGGTAGCACCCATCATCACAGGGGAGAGGTCACCTCTGATTATGGTGGTAGCCTAAACTGAAAGGAGGGATTCTGTCTTCCTGGGGCACTGCTCAGCACTTGCTTCCTCAGGTGGATCTCCGGGGCTTTGGAGGGGATGGTGGTGCTCCTCCCTTCTTTGGGATCCAGCCTCAGAACCAGGGTGTTGCAAATTTCCTCCGAAATGAAATTCTGCACATTTGAAGTACTAATCTGAGAGGTTCCAGGAGATTTGCAGCCAGGCAGGCTCCCAAATAGAAAGATATCTTCAGGCTTTGCTTTAGGCCAACATGCCCTGGCTTAATCCGGGCCTTGAATGATAGGGACAGCTGTCCTCTGTCCAGCTTCCTGTCCTATCTCCCAACACAACAACCCTAATGCTTCTGTCTTATGCTCAGAAAAGCATTGAATTTGCACTATTTCAAAAGGATTATGGATTTGGGATGCTATATTTTTGAATAATGACAATGACATCTGCCCATGGAGCCTTGCTAGATTTTATAGCCATAGTAAGCCTTTCCAGCTTAACCTCTCCATATGAGATACCTCTAGATAAAGCATGTCAAGAGCACGAGACCATTTTCCTTTCCAATTTACCCTCTTTGGAAATTCCTTCTTGACATAAGTGCTATATGAACTTACTGGCATTAGCTCACACTTACTGCAGCAAAGAGAGATGCCACTATCACAGGGAGCATCCAGCCAGGATCAAAGACTTCTTATGCAGTGAAGGAGGGCCCTCACTGGTCCTTGTCATGTGAGGGTTTTTTTCTGTGTGGTGTAAGAAAAATATGATCCCAGTTTCTGACTATGGATGCAGAGGATTCAGGTTGCTTTTGACTTCTTTGAGATGTTGTGCTCCACTTAAGCACATGATCTGATTGTGTCCACCTCCCCATCCACCGAATGTCTGCATCCCATCCTTTCAGAATGACATACACGCACAACCAAAATCATTCAATGAAAAAAGACTTAAAAATTATAGAGCCCTTTATAATGTAAAGGACACAGCTGTGGGAAAAAAATTATCACAGAAAGGTTGACTAACGAGCACATGCTATGTATGGAAAAAGTCAGGCTATAACTTTAATAGAATCCTGGAATATCCTGAGTTGGAAAGGACCCACAAGGATCATCCTGTCCAACTGCTGGCTCTGCACGGGACCACCTATGAATCAAACCATAGTTCTGAGAACTTCCTCTAGGTCTGTAGAAGACTGTCCAAGCTCACTAGGTCTAGAGGAATTCCTTGAAAGAGTAAGCTATGCTACTGCCTAACTTACACATTTAGGTTTACAGATGGAGTCTGGAAGTTTTCACAGTACTTACAATCTGGCCTTTGCCTGTTGGTAAAAGCATGCTGAACTCACACGTTTAGTTCTGTGGCACGGCTCTTTACCATTTGATTTTATCTGGAAAGGTTGCCACAATATCCTTATTCTGGTGGCTATGGAAAACATGATTGAGATTATACAGCAAGTCAAATATTTCACTGATGAGTTCTACATTTTTCAGGATTGACTCCCAGGGAAATCACAGAGGGGTTTGGATCCCTATCAATTTCAAGTACAAAATGATAGTAAAGGAGACCACTCTGCCCTCTCACTGGGTCATTCAGCACTTTGGAATGTGCTGTGAAGTTATTTGCCCTGACAGCCTTACAAGAGAGGCATCCATTAGTCAACTTCTTTGCCAGCTTTCCCTTCTGAAGGATACGTTGCTGCTGATGAGTCATAAGGACATTGATTTTAAAATTTGCTTTGAACCCTAATTGCATTTCTAAGATTACATAGCGGCTCCCAGGGATCTACTGAGTTTTTAAATCTATAGTTGATGCCTCTTTTTCTGAGTTAAGTGCTACATAATGCATAAAATGTCCTGGCAATTTTTTATTTTTATACTCGTTGCTTTTTGAAAGTGGCATCTTACATCTGGAAAATTAGGTTAATATGAAAAAAAGCTTTTTTTATTCCCACTGTACATTTTGTTTTAAAAAAATCCTGTGCAATGGTTCAGTTGGGTGAAACAATGCATTATAATTGAAGGTTAGTATCCAGATTAAGTGAACATCTGAGAGATTCTCATTGTGATTTCAGAGGCCAGCATTCTAAGCTGTTATAAATCTAAAATAATGGTTAAAATTATACAATTTATATATATGTGTGTATATAAATATATAGGAGTGAAAATGAGATACACGGTCCAGTCACCAGGACTGTGGAATGACAGACGTATCTTACAGTCCATATTAATATAGTCAAGTTTGGTTGGATATCAGGAAAAGATTCTTCACCAGAGGGCGGTGGGCATGGAACAGCTGCCCAGGGCAGTGGACACGGCCCTGGGTGCTAGAGTTCAAGGACCATCTGGACAATGCCCTCAGACATAGAATCTGAGTTGTGGGTGATCTTGTGTGGAGCCAGGAATTGGACTTGATGATCCTTATGGGTCCCTTACAACTTGGGATATTCTAATGCTTCCTACCTGTGCTGCTGCTACTACTACTACTACTACTACTACTACTACTACTACTACTACTACTATTATTATTATTATTACTGTTAATTGTCACTTTGTTTTCCCACGTTGGACTGTCCTTAAAACACACTTTCCTTTGACTTCATTTTGAAACTTTACCAAGGGAGTGCCTGGGCAGTACGGGACACTTTGTGAAGCTGCCCAAAGCTTCCTGTAGCCCTCTGCCATCACACTCTGCCTTTCAGGGTGAGGAGGTGAGACATTTCTCTAGTAGGAATCTGATAGAGGAGGAGATGAGAGCCTCAGAAACACCTTGATGTCCACACTTTTGACCCTATGAGATGAGGATATTCTGAGTGAACATGAACATATTGAATGGACATTGACTGAATTTCTGATTAAGAAAATACGGTACTCACTTGACTTTAGAAGTCATTAAGTCAGTAAGAAACTTTGTGCCTTGGTGCTGAGACCAAGGAAATCAGGTACTATGTCTTTACTGCCATAACAGTAAGAAATTTCACCTTCTAGCCTTACCTTCAGCCATTTTCTTAGTAATTTGCTAAATCGAAATAATTAAGTAAAAATTCTAAGGCATTGGCGAGGACAGCAAGAGACAGGCAGACCATGAAATTAAGAATAATATAAAAACCTGACAAGATCTGGTCTCTCTAGCTTGTTACATTGCTGTTACCTGCTCCTCTTTTCCCTTATTTTTTCCAAGTACTTCCAAGTATAAAGCTGGTGAGAAGTGGGACCCCTCTCGAGATTTAAAAGTAGGCAAAACAATTACAAAATATAATTGTTATATAAGTAAACGGAAGAGAAGGGAAGGGGAAGGCAAAGAAAAAGAGGAAGAAAGGAAGGGAAGAAAGGAGGAAGGGAGGAAGAGAAAATCCTATTTCTTAGTACTATTTTGAACACAATCAAAACAGTTCTTCATTGTGACCTACCTGTGTGAACCAGGCTGGCTTAGGTGGATGGGCCTGAGTTTCTCAGCATCCTGCTGAGGCAATACTGACTATTTCTGACCCTGGCAGGCAAGAATCCCACAGGGCAGGTTCTCTCTTCAGGTAAGCAGGAAAGGGGCATCTTATGGGGGATGTTAAAAGTGCTTGAATCCACTGCCCTGTTTGGGTGGCAGCGACTCTTGGTTCCTTGTTCTAGAGCTTTTAAGATTTAAAGTGCTACATAAAAGCTAAGTATTGTATTCCCGGGGCTAAAAAAGGAGGCAATCCTTTTTATCCTACAACTGTAAGGTCAAGGTAAATGTGACTGTTTAGAAACACTACAGAGCTGAAGGCCCTGGGGAATTTTAATGTGTTTTATAAACTTGTTTCCAAACCAAGCTATTAGGAAAACAAGATATTTCTCCATAAAGCCTTTCTTTTTGTCTCTTTAGGGACAGCACTGCCTGCCTTACAGTGCTTTAACTCAATCAGAATCATCATTTTTATAAACAGGCCATTTTTCATGACTTGCTTGATCAACTTGGGAAGGCAGTTTTTAAGAAGTTATAGTCATACACGGAAAAAAAAAATATCTTACTACATCTATTGCAGCCAGAGATGTAATAGAAACCATGTCCTTTTTCTGAAGGTAATGCAAAAGGGAAAATACAGACTTATGCACTTGCTTTCCCTCCACGCTCAGCTTCTCTTATGCAACACTACAAAAAGGAACAAACGAGCTGTTTCACAATTAAATTGCAGAGATAGGGCTTTTTTTTTTTTTTTTTTCCATACAGAAGTTAACGATGTGTGATGCCAGTATTTACCCATCTCTTTACCTGCATCAGGAGGAGATTTCCAAGTGGCAGCTTTGCAATATTCAGGCCAGGACAAAGCATGGCTCTGGGCAGCCAGCAACTGCAAGACACTTCTGAATGTTACAGGGCTGCAAAGTGATTTCAAGCACTCTCACTGGCCTCAGCAAAGCCACACATTTTCACATGCCAGAAGTGAGAGCTTCCCCTCTCCTTCCCTCTCCTCCCCAGGCATGTACTTCAGATATGTAAAATACTCAGCGGAATAAAGATTTCACATGGAATCTGAAAAACTTCTATTCTGAGTCAAAGTGGTCTCTCTGCAGTGCTGATGTTATCCAAAAAAGAAGGAGTTCTGAGACCACTGTTTTAAAGGAAATGCAGCGCCACACACCCCACAAAAAGCAAATATGGATAAGAGGAAATGTCTTCTTATCGGAGCATTAGCCTTATTCAAACACGTTCTGTGAGGGCAGGAAAGGGGCCACGTCTGCAGGTTTAGCTGCAAACAGAATACCTTAGGCAGGTGTGTTACACTCCATAGGAATGGACTTTGCACTGCAACACGGATCTACATTCCTCCCTACCTCAAAGGAAAGCAGTGCTGTTGTTCCCTCAGAAACTTATCTCGCCTGCAGAGCTTCCAGAGGGAAAACGCAGCTTCCTAGTGGCAGCTGAAACTTTTCCAAAGTTTGGCTGGGAAAAAAGAATGCACAGATGTGTAGGTCTTTCTTCCTTTCTAATCTGCAGCTCAGCCAGTTGTGGACTTGGTCAAACTATTCTGAACTTGAAAGTTGTCAGTAAAATGCTGAAACACAAAAATAGTTTTAGAAAGTTCCTTTTTTTCCTGTGATCTCTCTTTACATCAGCAGTGGATTCCCTCTGCAGGTGCTAGTGCAAGCAAAACATTTAATAAAAAAATCTTCCTTTTGGGTGACATGCCCAACTCTAATTGATTGGGAATGCATGGCAGAAAGAAGCAGTAACAACTAAAGCATCTCTATTCCTACCCACTGTGAGACAAAATACAAAAAAAGAGAGAACGCATTTAAAGGGGGAATGGAGGAGGGAGGGATTAAACCTGATGCGTTGAACCTGGTTGTTGAAAATGGCCTCGAATTGTGCCAGGGTCAGTTTAGGTTGGATATCAGGAAACACTTCTTTATAGAAAAGGTGGTTAAGCACTGGAATAGGGTCCCCAGGGAGGAGGTTGAGTCACCATCCCTGGATATGTTTAAAAACCATTTGGATATGGTGCTCAGGGACATGATGTAGCAGAGGGTTGTTAGAGTTAGGGTAGTATGGTTAGGTTGTGGTCGGACTTGATGATCTTTAAGGTCTTTTCCAACCTGAGCAATTCTATGATTCTATGACTCTATGATCCATGTTTTGCTGTTGAGGTATAAATTGCCCTCTTTCAGGAGCAGAACACACTGCTCACATTCCACAGACAGTAGTGGGAACTTCTCTGGGAAGTCTGGACAATGTGGTGAACCAAGAGAAAGTATTTTTACATCCTTACTACAGATTGCAAACAAGCAGTGGTGTGGGTGGTAGTGAACATCAGAAGATTGCCATGAGACTTGTTTTTGATGTCATGGTGATGTAAATAGCAAGTACTGAGGAAGGAGCTGCTGAGGCAAAGGGAGGGGGCTGTGCTTCCCCACATTGCGTAGTGTGTTGCAGCCACCCTGCATCAGCTCCTTCAAGCTGGCATGTCTTAAGCCTCTGCTGGGACTACATTTGCTCCCACAGAATGAAATGACCCAGTCAAGGTTTCTCAAGAAGTGTGTGAATATCAAGCGCTGACTAATTGAGAGGCTCCCCATTTCTTAGCCAATTTCCTTAATAACAAAACTGTCCTTCCTGCATGATGCCTTGTTTTAAAATGAAACCTTGACCCCAGTCACACTCTTCTTTGCTGTGCCATCAGCCAATCCCACTGTTGGTCTGTTGTCTGTAAACTCTTGATTGCGTTTATCACACTACGATGTTTTTGCCTCCTTGGTCGGCCTCTGAGGGCAGCAACTCCTCAAATTGCTCAGTTTGCAGCAAAGCTGCAACAGAATGATCTCTGTTGCTATTGCCGGTCTGTTTCTAGCTTTCTGAGGTGCGGATGGAAATCTGACCTTCACCTTGGAGTGATTTCCTATTTATCACCAAGACAAATGGCTGTCAATCCACCTTGCGCTGCCTGGAGAGGTGCCTCGCGAGCAACTCTGTGCGCACCTCCCCAATGCAGCAGCAGAACTGCTCCACCGTGCTGTTTGCACTAGGTGAACAGTGCTCATAATCCAAGGCTTAACGTCAAATATTTTCTGCAAGGGAAATAAAAATGTCAACAGGAAGTGAAATGTGACCTGATTAACAGCTAGACCTCTGACTCTGCTTCAGTTTTGACTGATGCAGTATTCTACGAGGATAATAATACCACTGATTCCTCTTAATTGATGGAACCTGATGGAAATATAAATTAAGCAATTAATACAATTCTCTGAGACTCATAAAAATAAACTGTGCAGACAGATGGTCATATTTATTTTTTGAATGGCTTTAAAAACAAGTGTCATAGAAAG
Organism: Chrysolophus pictus; assembly: GCA_037305975.1. Taxonomy (NCBI): domain Eukaryota; kingdom Metazoa; phylum Chordata; class Aves; order Galliformes; family Phasianidae; genus Chrysolophus; species Chrysolophus pictus. Next base: position 83,474,666 of record CM074576.1, read on the forward strand.
CATTACAACATTTTTTTCTAGGGGAAAACCAAGGCAAGTCTGACCTCCCTTAAGAGCCAGAATATGCCATAAGAGGCAAAGCAAATAGCCTGCCACAGGCTGGGGCAGTTTAGGATAACTGAAGCTGCATTTTTACTTGTGAGTTCTGGAAACTGTGATTTTCATGTTTTGTTTAAAACAAAGCTAACCAAAACCAGTTAGTGTTTAACACTTACAGTTGCACCCAGCAGCCCAGTACAGGATCAGGAGTCTTTTGTGAAAGCTAAGAGCACAGTAAACACACGGGGGGAATCATAGAATCACAGAATCACAAAATGGTTTGGGTTGGAAGGGACCTTAAAGCCCACCCATCCCTTTCCCTGCCATGAGCAGGGCTGCCCCCCACCAGCTCAGGCTGCCCAGGGCCCCATCCAACCCAACCTTGAGCGCCTCCAGGGATGGGGCACCACAGCTTCTCTCACAGGGCAGCTGTGCCAGCGCCTCACTGCCTCTAGGGAAAGAATTTCCTCCTAACATCTGACCTAAATCTCCCCTCTTTTAGTTTAAAGCCATTCCTCCTCATCCTATCATGAAACAGGAGAAATGGGTTCTGTGGTGAATGGCCTGATTCCTGATGTATTTTTTAACGGTTTCTGCTCTGGGAGGTGGATTTAATAGTTAATAGTAGACGGGTGCGACCTTGAGAGATGCCAGCTTGAAGCCAATGGGAATTTTCAGGAGAAAGCAGGAATTCTGGGAAAGCAAAAATTGAGAGGATTTGCAATACCCAAGTGATGCGAAACAGTATTTACAAACATTTATGAACAGGCTGCAGTTGCATTCAATCGCGCCTGCATCCTGCCACATCTGCACTAATGGGCTTCTTGTGACTGATGTATTCTCCGTGTTTCTCATCCAACTTCTGTTTTCTGAGCAGTCAGAGTTCATATTCAAAAGCTTTCCTCTGCCACCATGAAAGCCAGGCAGCAGTGTTAATAGAGTCTGGGATTCTCTTGTAATGTCTTCAGGTGTAAAGAAAACAGCTTGTTCACCCAGAGGCGCTCAGTGCTTGCTGTTCTTTAATTCTGTTTGAAAAGTTACTCCCTGACACCAGGAGCAGAAACCACACCAGAAATTACAGGGAGGGAATAAAGCAGGATTGTTGCACACGATGTCTCCTCCCTGCCTTTGAAATTTGAGAGCTGAATAATTTGAAAAAGGGACCGGGCTTCTTTTAAAATCAAAGCGGAGCAGATGCCTATTTTCTGGTTGCTTTTCAGTTTGCAATAACTATGTCTGTGTCCCTGTGGGAGCTGGCTGCCGGTGCCACAGAGAGCTACTCTGCATGTCAGCTGTGGGTCAGGAGTATGGCCTGAAGGGTGGCAGAAGTGCCAGGTGTGTGGTTTCTATGCCTCCATAGCAGCCCTGTGGCTTTTCTTCACATCTGCTGTGCTATGCCAGCAGAAGGGCTCAGCAGCACTGGCTTCTTGAATGGGAGGCATGAGTGGCATCACTCCCCTCCCTGCAAGTACTGAAGGCTAGATTGGATGGGGCTTTGAGCAACCTGGTCTAGTGGGAGGTGTCCCTGCCCATAGCAGGGAGTTGGAACTAGATGATTACTTAAAGGTTCCTTCCAACCCAAACTGCTCTATGATTCTGTGATATGACTCCCCAGTGCTTACACCTTCCCATCTCCAGAGCCACAGTGATGCTTGGAGCCAGGCCATATTGCGTGGATGCCTTAAGTGGTGTGAGGTTTCTCTGACTTTAGGGAAAAGTCTGGCAGCAGCGCTTGGAGCTGCCGTTCTCCATACAAAGATGTTAAGGATCTGGAGGGAAGGATGTGTGAGGAATGGCTGAGGCCCCTCGGTGTGCTCAGCGCAGAGCAGAGGAGCTGAGGGGAGGCCTGATGGCGGCTGCAGCTCCTCACAGGGAGCGGAGGGGCAGCGCTGAGCTCTGCTCTGTGTGACAGCGACAGGGCCCGAGGGAACGGCATGGAGCTGTGTCAGGGGAGGGCAGATGGGGGCGAGGGAAAGGGCCTGCACCACAGGGTCTCAGCATGTGCCCAGGCTCAGGCAGATGCGGGCTGTGACTGCCTCACAACCTGCAGCGCCTTGTGCAGGGGTAAGAGCACACCAACAGGGTTGTACTGATCACTCTTTCCATTTCCAGCCCAGCACCACGCCCACATGAGGGTGTGCTCGCATGACTCCTGCCCATGTGCCTGCCCTCCCAGCATGCAAACAGCATTAGTTTCTCCTGACAAGATTTGCTTAATTTCCTCAGAACTTCCATTCCAATGACATTTCTTTGTCATCAGGCCAATTTCAACAGTTTATTGCTAAACATTATCACCTTGGCTGCAATTGAGCTTTCACAATCCTTTTGTATCTTGAATATTGCTCATTCATGTGCGAAGCTCACAGAGAAGCTGACACGAAGACTTTATTCTTGGGGATAAGCAGGGAGAACTGAAGACCAAAACAAGAAATATATATATTCTTGTATCACATACACAAGAAGACCATTTTTCATTTTTACAAAATGCAGAAATGAAGATTGAGAAGTCAAATACTTGCAAATTAGGTACATAAAGAAACATTACATGTGCATCCTTAAATTGGCCTTTTTCAGCATGTATATTTCCTACACATGTACACATGCTTTAATTAGAACATATGCCTTTACCAGTGCAAAACAAGACATCTTTCATGAGTCCTCGCTTTGCCAGTGATTTTCCACAGTAGCTGTGGGTTGGACTAGATGAAATCCAGAGGTCCTTTCCAATCCCTATGAATCTGTGACTCTGGATGTAAAGATGCAACCCTAATGGGTCTCCTGTGGCAAATTTCCTATGGCAAAGACAAGCTGAAGTGGGAGGTGCAGCATCAGCCACCCTAGCATACATGTTGGCTTTGCCCATACACATGCATTTCCAAGGAGCCAGCTAGGTCTAACTCACACATGAAAATAAAACACAGAAGAAAAAATGTGCATTGCAGAGGTCTGTGTGAATGATGCTATGGGAGCAACTGAGTTCACGTATATTTCTGCTCTGTGAAACTTTCCGTGTTCTGTCTTAGTGACAAATGATGATAATTCCCAAATCCTCAGATTAATTCCAGTTCCTAGCACCAAGATAAAAGATCTCAATGAGAGCTCTGTTACCAGACTGCTTCAGCAAGGCAGAGAAAATTTTCTGGGCCTCCTGAGTGATGCCTGCACCTCGCAGCAAAGACCGTGCTGGTACACTGAGGGCTGTGGTTGTCATATCTTCCATCCAAGAGGCCAGGAGACTCCTGCTATCAGATGACTGTGCTGTGTGGGGCAGGGCATCTTCCCTGGTCATTGCAACCCATGGAGAGAAGAGATAGTGGGAGAGGCTCGTTTTGATATCCACCCTCCCCTCCTGCTTGATGCTAGCTCTGCAGCAGAGCATAGTCCAACATCGTCCTTGGGATCCAACAGGAAACGCAGCTGGTGCCTGAGGTGCAGGGAACTCTCAAGGACAGGGTGTAAATGTTGATTAGACAGAGTGCCGTTGACCCACAGATCAACAGACTTTTACAGCAGGTAGGTTGGATTGGATTGCTATACTGGAGCCATGTCTCCTACCAGGTTGTACTCTGTGGCAGCATTTTTCAAAACTAAACTATTCTGCTCAGCACTACTCATACTACAGTGTTAAAAATGCTGTTTATAAATGCAGATGTCCTAGCCCCGAGTCTCTTAACCTCTGGGCTAAAGCCTGCAGCAGGGGATTGAACACTCCCCATCTGTGTCCTCTTTTTTCTGCGAGATATGGGAGGAGAGGTCATACAACTTTTGTGTGTTCAAACAAGAGGTCACGGCATGGAAAAGGCGGAGAAGCCCTGAGCAAGTCTTTTCACTGGGCAATTAACAGCTAATGGAAGCTGGCTGAGCTCTGGATGGACTGTCTGTCTGCACAGCCCCTCTTGTGAAGGGAAAGTGCTGGACAGCAGCATGGGGAGTAATCCTGGCTCCTCAAAGATGTGTCCCCTCTCTGCATACTGCTCAGCCAGCCTAGGTGCAGGAACAGGCCTAAGGCATTGTGAATCTCAAAGCATGCCACTTGGGTGGAGGAGATGAGGAAAATGCCTGCAAGACGAAACAGAAGCAACAAAAACCTTGGGGCAGGAGATTCCCCTGCTCGCCAGTGCAGAAAATTTGCTGTATTCAGACTGCCTTCTGCAGTGCTAATTTTAAATGTCTTGGCTCCCTCTGTTGTGAGAGGCAGCAATGAAGAGCAGGGGGCTGAATCCCCTGTGGTCTTGAACTACACATCAGAGCAGCTATGATAGTTGATTAGGGAGGCTGAACACAGTTCAGAGATTTCTGGCATCTTTATTTTAAGCTCAGTCCAATTGTACCTGAAGCCAACAGCCAGACCTCTGTTGACTTGCATCTCCTCTGATTCAAGCTCTTTTGTTCACCTTTGGCGTCTGCAGTCTCAGTGGTGCAAAGAGGCAGTGGTGACACCATTCTCACCAATAGTCTCTCCTTCATTCTGGAGAAGCCACACAGATTTACAGGAAGACAAATGTGTAGGTCTTCCAATTCCTAGGTCCTTCTGTTTAGAGACAGAAATGGATTTAAGGCACAAAAGATCCTTCTTTTGAGGTTTTGGACTAACCGTGTTACCCTGAACTACAGTCAGTATGGAAAGTGAGGCTGAATATTTACTTTCTAGCACAGGAGACCTTTTCTTATATGGAATTAATGTTTGCTAATTGTTCCAGCAATGCCCAGAGTGTAGCCTCTTTAGTAGAAATACAATTCACTTTTCTTAGTCGTGCTTTTCTGACCTGGGAATATGTCACTTCTTTACTAGTGACAAACTTTTCTAGTTTGCGTTTACTTGATTGTGACCTTTTTTTCCCATTACATAGGGCAAAAGCCAATGGAAAAAGAGCATCTATAGAAAGGTCACTAGGACAAATTTCTAATGGGTTAGATGAGGAGTCCTGTTATGATCTGCTGGTAGAGGTGACGATGTATCTAACTATATTCTAGAGGGTTAATATAGGCAGTGAGTATTTTGCTTATCTTGAGTGGGAAGTGGCAAATCCCAGTGGCCTTATTTGCCCTCCTAAATGGCAAATTGTTTTTATGAATAATTTTTGCAGAAACTACCTGCCCTGCTGAAGTTACCCAGGTGCCAATGGTAAAGAACAGCTTTGGTGTTAGGAGCTCAGAACATGATAGGGGACACTGTGGTTTGTGATTAAATATTTAGTCTGGCAAGTCACAAGCAAGTCAGAACTAATTCCTGTTGTTGTTGTTTTCTTTATTATTATTTTCTTCTTTATTAGGAATGGGGGAACATAATAACAACTTTGGGGCATTTTAAAATTAAACAACAAGAGTGAAAAACGAAAACCAAACCGAATGGAAGTGATTGATACTGCTTATTTGCTGGTATGTTGCCAGGGAGCACTGAGGGAGAATAAGAGCAGGGAATAACCAATGGCAAAGGGGGGTGGAATAGGCCATTTTAATTATATCACATCATTTTTCAAAAGAATGTTGTTTTATCTCTCAAAGGATCTTAAATAAATATCTTGGAAACACGTCACATTATATTTTTACATATTGATTGCCTCCTTAGCTGTGGTTAACTGCTGACTTCCTCTTCAGATTCCTAACACTGCACTGTCATGCTTACCCTGTTGAAAAGATAATAGCACGAGAGAGATAGGAAATCAGAGAAGAACTGCAGGAATGTGTTCAGCATCCAGAGGATCCCCCACCGAACACTTTCAGAATAAACCCTCCTTCTCAGCATGCAGGTAGCGAGATGAGTGGAGCAGTGCCTAGCATAGAGGGTGCATCCAAACAGTAGGCAAGTCATCGCTGTTTCTGCAGAGATGTCCCCTACCTGGGGAACTGGAATGATCGCACTATGTGGGGGCACACAAGGCAGAGGTGGAGAGCCCCCAGCTGAGTTCTGGAAGATGTGCTCCAAAGCTATACCAGCTGTAATGGAAACTGTGTTCTTCTATCTGTTCTGATAAGCCGAGCAGTTGTGAAATACAAAAAGTAGAGAGATCCTTTCATTCAGCAGTAATGCAGCGAAGAGTCAAGCTTGGATGTTCAGCATCCATCATGGTGCTTCACTGCAGCTGCAGTGGTGTCCAGGAAAATCCAGTGAGGAAAATCCTTTCTTCCAGCCCTACCCAGGCTGGAACTTGTCTGCTATGTTATGTGAGATGTCCTCCAGATTGTGTACCATAGTATGGTTCTCAGTGTGATAGGTACTGTTCAGCCTGGCAAAACATAAAGTAAACCCAGAGCCAGCAATTGGGAACTGCTGACCAATTTGGTAATGCAGACAGAGCCACAGAACCTGGGACTTCATGCAATTACATCAGAATTGGTCTGAATTTCAAAGACTGGATCTGTGCAGGTCCACAGGAAGCCTTAAAGGACTGAATGCAACTCATTCCATGGCAGCTGTCTGTGTCTACAGAAGACTCTATACATCTCAGATAAGCATCAAATACAAAATCTGTGGTTGCAGAGGAACCATGGTGACATGAAATCACAAATGAACTTGGGTGACTGGACAAGAAAAGTAGCAGGCATCGTTTTATTGCCCTCTCCTGTCCAACAAAGTATTTGCTGGGGGAAGCTGTGCTGCTGCTACCTTATCAGTGTTGTTTATGGGCTACCACCATGAGGTAAGCAAGAGGAAGGACACCTCATAGGTGTGACAAAACAATACTTTGCACAGGGACTCAAATGATGTTCACCCAGCCCTACATCCAAAGGGTGAAGGAAATACTTATAAGAAGAATAATGCAATTGGGATCCCAGCCCATTTTTATTGCTTCCTTAAAAATCCCAGGTTCCTTTTCTCCTCGTTTTGTGAATAAGAGATGCATCCTTCTCATTCCAGTCAAAGACAGGCACCTTCTTTCCCCATTGATTCTCAGGGACAGTTTATTTTTCTGCAGCACATTCCCAGAAGAATGGATGGAAGAAAGACATTTTCTCCCCACAGCGTTTTGCTACAGTGCCACAGTATTGCTGAGGCCAGAAGACATGTTTGCTGTGCAGAACTAAGCTTTATAGCTAAAACCTGAGACCCTACCCTCATGTCTACAGATGTCTGTGGATGTCTCAAATCAGAAGACATCATGCAAAGCTCTACCGATAGATGATTTAAAAAACAGAAAGCAGCCCAAAAGGCCAACTGTGGGCTGTATTTGTAGAGAGTGGCCAGCAGGGAGAGGAAAGGGATTGCCCTCCTTCTGCCCTCCTGAGGTCCCACCCGAAGTGCTACATCCAGGCCTGAGGGACCCAGTCAGAAAAGATGTGGAGCTGTTGGAGAGGAGGACACAAAGACTATGAGAGGGCTAGAGCCCTCTATCTATCTAAGATAGACTTAAGGATCTGGGCTTGTTCAGCCTGGAGAATAGAAGTCTCTGAGAACACTTTGCGGCCTTCTGGTACTTGAGGAGAGCTTTTACGCAGGAGGGGAACTGACTTTTTACATGGTCTAATAGTGATAGAACAAAGGGGAATGGCTTTAATCTGAAAGTGGGGAAATTTAGATTAGATGTTGAGCAGAAATTCTTTCCCCAGCAGGCAGTGAGGCGCTGGCACAGCTGCCCAGAGAAGCTGTGGTGCCCCATCCCTGGAGGTGCTCAAGGCCAGACTGAATGGGGCCCTGGGCAGCCTGAGCTGGTGGGGGGCAGCCCTGCCCACTAAGTCTGATGAGGACTGTACATTTCTCACTCTTATCACAAGGAAGGAAAAAAAAAAAAAAAGGAAAAAAAAAATTGAAAGCAGTACATTAAAAAAGACTAAAATTGAGGTGCCTGGCAAAGCTGGGGTGAAGACAGTCCCCACGTTTCTTGCCTGGCTTTATGTCTGCAGAGTCTGTTTTTGCAATGATTAATATAACAAACAAGGGACTCACAAAAAGGCTCCTAATGCTCACTGATCAGAAGTATAATGACGTGTAAGCTGCAGCTGTTCCAGTGGATTTCTGAACAGCAGGCTCTTGTTGAATGAGCCCCATGATTATTTATCTCCATCATGGGCTCTTTATTTCAAGGTATTTGTTGTCTTCCCTGCATTTTGACCGGCTGTCCTTCTGCACAAAAAGCTCTGATAATGGATTTTTTTTATTAGGCTCCTCTTCCTCCTGCATCTACAAACACAATGCAGCCCTGAGTCACCGCATTATGAAAGGGAAGGTGCTGCCAGTGTTTTAACAAGGGCCTCCCACAGCATTCTCCCCCATTAGCCTCATAAACACAGGCTAGCGCGGGAGCATGTGCTGCAGAGAGAAGGGTCAGGAGACTATTTATTCTCTCCATTTAAACAAAAATGCTTTCTCGTGAGCAAGGAGAGAAGCAAACAAATAAATTAGGCTGTGCCTTGATGGAAGCATTTATACTGTGTCCTTGGGAAATGTACCGAGTGTGGCAATAGTGCAGGTCAGTGTTTAACTTGGCTGATTTGAAATGGTTTGTGTGTAAGTGGAGACCTTGCAGGGGCACAGAGTGCTGTCCGCCACTCTGTTTTTTCTTCTTTTTTTCATATCTTGTATCTGGTGCAGTCTATACTATTTAAAGGTAAAGTGCTCTTGATAAAGGTGCCTCTTCTTGACAGCATTGTGAGCTGGAGCTGCAGGCCTAGTGCTTGAAGAGAGAGGGCTCAATTTTACTATTTTCCCGAGAAAATGCACCGTAGCCAAGCACGACTGATCACAGCCTTCTCAAATAGAAGGAAAAACCCTGGGCCAGTGTCTCCTGTCTGTGTCCCGGCCCTTTGGTTTTTCACTGCTGGGAACCTGCACACTCAGTCCCGCCAAGTGGAAGTTACAATTGGGAATTCAGCAGTCCAAAGTAGAGCAGGGTCAAAGGAAAAGCTCTTTGGACAGCATGAATTGGCATAGCAAAAAGTAATGCTGACTTCTATCCAGCAGTGATAGGGTTCTAAGTGACCGTACTCATTAACATTTTAATATGAAAAGACATGTTTCTAGTATTGTGATTCATTTTCAGCTGGTTCTTTTTCTCTTTTTTCCCTCAGAATGACATCACTGGCAGTAACACTTCTCTCCCTGTCACTGACTGGACAGACAGTATTTTCTCTCTCTCTATACAGTTCTCTCAGGGCTGTATATTAAGAAGGCTCTTTGATTACCATTTTTATGCAAGGTCAGCATATACAGCACGACTGCTATTTTTAATAGAGCTTTAAACTTTTTTTTTTTTTTTTTCTGAATATATAAACACAGAAATGAAGGGGCTGACTCTTTGAAGCTCTTTTGAGCTCCCTCACTATACCTTCTTCCTGGAAACCAGTGTTACACGGACTGCAGAGGGCACCAAGTTTATGCATTCCTTGAATGGGTTGACTCCATTTTAAAACGGGTCATGAGCAGCCACAGGACAAACGTCTAGGTACAAATGAAGCCTCTGAAGCAGTATCAGTGTGGGCATAGGCTTTTCTGGTCAGGCGACTTGGTATGAAAAGAACCCACTATTAAAAAAGGAGGGCATGTAGAACTCAGAGGCTTGCTGAGGCCTCTGTCACAGCAGCACAGAGAAACCCTTAGTCTCATAGTGCTGGAAGCATAGCCATGAGGTTGTGTTCTTTCACAGGATGTGAAGCAGAGCCAGGAGGGCAGGTAGATGAGGGTTCTTTTGATGTGTCCTGGCAACCCCTTGCTCTGATAGCCCATTGGCTAGGACTGTGACAAGACACAGCAGCTGAATGGGCTGGATAGCTGAAGGCAGCAGCAGGCCTAAAGGGCAGTAGGCAATCTGCACACACTGAGTGGCAGCTTTCGTTTCCCTGCTGCCCATAATGTTATGAGTAAATTTGTTTCACGTCCAAGGAAGAGTCAGTAGAGGTTGTTTTTTGTGATGGAAACGTTGTATAGGATAGTGGTTCATTTTTTACCTAAAGCAATTCAGTGGATTCACCAAGGGCTGCACAGCTCTTGCACTTCATAGGCGTTGATCTCATCTTTAGCCCCATGTCTTGTTCTGCAGCTCCTTCAAGAATCTCTTTTTAAGAAGTACTGAGCAATTGCTCACCTTCTATGTCTGTATTGGCCCTAAGAGCTGAAGAGGAGCGCTTCTCAGCTCCTGTGTGGGACTGCACATCCTGACCATGCTCTCATACCATGTCACGTTGAACCTGAGAAGGAAACAAGGCTTTCTGGAAGCCAGAGATGCAGCATCCACTGCAGTGGTTGCTTCATTTCCTCAGCTGGGCATGAGCCTGCTGGAGCTCTGTGAAGGTAGTTCAGCCAGTGAAATGTAAGGGCACTGGGATGGAGGTAGCAGGAAAATCAGACTCCTCCGCAATTGTATTGATTGTAGCAGGGCTGTATTTGCTCCTTTAAGTGCTGAGAATGCATCATGATTATTATTAGACACAGCTTTTCTTGTTGCGAATGGTTGCATACGTTAATACTCATAGGAACCAGACAAAATTACTTGCCCACAGCTTTTTATAAACCTAGAGTTAAAAAAAAAAGTGGGATGCTTTTAGCCAGATTGTAACATTTTTGTCTCATACAGCTGATGGGATGCCTGTTCTACGTCCATTCTTTTTCTGTTTAAAAGGTCATATTTAATTTACTAAATGAGCCCACCTCCCCAAGCACTAAATTCTTAAATATCTTTTGTTTCTCTGTGTCAAGACATCACTGAATTTTTTTCCTTCTCTACTGTGCTTAAAGGGTATTCCTCCTTACAAAGCTTGTGTGCAGTGATGAAGAAAAAACATCTGCCAACAGTGACTTCCTAGACATGGTATATTTACAAACCTTGTTAGTTGCCATGAACACGTCGTGCCTGGTTGATGCCCTTATGGGCAAAGTAAAATTGTATGGAGGGTATTCTCTTTTCTCCCCAATGGAAAAAGGGGCTTCATTTTGTAAAAGTAGCACATAGGTGTGAGAGCCCCAGGGGATGGGGAAGAACATCCTGTAATTCACTTATAACCGAAAGCAATCACCCATCTTTAAAAGTTCTGTCACAGCTAGGTGACTGCAGTCTCTCTTTCCAGTCCCACAGCAACATGGCACCTGCCACATGCCAGTTTTGGTCTATGCTTCCGCCTAACAAAATGCAATGGCAGAGGAATACTATTCAATATCTTCTGTGGTAGGGCTGTGCACCAGTTAGTCTTCACCAATAGAAGTGATTATCAGACATCACTGTTGCTCTTAGCCTCCCTTACCCAAAGAGGAGGTCCCCTCTACTGTTATCTCCCAAGGCTCTGTTACACTGAAAGGCTCTGTTGTGTATATCTCCAAAGACCAGCTAAAGACAGATATGGCTCTCCTGTGTATTCTTATGACTTCTGAAAAGTTACATTCTTTTTCAAACAGCTTCCTTTTAGTGGGATCTATTTTAACAAGATCTTCGTTCTGGTTGGGATTGGAGCTCAGTGATCTTTAAAGTCCCTTTCAATCAGAGCCATTCTATGATTCTGTAATTCTGTTATTCTCTACTGCTTCCAGGAACAATTTTCTTCATTTCTTTAGCCTATTAATACTTTTTGACAACATCTGTCTGTTACCATTTGTTATACATTGCAATCCAAAACTCTTTTCCCTAACTTGGTTCAGAGGACGTTACAGAGTAGTAACTGAGCCTCATGCTCTCTGCGAAGCTGATTATTTCATAACGAGGCACCTGGTTATCATTAGAAGTTCATGTAAGCAATAGTTAAACGTTATGTAATAACTTTTACTCACAGACTCTGTGAGCATGATGAACATGTATATGTCAGTAGTCAGAGGGTTGGAATTCCTTTTCTATGCCAGCACCTATTTCTGTACTGAGACCTTTTATTAATCCTGATTCAGTTTCCTCAGCATTTAGCTGAAGGATTTGGAAACGCTCACAACTGCACCCATTGGCCAAGCAGTTCTCCCATCAGGACCTGAATGATGAAATTTGGGTTTCACTCAGACTCAAAGCCAGTTAGATTTATTCAACTGCTTTCTGTTGAGCATTTAAATTTGAAAATCACTCTCTGACATTTTTTTCAGGTACAGCTGATGCTTCCTCTTGCAGCTTTCCATAAACAATTGCCTCTCACTTTTAAAAACTTACTGCTATCTCCCCACTTCTATAATACAATGGTAGCAGAGCCATTTGTGGAGACTATTCTTACAGTCTTAGAAAGGTTTCACAATCTCTTCCTGCATATAACAGATTGCATAAAGGAAGAGAAGCAGACCACTGACTTCAGGTTTCCTACAGGAGCACTTTAGTGATACTGGCTTATAGTTTTTCCCCTTGAACTGTGAAAGTTCTTCTTTGTTTGTCGCACCACCTGAATGTCAATGGGAACAATTACTGTACTTCATAATTCATTGGAGCTCACTTTCTGGAGCATCAGACACATGCATTATGCTCTGAGTTGCATTGTGGTCTGCCTCTATACACGCATGCCTTTTCCTTCTCATGCTTGAACTCTCAGATTTGCAAATACTGACACTTACCAGTTAAATAGTGCTCAGAGATTGCTGCATGTGAGTTCCAACACTGCCGGTGTACAGCACTGTGCAACACTGCATGAAACTGAACAAATGCATTTTCCTATCCCATCTACGTTTTAAAGGAGTGCTGGGAAGCAAGCAGTTACAACTCAAGGAAAAGCAAATTTTGGGAAATAGGAGTGTATTATGAGCCCACTCCCATAAAGCAACGAGCTCACTCTGAAATTTCGTGTTCCTGAGATTCAATTCCCAAGGTCCTTGCACAATTAGGTCTTTATACCTGAAATCCCTTTCTTAAATAAAATGCCATTTTCTGAGTTGCAAGCAAGGAAAGACCAAGCTCTGGAAACAAGAAAGTGCAAACTGCCACAAGTCTATAGGATGGCAAACCAAAGGTACAGAGCCAGAATGGAGACAAAAGATGTGATTAAAGCAGCAGTACCAGCAGGTGAAAAAACACAGTATAAGCAGAGACAGAGCTCAGCTCAGTGTGGCTCAAAAGAACGGAAGCTAAAAAGAGGCTGGAAAGAGGCTGCTGATGGCCAGAAGAGACGATAAATCTGGAAACAGCACAAACCAGTCTGTTATCTGTCTGAAGCAGTCAGGCAGCCCTCCCTCATAGACAAATTCAGGAAGCAATGACATTAAATAGATGTAAACAAGCTGTCTCAGCTCTAAAATTTTGTTACTATCCAATTAAATTCGATCATCAGCTCTTAGCTGGCGATCCAGGCTCACAGTCCCTTCATTCTTATTGTTCCACAAAGATTAAACATGTTATATACTATTTCCATCAAAACTGGAAGACGGATGGAAAGCCCTCCCCTCCTCTAGAGAGGCTGAAAGACACCTTACTCTGCCTATCAGAGAATCTTGTCATACTTAGATTAGTTGATGCTGAGAGTTTTGGGATTGTTCAGAAAGCATTCAGGGCCAAAGAAGGAGTGGGAGAACCATAGAAACATCTGATTAGAAAGAATCAGACTGTGTATTAATGTGGCCTGTAATTTTCAAACCAGTTTTACTTTCTGAGGTTTAGCATTCATGCTGCACCAAATAATGTCTGGGGAGCCAGAGTCCCTATGACTGTTTCATCCTGCAAGCAGGCTGTTTTTATTAATGCTGAGAAGCCCACAGAGCAGAAATGTGCTGCTGCAGCCATCACCTGCCTCATTCTGCCAATGATGTCGTCCACACAAGTGTTTTTGTAACTGTAAATGACAATGCTGCTGATAATTCTTATGTTTCAGCTTTTACCTCTTCAGTCCTTTCAGTGTGCTCAGAACTAATGATCTCAGCACAACTTTCATTTTGCATCACCTTCACCATTTACTGAAATGTCTATTTCTTGGGAACAATTTCTTCTTTTTATAGCACTTTTTACTTTTGCATGAAGCTCTTCACTTCCAGACACTGCCTGTTGTGTGATGGCCAACAGTAAAGTTGAGAGAGAGAGGGGAACAAAGTCATTAATTAGAGAAAGTGGAAACTTCTGGAAAAGTGCAAAGCTTAAGCTGTTGGTCTTGGTGGGCCAAAGGCTGATGCCTTTTGTGAACAACATCACTAAACACAGAATGATTGAGGCCCTGGCACTGGCTGCCCAGAGAAGCTGTGGTGTCCCATCCCTGGAGGTGCTCAAGGCCAGATTGGATGGGGCCCTGGGCAGCCTGAGCTGGTGGGGAGCAGCCCTGCCCACAGCAGGGGTTGGGATGAGATGAACTTTAAGGTCCCTTCCATCCCAAGCCATTCTATGATACTATGATTCTGTGATTCTATGATGTATGTATGATATGTGACTGACCCCAGTCTGACAAACATCTCTCCACTTTCAGCTGCAGCGCCAGCACCTCTGCCTGCGTGCACTCTGCTTCCCCCAGCTGAGGCAGCCTCTGTTCCCCCACGCTGACAGAGGGGTTGTAGCAGGGAGATTTCTCAGGTGGCGACCACAGGTAGTCCTGCATTTTGCACATGGGCTGTTGTTGCACATTTCCCCAGAAATGAATTCACCTTGGCCATTCATCATCACCACAGGCAATCTAATTACAGCCCTGTCTGGAGAGGAGAGGCTCATTTATAATAGAGACTTTGTTATGAAAGTGTAATACCTCGAACTACATTTTTACAACATTTTTTAAAGGAAAATTAATTAATTGTCTGGTGCATTTTAAAATAACCAGCCTCCTGAGGTTGCCGCAGCAGCACCTCTCAGTGTATTCTCTCCCCACCCAGACTGCTTGCTGTGTGACAGCGAAGTGCTAAAATTATTTTGGCAGAGAAATAGTCTCGGAGGCTGTTGTTTATTTTCTATGGCAGAGGAATATCTCAAAATGCAGCCTGTACCTCTGCCCTGTGGGACTGTCTCTAATTGCATATGGTGCTCTGTGAAAGCGTTCAAAATGCACAGTTCAGAAAGCAAAATTAAACATGGGGGGGGACACCACATCTAGCATGCACCCAGCTTGCTCTTTAAAAGATCCAAATGCAAGAATACGCTTCTCTGAGAAGCACAAAAATGGATAGTGGAGTAAGGCAGCTAATCTCTTACTAACATGCATGCAGCAAAATTGCAAGTGAGCCCATTTAAGAGCTGAGAATCTGGACGGTTTGCTTGCCTCCCTCCAGCCTTTGTCCCATCACTTCTTGCCCTATTATTGGAGCAGTCTTGTATATGGGACAGCTCAGGTAAGTGCTACTCAGGTGTGGTTTCAGACAAAAGAAGATCAACTGCAAAATAGCATAAGGTAGAGAAAAGGTGTGAGACTGAGACCCCATCACTGACAAGGATGCATTAGAAAATTCAGTGTATGCTCTTAACCAGATGAAAAGCCTGAAGCAGACTGTGGCACCTTTTAAAGTGAGGCAGGTTCTGTTCTGAACCTCTCCTCTTGCCCATATACACCACCTTGGGTCACTCCAAGAAAAATGTGAGTGCAGTGGATGGATGGCTTTAACTCATCTCCTTTTTTTTTCATATCTCCAGGGCTCAGTGGATAGTTGTAGCTCTTCTAACCATACTTTTTCATGTAGAGAGGCCAAGTGCAAGATGAGGTTGTGATGCAAAGGAGCAATCACAAAAATGTTAAGTCAGATCCCCAGGCCATTTATTCCCCAAAGAATAAACAACAGCAGAATCTAGGATGAAGGGTACTCCAGAAGCTCAGGAAGGGATCTGCTCTGTTTGGCAGTAAAAGGTAGAAGGTATGCTGTAGAAGAAAGTCTTTGCAAAAGGACGAGTGCTATATTGCAAGAAGGTTCTGAGGGAAGGTCTTGCCATTTTTCCTATGCAGAAGAGGAGAAATGAACACCTACTTAAAAATACATCAGCAGAAAAAAAGGGTTTTCTGAGGAAAAGGCTGAGGATAGGGCAGAGATGGTAAGAACACTTTTGAAATCTCATGCATATGACACTACCTTTTATCTGCTGGATGAAATGCTAAAAAAGAAATGGAGCCAGAGTAGTAACCATTAAGAATAGGAACTTCCAGGGACAGGAAATTTTGGATGCTTTTTCCAGCTGAAGCCTTCCTGCAAGCATGCTGCACAAAGTATATTCTATTAAGTTTGTACACATCTCCTCATTCAGCATTGCTCTTCACAACACCAAGAGTTATTCTCTTGTTCTTTCAGGTAATGTTTTTCATGCTAATTTGATATCTGGACTTGGATGAAGCTTCTTGTTGTGATTGCTTGGAAGAATAGATCACAAGATACTACCATAAGGCCAGTGAGAACAACAGATTTTCTGAGTATTTTGCCATGCGCTGCTCTAGATTCTGAGCCAAACCAAGTGTAGGCAGTTTCTGAACAGAACAATCTGGCCTCCCAGAAGTTTGGATGACAATCATGGGTTTTCTCTTCCTGAGCAGCACATTAGCCAAGCCTAGTTTGGACAAAGCAGGTCAGTGTTTTTATGAAAAATCTACTTTGGGTATACCTTGTGCCCACACATTCTGCTCACTTAAAGGGTAAGTAGATGTCTTTACAGGTTGGAGGCCTACACTTTAAATGCAGGACTACGAATGGGTGGAGTACAAGAAGGAGTGCAATGAAGAGATTAGAGTGGCTGCCCGGCTAAGGCATACCTTCATCTCTGCAGGATTTCTTACTTGACTGCTTAATGGCTCTTACTTCACAGGGTTTTCATTTCACATTCTAGCCTGCATCCTTGCAGCTCCAACTGTGCGGAGCGCTGCATGCTTTAACCCGTAGTTTTGCTATTTTCATTTTGAGCTATGTTTGGTCTAATTAGGTATTCATACAGTGATAAACATTTGTTTCTTACACACATTATACAGAATTTTTCATGTTTTCCCGTGTTTTTCTTTTATTTCTTTTGTAGTGTTAAGAATGGGTCATGTTTTGTTTGAAAAAGGAAAAAAAAAGAAAAAGATTTTTATAATGGGACCCTGCACAATCAGAAAAAAAAATCTGTGTAGTCCTCATCAAACTGGTGGACAGCACAGAAATGGGGACCTCTAGACCTTTCACTGACATCTAGTGAAAAACATCATGGAGGTCCGCTAGCATTTGCAAGGCCTACAGAGTAATGTTTGCAGCCATCTCAGCAGGAACCTTTGCACTTGCTCCAGTGGAGCTCCAGATCTGCTAAGCCAGCCAGGTGCTCTGCTATTGTCTGCTTGCTTGGCAGTGGTGGCAGCCACTCTTCAGCAGTCCCCAGGAAAGGCAGGATCTCCTTCAGAGATATGGGGAACATCATATAATTCAGACTTTATAAATCCTACCTGTTTTGGCCACCTCAATATGCATGTTTTCACTCTTGCTGTGCAGGTTATATGAGTATTTTAATGGCAGGGTTTTGGGGGATTACTTTTGATGTCATGTTTTCCGGTATCCATTGACTGTCTTCAATGAGATGATACACCTACAATAATCTAAACGTGATGTGAGCAAGAGGAAAGTCAATCTTACAGATTACAGAGGGGAAAGAAGGATCCTTGAACTTGACAATACCTTAAAGCTCAATTCAGAAACTTACTATTGTTAGGCTTTATTCATTTCGTTTTGTCTGTTTTTTTTGTTTTGTTTTGTTTTTAAGGGAAATCCACAGAAGCACACATGTAGAAAGCAATGTTAATGGGTTTGTGTAATAAAAAATGGATTCATTTGGAAAAAATGTAATGTAATATAGCCTAAAGCTATACGCTATGCAAAATGAAGGAGCATACACTCAATAGTTTGAAAAAATGCATGCTGTACATTGTATCGTTTATTGTTAGGGTTTTCTAAGCTATACAAGGGACACCATATCAAAATGCAGTCCTCTGTACAGAGATGATTTTACAACATTTTACATAAAAATCATAGATTTTACAAACCTATCTGCTGGTTGAGTCTTGCGGTTTTTGCACTGTATATTCAGGTAAACAATTTCATGCAACATACATTAATGCAAAATTTAGTGCTCCATGTATTATACGCCTGAAAAGAAAGAAAACCAAAGCTAAGAAAAGGGGCACAATTGAGCACAGAACTCTGACAATTTAGATTGTAGATTTATTGGACCATGCATGTAGTTCATCCTCCCACATTGCAGAGCACCTACCGGCATCTCTTCCCTTTGTTTCATTTTTGTCCCTCATAATCAGTTTTTTTCCATGTCTTTCTTTTTCTCCTGGTTCTTCCATATCCTGGGGAACTTTGAGGTTTTGTAAGGGCCATCTTGTTCCTAAAAGGAGAATTGCAAAAGGGAGTGGATGGCTTTCAAGGACAGAAACCAGGTCAGCACCAGCAGTCAGTGAAGATGTACAACTGTAGTTCCTGCACAGTGTTCCTACTGCCCTGCACTTCAAATAGCCAGGATGGAGAGGACATGTGATCATTTCTTCTCCACAGGTAATTCTTATGGTGCTGAGCTGTCCCCAGACACTTTCCTCTGGGCTCCCCTCCATGACTGGTTTTGGTTTTATCTATTGCTTTGCCGTTGAAGCTGGCATTTTACAGCCAGATTATGAAAAACTGCCCAATACCAATTTTGTATCGCAGATTGACGGGTGCCAGGGGAGCAAAAGGCTTCCATAGGCAAGCAGAGCCTCAGTGTTCCAGACAGGAGGAACTTGATAGTGACTGGAACACCTGATAGTGTTCAGTGGAGGAAGCAAACAATGTGGTTGGTGTGAGTCACCCAGAGAAGTCATGCTCCACTTGAATTTTAACATGGTTCAGCTTTAGAATGCACTCATTTTTACATGCATCTCCAGGAACTTAGAGAATGCTTTAAAATTTCAGAGCTAGACAGGCTTTAGCTCCAGAGCCTCCAAGGCACCTGCATAATCTGTGCAAACACTTTCATCCATCACAGAGATGATGTGTCAGATGTTTGGAAGCACCGAATGATGCTGCACAACAGTTGGGGTGAGGCAGTGAAAAATGCCATGTTCTGTGGGAACTGTGAGAAGGAATTAGGCAGAGTGAAAGCATTTACTCAGTGGGGACATGGCTGGGGCATGTGCATTGCTTGTGAAAAATGCTTTCATATCTTCCATCATCAGCACAAGCAGCTAGAGCCCTGGTAATGTATCTCCTTCAGACAATGATGAAAATTGCACTCTTTTGATATCCTGAAGGGAGAACGCTGCCTGCTGAATACTTCCCACAGCCCCTGGCTGTGGGCCTACTGTTGGTCTCTCTTCTAGCCTTACAAAGCCCAAACTCCTCAGGTGATTCCTGGGTCAGTGTGGGCTTCCATTATTGCAGCCTGAAGCATCTGAAGCATCATGTGTCTTCCGCTGTTCACTTGCACTGTTCTCCTTTGTTTTTGCATCTTTATTGTAGAAGTCATAGAATCACAGAATGGTTGAGGAACCTCAAAGCCACCCACCCCAATGCCTGCCCCCACCAGCTCAGGCTGCCCAGGGCCCCATCCAACCTGGCCTTGAGCACCTCCAGGGATGGGGCACCACAGCTTCTCTGGGCAGCTGTGCCAGCGCCTCACACTGTAGGAGTCCTTACAGCTGTTTATACTGGAGGAGAAAAGTGAAGAACACCGCATCTATTTTAATACCAAAAGGGACAGAATATGGAGGCTTTCAGGGAACTGAGTGTGGGAGTAGTATTTCACTGAGAGACCTGATGGGAAACCAGGAACAAAAAATAATCAGCTGTTTAAGTTTTAGCTGCCACTGTTGAATTTTTTATATTAGAAAATAGGAGATCTATCATAATCCATGGGCAAGCAGATGAATTCAATTGTGTGACATTCTTCTCTGACCTGAAACACACGAGCAAGGAAGAGGTGGTTCAATTAGTGTAGCAGCAGGCTAGAAAATCAAGGGAAGGAAAGGTTCTTAGGCAAGCTCACCGGTGTAGAAGAAGACAAAAATTTGCCTCATGCAGCATTGTTGTGGGAAGCTTTCAGTAGAACATATTGGGAAAAAAAGATCAGTGGAGAGGGTTTCTCTAGGTAAAGGTGTTTTTGTCAAAATGTAATTATTTTGTGGAAATGTGTCAAAATTTAAAATGGGAAAATGAGAAACAATTATCTTCTTGCGTTTTCCATTTCACTGTGATACTGTCAAACTGTTTCATTTGTGCAAGTGAAAATGTCGTACTCTGATTTCCTCATTTAAATCTGGACTTATCTACTGCAACATTTGCTGCTATATTTACATATTTCTCTCTCTATATATTCCATACTTACATTGTTTCAGTGTTGCAGAAGTACAGAATTTCTGGTTCTGCACAAATGTTGCCATGTTGTTTTTTTTACTCTTATTTGAAACACACTAGTTTTATTTATTTTTTTATATAGTGGTCTTCCCGCACATACATAAAACACAGAACAGACCTGCAGATTTCTGTAGCACCTCTGCTTCTAAATAGAATAATTCATTTTGCCCTAATTTTGTATGCAAAGTAACTCCTTCTGATATGCCAACAGCTGTGTTTTGGATCTGTCACTATCCTGTGTTCAGGTTTTATTCTGAGAACCTAATGTAGTAGTAAGCAAATTCAGAGCCACATATGTCTTCCTAATGCTTTCCAGAGGGATTCAGGTTACTTTCAGCTCCTTTCCAGACTTCCTTTAGGAGTCCTTCCTTTCATGCCCCAGTGATGCCACCGTCAGTTCCACTGTGCAGTCAAGCTACAGTCACTTTGTAAATGTATGCCATATTTTTACCATTTCAGCCCTGTGTCCACGCTCAGAGTTAGGCCAGTGTGCTGTATGCATCCCTAATTTATCTGCTTGCAGTGTTTTTCTTTGGATTCTGTGCACTGTCAACTTGAATTTTGTGCTGCCATTGGGTTGCCATGTTGTAATTATTAAAAGCAGCGTATGGATGAATTAAGCAGTGATCAGAAATCAACAGTTTTAGGAAATAATCGGTTGTGAATCACAGTCCCTGTGCCTTGCTTCAAATCCTTTGGCATGAGTCTTCAATCTAGGAAAGGGCAAAAGAGATTCCAGAGATGGAGATGATTTTCATAGGAGGATATGTGTATGTGTGTATGCAAGGGGAGGAAGTGTTTATTGTCTCCCTCTGCTCCTTGTGTCCAAGCTGACCTGGCACAGAAATTAACTGGGATTTAGAGCAGATGTACACCAGGAAGGCCCTCCCACACTGAGCCTTGGGAGGTTGCTGCTGCATTGGTAGAGGATGACAGAAACATGCTTTCACAGCAGCAAAAGTCAGTTTTAAACAATCTCCCAGGTGAGCGTCAGCATGCTGCTAATCAAATTGAGGGTTGATTGCAAAACTAAAAATGAGGTAAATGCTTTGCATAATTTGGTAGACTGCTGCTACGCCTGTGTGTATGTGTTTATAGACTCTTCTTTAAGCATTGTGAATTGAATTAATCATGGAAGGAAAGGCACTCTGTTCATATGCTTAATGCAGTTCAAAGCTGTTTTGGATGTTCTGGCCTGGAGTAAAGACTGGGTTAGAAGATATTGGAGAGGTTGGGCCCTGCTCTCAGATTGCTATATTTGTGGGCAAGGTTTAAAGGCAGTTCAACATATTTTGCCTGACATGAGAAAGTTTAGAGTGCATTCTTTATTAACTGTGTAGAAACAGAAAGAACTGTTTTATCTCAGTGTCTAGGAATCCTTCAGCTAAGTGCCCATGCCTATTTTGGTAACCACAGCTATCAGAATAAAGCAGATGACAGCCCAGACCCAGTTGCAACACCCCAAAAATGCAGCCCTAGTGCTTTTGAGAGGGCCCCACAGGTTACCAGTTCTCATCAAGCATCAATCAATGCCTCTGAAGCTGAGCCTATTTACATCAGCCCAGAGGCTGGAGCATGAAACAAATTCATGTTCTTTCTCTCACTAAGACCTCAAAAATTCCCCAGCCCTACCTGAGACTAAAGCATCTTTCTATCTTGTTTATGCTGGTTTGAGTTGGATGAGTTAAGATTACGCAGAGGATTGCGCACTAAGGAAGATGGCCGACTGTCAGTTGCCTATAGATGTGTTCAACAATCTCCCTTTCTCCCTGTGAAGATTTCACAGCATAAACTGCTTCCTGACAGTGTACACGGACTGTTGCACTCAAGCCAGTCCTTTTTTGTTCTGTGAGACAAAGCAAAATGACCACAGCTTATTTGACTACCTCTAGAATTATTGCTTTGACATGTTTTCCCAGCAAAGCCGAACCCAACCTGTGCCAGTTACCTCAAGCACTGGACTGGACCCATCATTTTTTGTTTCTCTTCTGTCTTTGAGGATGGAGGGAGTTTCTTAAGGCTTCCTCATTTCCCCCTGTACTAATCCTATCTGTCAGGATCTCACCATCAGTCCTAAGGCATTGTCAGGCTGCAGTGTAGTGCTCTCCTGGTGTGCCAGCCCCTCACCCCCACAGCTGCGCTCTCATAAAGCAGTGTGCTTTGGCAACACAAAAGGAAGCTCTTCCTAGCTGTCATGGTGAAGGGGAAGGCATTGAAAAACACAAGTTTCAATCTCTATGCAGAGCTCTCCCAGTGACTCTTAGCATTCAAGTACCTCTGTTTTTCTGATGGTAGGAAGGGCCAAATAGAATGGGGAAAATAGAATGAAATGGAACGAATGCAGAAGTTTTGGGAAGCAGCCAGTGGTTGGAAGGAGCTGGGAGAGGTCTCAGAACACACCCCCAGCAGCCTCCCTGCTGATCTGGTGCTGCAAGAAGAAGGATAACGCTGTATTGTCCTCCCTCAAAAACTGCTGCCTTGTTCTCTGTGGATGCCTTCTTCTAGCTGCCAGGGAGTGTGTGGAGCAGCGCAGCCAGAAAAGCAAGTGGGGCAGGGAGAGTTTTCCCAGCACAATCGGCCCAGGGGACTCACGCTGGCAGTGCCAGAGTTTGCAGTAAGTATGGGACAGCATATGGTCACAGTGAAGTGGGTTGAGGAGCAGTGAGAAGACAGGGTATGCTGTCAGGCTGTGTCTTGGGTGATCAGAAATGCATCTCTATCAAGGACGTGAGATGCATGTTTGTTAAAATGGTTACAGAATGGCAGAATCAAGCAGACGAGGATGAGGAGAGTGCTGGTGTCCTTCTGCAGAGGTGGTGCATGGCAGGAAAACTGTGCTGTTGGACAAGAGAGAAAGGGGAGATCTCTGGGTTTCTTGAGCACGCTGAAGAGAGCATGCTGAGCTGATGTTTCCCATTTAGCTGTCATTCTTTCCTTACCCAGCCTCTTCTGCTGCTGCCTGACCCAGTCCTCCTCGCCAGGCAGTACCTTGTGTTGTTTCCTTTTTGCTTCTCTCAGTCTCTCATAAAGCTCTTGATAACCTTTTCCACTCCATGTGGATCTTCGGGCCCAGTTATATCCTGCAAGGTTAAAAATTGTCTGCAGCTGAACAGCTGCTGTGTAGAATTTATCCGAATAAAAGATGAGAATCTCTGATCCTTATGAGTGGTACAAGTCCTCATTTATAAAATAGATCATAGCTATAACCAACATGTAAATCACAATGCTCCCTACTGAGTTGCAAATCTACGCATCTATGAAAATTGCCATAACTGCATTGATTTCAGGAGGCTGCTGTGATTTATGCCAGCTGGGGACACATCCTAGCATCCGCCTGTCCTGCTGGAACAGATGAGGATCTCTCTCTGGTGCAGCCTCTAGGCATCTAGGCAGGCTGGGTCAGTTCTTCTGCTTCTCCCTGGCAGTAAGATGGCTCTTAGCTCCCACCGAACACCAAACCTTTGCCTTTGCCTCTTTAAAAAAAAAATGTTATTGCCCTGCTATAAGAATTGGCTGCAGTGTAGAAATGATGGAGTGGCAGTGCTTTGACCAGAAGAAGCCTTTGGGGGGTTTTCATAAGCTTATGTGGCCTGTCAGACATGATTCAGGAAATGCCTTCACAGAATACTTCTGTGCTACTGTCCATAGACCTCTCCAAATCTCTCAGGGCTGATTCCTCAGAATAGCAAAGAATGCATGGACAATAATCACTGAATCAGATTAAGAGCAATCGAGTCTTTACTTTGTACAGTGAGGGATCTTGCTTTCTGTATGCTGCATAAGCAGAAATTACTGCAAGATTAAAAGAGGGTGAGCAAACAGCAAAGGGGAAATACAGAGAAAAATCCCACACCAGGCATTTTGTTATGCTCGTAACCCATAAGGAAGCTCAAGGTTGCTTATCATTAACTGGGTTTCTCTGGCATTGTTTTCAGGTAGAACAGCAATTTACCTTATCATTTCTGGAGTAGGAATCAAAGTCACAAGAATTTATTAAAGTCTTTGCTGATGGTGAATGTTAAAGCTATGCTTGCACTTATCTTACAGTGGTTTCTTTGTGCTTATAATTTTCTGAAAAAAATATTCCTCTGGATTAAACTTTCCATGTCAGGCCTTTGCTTGGGGGAAAACTGTCTTGTTGTGGAGAGAAATATATTTACCAAGTTTCTGAAACAAAAGAAGTGGAAAGCAAGCTTTTACATTACTGAGTTGCATTCTTTTGCATACAATTTAATAATGATGAAATAAATCTGCAAGTGAAAATATCAGGTTTGCCTAATTCTCACCCTGGACCAGAATCAAGGTCATTTGATTTTGGACATGTTCAATGAACAGCTTCCACTGTGCCTAGAATCATGAGAGTGCAAGTCACAGCAAACAAATATTGATGAGACCATGAGAGCACAGGTTGCAGCCAAATCCTTCCTTTGGCCACACAGTTATATCTCTGCAGGGATACCCAGACCTTGGAGGACTTTCAGGGCTGAATTTTGTCTTAAACACTTTTGTTATGGTGCTAGGATCTGGAAATACTAATGAAAGATAATAATATAATAATAGATAATAATATTAATAATATGTAACAATACAATAATAGATAGTAATATTAATAATAGATCTTTTAGTGACCGACCTAAAACCTGCAACTCATAACAAATAAACAATAGAGCCATAACATTTCTCCCAGCTCTATTGCAACAGCCACTTCCAGTCTTGAGCAGAGAGTTCTGAGATCCTATCAGGGGTATGAGTCTGCCACAGGTTTCAGTCATTAGCAAATAAAATAGACAGTGGCTCTCAGTGCAGGGTGTGCACCCTCCTCCTCACTCCTTCTTTGGCAAGGAAGGGGTGTTTGGTCATCCAGCCTCCTTCATCCCCGAACTGCACGCTTTGTTTCGAGTGCACGCTTTGTTTTGAGTGCACCTGGGAGTTTGCCCTGTGCTGGAAAGCCTGGCGTCTCATAGCAAAAGCCAGAGTTGTGCTCTGAAGCATCTTTTCAAAAATAACCCTGCTTACATACCTGTTTGCAGTCTCAACCTCCATTATTTTGAAAGGGAAGTCAGCCCGGACACATTTGGGATAAAAGCTGTCACTGATTGCAGGTTTTATTGGCATGTACCACAGCTGGCTCCAATTCAAGTTTCTGTGAGCTAGGTGTGGTTCCAAAACCTCCATCCCACTCATGCCACTCCTGTCTTGGCTTGCTTGCACGAGGTAAAGAGCTCATACATGGGGCACAGAAGACTTCAATGTGTAGGATCTCTTGATGTAGCTGCAAACAGGATAAGGATACCTTCTTAGTCAATGCACTCTTCTAATCCTTCTTATAACTTGAAGTGCTATGCTTTCTTTCTCACCACCTTACTACTAGGGAAACCACTGGAAAATGCTGATCTGATGATGAAACCATTCAGGGACATTCCTGCCTTGTCAGAAACTCTGGTTTTGGTGAGCCCGCTGCCTGACTTGCCTTGAGGGTGATGACTCAACTAATCTTCATGTGGGTGAGTGAAACAACTGACTGGCATAGCAGTTGGCTGGTTGAGGAGCGGCCATGCTGCCTGATGTCACCTCCCAAAGAGCTGGGGACCCAGCTAATGTGCTGTCTGGGCAGAACTCTGGCTGAACACAGGCTCCCCAGCCACCTGGTGGGAAGCGGGCTGGTGCCTGCCGCTGGTTGTTCCTTGCTGCTTGGTGGGTGCTTGTATTGCAGTGCAAAACGAAGCAAAATATTGAAGCTGGCTGAGACTGTGTTGTGAGGAAATCCTCTGATCTTCCTAGCTCTGCTCAGCGTTTGTCCTTTCATCAGGGCATGAGCTCGTTTGTGTTTCAGGGTAAAGACAGCGCTTTGTGTAGAAGTTCCGCTTTCACTCTTGAAATTCTCTGCTTGACTTGCAGTTTGTGTCAGAAAGGGCCTGATCACAAAAAATGTTAATGCTCTCACCAGAAAAGTTAGTAAGCACTTATGCATCACTCTTGCATGGATACAGGTGTGTAAGCAGAGGAGTCACACATCTCTCTTTGAATCGGGTTCTCGGAGCATCCGTCTAGATACTAATTATCTTCTGCAGAAGATCTCTGCTTTCTTTTATGTCACTGAGAGCTCCAGTTGCCTGGCAATACTCAGAAACATCCAAGTGCCTCAGAGGACTGGATGTAAACTGCAACGCTGCTGCATTGTAAAAGGAGGCAGGCGTGTTTCAGGATTTGTGCTGAAGAAGAGGCGCACGGAAGGGTTTAAAGAGACAGCTGAAACGAGTTCCTTTTTATTCACGTATGTTTTACTTTTGCTTTTATTAAATAAACTCAAGAAAAACCTCCCCCAGCCTTGGTTGGATGTTTTATTTTTATGTTCCTGATCTGTATCTCACATTCGTGGCTCTGTTTCTGCTGAAATTTAGACAAGGGAGTGCCTGACTGGGATATTCAGTGCCTTGCCAGAATATGCAGGGCAGGACTGAGGGACACAGACTGAGGTTTCAGCCTGTTTTGGTGAGGACTGAGGGGTCCCAAGGCACATAGGCATGGGCTCACATGCTCTGGGACAGTAGGCATGGACTGTGTGAGCTGCTGTGCAGCTTTCAGCAGGAGCAAATGGCCATTGCTTCAGTTTGTGACCACATCTCTTTCCCCAGACATGAGCTTGTTAAGTGCTCATTTAAAACAATCCAGAAGACTTGGGGATATATTTAGTCTCGGCTTCCAGAACCAGGAAAGAGAGGAGCACACTCTGGCAACTCCTCTGTCATGTCTGGTCTGCTGCAGAAGAGGCAATAGCCCCGCTCTGTGTGTTTGCCCTCAATGTATCCCCAACCTAAGTGGCGAAATTGCCTCTTGTCTAGCTTTCTTGGTCTCATTTCTTGCTGTGTGCTGGTCAGGCTGTCCTGCACAACCAGATCATGTACCTCTGCTCTGCTGCAGAAAGAATCCGACTCCACCACTCAGAGCATTTAAACTACAATTTATGGCTTAAATCCAGGCTCAGCAGCAGGTGGTTGCATGTACTAGTGCCGCCCTTTTTTCCTTGTTTATTTTTTAACTGGTTAACTTTGCTCTACACGTGATATTAGTAAGTTATACAATTTACTGTAATACTTTTATCACATTGTGAAAATCAATCTTCATTAATTACAGGCAAAAAACTTCCTAGAAACAATAAGGAAAAAAGCTACGTTTGCTTGCCAGTGGACTCCCAAATCTCTGTAGGAATGCTGTATACAAACCTGCAGTATGTCATCTAGATTGTGTTGAGTCCAAAATGGTTTTCCAAAGCACCCGTTTTTAATATCTCACCTTTTTTTTTTCTTTTGGAATAACTGTAAGAGCTTTCTTTTTTACACAGAAAGATCCATTGTCATGATTGCAGCATCAGAACATTCATGGATGTAAATATTCACAAGGAAGGAGACAAAGTAGTGTCACTGCAGCTGTTCCTGTAGTGCACCACACATTGCACAATCCTTTCTGCTTTTGCCACTTTGGGCATGAAACACCCTTGGCTTAGATTAGTAGAGGCTTAAAGTCGCTTAGTGTGGGTCTGAATTACTATGTAAATTGCAAGAGGCAGAGAATTACATTCTGCACCTAGAAATTGTATCAAACCAGCTGCTTGTCAAATTTCATCTTTGCTTGATTTGATCATTAGATATTACAGTGAGAAAATTGTACATTCTGCTGTGAGTTCTTCTGGTGTAAATCTGGAATAAGGGCCTAATACTCATCTCCTTTGGACTGGTATCACTGGAAATCAATTCCTGGGAAATTTACTTTAGATCTAAGCTACTGTATTTGTAGCATAACATGGTCCTTGTCGTTCTTAAAACAGATGCATAGAAATGTCTGTGGATGTAAATGACCCATGTTAGCTGATTTTATGTCATAGCATTCACTTTTCTCTGCTGCACTAAATTCTGCTGCACACCTCTGAGCATCAGACATTCAAATGGCTGGCTGTTGAGTTAGCTGTGCTTAAATAAACTCTTACTGAGTCAATTCTCAGGCTTGCAGGAAGAGGCAAAACTGCTAATTGTTGCAAGGGTACCTGAAGCACTTGGTGTGGTTAAGCTCACAAGTATCTACCATTCAAACAGTAAACAGCTTCCACCTTAATGTCTTGGAACAGCCTCTCGCTGTGTTATATAATCCCTTCTGCTCACTTTTCCTGCAGATTTATCCTGGGAACAGAGGGGGTAGATAGGGTAATATGCCCCAGTCTGTATGTTTTCCATGTGGCTGAGGCCGTTGCAAAACAGCAGAGGAGATGCTCCAGACCAAACACGAGGGTTGCCTGCTGCAAGCAGTGGGACAGGAGTGGCTGTGGGAAATTCCAGAGTGGAACTGGTTGTGTACCAATTGAACCCAAGCCCTGGTTCTCCGCAAGAAAGTACTCTGTGTAAGTGGAGAGATGTGAGTTATCTTCGGTCTTAGAACAGACCCACACTGCACACATGGGCCGGTGCACTTTAACACAAGATGTGTTAATGCTGCCATGGATGAAGGGCAGAGGATCTGCCCCACAGGGAATTTATCCAAACTGGTGCTGTTCTGCTTCTTCCTGGCACTTCCCACATACAAAGTATTGAGAGAAGGACATCTCGCTAAAGGGTGTTAGCTCTCCAATTACCCTTGCCTCATCTAATGGCTCCCAGAGGCCCATTCTTTGCTGCTATAAATTAGAATAACCCTTAAGGTTGACTAATTTGTCCATGCCCTTTACCGGGAATGAGGGTGATACACAGGAGATGGAGAGCCGCCTTCTCCCCTATAGCCTCAGGGCTCTCTTATCCACCTCAGCCCAGCCAGCTGAGGGGATCAGCTATAATCCTGACTTGTAAGAAAAAGCTGCCTAGGCGGGATGTCACACAGGCCAAACTAAATCCCTGCAGAAGCATACTGCCCTTCTGTGTTGAGAGAAGTCTGCTCAGCGAGGCGTGCAGCAGCCTGGCACGCTGTGCTGCTCTCAGCACCTTGCTGCTCCCTCTTCATATTCCCCTACAGATGTGTCTTAAACCTGGTTGTGAACAGGTATCACTGGCAGGGCCTATGTGAGCCAGCAGGTGTGGTGTTTGGGAAGGCCCACCCTGCTCACACTGCACTCAGCTCACGCATGCAGGTGGCAGAGATGGCCAGACCTTTCCTGTCCTACTGTACTGTGGTCAGCATGGGGTGTCCCATGCATGAGAGGTGGTCTGTGGTGTGAGTGGAAGGATTTGGCTTCTTTTTGGTTCTTTTTCTCTACAATGGCAAGGTGGGGTCAGTCTCATCTCCAAGGCTCCATCAAAAGAGGAGTGGCCAGCAAGGACAGGGAGGTGATTGTTCCCCTCTACTCTGCTCTTGTGAGGCCCCATCTGGAGTACTGCGTCCAAGTGTGGAGCCCCCAGTACAAAAAAGACAGAGAGTTGTTGGAGAGGGTTCAGAGGAGGGCCATGAAGACGATCAGGGGCTGGAGCATCTGCCCTGTGAAGACAGGCTGAAGGAGCTGAGCTTGTTCAGCCTGGAAAAAAGAAGGCTGCAGGGTGACCTCACTGCAGCATTTCAATACCTAAAGGGAGCCTACAAACAGGAGGGGAATCAACTCTTTGAAAGGGTAGATAACTGCAGGACAAGGGAAAATGGTTTTAAGTTGAGGGAGGGGTGATTTAGGTTGGACGTCAGGGGGAAGTTCTTTACAGAGAGAGTGGTGAGGTGCTGGCAAAGGCTGCCCAGAGAGGTTGTGGATGCCCCATCCCTGGAGGTGTTCAAGGCCAGGTTGAATGGGGCCCTGGGCAGCCTGGTCTAGCATTAAATGAGGAGGTTGGTGGCCCTGCATGTGGCAGGGGGGTTGGAGATTTATGATCCTTGAGGTCCCTTCCAACCCTGGCCGTTCTGGATTCTGTGATTCTGTAATAGCAATAGGACTAGAGCCCCAGATTGCATGAGGGGAGGTTCATATTAGATATTAGAAAACATTTCTTCTCAGAAAGAGCGGTGAGGCAGCAGCGCAGGCTGCCCAGGGACGTGGTGGAGTCACCGTCCCTGGTGTACCAGAATTGTGTGGTTGTGGCACTGGGGGACATGGGCAGTGGACATGATGTGAGGGACTGGTGGTTAGACTAGATGGTCTTAGTGTTTTTTTCCAACTTTAATGATTTTGTTATTCTATGATTCTTCAGCTGTCCTAAAGTTGCATTTTCAGCATGGAAAGATGCTGGCAGGAGCCCAAGGAGGCAATGATGTACTGATCTACATGTATAACTTAGAGAAAAATTGGAAGACCTTGCATGATGAAACCTTCACCCTAAATAAACAGAACTGTTTAGTTCCTTTTTAATCTCTCTTGTTTGATTGATCCTTTCTGGTGATAAATTTGGCGCTCTGCTGCTTTACCTTTGAAGCCAAGCAGCAAAGGTCATTCTTCTTAGAAATGCTAATTCTGACAAAGTGCTAGAGGTGAATGTGCAAGGCAGGGATGTTACCCAGCCCACAAGTTCCTTTAACCTTACTAAACTAGGTCAGATCTAAAAAGAGGTCCCAGAAGGACCCCTGCAGCCACACTGGCCAATGGAAGTTGGCACATCTATTTTGATGTAATACAGCTAAGAATAGGGGTGTCCACACTGGTTTCATGCAGGCACCTCAGCAGGCTTTGTTAAGCTATGGGTTGGTATAGATCTTCAGGGCTCCTTGTCCTCTCCTTTGCACTCTCCCAGCAGCTGTGTGATCACTCAGTAAACCAGCTTGGGGAAAGGAGCCCCCAAAGAGTAATCCTGGGAGAAAGGAGGGAAGCTGAGTTATATTTCAGCCAGATCAGTTTTACTAAACCAGAACTGCCACCAAATAAAAATGCCTTGAATTGCAGTGAATCTGTCACCATTTCCCTTCCTTCTTTCCACTGGAAAGGAGCCTCTTCATGACAAGGACAGGGAAATCTTCATCTGAAAGAATCCAGATATTCCTTTGTTTAAACATTTATCCGGCCAAACCACTGTCAGCTGTCCCATTTCCCTTTGAATTATCTTCACTGAGTTCCCAGCAGTGCCTTGAATTTACTCTGGTGGGAGTGGGAGCAGGCCTGAGCTCCAGAGGCTTAGTTCCCTGTGTTTTTCTGAAGCACACCATCCTGTGAAGTGGGGAGCCCTGTGCATTACGTGCTGGCCCAGTCAGGAGGGAGGTGAAAGCGTCTGAGTGTTTGCACATAAGGGCTTGAAGTGATTGTTGTCAGACGAGATGGTAGCAAAGGATGAGGAAACTGACCCTCATACACTGACATGAGTGTTTATCAAGAGGCTTCTTTTGCATTATTGTTATTACCCTAGTGTAAACAGAGCAAACAGAAGAATCAGGCCCAAGTTCAAATAAGCCTGGCCCTCGTGCATTCACCTGATATGACTGCTCCCCCCCCTTGCACTGTGTGTAACAAGCACAGTAGTCCTACCTCTAACAGGGCTGCACCACAGTCAGACTTCTTCCTTTCTCCACCTGCCCTCACACACACACATTCTGTAGAGTCTGCAGTTGTAGCAGACAGTCAGCAATTAGGAGGAACTGACTGATGACCACAAGCTCAATTCTTTGCTCTCAGCTGTGCTGCTGAAAACAAACCGTTTTTTTTCTTTTCTCTCACCCTGTGTTCTCCTGTTGCTATGTCAAGACAATAAGGAAGCCCTGGCTCTCACATGGATTCCACCGGAATGGGAGTGTATCCAGCCGCCCTCAGACTTTGTCCACAGCCTCAATAAGGTTTGATCTGGTTTCACAGCAGGAAAACAATCTGAAGATGTGGAAATGTGGTGGATTTGAATGTTTATCCCACTGAGCAATCTACATGGCTGGCTAAACTCGCCCATAAGTCTGAATGTTGGGGCCCATCCCAAATCTTATCTCACGTTAACAGATTAAAGAGCGTGGAAGTATTTCTCCACGAAAGATTTCCTAAAACCCTGTGGAGAAAGCTTCTGCCTCTGTCACTTGCACTGGCTAGAAACCAGAGGTGAAGCTAGAACCTCTAACTCTAGCAGGTTGGACCAGTTCTCATCTCTGCTCCTCCCTGACCTGGGGCTGCTACCAGCTTACTCAGGCAAAGCTGCCTCCATCCAGCCCTGACTCAGGCATTTGGTCTGCAGATGCTGGTACTCCTGGTTCCTGGAGAGCCCTGGGGCTGATCTGCAGAAGGAGCCAGCAGAGTGGGACAGATACCATCTACTTGGCTTCCATGCCATGCTCCAGGTGGGTATTGATCTATGAGGTTGTTCTTTATTTCTTAACATCTTCGGGCAAAAGCATAGAATCATAGAATGAGGGATTTGTTTGGGTTGAAAGGTACCTTTAAAGGCAACCTAGTCCAACTCTCCCATAATGATGAGGGACACCTACAGCTACATCAGGTTGCTCAGAGCTCCATTCCACCCAACCTCGAGTGTCTCCAGGGATGGGGCATCCACCGCCTGTGCTAGTGCCTCACCACCCTTGTCGTAAAAAGCTTCTTCTTTATATCCATTCTAAACCTCGCCTCATTTAGTTTGAGACCAAAAATGGAGACTAGTAATGCCTTACCAGCAGATAGATCTTCAGTTGATGCTACTCACCAGGATGTCACTGGACTTAATTCCAGCAAAGATCTTGCCCTCACATCCTTTAAAAAGAAGCAACACACAAAAGCAACATAGAAAATAAATGTCTTCTCTTTAGCTGTAACAAATGACTGTCCCTTTGGAGATGCTAATCATAATGTTGTTTAATTCTTTTGCTCAGTGTCCTGCCAAGGAGAGTTCAGTGCTGGATAATACAAGTAAAAGCCATCCCCACTCTGAGAGGCTGACAACTCAGGGGCTGACATACTGCAGGCTTATTTTGTCTGGGAATTAATAGGCAAGCATGGTTTCACATTCAGTACTTTTACCATCAATGAAGGGCAGGACAGATTCAGAAATGAGTAAGTCTGAGAGAGTTTCTTTTCTGATTTGTTTGTGGAAAAAATATGCCATCCAGCAAATTTAGCTGGGTTCAAAGGAGGAAGCAGCTAGAGAGGAATGTTTTACAAGTTTGAGGAAGATTAAGTGTTCAGGCCCAATTCTCCCCACAAGAGGAAATTACCTTAGAAATTTCCTCTTTAATAAATCAACAGTTCTCCAAATCCCATTTAAGACACACGTATTGTTAACTGTCTAATTTGTTACTCTGTAACAAAACTCATGAAGTTAAACTACGTTTTCTTATTTAACCAGAGTATCTGGGAGCAAAGGGCCACTCAGCAACTTAGTGCGCTTCTTCAAAGGATGGAGGCAACTGATCAAACTTTACCTTGCTATTCTGGCTATGTGAACCTACATTTCTGGCCTTGCCTTAGCTATAAAGAGTTCTCAGTTACAAGGAAAGTATGCAGCACTCCGATTTGTTGTTCCATAAATCTGCACAGGTAGGCAAAGTTCCTGGAGCATTATACCACGACAGCATACACACGCACCTGTGCATTATTCTTTGCTGTGATTCTCTTATTCGTTGGCTATTGCTCATTAAAAATTTTCAAGCTTTGTCCAGATGGCTCTGGGTAGCCTAGTCTAGTGGTCGCGACCCTGCACATGGCAGTGGAGTTGAAACTAGATGATCATTGTGGTCCTTTTCAACCCAAGCCATTCTGTGATTCTATGATTTACAAATGCTTATATAAACTTTACCTGCTTCCTGCACAGAAGTCAAACAGTAGTGATTCACACCTGCCCCTCCTGGAGGTGATGCACACCTCTTGCTGCATGTTTTTGCAAGCATGCCTGTTTGACTGTTAACCCAGTATTTACAGTACCCATTTTCACAAAAAATGCTTTACATTTGATTATCTATTCAGAATTGTTCACGTGTCACAGTTCATCATTAAGCATATATGATAAAGGAACAGGGTAAAAATGAAATAGAAAACTCTGCGTTAAAAGGTTAAACACATGCAGAAATACAATGAAGTAAAGTGTGATTACCATGATATTGATGACTGAGTGTTTTGGTATTTCTAGGAGCCTTTAGAACCACCTGCACTTATAGTACACTGGTACTTTAATGCACCTTTTCATTTTAGAAATTAAAGTATGACATTCTCATACACTAGTTTTCCAGGCTTACGTTTTTTTTATACGCCATCAAATCCTACTGGCATTCATAGGAATTTGCTATGAATGTGGGATTGGGCTCTGCTGCACATTTCTGTTTTGTAAGTCAATTAGAGAAATGAAAGAATAAGCAGGCAGTACATGTGCAAATTTTTACTTTAATCTCTGGGTGGGCATGAGCAGTTGGTCATTAGTTAATGATGACATAAGAGCTGGCATTCCTGATAAGCCCACAGTTCCTTCAGGCTTGCTGGAGGGCTGCAATCCTATTAGTCAGATGCTATAAAAGTTGTTTTTTAATTATCTCGGAGTCAAGATAACTCTGCCCCTACCGAGCTGCTAGGAGTTCCTTATGGATACATGTCCAAGGGAAGGATTTGCCCTCCATGTTTTAATTAAGATCATGTTTAGATACAGTGTAAGCCGGGAGGGCTGCAACCTTTTTCTGCAGTACCCACCAAACCTCTGTCCTACTTGACCATTCCCAGGCCTTATAACCAGACCTGTTCCCTAAATCTTTATCATACTCCTTCAGCTTTTAGTATTATCCACATCCCGCTGGCATCCTCGCACCTGCCCCTCAAAACACTCAATTTACCTGGAGAAGCAGGGGACCTGAGGACAGTGAGGGGACAGGTCTGTAACACAGTTTGATTGTGTCAAAGTCAAAAAGGACTGTGAGAGGGGATCTCAGGACAGCAAGCTGGCAGACAACCAAGAAGATCGTGTCAGCTGCTGTGTTTTGTAAACTAGCAGCAATCCTTTTGCCACCATGGATTGCAAAAGCAGCAATGCTGCCAATGTTTATATGCCTTTGGCATCCTGACTAAGAATATTTTAGTTACATCATAGGTGTGTGCAATAGGGTTTGGTTTTTGATAGCTAGCAAGGAGATTTTGGCTACATGAGAGATGCGTGGCAGAGCATGCACCTGCATATTGGGATTATAACAGGGACAGTGCTGGAACTGAAAGGATTCAGGCTTGTTTTAGGAGTGATTGGGCTAGTAATGGAGAAAAGGGGGATGATGGTTCTCTTCGGTCAGAAGCCTACCAGTTGTGCTTCATTTTTTTGTAGCAGACTGAAGTACGAATTTTTCAGCAGTCTGATGGACCTTCAGATACGATGCTAGATATCCACCTAATTTGCTGCCACTGGATGTTTCTTTCAGAACAAAATAACTGTCATCAAAAAATCTCTTTCTCCGAATAGAGGTTTTTCTATTTTGAAGACTTCCAAATATCAAATACCAAAAGGGTGAGCACAGCTTGAATTTTCATAAAATGACAGCATGGTTGGGGTTGAAAGGAACATCAGAATCACATGCAGGTGCCTTTTGAGGTTCTCCAAGGAGACCCCACAGCCTCTCTGGGCAGCTTGTGCCAGTGCTCTGTCACCCACACATTACAGAAGTGCTGCCTAGTGCTCAGACAAAGCTTCCTAGGTTTGTGCCCATTGCCTCTTGTCCTGGCATTGGGCCCCACTGAAAAGGGTCTGGCTCTGACTCAGTCCTCATTGCATCTCCCTGCCTGCATTCGATGAGAGCCCTGTGATTCTAGCAAACTTCAAAAGGAACCTCAGATTCTGCAAAATATTTCACACTTCTCTGTATCAAAGTTTTGTATTTTTCCAGGTCTGTGCAAGCTAATACCACCTGCCTCATCTGTCCACATCACTTTCGTCTGCTTCTATGTTGAAAATGAAGGCTCAAAGCTTGCAAAGGGTTCCCTTTGGCTGCTTTTGTGCAACCTGAATTCATTCTCCTTCATAAATCCCAAAGTGCTTTGTCCATTTTTCCAACTGAGAATTCCAAAAGAGAATTTCCCTTGATAGTGAGAGGCATAGCAACAACACCATGGACCAAGAGTTCCCACTTTCACTTTGCAAATTATTTACAGGGAAACAAAGAGGAAGCAGAACCTGAAGAGATGTTTACAGCTGAAGTTCCTGTTATTACTCCATTCTAGCTAAAGTTCCATCTTCTTTTAAAATATTGAGTGTTTGCCTAGGAAACCTTGAATCCTGCTATTCATAATACAGTATCCCAGAACTTCACTATCTGATTGAAAACTGCTGACATCCCCAAATGTTTAATTTCATTTTTAAACCACCATTATTGTAACAGTGATAACATACATTTCTTCACCTTCCATTTTAGCCTATCCAGCTTGGCTATAGATCCAGTATACTCCTATTGCTACAGAGGAGGGGCATGGGGTGCTTTCTTCAAAGTTGTCTCTGCTGCTAAGATGGATGGAAGTGGTGTCCATGCCATTCCATTGCACTGCATATTCATGCTCCATCAGGGCACTTTCAGGCCTTACTGCTTACATGAGACGTACAGCAGTCTGTTTGTAACAGCAATCTGCTCTGCGTGCACTTAACCTTTTTGCTTGGGTTAAGCCCAGTGTTCACTCCAGTAAAATTGTATCCATTGCTGTGTTGATCCCTGTCTTTCATTGCGTCTTCCTGCTCAGCATACAATACCTATTATTCTCTGTGCAGAGCCAGACCTTCTTCTTAAAGTGTTGGTGACTGAAAGGACTGCCAGAAGGATCAGTTAGCAGTGGTTCAAAGTTGAGCAGCAATGAGTGCTTGACTCTCAGAAAAGATTGTTTTGTGACAAGGCATCATCTTCTAACAGATAACAGCATGTGTTCTTTGCTCCTGGTCACTGCAAAAAGATGCCAGCTCCTGCTACTCAACTGAAAATCACCAAATTGCAAAGTGCTCTGGTGCGTGGTCCCCTTGTCTAAGGGTCACACATAGACCAGTGACCAGAAAAGATGCTACCAAAGGAAAAAAAAATCATAGCTGTGCAATAAACTCTTAGTAGAAAACAATCCCTAATGATAGGAAGTTAACTGTTCACTTATAAGCCAAAGTAAAATATTTAAACACTCATATAGTATGCTGGTTACCATTTTTTACAAAAAAAAAAATTTTTTTTTTCATTCCTCCAATTTCTTTACCCCGAAGAATGACCTGAGAAGGCCATCGGAAAAAAGGTTGTGGCAAGGTGGGGGTTGGCCTCTTCTCCCAGATAACAGCAATAGGATGAGAGGGAATGGCCTCAAGTTGCACCAGGAGAGGTTCAGGTTGGATATTAGGAAGAATTTCTTCTCAGAAAGAGCAGGGAGGTGTCATGGGTTTGTTTTTTGATTTTTAATATTCCACATCAAAACATCATGTACTGGAATTAAGGTGTTAATGCTCTCATTTCTATGCACCTATCCCTATACATTACGGAAGTCATGGGATCTGACCCTTCCGGGAGGCGGTCTTGTACTGCCTGGCAGTGGGTGCTGGAGGGTGCTTTCCTGGCCGTTCCAAGCTTTTTTCAGGTTTGACTCGGTCTCGGGAACTCTCTCTCATATCTTATTTGATTTATTAGTCTCAATTTTAATTAGGTTGTATTATATTGTATTATTTTGCATTCCGATGTCATAGTTAGTAAAATAAGTTTACCTCCATAGATTGTTGCCGCTGTTTCTCTTCTTTTTCCCCCTTCCTCCCTCCGTGGGCCAGGCGGGGGGTAGGGAGGGCAGGGGCCTACTGCCCCCCTGTCACGGTCATAAACTGATCTAGTTAATTCCGTGACAGGAGGCAGTGGCACAGGCTGCCCAGAGAGGTGGTGGTGTCACCATCCCTGGAGGTGTTGAAGAACCGTGTGGATGTGGCACTGAGGGACGTGGGCAGTGGGCATGGTGTGATGGGCTGCTGGTTGGACTTGGTGGTGCTAGTGGTTTTTTCCAACCTTAAGATTCTGTGATTCTATGTTAAT
Organism: Chrysolophus pictus; assembly: GCA_037305975.1. Classification (NCBI taxonomy): domain Eukaryota; kingdom Metazoa; phylum Chordata; class Aves; order Galliformes; family Phasianidae; genus Chrysolophus; species Chrysolophus pictus. The sequence goes on from CM074576.1 coordinate 83,512,692, forward strand.
GGGAGAAAGAGAGATTTGCCTTTTTAATTTTAAATTTCTTACTGATGGCAGAAAGGAAGAATAATTTATTCTCTGATTGCAACTATTCTTTGTGTATCAGAAATGCTATGACACTTTGTTCTCTAAGAAAACAGAATATGAAAAAAGCCAAAAAGGTATGATCCCAAAAAGGACCTATGGATATAACTGAAAGGTAGATGCCTAAGCACAGAGCTGGATACCCAAAGCTGTCCACTTCATCTTGTATGTCATAAACTCTAATATTCCTCATCTGGCTGAAACAGCACACTGGCTCATGCCCAGAAATGCCTCTGTCAAGACAGAGCTGCAGAAGGTGATACCTACCCCATCTTTAGCCCAGCAACTATGAGTTCAGTGCTTATTTCCCAAGAGATCTACTCTGCTAAGTACTGCCACAGCACATCTGGCATGCAATCCAAATGGAACAGAGTAAAAACCTGACTTTTCTTTATGACATGGCAGGAGAAGGTGTTAAGGGCAGGCATCATTTATTCATAAGGCTATCCAAAGTGACTCAAATCCACACTTTCCCCAACAGGATTCAATCCACCAAATTAAAAACTAATCTAGGCAGAAGAGTGCATATGTTGTTCCTCTTGTTGAAGCTGCTGCAGTGTGAAGGCGGTTAGGCTGGAAGGAAAGAATGAACTTATACAGGCATATGACTTGTTAGTCCAGAAACCATGGCACACAGCCAAGAGATGGGAATTCTGAATTGCTGATGATGATTTTTACCCCAGAAGTATTCAGTGTATAATAAGGAACAGAAATCACCTCTCCACTAAGTAAAAGGCACAGCTTCATAGGTTGCTCCAGAAGTAATGCCTCCTACTTATTTCTATGGAAACTCCAACAGATACAAAGAGCACAATAACATAATATTTGATAGAGCAAATTCTCAGTGTCAAAACACCATCTTTCAGCATAGTAACCACCATTAGCTATGAATTTTTTGCCAGCAATGAACAAGACCTGTATGCCAAATTCGTAAAAATCTTCACCAAATAGAGTGACCCACTGTTTCACAGCTGCTATCCATCACATGGCAACAAAATGTAATGGGATATTGTTTGGAAGGTTCGTCTTCTACTGCCATACCACCAACATCCGCCTCTGACATCATGGGCCAACATCATAAAATAGGAGGCCTGCTTTCTGTCAATAGCCTAATGCATCTCGTATTTCTGCCTGCCTGGTGGGGCAGCACACTTCATATAGAACAGAGGGAATATGAGCTGATAGTTATTTAGAACTAGCTGTGCTAAGTCCTAAGTTAAAAGTTTATTTGCTCTGTGATAAAGAGCAACCCCTCTTTAACTTCTGCAAAGGGAGAGATGCTGACCTTCAGGGGAGGACCTGGGTGCAATGCCTATCTTTCAGAAAGGATTTTAAAACAACTGTTATTACTTTTCCTTTTTGCATAGCCTTCTGTGCCTGGCACAACAGCTGTTCCATTGTGCTTACCAAACATGATATCCAAGAACACTGGGCCCAGCCCAAGCACCTTAAAGAAAAGAGCTTGATTTTGATTTTATACCCTCAGTAAAGCAAATAATTTGGTGGCAAAAACTGTATAGCCTAAGAGGGAGCTGTAGATGACACACAACAGCCCTGTAAACAGAGATCCAGCTTGATATGTCTGTGCGGCTTATTGTAGAGTTGTTCATCAAGGAAAGCTTGGAAACACAGAGCCATAGAATTGCAGGGGTTGGAAGGGACCTCAAGAGAGCATAGAGTCCAGCACCCTTGCTAAACAATGTTCAACACCACATGTGTTGGCACGGTGTTCTTCTTACGCCTCTCAGCAGAGCCAGCTCCTTTCTGCAGTGCCGTCTAGCACAGCCTCCTGCTTCTGAGACCAAGCTTAGTTGTACCATGTCCTAAATTATATTGGTTGGGACTACGATCCACACACACATTGGCTTTCCTCAACGGTAGTTACTGTGGCAATTGGTGCTATCATTATCATCAGTCACCCACCTGCTGCCTGGTCAGTGCTGAGTCACAAAGCGATCCAAGGTAGCATGGAGAGCTGTAGTCCTGTCTGCAGTCTGGGATCTCTGACACAGAGCTTGATTCTTCCTTCATATCATCATCGATTGGGGTCAGTGCAGCCAGAAAAGTACAAATAAGAAGGAATTCTAGTCCACCATATGACTTGAGGATGCTCCAAGTTATCAATCAAATGAGCAAAAAGGAAGCGTACCCTCAGAAATAAAATTGCATGTATCTATGACCTCATATTTTTTTCTTTCCAGCTGCAGTCCTTTTCTTATGTTTCCCTGAAAGCAGAGGAATTAATAACATGGGCGGCATGTATTTGTCACGACATGGTTATAGAAAAGGTGCCAGAGCCTGTGATAAATTATTTGTCTGAAACATTGAGTACGCAGACAAGGAACTGTCAAAGATTTTCCATATGCAGATGGGAGCTGCAGAAGAGCAGATCTGTGGGGTCTGAATCTCATGCAACACAAAAGGAGTCCTTTCATGTTACATGAAAACACCCTGCAGTGTTTGAAATTAATTCCTTTGGATCAGGGGGAATCAATTTTGGTCAAATTGCCTTCAATCAAATGACTAATGGTTTTGTTAAAAATCTCATTGTCAGTCTTGAAGAGAGATGTTGATCTGGATAAGCTGTGCTGAGCTTCCCTGTGCTCCCTCACCGCCCGTGGCTTGAGAAAGCTCTTCAGAAAAATATCCCATGCAACATATTATGATGTTATCATGTGTTAGCACATCTCATTCACAGAGCTATCCAATTTGATTTTAAATTGCACATAAATCTTTGGCTGAAAATAATCCAGATTTCATATTGTTTTATTATTTTCTTCCTCTATACCTGTTCCCAGAGTGTGTTTAGGAAGACTGTACCTTCATTCCTCTGTCATGAATATGCATTATGTCCAGGATTACTCTTTGAGATCTGAGTGAGGTTTTTTGCTTCCGAAATCTATTTGGTTGGGAGACTTGTGGTTTCTTAATCCTCTAAAATTCAATAGCAAGGCAATTCTACATCTCTTTATCTGATCAAATTTTGATATGGCATTAGATTAAGAAAATGCCATTGTGGACAGTAGCACCTGAGATTTAAAGAAAGAATTCCATCCATCCAATTGTGAATTGTGAATGATATTTTTTTGTGCAGGTCTTCTAATAGATCTGCCAGGGTTTGCTTTGGTTAGTTAGGAAGGAATTACGTGAGAGATAAGTTGATTATTCAATAATTACTCAGGGAAAAAAAAAAAAAAAAAAGCAAAATCAGGTAATAAACATCATCTGCAGAGGAAAGAACAGTCTGTGAATGGTTGTTGTAAATCTCTCATATGTGTGTGTGCAATATGTTTTCCACATCCCAAGTTGAGGCAGTCAGTCTACACACGAAGTCAAAAGCCTTCCATTCCTGCCTAAGTCAGACAAGAAGCACATGAACATATTTACCATGGACATCTGATGCTTTATTTCCAGATCTTTCTTTAGGACAAGCAGAGAAAATGTAGTGAGTTTTGCATGTCTCTGAATGCTGTTCTCACTACTACTAGTGAGCTCCATTCTTTTCTTGTTTACTAGTCCAGCTCACCTGAAGATTTCTTCTGCAGCTTTGCTTTGAGTAATTATGGTGATTTACTTGCTTCTCTGAACAGCTTCTCACACATCTGTATTGATTTTGCTGTGGATAAAGTTCTTTTGGAAGACTTTCTATATTATTTTTGGTTTTGCTTCTTCTTTTTCTTCTTTGTCTAAATATGCATATCCAATGGGGACCTGGTGCCAGGCCTTAGCTATATTCTATTTCTTTATGTGAGCTATGCAACAACCATAAGATACTCTGAACTGAATTTTCCAGTGTCTTGATGTCCACTCATGGCTTCACTGTTTCACAGCTGGGCTGTCAAGTGGAAAATCTCCCATTTTGCCCCTTAGGTAATTTGGTTATTGGTGACCTTTTAATTATGGCCCTGATGGCTAGGAAAGGCAAACTGTGATCTGTGGACTACTCTTCGATTCTATGATTCAAGCAATGAACAATTGAGCCCTTGGTCTTTCATGTTGAATCCAGACTAGTACCACAATCAACTTCTACTGCATTTGTGTTTTGTTGGTTTTTTTTTCCCTTTAATGCTCTTTTCAAGCTACTTTCTTGAAGGTAACATTACAGTAGGAAACGTACGATGTTTGGATGCTGACATTTGGGTCATTTTTCCAAATATTTGAGAAGCTGATATAGATTTTCTTTAAGGTTCGACTGCCTTCCTTCCTTTGACTGAAGTTAATAATTGTAGACAGCATTTCCAAAGGGCTTTATGTGAAACTGATCCTAACTTGCTAGTAACAAAGAGAAAGTGGAAAGATTTGGAAACTGAAATGTCATAAGATTCTTTTTATCACTATGGAAAACTCTTTTTGAACTGATATATTTTATCTTATCGATGGTTTAAGAAGCATAGTGATAGCAAGCTCATCACATAGACATTTTCAAGATTGATAAGTTATTGCAAAACTTTCTGCATTATCTCCACACCACCTCACCAAGCTTTCTGCATCTGCATGTTTTAGAGAGGCTTCAAATGATTTTATGGGAGTAGCTTAAAATTCAAAGCATGCCACGATGAAGGCTAGCTTTTCTGGAATGGCTTTGAGGTGACCAAGTAACCTACTGACTTGCATTATAGTATACAGTTCATGACACACTATCCTCATGAATCACTGAAATTGCCCTTTCCAGTCATGCCCAAGGCTCTCCTCCTGCCTTCCTTCACACTGCTTTCTTTACCTCTCAACATGAGCTGCTTTTATCACCCTGGCTCACACAAGACAACAGCTAACAAACGCTTTCCAGCATTTGAGGAAAGGTGATTTCTCTAAGCTCACACACATCCTTTGAGGCAGTAGGAATCCTAAGAGCCTTCTGATAGTGGGATAAGAATTGGGGCTCACCTCTTTTTCCTCTCCTTTTCTTGTTATTTTTTGTCAGGCTTTCCAATATTTAAAGGGAGATTGTAAACAAGAAGGAAGTCAACTTTTTACATGGGTAGATAGTGATAGGATGAGAAGGAATGGCTTTAAACTAAAAGAGGTGAGATTTAGGTCAGTTGTTAGGAGGAAATTTTTTATCCAGATGGCGGTGAGGCGCTGGCACAGCTGCCCTGTGAGAGAAGCTGTGGTGCCCCATCCCTGGAGGCACTCAAGGCCAGGCTGGATGGGGCCCTGGGCAGCCTGAGCTGGTGGGGGGCAGCCCTGCCCACAGCTGGGGTTGGCGTGGGTGAGATTTGAAGTCTCTTTCAACACAAACCGTTCTGTGATTCTGTGATTCTATGTTAACTAAACGTACTGGATGGTGTCCTACACAAATGTCAGCACATGCAAAAAATCACAAGATCTTCTCTTTCTTCTCTGTCTTGATTTCAGGTAGGTGTGAAATAATCATCTTCATTACATTCAAATGCTCTTTTTTTTCCCTCAAAATGGCTGCGTACATAATGGTGAGACCAGTGAGAAGTTATTTAAGATGAAGCTGTATTCCTTCCAGCATTCCTCTGGCTTGTTCTGGAGCCATGCTGTCAGGTGCTGTGATTGCACCTGTTTGCTGACCCAGGCTGCTGCTAGCGACAGGCTGTATAGCCCATTCTTAGTTAGAATGTGTTAATTACATTAGTGTCACTGACATAGCTGCATGGCAAAAGCCTTTCAGACGTGCAGCATGTCAGCCTTTTCAAAGCAACAGAAAGGAGAAAATGGCAGATTTGGGTCTAACCAAAGAAGAGGTTGAGAAGATTACTAGAAAGATATGTTTGGACAAGATCATAGAATAATGGGTTGATTGTATCACTTGAGTTTCAAGGGACCTTTAAAGGTCACCTGGACCCTGCAACGAACAGGGACAACTACAGATACATCAGGGTGCTCAGAGCCCCGTCCAGTTTGACCTTGAGTGCCTCCAGGGATGAGACATCCACCGCCTCTCTGAGCAAGCCAGAAGAAGCTGGCATGTGAATTTGTCTAGGGATGTGTGAGGGGACAGATGTTTGGGCATGTAGAAGTCCTGTCCCATAAGGCCATCCCTAGGCACCCAACAGATTGTCTTCACATGTGGGACCATCTGTGTTGGGTTGCATAACTTGCAGCCCAGTCCCAGAATATCCACCACAACTTTCCATCTAGGTATCCCAGAGCACTTTACAACAACAGACTGCCTATGCTGGAGAGCATTTGCAAACATCCCTCCTCTCCACCACATTTCTTTTTATTGCCTCCCTTCTACCTGTAATGAAAAAGGTCCCCACCACGGTCAGACCTGGTGCTGTGTGATTGCAGCACAGATCGCAGTGATGAGGGCTTGCTAGAGGCCTTTTGTGTGTGCTTAACACTACAGCTTCCAGGGTGAAGAGAAAACTCAACAGTCTCAGCAAGATGGTCTAAATACTAATAAAGCCTAAGGATGATTGGAAGGAGTGGAAATGGGAAAGCCCACAATCCAGGTAATTAAGCTGTAAAACCCACAGGGGAAGGGCTGTCACCAAGTCATCTGATGTGGGATGAAGACCAAAGCACAGTGTGAGTCTTTGTCTCTTAATCCCCTCCTCCACTCCCCAGCACGTTCTTATTTCCCTATAAAGTCTTTATACGAAAGGTGGAAAAAAATGATTAAAAAAAATCCTGAAGGATAAATCTTGTAATTCAGAGCACCGAACAGCTGGTAGTTTGAAGCGCAGAACAGCAGTTTAGTGATTAATTTACCTCTTTAAAATGCTGAACAATACAACGCAATAAAATATAAAATTTTATTTTGTATGGCCTCCTTCAAACCAACCGTATCCTGGAGTGCTTTCTGAAGTTAAAGTGCAGCTACAGAGTTAAATAATCAGTAATAGCAGAAGGGAGAGGTATAAAGCGAGATGTGTGAGCAATAGAAAGATCTGCTTTTCGGGAACCCCCCTCCAGTCCATTTAATTTTACTGAAAGAAAGTAGCCTTTGCCATAATTTTTACATATTGATGGATTTTTGCCTATTTTTTTATGGATTTTTTACGTATTGATGGTACCACCACCGAAGAGACTCTGCCCTTTTGTCCTACTGCCCCAGACAGAAGATCCCAGTGACCTGCCATATATTTGCATCTGCAATTTGTGACCTCTCTGGAGACACTGAGGAATGAAGTTCAGCCTTCTCTCGCATAGATAGCTGTGACTGACGTGCCAGTGAAAAGAAGCTTGTGTGTGTATGTGTGTGTGCATGTACAGAGGGGAGAGATAAGAAAGGTGGAGGGGAAATCAGGCGGATGATGATTTTGGTGATGGGGAGAATTGCATTAGTGTGAGGCATACGTGGGGAAATGCATCCCTGGCGTAACATTGCCGAGCTCCCTGAGACAACATCAGGGATTCATTTTTTAGTCATCAAAATAAGGAACCAGTCTGACCTCATTTGTCAAGTGCAGCTCAAAGTGGAGGCTTGGAGAGCCCTGGTGTGGGGCAGGGCCAGAGGGCTCTGTACATTTTGGGAACCCTCCGTGTCTGCAGCATTCATGTTTCCCGAAGTAATGTGTTGCTTGCCTGTGTTTTTCTTCTTCCACTGGCTAATAATAAGCGAGTTAGTTAGCAGACAGATGCTAAACCCCCTCTTACTGCATTTAGCATTTCAGAATAATGAATGGATTTGCAAATGATGTTTCAAGGCTGCTTCTTTTTCAAACAATAACATCGCTAATGTTCCCAGCTCCTTTGACTTTGCAATTGTCTTCTTCAAACAGTAAAATGTTACAATTAGCTTTCTGAGAGGGCAGAGGGGAAATGTCATTTTTAAGTAATTTCAAGAAATGTCTTTTACAGGGAGAAGTGTATGGTATGAATGGTAAGCAATCTGCCCCAACTCTGTCTAGTGGTGCTGTGCTGGCAGCACTGCTCTGTAGTAACATGGGAGCCATTCCCCTGACGTCCATGGAGCAATTTTTTACCCAGTGGGCTTTTACCAAAGTGCCAGCGAGCTCAGACTCTGGTCCTGAGACCACAAAGCAAGGCTGCCAGCTGAACACACAGCATGCGATTTATCTGAACTCTTACGTATTCAGCCCAAAAATCATGATAAATCTCATCGCAGGGTTTTGAAGGTCACCCTCCCAAGAGCAAAATATGTGATGCTGCAGCCTGCAGTTGAAAAGGCACCTTATGCTTTTCAAAACCTGACTGCTGCTTGCCACACAGGCTCTTGCTCCCTCCCTCTCCGCTAACCAATCTTTAATATGGATCTAATTCCAACTACACTGCAGTGTGGCAAAATCACATTAGGAAGCACAAGGAGACTTGCAGCCCCTTCAAGCATGATAAACTTGAGATTGCTTCCCCAAAGCTCCAATGAGTCTGCGTGGGTCAGGAGTGATGGAGAGCTGCTGGGGTTCGGGGCTGCCAGCAGCTTACCTCCACTAACACTGCAGAAGGGGTTGTGCCACCTCCTCCTTTGGAAAGAACAGAGCACAGAGTGTATACCTGCTGCCAGTCTGAGCTCACTTTCTTTCTGAAAATACCCTTGCAAATGACCTGAGTGTAACCCAGAAAGTGTGAGAGCATGAGGTTCCCCATCTGCACCATGGATAGATGGGTAGCAAGAGGAGGGCTGGCAGGGAAGCAGCACATCCCTAGCCTTGCTTTGCCTTGCCTTGCCTTCTCCTGTCATGCCTTCTCTTGCCTTGCTTTGCCTTGCCTTACATTGCCCTGCCTTTCCTCCTCTTACCTTACTTTGACCTGCCTTGCCTTGCTTTCCTTCGCCTTCCCCTCTCTTGCCCTGCCTTGCCTTGCCTTTCCTCGCTCCAGGGATCACAGAGTGGGGCTTCTTCCTGCCCTGGGAGAGCTAGGCAGAAAGGTTGTTCCAAAGGTGGGACGGCTTAATGATTGGTTGGCACAAAACAGCACTTATCTCTTTAAGAAATGGAAATTAGCCCTAATTAGCATATACTGGTTGCAATTAGCATATAAGTCCCGTTCTGGGATTTGGAGGAAGGAAAAGGACCAAGCAACAACTTAATGGGATTTTATTAGATAAAATTAGCCACCACTGAACAGTCATAAAAATATCTAAATTATTAGTAGCTCTGCAATTTATTGTGAGTACTTCCCGGACATGCTAATATCTGTTGGATATGCATTGTGCCTGCTAATCACAAAAACAAACTGTAGGACAAGTACATTTTATCTGCTGCACATTGCTATGTTGTTCTTGGCACAGTATGACCGCTGTATACAAATATATACGTGTGTGCATACACGTGACTTGGTTTGAGGGATACGTTTTTGCTAATGCCTTATGTAAATGGAATACATTCAAGGAAAAATGATGAACCAGTCGCTAGAGAAACAATCTCACCTACAGTGCAGGGGGAGAGGAGGGGACTGAGGCATACAGCTTTTGTTGAGTCAGAATGAAATGCAAAACCCTGATAGTCATGGCAATCTGATGTATTCAGAGCCCGCAATAAAAGCCCTTCTGTATAAGACAGTGAGCTCTAGAGACAAAAAGGATTTAAAAAAATACTCAAAATAAATGTATTTTTCAACAGATTCACGCTTTCCTTCATCCTCACACAGGTCTGATGCTCTTTTTAATGAGCACAGAGTACAATATCTGCTTTAGGTGGGGCCCAGTCTATTCTTTCTCTCTAAATGAGATCAGCTGAAGGCTGATGCTATGGAGGTGACGTGGTGAAGAACCACCATTTTTAATTTATAGAGGTCAGGCAGACTGACCCGAGATGGGATCTAACAGAAAGTTTGCTGTGAAATCTCAACGATAAGAATAATTGTACGTCTCTTGCCAAGATCATTGCTCAGTGTTTGAAGAAGAGATTCCTGCAAGCCTGTTCTATACCAAGGTGGGACTTCTCTGCTGGTCCCAGCAGAAACTGAGCTACCCAGTAGATGTGGACGCTGTGGGAGTGGGACGACATCAAGAATTATCCTCCCTGTCTTTCTGCAGGAATTTGGGATTATCCCAAAGATGGCACAGACCAGCCTGAGCTCTTGACACCTGGGTAAAGCTGTGTTTTCATTGCACATAGGATCAAAGGACAGCCAGAGGGAATACAGTAATGCACTCTTTATGGCTTGGGTTCCTAGTGCATATTTTTGAGGGGTCAAGTTGCTAGTGTTTATTTATAAGCAATGTGTTTTGTCATGTTATATATGTGAGTAACTATATAAAAGGTCAAGTTTGTCTTAGGTTGGCAAAAGAATTGTAGAGACTAATTTAACATAAGCTAAGGTTAAAAAATTTTTTTTAAAAAAAGGGAAGAAAAAAAATGTCTTAAATGGTTGCCATAGGCCATTCTGCCGTCCATTTTGGAATAGGATTTGGAACAACTTGTGCATTTCATCTGTTTGATATGTTCAGAGCACAGTGAGTTTCTCTGAAATGTTGACTGTGGTGCCTGATGAGGAGCCCAATTTACATATTCTCAATTTAATCTAAAGTAGGTGCTAATTGATTACTGCTGAATGTCAGCACGCTCTGATTATCTGTTCAAGATGCTCTGAAAAAGAAAAAAAACCTGCAACCCTGAGCTGCAAGTATGAAGCAGGGGGGGCTGAATTCAGCCCGCCATGGAAAGACTGTTTAGTCTTTCACCTGATATTGCATAAAGGTTTTAATTATCCAGGCCAGAGTCTGTTGAGTGACTTCTACTTTATCATGACCTTCTAAGGCAAGAGAAACAGAGATAGGATTGCCTTTGCTTTCTGTTCTGGATCCTAACACTGTCCTTAAGAGTGTACGAGGTAATCCTGCATTTCCTTTCCCTAACTTTCAAGGCACAGTGTGAGACATTGGAGAAAGAAGGCCAGCCTTATGTCATATAACCACACTGGATTTCAGGAGACTAGCCATGAACCACAGCAGAGTTGTGCTCTCTGACCTTGGGACTGAGGTGAAAGCAGTCTGCAATTCATTCCAACTCTGAGCTCAACTTGGGGAAAATCTCATACCTTTCTTTAATCTCTGATTCCTCTTTCATAACTCAATTGCCTCATCTTTGTAGGCAGCAAAAATTGTCTCCCACTACGTAACTGTACAGGACTTCTCATAAGGAAGCTTTGTTATGTAGCTGAAAACATGTAGGCTGATGTAACAGAATAGTAGACTCATAGAACCATAGAATCATAGAATCACAGTATCACAGAATGCCTTGGGTTGGAAGGGACCTCAAAGATCATCTATTTCCAACTCCCCCAGTGCCCCTCATACAGGTGCATTACAGCTCATTTACACTCGTAACTCATTTTGTGACTCTTCTCTTCTGCTGAGACCTGAGCTTTGAGATGTCTGGTTGGTTTTAGTGAGTTTTCTTAACTGGGCACTGAGCCCAGCTTTAATTTGTTTACATATTTTGTAGCATGCCAGGTTCTGTACCTGGAGGCAGGTATATATCTATTATTTAAATAAATACCTACACTGTGAATGCAGAATAAGTCACCATAAGCAAAATAATAATGATTTTTAAAAAGCTGAGCTAGAGGTAGTGAGGGAACACTGTTTTACTGTTCTCTTTTTTTCTTTTCCTTCCCTTTTTGTGTCCAGCTACAATTAAGTAGCAAATTGCTGTTTCTTTGGGTCACGGTAGGATTAATCAACAACACTCCAGTGAGGCCAGTTTTTCCTGGCTCCATCTTGGCATGTGGGGCTATTTCCCCAGCAGAAGTGCCTGCTAGTTTAAATCCTGCCATGCAGAAAGCTTTTTCTTCGTGCCTGCTCTCCCTCTGTGGTTTCCACAGGAGCTCTGCCCTCCAGCTTTTCCAATTCAGCATTCACGGTACGAACTTGTGTGTTTGGGAAGCTGCCAGGGGACAGGGAGCTGAGGTGGCAGCCAGCACCGTGTGGAAGTGTTGGATTTGTTATTACTTTTGAGCAGTTAATCTCCATTAGATTGCCCAACTCCTATTATGCATTTCTGATATGGATAAAGGACTGGGTAGGAAATGCTGTCATTAAGAATTTTCCCTTTCTGTTAGTGCTGTTAAGGGCTGAATGCTTAAATGCTATTTAGCTCTTTCAAGTAGTGGCTCTGAAACTATTTAGCCTTTCTTTTTTTTTTAATCCCAGAGTACTTTGGCCTCCTCCCATGCATGCATTTCTGATACGCTTTGCTCTAACCCAAACACTCGCCTCCCTGCTTCCAGCTCTTCATCTCCTGCTGATAGAACGACCCATAGGTCTTACTGCCTAGCAAAAGTATTGTGGCATCCCTAAGCCTGACTATCAGCCCTGCCATGGACAAAGCTGTCCAGTATTTCAATCCATGGCAAATTTTACACCCCGCCACTATCTTACTGCCTGCTCACCACTCCTCTTTGCCTTTCCTCCTCTCTCTTTCGCCTCTGGCATGCACTCACACCGCCTCCCCCCAGCCCTCCTACCTCCCTGATGGCCCCTCTGAGGTGTGTGTGTGTCCTCTCCCACAGCCAGCACCACTGGGGCCCTCTATCACCTTTGGGCCCCTTTGTTCCTACGGTTATCTGTCAGCGAGGCCTTCATTTTAAAAGCAAATCAAAGGCGGTCTGCTGTGAGAAAATGGAGAAGTGGAGAAATTACTGGGGATAAGAGAAAGCTGACGTTAGAAAGACCCCTTTTCTTCCCCCTTTCTCTTTTTCTGGTAGTGCCAACATCGTATGCTATGTAAATTCTTCTTTTCTCATCATAGGCAAGAGCAGTTCCTACTTTATCACAGGGAAAAACATACCGGCAGAAAGGGGAACATGGTATATACTGCAACTGTAAAATGCTGCATTAGAAGAATTAATACAAATCTCAATGCCTAGGTGATGATTTCAACAAAGTACTAGGCAGGAATCGCTGGAAAGCATAATTAATAATTAGCTATTATCCTATAACCCTCACAATAATTAATGTGCAGTGTTTTGCTTCACCAGTTTTTTTTCAAAATATTTGATTATTTCTGCCTTCGTGGTGTGGATTTCAGGTGATGAAAATGAGTTGCTTTGCACCGGTAGAGCTCCTGAATATGCAATGAACAATCCCGCAGCAGCCAGAGCCCCAGCCAGGGCGGGAGATGAGACGGCGAGCCGGGAAACAAAGGTGAAGGAGAGAGGCAATGAAAGCAAAGCTCTCCGTACAATAGCTAAAATACAAATCTCTGGAGACTTCAAGATATTGCATGAACATCAATTTCGCATGCCTATTGTCTGAGCGGTATTAGTGTGTGTAGGACTCCCCTCCCCCATCTCTCTGAGCATGGGGAGCATCGCAGCAAATCGGGAAATGGCATAATTGAGCCGGCTCCATCGCATCATGGGGTCTCAGAGCGGACAAGGCACCAGGATGACCACCCATCGCAGGCACCTTGGCACCATGCCCCCTACAATCACTTCTGCAAGGATCGCGAGGGGATTGAAGCTGCAGCGGGAGACAGTCTGGCCGTGGATTTCATTAGTGGTCTCTTTTGCCATCTGTGAGACTTTATGGCTAAGAAGCTGGATGAAAAGAGCTTTCTAGAAAATTCTTTAGAGAAAAAAACAGCTCAGAAATGCGAGTCATGTTTAGGCCCTTTATGGGGAGCTAATTTTGTGCTTAGGAATAAAGCAAAATGCCAGGAGTTCCCGCTGCTTGCGATGTGAGCTAGCACGCAAGTCAGACCGTGCTGCTGTGGGTTGGAGGGTACCGTTCCCATCCCTCCCTCTCCTTTCACCCCTATGTAAAAGTTGACAATTAGTTTCTACTGCACATACATGAAGGGAGATACATGCTTTGGCCTCTATGTGAGAGCAATAATTCTCTTAAATTGATGTGTCAGCGAACTAAAACTCAATATTTTTTTCGCATAGTGTATTTTGCAGTCAGAGGACCTTCACTAATCGGAATAAAGCAATTTGGCTCCCTGTCATTGCTCACTGAAAACATATGAGCTGGTTGGCACGTATGGCCTCCCAGATTTATCAGTGTCTCCCATCTAGTGCATGGGAGGTTCAGGGCTGCAGCTCAGAGAGGAGTGAATTTTTATGAATGCTTTTTTTCCCCTCCCTAAGAATTCCCACAGCTAGATTTATTCCTTAGTTTCAGAAATGTTTTATTTATTGTCCATATCCCATATCCTCTTTAGGTCAAATCGAAGTCATATTTTACATTTTTTATTTGTATTACTATGTCCTTATTGCTTTGCTCATTAAAAAAGTGCAACGGCACTATTCCCATAGCTCTCCTTTCCTTTATTGTGAGAGCACCATGATATGAATGTACACAGCTGTCCTTTCAGTGGGACCACAACATAATGAATTCACTGCATCTTGTATCATGTTCACCAAAGGCCAGGGTAGGTGGGATAGCCATGTTTTAATGGCAAGCCTTTACAGCTTGATGACACCAGAATATGCCCTTTTGTGCCACTGACCATGTGCCTTCACTCCCTCTGCAGCTCCAGAGACTGCTCTTTGCCAGATCTTAGAATTGTAGAATCATAGAATCACTAAGGTTGGAAAAGACCACTTAGATCATCTAATCCAACCATTATCCCACCCCCACCATGCCTGCTCATAGAATCGTGGATGTTGGAAAAGACCTTCAAGATTATCTAGTCCAATCAATCTTGATCTGTGCTTTTGTCTAGAGGAGTGTTTCTTTGTCTTGGATAATGGGAGCCACAAAAATGTGATAGATCCCACTACCAACGCCATGTCACACCTCTAAATAGAAAGGAAAGGGCGTTATGCACCAAGTGTGTCAGACACTGATTGCTCTACTACCAATATGTATGTTACTTCAATGCCAAGGGGAATGCCTGCTCAGTGTGGGAAAGATCCTTGAATGTTTGGACAGCTCTTCCAGGGTTTGCCCATAACTGAAGGAACAGCACAGCTGGGGCATTCACTGGAGAGAAACAATGTGGATAGATTCCCATCCTTCCTTCCTGGGCATGTACACTACCTGGCACAGGGGTGGGACTAGCACTGTTGACTCCATCAGCCAAGCTAAGCCTTCACCAGGCCATGCCAGCCTGGGAAGTGGCGTCTTACCTCAGTCCTTTCCACAAGAGATACAGCTGCTCTACCAGGAAGAAAGGCTCTGCTCTGTGCACCCCTTTCAGTCTCCTCAGAGGTGACCTGCTGATGGCAGTGGCCAGAGCAGGACCTGCTACCCTTGGCTTCTCCTGCCTTTATTCCTACACAGTCTTGGCACGTTGTGGAGGGAATGCTAAGAGGATTGGTTAATAACCAGAGAAAAATGGCCCAAGCCTTTGTAAGTCCATTTATCCTTTTAATCACACTCTCTCTAACGAGCTATATTCTTCTTACTTATCATTTCCTTTGTTCGTGCCCATTACAGTGTTATTCACAATTTTGGCTCAAACAATACCTCTTAAATAAGAGGATAATATTAAGTGCATCAGCACGAGGAAGGGAAGCTGCTTTTAAAAACTGAAAGTACTGCTTGATTTCCACTTTCAAAGCATTTAATTTCACCTGGTCCACACTTTTAATATTTTCCAATAAAATAACTAGATGGGGGCACATTAAAATGGTCTCAGTTGAGCTGTTTTAATAAAAGGAGAAAGTTTAAAGAGCTCGGCCATGGATGAAAAGCTATTTAAAGCAGGCAGGTTGGATATTTCTGGCATGGATGCATGAGGTATCTGCCTCCACCTCTAATTAAAAGGCCTATATTGTTCAGCTCTACAACACTCCACATGATAGACATATTAAAGACCCAGGAGACCACCATGTTGTCCTGCATTGCTTCTTACTCTAGTAGTCACTCTGTCTGCGTTCCTGGGCAAGGTTGGTGATTTGGGCTTTGCACTCCACAGCTGCAGTCTCAGAAAGTAGCTCCTGGAGAAATGACGTTGTCTTCCTCTGGCATAGGTGGAACTGCAGAGCCCAGAACGGGGAATGACATTAATGACACAAAGAAAATTTTGCTTTGTTCTGCAAGTCTCTCCATGCAAATGGTACCATTGACAATTCAGGGGGGATTACACTGACAGATGAAAGAACCAGTGGGTCCTTTTCCCGAAGTCACTGGCCTATCAGTACTAGCAGAGAGCTGGATTTACTTGAATGGGGAGCAAGTACCACACTTTATTTATCTGAGCAATTCCCAGTCTGTGGGATTCTGCTAAAAATGAATCTGAAAAGGGCAGCAAGTGGGCTAATAGACTGAAGACTTAACATACAGGATTCAACCATCAGCCTTGGTGCTAACTGTGACTTGCAGCCCTGCAATCCTTCGTAATGCGATACCACAGTTTTATGTGATACGAAGCAGACAGAATGCTCTCTGGCAATTTTCATCTCCACAAAAAGAGGCTCCAAAAATGATCTATCTGTCTTTTTGAAAAGCTGGCTTAGAGAGGCTTTGAATAATGAGTCGGCAGTTTGCTATTTCACCATGCACAGCTCTTGTGTATCAATAAGTGGAAAGTGTACGTAGTGTTTTAAAATACAGATGTCTCAAAGTGCAGGACAGTTTTTGCTGAACTTGTGCAGAGATAGAAATATGTGCACGTTTATAAACCTCCATAGAACTCCCCTAAGATTTTGGTAGCGATTGTTAGCATTTTGTCTTTCACTGAGGGTTTCCTGGTGAAAGAGTTTGGGAATTTCCCCTCCTCCAAGGTTTCCTCTTCTTGTATGTAAACATCCAATGCAAAACATGATGCTCTTTGTAGGTGATGAGACAGCCATTGTGTAACTGCATAGAAACACTATTAGTATCCTCATAAAATGCAATTACTGTCTAGAAGGAATACTCTGATGGCAATAACAGCATTAAAATTCTTCATAGACAAAGGAACTAATTAATTCTGGCATCAAATAAGACATGTGGGTAGTTAATTGTTTTAAACTCCATTTCACAGCTAGGTGTAGGAGCAAGTAGGACTGTGTGTCAGTGATATCATGGAAAGACAAATAAAGTGACTACTGTGATGCTAGAAAACCAAGCGAGAAGCAGGAGCAAGGATTTGACATTCTCAGATTCCAGGTGGAGCTTCTGTTTATTACTTTATATTACATCTTGAAGATGTCATGTGTATTTGATGTTTTTGTTGGCCATTTCAATTGCATGTTAGTTCCTTACGGTTTTTAATCTTATCTTTTAAGTTCAACATTCATTCTCCAAAATTCTAACAGCAGATGACATTGTAATGGAGGATTTCAAAGCAACTTGAAGCAAATTTTCTCCCTGTATCTCTGCTTTCATTCATTGTTTCTGGTACAAACCCTGTCAGGATAACAACAAAATGTTGCTGAGATTTTAACCACACCATCAAGTAAGAGTAGCATATACCTTTGTCTGTGTTGGCATCTCTAAGAAGAGCTGCAGTGGTGCAGCTGCCATGTAACCAGTAGCTGACACAGGAAGCTCATTTGTTCCTCCAAAAGTCCTTTTTCCTAACTGGCAGTATTGAAGAGAAACCACCTGGTCCCTGTGTTCTTGACCATCTTGCCCATGTCCTCATACTTCATATGCTCCAAGTCTCCCCTGGCTATATGCTGGCCTTGGTCACACTGGAGAGCAGCAGGTAGTAATAACTGGAGAGTCTGAGAAGCTTTATCAGTGTCTCCACAACATCCTGCATTCTAAGCTCCAGCAAGAAGAAAGCATCCCTAGATAGTGAAACATGTGGGTAGGTGGGGACCTTTGCTTCCTGCTAGTTACCCACTGCTAACACCCATAGCTTCTTTCTGGTTCTTCATTATGCACAGACCCTTCTACCATGAAGCTGCAATTGGAATGGAAGAACTCTTCTCACATTTACCCTTCACACAGGTATGAAATAATCCCACAAACTCCAGCAGACAGCCTGTGAGTTTAGGAGTCTTGTTTTTTGTGTCCTCTAGCCATCAAAGAGAAGATACTGGAGAAAACCAGTGTCACTTCTTGCAGCTCTTGTATTTTGCATGCTAGCCTCCCCTCTGTTGTCTGCCTCATGCTGCATGGTTTGAGATCTCATCAAATCACAGTTGCAGTTGGCATAGTTGTACCTCGAAATGCAACTTCAATACAAGGGAGAGGACTAGTCTCTCCTGTGCTTGCTCTATATTCCTGGTTGCATTTGTTCGTTGCTCCATTTAGCGACGTGAAAGGTAGGAATAGAAATGCTTTGAACAAGTCCCAGGGGCTTGTGAACAGAAAGCGGAATATATCTGAGAAACAGAAGAGTGCCTGAGAAGAGTTATCAGTATGAGAGACCTCAAGCTGAGTGACTGAGAGTTGACATTCCTTCTATTTATTTATAAAATTTGTAACTGTGGAAATTAGCCTTAGAAGCTGTAGACCCATTACTGTTAGTTTTATCATCCTTCTAAGACATACCCTGAGGCATTCCTGGAGATTGAATCCTATTGTGCTTTGCAATAAGCCCATAATTGATTATGCTATGGAGCTTTAATATGGGTTGAGAAATAGAATCCAGAGTAAATACATTCAGAATTTTGCTAGCAGGCCAAATTTAAAGCTGGTTTTCTAAACCTACCAGGATTATTTCTTCTCAGCTAATGATTTAATTTGAACCAGCCACCCTAAGAGGTGCAGTGCGTGAGTAAGTCCAGGCTATCTGCTTGCTGGGCTTCTTTAAAGAAGTTCATCCTCTCTACTTCACCTGCAAGCTTGTAAAGCTAAAATTAGGTTATAATATTGTTCATTATAAGTCACTGTAGGTCCTGCCTGGCACTTCCCCCTGTAGTGCCGTCAGACACAAATTTGCAGATTTGTTTCAGTTCTGAAAAAATAGATGCATTACGCCATATTCTCCAAAAATGAGGGAGAACTGAGTTGGGTGGTAGTTTGTCTTTATATCTCCCAGCTTGAAGTATAGTCCATGTAGCTTCCTAGTCTTCATTAGATATTTTTTTCCCAATTCACTCATTTGATTAAAATCTGTACTTCCTAGAAGAAGGTTGTCCACTTTGCTCCTTCCTGAGGGATGAGAAGGATGTTGTTCTTTTCTTGTCCTTTCATTAGAAAAAAAAATCTTTCTTTTCCTCTCAGTTACTAAGGACCTTATTACTTCCTTTGATATGCAGGTGGTGCCTGTAACTAATTTCACAACTTAAAGTGGGCTAACTTGTAGGTATACTAGAAATTGAAGCTTCTTATACTACTTGCTATCCAGGAAGAATTCTAAACAAGTAAATTCAAGAATTTTGTTACAAGCAAAAGAAATGTTGTTCTGAAGTGACAGAATTAGCACTGCTTTCTGACCATTTTAAATTCTTCTTTTGTTTCTGGGCTTGAAATCTCAAAGGCAAAATTTGTTTGTGAGATTCAATCTTCAGAATTGGTTTAGGGTAGAGTTTTTTGGTTCACAATATATATTTATTAGAAAATGCTCATGAAACATTGTTATTGTCTGTGCAGGGTCTTAAGGGAAAAAACAATTAGTTTCATATTTCCCAGGTGGAAAAGAACTCTCTCTCTTTTTCTTTCTTCCTCTCTTACTTTTTCTCATTAAAAATTAAAAAAGTAAAAGTATTTACCCCAAACCACCATACCACTGAGTCTGTTCCATTAAAAACTGATATACTGTGCCCAATGTGCTAAATATGTAAAATCTCCTTTTGCGTGTTCTCACCAAATTTATTATACTGTACTTTTGTATTCAGTGACCAGCTAAGGGGAAATAGCGCAAACTAAAGAGGGAAAATGTCAAACTGGAGAGAGCTGCAATGAAAGAGCATCTTTATTTCAATGTTTGAGCTCTTCCTTACTCTGTGCCACTGTAAAATGACATGTATTATCTTTGATCCATAATGTTTGCAGCTGCACAAAGCTGGAAATGGGACAACAGATGTATATAGGAAGACAAGGCACAGGAGTACATGAACAGAAAATCCTTAACATAAGCTTTTTTAGCAAGCGTAGCAGCATCATCTTTGAATCAAGTTTTGGATCAGATGGCAATTTAAATTTCAAGAAAAAATGAATGCTGGGTAAATTTTGTAAGAAAGACATGCTCCTCCTGACACCAGCCTCAGTTATACTATGGAAATGCATACCTGGTGTTAAGCAATAAACTTAAGCTTTAATGCCATCTTTTCTCACTTTTTAACTGCATTTTCATTGCCCCAGGAAGACTTTGCATGTAAACTGCCTAATTTTTGCTCTGGCCTTGGGAGGTTCTTAACTCTGCAGACAACAGCCCTCTGCAAAGCTTTGCTATACAAAAGATGTTTTTCCCATCTGAAAACAACACCTAGAGCTGTTTCAGACAGGAGGAGATGATATCATAATTTAAATTCAAGGTTTTCCTGAGGATTAAGAGGTTGCAATGAGGGGTTGGCTGCAGAGATTCTAGGAGAAAAGGTTGACTGGCTTGAACAAATGTAGATCAAAATGTAAAATCATTGCTGACATTGCTTGTAATAACTCATACAGGAGTAAGAAACTAGTGGTGGACTGGTAGATGGTATTGCTCTTCCCTGTGTGAAGCTCTAACTCTCAGGACTCAGGAGCTGCAAGCACACACGTGCACACTCACACACACCTGGGCTATATATGTGCAAGTATTTATGTTTGTATTTAAAATACACAAATTTGGAGGGACAGTGATAGACTTTACTTCATGGTGTTTATGAGCATCTCCGAAGAGCACAGAATCATAGAATCATTAAGGTTAGAGAAGACTTCAAAGATCATCCAGTCCAACCATCAGCCTATCACCACCATCCCCTCTAGCTGCGTCCCTCAGTATTTTGATTCTTGCTCTCATTTGTAACCTGGCATATTCCCCCCACTTCTGCCCATATTTTTTGTGAAGTGGGAAAATAGCACTGTCTGATGAGAAAGTCTGTTTTGGAATGACATCTTTCCTACCTTGATATATCTCATTGTAATTCTTTGGTATATTTACGAGATCTTTACTAAGACAAGCCAGATTTATTTTTCATTTGTGTTAAATCGTTTGTGCCCTTTTAAAGGTGCACCATATCCTCAGCATTGGACTTTTGGTTGTGTGCCTGACAATGATGAAGTGTTCTGTTCTAACAAATATGCTAAAATGTTGGCCTGTTGCATATTCTGTGCTATTTGTGAAATGTTAGTAATAAGGAGGGACAGACAGATATGGAATGAATTTGGCATGCACTTATCTTAATTTTGGTAAGTTGCTCCAACCAGACCGAGCTGGTGCTGATCAGTGATTACTGGATTTAGCCAGTCATAGTCTCCCTTTCCAAAGGAGCTTCCCCATATCTAAACAATTGAATCAGGGTCATTGCCAAAGCACTCATTGCTAGTTTGCAAAGACTGCTCATGAAGCTCTGCTTTCTTATTTTGGTGTCACAGAATCACAGAACGGCCAGGGTTGGAAGGGACCTCAAAGATCATGAATGGAGCCCAGGATACCATTTGCTTTCCAAGCTGCAAGGGCACACTGCTGGCTCATGTTAAGCTTTTCATCCATCAGGACCCCCAGGTCCTTCTCTGCAAGGCTGCTCTCAAGGACCGCTCCTTCCAGTCTGTATGGATGCCTGGGATTACTCCAGCCCAAGTGCAAAACCTTGCACTTTGCTGTGTTGAACCTCATCAGGTTCACCTGGGCTTTCCAGCCTCTCTAGGTCCCTCTGAATGGCATCCCTTCTTTCAACCGTGTTGACTGCACCACTCAGCTTGGTGTTGTCAGCAAACTTGCTGAGGGTGCACTCGATTCCGTCATCGATGTCATTGATAAAGATGTTAAAGAGCACTGGTCCCAAGACAGACCCCTGAGGGACGCCACTCGTTACCGGCCTGCATCTGGACATAGAGCCATTGATGACCACCCTCTGTCTGCGGCCTTTCAACCAGTTTCTTGTCCATCAAGTGGTCCACCCATCAAATCCACAACCCTCCAATTTGGAGATAAGGATGTGGTAGGGGACCATGTCAAAGGCCTTGCTCAAGTCCAGGTAAATGACATTGGTCGCCTTTCCCTTGTTCACTGATGCCGTCACTCCATCATAAAAGGCCACCAGATTGGTCAAGCATGACCTTCTCCTGGTGAAGCCGTGCTGGCTGTCAGGGATCACATGCTCATTCCTCATGTGATCAAGCATGTCATCCAGGATGATCTGTTCCATGATCTTCCCAGGCACAGAGGTGAGACTCACCGGCCTGTAGTTCCCGGGGTCCTCCTTGCTCCCTTTCTTGTAAATGGGAGTGACGTGACCCTTCCTGCAGTCACCCGGGACCTCACCTGACAGCCACAACTTTTCAAATATGATGGAGAGCGGCTCGGCAACCACCTCAGCCAGCTCCTTCAGAATCCTGGGATGCACGCCATCCGGCCCCATGGACTTGTACACATTCAGTCTCACGAGGTGGTCTCGGACCTGCTCTGTCCTCACAGCGGGGGGGATTTACCACCCCGGTCCCCACTTGGAGGTTTAGGGATGCAGGGCTCAGGGATGTGAGAAATACTGGAATCCTCGCCGCCAGTGAAACCGAGGCAAAGAACTCATTCAGTACCTCAGCCTTCTCTTCATCCGTTGAAGCCATTCTCCTTTTACATTTACCAAAGGAGGTACACTCGCTTTGGCCTGTCTCTTCTGGCCGACGTACCTGTAGGAAGTCTTCCTATTGTTTTTCACGTCCCTTGCCAAGCTCAGTTCCGCCTGCGCCTTGGCTTTCCTGATCCCACTTCTGCAAGTCCGGACAGCATCCCTGTATTCTTCCCAGGTGACACGCCCTTGTTTGCAGAGTTTGTACGCACCTTTCTTCGCTCTCAGCACGCCCAGCAAGTCCTTACCGAGCCACGCCGGCTTCCTCCCTCCTCTGCCCGCTTTCTTGTTCAGAGGGACGGAGAGTTCTTGCACTCTCAGGAAGGCATCCTTGAAGAGTAACCAGCTCTCCTCAACATTTTTGTTTTTAAAGAAAGCATCCCAGGGGATCTCGGCCAACAGTCCATTGAACAGCTTAAAGTTCGCTTTCCCAAAGTTCAGGGTCCTGACGCCGCTCTTCACCAGGCCCACATTCCTCGAGATCACAAACTCGACCAGAGCGTGGTCACTGCAACCCAGGCTGCCTCCAACCTTAACACCATTATTGAAGTGTCTGGATGACAGCTCTGATTCATCCAATAAAAGGGCTACTACCAGTTGTGGTTCTAGTATGGTAACACCAAAAATTAGCTTCTAATTGGTATGCAGTCTGGAGCAAATTTGCTCCTGTTAAGTACGCTGGTCAGGTTCTTGGGCTTGTGCGTTCTGGCTAGCCTCTGGCTAGCCAGGGAATTGGATGCCTTGCCTGCATGCTGCAGCTTTTCCAAGGGAATTTGTCAGAGTAATTAACAAAAGCCTCTATCTGCCTCTACATGTAGTATGTGTGCCATTTCAAGCCTCTTGAGTGATGAAACCTCACTCATCATAGAGGACAGCAGCTTCAGCAAAGTGGTCAGAGACTGACTAGGCGTGTGGTCTGGACTACATCATGGTTGGGCTAGATGGTATTAGTGGTCTTTTCCAAACTTAATGATTCTACGATTCTGTGTCATCCTGGATAGAAAAGATGACTACAACCTAACTCTGCCCACACATGAGGTGCAATCCAGCCATGGCATCTGAGTTCCTGATGCATGGGCAGGGCCATATCCAAGCCCTGAACTTGCAACAGTCAAACTATCATGAACTGGTGATGTGAACCCAAATGTTGCTTGTGAATATTCCTCCTTTGGGAATAACAGGAAAGCTTCTGTTCCTAGAGGAGATCCTCTATGTCTTCCTCAGGAAAATGAGCCTTTGAGCTCAGTGACAAGGACAGCAGCAAAACGTGTCTGTGCAGTAGAGCCCCGTGGCCTCTTAAAGTCCTCAAACTCTTGATGGATGGATCAGATCTGACTTAAACAACAGAATGAGTGCTATTGATGCTTCTCTGCTATGTTGTTGTTTTTTTTAAATCGTCCAAGTAACAAGGCTATTCTGAATCTTTTCTCCATGTTAATGAAAACAGCCTCAGGACTTTTTCTCACCCAGTTCCACTCTTTGCCTTGTCATCAGATTAGAGAGCAGTACAGAATGGAGAAGAAGCAGAAGAAATCTCACTCTGAAGAATGCAAAGGAAAGGTCACACGTGTTAGAAGATGTCTATCAAATCAACTCATTGTCATAGAGAGGGAGGGGAGGCACATTAATTTGGGAAAGCAATAGATGCAATTTCCCACTCTGATAGAATGTTTCTTGTAGCATACGCTCCATTGGTTTCAGGAAAATTTGTTTTGATTTGCAACAGAGAAAGAAAGGAAAGAGTGGAGGCCATTGTATTTAAATCTCATCTGAACACAAACTGAGAAAAACTTTGCAGACCTTTGGACTCTGGTCCTTGATTTCCATTGCTGTGCATCACTGTCAGGTATATGTGGCCCTGCTAAAGCAACCCATGCTTTTGCTTTGCCCGTAACAATCTCAAATACATGCCTAAGAAGAAGTGTGGTGAAAATGCCTTTGATGCATAGAGAGACTTGCAAAGAGGTATGTGAGCCTGAGAAACCAAGTGGTTCCATTGATGCTCACTATAGCCATGCAGGCAGACTTGGACTCTTTGGAGAAGAAGAGGGAGATGAATGCATACATGAGATCTCTAATGTGCCATGAGACAGGTTATGTGACGCCTTCAAGCAAGAATCAGTAATACTGTTTAGAGCTGTTAATAGCATTTCTTATTTTTCTGAAAAAACTAGCAAATACTGGCACTGAACAGATATTCATTTCAGACTCAGATTTTGCCTTTTTATTTTCTACTTTGTGGAAACGCACCGAAAGAGACTGCCTGGCCAGCTGAAAAGATAGAGACATGCATACCCAGACAACTTTCCCTGGACCCATATTGTGCAGTCTGTGCCATTCATGATGCAAGTGAAAAAAGTCAGATCTATCCTGCCTTCTCAGCTCTTGTGTCCCAACTATGGGGAACAGCAGCAAAAGAGGGGTTCTCATCCAAGACACTGACCAGAACTCAGCCTTCTATAGATGTCTGGTGGAGAGTTAATACCAGCTTGTGATTACTTAGGCTATAGTATTTATGGCAAAGTGACACATAAAGCAATGCTTGGCAGCTCCTGCTTTATCAATAAGACAACTGAGATCCTTAAAGGCTCTATAGCTAAGCTGCAGATTCATCATTTGCATTCCAATTATCTATGGAGAGCTGAGGTGTGTAGGTGACGCACTACAGAAGACACCTCGTGTCTTACCATGTTGAAGTCTGGGAACTGCTTAAGCTGACTTTGCAGACTGTAAGAATGCGATTGAATAATCTGGTTGGAGGGCAAATTTGAAAATTAAGCAGGGTCTTGAGGGAGTGAACCCTATGGAAACCATTCCAACCAACAAACACCATCAGAGGACTTCTGCATTGTTTGTACAGAGAGGATAATGTTTGCTTAAACCAGCTGTCATCCTTGTACAGCAAGGCAACAGAAACTAATTAAAAAAAACTGAAACCAAATAGAGGTGTGATAAGTTATTTGGAGTCTGAAATTCAAGTTGTGTGGTACAGATGTCATAGAATACATCACATCACATGGATGATGTCTGTTTATTACTGAAGCAGTGTAATTTCTAGAAGATAATTTCCATTGTGGAAAGGGTTTTTTTGCTTAGTGAGAACTCACTGGTGGAAATAAAGTATGTTAAAAATGAGCAGAAGTGGCAGATTCCTATTCTAGCATTTGTAACTTCCATTTTACTCAAAGTACTAGCAAAGTTTTGAGCACAAATCCTTTGTGCTGACTGTGTTGAAATAATTAATGATGGTTCCTTCCTGGATTCAGTTCCTTTAACTTAAATGGACCAAAAGGCAGTCTCCTTGTTCTCAAGGGGAGTCACACACAGCCATAGAATCATGGAATCAGAATGGTTCAGGTTGAAAGGGACCTCAAAGCCCACACTGTCCCAACCCCTGCCGTGGGCAGGGCTGCCCCCCACCAGCTCAGGCTGCCCAGGGCCCCATCCAACCTGGCCTTGAGCGCCTCCAGGGATGGGGCACCACAGCTTCTCTGGGCAGCTGTGCCAGTGCCTTACTGCCCTCTCTGTAAAAAACTACCCCCTAGCATCTAATCTAAATTTCTCCTCTTTTAAAGCCATCAGTAGCCCTTTTCCCAAATTTCCAAGCCGGATCCCATATGCCCATTCTTTCTGATATTTCCCATGATTCCACTCTCCAAAATTCTGTATCTATCTGTATCTATCTGAGGTTTTATTTCTGCTCCTTTTTTTTCTTTTTCTTTTCCTTCATTGCATTTTTGTATGCATTGACACAGAGCCCTCTATTAAGGCTACGCTTAGCAAACATCTTTCTGTACTGTGCACATTCCTTAGGAGCTTCACACGTGTTCATGTGAACCTTGATATGAACCCATGTTTTGGCTGGATGGTGCTATTGCTTCAGTGAGCTGTTTTCATGGAAGAGCTTATGGCTTCTCACAATTATTTTCAAAGAAGAGTGGATGTTTCACCCAAATATATTTAATCCACTATGAATATGCCTTCTGATGCTTCAGCTAGAGGGTTAAAAATAAAGACTATCTGTTATTCCTTGAAAGTACAGTGTCTGGGGCACTGCAGGTACTTGGGTGCTATTTGTACAACTGCATAATACCGAACAGTAGCATCGTACAGAATGTTCTTCGGAGAGGAGACCAAAACCCACAGCCCCCACAAAGGAGAAAGCATTTGTGTCTAGTAACTTGTGCCTGGCCTCCCTGAGCCTGAATTCAGAAGGCAGATGGAACAACGTCAAAAATTCCCTACAGAAAACATCTTATGTGAGGAAGGGCAAAATAATAAAGATGCAGTGTGAGAAGCTTCGTAGCAGCAGCCCTCACTTCCACTCACACAACCCCGAGGGCTGTCCCCCACCCCAAAATTTCATTGCATCTTGTCCTTGTTCTTTCAGAGCAGATCGTTAGCAATACCATTCTGTTTTTGCATGGCTGTGCGTCATGGAGCTACCGTGAGCATTTTCCAGGATTAACTTAGCTCTGCTCCTCAATTGGTTTCAACGTGTTTAGCAAGCCTTTTTTTAGTCAGCATGGAGAAGTTAATGCTCTTAGTTCTCAAGCTTTTTACAAGTGCATGAAGCCAGATCATCCCCTCTCAGTTTTGCCACAGAAGGGATGTAGCTAGCATAAAGTACCCGAAGTCAGTTTGAAGTCTCTTGGAGGAAAGAGACCAGAGCTTAGGAGATCTCAGCCTCCAGCCTTCTCATCACCTCAGGTCTCTCCCATGTACAAACTGCAAAGCAAGGGTTGGGCAGATGTTGATGAAACGTTCTCTCAAACCCAGAGAACTGCACAGAAGAGCCCCATTCCCAGGAAAACCATTGGGAAATAACTGCAGAAAACTCGTGATTCACAGTGAGACAAATTCACAGTGATGGCTGTATCAGATTCTGGCTGACCTGGAGAATGAATCCTCCCATTCCCAGGGAAAGAGGATGGAGGCCAAAGCCTAAGAGACTGGCTCTGTGCATAAAGTCCCCAGCTCCTGGTCCTTTGGGTAAGGCTGGTTTCTTGCTTGGATAGCATTGGTGAGATTGTTGTTAAATATATTTTATTTCTGAAAGAACTGTAAGAAGACATTCAGGATGCGTTTTGCTAGGCACAACTCAAACATCCTGCAGTATTGCCCCGAAAAGCTTACAGTGTAAAGGAGTTTCATGAGGTAAATAAAGATGTTTGGGGTTTTTTTTTTGGAATGTGTTCCCAGGCTCTTGAGTTATGAAAAGGAGTGTGTGTCCTCCCACAGGAGAAAGAGTCAAAACACACGCAGAAGAAAGAAAAATATTTGTTCCCAAAGGTATACACTCACTGCTAATCAGGATTAATCCTGAACCAAGTAACTCAAATAATTCTGCAAGATGGGAAAATCACACTGGTTCACGGTCGGTCAACTGTAGAGATAATTCTCTAATGGAAGTTTGGCCATCATGTAGTTTTGACTGGCACAGCGGTTTAGAGGACAGATGTGGATGATTCATCTCTCTTACCTCCTCTTTAGCTCCTTTTAGGCAAAAAATAAAATTGATGGTTAGTTTAAGACCGAACTAATGTCCAGTTATATAATCTTGTTAAACACTTGACAAAGCTGTGGAAAACGGCTTTTCCTTGCAGCTTTCTGTTGACTCAGAGATTCTGTGTTTGTTAGATCAGTACCACAGAGCAGCTATGGAAGAACAAATGAAAATTCACTGAGCTTGGTCTGCTGGATCATCCACCAGGCTGCCCAGCACAGGGACATTAGAGCTGTGCTTCTGTGACATTGGGCGGTCTGTTATTTCCAGCGGAGGGCTGGAGTCATATGAATGGCTGAACTTGTGTATGGCACCAATCAAACAGGATAGAGCTTTCTAGACCCAAACTTTGTCAGAAAAATATCTGCTGAAACCATTTGCTGTTCATGAGTTTTCCATATCTGACTTGGAGATATTTTTGAAATATTTTCCCCCTTAATCACTTCTGCTGTCTGTGGTTTTGGTTGTTGTGGTCTCTTGATATCCAAGCGTAGGTCTATCTTCCCCATCATCCCAACAGCAAGAGCAAGTGAAACGAGAAACCCAAGTGCTTGAAGAATTCAGCTGGTTGCGCTGAAGTCTGAATATTTTGGTTTAGCGGGGCAAAAAGATTTGTCGGGAACTTTGTAACTGCAGGATGATTCCAGACTGTAGGTTGGCAAAATGCACCAAATTCCAGCATGCCCCCATTGAGACACTGCTGGTCACATCAGTGCACCAGAGGGACCCAGAAGCATGAAAGGTGACAGCACTGGCACCAGCAGCCTGCAGGCTTATTTGGTCACAGAATCACAAAGTTGGAAAGGATCATCAAATCCAGCTCTGGGCTCCACACAGGACCACTCAAAATCAAACCCCATGTCTGAGAGCACTGTCCAGACGCTGTCAGAACTCCGGCACTGGGGGCCCTGCACACAGCCCTGGGCTGCCCGTTCCATGCCCACCGCCCTCTGGTGCAGACCATTTCCCTAATGCCCTTTCTGGCAGTGGGTTAAGTGGTGCCTCACATGGGAAGGGAACATGCCCAGAGTTTGCTTACACAAGGAGAAATGGGAATGTGCACGTGGAGGAGGAGTGTTCTCTCCTGACTTTTTCTGTGGACTCCTTGATGGAAAACAATTCACTGACATGAAAATGGATGGCTTCTCTTGCTGTTTTAGCCTATGGCATCATGCAGCTGGAACCTGTATTCAGGGAAACAGCAGATTTTTACCCAAAGCGATCTACATCTGGATTTCCTCCCATTTTCATTTTAATTTGGAGACTGGAATTGAACCAATGATATGCATGAAAAATAATAAGTTCATCATTATTATTTCAAGATATTTTGTTTTCATTAGAAAGCAGCAGGGGCCAAGGAATTCTGCCTCTCATTCCTCCCCTCTCTGAGCCGTTTCACACGGCGTGGTGCTCAAGGTCTTCCCTGGCAAAAGCCCAGTATGCTTTTCCACTGTTTCTGTCTGACTACAACTGTGTTCTTTCAGGCAGATTTTTTGTTTTGACAGTGTTTCTGAGTTGGATTTCCCCTTCACTCTTAGTGGATTTAAAAATTAATGTAGCTTACGTGTGGGTCATTTATCCAAGCAGCCTATTGCAAAGAATTATTTGGGGAAAAAAAAAACAAAAACAACACTTTAGGCATAACATGAAGTACGGAAATAACAACGAGAAAATGTAGCTCAGCATTTAGCTCTTTCTAAATCTCCTGCATTTTTGAGAAGGAAAGGAATGGAAACTTTGCAGTAGATCAGTTTATTGTTTGCTCTCCCTCTGCATTCTGTATTTGCATATATAGTGGCACACTTGCCATATATTTCTAGCTAGAAAGCACTGTGAATTGTGCATGCAGGGTACTTTTTATCAGCAGGCAGGGGTTATGTGTCCAGGCAGGTGCCTTTGCTTGGCCCTGGTGCACCAATGTATTTCTGGAGGGTTTTGTTTCCCTGGATTTAGATGAGCAGAGCTGCATATTTGAATCCACCCCGCTGTCTCCTCGCTGAAAAGACTCTGAAATGGATTTGTGAGTCTCAAATCAGTCCCTGGGGCATCCTAGTCCACGCTGTAAAACCACCGTATGTAAATTGTCGCAGTTAAATAAGTTGCTGGGAGAGAAGGAGACCGGGAATTGGAGGAGGCCCAGTGCCTCGCTGCTCTCCCAGCTCAGAGGTCACTGCGGCAGCAGGGAGGAGACCGTATGGCTGCCATATGTGCCGAGCACAGCAGATGGGGAAGTCATCTCAGCTACCCTCCTTCTGCAGAAAAAAACAGAAATCAGAAATGGGACGTAAAAAAAAGCAGGCTCCTTTCCGTTCAGCTGCAGGATTGAGGCGGAAGAGGAGAGCAGGTCCACTCTCAGAGCATTTCTGGGATAATTCATGAGCTGATGTCAAAGGGTTTTCATCTCTTTTGGGGAAGTCCACTGAGAATTTATTGCTGAGCCATTAACCGATTTTTAAACTACTGCAGAGTAATGTAAATAAGTGGGATCCCTGCTTGTCACACAGCCACTATTAGGTCAAAATGCAGATGTGGGAATCGCTGCTTCAAGTAGGAGGTAACACTTCACACACAGCTACACAATGGATGGAGACCCCTGCATGGCCCCTTTATCCAGAGCCCAGATTTGGCTCTCCCTTCTGAGAGCTGAACAAGGACTTGTGGGAGAAGAAAATGCCCCTGTTCCCCATTGCTAATGGACATTTGCAGCTCCCTGCCCTTCCACTCACACCAAGGGTGAGTGACAAGGTACCACGGTGCTTAAGGGCAGCAGGAATGCTCCTTGCCATCCAGCTGGTGCTCCTAGTTTCCCTAGTGCTGCACCCACAAAACCATCCCTTCTGCCAAAGCCCAGGGATTTTTCTCCATTCCCACATTAACAGTGGGAAGTAGAAATGGCCATTTGTGATGGCAGCAACAGTCAGATACAATGGGGTTTAATGAGTTTTAGCTTCCGACTTTTAGTTTCATTAAAACCTTAAGCCTTTCAACAGAACTATTTACTACCTTTACAAACATAGAAGAAAAAAAAAAACAACAGCAGATGTAATGGTGGGATCACTTCTAGGAAAATGTATCTTCAGCAATAGGAGTTGATTTGTCCAGCACAAGTGGTTGGTTTGTTTGCTTTTTGCCCTTCATGGAGGAAAAAAACCCCAACTTTCCTGCTCCAAAATAGATAATCACGCATGAAACCCAGACGTGTTAAATATCACAAGCAAGGACTGATGTGCACAGGTGCCTGAAGTCCAAAGAAAAGAGTCACATTAATGTCAA
The DNA here is from genome assembly GCA_037305975.1 of Chrysolophus pictus. NCBI lineage: Eukaryota > Metazoa > Chordata > Aves > Galliformes > Phasianidae > Chrysolophus > Chrysolophus pictus. Next base: position 83,543,968 of record CM074576.1, read on the forward strand.
TGTGCTTTGGATCATTAGCTCTTAAGCCTCTAATGATGTTCCCTAATGACCTTACTGCTCTTCCTCCTCCATCTCTCTAACCTGCAGGAGCCATGCTAACATTTTCAGGCGTTTTCTTTAAGAGAGACTTTGAAAAAAGCATGCAAGTATCCCAGTAAAATATAAGAGACATTACCCGTTGGGAGCCTGGAATGTAATTTATAGGAGGTTGTATCCACAATATTCATTATGTGAAGGCTCAAGTTCTTATTCATTTTTTATTTCATTCATTTATTCTGCTACAGGGACGAGAATAAAAAAGAACACCTGTCCCAAGATTAAGACAACTTGCCATCAATTTCAAACTGTAATATAGATGCTGGTTGCAAAAAACCAGCCCCTTGCACACACGCTGCCATATACCACCCAGCAGTCAGCGTTTTCTCCTGGCCAGAGCCAGGGCTGGGGCAGAGCAGCATCAAGGTGCTGTCTTCAGCCTTCTCTGGGCAAGACCTGGAGTCCACACACATTGCTCTACGCCCATAGAAAGCTCCCTTCTCTGCAGTGTTAAGCCCAACTTTGCTTCGAGTCCATTAGTTCATCTCCCAGTGCCCTCTTGATGTCTGGAGGAGGAGGCAGCTGCACTCTCTCCACAGGGACCACAAAGACTTCTACCTTGTCAGCGCAGTGTAGGCTTAAAACACATGCTTTGTACATAAATTCTTGAACACTGCAAGGAAATTTGTTTCTATTTCCCTCCTAAAGTAAGGGCACCACGAACATTGCAATCTTGAACGGTCCTATGTGGAACCAGAAATTGGACTCAATGATCCTTGTGAGTCCCTTCCTACTCAGGACATTCTGTGACTCTGTTATTCCATCAAGTAGGTCTGTCTTGCTGCCTCTTTTTTCTCAGACCCAGGGAGCTACATTCTCAGTCTGGCAGAACATATGCAGCACAGCACAGCCAAACCAGGCCAATAGAGGACTTACATTGTTATCCAGAAAAAGACCTAAGACAATTCTCCAGAGGACAAAACCTTGAAGGAAACCACCAATAAGTGAGTCAGCAGGAAGTATTTTGCTGACTCTCTATCTGCTGATGCAGCATCCTCTGCACAGCCCAATCACTTTCAGTCACCTTGGGGAGGCATCGAGGCACCTGGAAGGAGGCAGGCACCCAGCCTCAGCTTCTGCTCCCTGCCATAGAAGTATCCTCAATGCGTGGGATGAATTGCCCCCTAGAGGTGCTTTTCTCTCTCTCTGTTTAGTGTGCTGGAAGCTTAGGCAACCAGGCTGTACCTGGGCCTTTAAGTAGGCAATATTCACACAGTTGATTCCTCCCTTAATCTCCATTAAACTCAGTCTGCAAAATGTCTGGAAATTCAGCCTCTTGTGATCATTTGTCCCCCCTCTCTGAGGTCTTCATTGGGCACTGCAGGAATCGTTGTGCAATCAATATTAACTTCATTAACTAATATTAAATTATTAGTAGTACAGACAAACTGACCCTGGTTCTGAATATGCAAACACCGTGAAAACAAATCGAAATAATAGAAAAGATTTTTGCTGTAATGCAACTTCAAAGCTGAAGTTGCAATCACACGGAAGCTAGGGAATGCAAATGTGTGGTAATCAGAGTATTGTAGCTCATCCATCCAAATGTTAATAGTATTTTCTCACCATATATTACATTAGCATTAATGGCTTAAGTTCAAATTCTGCACTGTTTTCTACAATTATGACTCATTTTTCAGCTAAGGGGACAATCCATGGTAATCAGCATTGCAGGAGCAGGATTTTTAAAGGCTTATGTGAGCATGCTGTGTGTGCGATTCTCCCCATAATACATTATGAAGCCCCTGGCCAAGGCCAACAAAATGTAAAAGCATGCTAGAAGTTGCCCAGTAATGCAGTTCCTGTGACCATAGGCAGGAGTAAAGAGAAAAGAACTGCCACTGGAGAGGATGCCATGTGCAGAAAGAGCTCAGCCAGGGTAAGGCATTGGAGAACTCACATCTTCCTAAACCAAAGCAGAAATAATGCTCACCTCTCAGGGCCCAAAGTCACCTGAGCCGGACACACATCTCCTGTCCATGCCAGTGTTGTGAAAATACAATAAAAAAATATTGTGAGTTGCCACTCTGAGGTTTGTTTGGACAAACAAAGTTAGAAAAGGAGTACAGAATAAATGTATGAATTATTATGTATCACAGCTACAGTCATTAGTAAGATGCTATAAGTCAGAGGGTGTTGTCTTTTTTTTATTGGAAATAGCCCTAGAAATAAAGTTTACTGCTACCTAGATAAAACCAAGGCTGTCTCTAATCTGTCTCCTCTTCCTGCTTAGAACTCTGGGTGGAAGTTCTGCAGGTTTTGTTTGATGCTTGTTCCTAATTTATTTCGCAATCCTGCTGCATCTTGCATTTCTAAGTCACCAAGCACTCTGAGCAAACACCCACAATGCTCAGAAGATGCCTGTGTGTCAAGATGCTTTCAGTATCTCCAGCTCAGAAGCAACTGTGGTGAGATATAGCAAGAAGTGGTGTAGCTTGCCTCTGTGCTGACCAGAGAAAGACAGGACCAAGGCCAGAGCACAGGAGTCCCGTGATGCAGATGAGCCCTCCTTTGTTGCTGTTTGTTGGACCCTTAGCAGAATGCCCCGACCCCAAGGGCTCACCACATGCTTATGGGCAGTACGAACAGACTCACTGTGCTTTCGATGTTCATTTTTCACTGACATTGAACTTTGAGTTGAACTTCACCTGTTGTCCTCCCTAATGAGCTTGCCTTTGCTTGTATTCTTAGGTAGAAGGGACAGCGGATGGCAGGTCGCTGGGTTAATCTGCATCTAATCTGCAGCACAGTCACAACACTGCACAGAAAGCATGTTCAGCTCCTGCTGTGAGCAGCTCTCCTGCCTGCTGGGGCAGACAGCCAGGCTTTTCTGCTACAGAGAGCGTGACAGCATGGTGGCAGGTCTGAAGGGGATGATCTCTGTCTCTAGGCAGGAGCAAGGCCACATGGCATTTTGTGGGTACACAGGAACACTTTCCTTTTGAATTTCTAGTCAGCTCTACCAAAGAAACTGTTTTTATTTGTAAAAGATAACAAGGTAGGCAGCTCTACTCACGTGATGCTCTCACTCTTTTCTGATCTTAAGCTTGTTGTTCCTTTTGCGATGAGTCTCTGCTGTGAAGGTGGCCCAGCATGCCCTCCTTCAGCCCCTGCTTTATTATAGAATTACAGAATCATTAAGGTTGAAAAAGACCACTAAGACCATCTAGTCCAACTGCCAGCCCTTCCCCACCGTGCCCACTAACCATGTTCCTCAGTGCCACATCTACACAGTTCTTGAACACAGTGACAACTCAAGCGACTGCGTAGTGGCAATACTTATCTGCCACAGGATGCTCTTTGGAGAGGAGGTTTCTACAGCCGTGTCTGTATTCACTTTTTTTTCCCATGACTTTTGAGCCCACCAGCAAAATCCCGCAGGATTTAGGAGCATGAGCGATGCCTTAAATACAGTAAAAGCTAAGTCTCAGGCTGGATAAGCAAAGAGACCCTACTAATTCCCCAGCGGGAGTAAGGCCACCCTGTGACTCAGTCTGTCATGGACACCAGCAAATCCAACAGGGATTTTCTCACTCCTGACAACCTGACAGCAAACCAGACCTCATTGGCCGGCTTACACACAACACAAACTTAGGCTCCAACATACACAGACCCACCCCTGTGAAATTTTATATGTGAATTATCCCACCCACGGGCAAGGGGCAAGAAGTGCCCAGGCATAGTGGTGCTGCTCAGAGGGTTTCTTTGAGCCTCAAGGGTGGCAGCTGGGCCCCTCACTACAAGGCAAACACTGAGGCCCTGGGGCACGTCCAGAGAAGGACAAAAAAACTACGAAGAGTCTGGAGTACAAATCTTACAAGAAGCAATTGAGGGAACTGGGGTTCTCCAGGCTGAAGTCTGGAGAAGAGGAAGCTCAGGGGAGACACTATCACTTTCCACAACTGCCTGAAAGGAGGTTTTGACAAGGTGGGGGTCGGCCTCTTCTCCCAGATAACAGTGATAGGACAAGAGATAATGACCTTAAGTTGCCCAAGGGGAGGTTCAGGTTGAATATTAGGAACAATTTCTTCTCTGAAAGAGCAGTGAGGCAGTGGCACAGGCTGCCCAGGGAGGTGGTGGAGTCACTGTCCCTGGAGGTTTTCAAGAGCTGTGTGGATGTGGCATTGAGGGACATGGGCAGTGGGCATGGTGTGATGGGCTGCTGGTCGGGCTAGATGATCTTAGAAGTCTTTTCCAACCTTAATGATTCTATGATTCTATGACAGAACTCTGGGCTGCTGTGGAAGGAGAGGGCCTAGGCACATCTCTGCCTGCGCTGCAAAGGGGAAGAAACAGAAACACCTCTGTGCTGGATCAACCTCAGGGAAAAAAAATAAAAGAGAAGCTGGTTTTGCTAATTCACTGAAGGTGGCCAGGGAAACATAGAAATGATTAAAAAAATCCCTTAGGTCAATATCCAGCTTGCCTTTGGAGAGATGCAAGGGTTCAGTGGGTGTAAGTTTAATTAAGCCAGCCAAAAACTGAAGGGAAAATTAGAAACCATTTCCAACAATGCTTACAAAACCTTCCCATCGACACAGAGACATTAATTGAATGGGAGCTGTGCTGCACTTTGATACACGAGCCCCAGCCCGGGGTGCCTCTCACTGCAGAAAGCATCATTGTGAGGATTCATTTAGCAGCAGCAGCAATATCTCACTGTTATCCTTTCTTCGTTGGCAAACATCAGCTCCCTCCCTCTTTTCTTTTTTTTTCTTTCTTTTTTTTTTTTTTTTTTTTGCCTCCCTTCAATTAAATGTTTAATTAAAGTAGCCTGACTCTCTTTCATTTGGAAAAGTAATTGAGGATGCAAGTGTGTAAAAATGTGCTGAGAACCTAGCTGGAATGCTCACAGCACAGGCGCCAGGCAGGCCTGTGGAAATGCCGTCCTTAATTTGCCTGGGTGCCACGTCCAATTGCCATGATGGGGAGGCAATACAGCCGTCAGAACATCTGGAAGCAGCTGATAAACATGCATTTGGTTGGGTGTGAAGCATGTGTCCAGGGCAGCTTGCTTGTTGGTTTGTCTTTTTTTATCTTGAACGGTCAGCTCAGTGTGGCCAGGAGAGAAAAGTGACATTCACAAAGAGGCATTATTGGTCACTTTTCATGTTGTGATCCAGGAGAGCTTGTTGAGCTGCTGATAAGCAGGCTGATTGTAGGCTGATGGCTAATAAGGATTTTCTGCAGTATCTTGTAGATCAGCCTTCGCCATGTTGCATGAAGCCTCACCACCCTGACATGTTGCAGCACCAGAGAATGTCTCTACTCTTGTTGCGGGGCTCTTCATCCCAATATCTTCACGAGCCTCAGCAGAAACTTTCATCACACAGATCGGCCATGAAGTCCATCCCCTGTTTGAAGGCACCCCATTTAACTCTGACAGTGTTATTTTCCCAAGAAGGCTTAAAAACAGCGTGCGAGAATTCCTCCTTTTCTGTAAATGGGAGGAATTTCCCAGAATTCAAGCTTTAATGCCTTTTGAATTTTTCTGTGCCAATAGTATTACACCTCTCTTCATGCATTGTTAGTACCTGCCAGCCTTAACTGTTGACCAGTGTCTCTGAGACACCTGTGCACCAAAAGATTTCTGCCCTCCCTCTGATGAATTGCAGCAATGGGGAGCTGCTCTTCACAGGCTGTGCTTGGGGCTGTTTTTACGTGCTCTTTCCAACCCAGATGAAAGTTTGTGGAGCACACAGGATTGATTGATGAAAGCTGATAACAAACCAGCTTCATTCATTACTGAAAGTGTGCATGCATGCCTGATTGATAGGGGAGGGCTTAGAAGTGAACCTGTGTCAGCAGCCAAGCCTGAGGCCTCTCTGGAAGAGCAAGCACAAAGCAGAAGCTGGTAGATCGCATCCCCTCTCTGCACACCTTGGCTTGGAGGCAGCTTCCCATTGCTGCACTGCCCATGTCAAACTCAAAGCTGGTTGCAGCAGGGATGCAGCTATCGCGGTGCAAAGATTTGCTCCCCATACTTCCCTGGCTGCTCATTTGGCTTCTGGTGTTTAGTGTTTGGAATGCAGCTGGTCAGAAATTTGCTGGCATGCTTGTCTGGTGTAGAAAAAGCTAACGCATCAGCACTGAAACATGGTGGAAACATGTCAGTTTTGATGAGATACTCCCAAAAACCAGGCAGATTTAGGATGGCATGCCACCTGCTGAGCTTGATGTGAATGCCTGCCTACCTTGTGCCTCTCAGCTCACCTGGCAGGCTGGGGATGGAGGCTGCCAAGCTCCAGCTCCCTGGCACCAGCAGTTCCTAGGGTTTCCCTTCTGCTGAGCTTCCTGGCCAGCCACACTGAGCTCAGGGAGTGTTTGGGAGATGGCAGTAGATGGCCAGGCTGCTTCATGCTGTCCCGGGCATCACAGCTTTGTGAGAGAGACAGCTGCCTGTCTTTATACATTTTTTCTTCTCTTTTGGAATCAGTTCTGGAATCAGTCCTTGTTTGCTTGGTTGGGTTTTTGTTTTGTTTTGTTTGCATCTTATTGTCTACTTTTTTTTTCCCAGGGCACAGCAAAAGTAGTTTCTAAGTTATCCCTAAGAATTAATCTCTTGTGAGAGAAGAATTGACATCTTTCAGGTGTTTTGGCCTTTTACGATGCTTTTCCTCCTCTGTCCTCACCACCATCCCTGCACTTCCTGGTGAAGATTTGACCACTGCATTCTGGCCAGAATGAGCACCCTTGTGCAGACTGCAAATTGCCACTCACGGGTACTCTTAAGTTATTTGTTATATTTCAGTTAGTGGATTTTGAGGGTTTTAGATATGGGGAAATACTAAAAGGCAGTTCTGAGGCATTCTCATTTCAGACTTGAACCCAGTTCAAGGTTCCAAAGCACGTGTCCTGGCTTCTCTGCCCCACAGGGCAGAAAGGGAGGCCAAAACAGGGAATTAAAGGCTAAGCTGAAAGGTGGAACCTCCTGGAACTGTGTCAAGACCCCTGGAGATGCCAGCAGGATCTCCCCTTTGATCAGCCCTGAGAGGTCATTAGGTGATGTTTCTTTCTTGGCACAGCTGCAAACATGGTCCGCTGCCCCTGTTGTGCTCTGCTAGCATTGTTTTCCCACTGACTTCAATGTTGACCTAACATAGCTGTTACCCCTTATTCCCACTTTGAGATGACATACAATCCAGGGCAGGACTGTTTTCCATTAGCAGTGAACTTGCAGCTCGGGAACTTTCCCTTGCATAGTTCATAAGGGAGCTGGCTGTGGCCTCCATTTCTCTGCTGGCTTGTGGGTTTCTCTGCAGAGCTCTGCCACTGCTCCCAGGGGCCAGCACTAATTCCTCCACACCCCTGTGCAACAGAGCCACTCTTAGGAAGAGACTTCCAATCATGACAAATTATCTGTGCTGATTTTGTGACATGAACTGTTACCCATTAGGGAACGAACTGACACCAATAAATTCATTTCGCTCACAACCTCACACAGTGCATGAATTGAAGTTCTAGAGGTGAAAGACATAAATTTGCCAGGTGGGCAGACGCACAGCTTCCCCCTAAGACTGCGCACTTCACCTTTGCTATGTGCACTGCCTCTGCTAGGCCAGCCCAACATTAATTTTGCATAGAGTAGCTCACTCCCATACTGCACGCGGTCCGTGTGATTTATCCTTGCCTCAAATAGCTGTGCGAATTGCCTTACTGCAGAACAAACTTACAGGCTGTGTCTTCACCAAAATAAAAACTTTGAATCTGAACAGCTTCTTTGCCTTACAAGATACGAGCAGTTAGTATTTGCACAACATCTTCTGGCTTCCAAGCTATGCCGAGTCAGTAATTAATGAGTCCTCCCTACGCCCTGGTGGGGCGAGTAAGTGAGCATTATTTATTAGGAGAAAAGGAGTTCCCATATGTGCATATCTGTGTCTTAGTCATTCTGATGGTGAATTCATCAAATCCTTCCAGCAGATAGAGTGCTCGTTCTCCCCAAACACTCTGTCTGTCAAGTGGTTGAAACTTTCAGTCATTTACCCAAGTGCTAATCTCACAGTCCCCTGGCCAAATACAAACTTCCAAGCATTTAGTTAAAAGCCTCTTGTCATGGAATTCTGCTGAGGAATGGTTATAAAAAACAGGCTTTCCAAAAAGGGCAGACAGAAGTACATACACAGATGGAGAGGAAAGTCCTGAGAGTTCCTGGCCAATATGGGGATCCCATCAGGCCATGAGCCATAGTCACAGAGTGGTCCTCAGCCTAGAGCACTCGTTGCCACCAGCCATGTATTCAGAAAGGGAAGGAAAGGTGCTGTGTTGAAATGAAAAATTTTCTGTAACGTGGCCAGATGAGTTATTAAAAGTTTACTGTTCTTCCTGTGCCACAGATGGCACATCTTGAATTTATCTTCCCCTGCCTGCATATTTTGAATAGCTGTTTTGAAACAAGGTTTTTTGGACATAATATGACATAATTGAGGATGAGGTCCCTCCTCCCCTTTTCTTAGACACAGTTATAGGGTGGATAAGGCGTGCTTATTGTGACAGGCCCATAAACAGTTATTAAAAGGAAAGAACAGACAGAGATGTGCCTTTCAGCATCCTTACACACCAACAGGTGTGGGTGTCAGGGGATGGATGAAGAGAATGGGGTCACAGAGAGTGGCCAGACTCATGTGCTCTCCTTAAATTGCTGCTTTTAAGACACAGCACTGGGCATGAGGGACTGCTCATCTGACCCAGTTGGGAAGTTTTTGTGTTCTCATGTTAAAAGGGAAGGCTGAAAACAGCCTCCATAATGTCTTTACTGGCTCTTCCAAGTATGGTAGATGCTGGAAACGCCTCCAGGGTTGCTGCTGGCTGAGCTGCTTCCTTTTTGTTTTCATCCAGCAATCACGTATTTTCACATCCCTCTGAGGAGCCAGGCCTACACCCAGCATCAGCATATAAAGGTCACATTTCTTGTGTATGTGAACCTAAGAAGAGCCAGTGGCTGGCAATGTGGTCAGAAAATGGTCTTTTTTTCTGCTTTCTTTTGGCACAAATATCAAATGTCATGATTTGGGTATACCATCTAAATGAATCATAGTAGTTGTTGCTTAGAAGCTTTTTCCTCTGTTCCATCAAATATTCTATCCTTTCTTGAACTTTATTAATTCAGTGAATTGAACCTTATTTTTGGTAAGCATCCTGTTGACCTCTCGGTAACTCAGGAAGCTTTTTACCGTAAACATAGTATCTCTCCTCAGACATTGCTTGTCAGCTCCACAGAAGAGAGATTGCAGTCTCCTCTCTGCCTAGAAAATAGTTATCCTGCTGTCATAAATAAAGAAGACGGACCAGGAATGGGTAAGGTGCCTGGGAGGATTTCTGGGAGCCAGAGGCCAGGGCCTTTCTGCTGCACAGGAGAAGGATGGTCACGTTTCACTCCAAACCTGACACTCACAAAGGAGAGATGAGGCTCCTCTGCTCCTTCAGGTTGGATATTAGGAAAAAAATTCTTCTCAGAAAGACTGGTGGGGCATTGGAACAGGCTGCCCAGGGAGGTGGTGGAGTCACCGTCCCTGGAGGTGTTCAAGTACCATATGGATGTGGCACTGAGGGATGTGGGCAGTGGGCACGGTGTGATGGGCTACTGCTTGGACTGGGTGATCTTAGATGTCTTTTCCAACCTTAGTGATTCTATGACTCTATGATTCACCTCCAGTGCTCACACAGAGCAGCAGAGACCCAGCCCATGCTCTGGGTCACAGTGATTTCCCCACTCCAGACCCCCCTAACACGGCCTCAATGGAGGCAGAGGCAGAGACACAGCATTAGGGAGTCTGCGTGCCCTCACCCAACCCTGCTCCTCCTGCCTGCGTTGCCTGTCTCACAACTCACTATTCTTTCCCTTTCCCCATGGCCCAAATGGTCGGGATGTGTGGGCAGGGGCTCTCCTGTATCTTTGAGGTGAAACTGCAGGTATGACAGAGGCTGCTCGGGCGTGAAAGTAGAGACAGCTGTGTTCCTCTGTGCCATAGGCCTCAGGCAGGGCCTGCTCATGCTAAAGCCCCAGCACATGAAGGATCACGCTCCAGTCTGACTGTTTTATAAAAATCTGTTCCGTCACTGTCCAGAACCATGATCACATCTTCAGTCATGTGGCCAAATGCCCTCCAGTTTTAATCATCTGATCAAATGCCCTAGCGAAGCAGCCATTTGTTTGAATGATTGAAAGTTTGTCATTTGACCAAATTACTAGTCTGGCAGAATGACTAACGGGTTATGCCACAATGTCAAATTCTATTAATGTCACACAAGAGAGACAGGTGATAAGGCAAGGGTTAAGGGAGGATATTTGCAGAAGTGCTTCTTCCCTAGGCACATGCAACCATGCACAGGGTGCTGGCTCCAGACCTCCTTGGGTGGTAGATGGCACCAAGTGGGGCTCTGCTGGGATGTCCCTCAGCACTTGTTTGATGCCACTTAAGGAGCATAAAGCTGCTGACCCAGAGGAGAAAACTGGAGCTGGAGTGTCCGTTTGGACTTCATATAAGGGTTGCCACTGCTGAGTCCAGATGGAGAGGACAACAAGGCCAAGCTTCATTCTCTCCTAGTGCCTCCTAGTTACCATGCCTTCACTGACTGGTGGCTGGGAATACTGGTACCATTTCCTCATACCTTGCCCTTTGCATTGCTGGAGCTGCCTTTCTTAGAAGCGGAGAAAGGAGGGGCAGAGAAGGAAAGTCAAAAAGCACCAGATGGGAAAGGTGAGGACTGACAGCAGCCATATAAGGGGGTATTAACCTTTCATAAACCTGCTCTCTGGCCTGTGACTGGAACCAGGGAATAAATATCACTGCTGTAGTCAGCCTTCGGTGTGCAGCACGGTTGTTCTGGTATGCACCAGTTTCCTGCAAACTGCAGTTTCATTTACAGCGTGTTAGCATAGAAGTGAGATGGATTTGGCAAACACTAAAGAAACTGCAGACGTCAAGCAGGAGGCCATTATTGAAGAACAGACTTTCAGGAAAGGTTTGCAGTAGGTAGTTCAGGTGAGAGATGCCCCTGATGGAACTCACCTCACCACAGCCCTATCCGTGCAAAGGTGTAAAGTGACACAGGTGACTGCTGCTGTTAGTTATACCACAGCTTCTTTGTCTTTTTGCCTTTTCAGCACATCTGAAAATCCAGCACCATGTGCTTGAAAGCCCAGACTTCCTTCCCTGTAGCCTCTCAGGGCCTGGAGACTGCTGCCCAGTTCCTGCAGCACATTCTGAAGCTTACAGTGTTTGGTACGTGTTGTATATCCTTTGCACCTCTGCATATACTTGTGGACTGTGAATACTTAAGCCTGCAAAATTTTATATACACAAGTGCAGAGCAAGCTGGTGTTGCAAAGATCTATATTGGTTATAAAAAGATAGCCAGTTTGGCCTCAGCTTGAGGTAAATGTCTCAGGCAAACCCATTATGTATTCTGTGTATACACAATGGGTTTGATTTGGGATGTATTTATGCTCAAGAATATTATGTATTCTCTTTATACACCATGCAAGGTTAAATTTTTTTGAAAATTTATATTTGCTTTTTATCATAGAGACACACAAACGATTTATGGCCAGACCTGCCGCATCTGAATCTATTTGAAAATGCCAATTTATTCTTGATTAACTCCAGAAGTGCTGGAGATTGCTAATTCATTCACTGTTACTAATGTATTTAAGAACTAGACTTGGAAAAGTTTAGTTAAACCATTGTGGAGGAGACATTTCAGAAACCAGATTTGGCCTGTTATAGATAGAAGGGCTGATGTAGAAATCCAACTTTATATTGCAACTCCGGACTGGGGACACTTAGATTTATGGTTGTGATCTGGACCAGTCCCTAATCAGTTCCTAGACAGCACTTTTTCATCAGCTGCTTTGACAGCCTCAGGAAGGTCAGAGCCATAAATCCACCCTGTCGGGCTGTGGGAGCCAGGCGGGCAGCGCCTCCTCCAGGCTCACAGCAGAGCTGGGGCAGAGGCTGAGCTGCCTGCCATGGACACGAGTCTCTTGCCCAGCTTCCCTCCAGGGTACTGTGCCCCACCACCCCCTCTCTGGAGTTCAAGGAAAGGAACTGAGCTTGCATGAGGGCACTAATTAAGTGCAGCTGCATTCTGTCCAGAGCTAGTTGGGTCAGCTGAGAGCAGGAGGCCAGCCTGGGACATCTGCACAATTCTCCCTTACCTAGCATACATCTCCTCCTGTTCTTGCTCCTTCCTATATTCCCTACTGTGCTCCCAAAATCTGGGATTTGCAAGTCGAGTTCTCCTTTGCAAGATGAGTGTCAACAGAGGGGATACTGTTGTTGTGCAAAACATGAGCTCTGCAGCAAGGTGCCCCAAAGTTAGGCACCAGCTGCTATATTTAGCTCTCTGCATAAGCCACCTGATTTTCAGCGCTGTGGATTTTTGTTTCTAACTTTACACAAGCTTAGCGAACACTGTGTAGGCGGTTCTGAGCTGCAAAGTGCTCAAGTCTGGACTTGGTCCAAAAAAGACACTCCGCAGAGAGGCAGTGAATGCCTTTTCATCTTGGGCCACCTCTGCGGCTCTTCCACTTCCATCAGGTGCTGCACAACCTCCCTGCTCTTCCAGCCCATGGTTGCAGCTGCTTGGAGCTATCCTCTTTTCCCCATAGAAGCATCAAATGGCTGAGGTGGGAAAGGACCTCTGTAAGTCATCTGGTCCAGTCCCCACTCTAGCAGGGACACCCAGAGCAGGGTGCCCAGAACCTTGTTGCCACACATCCTTGTTCTTGGTTCTGACACATGACACTCTTGCAGCCCACTTGCACTCATCACTATTGCCTGCTGCCAAACCTGCAGGCAGGCAACTAAAGCACTGAGGGCATTGATCCTGTCTCAGATATAGACTGTTTCAAATAATGTACAGTTTACATTAACAGGCTGCCCAGAGAAGCTGTGGTGCCCCATCCCTGGAGGCGCTCAAGGCCAGGCTGGATGGGGCCCTGGGCAGCCTGAGCTGGTGGGGGCAGCCCTGCCCACAGCGGGGGTTGGAGAGGCATGGGCTTTGAGGTCCCTTACAACCCAAACCATTGCATAATTCCCAAATTAAATGCTGACACAGTCTGTTGTTACCAGAGGTAGCAAACCAGCCTGTTTGGACCCTGTCACAGCTTCATGGCGGCATGGTACAATTCTGCCTAGCTTCTCAAAAATGAAACTGGCATTTGATATAAAAAGAATATTTATCTATCGCACAGAGCATTGTGAAACATATCGGTCAAGGAGAGTTCCTACAGAACAGCTCAGCACTTAGCTCAGTGCAAAAGCTGCAGGAGGGTATGAATTATTATGAGTAGTTTTAATCAAGTAACAGATACAGTTGGTGCAGTCAGGGTTTTCAGAAAAGCACAGCTCCTGATAAATATGTCACATTCTGTGATAACTTTGCCAAGTCCTTTAATATCCGACAGTCCCAGTCACTGCCGTCTGACTCTTGCAAAATGTGGGAAGGAAGAGCAAATGTCAGTAAAAATGCTCTGTCTCTTTCAGGCCAGGACATAATCTACCTCAAGGGTAAATGCATGCAGTCTCATTACCCTCTGGTGGATGCAGAAAAGGTTCTTTGTTTACTTTGTTCTTATCTAGAGGTTTTACCCCTTTAAAAGGTCTCTCTATTTGATTTTCTAAAACAGTTTAGAAGCCACCCACCATTACTTGCAATGCTCCTGTGCCTATCCACAATAAAGCTTGCAGTTCCTCAGCCTCACTGGTGTAACCTTTTGCCACTTCACGAGATCTGCATAGCAGCTCCAGCACTTCTAGCTTCAAAACTGAGAAGAGCTGGGACAAGAGGAGAGGCGAAATCCCAGGAGTACTTTCAGGACAGCGGAACCATGGGTAAGTTGGGAAAGATGGTGCCACAAATCCAGTTCAGATCATACTAAAGCCCAACCTACTTTCAAAATAATATTTTAAGTCTATCTTTTCAGCTTTTAGTCTGCAGCTGCAATGAGCAATACTGAAAGGACTGAGCTCTCCATTCACCGTCCATTTGTTCAGGGTATTGACTTCACCCTATTCCAGGGATGCCACAGCCTGGACCCATATTCCACCCAGGCTCTGCAGCATATTGGGTGCAGGATTAGTCCTGCAGCATGAGTTCCTCTAGCACCCTTCACTTAGCATGATCCAGACTGATTTTCTATAGCTGGCAATGCCTTCATTCAACACTTCCACCAGGGAATAAAGTGCTGTCAAGAGGTCTTTAATAGCAAAAGCACTGCTGTCTCATGCACTTGCAGGAATCCAGGCGAATAGGATGCCGCAAGGCTGCTGGAGCAAGTGAGCTGAACTAGGGATGCTCTCCCAGGACAGGTTTGGGATTCACAGGCTGCCAGGGGAGGGCTTAGGGCACAAAACTCACCATGGCAAGGAGGAACAGTGAGTGGGTGCAGGCTTTTTAAGGAAATTGGGCTACATGACCAGTGCCATGCCGAAATCATAAAATCATAGAATTGCTTTCATTGGAGGGGATCTCAAACCCCATGCTGCCCCAACCCCTGCTGTGGGCAGGGCTGCCCCCCCCCACCATCTCAGGCTGGCCAGGGCCCCATCCAACCTGGCCTTGAGCGCCTCCAGGGATTGGGCACCACAGCTTCTCTGGGCAACCTGGGTCAGGGTCTCATTGCCCTCTGAGTAAAAAATTTCTGCCTAACATCTTAACTAAATCTCCCATCTTTTAGTCTCTGAGAGGATAGAAATTGCCAAGGTGAGAGAGGAGAAAAGAGCATTGTGTGCAAAACAGGAGCTCAAAGTGTAATAGTAAGACAAGGAAATATTTTTATCTTTTATTAACCCACCTGAAACAGCAGGACAGAGAACATTATTGAGAAATAGCTGCACTGGGAAAATCTTCAGACTTTTCCTTCTGGCACAACTCTACCTGTAGCAGTCATGCAGATGAATTAATGGCACTGGTATCTAACTGTGGCCATTGCTGTAGAAAACAAAGCTCCATGTGTCCTGGCTGCCTTGCAGAGGTACCATGATCCAAAGCATCCTGGACCCGGCACACATGCCTTTAGTTTGCTCTGGTTTTAGAAGGAAAAGGGGTCAGCAGCGAGGTCATAGCAGCACCCACCTGGTTGCAGTGGCTACTGCAGTGGTTCCCAGTGACAGGAGCTTAGGTGGTGCATTTAGGAGAGAAGCTCAGAGTCTCCCATGTTTATATTCTCCCTTTCTGCCTGGTCTCACCAAGGCTGCTGCAGCAGTGGCATGTGAAATAAGGGGTGGCTTTTCAGAAGAAAAGGTCTCTGGGCTGCCCAGAGAAGTTGTGGGTACATCCCTGGAGGCGCTCAAGGCCAGGTTGGACAGGGCTCTGGACAGCCTGAGCTGGTGGAGGGCAGCCCTGCTGGGTGGACTTTGAGAGCCCTTTCAATCCAAACCATTCTGTGATTCTATGATGAATAGAAAGCAGCAGAGGTGGATGAGCCCACCTCTCAGGGAGTGAATGCAGCCTCCGAGGTCACTGTTGCACTTGTCACAGCTGGGCTCATCGCAGTGATCGCTCCCCTCTGCGGTGGCCACACTGTTCCTGTGTCACGCAGCACCAATAACTCATGGAAATAAAGCACGTCCGACACCCCTCCGAGACATGTATTCTATATGAAAATTTGGTTTATTACTGTCAGATCCACAAATCTGGATCCGCTGTGTAATTCTACCGGCGTCCATCAGTCAGACAGACACATTTAATGAGAATGAGAATTTATACCACTACTTCCTATATTGGCTTCTGCTGAAGCGCAATTGACAGTCAGGATCTTCCGTTGCCAAGAAAATTGTCCCTGAAAGAGCGCCTGCATCTCCATGTTTCAGAAGAGCAAACCCAGAGTTAGAGGTGTTCCTTTCTGGTGAATGGAATCCTTCTGTGCTGTACACAGAACAAGAGTATATGTTCTGTGCAGGTGGGTGGGGGATGCACAGGCAAGCAGCAAAATAGATGGAAAGGTGTAATGGATGATCTTGCTCAACGCTTGGGAATGTTTATTCCCTGCTCTTCCCAGGAAGCAACATGTTTGATTTCCTCCAGCTATTTTTTTTTAAAGCGCTACGTTGTGTATATTGACATGTTTCAGTGCATTTGCATCAGCTGCAGCTGTGGGGGCAGGGAAAGCTTCTCAAGTCAGGCGCTCTGCTCTCATAACAGAAACACTACGGAAACTCTCCTTTCACCCACCTCTCTGCTCTTTCTTCACTAATCCTTGCCACCCGTCTGGTTGCTTCGCAGAAGTCAGTAAGTGTGAGAAGGAAGAGGTGCAATGTTATTTCAAGACTTGGACTGGTGTCTGTTTATCAGACAGGCTGCCGTGGCCCAGACCCACCCCTGCACGGTGTGCTCTTATCATACTTTGCATCATATTTGTCCCCCTGGGATTGCCCCACCATTAAACTAAAGCCTTCAGCTCCACGCAACTGCATATTCACGCGAATGACTTCCAGCTGTGAGCAGGATCACCACCTTCATACTGTAGTTGCACGGCATATACCAGCTGCTGTGTGCATATCCCCGGAGCGGGATTCACGTGTTTCAACAGTGTTCGGGGTTGACTGTGCCTCTGAATTAAATACTTCCTCCCTTCTATTGAAACCAGACCTCTTGCACCTTCAGTCCTTCAAGAATCAAAAATAAAAAGGGGGCTGGAAGCGTTCCTACTGACATTATCCTACTTGCACATTTTGATCAGTGACTGAATTTGGTGTCGGTTTCTCTGGAGTACAGAAATCTTGGCTGCCTGGGTTTGGAGTAAGACAAGGGATGGAGAAAACAACCTTTCAGCACAAGGTCCATTTGGACCAGGATAATTTTCTTTCTGATGACAGAGAGGTTTTGTGGCTTAGAACGAAGTGCATATGTGTATATCTTAGAATCACAGAATCACTGAGGTTGGAAAAGTCCTCTATGATCTCTGTTCCCTCTGCTTTACCAAGGAGCAGAGATCACAGGGAACAGAAAAAACAAAACTGCTTTGGGTAAAACCTGTCAATGCCTACAGTTTCATCTGGTGCTGAGACAGATTGCATCAGTATTATTGGGGGAAAAAGAGCACGCCTATATGGCCCCACAAAGAAAATGGTGCTGCATTTTTTGCAGCCCAGCAGCTGTGTCTTGTGGGAGGTACCTAACCTGGACCACATTCTGCACAGAATCAGATCCTCACCATGGTATGAGACCTCAGACTATTGTCTCTGACAACTCGCTGTTGGTCGTTCTATGACAATGTCACTGGTAAAATGCTGAAATGGCAAAAGCCCAGCCTTGAAAGTGCTGAGCATCCTTATTTCCTTCTGATTTAAATAGGAGATGATGGCACACAGCACCTTCCAGGATTTGGCCTTGTATCAGCAGATATTGGCTGATCTTCCCTGACTGGCTGTCACAACTGTCCTCTTTTTCTTCTTTGTTTTTTTCAAGGCAGGGATTTGTCTATGTTTTCAACTTTGCAAAGGCAAACGAAGGCAACTAAAGCTAAAGCTATTCTTCTGGAGACAGAGAAGAGAAACTGCAATTCCCTTTCCATCCGTGTTTTCAGTGTTTGTAGCTCAAAGGGTCCATATTAAGTGACCAGAAAAAAAGAAAAAAGAACGTCATTCTAGCAGCGGAGCAAATTATTCTTCTCAAAAAGAACTAATTGAGGCTGCACGGTTGCAATCATTCATTACAGATGGGGAATGAAAGAGAATAAAATGTTTCCTCTACCCAACTGCTAACCCCAAAATTAAAAGAGCCAGGGAAGCACAAGCACTACTTGTCTCTCAGAAACGGGTGCATTGGAAAGGAAAAACTCCCAGCCTTTGCCATGGCAGAGGATGAGACTGACTCCACTATATAGTTCAGCAACCCTCCTGCCAAGCTTTTACTATCAACAGCTTTAAAGCTTAGCTCTGGGGAAATTTTTCACTAAGCATGCAGTGAGGCGCTGGCACAGCTGCCCAGAGAAGCTGTGGTGCCCCATCCCTGTAGGCGCTCAAGGCCAGGTTGGATGGGGCCCTGGGCAGCCTGAGCTGGTGGGGGGCAGCCCTGCCCACGGCAGGGGTTGGGATGAGATGATCTTTAAGGTCCCTTCCAGTCAAACCATTCTGTGATTCTAGGATTCTGTGATTCTGCTGATAAATAAAGATTGGATGTGTGAAAATCAGAGGTGGGCATGAGGACAGTGATGCTATGACATCTCCAAACACCAGGCTCGGAACACAAAGCTGCCAGGAATACGACAGTACTTCTCAGACCTGCAAGCAGCTGTAATCGAACAATAGTGCCTGGTTGCATTTCTTTCCCCTTGAGAAATTCCCCAAGGCGGGAGGGCAGCTGAACTGCCGTGGTTATAACTTTGATATCTGAATGAGTATCTGCTAGCCTCAGGCAACTGGGCTTCCGTTAATTTTGACCAAGGAGCATGATACACTGTGGCAAGCCATGTCACTTAGGATTGTGTCTGCTTAGACATGATGCCTCTGAGTAATGTAATTTATATTTCATGCACAATTGAAGCAGCTAATGGTATAATTCTCCAAGGGGGAAACAAGTTGTTACAGCATTAATTACATTGCGGTTGCCTTTTTCCCCCTCCCGCTCTGCTCAGAGCACTTCAGAGTCATGGGCTCAACAGCGGCAGATCTGGAGTCGTGGAAAAGGGTTTCTGCCCATGCTAGGCTCGGCTTCATTCCTATGGCCTCTGCTGAGGGCTGCCTGCACGTCTGCTGCTGGCTTGCGAGGGCAGGCTGCCTCTTGCCTGCACAGCCAGAAACTGCAGCTCTGCACAGACACGGGCAGAAATCCTGTTAGAGGAGGCAAGGTAGGGTGCTGTCCTGACTGTCCCATGAGGCACTGATCACTTATATACCTGGGGATAAAACATATGCAAGCATGCGTGGAGGGGACATGCAGAGTGGTGTGGGAGCTGCTGAATGTGCACAACTCCAAGCTGCAGCGGGTGCAGCTTTTTTTGCAGCTTGCCTACGGCATCGAAACCCAGTGTGCCAGCAGTAGAGCAGGGAGGAGGTATAAAAATAGAGATGCACAGCGAGATGTGCCCTCGCTGGATGTAACCTGACTGTGCACTGCCGTCAGAGAAAGAGGAGGAGGGAAGGGGAAAGGAAAGGGCAGGAATTACAAAATTGAGGCTGCTATGAAAAGCACTGAATTAAAAATAAAACGGAGCGTGTGTGTTTTGGCCCAGCAACACGTCTGGGATGGAGCGCGGTGTGCAGTGCTGCCAAGTGTGAGGCTGGGATGGAGCAGAACATCTGTGTGCGTGCTTCCCACCTCTGCAGCGGCATTTCCCACACTGTCAGAGGCCGGCACTGCTCTGCCGATGGCAGCTCCCATCGGGAGGAGGAGGAGGCACTATGACAGTGGGCGAAGGAGGTGGCCTCTGCCTGCATGGCCGAGAGCCAGGCAACATCTTCATGGTGAGAAGCTGGTGGCCCAGTTCTGGGACTGCAAAGCCCCTGGAAGCTGCTAAGACGCTGCTTTTTTGCAACCATTTCTTTCAAACTGAAGAGGTACAGAGTGCAGACCCACGGGGAAAATGGTGCTGTGCTTTGAGGCAGGTGTACTCCAAGCATACCGTGGGGCCTCAGATCTGACAGAGGGAGAACAGGAAAATTATTTATGCCTGGTGAAATGTGGCGTGCGGGAAGCCAAGATTACTCAGTGTGGCTGAAGTTCAAGCTGGAACACAGCTTTGGCAGGGAAAAAAGTATAAAAAAATGGTTTCTAAAAATTCATTAATATCTAGCTGTTTCATATCATCACTTCCAAAAGGAAATATTTCTATGGGGAAGAGAAATTCACACACTGTTCACTAGGGGACTCAAGCACCATTTTCCAAGTGGGGAAGCACACGTGCACATACATAATATGCCCTCCAAGTGTTTAAATATAAAGTGATGATTAAATAATATTAGCATATTAATTATTAATTGCTGGGGGAACTCCACCTTCCCTAGTAGATGCCTTCCCCTTGGGACCGTGGCATCCCCTGTACTCTGTCCCTGGCTCTGCAGGGATGCTGCTAGTTATATAGGAGCTGGTGAGGATACACAGCAGAGATGGGCTTCAAGCTGAGCACCATTCAGAAGGATGAAATACGATGTGCTCATCTCTTTCTGCAGCAAAACCACCACTGAACTCCACTTCTCCTGGTTGTAGTTCCTGGGGTATCTGAGGTCCTTTGCACCACTCTGGTGGCTGCAGTATGGATGTGTCTTTAGTTCCTTTGTGAATCCAGGTCTGGGTGAGTAAATCCTTATGAATGTTTGCAGCACCTCCTGGCACCACAGACAGACCCGTGCTCACCCCAGGGGCTAGCTAGATGTGAACCATGTCCATCCCACCAGCCAGAAAGCCACGAGCCAGCTCAGGCCCTGCTCCAGGCTCACAGGGAATCTGGCTGCTACAACAGTGCCTGCGCCAGCTCCCAGCATCCAGCCAGCAAGCCTGGCTGTGGCTGCAGCTGCTCATGGATCCAGCACCTACCCAGTGTGCTGACTGCCATTGAGATCCACTCATTGCTCAGCTGCAGCAGAAGCCAAGGCTTGGGGTCCTGTGTCCTTTCCAAATGTTTATCTTTTCTTTTTTCTCTTTTCAATTCTAGTGCAGGTAATTCATGCCAGAGTCAGGGGTCCTTCTAAGGCTCATCACCTTTGGACACCAGGGAGATGGGAAATTCCACATAGTCTAAGATTGTTGGCTTTAGGCTTTAGGGTTTCTAAAGTTGTTTGTTTAAAAGCTGGAAGCACAGTTTAGAGCTGGAGCTGAATTTTTGCTTAATCTCCGCTTGCAAGAAAAGTGTGCCATTTTTTTTTGCTAAGCTGTGAGGTAATTAAAGGCAGAGCAAGGTAGATCAGTCATTCTGGGAGCTGTTGCTGTATATCTGGGCTTCCACAGAGAAAGCTGGGTATAGCCATGAAGGAATTCCAGAAGGAATGTTTGGAAGATGTCAGAAATACGCTTTTACCAGTGAATAGGCAGAGATGACACATTCAGATAGAAACATCTACCACATCTACGCACTGGAACAGGTTGCCCAAGGAGGTTGTGGATGCCCCTTCCCTGGAGGCATTCAAGGCCAGACTGGATGGGGCTCTGGGCAACCTGGTCTAGTGGTTGGCACCCTGCACATAGCAGGGGGGTTGAAACTAGGTGATCATTGTGGTTCTTTTCAACCCAGGCCATTCTGTGATTCTATGATTCTATGGTCTACCTGCTATGCCATACATACTGCTGCTATGTCCACTATGACCAGATTCAGCACAGCCTCCAGCTGCCCCAGAATACAGAGGTGCTTGTTACCAGGATTTTCCAGGCTCTGTTTCAATTTTCATGTGCTGATCTCAGCCAGACCTCTCCAGTGTGCTTCTGATGCTGGAAGCATCCTGCATCAGAGCATTCTTGTCCATGATTGGCCAGTGAGCCAAGAAAACTGTGCTTACAGGAAAGGCTCCTGGGACAGGTGCCCTTGCTGGTCGTCACTCAGCTGAGCCCCAGCAGTGGGGTACAGGTAAGCTTTGATGAACCATTCCAATTCTTACTTAATTTCAGCCTTTTCTCCCTTTTGGCTCTGCACCAACCTGGCAAGACGCACAGCAAGGGGAATGGAAAAGAAAGGATGAGTGTGCCTGCTAAAGAGAAACCTTACACCTTGACACGTGCTGAAATGATTTTTGCTCCAGTATTAGGCCCCATTGTGAAACAAGCCAGGAAATACTACCTAGAAAATACATAGGGACAGATCTTTTCTTGTCTAACCAGAAAAAGAAGATGATCGGTTTCCTTTGGGAAACTGGTGGGGAGTCAAGGTGTGGAAAGGGAAGGAGCTGAACAGCATTTGCTTCCCAATCCAGTGCTGTGGTAGGAAGGACCAAGTCAAAGCACCTAGGCAAACTGAGAAGTGCCCCAGAGGGGCCACCACAGGATGGAGCAGAGGTTGAGGAGAAGTGGCCTTCGATGGTTACTGGTTACTGATGAACAGATACGTGGGGAAAGCACTTAGCTTTCAGGTCCACCCAGTGCTGAGCAGACCTATTCAGAGCAGTGCTGAACACTGAGCTGACTTGCAAGTAAAACTTATTCATCCAGAAGCAAACTAAAGCCGCACAGTCATCTCATAGGAAAGATCACAGCTTTCAAATGGTCTTCTATGATCTCTTTTAGTCCTTGCTAGATATATGAGCACAGTACAAAAAAGATGTAAAACAATTAGAGATCATCCAAAGGAGGGCTACAAAACTGGTGAAGGGTCTGGAGGATAAGACATGAGGAGAGGCTGAAGCCCCTTGGTGTGCTCAGCGCAGAGCAGAGGAGCTGAGAGGAAGCCTCGTGGGAGCTGCAGCTCCAAAGTCTGTGGAGCTGTGTCAGGGGAGGGGCAGCTGGGGGTTAGGGAAAGGGTCTGCACCAGAGGGCGGTGGGCATGGAACGGGCTGCACAGGGCTGTGGGCACGGCCCTGAGTGCCAGAGTTCAGGGAGCGTCTGGACAGTGCTCTCAGACATAGGCTTTGATTTTCAGTGGTCATGTGCAGAGCCCAGAGCTGGACTTGGTGACCTTCTGGGTCTCTTCCAACTCAGGATATACTTTGATTCTGTGATTTTGAAGTTCTTGTGGCTCAGATGAGATTTAGGCTTTGGAACCATTAGCTGTAGGCCTACCGCTGACACACGTTATGCTGCTGGGGCACAGACCTCAGCAAAGAGGAAAGTAGAGGTCGTGCATGCTGTCCAGGCCTCACCAGCACTGAGCTGCATGGTCACCTACGTGTGCCAAAACTGATCCCAGACGAGTCCGCTTTGTACAATAATCAACTTACACTGTACAACAAAAGAAGAAACCCTCATTTTCACACAAGCAGAAGGCAATCCTTCCAGATTTAGTGCGGCAGCCACGTGCAATGACACACACAGTCCATCACAGGCGCAGGTAGCAGGGCACTTTGCTCTCATTCATATGAATATAATGCCCACAGCAGCACAACACATCAGCATTTTTAGAGCAAACAGTTTTAGTTTCATTGCCCTGATATTTTTAATCATTTTTAATCTGCTTTTTTGGCATCCTATTTCTTATCCATTTTACTTCAAAACAAGACAAAAAGTATTTGGTGGCTAATACCGCTGTTTTTAATGGCTTGAAAAATAATGAAGGAACATTAAGCAGTTCCTGAGTCTTCCGAAGCAGTGGTGTTTTTAAAGATGAGATTGATCAAAGAGGCTGTGAACTCTAATGGAGATTGATTGGCTCGGCACGGAGGCTGGCTCAGCACAGATCCCAGCTACTGCCTTTTATCTACTACGCACTCAAATAGCCAAAGCCTTTTGCTGAAGTAAGACCCTGCCAGTGCTAGAAATCCTGTATTTCCTATATAGGTCCAGGGATGGGGAATTCATGTCTGCATCAGCTCGTTGTTCCTGCCACTGCAAATGAGAAATGGAAAAATCCTCTTCCTTGGTCTGCTCTCACATCTGAGCTACCCCATCCCAAGACTGTGCCTTGCCTGCATTGCAATGCCAGCACCTCAGTAGCGTGCAGGGAAGGCAGCAGAGATTTCAGTCTGCTTCTTGCTACACGAAGCAGACACCTTATTCTGCAGCACATCTGCAGCTGAGAGCCACAACCAGGGACCCTGCTCACAGCTAGTGATGGAGGGATACCCCGACTTTCCCTGCTTTCTGGTTGCTCCATCAAGGAGCATCCAGGAAGGAACACAAGCATCCTAAAAGATTTTTTTTTCTTTTTCTTTCTTTTTTATTTATTCTGGTGTGAGGGGTCCACCAGATTTACAGTGTCCTATGTTACAGGATCTGATCTTGGGCATCCCACATTTGCTAGAGCTGAAGGCATGAGCATCCTTCACTAAGCAAGGTGCCAACCAGCTGCTCCATACTTCCGGGCCATGGTGGAATTTTGTCACATGCCTGCCAGCAGCTTGTACGTGCTCCCTGCCGTGGGATCACGGACCTTAGGGCTTGAAAAATCATGAGGATGAGCTGCAAGGCAGGATCCTGATGGTGGCCACCAGCAACTCAGCTGCAGGCAGCTCTTTGACGTATCAGCACTGAGTCTTGATGTCCAAAGGGCTTCTCTGTCTGCAGAGGAGGGCTCTATGGAAAATTGCTCTCCAGATCCTGCCTGCTGGCAAGGTTTCAGCACAACAGCAGAGCTGCACAGCTTCCCTGAGCAGAGGGAGCCTAGCTCTGCTTACATGCCACCTGCAGAGCTGTCCCTCCTAGAGGCACATGTAGGGCATGCAGTGCCCTGGGGGGAACCAGGAGAAAGGAGCTGGTCCCTTAACTCAGCCCTCACACCCCATTCTCTGGCAATGTGCTGCTCCCTGATATCTCCCGAGCCTGCAGACCTTGTCAGGGGGTAGCCTTTACACCCTAGATTTAAGACAATTTAGCGACTATAAATATTGTGCTTGGAATAAAAGAGCTGTGAATACTAAATGAGCCCATTTATTGCTAAATGTCACCTTTAAATGCTTTAACACTCAGTGTCCCAGGTGCAGCACCAGCAAGTGAGGGCGCATGGCAAGCAGCAGGACCATGGGCAGCAGGCAGGCACTATTGCACGGGATAAGCCCTGGCTGCCCCGGAACCCCTCATGCTGGCGCTCCAGTGCCCACTAATTACAGCAGTGGTGATTCAGCCATCGCTGCCTAATTAAGCCACAGCGGATAACTCTTCAGCTTCTCTGCTCCCACTCCTTCATTTTGCATTAGTACCTTGTTAGCGCAACAGTAGCACTTTATAAACAGGCGAGGTAGGCACAGATTAGTGTGCCTTTTATTTGTGCCATCATTATCTTTCATTTTGGAGGCTAGTATTTATTTGTGCTCTGTTTTTATAACTACTGCTTTTTTTCTTCCCTGACTGGTTTAAGAGTGTGTAAAGCGAGATTTAATGCACCTGAAACTTTACAATTAGCCCCATCATGCTAATAACTTAAAGGAAACAAATAAATATTAGCAGCTGTGGCAGTCAGGAAATTCCCTGTGCTGCAGGAGGAAGGCCTGCTGGTCGGGGCACATTGATTTTTTTTTCTGCCTCCATCCATGCAGGATTCAAGGACAGGACAAAACACTATTAAGTCAGCAAGCAGAATGCAGTAAATAATGAGGGAGCTGGAGAGGTCTGAGGCTCTGTTCTGGCTGCTTCTAGGTGTAAATTTTGTTGAGCTATGCGTCTCGGCATCCTGGTGACACTGGCTCTGGGAGGCAAGGGAAACCCAGGCAGGCAGCACGTGTTGGAAAAGCCATCCAGGATGCGGGAAGTTATGCATTCAGAAGGGCAGAATCAGCTCCTTTTCTTCTGCACGGTTAGCCTTGCTGCTTTGGAGAGCTGCACTGCTGTGCAGCACACTCAGCGGGGATGGGGAGGAGGGCGCAGTGCCCTGTGCTATGTTAGGTGATGGCCTGAGTGCAGGGATGCTCTGCTCGGAGCACAGTGCTGCTGGCAGAGGCTGCGTCAGAGCTCTTTGCTATAGGAGCAGTGCTGATGCACCTCCGCTGGCAAAGCACTTTTCCTCGTGTAGAGATGCTCTCTGGCCTCAGGCTTGTTTGCGAAGGAAAGAGAGGGGAGAGCCCAGCCGATAAAAGCTTTCCACGGAGCAGCAGGAGGGAGAAGGCAATCCATTAGTTCTCCACTCCTTTGTTTGCCTTTATCGTCTCCAGCCCTCTGCATCCTTCAGTGCACGCGCTTCCCCAGAGCGCAGGGGAGCTAATCACATACGCAGTGCGCTGTGTGTCAGCAAGCATTTGCAGGGCCAGGGTCCTGCTTCAGTGATGGAGGGAAACTGAAGGGAAGAGGAGGCTCCCACTGGAGGTTCACCCCCCATCTGTTAACTCTGCTGCTCCTCATGCTTTGAGTCATGCAGAGCTGCAGCATTGGTGCACCTTCAAGAGAACGGTTCAGAGCATTCCTCTAGGGCACCATGCACCGCTTGTCACTTGCCATCACCAGTTCCAGTGATTTAATCACTCGTCTTGCACTTCATGGTGGTTTTCTTCAAAAACACAAGCGCATGCAAGTGAGAACTTCTACTTTCCTTTTCTGGAAGAGAAATCTTTCTTACTTTCACTGTTACAAAGAAAACCTTTTAAGAGTTGCATTCCCAAAGGATGCCAAACAAACAGCAACCACAGAAATCATAGAATAATTGAGGTTAGAAAAGACCTCTGAGACCACCCAGTCCAACCAGCAGCCCATCCTTATCATGCCCACTGCCCATGTCCCTCAGTGCCACATCCACACGTTCTTGAACACCTGCATGGACGGTGACTCCACCATCTCCCTGGGCAGCTTGTGCCAATGCCAATTCTTCCTAATATCCAATCTGAACATCCCCTGGCACAACTTGTGGCCATTACCTCTCATCTTATCACTGTTGCTTTAGAGAAGAGGCCAACTCCCACCTCACTACAACTCCCTTTCAGGTCACTGTAGAGAGAGAAAGATGTAGAAAGAATCTTTTCAAAAAAGTCTCCAGATGAGTTCACTGATTTGGAATGTGGTACGCTGATGTATGACTCCTGAGCTCTGGGACAGATCTGGTGACATTACAAGGATATACTGTCTAATACACCTGAAAGAAAGCTGTATTTATTCACGTTAAAAACATAAAGAAGGGAAAGTCTGAAAATAAATTAGAAAAATGTGATTTCAATTTATGTTAGCTCTGGGAAACAGGGACAGTTTCTGGTCTTGCAGATAGGAGAAGGGCTCTTTAGTGTTACCTCTGAGATTACACAGGTGTCGACGTGTCAAGGCAGCTCGAGATGACCGCACACCTACTCTTCTTTGAGCTACTCCAACAGCAATTTGTCTCTGAAATGCAAAAGAAATGATTGCCAGTCCCCAGTTCAAAGTGGAATAGTTATTAAACTGCACTGGAGAAATACGGTGACAATTCTTGTGACCGGGTGATTTTCTGCTCTGGTGCAAGGGGCATGTGGTGGGGTTAGCACAGAGGAAGCAGTAGGATTAGGGAACTTTTTTAAACAATTAGCAACCCCTCTATAACAGAGAGTAGGTAGGGAAGCAGAGGGTGCCCAGAGCACCCTCCCAGTAGTAGCAGTGGAGGGATGAAGAAGCAGAGTCCCTTCTCTCCACCGCTCCTGGAGCGTGGCTGCGGGGAAGCCCTGTGCCTGGCTGTAATGCTGCTGCACATGCGTATGAGGTTTGAAGCCGTTGCTCACGAACAAAAGTGCTCGGATGAAAAATAAACCTCTTAAAAATCCCAGCCTATTCACTCCTGGCAGCCTGGTATTCCTTCAAACTGTCAGACTTAGCAGATTGTTTACTGGAAACGGTTCAATTGGCAGGACCTTCTGCTGTGCAGATGAAATTTTAAAATCCCGTTTCTTGTTGTGCTCAAAGCCTCTCTTTCCACTACATGGCTCCGCAGAATTATTATTCACTTGTTTCCCACTGAATCAGAAAATACGCTCTCTCTTTCATTTCTGCAGTAGAGATGCATGAGGGATGTTAACCTCCGTGCGTCAGGACACAAGCCAGCAGCTAAGTGCTGGGGATTGAGAAAAAACTTTTCCCCTGTGGGCGCAGTGATACGTAATGGTCAGTTATCTCCCAAGAATCCCCCCAGCTGGGATGGGGACACATGGATGAATGTGGTGCTCACAGTATGGCACTCTGCAGCCCGCTGTTGCTGTAACAAGGCAAAGCTCCTGCAGCTCCCAGTCCCACATATTTTTGGCATTTCCCTTCCTGCATGCAGGGGCAGATGCCTCGTTCACTTTTTCATTGGGTTGGAGGAAAGGCTGCCAGTAGCCGTGAGGAAAGGCTGTGTCATCCAGTGTTATGTGCTGGAGCACAAGGCAAAAGATTGTGCTGTGGATCTAGGATCTTCCCTATCCCATCTCCTTATGACCCACATCCTCTCCTTTGTCCTCTTCACCTCTGCCTGCTCTGTCCTCTAAGGAAAATGCTAAAAGATACTGCATGACACTGCTGTGATGTCAGATGGCTCAAGGCTGTACATGTCCTCTGGGCAGGATTTCTTTCTCTTGGAGCTCATATCTGGCACTGCTTCCCCCAGGCAATGTTGGTGTCCAGCAGTGCTGTGAGCAGTGCGGGATTTGCATCCTGAGCAATACATAGCAGACTGGCAGGCCTGGCTCAGAAGACACAGCTCTGGACAATCTGAACTGATGCACTTCTCTTAGAGATGCCGGGATTTTTAGGAAGGTGTCAAAGCTGTCCGCTCTGCTGTCACTGCTTTTTCTAGCCACCTCCAGAAATCAGTCTGGAGTTCATTCTCTTTTGTGTTGATGAACTTTAAATAAGCCAGTTTCCAAATGAGATTACCTCTGTGGCAGTACCCAAGGAGCCATACCTCTGTGCTTCATCTTCACAAGTGTATGAACATGGTGCAGGACTTCCATTAATACCTGCTCGTCTCATCTCACCACATGCAGTTGTCCTCTCCCATGTGCTGTCTAAACAAGTCATTCTAAGGAATAGTTCTCATGCAGTCAATGAAATGACTGCCAGAGCTGGCCTGGCATGTCTTATGGGAAGCAGCTGAGGGAACTGGGATTGTTCAGTCTGGAGAAGAGAAGATTCATGGGAGACCTTATTGCTCTCTGCAACCACCTGAAAGGAGGATGTGATGAGGTGGGGATCAGCCACTTCTTCCATTCAACACTGTAGGTGATGACTGTAGGTTGCTCCAGGTGAGATTCAAGTTGGATATTAGGAACAATTTCTCCTCAGAAAGAGTGGTACACAGGCTGCCCAGTTCAAGAACTGAGTGGATATGGCACTGAGGGACATGGGCTGGTGGTTGGACTAGGTAGTCTCAGAAGTCTTTTTCAGCCATAACAATTCTGTGATTCTGTGATAGGCCACAGGTGGAGACACTTTCCTTCCTCACAGGCTGACCCCTCATCATTAACCCAAACAGAGGACCTGTTCCCCTTAGTCCTGGGGAATTTCATAACCGTATTGTGGTGGTCCTTCATGGGCACCCAGAAACACATCCAACACACTGCTGCCATTCTGGCCTTATGGGAAACCTGCCCCTCAGCTAGGGTTTGCATTTGATGAGCAATTTTTCATGCAAGTAGAAGTATAGAACAGCGAGAATTGAAGTCTGATATTGGCTAGTTGGATTCCAGGAATTCACCAGAGCAGTGCAGTAGACCTCTTATTCCTGCTAAAGGAACACAAATATATTTTAAGCAGCGTTTTGGTGAGAAAATGCTCTGTTAACAAGTAATTTCTATTACATCCTGGTTACCAAATGCTCTTTTTTCAACTCCCACATGAGGAGCTGTACACTGCCTGGAGCACAACTGCCCTGCTCTCCATCTAGGCTCCCCCAGACCCGCCTGTGGCAGGGGACCAGCAGTGGCACCAGGCCTTCACCCTGGGCCCCTCCAGGCATGTGCTCAGCCTGCACCACAGTTACCAATTTCGGATCTCCTCTCTTCCCAAACCAAGCCATCTGTTAGCAGCACTCCCAAGTCTTCGCGGTGCTGCTGTCACCACGTGATGGATGCACCTGTGGGTCACCGCCGTGGGCTCTCTCCCCATAGCGCAGGTGGTCCTGTCCCCAGCAGCCCCCAGCACCTCTGGGGCAGACTGGACCCAGTGTCACGCGTGATGCACATCGCAGTCGCCTGTAGGATAGCTGTCACGCTCTGTAATAACAGCTGATTCCAGGCTAATAGATTCAGTAATCTGACACCCGGGCTGTAATAATTGTATCTGAACAAGGCAGGCTCCAGCCTCTGCCAGCCTTATTAGAATGAGTGATTGTTTCCATCACGGATGTAGCTCTGGTGCATTCACCTTTCTCGGGCTCCGAAATACAAATTGAGCTTCTGACCTTGGCGGCTACAGCAGCTGACCTATTTCCTCCCTTTTAAATAAGGAGAAAACAGACTTCGGAGGGAAAGCGTGTGCTGTCTGTACACCTCCTTCTGCCGAGCCCCTCGCTATCGTCACATCTTAGCTAAATATTTGGCCTGCCGCTATTAGCCAGGATGGCAGGCTGCTACAGTGCAGCACTCCCTGCGTGAGGCACAGGGATGTAATGTGGCAGCGTAGGAGCATGCAAAGCCTTTGGGCTCACAAAGCCTTTGAGTTGGGCAGGGCTGGGAGCTGTGCCAAGGGGGGATCCAAGCTGGGTGCTCTGGCAGCAAGAAGGAGATTTATGTCTCTTACTGTCCATCTGCAAAGCAAAACAAAAATAGCTGAAACACCGGTTTTCTGCTTTATTGGCTCTGTGAATAAGCATATAAATTTCTATGACATTTCTGGAGGCTTGCTGAAGGGGAAAAAAATTCATCCCTCAGGACCTGGCCAGTAGCAGTGGCAGCATATGGTCTGCTGCAATCGGTGGCTGAGTGCGTTTTGTGTGTGTTAGCATTAAAAAGGTGACTTTGTGAGTCATTTCAGACGGGGAGAGGGTTTTTCTCATTTTCCTGCTTTTTTTTTTTAATCCCGTCTAAGCTGATACAGCTGTCATAGCCAATAACCCTTGAGTGAGGGAGCTGTGCCACGTTCCCTGGGTGAGGATGCAGTAAGGATGTAGGTTTCCTTGCTAGCTCTCAGCAGCTTGGCCTCTGGAGAGCAGAGCAGAGCAGATCAGAGGGCTGCTGGCACACTCCTGGGGAACAGGGTGGAGAAACGTGAGGTCCCAGAGCCAATGAAGAGAGGAATGAGGGATATTTGGTTCTTACCAGCAGCGAAGGAGCCGTGACCCTTACGTTTCAGGGGAAAGTGGCTTCAGGCTGTGCAGGGATGGCAGGGGAGCACAGTGTAAAAGACTGGACTCACTAGGGGAAAAATAAATGCAAATAGGCAACAATTTATGGTTGATAAATTGTGGGGGTTTCTCTTTCATTGTCGAGTAAAACCCCCTCGTTCTTCCTGGTGCAGGAGGCATCGGTTGTAATATGCTGTCAGAAGGATGCCTTTCAGCAGCAGCACCTCTGGATGTTTATCTCTCTGCCATTGTGCTCTAACTCTTTGAAATGTAAAGAGAAGACACCGCTAATCACACTGTTGCTTAAAGATCAACAGCAACACGAGATGTACTTTGTCACGTTCCCTCTTTGGTCTCTCTTTTCCTATAACGAAAACGGTGACATTCACTCAGAATGGTGTGCGGGTAAATGCAGCGTTCTGTGGTGAATCACTGCTGCCCTTTCCCAGAGCTGTGACTCATGAGTGCCGAGGGCTGCAACCCTGTTGCTGGCAGCTGGAGATCCAGCGTGCCTGCTTGCCTCATCTGTTTTCCCTTTCCACTTTATCCTGTGTATGGGGCAAACTCTACAAGTGGTCTCATGGAAGTTGTGCAAGGAGCGTGGGGAGAGGGGGAAAAACAAAGCTGTTCCTGATGCAGTCAAAAAAAGAGGAGAGCAGGAACATGTAAACCACCAGTTATTTCCCAGCAAAGGCTCCAAGAGGCCTCTCACCTTGGTCACAGGGATGTATCAAAAGCAATAAGACAATTTTTGTCCTTTGCTTGCCTGGTGGCCTGGGGAAGTATGTTGGCAGTGGGGAGGCTGGGAAGCACAGCAGATAATGCTGAATAGCTGAACAAACACATCAGCAGCGTCAGGCACAGAACACCCCCTTGCAGGCCCATGGATTAGCAGTCCATCCGTGCTGTACCAAGCCGCTCCCTGGCTTGCTGCTGAGGGTGGTTAAGCGCTTCCTTGGAGCGCAGTCAGGGGGAAGCAGTGTCTCGCGCACGAGCCACAGTCCCTATGCAACCTAGGAAACACCACGCATTTGTTAGCATCATCCACCGGCTTTTCCTCCTTGAGCTACTCGTATCCCTGCCATAGGTGCGAGTGGCTTTGGTACCCAGCAAAGTCCCAGCACCTGGAGGCACAGGAGAGAGAAGCGCCCTCAGCCTGTTTGTAGCGGCGTGGATAGGGAGAGATCTCCATGTGACAGACATGCTGCTGTGTTCAGCTGCCTTAAGGGCGAGGGGCCGTGGCGTTCAGCACACTGCTCTCCTCCCTTCCGACATGATAAATACGTATTTTGATGGTGCCCTGCAACGTGCGGTTGGATACGACCCATAAATCCTGGTGTTAAATCAGTAAAATAAAACCCTGGTGCTGTGTCAGCTCGGCCTTTGAGGAGGCAAAGCCGATAAACAGAGCTTGATTGGCTCTTTCTACATCAGTGCCCCAGAGCAACACCCTCTGCATAAGCGTGATATTGCCGCAAGCTGACAGTACAAAGGAGAGCAATGCACCCGTGCCAGCCATTGAGCTGGCTGGTTGGATTAACCCTGATTTCCTCTCCTAACACCCCTTCCTCCTCTCCGTGCTCCTACAAATGTTCTTGTGCAATGGTCCCACGAGACCACCACACAAACATCTTCTCTTGGTGAGTCTGAATGCTTACAGGGGAAATCAACAGCACAGCAGCCACCCCGTGCTGCCATCAGTATGACCAAGTGACAACAAATACAAACTTTATTTCTTCTGTAATGTAGTAGAAAGGAGCCTTCCCAGCCAGATGTTACCTGCAATGCTCTGAACTTGAGTGGCTGACACTGGACTGCTTTCCACCGTTTCCAGGTGGCTGGAGGACACTGCTGCTTCCCAGTGGGAGGTGACCCTTGTCATGTCATCATTAGTCCTAAGTGCCAGCAGTGATTCTCTTGGGCATGAGTTCACTGGAAATTTGGCTAGGTCATAAATAGGTTCTCCTGAACCTGTCTTCTGGTTCTGGTGCCAGCTTCGTGACATAAGCCCGGTGTCTGATGGAGGATGTCTCTACTGGAGAGAGGAGACTGGACACAAATGCCATGCCACCACTCCCTATTGATGTGGGAGCACAGTGCAGCACTATAGGCCATCTGCACTCAAGCACATACCACTCAGAAACTAAGCTTAGGGATGCAGGAGCACTAAGCTGCACAAATATTCAGTTTTCCACTTGAAAAAAATGGAAGGTGAGGGAAGGGACATGTCATAGAATCATAGAATCATTTGAGTTGGAAGAGTCCCTTAAAGGCCATCTGGTCCAATTCCCCTGCAGTGAACAGGGACACCTACAGCTACATCAGATTGCTCAGAACCCCATCCAGCCTGACCTTGGATGTCTCCAGGGATGGGACATCCACAGCCTCTCTGGGCGACCTGTTCCAGTACCTCAGCAACCTTATTGTTAAAAACTTCTTCCATACATCCAATCTAAATCTCCCCTCTGTTAGTTTGAAACCATTTCCCCTTGTCCTACAGACCCAGACCTTGCTAAAGAGTCTGTCTCCTTCTTTCCTAAAGACCCCCTTTAGGTACTGAAAGGCCACTCTTTAGTCTCCCTGCAACCTTCAGATTCAGCCCAACAAACAGCATTTTTCACTCAGCCCCTTCTGGTGGAGGAAATGCAAGCAAGGTTTTAAGCAAGACAACAGTTAAAACGAAGAGACAAAATATTTATAACCATAAAATGTTTTGATTTTTTGAAACTATCTCCTCCTGGCTGGCTATTGGCAGCAGAAGTGGGTAAGCCTCAGACTGCAGAGATTACAGCCAGCGCTCAGACACTGCGTAATAGATGGAAGCTGAGCAGGTGTGGGACCAAATGTCTTGTCTAAATGAGACCACGATGCTCGTGTTAAAACATCTGCCAGGAAATAATCCCTCACACTATTTGTCCATCTAAGATGATACTGTAGAAAAGCTGCGCCAATTACCGCACCTCAGTATTCTCTCAATGTCCATTTGCCTATCCTTTTGTAATGAAGAAAATGACCACGTCTTAAATCCACAGTTCAATGAGAGCAGAACATTGGAAATTTGCAGTAAATTTTCTCCTTTATTACCAAAATTTCAGTTGGGGGGGAAAAAAAAAAAAAGCACTTCACACTCCTTTCTCCCACATCTAAATTACGAAGCATCAGCTGTTTTGTGGGGGAGGGAAAATAACTCCCTGTTTTTAAGTTCCGACCCCATACGCTCATGAAAGGGATTATACGGCACATCATCCGCCCATGGCAAGGCATTGAGCGCGGTGGCCAGGGAGGGCACCCCTGCTCTCATGTTTAATTCAGGCCCTGTTTTCTGTCTCCAAGGCAGGGAAAGAGAGCACATCACTGCCTTCAGTAAGAGCAGGAGGTCAGGTTTAAGCGTGGCTCGGCCACCGACGGTGTTATCCCGGTCACAGCCGGGAAGCACTTGGGATCTGCATGCTGCCCTCAGGGTTTCTTGCCACCCTTAGCGTAAAGCACCCTCAGGAGCCAAGCCCAAGCAGTTGGTAGCACTCATTGTACAGAAGGCAAGAGCAAGGCACGGGGGACAAGGGCACTTGTCTTAAGCTGCCAGTGTGTCAGGAGCAAGCAGGGAGCGCGACAGCAGAGCTCCAGTCCCTGATGATGGCAAGTGGTTTCTGAAATAATGTCACCAGCAATTGAGCTTGGGTGTTTTGGAGATCAAGCCGTGGGAAAGACAGCTTAATTGCACATTGGTATCCTTACGCTTCATGTAAACGTAGGCCTTGTGGTTGCACTCATTTCTTTTTAAAAAATCTTCTGCCCCACCGTGTGATAGTGCCAGAGCAAAGCAAAACTTCTCAGGGACTGTTTCACTCCTGCCACTGCCGGTGAAGCAGCTGCCATATTAGATCATATTCAAATGGAGCCCCGATGAGGTCGGGAGCAGCGCATTAGCTGCACTGTTTATCTGTAGCCAGCCAAGGGGGGATGGTGCTGCTCAAATCAATTTGCTATGCTCCGACTGGCCCATCTTCCTGACACTTAGATGTCACTGTACCACTGGTGATAAAAAGGCCTGCCAAAAAGGGATGGATTTGGATTCACGCAGGGTCCTACGGAGCCAAATGAGAATTGACAATATTAGTCTTCAGGACAATTTTACAGATAAAATTAACCAGAAGAATAAATTTTCAACAGTTTGCTTAATCTAATCTGCTTTCTAATGCGATGAATCTGCTCTCATCCGCTCTTGCCATTTTAGTACTCCCAAGCTTCTTTTTTCCCTTTTTTTTTCGTGGGCCGAAGATCAGGCAGGTTAAGCAGAATGAGAGGAAATGGCCTCAAATTGTGCCAGGGGAGGTTCAGGTTGAATATTAGGAACAATTTCTTCTCCAAAAGAGCGGTGAGGCAGTGGCACAGGCTGCCCAGGGAGGTGGTGGAGTCACCGTTCCTGGAGGTGTTCAAGAGTCGTGTGGATGTGGCACTGAGGGACGTGGGCAGTGGGCATGGTGTGATGGGCTGGACTCGGGGATCTTAGAGGTCTTTTCCAGCTACAGCAATTCTATGATCATTTAGGGAAGCATTAAAAAAAAAAAAAAAAAGGTAAGTTGGCTCTCAGAATGAAGCTGGAAGAAAATACTTAAACTTTGTCTACATGAAAACTATTCTGGCAGTGCTGTCCTTGGCTGACCTCGCACAAATTTACCCAACCATGTGTCTGCCTCAGCCCTGTCAGAGCTACCTTCATGCCTGCCCCAGCATAGAGAAGCAGTGCTGGAGCTGAGAGCATTGATGACATGACACAGATTTTGTGTTTCTCCTAGCACTGCCTGGATAGAAAAGGGCAGCATCCAGTATTGGCACAAGGAAGAGACAAAGGGAACCCCAAGCTGGGAGCAAGAAAGAAGGGCATGGAGCGCAGGGAGCAAGAACAAGAAAGCCAGACAAGTCAGGCCAGGGGAGGAAAGTCATTACCACCTGTCAAGAGGATGTGGTCATCCTCAGAGCTTGGTACTGTGCATGTCACCTTTCCTTCCAGGAGCTTATCCACTCATTGGAAGATGGCTTACTGCAGCTACCAGGCATGCCATCAGCTCACTGCCAAAAGCTCTGCTGGGCCAAAGCACCATTTAAATGTTGGCAGCTCTCCTTCTGCTACTTGTGTCTCTGTTTGTGGAGGGGTTTCTCCTTTTGGCTTTGCAAAAGCTGCTGGAAGTACAGCTACTCCAACCAACTTTGCACATTCAGCCACCTCTTCCTTAAGCCTTTAAGCTGTGCCTCATGCTATGCCATAAATTTTCTTCCAATGGAAGTCAGCTCCGGTGCAGCTGACTTCTTGTTACTTCAATTGATTTAAACTGGAAGAAAAAAAAAAAAAAAAAAAAAAGACCAAGAGAACATAGTTACATTTAGGTCCTGCATTTTAGGACCACAGGGTTAGTTCCCTGGGGCCCAGAAAAGATCCAAGGACACATTGTCTCTGTTTCAATGGAAATGCTGACAAATGTGCTATTTAGTGCTGCTCGTCTTGGGGATAGGAATCAATCTCTGCACTGGTTTATTTAACGGTAGTGTTCTAGGCTGCATTTCTGGGTTACAATACTGGGAAAGTTGTTAGGAGAGATGTGGATGCTCTATAAGGGATCCAACATTGGAGCACAAAGATGATGAAAGAACTGAAGCACTTCTCCTGTGTAGAGAGGCTGAAAGAGTTTAGACTGCTCAGCCTGGACAAGAGGAGGCTCCCAGGGATCTCATCAATAATTACAAATGTTCAAAGGGAAGGTGCAAATAGGACAGGGCCAGACCCTTTTCAGTGGTGCCCAGTGCCAGGACAAGAGGCAATGGGTACAAACTGGAAGACAGAAGGTTCCATCTGAACATTAGGAAGCACTTCTATGCTGTATGGGTAACAGAGCCCTGGCACAGGCTGCACAGAGAGGTGGTGGGATCTCCTCCTTGGAGATCTTCAAAAAGCCACCTGCATGTGGTCCTGGGCACTCTGCTCTGAGTGTCTCTGTCTCTGGGTTGAATCAGATGGAATCAGAGGGCCCTTCCAGCCTCAGCAATCCTGTGATTCTGTGAAAGCAACAGGGGAAGTCAGACCTTCCCAGCCCCAGTAACCAGACAGGACACCTCAGCCTGGGCTTAGGACAGGTCCCTGTCCACCTCCTTCCTCAGCATCCTTTGGAGAGGTGGCAGGCAGGGCAACCAAGGGAGCTGGGACATTACTGTCCAAATCCCCTCTATTGTGTCAGCAGGCAATCCACAAGAAGAAAATACATTGCCAGAAAACAAAAGCTCAGTTTTTGGTCTAGAACTGGATGCATGTTCATTACTGTTCTTGAAAAATGCTGCTGTCATTCTACAACAGCAGGAAACCAAACTTAAAAGTTTCTGGGGAACATGTCACCCCTAATGATGAATGGGACGCTTCTGAGGGGTAGGAGGATTTGTGCCTACAATTAGACTGATGAGGCTGGGATTGCATTCTTGAGTGCATCAGTGAGGATGACAGAAGGAGATGTCAACGTCATGTGAATAGGACAAAAGGCCCAACACAGATCTGTACCCCTTCCTGCCATATTCAGCGAATTTGAATGTCAGGAAAGTGGCTTAACCCAAAGCTTGTGCAGGTTGCCAGGACCTGGACACCTCCCTTTCTTTGCAGTATGAGTGGTCAGATCTGTATTCAGTGTCACAGCAGCATGCAGGAGGAGCTGTAAGCTGGATAATAAAGTGGAAATATATGTATTGATAGTAAAATATAATAAAAGTAATATATATATATGTGATATAATCTGGAAAGAAAGTACTAAATAGAAGGAAAAAAACAAATGTTCAAACTGGACACTCAAAGCTATAGATAAAATTTGCTGTGGTTCTGGTTTTTGTCTCTGCTGTGCTCAGCCCTGTCAGAACATTTATCCCCATGGGATAAGAGGTGCCCCAAGATCTGTGCACAGGGAGAGCATCCCTCAGCCCATTCCTGCAGCTGAGCACGGGCTCCTTTAAGGCCACGCACAGAGCTGCGTGCTGGCTGAGCAAGCTGGAGAGATGCACGATAAGGAATCAAAACAGGAAGCACGGCGCACTGACATCAAGAGACTCGCTCAGCAACGTGGCAGGAAAAAGAGGAAAATACCCTTGGCAGTATATGGAAGGGAGCTGCCTGGCCAGGACAGCTCGCTGTTGGCTGCAGTCAAATTGATTTCCCTGCCTTTGCTCCACCCCTTGGGGTGCTGGGCCAGCACAGCAAGAAGCACACCCATGATGAATTGCTTTTCTCTCCTGCTTTCCCCTAGTCTAGGGTGACTGCTGAATTTTCTCAGTGCAGACTTCCCCAGGAGGACCTCACTTTAGCTGGCAGGGGTGGCTGCCTCCTGGTATCATTGCTTTCCGGGGCTCTTAGCCAGCAGCCAGCACCTACACTCCCTTTACTGCAGCTGCAGCTTTCAGACGCTGATGCAATTTCCCTTGAACTGGAGCCAGAATGGGTGAAAATCCCCACTGGGAGCCCTATGTTGCTCTAGCATCTCAGCATCCGTGCCCCCAGGCTTGGGAGCAGAGGAACTCCAGGTGTTGGGCTGCTGACTGGCAGCTCCCCAGAGCTTCAGTCCTAGAGGCATGGGCATGCTCATGATGCCAAAAGGGGGCAGCTAGAAGTGCTGCACATTTGGAATAAATGGCAATATAAATGCATTTGGGCTGCAATGGGTTCCCTACACTTTGAGAAACTGCTCTGAGAACTGTAATTCCTCATGCCCTCAACTAAGCACACCTTTGCAGTGATGGGAATAGAAGCAGGGAGGACGGGCTGGGCAGTGAAATTCCACTTCATGCCCCAGGTATTGGTTTGACAAATATCAGCACTTCCTTGGGGACAAGAGGGGAAGTGCCGACCCCCAACTGCAATATTTTCATGCGACTTTCTCTTCTTTCCTTCCCAAATGGATTTTCTGCCTGTCAGAGTAACCCCATAAGGCTCCATAGGAGTCGCTCATGGAGCCCCAGATCCCATGTTCCAGGGTATGTGAAACCAGAGAAACCTGAATTCTGGTAGGTGCTCAGGTCATGGCCATGGACCTCTCTTATTGAAGAGAAAGAGGTGGGGGTGCTGAGTTGAAGGAGACTTTTACCTCTCTGCATGAAAAATATGGTTTTGAATAGGAGATTAACTGTGGCAGTGCCACACAGGCATATTTAGAAATATGTATATGCAAAGATATCTCTTCCTTCTTCTCTCTTAATTATGGGAAAACTGTTGAGAGCAGAGTTAAAAGCTGCTACAGAGAGGCATGCCCTGGAAAAGGAAAATCTGCAGGAATGGCAGTGGAAGGAACATTTGGGTATCCTATTGAAGCTGAAAGAGAATGCAATATAAAGTGATGACCACAGAAGGGAGGAAAAAGCAGAAAAAAGGAATTAGGAAGGGGAAAAAAAGGCAGCCAGGCAAATGCTGTCAGGCTCGGAACTGCTCCAGGGATGCTGATTTACGTCGGATTTTGACAGGGCGCCATTGGGTAATGGCTCACCTTCGAAGTCTGGCTTGACCCATTACTGTCATAGGTGGTAGAGGAATTACAATCAAAACCCAGATCTGATTCCCAATTTCGGAGGTGTTCAGATGTGAGGATTTTATTTAAGGCTCCCTTTAATAAAAAAGTGGGCAAACTGTGATCAAGGGGAAGGAATTGTCTCCGTTTTCATGATTCACATCTCCCGGCACCCACAATATATGCATTTTCATGCTCTGATCTGCGCGCTTCTGAAGGACACAGCTGAGAACAGAGCGGGGAGCTGCCGACTGAACGGCAAAAGGCAGAAATAAAGAAGTAGTTACGTTTCATTCCTCCTAACGCCGCGCTAAATTGGTTCTGCAGGCTTCCCCCAGTCTGGGGAGCTGGGAAGGGGAGGGAGAGAAACTTCATTAAGCGAAAGATTCTCGGAGATAATTGGGAGGCCAGGGATAATAGCTGCAGCCTGCATTGTGCTGGGAAAGGAGAGCGCTTGCTTCCTATTTGCTAATTGAACACGCTGCGAGCTGCTTTCCGAGGGGCCAGCATTCGAGCTGCAAGGCTGAAGAGATGTGCATTTTTACTGGTTTAAATAGACATTAGGGGGCTCCATTTTTTAAAAAATAAGGCTCTGTGCTGGCAACACACAAACAAGCGTGAGCAGCGCAGTCCGCGCCTCCCCCACCCTCTTGGCTTGCAGCTGGGTCTGGGTTTCCCTCTGCAAAATGCTTTGGGCTGGGGAGGTGCTGGGTTGGGGACAGTGGGACAGCCACAACCAGCGCTAGGAGGAAAGGATGGAGGGAGGGAGGGGGAGAGAGAGGCTGCAGGGACAGGCAGAAGCGAAGAGGTAAGCACCCGGGATCTCGGAGCATGTCACTGTGCGTGGACTTTCATAATCAAATTCTCCCCCGAGTTGAAGCTGGCAGCGCTGTCATGCAGCCATTGGGTTCTGTTAAACAGGACTGCAGTCCTGCTCCCTGTAGAAGAGATGGTGCGCGGTTGTGTTTCTAGAGGTGGCCTTTTTTTGCAAATGCCGTGCCTGGTGAGGTTGTTTGCGCATACATCCCCGTGTGCCCTAAAATTAAGCAGATAACAAAATCTATATCTGGCTAATTAAAAATCATTAACTTCATAATGTCTTATTAGTTTTGTGCATACAGACTTGTCTTCAGTCCTTCTGAGCAAAACATGTGAGGTCTGATTCTCACGCGCCCCACGGCCCATTTAACCCAAGCAAGAGCAGTAGATCAGACTCAGGCTAGGACTGCACCCTTTTTAAGACCTTTTCTGCTCATGGGGAACTGTTGGTATAAACGAGCACACAACCCCTGAACACATCACGCTGTGCAGTAGGCTGGGTCCTGCAGGCTGCCTGAGAAAGTGTTCCTGCCAACATCAGTTATTGTTTCCTCAGCAAACCGCTCGCAGCTCGGGTCCATTGCAACAATTAGTGATAAATCACTGCTGGGAGCTCGGGCCGCCCGCTGGAAGGATCCCAACAGCCAACCACCAGCAGGGTGGGAGGACATGCCGCGCCGTCACGCCTCATGCTCTCCCTGTTTTCAGTGATGGGGGAAGTGGGGCTCCGTGTTAGTTCTGCATATACGGTGTTGGGGTGAAACAACGTTCCCTTCTGGCAGCACGGAATCAGCACGCATCCCAAATTTTCCTTCTTCCGCTGCACGTGCTGCCCCTATGGAAATCAGTGCAAGCCTCACACAAGCATACAAGGGCAGAACCTAGCTGGTAAATCACAACCCAGATCATAAATACATGTTTGAACCCTCTCTTAATACGATTCATTAAGAAGGAGCTTTTACGGTTGGGGTGGTTTTAATTATCGTTGTGTAATTTTATTGTTATTGTTTCCATTAAACATTAACAAACGCTCCTTATTTTTGGTTAACAAAGATCTTTCTTAGATTGCACAGTAGTTAATGAAAGCCACATAAACACATGCAAAAAGATACCAGGACTCTCATTCAATTACGTATAAAACTTAAAGTAGGAGATCTATAAAAATCCAGATTGTAATGAATCATAAATAAATATGGAAAACTAACAACTGCCTTGGGTAGAGTAGTGGATTTATAGCCCAAAGATTTGCATTTTGAAGGTCTGCATCACTGTCTGTGCTGTGCTTGCTCTCACTCTCGGTAGATGCGCATTCTCAGCAGCCTGATCTCACTTTCTCCACTTATCTACACGAACTCTGCAGTTCCATAGTGCTAAGGCTGAGATCCTCCTTTGCCCAGTGTGGCCTCCAGGTCTCTGAAGCTGGAATGAAACCACTTCCCAATCCAAGAGGGAAGTCAAATTGTGATTCCAGCCCATCACAAACACCTGGATGCAAGAATGCAACAACCCTCTGAGAACCAGTCCTGGAGACAGGACCAAAAGGCACAGGCAGTGTTTGCAGACTCCTGTGCACTGAGAGGCACTGAGCCAGATGTTGCCCACGTCAAAGCTCATGTTCCAGCCTCCCATCCCTGCTCCAGGATCAGCCTTGACTTTGTAACTTTGCAGGGATGGCTGAGAAGTTGGAGGCCCTTCCAGTGTTGCCCCAGTGAAAGCAAAGTCAACAGTTTGGTCTGCAGACCATGGGAACATCAGCATTCAGAGAGTTAAAGGGTGACAGGAGTGGAAAGATTTGATAATGGCAAAAAATCTGAGGCATCTGCTCTGGCCCTACGAGTGTGTGTCAGTCTGTCTGACACAGCTGTTGCCATGGTGGCAGAGTTCTCCCCAAATTAGCGGACAAGACAGATGATTGCCTGAGTGAGATGAAGGAAGCGGGAGGTCACTGCAGATGGGAATGACTTGGCCTTTGGGCTGGGGCTGGGTGCTCCTGCTGGGGGTAGATGATGTCAAAACGAACCTTGCAAACCCTGCAGTCTCTTCCAGCTGGACAGATGTTAGAGGGACTGGAGACAGCTGCTAAGAGAAATGGAAATCCCTGGAAGTTTCACCCAACCTAACCTCATCTCTGTCACTTTGAGGAGCACGGCAAGCTGATCCCTACGGCACTCACGGGAACAAGCCTTGAGAAGCACAGCCCAACATTTTGGAACATGTCTGCATACATCCGTGCAGCTGCTTGGATGGGCAGGAGACTCAGCTGTCAAAGCCAAAAGGAGGGAAGGCCTGGGAGCCCCAGGCACACCAGGAGCTGAGGAGGAATGAGGCTTACAGGTTGGAAATGCTGGGCATCAGGAGGGATGCGCATGCCTTTGGGCCTGGAGAGGCTCGGGGATGAGAAGGGGAATTTGGGACAAGAGAAGTTGGAAGGGGAGCACTGGGAGCCCAAGTGGGAAAACTGGGTATTTGAAGTCTGGAGCAGAAGGGGAAGGACTGGAGGGATCATGGTCTGCTGCAGTTGTGCACAACAGCCAGCACATGTCACCATGACCTATGTTGGAACTTCTAGGCTAGGGCTGCTCTAGTCCCCGTGGGGAGCTGCAGGCAAAACCAAGGAGCCGCCTTCCAGCTCTGCACTGGAGTGTGGCACTGCATGCACCTTACATACCCCTGCAGACTAGAACTGGCCTGGCTGCAGCTAGCAACACCAGCAGGCAGGCTGCAGTGCTCCAGTGCGGCCAGGAAGGATTGCAGAACAAGTTAGAAGTATGCTCGGCAAACCACAGGCTTAAAAATAAGGAAAAACACATTTCCTCTCCTCAGGAAAGTGTGAGATGGTGGCACTTCTTTGAGCATTTCTTTCCTGGCACGGCAGTATCGTTCCTAGTCCTGCTGCTTTCCTATTGCACACCGAGTTCATAGAAGTTAGCTCAGACTTTGCTAGGCATGTCTTAACTCTGCTTTCTGTTTTTAATCTAGACCTCTAATACCAAAAAGAGACAACATGAAGGAGATAACTGAGTCTTTCACACAAGTCTTTCCTTTTTTATAAATACTTGATAGACTATTCAGTTTTGAAAGATCATTTACAGACTATTTATCGTGGTCTCCAGTGTCAAACTCCAATATCGAAAAGATGGACTGCAAACCCTTAATTATTCTTGCACGTCATGTATGTATGAAGAAACCATAAAACAAAGCACAAGCATGCTGTAGGCTTGTAATAGTTTGATGAAGATTTCAATATTTCTCAAGCTGCTCATTCATTGTAAAAGATGGACTGTTTATCCCGGGGTCCCATCTATCCTATTATTTCTGTCCTGATTACGTAACTTCCTCGGATTTCTCATCCCACCACTCAACCTTGCTTGCACCCAGGGTTCAAGTACCTTTTTCCATATGGGTGGCATACAGTGATGGGTAGGTGCATCTACAGGAGGTGCTCTGAAGGAGGTGACAAAGCACAGAGGCACCAGCTCACCCCCATTGTTTCAGTGCATGGCAGGAAGCTGAGAGCACAAAAAAGGAGGCATACAGTAATGTGGTTTTG
This sequence comes from Chrysolophus pictus, assembly GCA_037305975.1. Classification (NCBI taxonomy): domain Eukaryota; kingdom Metazoa; phylum Chordata; class Aves; order Galliformes; family Phasianidae; genus Chrysolophus; species Chrysolophus pictus. The sequence continues at coordinate 83,587,691 of CM074576.1, forward strand.
TAGCCAAGCTGTTTTTACCCAAGCTGTTTGCAACCTAAAGCTAACAAGAAGCATAAAGCAATAATATGACAGTGGCTACCACTTTGCTGTTGTGTCTATGGCATGGCACAGCATGGCACGGCATGGCACGGCATGGCACGGCACAGCATGGCACAGGATGGCATGGCATGGCACAGCTCGGCATAGCACACCATGGCTTCTATCCTAACAAAGCCACAGTGTGAACCACACCGCGCGTACAGCTGGCAGCCTGCTGCCAGGGCTGGAGGACACACGTCGCTGTGTCTACAAGGAGGGTTTTGTCTGAGCAGACGGGAGGACGAGAGCTTTCTCCGTTGGAGCCTCAGAGATATGCATGGCTAAGGGACAGGAATTTCTGCCCCCCGGCTTCAGCTAACAGCCAGCTCCCCGCATACCATCTTGTAATCCACCTACCAAAGTCTTCATGTCACAAAGTAAAATGAGACAGTAAGCAAGCTTTTCTAGCAGTGTGATGCTGCAATTGAGATTTCAAGTGTCGATAAACATAGATAGGGCTCATAATACCTTTCGCCAGAACTAAAATCACCTCGTGATTTTCCGCAGTGTGCACCATGTTCATCGTCCTCTCCCTGGTGTGGCTGCAGTCCCCCTGCACCCTGGGCTGTGCCCTGGCAGCCATGAGGCCACTGTCAGCACACCTGTGGTTATCGGCTTTCATTTATTTTCATGTCACTGGCGGAATCGATTTCTGCATTTCACTGTGGGCTGTGGGCAGGGCCGAGCGGGCACGGGGAGCAAGGCCGGATGGGGGGCTGCACCGGGCGGCTGATGATCCAATTAAGTCAACAAAGAGCTGAGGCGATGCAATCCGAGGGCTCCAACGCTGGGAGCAAACAGGGAACCATGGCAGAAGGCAAAGCCAAACGAACATATGGAATAAGTTACTGCGGGTATGGCGGAGGCAAAGTGCACAAATGAGTTCAAGAGATGCCTGGGTTTTTCTCGAGAGAAGGAAAGGACTCGAGGGCTCTGCTTGGAAAAGCAGGAAGGAGGGATTAAGATAAAGCCCAGAGATGGAGGCCTGCTGTGCTGAGTGGCCTCTGCTTGTTCCTGGCTTCTCTTTTTTTTTTTTTATTTGACTGTAACAGATATTAATGTAATTAAAAGATGCGGGAACTACTGGAGAGCTCTGCAGTAAGTTGAGGGCGAGCAGAAGGAAGCAGGAGTGGGAGCTACCTAGCAACCAGCGCGCAAAGCCAATAAAGTGAACAGATAGGGAAAATCCAGTGGAAAAAAATTAAAAAGAGGGGAAAAAAAGACCCACGATAATGAAAGGCAAGCACATGCATCTCATCCCCAATGTCCTGCCATGGTGTAAGTGGGACTGCAGACAAACACGTAATGAACATCTAATTGGACACCACAGTACAAAAAGGACATAAAGCCATGAGAGATCACCCAAAGGAGGGCTACAAAGATGTGAAAAGTCTGGAGGACATATGAGGAGCAGCTGAGCCCCTCGCTGTGCTCAGCCCCGAGCAGATGAGCTGAGGGGAGGCCTGATGGCGGCTGCAGCTCCTCACAGGGAGCGGAGGGGCAGCGCTGAGCTCTGCTCTGTGTGACAGCGACAGGGCCCGAGGGAACGGCATGGAGCTGTGTCAGGGGAGGGCAGCTGGGGGTCAGGAAAGGGTCTGCACCACAGGGCGGTGGGCATGGAACGGGCTGCACAGGGCTGTGGGCACAGACCCCCCCAGTGCCAGAGTTCAGAAAGCGTCTGGACAGTGCTCTCAGAAATAGGGTTTGATTTTGGGTGGTCCTGACCCTGCTTTTCCCACTGTGACACACTGCTCCATGCCAACGCCTGGAGCTTCCACTGAGGCTTCCCCAGCTGCACTTGCACGGCTAAAAGTAAGCGCATCAATGCTGGCAGGATCAGGGGCTTGTTTTGCAGTAATGGATTTGTTGCAGAATTATAGCTAACTAACTGTGTCTTCTTAAAAAAAAAAAAAAAAAAAATTGGTTATGCTGGTTTTTGAGTTTCAGGCCATTAAAAATTACCCGGAATGTACAGTCACTCAGTAGCAGCTTCGTAGATAAGGATTTAATTATAAGCCCTGCACTCACTTATACTCTTTGAATACCAAATGCATTTTGTGATTGCTTTCAGAGTGTGCTATTTTTTTTTTTATTTTTTTTTTCCCAGAAATTTGAAGGCAATTGAGCAATTTTACAGTCTGGAGTCCTGATTCAGCAGCCTTCCCTGCTCAGCAAAGAAATGATGTGCTTAACTCCAATGGGACTTGGGCATATGCTTAATTGGGACCAACATTTAAGATCACATTAAAATTAAAATCTTAATTCTTGTGCCAATCCTGAGCCTCTGTGCAGAACATCGTTCGGTTCCATGATGCAAACTTTTATACAAAGAGCTCCTTGAAGAATCTCTGCTTTGCTGTGTGTATGCATGCGCGTGCTGCACAAAGCCCAAAAGGTTTGGAGGAGAGCTTACATGCAGTTTGTATGTAAAATGCTTTGAATACAATGCATGCATTACCATGTATGGGCGTTTGTATTGCGTTTGAATACAATGTATGCATTCAAAGAAGGAGGAAAAGAAAAGGAAATTGTGCAGATCCCCTGGAGGGTTAGCCCAGCATCACAGAGCAAGGAAAGCTGAGGGCAGGCTTGTAGCTGGAAACCTTTCCTGTCCAGTGACAGCTTCCAGTTCTTCCGTTATCTGTTTATTATAATTAATAATTTTGGTTTTGCAACCCTACTTGCTGCTCTTTTTCTTTTTTTGTCTCCCTTGCCCCACACCCAGACTCTTTTAAGAATGGGATGCTTTGGGACAGCTTTGCAATGCTGAGCTGCCCCAAAGCACCCAGTGACTGCATATACCGCAAGCTTCAGGTACACACTCTGCTCACCTGGAAGATTTGTACTCAGACTTCCCTCAACCTAATCACTTGGTGAGAGGCCAGGCAGGGCTGATACTACATCCTCCTCCAAGTTCTGGTTTCAGGAGAAATTCCATCTTTTTGCACAGCATCTGCTTTGCTCCTGGGGAAAAAAAATCAGCTCTGACAAGCTTGTGTTGTCTCATGGAAAAGTCATTTTACACGCAAATTCCCAATTGAGCTACAGACAGCACAAAGGCTTTGTCCCTGTGCTCTGAAGAGACGTAGTCTGCAGGCACTGGGGATTGAGGTGAGTCCAGTGACCTGGGGGTCAGGGCTCAGACTGATCTGCACCCTTCAGCAGCTGGGTTCATCCTTGTGCTGCCTCTTCCCCCACTCTCTGTGTCACCTGCAACCTGCTGAGTTCTCCAAGCCACAGTGTCCTCATTCCACAGCCTGCACACTGCACATAATGGTGGTATCCATCCCAGTACATCTCACGGGCAGGTGTTCCATGCCCCACATCTGGTACCTTGCTCACTATAGGGCATGCTGTTGGGCCCCAAAAATCACAAAGAGTCTACTGACCACTTCAAATTGGAAGAGTTTTAACATCACTTCCCTTGGAGAACATCAAGCTTTGATGGTCCCATTTGTGCCATAGAATCATAAAATGATGGAATGGCTTGGGTTGGAGGGGACTTTTAAGTTCCCCAACCCCTGCCGTGGGCAGGGCTGCCCCCCACCAGCTCAGGCTGCCCAGGGCCCCATCCAACCTGGCCTCGAGCGCCTCCAGGGATGGGGCACCACAGCTTCTCTGGGCAGCTGTGCCAGCGCCTCAATGCCCTCTGAGGAAAGAATTTCCTCACCACAAGCAACATAAATCTCCCTTAGGCAGTGGGAAGGCCCTTGGAAGTGTCTGAGGGAGCTCCATCCCCATCAGTGACAGCACATCTGGGGACAATCATAGGTGGCAGTGCAGTTTTGCATCGGGAAAGTAACTGCCAGCACTCTGTACGCTGCTGTGCTGCAAGGTAGTGTCTGGATATTAAATAAGGAGCACGGAGGTTTTTCTCACTATTATAATAACACTGCAAACTGCTATGTTATTTATTGTCATATCATTTTTGCCAAGGGCCTTAGCTTGTCTATTGGTCGTTAGAAGCAGAAGCATTTGCAAAACAGTTTAAGAAAGCATCTCGCACTGTTACTCCTCAGCTTCCATTTCCAAGTGATCTACCTCAGAAAAACGGCGAAGCTGCCTGCACGCAAACACTGCCAGATGTAGAAAGCAAACGAGCTGAGAGAATGAAACGCTTTTTATCATTTCTTTCAGCCACAGTAATCGTACGTGTTACTTGTAACAATTGTGGGAATTAAATTTTCAGAGGGAAGTGGGATTTAGGTGAATTTCGAATCCCTTTTTGCCTACTTTGGTGTGTTCTTTGTTTGTTTTGTTTTGTTTTTTAAATCACAGGAGCAGGAACTCATGCAGAAAAGCACTGCTGGTGTGCATGAGCTCTGCTTTGCCCCATGTGCCAGCCCCAGGCAGCTGAGGTAAGAGCTGCATGGTATTTTGCAGTAACAGCCCTCACGTTCGAGCACTTGGCAGACACTGCAGACAGCACTATCTCTGTTCTACAGGTTGGGATTGTAAGAGAGAAGGGGTAACCTGGTTTGCCTGCGGTCCCAAAGGAGAGTATAGTGCGATAGCAGGGCAGCACATTATTCCTGTCTACGTGATGATGCTGAACAAGGGACATGTGCTGAGGAGGCGGCAGCTTCCTGTACTCCTACTTCCATTCAGTCTTCTTCTTAAAGGTTCTGCAGATCTGGGACCACAAATCCCTTAGCCCACAGCACTCCTGCACTCAGTGACTGCACGGTGACCATCAAGGACCACAAGTGCTTTGAGCTCTGCAGAATGCTGAGCATCCCCACAGCTCCTGTGCCCACAAATCCCCAGGTCTCCCGCTCGGGGTCAGGATTAGATGGAAATGGCTCTGTGTCATGATCCATCCAGAGTCCACCAGGATGTTAATTCATGGCAGCAGGGGAAATACATGCTCCTCGATCTGCTGTGCACAGTGCCACGCTGTGATTCGCGCTACTCAGCTCGCACAGCCACCCTTTGCATCCGTAATGACGGGAGAAAGCAGGGCTTCATCCTGGAGCTCTCTGTATAATCAGATGCTGTGCTGTAGGGCTCTGGAAAACACACCAGAAATAATAATTGGGAGGAAATAAAAGGTTTCGTTCAAAACAGCATGCGATTTAAATAAGGAGCAAAACAGAAAGCGCTCAGGATTTGAGCATCCGAAGAATGAACTTGTAATTCATTTGCATTGAGGCTGCAGGGGGAGGAGTGTCATTTAAACCAGCAACAAACCCTACTTTAGATGTAAAGGGGAGACGGTGGCCTCCGGGCAGGAAATAAGCAGGGGGACGAACTTTGTCATGACGCATGCAGCAGTCAGTGATGGGGCTGCAGCTGGGCACTGCAGAGCAGGGGGGTGGAGGGAATGGCTGCCCAGCAGCTTGTGGGGGAAGCAGGGATCCGTGGCTACAGTCTGGATCAGCATAGAATCCACAGAGGGTCTGTGGGATTTGATCGCTTCCAGAGCCCTGGCAGCTTCAGCTGGAAACTTCCCTCTGCACAGAGCCAAAAGGGTCAGGATGTCTGCATATGTCTCTCCATGCCCACGAGGTTGAGTGCTGCTGTTCTTTAACTCCTTATCAGCTGGCACTGGGGAGGCAGGTTGCCAGAGATGTGCAACTCCTTCCTCCTGTAAGCCTCATGGGGAAGGAGGGGATATGGGAGCTGCTCCATGCCCTGCCCGCTGCTGCGCTTCCCTTTCTTCCACCTCCTGCATGCTCACATATGCACAGCCCCGGGTGTACAGCCCATGTGCTCCCCGCATGCTGCAGGGGTGCCATTTGTGCAGTTTGGCCAGAGATCTGAAGTTTATAATTATTATTATTTGTATTTATTGGAGAAGAACCGGTCCTACTGTGCCGTGGGGAAAGCCTCGCTCTTCCCGCCAGCTCCCCTGGATCACAGAGAGTCTGATTGATCTGTTCACTGCTATCGTGTTATTACGGTTTAATTGCTGGCAGAGAGCAGCCACTCAGGAATGCAGCACTGATTCCTGCCGAGACTATTGGGGCTGAAATCCTCCTACCCAAGACACAGCTCCTGCCATGGCAGCCCCATTCCTGTCTACAGCATGCTCAAAGGTGCCAGCACTCCGCATCCCTGTGTGGTGCAAGGACATCTCCTGAAGTATGTCTGATGAGCATCACATGTTGCCATCTTCCAGACAGATTTGCTGCAGATTTTCACGTTGAGTGACCTGGTTTCTGGATCTCACCAGAAAAATAATAACTGTCATCCCAGTGATGCACGGGGCTGGCAGCCCCCAGGTTGGCCAGGCTTTTGGTTCCCAGGCTGAGGAATGTGGTTTGGCCTTCAGCTTTTGTGCCCCTACAACCTGTCCGGACTCTGCTCAGGCCCTGTTTGTGTGAGTTTCTCTCCAGCATGCGCCAGGGCATGCCCCGAAGCCAGCCACAAGGATCATTTGTTTCTCCTCCTCTCTCCCTCAGGCTAATGCAGCCCCATGCCCGCATGCATGGCCATGCACATGCGTGTGGGTTTGCAGGGAAGGGAAAAAGCCTCAGGCACTCTGCAGTCACCTGCAGCCATGGGCAACTGTGCCTCTGTGGATGCCTGCCCCTGCATGGTGCTGGGCTGCTGTGCCTGCCGCGGGGGTGAGGACAGAAGCTTGCAGTCCTAACTGAGCTGGTGTCAGCAGTCCCTGGCTTTTGCAGAAGGAAGCATCCTTGGTCCGTAGCAGGCTGTTTACTGTCTGGAAAAGGCCTGAAGCTCAGAAAGGAGCGAGGAAATGGGACACACTGTGCCTGCTGTCCCCGTCCCCCCTCTAGTTCATAAAACCACGGAATCACAGAATGGTTGGAGCCCTCCCCCTATGCTAGCCCGCTGCCCGTGGGAACCGCGCAAAGGTCAGCACTGCGGGGACGCTGCTGGCTCCCGCTGCCAAGAGCGCTGCTGCTGAGATGGCGCTGCTGCAAATAAACCCGTCTCCTGGCTAATTGCTAGGGAGCGCTTTGCCCTCTATTTTTAGACAGGCTTGCAGTTCGCATTGAAGATTTTCTCTTTCTTCCTCTCGCACATTGTGAACAGTGCTGGACCGAGCTCAGCTTTCAGCGAGGTCAGGGAACGGAGGACAACCACAAGCTCGCACGCCTAAATCACTCAGCGGTTGTAAAAGCCCCGAGAACATCGGCTCCAGCGCTGCACGGGGCGGGAGCGGCTCTTTGTGTTCCCAGCTCACTGTGTCCCCGCCGCTCCTGTCCCCAGCCACGTCCCAGCGCTCTGCTCTTCGGCCTCGGTGCTCTTAGGATTAAGCCTTCCCTGCCAGGAGAGCCGCGGGCATTGCCCCCTCCCGGCGCCTGGAGCGCACCTCAGCTTGCTCAGGGGTTAACCTCGGTCCCCAGAGCCGCGTAGGCAAATTAGCACCGTGTTTTCCCCGAGCTAATTAACTTCCCTGGCAGCAGGGCTAATTATCTCCTGCGCAGTGCTGGCTGCAGCAGCCGCCGGCCCCCAGGCGAGAGGGGACGCGGTTCCTGAGCGCCCACCCCCTGTCATCCCCATGTCACCCTGTCCATGTGCACGTGAGGACGCTGCTGCCAGGCAGCTCTGTGGTTTGCCGTGGATTTCAGCGGCTGGTGAAGTGAAATATCTTCAGCCCTCTCCTCCTCCCCTCCTGTCCCAGCAAACCACATTTCTTTTGCCCCCCTCCCCTCTCTCTTGGGGATCGATGGGTCATCAGGATTACTAGTTGGTGCCTGTAGTGACAGCACTTTCCATTACTGCTGGCACACCCTTCTCCCAAAGACTCATCAGGGCTGGGAAGTCCAACAGAGGCACTGCTCTCACTTGCAACGGAGCTGCCCCACAGCATGGACCCACCAGGACCCCCAGCCCCCACAGAGTCCCCAGCAGCAGTGCTGTGGGTGCAGAGCACACTGCAGGCCCAGGCTGAGCACAGCTGCCTGCTTCCCCTCTCTCTTTCCACCTACTGATTTCCTCCCTGAGAGCCGGCGGATAAACATGCCTAGCTGGGGACTGATTCCTTTTCCTGCATATCTCTCATGACTAGCAGGCACTGCATTGGGTTTTTGGATTCTTTTTGCTTTGTTTTGAAGTTGCATTATTATGACATTTTAATTGGCTCAGACCTACACGAGTCTCAAAGCCAATTCAGCCCCGGCGTTTGCGAGTAGAGCTGTTTTCTCTCTTCATTTTGATAGACACTTTGTGCTGGCCAAAATGGCCTCGCATCCAATAAAATAAAACCTCCTCTTCTCACAGCTCTTGCCTCATCTCACCCCAAACCCACACCCTCCCACTCCTGGGCTTTCCTTTGGAATTTCGTTGCCCATTGCATAGCCTGAGGAGAACACACCCACACACCCCATCCCCTTCCCATGCCCGCTGCCAGCCCTGTGCTCTGGGATCGCTGCCGGAGGGCTTTGGATCAGCAACGGCCAAGACACCGTGTTCACACCGCCCCGATGGCCCTCATCCAGCAGCACACGGCTCAGGGGATGCATTATTTATCAGACCCAGAGCTCCGGGCCTTGCTCACACTTTGCAATGGCGAGGCGGCGAGGTGAGGACAAGGCCTCAGCCCCAGCGCCGCCTCCTTGTGTTTTAAGCAATCTGCCAGGTGCTGCTGCAGTTTGTGACCCGAGATCCGTCTTTTTTTTTTCCTCCTCCTTGACTTCATGCTCTCAATGTGATTTACAAAAATTGCTTATAATAAGGCTCATTCAGCAGCTGGATAATGGTTGTCAGGAGTTAAGAGACGCTGTGGCATGTTTAGCACAGAAGCATATTGTGTATCTAGGTCCCAAAGCGTGGGGATTTAAGGCAGTTTTTATTAAGGATGGACTGTGCTGAGGTACCCACATGGAGAGGGCCCTCTGGGCACCAACAGGGGCATCTCTTGCAAGTGGCATGCAGGTTGGAAGGCAGAGGAGGGACAGCAAATAGCCTCAGCAGCCGGTTCATGGCTGTAAATCCGGATTAGGAGAAGAGTTCAAGGTCTCGAACGGCTGCATTAATCCCTTCATCACCTTGTTCTTAAGTACCGGAACCATCGGCTCTCTCTCCACGTCCCCTTTGGCAGCTGCTGAGTAGAGATGGAGATGGGGACGGGGACAGGGATAGGGATGGGGATGGGGGATGGGGATGGTGATAGGGATGCAGAAGGAACATGGCACATTGTGGAGAGGCTTTGGCCAGGTGCAAGGGTGCCCCTCTGACAGACAACCCACAAGGACCTTCCCTCCCACTGTCCCTTCCTTCCGACTCCCCTTTCAGTCCCCACCATGTCAGCCCTGCTGCCCATCTGGGGTGGCTGCATTTATTTTTGTGAGCCTAGAAAGAAGCCGTGCTTTTGCAGCCGGTGGCTCTCGGGTTTGCCCTTCTGCCAGACTTGCTGCACGTAAGCCAGCACTAAGCCTGTGGGCTAATTGGCTTTATTTATTGTCTCTTTTGTGCCGTGCAGGGGTTTGTTTGTGCTGCTGCTGCTTTGCTTATAGGTTCAGGGCAGGCGTTTTGTTTCTCTGCTTGCCTTCATCTCGGGGCCTCCCCAGTTTTCCCTTGGAACTAAAGCAGGGCTGGGCATTGATTTTGGGCACTGCCAGAGATTTTGGAATGCAGCCAGAGGAGGCTCAGGCAGCCAAGTGCACGGGGACATGGGATGCTCGGGAGGGCAGGCACTGTGCCGTGGGGTTTTGCAGGCAGAGCTACTGCTGCTTGCAACCCCGGAGGCTTCCTGCAGGAGCTTGGCTGCGCAATCTGTGTTCAGTGCTTGTCCTCCCTGGCAGGAGAGCCGCTGGATGCCAGCCATGGCAGTGTGTCATACTTGCAGACCTCTGCTTCTCTTCTCAGATTCAGCTGCTCAAAACCCTGCCAATTTTTGCTTTTTTTTTTTTTTTTTTTTGCATAGTTTTTTTACAAGCAGAATCCTCTTACGAATTTTTGTGGGTTGTTTGTTTTTTTTTTTTTTCCCCCAAAACAATCAGGGTAATTCACGCAGCCCTGCCTTGTCCTGGCTAACCCTTTGCACTGTGCATTCTACGTGCTCAAGAAGCCAAGAAGAGCAAAGTGGAGCATCTCTATGCAGAACCCTCCATCAACACAGCATTATGCCCATGGCTGAGTGGGACACTTGGGGCCAGCTGCCCTGAGAATCAAGACCTTAGGAGCCCAGCGAAGGGGTGAGGAAGTCAGCCAGACCTCGGGTAGGATCAGCCCGTGAGAACACAGCCCCTAATCCAACTGAGATAATCTGAACAGAGATTAACCAGGTCCAGCTGGAGTTCAGCTCCCGCTCCCCATTTATTTTTGGCAGGAGGGTATGAAGGGATCTCTGCTGCTCCAGTGCCTCGGCCAGCAGCAGCACACCAGACCTCACTGGGTCTTCCTGCCCTTTATGGCTTTCACACCACCTAATGCTCCCAGATCCCTTCTGCAGCACCTCTCTGAGGCCTCAGAGACCTGACCATGAGATCAGGATGCAGAAACTCAGCAGAGCCACATTCCAGCAGAGCTCCCAAACATTCCATTTTTAGGATGAGTTGTGCAACATTGAGTGGCATTTTGTTCTGTAACAGCATAACAAACTGTCTTTTTGTTTCCATCCAGAAAAAAATAATTTTCTGACCCTCAAAACGCAAAGAAAACAATGTAAAATGGACTTTGAGAAAGTTCTTTCCTAGGATTTCTTGGTTTAACCTGAATTTTCAGTGGGGTAAATATACCTGAGGGAATACCTTTCAAGAGTCTTTCACGCAGCAATATTTGACAGATTTGAAAAGCTACAGGGCTTGAGAAGCAAAACAATTGTTCATTTCATGTGTCCCCTTTTTATTTTCTCCATTTAGTGCTCGCACGTGGTGGGTCTGGATACAGCGCTGCAGGCAGCTCCACTTCAGGGTATCACTGCTGCAACATCTGGATTTCTTTAAGTGAAGCTATCAGTGAAGGCCTGTTGGGTTTGCAAAGCTACGATAATGTTCCCATTATTCTTATACTCTCAACGATTGTTTTTTAAAGTAAAATATTTGGGGGGGCCAAAATTTCATCGTCTACCTTTAAGTGAGGAATGAAAGGGAGAGTGTAGAGAATGTTAAGGTTTAAACAAATATTCCCAGATCTTTGAAACAGTGCTGTTTATTTCTTTTCTTATGGAGAAAAAACATCTACTCTTCAGTCTCTCAAACATTTCTGAATCTTTTTAAGGTAGCAGCAGCACTGTGGCATGGCTCACATAATTGCATTCGGATGCGTCTCTTTGTCATCTCTATTACGACACGTTCCGCGTTTTGGCTGAAATATGACATTCCCACAGCCTCGTACGTGCTGCATATTTCTACCTCCTTGCCCAGAAGCTGCACACTGTCAGAAACAGCTGGGCAACAGGAGCTGCCAGCCCCCTGGGCAACCCAGTGGTTATGGGGCAGCTCGAAAGGAGTTGGGGATGGCTGGGAGCAGGAGTGGGTGCTGACAGTCCTGGGGGTACCTGGGCATCTCTGAGCCCACAGTATCCTCAGCTCCCTGCTCTCCGCCATCGCTTCATGGTGCTGGCAGCTGGCCAGGCTTGTTTAATTGCTTTGTCATTAATTTCCCACGGCAACAGGCCAGTGGGCGGGTAGGCACCTCACTCCTTAATGAGGAGCCGCGTCTCTGTGCTGCATCACGCAAACTCCTGCACAGCCTTTACAAATAGGGACAAGTTGAAGAGATTGATTTATTTTTCCCTAGAAAGGCCACCACGCCACTGGGCTGCAAAATGATTGATCAGATGACCTTTTTTCCCACTTACTGCTCTTCCCGGAGCCTTGTTGTGTCAGTGCACCACAGAAGCCGCCAGCAGACTGGAACAGCCATTCCTTGCCTGCAAGCCTCCTATTGGCAATGCCTTCAGCCAACACGTGGAGATGGGTTTAAGCACTCCCCATTCTTGCCCCTGCCATTGCAGGCTCCCCATCATGCTGAGGGTGAAGCAGGGGCACCCATAAGGAAACAACCCTCTGGGTGCTATCAGCAAGACACTCCTGGAGGACGCTTTAAGATAAATGAATGTTCCACTCCTACGGCTGATTACAGACGTGCCTTTTAATCTTTTTTTCATAGAGTAGGGGAAAAAAAAGAGTCTTGGAAAAGAATCTCTAATTTTTGCCTTTCTGCCTCTGGGCAATCACCAAAACACAGCACTCACCACTCTCTCCGGGACATGTAGGCTAACTGACAGTGTGTGTGTCAGCAGAGGCAGCCCCATGGCCCCCATCTCCACTTCACAGCATCAGCATCTTGGGGGGGGGGGGGGGGGGGGGGGGGGGGACACATGCAGATGCAGAGTAAGCCCTGCTGGGAGCTAAGGCAACGCAGTATCCCGCGGGTCACCAGTTAAGCATTTCAGCCCGAAGCGGATCTCTCCTAAGCCACTTTTTGGAGATAAGCTTATCTAGACCTGACAGCTGAATTTAACCCTGAACTTTTGATCTCGATTTTTAGCCTATCCGTCTGCTTGAAATTATACATGGCAGCTTTCAGCCCTCCCAGCCACCCCGTCAGAGGGGCTGAGCATGGGACAGCGTCCTCCCATGCCCCTGGGACGCAGACAGCCCCCGCCACAGAGAGCCCTCCATGAAGAGAGCAGAAGGGCAGATGGGATTTTACACTCCCGGCTATAACAGGTTTGAAGGTAATGTTGTACAAGAGCGGATTATAGCCCCGGCACTTTGCCATGCCAGCGTTTGGAAATTTGTTTTCAGTGCATAGAAGCGGCTCAGAATGCTCTCTCTCCCCGCATGAAAAATGCACTTGGTAATAGTGTTCCTATTGCTGGACAAGCTCGCGGCATCAGTGCTGTCAGTGCTGTGACATACTGGCCAGGAAGGGTTGCACTAATCAGTTTTCCCAGCATCAAATCAGCGTCTGTTATAGATGGTCAAGGAAATTGAGGAATCTCGATGTTTTTGCAATATTGCTTAGTTGGCCATGAAAGATCGGTGGTTCCGTGAGGAATGGCTTGTTTCTCCCTCACTAAGATAAAGCAACTTTGGCTAACGATGAAGCATTGCCGCATGATGAAGCCAGCTAATAGCAGCAGGCTGATGAGGGCAGATAACAGCAGCACCCTGGCAGAGGAGAAGAGATGCATAAACAGCTTTGCAAATAAGACATTATTAATATGGTTGAACTACAGAGAGCAGGAGGGATTTCTTTTCTCCTTCTTCACTCCAAAAGCAATATTCATAAAACATCTTGGTTTGCACGTTTAGCCAAGAAATTAAATTATTCAGCATCTGACTGGATGTTTTCCAGCTCAATCTTTGCTCAGCCAGCGCACCGGGGCAGCCTTCCTGGGCATTGCGCTTGTCTGGGATTGCTGAGAAGCACAATGATCTTAGTGATCTTTTCCAACCTTAATGATTCTGTGATTCTATATGGGAGGTTCAGGTTGGATATTAGGGAGAATTTATTCTCAGAAAGAGCAGCGAGGCAGTGGCACAGGGTGCCCAGGGAGGTTAGGGAAGTCAGCATCCTTGGAGGTGTTCAAGAGACACGTGGATGTGGCATTGAGGGACATGGGCAATGGGCATGGTGTGATGGGCTGCTGGTTGGACTAGATGGTCTTGGTGGTCTTTTCCAGTGTTAATGATTCTGTAATTCTAAGGGGAAGATGGCAAGGCACAGAGTGCACCCAGTGCTGGCAGGGCAGGGATGAGTTGTCTGACAGCCCAGAGAGGAAGGACAGCCTGTTTTCTGGTGGCCCCGAGTTTTTTTAGAGCGACCACAGGCCAGTCAGCTTAGATCTAGGCAGAAAAGTGCAAACCTGTCCCCGAGACCAAAGCACATAAGCCCTTTTTATGGAGCGGTCCTGTGATATAAGCGGCAGCCAGGGATTTATGCTGTCTTTGAAGTAAATTGCATCCCGGTGCACCATAGCATGAAAGTTAAGATTTACCATTGCTGGGACACTGAAGACCCCGGTGGAAGCAAGCGAATAAATAGTGCAGTGCTCTTCTCACTGGTTCTGCTGTGCAAATCGACTTCACAGCCCTTCCTCGCCTCCTCGCCCCTGCTTCGGCGTGCTTTGTGTCGGGGAAGCAAATTGGTCACATCTGCATCCGGCCAGGGAGGAACAAATGTGCTGGCTAGGCAGCAACGAGCTTTCTGAGGGGGATGTCTCAAAGTGAAATGAAAGGTCGGCCATCAAAGGTAGGAAACAGACTGGTGGATGAAAGGGATCCTTTGCTTAGCTTTGGTAAGACTACGAGGTATTAAAAAAAAAAAAAGGCACAAAAAAAACTAGGGCATCCAGAGATGTGTTTCCCCCACTCCTTTTCCTTTGCTCATCCTCAGCAGAGGAGAGGGGCCAGCACGCCCCTGGTTACCCTCACCGCCCCAGTTAGCTGTGGGTGCTCGGTCTGCTGAAGGAGAAATGAGCCATTTCCCCCACAGAAACCCCCGCCTTTTGCAGCCAGCTGAGCAAACATTGTGATATGTCCCAGCCTGGCGGTTTCATTGGTCAGCGAAAACAAAGGGAGTTAGATAGAGAAGGGCTGAATCCCTCTGTCCGCTCACCCACCGAGCTCAGCAATAGTGCCGGGGCCTGGCTTAGTGCAGTGGGGAAGCACATAGCCCAGTCCCCTGGAAAATCCCTTTGGTCGTTATAGTTAATCATGCCCAGTTAATCACGTCCAGGGCTGGCTGATTTGCTGAATCATGACACGCAGGCAATTACCCTAAATCAGAACGGTGTCCTCCATTCCCACAAGGCTCCGTTATGCTCTGCAAACTCCTAAAGGGAAGGGAAAAACAAACCCAAGCTGCCTCTTGGTGCTGCCAGGAGGTGGATGCAGCCAGGTGCTCCCCGGCCTCCTCCCAATCTTGAGAAAAGCCCTGGGAGCTCTGCACACTAACGCTGCTGAGATGTACGGCTCCGCAGGCTGAGTTCACCCAGTTTCCCCAGACCAGCTGCTTCAATCCCTGTGGATGAGGTTTCACAGCAGCTGGGGTTTTTGGCGCGGGACGTGATACCGGGATGGACAGGCAAACATCTGGGCACAGGGAGAGGAGAACCCCTCCTGCTCAAGGCACGCTGCTGTTCATTCATAGGATTACAATATTAACTGCACATCGAGACGCAGGCTAAGCCTGTGTTTCATGTGTGCAGAGGGGAAAAGGCAAGGCAGGAGGAGGGCCTGAGCATTCTTGTTTAGGAGCCAAAGACTAATGTGCCCAGCAAAGCAAAATTAACTCAAATGCCATGATTATGCAGAAAAAAAAATCCCGCCTGAGAATGTCATTTCACCAGCGGTACCCTGCAGTTTTCTGCCAGTGAGAGTTCGAGAGGTGGCATGGTAACAGAGTGCATCAGGGCAGGCATTTGACTGGAAGCATTAAATACCTCTGAAAGGTGAATGGCCAAGGTCTTCCCGATAATTAAAATGTGTGCAGTCTTCATAGACCAAGGAAGGGACAGAGCTATTGTTTAAACAGGTAATTAGAGCTGTATTTTAAGCAAACTTGGGGCAGTAACGAGCTCTCTCGGATGGGAGCAACAGCTCTCTGCTCTCAATTCCAGCGTGAATAACTATTTCCCCTCCACCCCACTCCCCAGCGATGGTGTCTGTTGGGAAAGAAAAAAAAACCTTATTCGATTCCACATTTTTCACTCGCTGTCTCCTCCTTTCTGCATTCAGGTTCAGGAGAATTGGCTGAGCCACTTTTTTTATTAGAGCAGCAGCAACAGGATAAAAATTGGGAACCAAACAGGCCCCCCAGGGAAGGGAGGGGGTAACATGGGGCAGCACTCCCACACACACACACATACACACGAACGTGTGCACACACATCCCATCCACACAGGAGCTGTGACAGGACACCAACACAGTGAAGCTGCCACCAAAGGGAGCCAGCCAAGCCCTGCAGATGTATTATGAGCTTCTGTTTTGAGATGGATGCCTGTACTTCTGCTGGGATGAATCCATGTTAGAGTAGGCAAGGAGGGACCCGAACCCTCCTCTGTGCCACACCTGCAACACATAGAAATCTTTCTCCTTTCTGTCAGGAAGGATGAGAAAGAAAATGAGCTGGTTTTGACTGCAAGCAGAGAACTACTTGAGCTTTGGAAAATGTTTATACTCCTGGTATATCAGGGGATAATGGGTATTTTTGTTACAGCCCCAGCTCCTGGAATCCTAGGAAAATGTGAAATCTCACTGTTTCCTTCCCTTCCCTCCTCTTGCCTCACCTTCCCTTCCCTCCCCTTCCCTTCCCTTCTCTTCCTTTCCCTTTTGCAAGAAAGCTGTTAAAATGCTAATGACAGAGCAAAAGCGGAGGAAAAAACTCATCTGTGCAGCCTTCCAAGAGCCGTTAAAGCCAGACATGCTGTCCCCACCAACTGGAGGTGCTTGCCCGTGGCAACATCAGGACCTGTGGTGCCAGCCCATGCTGTGAATCAGGAGAGGATGTGGAGTTAGCCCAGGCCTGGGGGAATTCCCGGTCCAGTCATGAGCATTAGCTTGAGAGCTGCCCAGCTGCACAGCCCAGAAGAAGTGAGTGCCTGCCGGGAAGGAGCTGAGAGCAGCACAGCCAGGTTGCATCCCACTCCTCTGCCCCCACATAGCCCAGCAAAGGGCCTTTCCCCAGGGAGGATGGCAAGGAGCCCAACACCTCCATCCCCTGACCTCTGCTGCGTGCTGCCTGCTAAGCAGCGCAGAGCGCAGGCAGGAGCACAGCACCCCGGTGACTCATGCAGCGCAACCTTTTGTTTTATTAATTTTTTTTTTTTTTTTTTTTTTAAAGCAGGAGCGCTGATCCATCAGTCAATTACTCGAAGAGCCACTCTAATTTGGTACCCAATTGTTTCCCCAGCTGCCACCGCGTCTAATCGCCGCTGTCAGCAGCGGGAGCAGAATGCCTGCGAATGGGAAAACGCACGGGTGCTGGGTAAAGGAGGAACGTGCTCACAGAGAAAATAAGCACTGAAAACATACGCATCAAATACATCGCAGGGTCGCGGGTGAGAACCAGGTAATAAAACGCTGTCAGGGGGCAGGGACCCCTCCTGGCCATGCAGCCACAGGGATGGGCTGGGAGGGACGTGTCCTGCAGTGCAGAGCAGCCTGCTCAGGCTTCCAGCCAGCGGTGGCTGGAGCAGCCACACGTGGCTCAGCAGTGAGCATGGTGTGGAGTTTGCTGCTTTTTCCACCAAGGGTCTCAAATCACTCCAAACCAAACCTTTGTAAGGATTGCTTAATGACTCTGTCCCCCTCCCATCTTCCTCTATTCCAACTTAACGCTTGCCTGAAATCACATGAGAAGTCAGCGGCCAAGCAAGTTCCCTGACCTCTGTTTCCTGTCCTTTAGCCCCTGAGTGCTCCTTTTTTTCCAAGAAATCCAAGAATAGGAACTGTACCAAAACATCTGGTTTTGTGTCAGGGAGGAGTTTCGATTGAAAAAGAGGAGCCCTGATTTTAGCCAGTGCAATGCCAAGACACCCTTCTGCTTTCCTCCTCAGACCTTTCAAAGTCAGGATGGAGACACAGAATTGTTAAGGTTGGAAAAGTCCTCTAAGACCACCAAGTCCAACCAGCAGCGCATCACAACATGCCCACTGCCCATGCCATATCCACACGATTCATGAACACCTCCAGGGACAGTGACTCCACCACCTTCCTAGGCAGCTTGTTCCAATGCCTCACCACTCTTTTGGAGAAGAAATTTTTCCATGATGACACCAACTCTAGCCCAGGGCAAAGCAGCAGTGAGTTTGTTTGCAGTAACCCACCCATGCTGCAATCGGGGCAGAAGAGTGGTCTCTGAAGGAAGAGACTGCAGCAGCTCCCCAACAGAGGGGAGCAAAGGCAGAGATGAACAGCAGAGGCTGGTCATTCTCCACCTGGACAGGCGAGAGAATCCCGGCCAGATGGAGCCAGCAGACAGCACAGTGAAGTTGTTGGCCAACTTAGGATACGATGTTGGCTTCACAGGGAAGCTACTTGGCTGCCTCTCCCTGAATCAAGATTCAGTGATGCCAGGAGACAAGCACAGCAGGGAAACAGAAAGCAAAAAATGGCAGAGTGGATGGCAACTCGACATTAATTCATTTTTACCATATGTCTGACTATTCATTACACTCCGCCATTCTGTTCTACAAGACTCCTGGGGGTCTTGATGCCATTTTATGGTTAGTGGGGTTTTTCCTAGCTTGCAGCACAGTGCTGTCATGCCTTTCCTCCCAGGTTCATTGCTTAGAAGGTCCCGCAGCAATGCAGCACCATCCCGGGCAGAGCCAGTCATTGGATATCATGTGCCCTGCTCTCACTCCCACAGCCTGTCACCTCACCTGGTGCAGGGAGCCATGGCCCAGGGGCGGCACCTGCTACAAACATGCTCCGGCACCTGCCAGCAGACCCCGCTGCGCACAACGGTTTTTATGGATTTGCAAATGATTCTGTGTTTCTCTGCGGTCTCCCTCTGGAGCGTGCTGCTGGCGCGGGACCAAGCCCGGCTCGGCAGCCAGCGTGAGCCATGCTGGCACAGCGCTGCTGGAGCACAGAGCCTCCGGCTGAAAGCGAGCAGCACGGCTCCACGCACGCTGCTTGCTGCAGCAGCAGCTGTTTCTCCTTGTAGGTAGGAGGGCTGAATTAGTGGCCCCGTGCCTGCATCCAGCTGTCCAGCTCCCCCCGCCTCATCGCGGCTTCCCACCCTTGCTCCCATTACGCTCGCGTGGAGCGGCAGTGAACTGCACGCAAGGCTGAGCTGCCATCCGGAGCCGTGACAGCCCCGTGTCTCCTTCGGGCTGCGAGCCCCTGAACGGCCCCTCGTGGATCATCCTGGGGACCTCAAGGGGAATCAGAGGGGGCTGCACGGGGGAGACCCCCAGATCTCAATAAGAAAGCACAACAGTAGGTAGCATAATTATAAAGCCACCTAATTACTAAGAAAACAAACAAGAAGAGGAACATAGATACTGAGTAATCTTTGTGTCCCTTCAGACGATGGAGCCCCATTTTCACACAGCATTGTACAGACTCCAGGTAAACAGCCAGGACGTGCTGCCCAGATGCCATCATGAAGTTCGGCCTCCCGCATGTAACACGTGCCTTTTGCTTCATGCACCAAACAAAATCCTCCCTCTTCTCCTGAGGGGTGGGGATGCTCTCTCTGTAATGACATCCACCAGAATGCAACACTGACTGGCACAAGACATCTCAGCACATTCCTTTACATCACTGTGTACATGGAACATGCAGCAGCTGCTCATGTCAACACATGGGATTCTCAAGCCCTTATTTGGGGTCCAACAGAGCAGGAAGATTTAGTTCAGAAGAAATTCTGGGAAGAAATTCTTCCCCCAGAGGGCAGTGAGATGCTGCCACAGCTGCCCAGAGAAGCTGTGGTGCCCCATCTCTGGAGGCACTCAAGGCCAGGTTGGATGGGGCCCTGGGCAGCCTGAGCTGGTGGGGGGCAGCAGGGGTTGGGGTGGGTGGGCTTTGAGCTCCCTTCCAACCCAAACCATTCTGATTCTGCGATTCTATGATTCTATGACTCCTTCAACACCATTTACTCTGCAAGAGTCCCTGTTCACCTCATCCTTTGCTCTTAAGATCAACCATGCTTTTTCTCTATGGAAGGGTCGTTTTATTATGCATATTAGCAAATTGCTTAGCAATATAAGTAATACAGATGTACAGGGTAGTTGTCACAATAGTAAGGACACAATAACTGACAGAAGGACAATGCTGGGGCATATGATCAAGTATTTAACAGCATTAGCGCTGGGACTGTTCCCTCAAAGATGTATTACCACCCAGCCTTTGCAATGCTATCTAAATATTTAGTCATTTGTGTAAGTTGTTTATTCTGATAGAGCATGCATATTTCAGTTTGATCATGTTCATGACTCTCCTCAAATAACAATTCTAAATTTAATTATAAATCACAATTGGATAACATTTTGTATAAACTCACCTTCTTCAAATCCAAGAATACTCCAAATAGGAAAAAAAAGTGTTTATTAATGTCTGAGTGCTGTGTGTAACACGTAGTTTCCCACATTGACCACTGTCACTCTGTTTACATTCCTGAAGGACAGGGAGGGCTGCACTCCCCAGCCTTCATTCAGCATGGAAGTATACAGGTAATACATCAGGATTTGTTCCATTTTATAAGAATTGCCACTTTTTCTTCTAATGCAAGCAACATACACATTCTTTGGTCTTGCCCTGGGCTTACATCATCACTGGGCCAGAATTTCTGGATGAGCCACACCTCATTCATAGTGAGCCCAGTTGGTGCATCAAGCCAGTGAACTCACCCGTGTGCAGTGACACTGACAATACACAGCCTGACTTTCAGCACTTGCACTATAGACTCCACGGATAGTTCCAGCTCTGTAACATTGGTCCAGTGGCATCCATCAGAAGCACCTGACAAAGAAAGGCTGAGGTAGTTGATCTTGTTCCATCTGGAGAAAAAAGGTCTGTGGCTCAGAAAGCAAATGGTATCCTGGGGTCCATCAGAAGAGGGGTGGCCAGCAGGGAAAGGGAGACGATTGTCCCTCTGTACTCTGCCTTGTGGGGCCCCATCTGGAGTACTGTGTCCAGGTCTGAGGCCCCCAGTACAAGAAAGACAGAGAGCTGTTGGAGAGGGTCCAGAAGGGGGCCACAAAAATGATTAGAGGGCTGGAGCACCTCTCCTACAAAGACAGGGAGCTGGGCTTGTTCAGCCTGGAGAAAAGAAGGCTGCAGGTTGACCTCATCACAGCCTTCCAGTACCTAAAGGGAGCCTAAAAACAGGAGGGGAATCAACTCTTTGAAAGGGTAGATAACAGCAGGACAGGGGAAATGATTTTAAGTTGAAGGAGGGAAGATTTAGGTTGGATGTCAGGGGGAAGTTCTTTACAGAGAGTGGTGAGGTGCTGGCAGAGGCTGCCCAGAGAGGTTGTGGATACCCTGTCCCTGGAGGTGTTCAAGGCCAGATTGGATGGGGCCCTGGGCAGCCTGGTTTAGTATTAAATGGGGAAGTTGGCGACCCTGCAAGTGCCAGGAGGGTTGAAGATTCATGATCCTCGAGGCCCATTCCAACCTGAGCCATTCTATGATTCTATGATTCTATGATGCTATGATTCTATGATTCTATGATTCTATGATCTTATGACATTCTTCTATGATCTTACTACACTCTTCAAATATTTAAAGGAAGATTATAAACTAGAGAGAAATCAACTTTTTACATGGGTAGATAGTGATAGGACAAGGCAGAATGGTTTTAAACTGAAGGAGAGAAGATTTATGTTAGATGTTAAGGGGAAGTTTTTCACAGAGGGAGTGATAAGGTGCTGGAACAGGCAGCCGAGAGGTTGTTCAAGGCTAGGTTGGATGGGGTTCTGGGCAGCTTGATGTAGTTCTTGATCTAGTGGTTGGGAACCCTTTCCATGGCAGTGGTGTTAGAATCAGATGATCTTTGAGGTCTCTCCCAATACAATCCATTCTATGATTCAATGATCATACGATTCTATATTATAGGGTAATCCCATCTTGATTTAACATTGTCAGGCCATGAGCTCCATATTTAATATTTCATATTGATGGAACAGCTTATTCTGGATGTAGTTATCAGGAGTAGTCAACATGGATTCACCAAGGGAAAATCACACTTGACCAATCTACTCAGCCTTCTTTGCTGCCATGACAGGCTGAATAGATGAGAGGAGAGCAACAGATGTTGTGTACCTTGATTTCAACAATGTATTCGACGCTGTCTCCCATAACATACTCATAGAATCATAGAATTATCAAGGTTGGGAAAGACCTGCAAGATCATTTAGTCCAATCATCCACCTATCACCATTATTTCCCACTAAATCACGTCCCTCAGTACAACATCTAAACATTTCTTGACCACCTCCAGGGACAGTGACTCCACCACCTCTCTGGGCAGCCTGTTCCAGTACCTGATCATTCTTGCAGAGTTTTTCCTAACATCCAACCTGCTTCTCCCCTGTTGCAATTTGAGGCCATTCCCTCTCGTCCTATTTCTAGTTATGTGGGAGAAGAGGCCGACCCCCGCCTTGCCACAGCCTCCCTTCAGGTAGTCATAGAGAGTGATAAGGTCTCCCCTGAGCCTCCTCCAGACTGAACAATCCCAGCTCCCTCAGCCATTCCCCAAAAGACTTGTGCTCCAGACCCCTCACCAGTTTTGTTGCCCTTCTCTGGACTCACTCCAGGGCTTCAATGTCTTTCTTGTAGTGAGGGGCCCAAAACTGAACACAGTACTCAAGGTGCTGCCTTGCTAGTGCTGAGTAAAGAGAGATGATCACTTCCTTGTTCTTGCTGGCAATACTGTTCTGATACAAGCCAGGATGCCATTGGCCTTTTTGGCCACCTGAGCACACTGCTGGCTCATGTTCAGCCAAGCATCAACCAACAGCCCCAGGTCAGGAGGTGGAGTACCCCAAGGAGTGATCAGGCACTGGAATAGGCTGCCCAGGGAGGTGATGGTGTCACCGACCCTGGAGCTGTTCAAGGAACGTTTGGACATTGTGTTGAGGGACATGGTTTAGTAAGAGTTATTGTGATCAGTGAATGGTTGGACTGGGTGATCCTGTGGGTCTTTTCCAACCTTAGTGATTCTATGATACTATGATTTTATGATTCTATGATAACTGGTCTGACTTGTAAAGTTAATCTTTTCCTGATCCTCAGGTCATGTTCCTCCATCCAGTAAAGGATGGAGATTCTCCTTAGTCCTCCTCTTACTGTTAAAATATTTGTAAAAAGTTATTTGTTCTCTTTTATGCCAACGGCCAAGCTGAGTTCAGGCTGGGCTTCTGCTTTTCTAATATTTTCCCTGCGCATCCTAACAAATTCTTTGTACTTTCCCCAGGTTGCTTGTCCCTTCCTCCACAGGAGGTAGATTCTCTTTTTCTCCTGGAGCCTCAAGAAAAGCTCTCTGTTCATCCATGCCGATCTTCTTCCCCGCCAGCTCATCTTGCGACAGCCTGCTCCTGTGCCTCTAATACTTCCTTCTCGAGAAGCAATCAGCCTTCCTGGACACCTTTACCCTTCAGGACTGAATCCCAAGGGACCCTCCCTACTAGGTCCTGAACAGTTCAAACTCTGTCCTCTGGAAGTCCGAGGTAGCAGTTCTGCTGTTCCCCCTGCTGACATCACCAACGATTGAGAGCTCTACCCTTTCATGATCACTCTGTCCAAGACAGCTCCCAGCCTACACATCTCTCACCAGTTCTTCTCTGTTTGTGAACAGCAGGTCCAGAGGGGCTCCTCCCCTGGTAGTCTCTCTTACCAGCTGTGTCAGGAAGTTATCTTCCATACACTCTAGAAACCTCCTAGACTGCTTCATCTGCGCTGTATTGTATTTCCAGCATATATCAGGGAAATTGAAGTCCCCCGTGAGAGCAAGGGCTGGCGATCATGCAGCTTCTGCCAGCTGCTCATGGGATGCCTCATCTGTCTCTTCATTCTGGTTAGGCGATCTATAGCATACCCCCACCATGATTTCCACTTTTTTGGCCCTCCCCCTGTTCCTTACCCATAACTTAAGAACTGTGGGATAGAAGAGTGAACATTCAAGTTCATTGAGAACATGCTGAATGGCAGAGGTCAGAGCGTTGTGACCAGTGTAACAGAGACCAGCTGGAAGCCTGTAGCTAGTGTAACTGTAACTGTAACTACTCCAAGGGTTGGTACTGGCTCCAGTCTTGTTCAACATCTTCATCAGTGAAGGGATAGAGTCCACACTCAGCAAGTTTCCTGATGATACAAAGCTGGGAGGAGGCTGCCAGTACTGAAGGCTGTGCTGCCATTCAGCAAGATCTGGACAGACTAGACAGAGAGGAATCTGATGAGAATCAACAAGACCAAGTGTAGAGTCCTACGCCTGGGGAGAAATAACTGCATACATCAGTATAGGTTAGGGGACGTGCTGGAGAGAAGTGCTGAAGAGAAGGGTGTCCTGGTAGACAACAGGTTGGCTATGAGCCAGCAGTGTGCCCTTGTGGCCAAAAAGGCCAATGGTATCCTGGGGTGCATTAAAAAGAGCTTGGCCAGCTCTTTTTAATGGTCAAGGGAGGTAATCTTTCCTCTCTACATTGCACCGGTGAGGCCACACGTGGAATACTGTGTCCAGTTCTGGGATCCTCAGTTCAAGAGACAGGAAATTTCTAGAGAGAGTCTAACAGAAGGTGACAAAGATGATTAGATGCTGCAACATTTTCCTTATGAGGAAAGGCTGAGAGATCTGGGACTGTTAAGCCTGAAGAAAAGACTGAGAGGGGATTTTATCAATGTCTATAAATATCTAAAGGGTGGGAGCGAAGTGGATGGGGCCAAGATCTCTTCAGCAGTGCCCAGTGACAGAGCAAGGGGCAATGGACACAAAGTGGAACCTGCTTTAGCAGGAGGGTTGGACTAGATGATCTCCAGAAGTATCTTTAAACCTCTACAATTCTGTGACTCAGACAAGCAGAAGCCAATGCTAACTTCTGTGGCCCCACAGGCACTCTGGTGGGCTGTTTTTCTGCAGCAATCCAGGTTTGCTGAACCAGCTGCAGTTGCTGTAAATCAGCTTTCTGCTATTCAGTTGTGGCAGATGCTAACCCATGAATCTCTTGGGCTGATAATTGGCCTACTGATTGCAGCCTGATTTGCAACACCTGAAAATCTATTATATTCAGGGCAGATCTGCCCAGACCTAACATTCCTTATATGTCTACTCATCTCCAAGGAACACATGGTTTAAGGTAAAGAGCAGATAAGGGATACATATAGGTTTGTACATACTAATATTACAGTTCCAGAAGATAAGGTATTCTCTCTTTCTCAGCATTTTTCCATATAAAAATGACTGTAGTTAGATGATCAAACACTATGGGTTTAATAGCATTAGATTGTTTGCATTCCCAGTTGTACCCACTGTTGGTTTGGATCTATGAAGATGTATTGCATATCATTAATCAAATATACTTGTCCATGTTTAGTACACAGATTACAAAAATAATTTAAGGGACTACAGCTACCACAAGAGTGGTTTAATGCTATCATAATTGACCATGCCTCAGGGAATACTGTTACCATTGTGATATCATCTGCCCAGTGCTATGTGGTACCACCTTTTACTCTCCGTAAAGTCCAGTTCTCTATCACCTTCACAGTGCAGGCTTAAGTTTTGACTTTGAACACCTACCAGCCATTGGGTGCCACTCATGGTTCTATGTCTGCTTAAACATTTAGTCACCACCACAGGTGTGGGACTAACGCAGGACCTTCCACACAGAGACAACATTATGCTGAGACCTAACAGAATCACAGAATGATATAGGTTGAGAAGGAATTTTGGGAGTCATCTGGTCCGTCCCCATTGCTCAAGGAAGTCTATCTAGAACTGTTTGTCCAGGACCATGTCCAGATATCTTTTGAAAAGAACAGTTGTCAGAAGTGGGTTGCCAGGCAGCTGTGACTTTGAACATTGGTGTAACTTGCAGATCATCAACAGATGTTGCTACATATTAGTGAAGTGGTGAGATTTGCCAAACAGGACATCAGCATACAAATTTTGTTTAAAAAAAAAATTAAAAAAAAAATATATATATATACACACACACTTCTTTTGAAGAAGAGAAGGCTGAGAGGTGACCTCAATGGTTCCTGCAACTTCCCAGGGAGGGGAAGTGGTGAGGGAAGCACCAATCTCTGCGCCCAGCTCACAAATGACAGGACGTGCAGGAACAGCACAAAGCTGTGCCAGGGGAGGTTTAAACTGGACTTTTAAATTAGTAAAAATTTATTTACTGTGCAGGAGGTCAAACATTGAAAAAGGCTTCCTAGTAAGGTGGTTGATGCCCTAAGCCTGTCATTGCTCAAGATACTTTTGGACAATGTCTTCAATAGCATGCTTTAACATTTGGTCAGCCCTGAACTGATCAGGCAGTTGGACCTGGTGATCCCTGTAGGTCTCTTCCAACTGATTCATTCTATTCTATTCTATTCTATTCTATTCTATTCTATTCTATTCTATTCTATTCTATTCTATTCTATTCTATTCTAACATTGTAGGAAATATTTGGGGACATAAACAAACAGTTCCAAAATTAAAAAATGTAGCCCCTGATGCTTGGGCTAGGTTCTTAACAAAGACTAGTTTGCCTGATGGAGGCTAGCATTAAAAGGACTGTCTATCTTGTGCCAAAATTCATTGCTCTTCAACTTCAGTCAAAACTCTGGTTGGCATTTCTCTGTGGCTATACCCTTACAATAAAAAGTGTATGACTGGACCTTCACCCTATTATTCAAATCTGTTTCTCTGAGTGTCAACACTTGGCCAACTCTGCAATGTGTGGGCAGGAGAAAGTCTTCACAGTTATCCTTTTAGTAAGGTGTTGTATGCTCTGCTAAAGCAGTTCCCCAAGGATAACAAGGTGTATGATAAATCCCTGTAACCTTGTTTTCAGTAGCCTGCTGCTGGACCATGTGTCACATGAAATGGGAATCATTATCTGATGGGACAGAAGAGGGAATACCTAACCATTGGCTTGACAAGCAAGGCCCTTTAGAGTGGCTTTCTGGTCAGCCTGGGAAGAACAAGGCAGTACAGCCAGGTAATCAGTGCTACGATTGCCAGCACATATTGTGAATACTAACTTTCAGGGAATAGTCCAATCTGCCAGATATGGCCTGAGGCCAGCCGTTCCTTCATCCTTTCTTTGGACTGTTGTGGCAATTTTCTTGTTTTATTTATTTGCAGGTTTAGACTCTTTCTCCACTAAAGGAGAGGAGCAGAGGTTGCAGTGATTTTGTCCATTGTTGTGGTTATTTACTTCCATAGTTGATTTTTCTCTTTCAGTTGCTTGCATATTTTCCATAAATGAGGATAAGTTTTCTGTCAACTCATTGGTAGTTTTTTGGGTGTTTGGGTGTTTTTTGTTTTTGTTTTTTGGGGATTTTTTTGTACTCCAACTTCAAATAAAGCTATGAACATCTCCTTTTGGGTATCCTTTTTCTTTTGTGTCTTATACACAGGGCACAATCTCCTGTCTTTCTTTTCAACTTGGTATTCACTTAATTGCCTCAACATTAAAATTACATCATGGACTAGTTTCCACTTGGGCAACTCCCACAAGTGATAAAATGACTCACTCCTCTTTAATTTTAAAGGTGCCTCTGTTAACAATCCAGATTGTATTCCTGATGTAAATAACCCTAAGTTGATGCTAGGCAGGGCTGTAGACACTCCGTTGAATAGCCAATTGTCTCAAATATTGTCCCCTTCCATCTATATGCTTCCAGGTCACCTCTTAATCATCCCAGCATATGGAGAGAGACACTGTAACTTCACCATCTCCTATAACTAATCCCAAGGAGAATAAAACACATTTCCCTGCACCCCTTTTGGCTTTGGGAAACTGTGGCCGGCCACGTCACTTCTGGATGCTTCAAGCTGTATGTTATCTCTTCCTCGGTCCCACACTAGCAATAGCCATTGCCCTTATCTTTCCCAGAACTTTAGCAAATGCAGAAAACATCCTTTCTTTTCTTTCTGACAGATAGGTTCTTCTAGTTTTCTGTGTCTACTATTCTGTCCCTGGAGATGCTCAAGACTGGGTTGGATGGGGCCCTGGCAACCTGGTCTAGTGACAGATCTGGAAGTTGGCAGCCCTGCCTGTGACATGGAACTTGATGATCCTTGTAGTCCCTTCCAACCCAAGCTATTCTGTGATGCTATGATTCTGTGATTTTATGACTCTACGATACTATTGACTAGATTGAAGCCCAAAGAGTGGAGTTGCTTTCATTGTTTCCACCAAGGGGACACACAGTTACAGTCATTAGCATTGCTCTAAATAAATAAAAGGCAGGGCAGAATTTTGCTTTCACAAAAAAAAATTTATTTCATTCCTGAAATGACAGCATTAAAATCCTCTCACAGGGGGGCCAGAGAGTGTAACAATGATGATAAAAATTTGCTTTGATGTTCTGTTTGTCTTTTGAAGGGAGGCAGGTGGATCTGCTTGTACATGAAGTCCCGTGATTATCCATGGGCACAGCATAGGCACATGCATCTCTTAGGCACACTGGCGGATGTGTCTGGTGTGAATGATCACTCACTGACAACTTGCTTCTCTAGTCTTCACACTCCCAAGACCTGGAGAAAAGCAGCTGAGCAATGTGTGGAAATCTCAGAGGCTACACAGAGGAACCCAAATCCCAGCCTTGTGGTTGCAGGCCATTCAAAGCCCTAAGCAAACACATGCAAATGTTCAAGTGGATAACTGATGCTTTTGGTACTTGTCCGTCTCTAAGGCCCCTTGGTAACCCACTTTTGGAAGGCCTCCCATATCCTGCTTCCTCTCAGCTGAAGCATCTGTTTCCTAATAACTGCTCTCCTTCATGGCCAATTTTCCAGCCAGTTGGTGTTTTGCTGCTTTCACTTAAGATCTCCATTGAAAACTGAACCAGGAACTGGAGCAGTGTTGAGGGAAGAAAAGTATTTAAAGAGCAGCACTAATTTCATGCACACAGACACAGTCCTCTGTGGCACTAGTATTAGAAAAGAAAAAGTAAAGGAGGGGAAAAGGCTGCAGAGATTCCCCTCAGCTTACCTAAAAATCCAGAGGCAGATTTCCCTTTGTGTTCTGTGTAATTTTTCTTACGCTGCCTCTACGTAGTAACAGCTTTTTCTTCTGTGGGAAGAGAAGTGTGCCTGTTGAAGTCTGCAGGAGCCTGTCTGTCTTCTGTGCTTGCTTTCGCATTCACCTCCCGCACAGCTCCCAGAGGCTCCGTGCCTCATGCTGGCAATCCATTCAGTGGCAGGCCAGAGGTACGAGCTAGCAGCACTTCCTGCGGGTTGGGAAATCACTGCTGGGGCTCGGGGGCTGCAAGCAGCACTGCTGCACTCAGCCAGGCAGAAATCTGTCCACCCTTCCCATTGGTGGCATGTGCGTTGTTGATATGCCAAGGGAATGATTAGTGATCCAGCATTCTCCCCATTGCAAAACGTCCATCAGCAGGCTGCAAGCATCTCACGTTTATGTCTCCTAGCTTTTACTTCTTAATGAATGAGTTTCACCGGGAGGCACTGTGAAAATTCCACATCTGAATCAGTATTTGCGTTCGTATTGGCACATTTCCTAAGGAACCTGCAATCATTTATGCTGCTTTATTGGCTACCTGCTGTAGCTAATTAACAACATGAATTAGCAGGGAACAATCCCAAATTCAATTTCTGGAAAAGTACCTAGCTCACCTATTTTTTTCCCCGAGATTGAAAGATAGCAAATCACAAACACGGCACAATATGTCTGATGCATGCAATGTAACTGCACGATGCACATGTACAAAATACAAAGCTAAGCATTACCACAGATAAGAGCTTACTGACATTAATCCGCTTCAAATCATTGTCCAAACTACTTCAGAGTCAAGCATGCATTCAGTGACCTTGCAGAATATGCAGTTCCTTGGCTGGCACTACGTAGACATCTCCTGAAATAAATGATGAACACAGTTTTGTCAATTAGACATGTGAGAAGGGTGGGTTAGAGAGGTGCCCAGGTGAACCCACACAGCAAAGAATATAGGAAAGCATCATACCACTTACTTCTTCTGGCACAGAAAGAGTAGTAAGACTAATTAGCAATTACCGAAGCAAGCCGTTCGTGTCAGGGCTGCTCCTGAGGAAGGTCCTGCAGCTGAGGGAGCCATGAGGAGCAGCCTGGAGACCAGAGGTCACAGTCAGAGGCAGGCTCAGCTGAGCAGGAGGGAGCCACATGGCCCTGGGGGAGCTGAGTACCCAGGGGACGGCCAGAGGGTGGGATGCCGTGACCAGCATGTCATGGTCCTGTGTAGACTCTGTGTTAAAAGCATCTCTGCCAGCGCCTTGGAAACGACCGAGGATTGAAAGCATCAAAGAAATAAAGCTGTTGCCAGCTGGAGGAACAATAGGCAAGCGGAGCTCTCTTTAGCCCAGGGGATTAAATTCAAATTGCAAATGTGAAGGCTGCCCTGCAAGGAAAGGCCTCACTGTGCATGGAGCACTAAGCACAGCCCAGCACCCGCAGACCTGGATCATCCCCTGCCTCTGTAGGGAGGGAAGAGGAAAGGAAGGAGGAAAGGAAGGAAGGGAGGAAGAGAGGGAGGAAGGAGGGAGGAAGGAGGGAGGGAGGCAAAACGATGCCACAGTCCTCACACAGACCTCTGAATTGACCGCGCTGATTTCAAAAGCCACTGAACTTGTGATCCCTTTGGTAGCAGCCAGTATAGCAGGCCTGGAGGAAAGCGTGTGCTGCCATTGCCCCTAGGCCTGCCTGGGTGCTACCCCCAGAAAGGGCACAATACCCAGTTCAATAAGAGATGATAATAAGCTTTAAACCCAGCTCCTGCGAGCATCACACTGGTAGAAGTAACCCACTGTGCTGAGGGAGCTGGAAGTTTGGGACTGCAGGCGCAGCAAAAGGAGAGCATACGCGGCTTTCTCCTGATAACTTGCTTAATGAATTGCAGACTTCTAAGCTGATTTGTTCAGCTGGGGAAATCCCACAAACATCTCACACCCGAGCGCTTGGAAATTGGTTTAATAGTCTCAGTGCCCGTAATGAAACGCCGCCACAGAGCAGAGGTCCCAGGGCTCGCCCCACGTGCGGCTGCATGCCATAGCAGCCAGCATCCCTCTGATTTCACCGCGTGCTTGGAGGAGGCTTTTTTAGAGTCCCAATAACCATTTTTAACGGCAGCATAAATAATGGCTGCAGATCAGCTGTGCAGCCGTCCGGTGTGCAAGGCTTGCCAGTAGTGCTTTGATTTTTAACTCTGCGCTGCAGTCATCTGTGCTTTTATGTTTGCTGTTTCATTTTTAAGCAGCCATTTAGCAGTATCTGGAGGGCATTTGCTCTTCTAATACTCAGCCCGAATACACGTGAAGGGAAGAGCTTTCACAAGCGACTGAGCTCTTTTAAGAAATCCTGCTCCATGGCTGTGGGATGCGAGGAGAGAGGTGCTGCAGCCCCCTGCTGCTGCCGCCCTCCGAGGGTCAGGGCAGGAGTGCTGACGCACAGGGGGTTAATGGGAAGTTACAACTGCAGCAGTTAAAATTCACGAGGTGTAAAATACAAATTGCACGTGGTAGATGAGCTGCCTTTAAAGTTTATGTGTTATTTTCCCCCTCGCCCCGGTTCAAAGTGCTGTTGGCCCATAAGATGATGAGGGCTTACAGAAGGGGATGAGCAGCCTTCCTGGGGCACAGGTTACACGGGAGGACGGGGGGGCATCCGGCTGCGGTTACAGATGTTGGGCTGCAGGAAGCTGGGGAACCCACATCATGTGCATGCATGGGCAATCACAGAGCAGAATTAATGGCTCACGCTCACTTCTTCCTCTCCTCAGCCTCCTCAATTTTAAGGATATGAAGTACTGCCTTTGAAGTTTATGCTCTTTTGTTTGATTATTCCCACAGCTCAATGTAAGTAATTTTCCTATCAACAAAAGAAAAACAACAGCAAAACATTTTTAATAGCTCCCAAGGCAATAAAGGTTTTGTGCTTTTTTTTACAACTAACTCCGATCCCATCTTTTATGTGCACCTTATGACTTGGCACACCAACATCTCCCAGAACCAAGCTGTTTGCAGTTTTGCTCACGCTGCTCCCTTTCCCCTCAATACCACTCCTTTCTCCACGCTAGAGAGATAAGGAGTAAGTGAGAATCCAACCGTATGGAATCAGAACTCCCATCTGCAAGGGTTTTTCCACGCCCCAGCCGACCCTGTGTGTTCTCACCCAGAAGTCACTCCCTGAGGGGATTTTCCTTACACAATTATTCATGCACCCAAGAAGGAGCTGGGATCTGAGATTCGATACAGAAAAAAATATATGTAAATATCCAGAGCAACTAGAATGAGCATCGGCTTATACATATCTAGATGGATTGAACGCAGACAATGATTGAGAATAGGTTGGGCTGAGAGAGGAAATTTAAATTTCTATCCTAAACACTTTCTTTGCATTTCTTGAAATAAATTATTCCCAGCAATTGCAGGCAGAGATTGTTGATTAATTCCAGCAAAGGCAGAGAGATGGGAAAAATTACCACATATCGTCTGTTCCTGAGTTTCAAATGTGGGGCTTTTCATTTTTCTTTGCTGTCTCTGTGACTGGGTTTTTCGGCTCCAGAGTGATCTGTGGGTGGTTTGCAGGGGAGTGTGCTGCTCACGTCATGTGCACAGATATAGACAGCAAAGCACCGTCACGTGTACCAGATGAGTAGGAAGCGCTTTTCACCCAGAAGGGTTGAAATGCAGGCTGCGACCCGGCCAGCAGGCACTGAGGCAGCAACACAGATGCCCTGGAGACTGCCACCTCCCAGAGCCCCTACAGAGAGGGACTGGTGCCAGGGCTGCTTGCACCCAGAGCCCTCTGAGCCGCTGGCAACAGCAGCAAGCACCGGGAGGAGCGGCTGCAGGGAGGATGCCGTCACGGCTGGTTGAGCCCTGGCTGACAGAAAAGCCCCAGGGCCACTGGCAGCTGGGCATAAATTAGAGCTGCGGTGAAGCCGCTTTTGCTTCCCGTGGGCACCGGTCCAGCTCCAGCTGCCTCAGAACAGAGAAAGGCCTTGGAACAGCCTGTCCTCCTCACCCGGCACCACCTCAGCCCTCCTCCTGCCAGCTGAAGCAAGCCCCACTGTCCTACCGGAGCAAACTGCAGCAGGCTATGCCGGCGTTCCCTTGGATTGGAGGGGCTGCAGCATCACACAGGGTCTCGATGTCAAGTGAGGCACCGCCGTTCTCTTGGTGTGAGCTCAGTGAGGGAGCTATGGAAACTGTCCACGCAGAGATGGAGAAAGGTGCTTTGTAATTCTCTTTCAAGCCTCAGGACTGGGAGCTTGCATGCCCTCTGAAGCTCTGTGAGCAGCTGCGCTGCAACGCACATTATGAAAGAATGCAACGGCTGAAAAAAAGCTGTCATGCGGGCTAATCCCTCTGATGCCCAGAGAAAGTCTGCACTGGGCCTCATGTGGCCGCTGCCTGGGTGCCCTGTGCCCTGAGGCATCCAGCTGAGACACACCGCAGCTGCAGTGCACTGCCCACTCCCTCTGCTAGGGGATTTTCTCACATGCCAGCCCAAGCCCGAATTAGTCTTGTGTGGTCCAGGCAGGCCCTCAGTGCTCAGCGTGAAACCAAGCATGCCAAACTACGCCTTCCAATGGCAGCCAAAAGCCACACGCCTCGCTGGGGGATGTATCCTGCTGGAGAAGCACACTGAGGCTGCCTGCAGCACGGCTCGACCCAGCAGCACACTGAGGCAGCTCTTCAAACTGCTTCCAGGCACAAGTGACAGCCACGCCGAGGCTTTGCAATACAAGGGTTTCTCCCTTCAGAGTGACCTCCGTCACCAGGACAGCACAGGACTCCCACACTTCACGCAGCAGAGGGTACTCAGCAGCAGTCAACTGCCTCCCCAGCATCAGCAGGGTCAAACACTATCAGCACCGGGTTTAAGAAAAACAAAAGGCTATTAAACCACTAGCAGAGCCTATAGGGAAAGAGCCTTACTGGTTCTGGATACACAGGAGGGTTTTAAACCCAGGCTTAGGAATAAAAAGCTAAAAGAAGTTGCTGGGAGGCAATGCCTTTCTAGCAACCTGCAATGGAGTGACCACCTGAGGTTAATCCAGGCAGAGTGGGTGGCAGCATAAGGATTGCTTGATTGAGGGGGACGGACCAGCTGAATAAGGGATTTATTTGTGAGAAGGGCAGAAAAGGAGGGCTGGAGGAGCAGGCAACTTGGTGGCAAGCCTTTTCACGGCAAGTGATTAACTGCAGTTTCTAATAAGGAGAGGGAGACTAAAGCTGGCTGCCTTTTTAAAGTCATTTTGATAACGCTGGCCTTGATGCAATAAGCTATTTGTTTGTGCCTGCCGGCAGGGATAGCAAACCACAGCAAGCGTAATCCTGCAGCTCCACACATCAGCCCCTACGGAGGTGTCAGCGACAGCGTCTGAGGGGCCGGATCGTGCCGCAGCATCACTGTTGACACGCCTGGTGCTCTTTTGTGCTCTTTCTCTCACCCTGCCCTCTCCTCACCCCGTTGCCCCCTCAGGCCAGGGGCAGGCTGCCCGCCTGTCGCCCGCGGCCAGGAATCCCCAGATGACCTCCGCCTCGCCTCTCTGCCAGTTCACTGAGCTGCCTGTCCCGATGAGCATCACCGCCAGCCGACAGATCAGGCAGGGGGGCTGAGTGCCAGGGGCCACAGAGACGGGTGGTGGGTTGGACCCCCCGCCCTAGATATTTTAGGAGCTTGCCTGATCGTTGGCAGCAAGGGAGGCTGCTGGGAATACGTGCTTCTCTGATGGCTTTGTCGAGTGCACACTGACCTAAAATAGCATGAAAGCACCACACTGCAGCGCAATTAAATGCAGCCCGGAGAACAGCCCTGAACTCTCCGCCCCAGCCGAGCCCTCTCGACCAGAAACACAGTGTTCTGCTAAAGCCGCACATTCACAAAGCAGCTCCGCTTCCCTGCCAGCCCTCTCGTGAGCTCCTTCGATGCTGAATCATTCTTTTTCTATTGGTGCTGCAGATTGCTCACGACCTCAAAAATCCCACGGCCCCGTCGCATTTCTCAGCATGTCAGAGCCATGACTGCCAGCATCACCAGGAGCTGCTGGTAGGACTGGGGTGCCTGCAAACTACCTGTTCCTCCTCAGGGCCACAGATGGCAAGGCTGCTGGTGTTTGCCAGAAACCCCGATGCTGGATCACAGAGTTGCAGTAGGCTATTTTTATTAGATAATTTTACTAATTATTATTTATATTGCCAGAATTCCTTCTCCCAGGAGTTTCTGCAGCCCTCACCTTTGGGTACGAGCCATCTTCTGTCATGAATTGATACCCACATTCCATGATGCAAAACAGAAAGTCAACTGCTTGCATGCTTCTCAATTCTAAACCTGCTGAAAGCATGCAAATACACACCACACCTCTCTCTTTGAATGCACAGTGCATGATCTGCCTGGAGACACTGATATACACAAAAACAAGTGATCTCTGTGCAGAGCTGCCCACATGTCCCTCTCTTGCTCTGGCTGTCAGATAGCTCCTCTTTTACCCCCACCGTGAGAAGGGGTGGATCTAAATGGGTCTGCGGAGGGCTGCTACCTTGAGGCAAGGTGACTGTGTCTACCCACAGGCTTGAGGCAGGTGGAACATCAGGGCCCTGAGAGATTTGTGCTGTTAAAAGCAACTAAAAAGTTGGTTTGGGTTCAGCACCATTCGATGCCATCTGTGGTTGAGGAGCAAAGCGCAGCTGATGTTGTGCTGGGTGTGAGACTTCGCAGTGGAATTACAAACGTCACTGAGCTCCCACAGCGTGGATATAAATAAGTCTGCCGGGCCCCCACCCTTTTTCCCTTGCATGAACTCGTGGTTCCTGCTAATGTCCCCGGATTATTGAAGGCCTGGCTGGAAAGGAGCAGCTGTTCCACAAGCAGCAGCGCAAACTCTTCGCCATCCCATCCAAGGAGCTCCCAGGGCCACTGCTGGCTGACAGCAGGGGTCGGGTGACATCCCTCACCCAAGAAAAGTGGTCCGCTCCCAACTCTCATTAACAACGTCCCACTCCTATGGTTATTAAAATGAAGCAGAAAAATACAGGCTGAAGTAACATGTTTATCCATATAGCTGTGGAGAACAACATCGTAAAAATAACAAGCAAGCTTGTTCCTCCAGTCGTGCCTCCCTTCCTCTCAGTGAAAGATCCTCACTTCAAAGGGAAAATGCAAGTCCCGCCCCCCCCCCCCTTCTGCATTATTTTTTCCCTTGAAAATGTTTTTCCTCCACGTTTCCAAAGCATTGCCCAATTAATTACTTCTAGACAGCGTCTCGCAGCACGGCTGAGCAATAACGTACAGATCCTTGTGGCTCACATGCTGGTGGCTTAAAAAAAAAATGACTTTTAATCAGCTGAATGAGCACAGGGGCAAAGCCTATTGAACTCCAGCAAAGCAGAAAGCTGGGAGCAGCACCAGGAGCAGCATGTGGTTTCTGTGTGCTCAGCCTGGCTGAGGCAGGATCCTTCTCCCCAGCAGACTCCTGGATTAGGATCTGGAGGGAGCTGCCTCTCACACACTGCATCCCATCCCTGGCTGCTCATCACGCAGAAAAACGGTTTGTGAAACATCACGGCTTGCTCCCTCGCCCACTCTCTCCTTTTTAAAACCCTGTTCTTCAAGCCGAGTGATTCCAATGAAAGTAATTGTCGTGTGCTCCCCCTCCCCCACCAGCACAAGGAAAGGTGCAGCAGAACTTCAGCTTCACCCACAAATACACAGAGCAGAAGTTGTGCTTGCCCTCCAGTGTCCCTACTGTTTTTTCATTACGAGCATTTTGGCACCAGAGCTTTTACTCCCTGTACAGCATGCATATCAGCATGCTCGCTATTTGCTATCTCAACCTCAGTAACACAGGAGTAATAACAATTCCCACTCCATTTTCTGGTCCTGTTTCTAAACAGGATTGATGGAGTCTTCTATGCAGCACACAGCAGTCTGTGCCCACCTTCCCTTGAGGTCTCACACATTAAGCTCATTTAACATCACCTTGCTACACACTTTGGCACCTTTTCTCCTAACCAGAACCTGCCTTTAGCAGCCATCTCCCACCTCTGTATGCCTGTCTTGCTCTTGTTAGAGAGCTTTGCTTTTTACAAATACTTAAGTTCAGGCCTAATTTACTAATATTCTGGCAATTAGTAACACACCTCTCACTCAGAAAATGCCTCAGAGCATTTTACAATTTTACTTACAGATTGCATCGTCTTTAATCCAACCAGTGAAATATTTACTGTACTGAGTTGGTAGGAATTCTATACTTGGAGTGAATACTCCAGGTCCTTTCACAAAAAAATTGCCCTTTCCTTGCTAAAATTTCAAAGCAAGCATTGATTCACGCATAGGTTGAAGATGACCAGCTTGTGAAGACATCATTATGTTTTCCTCCTCCCAAAATCTTAAATAAACTTTCCAAGCAGCTTCAGAAAAAAAATTAGCCAGATCCTCTGATTGCCAGAGAATCACCTGGCCCACACATCAAGCATTGCCTCCAGGGTGTAATGCAGAGTGTTATGCAAAATTAATTGGTATTGCATAGGTTGATTAAAAGCACTTCCTAGGGTACCAGGCTGCTTCTGCCTTTTTTTTTTTTTTTTAAATGCAGAAAAAGAAAGGAAGAGACAAGGTTCCCTCAAAACTGATAACTACAAAGCAAACATGTGACTTTAGTGAGAGATTTGTACCAGCCACTGCTAAAGTTTGTCTCCACCTGAGAAATGATAACTCTCCTGAAAACCTTAGCCATTTTACTCCAAGAACTAGCTGTGATCTTTCCCATGTTTCTTGTATAGCTAGGCATGGCAATACTAAGTCTTGGACTTCCAGTTTGAGAAATTGCTCACATTGTCTGCGAATGTCACAATCACATTATCACCCGTAACTGGCTGTGTATGGGGGAACTTCTTGGGGCCCTGCTAGCTCACCACGCTCTGTCCCTTCTGCTTTGACCATGCTTGATGCAATACAGGGAGTACAAATGTGGCTTGATTGGATTAAGGCCTTTATTTCTGTGAGGTCTGCTACTATTCACAGAGGTTTAATTAAATTTGTGACCTCCAAGTGGTCAGGGAATGTGTGTCAAGGCAGACACATTGGAAAACTGATTCATTCTACAAAAGCTTTGGAGGTGGACAATGCCATTTGAATCTTTCATGATACCGATACCAAGAGAAGGGCCGCAGCACTGTGAAGTGTCAGGGCACTGCCGAGCCTCTGAGACAAAGGCTTGAGCTGGGAAGGTTCAGGAGTCCAGGTGAAGGCCAGAGATTCTCCCTTCATCCCTGCCTGATTCCTACTGCTTTGTTTGTCCATTTACATACTAAGACAGTGAAACCCTTCCTGAGAGACTGCACCTGAAGCTGAAACTATAGAGGGCTTGGTACAGCCTCTCTCACCCCTCACACCCTAACTCATAGACCCTAGCAACACCCTTCCTCAGGGCAGCCCTCTCCCTTATCCCCTCTCAGCCTCCTGCCCACCCCACACACAGCAATGCTGTCCTGCTCCACTGCTCAGTGGAGAAAAAGCCACATGTGGACCCCTCTATATGGATAAGGTCTCCCTGTTGCTAGAGACAGAGAGAGGGTCTGCAGTGGAGAGATGCCAGGAGGGCACAGGATGAGTGTTGTGGACTTTGTGGCCTTGACAACCAGTCACTTTTGTGGCAATGGGTAGGGCAGACCTCTCAGATTGCAACACTACCTTGGTCTAAGTGCCCTGACCGTCACAACATCAAAATCTGTGGGATCACTAGTATGAGTTTGTCAGTAATATCCCAACCCATTTCTTTGGAAAATAGGTCTAGTTTTCTAGAGAGCTGGTGAGTCTTCTGTTGTTGTTCATGACAGCCTGGTAGGGACTCTTCCAGAAACATGGATTTCAGTGAAAGCACAGACAGGACAAGGGATGTTGCCTCCAGAGAGAAGGGAAGAAGTCTCCCCTCTCTGGGAAACATCAATTCAAACATGAGAGAGGAGGCTAAGCAGATGAATCTCAGCAATTAAGGGAAGGAGATGGTACCTCAGCCTGGAAGTGTGGATAAGTTTAGGAAGAAGCACTATCTTGAATTAAACAAAGAAGTACAGATGAGAAAACAGTCCAGATTTTGGGAATGCAAGCCCTTCTTCAGGCCTGAAATACAATCAGCAATCTATCCAAGGTAAACATGGGTGAGAAGAACTGGGTTTGTTCTAGTTCGTTGGACAATCTGAAAGAAATTATAGCTGACGTCTGCAGAGCAGGCTTGGGCAAGGAGAGAGACGAGGAATATTAGCAAGGAGGAGGTGGTAAAACTGGGAGGAAGAAGTCCATCTCTCACCCTTTTGCCTTTCTGAAAGGGATAGAATAGATGGGCCCAAGGTGGGAAGGCTCTTCCTCATGCTGAGTAGGGATAGGGCTGAATCCTACCCCTAGACTGCAGCTCACACATAGAGGAGAGTGAGGATGTTGGGTGGCCTAGCCTTCCATCCAAAGCTGTGTCAGGACAAGACCTGAACAGCCATATAGTAGTGAGTCAATTAGTAGCAGGACATAGCCACAGCACGGAGGGTAAATGTGGACAAAGAGGGACATCTGGTATAAACGAGGGGTTGGTGAAGGGAAAAAGAAGATGAGGAAATAGAAAAACAGAGCTGGGAAGAAAAGGAGTAACTGACAAAAGCACAACGGAGGGGGATGAGAGAAGACAGACAGGGAGTTGTAAATGGTTGACAGATTGGGAAATGCTCTGTAGGTGGCGAAAGGAAATTATAGAAAAGAGGACACACTTTTATAGGAAGAAAAGAAAGACATTGCAGCTAAAAAAATAGCTTGTAAATACTGCAGGGGTTGAGGGGAAAAAACCCAAGCAAGAATCTCCAAAACAAGGCCCCCGTCCTTTCTGCCAGACAAGTGCTTTCTCTGACAAAGCAAGTTTGGGGACCCCAAAGAAGCAGCTCAATCATCTAGAATAAGTAAGAAATATTTAAGATGCCACCAACATTTTTAATATATAAATAAATGGCAAGAGAACCCTGAAAAGAAGCCCTGAGAGGTTCAGACTTGCATTGTTTCCAATCTGGACAATCAAGAGGACTTTTTTCCAAATGTAAAAAAATACACTGCAAATAAACACATCCTACAAAGCAGCAAAGGATATTGTACGGTTTCAGTCTTTTATCTGCAGGCAGCCCCTCTGCATATTTCTTGTTCCAGCTACTGCGAACTGCTATGGAATTGCAGGCAGAGAACTTGTACAAATGTCATCTTATTAGAAGACATTTAGAATGTGCGCCTGTCATTTAGGATGAATTAAAGCCTTGGAAATGAAATTGCTTGCTGTCCTGAGGCAGCCACTCAGGAACATCTCAGCTTATTTTCGCTATGGTGCTGTATGATAGCACCATTGTGTTGTTCAGAGCATCAAAAAAAAAGGTCTCAACAATGGCAAAATTGTAAAATAACCGTATTTTGTGTATTTGTTGTAGCATGCATGACTCTTCTCAAGCTTTGACTTTGTGTCTCTATTGGGTTGGAGGTTTTTTTAACTATGACCCTAAATCTTACTGTCCTTAACCCTTCAATGAAATAATCCCACTTAATGTGAAGAAGGACACTCAGCAAATGGTCCTAGAGCTTTAAGATTTCTCTTCAAGGGCATTATCAATAGTCTCTTGGCAAAAGAGCTCATGGCTTCCTTCTGTCTGATGATGCCCAAGTGACTGTAGTTTAAGCAAATAGCTTAGCAAATATACTTCTAGGCAATCATCTTCTACACCAATCTCTGCGCACCTGTGTCAGGGAAACACAGTAAATGCTGATTGTTCAACAGATCCAATATATCCTCCTCTGTCCTCCAGTTTGCAGTAAATAGCCAGTGCTATCAAGTCAGTACCTGCTTTTTCCCCCCCTGTGTATTGTCAAGATCTTCACAAGGAAGCTTGGAGGATGATAATCCAGTCTTGGAAAAAAAGCACATTTGTACATAGCAGGGAGCCCGGCATCACCTACTTCAGTTAAGCAGGGAAAGCATTTCCATGACTTAAAACAGTCAGATAGTGAGTTCTGTAGCTCACTTGAGCAGCTATCTTGCCTTTGGGTCACAAAAAAAAAAAGAAAGGCCAAGATCATGCTTGGTCCTCTGGCAGCGCTCTGCTCAATTCACAAAGCTCCTCAGCTGGTTCACCTGTGAGCTTGGTTTCCACCACTTTCCATGGGCACAGGAAAAACTCATTGCACAAGCACAATGTTTCAGCTAACAGCCATTGTCTCCTGGGGCCTGTGTTGAACCTCCATGTCTTCCTCACTGTTTAAAGAGTTAGCCGGCCATCAGGTGGTTTGCCAGTCGAGCTTCAGCATAGCTAGCCCGCATCTGAGGCAGATGGCCGGATCCACAAAATGCGTGGTAGCTGCCAGCATCTTCCCCGTGAGCAGATCAGATGGACTCTTGCGCATTGCTCTTTCTGGCTCTGACTCACATTGGATCCTTCAAGATCAAGGATTATTGAACAGAAGTCATCCCCTTTTGGGGCCACAGAAGTGACTGTCTTCTGAGCAGGTTGCTGTGGTCTTTTCTCATCCTGTCTCAGGAACAATCCCCTGTCAAACAGCAGAGACTATGTTGGGAAAAGCAAGAATGAGTGGGCACTGAATGTTCTCAAGATGAAGCCAACCCTCCTATTCTTCCCAGTACCTTCCATGTATTACTATTGTCATTGCCTGTTACTATTTGCCTGACAGAAGCTCATGTGTCCAGGTAGGCAGGAAATTACCTGGTTCCCAAAGGTGTGGAAAATGTACTTCTCATCAACTCCTTCTCTCTGCATGATGCAATCAGGGCAGCTCTTGGGGAATGCTGCATCTGATTTGGGACAAGTTGGTTTGAGTTCATTATCTGTGTTGGCTGAATCCAAATAGGGGGATTAATTTTATAGTAATTCACTGTTTTAATTTCGTGTTACATCCAGTGGCACCAGCAAAGGAGATGTCATTTCTGGCTGCATTTCTTTATGCACTTTACAGGCTTTTGGAGCCAGCAATGGCTTTAGGAGAGGGTTTCTCCAACCTGTGAATGTCCTTTTTGTACTTTTTTATCTCCCAGTTCATAGACTCTGTCAATCATTCTATGTACGAAATCATAAAAAATCCCTTTGCCTTGTTCAGGAGATTGGTTCTTCAATACATCCTAACACTAAAATCTTCATAGTAACAGATGAGAGGGTCATAAAGTCAGAGTGTGAGCGTCATCTCTGGTTGCTGACGTTACAGGATATAATCCTGTTGTGTAAGCTATTTGCCTGAGCGAGACTTAAGAGTACAAAAGTCTACGGAACATATACAATATCACTTTGCATGAGGCTTGTAGACACAAGTTTTTCATCACTGTTGCTGGATATCATTAAGATAGGGGCTAATGTGTTGCTTATCTGAGGTTTCTGAAGGCCTATATGACCTTCAGCAAGGAAAGGGCTCCCAGTGCCTGTCTCACATTGTGAAACATGGGAGATGTGGGTTACCTCTTCCTCAGCACCCTTCTCCTCTGACCCACGCAGAGGAAGAAAACTTCAATGTCTTTTGTT
Source organism: Chrysolophus pictus (assembly GCA_037305975.1). NCBI lineage: Eukaryota > Metazoa > Chordata > Aves > Galliformes > Phasianidae > Chrysolophus > Chrysolophus pictus. The sequence goes on from CM074576.1 coordinate 83,629,850, forward strand.
TTCTGGTTTTGATTCTGAAAAAGGTAAGAGGTTACATTTTTCTTAACTGACTGAAGTCTGAGAACTTGAAAAGGCCTCCACCAAGTAAAACCAAAATAAATACTGATCAGAGTCTTTAGAAATTACTTTTTTCTTTCTAGCCATCCTACGATTGTGTGTGTAATTTCCCTTTTGACATATTTTCCATCTGTTGGGTGTTAGAAGAACTTCCATATTCTTCCTAAAACACGTCCAAGCCAGAGGCCAAGTGAAGGCCTAGGAATTCTGGTGTTGTTCACTTTCAGCTTCTTTTGAGGCCTCTTGTATTCTCTTCAAGGGCTAAAGCCTTGAACCCAGAAATACTGAGGTTAGCTTAGAGATGAGGACTAGGCCTCTTCACCCCCTGCAAGGTCACCCCACAGCACTGAGATGGGCCAGTGTGAGCAAGACATCTCTCTGCGTTACCAGCGCTCCCCTTCAGCACAGCTGGTCCTTTGTGAGCTGACACTAGAAGGATCAGCTCCTGCAGAGGGAGAATGCTAAAATGGGAACAGCAACATCACTCTGCTGACTGTTCCTTATCCTCATGAAATCAGCCATGCACGTGGCTGCCTGCAGTGCAGCAGGTGCTGCTCAGCTGGGAGGTGTGGTGCTGCACCCCAGCATGACTGACAGCAGTCCCCAGGCCCTCACTGCTGATGGATACTGGCAGTGACCTTATACCATGATAACTTATCTCTTCTTCGATTGGAGAAGAGGAGGCCTGCAAAAAGCACCATCGTTTATAAGTAACTGCTCCTTTCAACTTCAATGACATGTCACATCCATCCTCGAACTCTTCCAAAAACTCCCTCCTGGGACTTTGCTTTCCCCATAACTTGGAGTGACATGCATTGACAAGAGGCAAATGAGGGTCTCACTTGGAATCTTTTGTGCCGGCTGTAAATGAAAAGGCTGGAGTGGGGGCAAGGAGGGGGCTCTGGCAGAAAAAATAAACGGTGCCCTGCATGTATGATGCCAGCAAAGCTCAAGAGTGGCTCTACGGGCTTTTGCTAGTGGGCGTTCCTATCCTCCCGTTAGCCATCATTCAGGGCCATGTTGTCAAACAGCATTGCTTGGTGTGTGCCTCATCCAGTGGCCTCAGGTACTTTCTGAGCCACCCCACTCGGATCTACTCTCACAAAATCATTTTTTCCTTTTGGAGGAGGAGAGAAAACAGGGAGAAATCCAACCCAAGAAACACATTGAAAAGCCCACCTGAGGGCTGCAGGAGGAGGGGAGGGAGACAGCAGGTAAGCAGGCAGGGATCAAAGATTGGCTGAGCACACCAAGGGCCCTCATGACACAGGAATCCAGCGTCTCCCCCCACGCGTCCTTGTTTGAATTTAGCATGCATTCTCCTATGGTGTCATAATTACTAAGATTACCAAATGAATCTTTTGTTTCTGTACACACCGGGCATTCAGCGGAGCTCTAATAGTTGTCATTAAGTTTTCAGGGAGGTGGGAGAAGATAGATTGAATGCATGCACTCCGGCACTGCGCAGAGCCCATTGATGGCTGCTGAGTAATGATTTTTTTCTAATTGGTGGAGAGCAGCGGCCCTAATGGATGGAGCCTCTCTGTGCATTTACGCTGTCTCCTCAATCAATAACCCTCGCTGTGCCTGGCACGAAGGAGTTCCTGAAAGCCCCTTTGCAATAATGGATTGCTGGAGGTTACACAAACCGCTGCCTGCCGCTGAGTCAGCCCTCTGCCAGACACCTTGCATGGGTGGGATGGGCAGGGATGTTCCACGGCCACCGGCACCCTGCAAGCAGCACAAAAGATATTCGTCGTCTGCAGAACCCGGACTGGCCTGTGGGAGTGGGGACAGCTGGGAGACTATTGGTTTTGCCTTGGGAAGTTTGGCTTTTTTGTAGGAGGCTTTGTGGTTTTGTTCCCTCTCATCTTCTGAAAGAAAAATCCGCAGGTGAGATCCCGAGTTTTTAGTGAGGCCAAAATCACTGAGAGGTCAGGCACATAGCCCAGACTGTGCAGAGCATGGCCCCAGCTAAAGGAAAGCAAGCCTCAACCCTCTTCAGCCATCATCCTGCATTGCACGTGCATGGGCTGCTTGTTTTTTTAGCCCTCAGCATCCCCTGTTTTCTGCTTTCCTCTTTGAGAGATGATAAGCAGGTAACAGGCACAAGGTGACTCTTGAAATTCAGCCTCACTGGTGCATTTTCAAGAGGCAGACAGATCTGGCAGGTCAAGGGGAGACATGATAAAAGAGACATTATAAGACATCTTAAAAGGGAGGCTTCAGCAGTACGCCAGCATAGCATTCCCTTCCCCACACACCACTCCTTTACTAACAAAAAGGAGGGGATTTCCATGGCTTGTTGAGTATACAGGCAGCTGGCACTCACTGTCACTCAGTTTCTTGAAGGACCATGTCTGGGAGGACCAGCACATTTTCACTGTACACATCAAGCCCTCCAGAAAGGTGCTTCTAGCTGGGCCCTTTTAGAAGTGAACCTGCCCTGGCTGTGTGTTCTGGACTCCAAAAACTCAAAGTTACGACACAAGACTTTGCTGTTTGGAGGATCTGGTGGGGAGGATTTGGCCTCAAAACCTGAGGCCAAGCCCCAGACCTAGGCCCTGGCAAGTGGAGTGGCTGCAGAGTGTTCTGCTGTGAGAGCATCTAGGAAGCATGATCTATTGGCTGAGCACAGACCAGGTCCCAACATCCTCGCATCACTCCAATGATGTCCCCAGCATCACATGGCTGGGGACAGAGGGTCATCTGGGGCTCTGCAGCATCACACACACAGCCTTGCTCAGCACCCTGACACTGACAAGCATCCCTCAGGAGGGAGGGCAGCAGGGGTTGTTTCTGCACACACCATAGTTTCAGCTGAAGGCGTGGTAGGTGAAAGGGATGTAGAAGAATATTTTCCTTTGTTCTTGCTATCGTGAGGGAAAGACTACTGATTTGCTTTGGGAGGTGGAACTCTGACTCATGCTCATTGTCACTCCTGACTTCACAGGGGGAATCAGTCATACGTAAGCCAGTTTCTCACTGAGCAAGGAATGTCAGAGGGAAGCAGGTGGCTTTGGTCCCCTACTTTACAGCAGCATCTCTCTGCAAGGCGGACTGAAGACTTGCAGAATCCATGCCAGAGCCCTGAGATAACTCCTGCTCCCTTATGTCTAAGATCACCTCTGAGACCCACAAGGTCACCACGTCACAGGATGAAGAAGTCTGTTTCAGAGGCACGGGAATGCTTTTTGCCTGCACCAGAAACAGCCCACATGCCCCATATGTACACATCAACGTACATCGGGAGGACAGGATGGCAGAAATCCAGTCAGAGTTCCGTTATCTCATCAGTGCTGCAGGAGTTAAAATAAATATATAGGTTTTCAGAGCGAAATAGTGCTTTGCCCATCATACAGCCTGTGCATAGGTCAAAGCAAGTCTGGGCCCCACATCCCATCGCAGCTGCAGAGATCCTTGCAGTGGGGCTCACTGGTGGTCTCACAGCACAGCTTTGGGAAAGCAGAGCATGAGATCAAGGGAGCCACAGGCAGCCTAAAGGAACCCAGCCGTTAACTTGTGCTGCTGCTGCTGCTCCACAGTCTGCTTCCTAGCAGGTGGCTCAGATAAATCAAACTGCAAACATTTCCATAAACTATACTTTCAGCATGGTTTTTGGAACCAGAGAAAACCTGTGGACACCATCCAGGTGCTCAAGCAAAGGGGATTACGACAGTTGAGTCAAAAGTGCTCACGATCCCCATTCCCTACCCCTATTTTCCAGCAGTACACCTGCCAGCCTGCTTGAGGAGCCAGTAGCACCGAGATAACACAAGATGCCCTCTCTCACTCATAGCAATCACAGAATCACAGAATCACAGAATCGTAGGGGTTGGAAGGGACCTCCAGAGATCATTTTATTCCTCATTTGCAGCCCTCCTTAATTTAGAGGCAATCATCTCCACCTGAGAAGCGTAGCTTGCTCTTTGTTTATGAGAAGCACAGCCTCCTCACCTGCATTTGTGAATTCTCCCCTGCCTTGACAGCTCCTCAGGGACTCCAGACCTGTCCTCTGCAGCTTCTTTCCTCACTAAGCTTGTGCTTTAGGAAAACAATGTCTGCTTTGGACTTCATTACCAGGCAAATCAGACAAACGGGACCTTTCCAAACTATCCTTGAGAACAAGCCCTAAATCCCATAATTTCAGTAAAAGAGCTAACAGTGAATAATGTGAGGATATCCATTTCTATTATGGGAAAAAAGAAAAAAAAAAGACAGGAGCTGTCTGAAAGAAAATTGCCACAAAAGAAAGGAGTGAGGGCTCAGTTTCTTTGACAATCACAGTGACACGGCTTGCATGAGAATTTCTTTCAGTGTGCTTCTTCAGCACACACCAGACTCCCAGGAGGGTGTTTCAGATCTCATTTCCTAACTTTCCTGATTGGAACCAAGGATTGCATTTACTTGGCTCTTTCTTTTCACACTATCGTTTGGGGTCTTGCTCAGTTTCTCACAACCTCTCTGCCCTATGTGTCTCACCTCTTCCCCAGTCCCATTACAGCCGGGAGAGATAAGGAACTTCTGAACCCGTGCCAGTGACTGCAGTTCCAGTGAACTGTGCTTCATTCTGCCCCTGTCCCAGCAGGAAGCACTCCCTCCTCACAGCCATTATCCCGCCCATGGCTATTTACAGCAGTCAAGAGTTCAGCATTTTTTCCTCAAAGCGTGTTCTGACTGCAGCTCAGGGTAAAGGCTCCCCAGGAAAGCAGAAACATCTCTTCCATAATTTCCAGCTGCTGCTTTAGCTCAATCTCGCTTCTTTCAGGCTTTTTTCCATCCGACATTGGGATAACACCTGTTCGAAGCAGGAAATCCCCATGTTTCGTTACACACCTTAGGGCAGAAGGCCAAAGTGCTATGTGATAAACCGTCACCTCTGCCAAAAGCAGCAACATTAAATCCCGTGAAATGGCCGATTGCTGCAGCGGAGCTAGCTGGAGGTGGTGCGCTGGCAGGGTGACAGCCCATTGCCTCTTGGCAAATGCTAAGCCAGGCTCAAGAGCTTAAACGCGGCTTTGAGATCCGGCAATGAGTTCCAGAGGCACCTCCTGCCCCAGCATCCTGAGGGCAGTGAACCCCTTACATCCATGCCTGTCACCCCATCTGGGAAGTGGCACCGCGTCAGCTCCAAGAGCAAGCGGGGAAAGAGAGAGATGTTCACTCAAACTGGCAGCTGCCTTTTGTTTCGCGATGGCAGCTGCCAGCAAGAGGCAGGCAGGGCAAGGGAAAAACACACCAGAGTAACATGCTAGATGCAAAGCATATTACACGCTAGATTTAAAATAAAATAGCATGCATAAGGAGTAAATATTCAGCATAACGCATGACAATTCGGCCCCGCAACTCCTCTCCCGGTTCCTAAGAGCCATGGCACTGGGCTGTGCTGTCCTGAAGAAAATTTTATGGGAAGTGACTGCCTGGATAATGACTTCCTTCATCCACTTGAGGCAGGTGAAAGAAGAAATATCACAGCAGTGGAGAAGGGTGGTCTGTGGCTGATCCTGTAAAGCAGACTCCTTGTTTTTCTCTTCTGGCAGCACGCTTGCCTCCTTTTCTCACAGGAGTGCATTTCAGTCAGCTTAATTCTTTTGTCAGGGCAACAGCTCTGGAGTCTGACTCCCCCTCACAGTGTGAGCAGTGCTGGCCACAGTACAGTGCATCCCACTCCTTCTCCTTCTCCACACCACGCTGCTGCATGGGAAGCTGGATATGAGCCAGCAATGTGCCCTTGCAGCCCAGAAAACCAATTGTATTCTGAGCGGCATCCAAAGAAGTATGGCCAACAGGGTGAGGGAGGTGATCCTGTCCCTCTGCTCTGCTCTAATGAGGCCTCATCTGGAATTCTGAGCCCCAATGTGGAGTCCTCAGTACAGGAGAGATGTAGACCTGCTGGAGTGTGTCCAGAGGAGGGCCACAAAAATGATGTGAGGGATGGAACACCTCCCCTGGGAGATAAGGCTGAGAGAGCTGGGGCTGTTCAGCCTGGAGAGAGGAGAGGACAGGAGAGGAGAGGAGAGGAGAGGAGAGGAGAGGAGAGGAGAGGAGAGGAGAGGAGAGGAGAGGAGAGGAGAGGAGAGGAGAGGAGAGGAGAGGAGAGGAGAGGAGAGGAGAGGAGAGGAGAGGAGAGGAGAGGAGAGAAGAGAAGAGAAGAGAAGAGAAGAGAAGAGAAGAGAAGAGAAGAGAAGAGAAGAGAAGAGAAGAGAAGAGAAGAGAAGAGAAGAGAAGAGAAGGCTCCATTGAGACCTGAAAGGGTCTGTGGTGACAGGACATGGGGAAATGGCTTCAAACTAAAAATGGAGAGATTTAGATCAAATATAAGAAGTTGTTTATTATAAGGGTGGTAAGGCACTGGAACAGACTGCCCAGAGATGTGATGGATGCCTTATCCCTGGAGATGTTCAAGGTCAGGCTGGATGGAGCTCTGAACAACCTGATCTTGCTGTAGGTGTTCATTGTGGGGGAGTTGGTAACCTTTAAAGGTCCCTTCCTTTACTCAAACAATTCTGATTCTATGGGCAGTGCCAGACAAGGTCTCTATTTGCATTGCTGAGCACCCCCAACCCTTCACCACCTTCTCTGTATCAGTGCCTTCCTTCCAAGAGGCATAACAGTTAGGAAGGTCACACATTTCCCTTCCCATTTCCTGAGCTCTGGGTTTGGCAATGTGAGAAATCTGGCTCTAGGTTGCTTGGTGACCACAGCAAAAGTGCTTTTAGCCACACGGCTCTCACTCTGCCGGCTGGAGTTGGTTTTAATGGCTCTGACAGGACAGCTTTGTACCAGCAGCTTCTTCTACCAGCTCAGATATTGTTTACCCACCCCATTTTAACTTCATGCCACATTCAATGTTGTATCTTTGCACTGAGCTCACTTTGTGCCAGATCAGGTATCATTCGTCTTCCCTCAGCCACAAAGCACACACTCCCTGCCAAGCACTCACCAGAAAGGTGATGGCACATCTGAACCTGATCCAGACTGTATTCCTTGTGCTGAGCAAGCTGGTGCTCCTGGTGCTGGTTAAGAGAGCACTTGCTGAACTGGGCACCTGAACACTGCAAGAACCAGTGCCCCAGTGCCCAGCACTGAGCAGGGCAGCAGTAGTGCCTGATGGCTGCAAAAGAAACCAAAAAAACAGATGACTGTGTTTTTCCCATGGCCTCCACCTTCCAGAGCTACCTGAAGCGAGTCAAGCCACGCTACCAAAACCTCTTTCCTTTATTTACTTGTCCTGATCCAGGAGTGTAAACACACCTGCAGTGGGTCTGAGCTCCTTTATGATGCAAGGAAATGTTTCAGAGGAATCCAAGGAACCGGGATTTTTTTAAATACGTGGTAGAGAAGAAACATATTGTGTGCAAGTAAAGTGACGCTGAATGTGGCCATGGAGATAAAATGGGTTTTTCAGCTCCTGCATGCGAGAGCAGCATTTCTCAAAGACGGCTTTTCTCTGTTTCATCTTCTTTCTGTTTATTTTAAGTGAAACCCTTTTTTATGTCCTTTTTTTAGGTTTTAATCTTTGTACAGAACATACTCCGTGACCCTGACAGAGGAAAAGAAGCAAAGTCCTACATCTATGGATGTGTTTAGAAGCACCAAATGATCAAAGTTAACACTGCGCAGCAGCGACTGAGTTACCCCTATTATCTCACGTTCCTGGGTTTGACAGACCACATCACTCAGTGCGTGGATGTATAGGTATTTGATACATGATGAATATTCAGAGTGCATATTAAATTAACCAGGTGAGAACACTCAGGTTTGTTTTGCATGTTAACTCCGTGTTAACGCTGCCCCTAAGTGGTTAAGTCGGTTTATTGCAAGTTAATTAGCCCTCATTTCGGGCAGTTATTTATTTATATGCCGAAGACTGCCATGTATTTTTCTATTCCAGCTCCATGACTAGGCCTCGCGTCTCTTTCTGCTTTGTGTTTGCATCCCGCTCCCTGTGTGGGTTTCACATTACCACAACATTTACAGTCAACTCAGCTTGGAAAATAAGCATACGGGGAAAACATGGATGCCTACTATATGCCTATTGCTCGATCCAAGAGAGGCTGTGATCTTGTTAGCAGGCTCCTTTCCCCAAGCTCGTTTTAATTAGCATTTCAAGGGAGGCTTGGTACAGCAAAATGGTGAAGTTTGAAGCTCTGATGGGCTGTTCTTTGTATCTTTGCTCCTGAATTAATGGGCTGCTTTGCAATCGTTTATTGCCTGGGCACAGCCTGCCCTCTTCCAAGGTGCCTGGGTAGCCGTGGGGCTGAGAGCTTCCCTTCTCCAAGTCCAGCTGCCCAGGACAGGCAGACGAGGAAGGGAGGGTGCTACATGCAGCTCAATGTCTCTGAAGAGTTTCCTGATGAAACCTGGAACCAAAAGGCTGCAGAGTTGGTGACATAATGGGTTCCGAGATGCTTTTTAATATCATCCATCCATCCATCCATCCATCTATCCATCCATCCCAGTCATTACAACTCCTTGCTTAAGCTACTTCTGGGCTGTGACTGGGGAGCCTGGGACCACAGTACCCTTTCAGAAATTAAACTGCCCCACCAAGAGGGTGGTTAGGTGACCACCACAATCCTTCAAAGTCCAAGCAGGTGACTTCTTCAGCTTCTCATTTAATGGAGAGTTGAGTCTTGCAAGTCAAAGCAGATTTTCATCTCTGAAGAGCTCCAGCTTCCTTTGGGATGCTGCGCAGCAGAAATGCATCTTGGTGCTCATCCTGCTTCATCCTCCTTGGTGGGATCAGGGTGCAAACACGCAGAGTTAAGCCAGCAGCAGGCAAAGCTGTGTGGGCACACTGGGCTTGCAAAGCTGAAGACCTGGAGACAAATTCACAGTCAAGTCTCTAGATGAGCCAAGGAAACCTGGTGAATAATGCAGTGCCTGCACTGCACCATGCAGCATAGCCATTCATCCCTGCTCAGGCTGTGTCTGCAGCATAAGGGGAGAAAGGTGAGGAAGTGCAGTGATAGTACAGCTCAGAACACCTGGATACATTGGCAGCCTTTTTCTTGATTAACCCTGCAGATTTATCGGCCTCTTGTTTTCACAAGCTCTGAAATTCCCATCTAAGACATCATTAAAAATGAAAAGCAGTGAATTTTCAGGAAGGTCTCCTGGCTTCAGCACAGAGCACAGGCTACTTTTCCTTCATGCCACCGCTGCCCTTCACCTTGAAGGAGCTGCATTTGTCTCCTATCCCCTTTGCTCATGAGCACGCAGACAGGAGTCCGGGGAGGCGTCTCGCTGCCTTGAGCTCCGTGTATCCATACATTACCTCCTTGCAGCACGTCCCAGCACCAGGGCCAGGAGGGAGGTGTCCGGCCCTGCAAAGCAGGTGCTGGAGAGCTGGGAGGGGTGAGCAGGCATCCTTCCTTCCACCGTGCCCAGCCTGAGCGGCTCAGAGAGGAGAAGGTCTGCCTTCATCCTGGCCCTGCGCAGCACGGTTGGACGCAGTGTTAAGGAGTCCAGAAGCTGGGCTGTGAAAAGAGATGCAACGGGCGGTGGGAGATGAGCTCGCTCATCTGAAAGAGGCTTTAGGAGGGCATTGCTGAGGGCACTCTTGCAGAATCTCTATGTCTCCACATCCTAAAAATCTGCCTCCACATCTCTGCGGCGCTGCACTTCTAATCACAGCTGCGAAGGTCTACATAAAAGCTCAGGGACTACCTTAAATAGCCGTAGCCAAGCCTTCTTAAAACTCCTATTAAAATACAAACGCCACAGTCAAGACAGCAGGCTGGAGATCTGCCCAGTGGCCAAATAAATCAAAATATTACACTATTTGCAAGCACCCATTAAAATCTGACAAGAGGCAGCGTGGATCCAAAAGATAGAAACAACGTGACCCTTCCTGCAAAGCAGCCCAGGTTTACTGCCTGCCCTTTCAGAGCAGAGCTCGTAATGCCGTCCTTTTCCCAGGGGCTGTGGAAAGGGATTGCGGGTGGTTGTGGCTCCTCACATCCTCACAACCAGCACCAGCCACCCAGCAGCCCCTGCCAGGATGCCCCGTGCCCAGAATCACAGCTCAAAGCCTCGTGCCAGGATTCAGGCCAGCAAGAAAAAAAACAGTCATTTATCTGCATTCGCTACCTTGGTGACGTTTCTGTGCTCTTGATATGTTTTCCTAAACAAATTAATAAATAAAGGACAGAGAGGCTGGGGATGGGGAAAAAAAACAGGGGAGAAAAAAAAAAGAAAAAAAAGGACAGAGAAAACGAGCAGATTTTGATCTAGTAAGCAATTTAAATCTGGGCTGGCAAGCTGCATTCGTGCATTCATTAATTCCATCGTGTGCTCAGAAAACCCCAGCAGGACTCCCTTCCAGCGCAAGAACTTCCGACTGTGAAATAAACCCCGCGTAACCAGATTAACTATGAGGTATGTATCAGCAAGGTCTTAGGCATTAATTCAAGTATTTTTTGCCGTGCACTGCACATTGCCAGAGCCTGATTTCTGGACCAAGTGCTGCTCGCTGGCAGGCATAAACTCTCTGAAGTTTCCTGCCTTCTACCTCCCTCTGCATTGCTGCTCCTTGCTCAATAAATAAAAAAATATTATTATAGGTGCTGTCAGGGAGTCTTGATTCTGCTGTTAATAGCAACATTATCAATACCTTGTCTTTCAGTCTTACATAACTCAAAAGTGCCTGAACAGTTTTATTCTGGCATTACGGAAATGAATCATTTTTGGGTTGAGACCAAGCATAGAAAATCTCACCTTAAAACTTCAGCATCTGTAAATTCAGAATATATTTAGCATGCAGAAACTAATGAGCAAGATAGAAGTCTCTGAATAATCTTAGTGCAGCCTTCCACCTAGCAAGCCTGTGCTGTACTGAATCACCAGATGATTACTGCCTGTATGAATGACTTCAATTATAGCATTATTATGTTATTTATCATTTGACAAATGAAGCAGGACGACGGCCTGTTTGCATCAGGTGCTGTACAAACATTTGGATGTGTTCAGATAAGATCCCGAGGACTATCCATAAAGTCAATGGGACTTGAGTGGGAATCTTCAGACAAGGGCCGCTTTCTGTGAGCAGCCTGATCTACGACCACCGTAGCAAATGCTGCGGTCTGGTTTGCCAGCGAGCAGCCTCTTCAAACTCCTGGTTTTCTCTGCATGCTCCCCTGCAAACTGAACACAGAGGGAAAAAGCCAGCATTAAGTCTGTTGGTACAGACAGAAGCTGTGCATGCTTTTGCTTAAAAAGTGGAGAATGAGAGGGCTTGGGTTGTTTGGATTTTTTTTGGGAAATGATGAAATCTTGAGCTGTCCTGGCTTTCAAACATTTTTATTGTTATAGCCACTAAAATATATTTTATGATACAGTTTAAAGTCATGTGTAGCCTCTACTGCAATTTCAATACTTTATTACAGTTCCAATTCTTTATTTGCTGTGGGGGAATCTAATGCATGATAACAACAAACTTCAGTCGGTGGTGAGCTGGGACCATCCCGTTGTTAGTGAGTGTTTACTTCTCTCCTCACAGAGGTAAATGTCAATAATTGATCACTGTGTTCTGCACTAGACAGGCAAGTTCATGCTGCCAGGGCCTTCATCATACCTGCTCTGCAGATCACAGAATCATAGAATCATTAAGGTCAGAAAACACCTTTAAGATCACTTAGTCCCATGTCAGCCCATCACACCATGCCCACTGCCCATGTCCCTCAGTGCCACATCCACACGGTTCCTGAATGCCTCCAGGGATGGTGACTGCACCTGGGCAGCCTGTGCCACTGCCTCACTGCTCTTCCTGAGAAGAAGATGAAAGTCTTTACTTCCCATTTATACCAGTCTGGCACCTTTCAGGCATATTAGCTGAACTTTATGTTTTTCAGCAAGGGCCTTCGCACGCAGCACGCATGTATCTACTATCACTCGCACTGAACTGAAATTTGAAAATGCAATGCATTATTTCAGTGCAAATGCCTGCAAATCCCATTCTTTAGATCTATCCACACAAAGTCCTTGCTAAGTCATTGCTTTTCTAGTGACATTCAGCCATTTAAGAGCCATAAGAGATGGCAGGGATGAAAACGTGCAAAAATTACTTTTGTCCTTTCTCTCATCTGACTCTGTCAGGAACGAAGGGCTCACGGCTTGGAGAATTCATGTCCATCAGAGCCCTCTGATGCCATCTATCCCATTTTATTCCTAATAATATCCATGAAGACGTTTAGCTTGTTAGCAATGAAAATACTTAGCTGACATTGATTTTGGAGCAACACGGTGCTGAATAAAAGCTGCTGCTTTTGCTCCTGAGCCATTGGATATAATGCAAGAGCATGCTCAGATGCTGGCCGAGATGAGAGCCTCCAAAGTGCATGTGTTAATGCTGCAGTGAAAAAGCAGCTCATCCCACAGAGAAAGCTGTGGCTTTTTTAGTTCTTAGAGATCTGTGAGCATCATCTTTTCTCATGCTAGTGTAGCATGCTTTCTGTTTTCACAAGACTTTGAGGGACAGTGGAATCATTTCAAGCCAATTCTATCGTGTGAAAAAACAATTAACGGTGTTTCCAGAAGAGGAAAACTTTAGGTCTTCATCACAAGCAGACCACATGCACTTTTCCTTCCGACAATAATATTTGGAATGGTATAATATTCTGTATTGCAACTTTTATTTCTAAATTCCATGGGTGAGGAATGCACAGCAGCTTGTAGCTCTGGAATACATACATATGTGATAGATAAAAGACAAAGGGCCCACTAGTCTCAGAAATATGTTCCCCCTGCCTGTGCTGAAGTCAAGTCATACTTTAAATTTTTTTTTTCTTAAGCTTCATAGGACGAGTTTCTTCAGATTCTCCTTACAGAGCAGGTTTGACAGATTGCAAATCATTATTCCAGACATTTTTAAATCCTTTCTGCTTTTGCAATAGCCTTTGCAAAGCAGACAAAGAGGAGAGAAGGAGCTAAACCCTTCTGTTGTCTACCTTATCTCCTCCCATGAGCACTGCCCAGAGCAGCACATCAACTCCCACTTACGCTTACATACAGCTTCCTGCACTGATGGCATGGCTCTGCTCACATTATGAATAGATGCAGGAGTTCATTTGCTCTCATTCACACCAGAATAACTATTGGAGCTGGTGCATAGTTACTACCCTTTTTGAAGTCACAGTCCATGTGCCCCCTCAGAGCTGCTACTTTCAAAAATACTCCCTACTCTAGAAATGGGACTAGATTCTTTACTTTTCACCTCACTGTATCACCCAGGCTCTAAGCTCACTTCACCAAGTGATGCAGACTCTCTGCAGAATTTGCTTATATCACCTCCATTCACTGCACCAGCTGCAAACTGCAGCACAGTAGTATTTTCCCCAACACACAAGCCCACATCCAGTGACTTCAGTGGTCAGACCGGTGCAAAAAAGAGCAGAAAGTAACCTTATTCTGTAAGCAGATGAAAATGACAAGGTCTCTTGCTTTTTCTGCCACAAGGCTTCCTCTGCTACAAGGGCAATGTATCTCTCACAGTTCGAGTCCACCAGCTCAGCTCTGCAGCACCCTAGATTTCAATCTTCAGAATCAAACACAGCAGTGGAGATCCAGCCTACAACTTCCTTTCTGACTCCTCTCCAGAGTATGGCTTCAATGGCAGACAGAGCATGAGAGCAGCTGATCAAATGCCTTTTTCATTATTCAGGCTGAATTCTTGAGTTCCTCACCAAAACCTTGAGTGTAATGGATAAGATCTCTGACAGTGCATGACACAAACCCAGACTCCCATTTCAGCTCGTACCTGAAGATAAGGTTAACTCAAATCGGTGTCTGAACACTGCTAACACATCCCACAGATGGAAGAAGTCATCACCATCCCCCAGTCTTAAGTCATTTCCTTAAAGGGCAGGTGGAGACAAAGTGTGTATGGTGCAGTACTAGCTTCACCAGACAGTACCAGCTTCACCATGATTGTGCAACAGCAGGAAATGCCACAGAGCCATTAGTGTATTTCAAAATGCATTATAAATTACAGAATCGACATCAAATATTTTTTCCACAGGATCAAAACAATGAAAAATGAGTATTTCAGTTGCTTATACAGATTAAAATGAAGGAAACTTAGCCTAAGTTTACACACCACTGTGCTTTATCCATAAAGCATTGTAACACTGCAAGATCTGAAGAACTTCAGAAAATCCAGATAGAGCTCATCTCTTGATATATGGATTTGCTTTTCAAAACTTCACTTTGGAGGCAGGAGAGATAGCCAGACATGTCCTGCATCCCAGGCTAATTGTACAAGAATATTTATTCCATTCAGTAAGTGTGCATCTGGTAGCAATGATTGCAAAGCCTATAAGAAGGCTGATACTTCCTAGCAAGTGACATTTTTATGGTTAATAGAAACTGTCACAGAAACCACTTGGAGGGGGATATGTACAGGCTTGATTTTCAACTTAACAGTAAATCACTTCAGATTAGAATTAGATATCATGATAAAATCCTTCATCCTGTAAATTTCCAGAATGCAAGCAGCAGAGGTTCTGGGAGAAACTGTGATAAAACTAGAAGAAAAGTTTCTCATTTGGTTTTGTCATCCACTGTGCCTGAGATCATGTCTTCTGCATAAATGATACTACATACAAATGTGCCTGCCCTTTCATTTCTTGCTATTGTGTTAGTAATAGGAGGTAGGTAGTCCTTCTAGCAGGCCAGGGCTTCTTGAGCAAGAGATTGTTCAAACACAAAAGGGAAAGATGGGCATCTTGCCAGAGACATCACAGGCAGCATCAGATCTGTGGTGCTGTAAGAATGTGAGTCATCCTCTGGGTTCCTACAAACATGAATGAATACAAGCCCAGGGCCCTAGCAGGGCACACACCATCAGCCTGCAGAAATGAGGATGCAAGGGATGATGCCAGGGGTGACGGAGTCAGGCTGGGTCTTGCACCACCCACTCTTCAAAGGAGCCCATTGCCCCCTAGCAAGTGCTGGGGCACTCCCAGAACCCTATGGTGGTTGTGTGTCCAAACTGTGGGCCTCCACTTCTGTCCCCTCCTGTATATGTACTCCTGGCCTCTCTGACTTAACTCTCCCGTCTTGTTCTTTTTTGGACCTCCATGTACAACATGGAGATAAGGCCTCCCTTTTCCCCAGCTTTTTTATTTTCACAGAGATGGAAAAACTCCACAGGAATGTGGGGCAGCTCCTCAGAAAAATACCTGTACAGTGCTCTGTATGGGACAGTGGGACTTCTGCAATGCTAGCAACAGCACTCCAGCATCAAAGACACAGGGATATTTCACCAGAAAAACCTAAATTCTCCGCAGTTGGGAGGAAGCTCCATGAGAAAATTCAGTATGAAACCAATGGAAGATAGAAACCTAGGTGTAAAAATGTTTGGGATGGAGTGTAGCTGCCGAGCCAGATTATATTCCAACTAACAAGGGTCCCGGTACCCTCCTCTCGTGGCCAAGGGACATTCTTCAGCTGCTTTCTTTCAGCTGGGACCTGTGTCCAGCAGCGACAACAAATAACCATTTCAGCAGAAGTTCCACTGTGCTGTACAGCATCTCTGCAGCCCTCGCCAAAGCAGCAGTCACACGCTATTTACCACAAGCTGGAGAATTCACTAAATCTGTCCTATTTTAAGTCAAACGAGGACAGCTTCAGCCCTTACAAGGACAGCCCTGCCAGCTGCCCTCCCTTTTGCAGGGAGAGGAAGGGGACATCCATCTCCAGCACCCAGGCTGAGAGCAGACAAGGAAGCACACGCAAGGAGACAGGTGGCTGATAAGGAGCTATAGTGGAAAGGCAATTGCACTGCACCTCTCACAGAGTACAGGCACGTGCAAAAGGCTGCTAGCAGTCTGAGCCAATTAATTTCCATATTCCCTTTCAGTCAGATCTGGAAACGAAGTGTGTTGTGTTCAACATGGGATGCTTAGTACAAGGTGGAGGAAAAAAAAGGGGGGGGAAATGAATCAGCAATCAGTAAACTCAGAGGAGTGGCAGGATGAATCAGCATTGGCTTCAGGTGATGGAGGGAAAGAGGCATTTCTGCTCCACTGATTTGTGCAGCCTGATTGAAGTGAGCCCGGCACCAGCACTGCACGGGAATTGGAACTCTCTGATAGGCTGTGAACGCTACGAGGGGAAAAATCCAGCAGTCGTGCAGACTACATCTTCATTAAGCACATTTTGTCACCTCCCAGATGATTGGACATTTTTTGACTGACTTGTAGTAACGTTATAGATGTTTGGGGTTTCTTGTTAGATTTTTTTTTAAGAGTATGGTGACAGCGTGTGGGGTAGTGAATTTTAAGCAAGGCTGCATGAAATTCAATCACTTAATCTTAAATTACAAGCCACTGGTTGCCAAAGCAATTTTTGAGATGGAAATTCTTCTGATTCACAGATTCCTTTGCCTCTTTTAAGGAACAAATGAGTAAACAAACTATGAAAATGTTATTTGCTTTTTCAGAATTTGCTAGCAGGGAAAGATTAAATTTCTTCAGTGGTATTTGACAGTGCCTGCTTTCACCTCTGTAGCAGGTAGCTGGGAGAATATGATTCATGATGAATAGATATTGTTTCCAACATTCCTCTGTTGTATAGCCAAGAGATTAGCCTATTGTCTAAAATGTTGAAGGGACGTTAATTAAGGTAAACCTCCTCCTGTGCCCTTGAAAGTCCCTGAGGAAGCAATGGGCCAAATATGTTTTTGGAGTATATATCGAAGGGTTTGGTGATATTCTGAGAGTCCTTAGTCAGACAGGTAAATCCTCTCGGGATTACTCAGGGATTACTCACACAAGTAATTGTTGTAGACTCAAACTCTTCTGCGCCCACTCTCCAGCAATCAAGTTGTTGTAGGAAGAGCACACTTAAAAGGAGATAAATAGCAAAGCAGGAATGATCGAGTGGGTACGTAGGGGAATTAGGCCTTCTGAAAACCCTGCCCTGAGTCTTATGTCCCCACAAGACAACCAAGACAAGTAGATGGCTTTGGAGATCCTGTCTTTCTCTAATTCTGATTCTAGTCTCATTCCAGCACAAACTGGAGCCCTGTGGTACTAGTTTCATACATACGCAAGTGACCTTAGCCCTGCCTGCAGCCCTCCTACCCCTTGTACTCAGCAGCCCTCCAAGGGACAAAGATCCAGAAAGAGGGAAGAGACCCCTGCTCCCCTCTGGGGAGTTGTGCTCTGGGAGTAGCACACCTTCCCACCTCACCTCAGGGGGTAGCAGTGAGGGTTACCAACATAGCAAGGACTGTTTTGCTCCCTGATGATGGGGCACGGTGAGTGTCACTGCGCCAGGTGATATTTCACAGTAGCACATACGGAGGAAAAGAGAGAAGGCACTATAAACACTAAGTAGTGCTTTGAGGAATAAGCATCACAAACTAATTCATTACAGGGGGTTTTTGCTCATTTGTTTATTTTCGAGATACATCAGACCCGCCTGAGACAGTCCTACACGGTCGCTGAGGTGTAAAATTATTCTCCCAAAGAAATAATTACCAAGCAGGTAATCTTCTCTTAATAAATGGTACGTATGTGATCACGTACATCCCTAAATTTTATTCAACCCAGAAAAAAAGCTACAAAACAAACATGGCTTTCTTATTTTCCCCTCTCCTCCTTTATTTCATGAATCAGGGCATCCATGCATTATTGAGGCCTCCTCAACACGGAGCTGCCTTTCGAGCATTCTCTGTACTGAGGATTACGTGTGGATTATTGCCGAGAGATCATTCAGAATCAGAGCTAAGCGTTTACCCAGAAATCATTTGTAATTCCAGTTGCCCCTTATTTTGGCTAATAACGGATGTAAGGACAATTGGATCAGCAGTGTGTACCTGTCAGCCGCGCCGAAATTCCCAATGCAGTCCTGAATTGTGTGCTGTACGATTACCGAGGGAAGCTCAGCGCTGCGCCTTATCTTTTTTGTAAATCCTCTTAATGCAGTTGCTGCCGGATCCCCCACGCACTACTGAATCAGCACCTTCTGTCAATCACAGAGAGGGGAGCCCTGCCTGCGGAAGAACTGATTCAGCAGGGCTGAGGACCACCACCCTCCGCCATCCCGAGGAAAAGGGATTTGCAGATCGGTGAATGTGGATGCGGACGCAGGAAAAACAACCAAGGAGGAATGAGGGAGGAGGAAAAGAGCCTGAGGGAGAGGCTGCGGGAGAAGGGAACGGTGTGTGGAGCAGAGTGCCTAAGAGAGCTGCGACGGCAATGTAATGCTGCCAGTGTGACGTCAGACATCCACTGCGGGAGCACCCCTCGCCAGGAGCAGGCCACACACGCTGAGCCCGCTCTTTGACAAATCAACCTTTCCCAAGCCCAACCAGAAGGATTCCTAAAACCTCACCACCGCAGCAGTGCTTTTTTAAACAAATCCTCGCCTGACTGGCAGAAGGGGAAAAGAAAAAGAAAAAAAAAAAAAAAGTTCCTTGGGTGTTATCCATTTTGCATGCACATAAAAGATGAACTTCCCTTTGGAAACAGAATGCGCAGAGTTACGGCTTGAAAGGGGCCTCAATTTGGCTTCGACCGGGTGCAACTAATTGCAGTTGCAAGCGGTGGCAGGTGCGAGCAGGCAGCTGGGCACCCCCTGCCCCCGCGCAGCTTCCCCCAGGGAGGCAGCAGGGAAATGGCGGAGGGCAGGGTGACAAGCGGCCTGGTTGTGGGGAGCACTGTGGATGTGGGGTCAGCTTGGCTGGTCTGTGTCTGAGCATGGTGCTTTCAGCGTGGGCAGGGCCTGATGGCCTGGTGACCCGCATCTCCTCATGGCCTCAGAAGGCCCTAGAAAGCTTAGGAAGGTTCTGGGAGTCCCCAGAAGGTTGAGGGAGGCTGTAGGCTGTTACCAGGCCGCTCCCCTGGATGACTTCACTCCTGGAGGAGGCCATTTCTTCCCCTGGGAGTTTCTAGGGTGCTCCCTGCCCCAGCCAAACCCAGCGCATCGCAGCCAGGTTGTTCTGTCACTGGCTTTTCTGAAAGCTGCTTTTGCTCGCAATGCTTTTAGCAGGACAGACAATTACATTTGCCATCTTAATTCTTTCATTCTTTTCATGTCTTTTAAGAAGTAACTGAATCACAGAGATAATGCACAGGCTTTCACAAAGGTGGATCTACAATTCCAACACCCGTAACTTTCTCTTCCCATTCCTATCCATCCATCCTCTTTTTTAGCAGTGCAAAGGTGGGACAGAGGGTGAGCTCATAGGGCTGGCACTATGGGCTCCCTGTGCAGTGTCATGACCAAAGGGCAGACTCGAGCCAGGCCCAAGCTCTTGTGAAACACAAGCAGTGAAAGACATCTCCAAAGTCATTCTTGAAGGAGCTAGAGCCAGGCTCTGAGCAACCTGATGTAGCTGTAGGTGTCCCTGTTCATTGCAAGGGAGTTGAACTAGATGACATTTAAGGGTCCCTTCCAACTCAAACGATTCCATGATTCGGTAATCTTTCAGGGGAAAAAAAAAAAAAAGAAAAGAAAACAAGAAAAAAACTAATCCTGATTTAAAGTCAGTGTTTGTCCCCACAGTTCTTGATAATTAGTTCCACTGGTTAATTACCCTCACTGTTAAACATCTGCACCTTATTTATAGTCAAAATTTTGTCTGGCTTCCAGCTTCCAGTTGGATCATATTACAGTTGCATCAGCTTGACTGAAAAGCCTTCTATTATCACATTTCTGCTCGCTATGTCAGTACTCAGAGACTGCGATCAAGTCATCCTCTCTCTCAACTTTGTCTTCGTTACGCTAAACAGATGGAGTGTCTCCACCAGTCTGTCACTACACGCCACGTTCTCCAGTACTCAGTCATTTTGTTCTGTGGGCTTTCTTGGGTTCCTCCTCACCCCAGCCACAACCTTCCTGAACTGTTAGACAACTGATCTTTTTAGGGTCTCTCCTTTCTAGATAGGAATTCTAGGATTCCAGGTAGGATTACAGTCTATACTCTGGTTCTGGATGTAAGTCTTCAAGTTTGACTGTACAGAACAACACATTTGTAGTTTGCATCCATCTCATTAAACAGCCCAGCCCACACTGCCTTGGTGACATATCCATTTTACTCTTTAGCCAGTATTCTCAGTATTACAGAGTTTTCTGGGACTGGGGGCTCAGGCATCACTTTCCTCTGCTGAAGTTCCTCTTGCATGAATGGATGGAAGCAGGGAACAGGAATTGCAGTGAAGGTGGGGGGGGGGGGGGGGGGCAGCACTAAGCTTTTGCTTCTGAGTTATGTTGAAGGCCTAATCTTTTCCACTGCAGTCCATAATGCTGAATGGTTCATTTTGATGATAAAATAAGTTATCCTTATGGATGAATAGTGGCTAGATAGCCAGTAGTTTTTGGCTTCCCTTCACCGCAGTGTATGACAGAGATACCCTGCTTAGCTGTAAATAACCTGGGTATCTAAAGCACCACTGCATCACAGAGTCTAGCCAGGGCACGTGATGCTGTTTCTCACCATTTCCCATGGGAATCACTACCTCCCATGAATTCCCAGATAGCAGCAAGTATGCCACTAATGGTTCACAAACTGCTTCATGGAGGGCCACCAAAAATCCAAGCTGGTGTTGCTTTTACTTTTTCTCTAAGGGAGACACGAAGCAGCTTTCCCTATGTCTGCAAATGACACAGAACAGGGACTGCAGCTCTACA
Source organism: Chrysolophus pictus (assembly GCA_037305975.1). Taxonomy (NCBI): domain Eukaryota; kingdom Metazoa; phylum Chordata; class Aves; order Galliformes; family Phasianidae; genus Chrysolophus; species Chrysolophus pictus. The sequence continues at coordinate 83,650,547 of CM074576.1, forward strand.
GCACAAGCTACTTTTGTTTGCATAACCACACACACAGCGTGGGAGCACATGCAGCTTTGAAGCACAGAAATGCAACTGGCCCGGAGGCCTATCTCCCAGCTCAGGAGCAGAACTGTAGCCTTATTTCCCCATGGTTCCCAGAGCTGTGCGCTGAACCCTGAGCCTGCACTGCTGGTGAAACACCACACAGCAGGATCAAGGTTTCTAGGTTGTCAGTCCCCAGGTATCTGGCAGCCGGCCAGTAGTAAGCCAAAAGGCAGTAGTGTTCCTGGATAGCAACAGAGCGTTGCTGTCCAGTGACTGTTGGCAGAAGGATTTCAGAGGCAATTGCCCTGTTGGATTTGCCCACTATGTGAAAATGCCCAAGGATGCCTGTAAAGTGCTGGTTACAAACACTGTGAACACTGCTGCTTTTTGATCACCTTGTTGGGAAAAGCATCCATGTTGCAACTGGGGGTGACCTGTGTTTTGGGTATTGCACATGGAGCTGAAATTGTGCTGCGCAAAGCCTTTTGACTCTTTACATGAACAGGGAGTTTTGCCAGTGACCTCACTGGATCTATGATTTCATCATGACATCTGTCATGCATTAGCTACCTCAGTATCAATGTAACAGACTGAAAACCAAGACCTGGCCTGTGCTAGTTCAGAGGCAGTGGAGGAAAACTGGATATCAGGATCTGGGGGACAGCCAGACCCAGATACTGCATTTTCATCATTGATATGACTGCACCAGGCTTGGGGACAGTGGAGCTCTTATTGTCCTAAAAATGATTCCAAGTGAAAGTACACTGGTGTAAAACCACTGGGGAGAGAGGCTTGGTTTTCATGTGCCAAATTCACTAGTGCACCCTAGCATTCATTTCACTAACTCTTACAAAACACTATGACTAAAATAAAAGTACGACATTGTTTCACTAGCACATGGACTAAAACTTTTTTTTATAGCATGAGACATTATTTTCAGTTGTAGAATAACGTTTAAAAAAGCAGTGTAAACAACTGATCACAGAGATATAAGTAAAATTAACCGCACATGCACACACACAAAAAAACCTAGAGTCTCCTCATAACTCTAAGAAATACCCCAAATACTGGGACTTAGCAACACAAGCCTGATAAACATTTCAGTTTTGAAAAAAGTCCCGGCTTGAAAACAGCTTTGCCTTTCTGCATTTTTTTTTCTCACAGTCCAAATAACAGAGTAAAGAAGAACCCAATCCAATTCCCATAGGTCTCATTAATGAACCTGTACAGGGAATGTGTTAGAATTGCTGAGGGCTCTCACTCCATTTAAAGCGTGTAACGAAACCAAGAATGACTTATCCTCACTGTTTTGGGAGCATATAAAGTTTGCACTCAGAACGATGCAGCTGGAAAACTCTGGCACAGACAGCATGCTACATCTCCTGGGCTTCCCAAACTCTTGGTGCAAAGCCAGAGCACCTGCCCACAGAAAGTGGGGAACCTCTTCTGCCATAAGCCCCATTCATTCCAGCAGGATGACTTCCAACACGAGGGGCTCAACTTCCCAGCTATTCCATGCTTCTTGGTTGCATATCCCCACATTGGGCTTGCTTTTCAGAGTTGCACTGATGAAGTTTTCCACACCCCTGCTTAAGCTGAACAAGAATCAAGTGGTGTGATACACCAGTTGCTCTGTCCCAGGGACTGGCAGGAGGTTCTGGGCCTGAAGCACACTTTGCTTCTCCACCTGCTGAGGAGGAGTGGGATGCAGTTCCCAGATGCAGCAATGATACTCAATGCTTAGGGAACTGTAGCCATTCATTCCCAGGTGTGTGAAATGAAGATCCCGTTAACCCACCCACGAACCAGCCTCACCTTTCCTTGCAGCACTTTGAAAAGATGCAGCCTAAGCTATGGTCTGGTTCTCCATGCTATTGCATCCTTCTATCTCTATCCACGTGGCTCTTATGTGCCAGGCAATACCAGTGTAGCTGATCCAAAAGGAGCTCCCTGCATTGGGGATCCCAGCTCAGCACAACACAAATAAAGGACCAGATGCAAACCTTTATTTTGGGCTCTCGCCATCTCCAATTGACATGAGGAGAGCTAATTTTGTTCCAAGGAAAATGAAGACTCTGTTTTACCTCCCACGTCCTTCACATAGTCTGTTTTTGTTTTCTGAGACTGGGGTTACTCAGGCTTTTATCTAGGTTTTATTTAGGAAGGCTGAATTGCTCAGTGTCTCCTGCTTCTTCAAATCCAGTTCCTGCTCTTCTCGGCAATCACGTCTTTTAATGCCATTTATAAACTGATCGAGTGCTGTCTAAAAACCGGTTCTATTTTTCTGTTGTTTCCACTGCTCATGCTGAAAAGATGCTTCAGAATCTCCTATTTCAGTTACGCTTTTTTTGCTTAGCACGATGGCAACTCCAAATAAGGGAAGGCAGTCCGAAAGGAATAAATAATATTGTGTGGAGAAGAAAAGCAACTAACCTACACATTATCATTAAACAACAGGACGTGACAGGCAGTGTAATGTTTCTGGTTTTGTTGTGAGTCAGGAAGATGAAGGTCATGTGATATCAGCTCTCTTTGCAGCACAATAAACCTTATTAACATTATAAGATAAAAATAAATATTCAACAATTATGGGAAAAAGGGTCACACGTTTGCATCTGCTAGGGATTATTGACAGCAGTCTGACATTACCGTCGGCTGAACCCACTACTCTGTTTTGTCCAGACTTTCTAAAGCCATTATATAATGATCGGTCTAATAAAGTCTAGATTAGAGGCATTTCTCTTGTGTACAAAGAGACTGGCTTTTGGGTTGCCTCGTGGAGAAGCAATATTATCCTTAGGGAGAGAAAGGGTTAGTTGTCTCTAGCAGTCATGAAAAATGTAAACTGTCTGAGGCCATTTCAGACCTCTGGCAATATTTTATGCTAACAGGTTTATGTCTGAATTAACAAAGTTCTCTAACCACTTAGTCTGTTACAACGCAGTTATTTTCCAACCCCTTCCTAGGAAAGGGTGTGCAAACCTAAATTTGGATTGTGTTTATTACCATTTGCAATCACCTGGTGTCAGAGGCCACGTGAATCCTGCGAGTTTATCTGATTTGAGTCTGGTGCATCTAAATGTACCTTCCAACTTGTTTCTTCATGCTGTGCATGTCCGGAGTATTTTGCAGTAATACCATAAGCCCCTACAAGTGCATAGAGTGATAGAAAGGAGCAGAGTAAGATACTCTCCCTTGGGTACTACGTAGCTTGGAGGAAGGTGCTGAATTTGAATCATCCTGCATCCACTGACCCAGCATCAGAATGCAAGCTGCCTTCCTTTTCTTCTTTTGTCCTTAAAAAGGGACAAGGGAGCAGTAGGGCAGAGGGAAGGTCACTGAACTAAAAGATGCTATTAAGGCAGGTAGCACTGAGGTGTAAGTCCTCTCGCACACCATTTTACAGCAGGCGAGAAGATTCAGCACATCTACCAGCTACTGCCTGCCACAAGAAGGCAAAGTGCATTGCCTTCTGCTGCTGCAAAGCCTGGGATCAGGGACTGAGGAGTGAAAGACCTGAGCCCAGCTTCAGCTGTCCTGAATGAGGCCCATGAGCTGTTCACAGCAGGGGGGTGGCCCAGCAGCCTGTGGAATCCCCAGAGGCAGGAGTTATAGCAGATACGGGGCACTGCACAGGCACAGCCTGGCTTCCCCACACCGAGCTGGCCCAGCACGGTGCATCACCTCGTGTCTTCTATGGCTCATTGCCAGTTAATTAAAATCTGAAAACTTTAGTCGGCTGGAACACCCATCTTATTTTCGCTCTGTTTTGAGAAACATAGAGCTGATTTCAACCCTGGGGGGATCTGTCTGTGTTGGCCTCAGAAACTGTTTTCAATTTAAAAAAAAAAAAAACCTTTGCCTACAAACACTTTTTTTTAACCTGAGAGGCAATAGCAGTTTCACTCGGCTACCAGAGGCAGGGCTCAACTGTTCTTTGAAGCCGGTTTGTACAAGGCAGTTTTGCAAACCATTTCAAAGAGAAGCTAAGGCCCCATTTACATTAGCATCTTTGTCAAAGAGTTTGTGTTTAGCTTCAGATCATTAGGGAAATTATAAGGCCTGCTCAAGCCAGACCTGAGATCTATGCTACAGATTTGGGGCAGAAGGACAATACTGCAGTGCTGCAGTCCTGAAAGCAGCTTCCTGAGCTGTGTCAGGGCCTGCACAGAAGAGGAGGCCAGCCCTTGCAAGAGGTGAGGAAAGACAGTTTGGCTGATAGAGGCTTCCAGATAAAGACATGATATTTGATGGATGAGTGGTTGGACTAGATGATCTTTTCCAACCTTACTCATTCTCTGATTCTATGACATATCCAGCTGTGCTACAGGCAGCTGGTGAATCACAGTCCCAGTTGCATTTTATCCAAAAGCAGCATGTGCACTCGGGACACCTCGCAAACAATACTGCTGACCCCAGCTAGCAGGGCTATAGCTCCTGTGAGCACTACTGCAGAGTAGCAGTAGGACCTGATGCTGTCAGTACCACTTGTTGCCCAAGGCCAGATGGGTTTGAACTGAACACCTGATATTGTTTTAAATTCTTTGTCAACCAGATGGGGACACAGGCAGGATAGTGTGCCTCAGCTTTTAGAACAGCCCTGTACCTGTAGCTTCTCCATAGGATTCCTGCTTTCACTGAGATTAATGCAGCTTGATAACCTGGGATTGAAATAAAAGCAAATTTTGTGAAGTTATGCAGAATAGATATGGTCCAAATGAGCTCTGACCTATCTACATTAGCAAAGAAGTGACTTAACTGGCCACTCATGTGAGCAATTTTTGTGTGTCTGCCCACAGATGTCCCAGTATTTGCAGCTTTAGTCTGCTGTGGCATCAGTTTCCAGGAGTAGTTCATCACAACAGGGTTACAGCAAGAAAGATCTCCAGGTAGGGGCACAGATCCTGCCCAATCTTAAATGCATAACATCTATCTGTAAGCTTCTGTATCATATGGAAGTTCAGAAGCAGATACGTGGAAGCACATGGACCTCAGTTTGGAGCATGTATTGCATAGGGTTGCACAATTACTTAGGATTGTCACATCCCTTATGAAAAGAGAGCATTTGTTTTATTTTCCTTGGAGGAAGAATACATATTTGTCTTAACATTGCTAAAGAATCAAATCCTCCATTGTGTCCTAGTGACTATTAGCTTTTATTGCTTTAGACTCTGCCTGAGTAACACTTTTCTACAGTGCTTCTAAATCCATGAATCCATGGGTTGAGCTTATGTTTGGAGACATAAGGATTCTTCCACACAACTCTGGCACTATTCTCATTTGTTTGCCAAACACAGTTTAGTCCATGTGCAAAGTACTAACCACCAGCAATCCATACCGCAGTCCCAAGGGGCTTCAGAGAATGGAGAAAAAGGGTATACTTCTGGGGCAAAAGCTTGCTTTTTGCTGTCTTGTGCAAATTCTTACGAGAATTCAGCATTCAAGAGTGCCTTTTTCTTATTTGCTGTATGTCAGAGTGGTCCCGTAGCCAGTGCCAGTCAGTGGAAAAGACATCATCCTCTCCAGACCCTTCTGATACTTACTCTCAACCTGAGCTAGCCTGCTTTAGAAGGACACGGTCTCTTAATTTTAGATCAACAACGTTTTGCTCTTAGCCATTTACCTTGAAATCACTCTTAAGTCAGGTGAAAATAAAATACAAATGTAAATATTAATATGCAACTCCTGAAACAAACCACACAGTTTAAAAAGATGCACACACGGAAAGGCTCCAGTCTTTCTGTAGCCATTCTAGTAGGTCCAGAGAGACCCAAAGCTTTCCATCAAAACGCATTCACTTCTTCTCCAAAAGCTTAATTACCTTAAATGTTTCAAAAGGCAGTCTTGCTGTTCCTCCAATGAAAACAAGCATTCTCACTCAGAGATGCAAATGTCAATGCACTAGACCAAAGCATCGCATCCTGTTCTTGTCTTGACTAAATCAGCAACTCCTTCACATAGCGAGGGTCAAATCCTCCTTCCCCTGAAAAAAAAAAAAAAAATTAAAAAAAAAAAGTGATGCAGTGTGACTCATCTTCAGTGCAAGTGCCTCTGCCTGTTACGTGCTGTATTTTATTTCGTTCCAAACGTTTGAACACACTTACTACAAGCATCTGCTAGAGACAAACACACATCGTTCATTAATCATTCTTGACTGAGACCAGACATCACAGTTGTTGTCTAGTTGTGCAAGGTGACAGTAGGACGGAGGGGTTCTACCCTAACATTCTCTTTTCAAGACTACAGGAACAGTCTTATTTCCTACTTGCCCCAGGCTCCGACCCCTGGGATATGTGTTCCCACTCCCTAGAAGCAAGGGAAGAATGAGTAAGTAAATAGTACATAGGAGAGCTGCACTGAGACACTGTTGTCCATTTGTAGGGCAGATGTTCGCTACCAGCAATATAGCCAGTGCGTATAGAAAGGGAAAAGGAGGAGAGTAGAAAGTACTCTTCTAGCTAAGCCTGCATCTAAGCTGGTCTCTTCGGTCTGTGGCTATCTGTGAGTTCTGAACACCACTGTATTCCACCTTTCCTCTGTTTCAGAAAGTTGCATGTAGTGTCTCAAATGTGATGTTTAACAGTGCTCCTGGCAGAAGACAAAGCTACTTGGTCACCTTGACAAGGTGATTAAGGGAAAATGATGAATGTCTGGCATTGGCTGAACTTGGTCCATTGAAGACCTTCTCTAGACCTGTGCTGGGCATGAAAGCACTCCAGCTGCTAATCTTCTGCCCAGCATTGTGAAGATTTCTCCATAAAATTTTGTTCCACTCATCAAAATCATCCTTCCTCTCATTCACCAATCCCTGTTTTATCAGGGCCTACAGCTGCCAGTTTACAAGCATAATAGGGATGCCTTGCCAGCCTTCCTCTCCATGGGCCACAATTTATCCTGTCTTTCAAGAGGCATATCCTTTTTTAAATCCTTCTCAAGTCCAATGGAAGAGTCAGAAGCTCTCTTCACAGTCTAGGGCATTTGTCAGGGCAGGATTGTCCAGCCAACATGCATAAAATTGCAAGAGGCTCTGCAAAAACCCTCATCAGAGTCAAATTAAATTGCTGTATCTTTCTTCGAGGTCATTTTTAAAACTGCCTTCTGCAGGGAGACCTTTCTAGGAGGTTACTCTCATCTCCTGCCAGAATCAGAGATCCGTATTTCCCTTTAGCACTCTCTCACTGATTGCTCTCCCTGTAGAAATTACTCTCCTTTATTTGAGACTAATACACTCAGCTTTCTCAAGCCCAAGTCAAGGCCTTGTGGGGCTTGCATAGATCCCCTGTGGAATCAGAAGGGCTGCATGCAGATACAGGAGCTCCTCTGCGTGCAGCTCAGATCCAGCTTAGTGTTCCCATCTCTTCCCCAGTCAGATGGATTAGAAGAGAACCAGCTACCTGCTACAATTCTGCTAGGAGAAGTTCAGGATGACTTTCCTGTCTTGGATAAAACTCACATCTGGCCTTTCCTTACATAAAAAGCTGTTTTGAAAGACAAATTATTGATTTTGAATGATGAGGTGGCATCAAACAGCGCATTCATGTACTGCTGAACGGTTTCTCAGTGAGAGATGCACCTCATCGGGACCATCTGCTTCATGGTACAGTGTGATCAATTCATTCTGTTGTCCTCAGTCTCTTCTCTCTTAGGCTGGTTCTCCATTTATGTTCCTACAGTGACTGTAATAATTCCCCCTCATCTGTACCTAGAAGAGAAGACACAGAGATTTAGTTTTCAAAAATAAAGGAAGAGCCTTTCCAGCAGAACGTAGCACAACATGGTCTTTTATCCCACAGGACAACTGTAAGGGAGCCCTCCTTAGGTGTGCAGTGTTCCCCACATTACAACTTTCTTTTCCAAATAGGGCAATGAGGGACTGAAGCAAATTTTTAAGCTTCCTGGTGCTATCTCTGCCTCTATGGCATCTCTATAAAGGAAGGGCAGTGGATTAACCACGGACTAAGTGGTTCCGGAGGAGAACTAGTTTAGCAAGCCATGGCCAATTTTTCCATCTCTTGGTGCAGCATAGCGTGTTGGAGTTCCATCCAATCTGTGCACTGAATTCCACGCCCTTGACCTCTTTGCTTTTCATTTATGCCTCTGTCACAGTTAGCCAGATACCATCAGATAGGCCAGAAGTGAGCTGTTCCACTGTGGGTGTGCTTCAGGAGGAGCCTAATGCCAGCTCTGACCAGTGAGAGCTTTTGGGAAGAAACACCTAACAGTAGGAAAAAAAAAACAACCAAGTCTAAGCATGAGAAGAAAGCTGAGACAAAATTCCCCATAAAAGGCCATCTACTGCTTACACCCACCTCTCCTTAGACAGGAAAACCTCTTAAAAGACCTCTGCTGAGTCTAACTCTTTGAGGCTCCCTAGATGTACGTCTATGCGTGTGAAGCAGAGAGAGGGAGAGGCATGTCAAAGCATTGCTTTCTCTCTACTAACGGTTGCAAACAGACCCAGCACCTAGAGCATGAGATAGCATCGTGCCTGATTTACATCAAAGCTACTGCTACCTCTTCTTCACAAAGAAAAAAAATCCAGCATACATTTCAGTTACTTAATTCTCAGCTCTAGGTACAGCACAAAGCAGCATTCAAACCATGGATAATCACATCGGAGAACACCCATCGAGTGATCAGGTGCTACTTATCGTTCAAAAAAATCCTCCATTTTATGATCTCCCATTACCCAACAGGGCCCTTGGCCCTTTTACTGATAGCAGGTGCTAAGCATTTACAGCCTTCTGCACTTTTCTTCTACACACTGTATTGCTGTACAATTTCTAAGCCTCCCTGAGATTGCTAAGCACTAGCAAAGATCAAGCCCCAACCAGGGGTAGAAGATGGTGAACATTCCACGTGTGCTCGTGTTACAGCACTGATGCTACTTTGCCAGCATTAATCCTCAAGTAGAGGGAGGATCCAGGAGCATTGCATTGTATGTGCATGCCCTCACATTTGACATCTTCTGAGCTCACACGAAGTTAACCTGTCCATTCCTGTGCCTTCACTGTTGTAACATCGGCACTAATCTTTCTAGGCCATAGAGGGAGAGTGCAATTTTCTCTTCTTCAAAAAAAGTGTTTTTTCATGGTTTGTTTCCATAAAGCCCAATGCATTATGCATTATCTCATTCAAAGGTAAATAGTGGATACACACATGGATGAAAGATTAAATCCTGGAAATTCTAAACAATTGGCAGGAGGCATAACCATGGCAAATTGATTCTGCTACCCCTCTGCAAAAAAGAAATGAAAGAATATTTGTGCATTTTTCAAATGACATGTAAGATTTAAAGACATGTGGGGTTTGGTTTCTTTGACTCTTTTTTTTTTTCCTTTTAATGAAAGTACACAGTGATTATCAGAAAGTTCCTTGAGTTCAAAAGATTATTTTAAAACAAAACCTGTGCCAACTTCCTTTACTGCCCATCTGCAGCATTACCAGTCTAAGTACCTGAATAACAATGACTGCATCTATCACAGCAATGATGCAGAGAGGCAAACAGTGGGGCAAAGAGCTCCATGCAAAACCAGAAAATAGTCCTTAAAGAAAATTGTATTGCCGCAAAGAAAAAGGTTAATTTGAATACGTAGGTGGTCTTGCTTGATTGGTTGGTTTTGTGTCAACCCTGACCCTACAGTAACCCCAGTCTTGCTGATCAAAGGGATTATGCTGCAGGCTCCAGGGCTGTGTTTGTAGTCTCTGTGCATTTCCTCTCACGGTGTGGTAGTTTGCTGTGTGAGGACATCAACACTCTTGCTGCCCTTCATCTGGACTCAAAGGGCTTTAAGGTGTTGATGTTCAGCTTGATGGCACAAGATGTTATTTTCTGTCTCGTGTCCCAGCCTGGCAGCAGGAAAACCAGTCAGTGACAGCACAGTCCACAGAGAAGGTAAGGAGCTCTGAGCTCACCAGGTATCAACACTGCTCCGCCTGCACAAATCTGGTGTCAAGTTGATCAGATAGGCAGTTTTGATGACTTTCTGCTTCTTCTCTACTCAAACATTGACTGCACCCAATGCGCAGCACTACGAACAGACACTATAAAGAAAAGCTCTGCTTCTGCCCATGTTAGCCAGTACAGTAGCAATTCCATTTCATGGCCACTGGGGCCAGGCAAGCCTTTTTATTCTGTCACTGTTCACTACACCAGACTGCATGTAAGCATGCATATGTGTATAGGTGTGTACACGAGCTCATGTTGGCTGGAGGGAGGTGTGAATCCACTACCCTTTGCTAAGGGCCACCTTGCTTCCCCATAGGCAGATATGCGTTCTTGCATATGGCCTGGCCATCTGCAGTCTAATTTACCCTTCATCTCACCTGATGCCATCCCTCCCTTCCCTAAATAAAGGAGCTGGGAAGCAGCATGGCATTGAGAATCAGCTCTAGTAGCAGATCAGAGGAGCCTGCACTCACATGGTCACACTAGATGTAAAGCAGGCTTATTCCCCCTGTGCTCTCCCGTGCCATCTCATCTGCACAGGCTGGTATCTGCACCCTTGCTTCCTGTTGATCACATATACTTCAGTGACCCCACTGATGGCATCCATCAACCAGTCAAGGCTCTACATGATTCCAGACAGCTCTTATTCCAATTCCACATCGTTACCCTGGAAAAAAATTCTCAGCTCCTCTCTAGATAGGGGTGGGAATCAAAACATTCACAGCAATATAAGGCCACTGCTAATAAAGTAACTTTACTGAGGATGGATTCATGCCTATCTTTACCCTATGCCCTTTCAGTTTGCCTGAAGAGGGCATGTGGCTCCTCTGTTCCTGTCTAAACACACAGGAAACCGGCCAGCTGCATGATCTGACATTCTAAATTTGAGCAGCATCTCCACCGCTTCATCCTGCCTCTGCAGAGCAGGCAGCGAGCACGCACCTGCAGCTCCGGTTTTGCCTCTTGCTGAGGTCACCAGTTTGTCATCCGCAGCCCTGAATGCTGCGCAGCAAGGAGGAGCACGTCTGCGAGTGCATTCCTGCAGATGAGGGGAAATGCAGGGTGGAGCAATAACCAGCAGCTGACACTGTTTGCCACGCACTTGCTCACCACGATGCTCAGGACGCTGCCCGCTCCTTGAATGTTTCCTTGATTACTTATTCCCAGCATACTCACACACACAAACACTCACCCGCTTTTCTCTCGGAAGACTAGAAGGACAAGCTACCAGGGAAACAATAGCATTTCTCCTACTCACAGCTGTGTGACATTTGTTTTTGTTTCTCCAGCTGGCTTTTCTGTGCTAGCAGAACATCTCACTCCTCAGATTTTTCCTTCTCTTGGCTCTTGTTGTCAGTGTTGGACACGGCCATCGGTAGACACAGTTCTGAGCAATCACTGAGGAAGGTCAGGGAAATGCCCCTTTTCCCTCTGCTTTCTTTTTCAGTCTGGAAGCTGTCAGCAAGGCCTCATACATCACTCTCTTTGAATTCCTACAAAGATGGAGTTTGAACCTTTTCAGACCTTTAGTAGCTAATAATAACTGGGACACTGGTCACATCTCAGCCCTCAGAGTGAGTCTGTTCTTTGCAGCTTTTTCTTATGCACTGTGGTAATTGTGTCAGAACTCAAGGCAGTCCCACCGGTGCTCAGGTTTCATCTGCCATTCCCAGGGGATTTCATTACTCCCGCACAACCCTTTTTTCCTAGCAAGATTTCACATTGCCAGATAAGTTCCTCCGTTGTCTGCAAGTACGAGAGTCACCTGTCCCACAGCTGCTGGATATAAAGTGGCAGAGTGATGGGGTCTGTCTGGTTGCTCTACTGTCACTACAGTCAAGAGAATGTTTTTTTTTCATTGAATTTTTTTTTCCCCCATTGTCCCAAAATTATTGTTGAATTCAGTGTGGACTTACCAAATTGCTTCCCCAGAAAAAAATATCATGATTATATTCACAAAGCTGAGAGGAAGACAGCCACTTTTTATTCACTCATAAAGGATGTGGGAGTCCTGGGTTTAATTTCCTCCTCTGCCTGGGGGAACTAGAACCAGCATCACTTATCTCCCAAGAGAATGCCATAAGGTTGTGCTGTGCTGCATACTAAGGTGGGTTGTTCTTACTCCTCACCACTGATGTGTCCTTATCTGTGCAGAGGGTCTTTCCAGACCCTAGTAGAGACACTCATGAACACGATTCACCCAGCTTCCCCAGTTTGTGCTAATGAGTATTGGACTATTAAGGAAGATGAAAGTGCCATTGGCAGAGCCTCTCCCAGGGTACCCCTGCTCTCATGACTGTGGCATTCTCCTGGAAAAGAAGAAAGGTAGACAGGGAAGCAGAAGAAGGCATTGTACACCCTACACGAGCACATCAGGCAAGCCCATGTGCTAAAGTTCATGGAGGTAAGAAAGTGCAGCTCAGTCTGCTGGAGAAAATTACTTGGAGAAGTCAGCACAAGTTAAAGATAGGAACACCAAACTAGTTCAATCAGAAAGTCTTCCTAATATTAACCGAGGACTGTGCTGAGGTCAGGCCTGATGTACAAGATAAATGCCAAAATCAATTGACCAAAACTCATGTGCCACGAGCTAAAGCCAACCGATGACTGGTGACATGTACATCATCCTCTGGGGTACATCCATTTTGATACTGATCCTAGAATAGGTGGACAGAAAGGAGAAATGCTGACAGTTGTCATTGTCAACTTCATAGAATTATAGAATCATAGAATCACAAGGTTGGAAAAGACCTACAAGATCATCTAGTCCAACCATCCTCCCATAACCATTGCTACCACAAGCTAAACCATATCTCGTAGGTCCTTATCTAGACACCTCTTGAACACTGACAGGGACGGCAACTGCACCACCTTCTTGGGCAGGCCATTCCAGTGCCTGACCACCCTCTGAGAGAAAAAGTTCTTCTTTATGTCTAAACTAGGTACTTACTTGATCTGGTCAGACCTCCTGGTAAGTTTCTGGTGAGGAGATAGAAGGAAGTCATCGCTATATCCAATTTCAATTTCAGCGCAGTCCTGGAAACCCACTTGGAAGGGAAGACTTGGGGTCCTGAAGTCACCCTTCTGTCAGTAGCTCTGTAGTCTTTTCACATGCTTCTCTGCCTTTTCTTTCTTTTACTTTCCTTTTAATCAAACTATCCTAGATAGGAAGGTACAGGTTGTACAACACAGCTTTGAACTGTAATCAAGGAGACAACTAAAAGCAATGTCTAAATGAGACAGACGCTGGTATAAATCCCCTCGATCAGAGAGGGGCTGATAAGTCCATGTGTTGTGCTTGTCTTTTTCAAGCAGTGAGGCTGCAAGTAAAAGTCAACACCTGAAGAGGAAGTAATAATTTTTGTCTTTGCTCTCCTTTTCTCTCCCCGCCTGTATACGTGTGTCTCCAAGTGAGCAGAGCGGAATCCCAAAATGAGTACCAACAACAGATTCAGTCTATCTCAATGAGTGTCTCTCTTTCCCCAGAAACAGTGAGTGCTGCTCTGGACTTCAATAAAGGGAGGGAAGCACTGCTACAAAAACTGTTGACAGCTACAGGAAGAGGAATAATGGACACTTTTAAAGCATGAAGTCTTATTTTTCAAATGCTTAAACTGTTTTTCCTCTTTTTTTGTATCTTTAATTAAAGGTTAAAAGACTTCTATCTGTGATTGTTTGCCATGGTAACCAAGTAGGCCGAGGTCTCCGTATTCAAAACCCCAAACCTTTTTAAGTGTTTAGTGTTGTAGAGCGTCTGGGTCATGTTAGCATCTTTCACTCATTGAGCCCACTCCTTCCCCAGAACTGAACAGGACTGTGCCTTGTGAGCCAGACCACTGGACTAGAGGGACAGCCTCTCAGCTCCAGTATCCCCCTGTGAATGGGATCCCTTCTTCTCACTTCTCTTTTGGGTGCGTGAATGTTTCGCTTTGAATTAAATGCAATTTTCAGTATGAAATAGGCTATTTCTTTGCTGTTTTTCAGCAAGATAAATAAAACCTAACCAGACTCATCTGTTCCTACTGAGGTGATGTTTTCTTCTTTCCTGCTGAACCAAACAGCACTTATTCATACCTTGCTGCTGTTTTTAAGAGTGGGGCCCAGCTGTATGGCATTCAGAGGCACCACTAAAGCTTCAACAGCAGAGTACACATCATAGTACATTCTGGTTAGAGAAATGACTGGCAGTCATTTTTGCAATGAGTGCTGTCTGTATCAATGCATGTGTGCGTATTTATTACATTAGTCACCTCCGCTACTAGAATGACTTGCAATTAAGATTGCTGTAGTACCTGAAATGTCACATTGCTTGCCTTCGTTCTAAAAGGGGCACTGACTTAACCGGATAAAGCAAGGAGAGACGTATGAGGGCATGACCAGACTTATCCTTATAACCACATTAGAATGGCTGGAAACGTTACCACTTCTCAGCAGAGAAGTGTCTTTTAGTTGAGACACAGTCACTGGACACATGTAAGCTCTCAGTCTCTTGTACTGCAAAGTAAGATGAGTTTCAGATGAGAAAGGAACTAACCCATTTCATTTTGCATTTGCCATACATGCCCATACGGTTCTCACATCTTTGCTGAGAGACAACAATCTCCAACCACAGTGGCACACGTTTCCTAAGTTCTTGTAGTGTGACACAAAGAACATAAGCTGATATGCAAACAAAGCAATTAGCATAGGACTACCCACCTGGCTGATGTGCTGCATCCGTTTGCTTTTGCTCAGAGGTTGGTACGAACTTACATTTTATCTCATGTGAAGTGTGGAGGCAGGACCTGCCTCTCCAGCAGGCTGTGGCATGTTGTCGCTGCTTGGGCTTCCTAGGAACTCCAGCAGGTCACTAAGGATCACAGTGCAGGCCACCAACAGTCTTGGTCTGTATTCACAGTGCCCTTTCCTTCATACAACACAGAAAAACAATTAGATCACTTACTGTCTGTGGGCAGCGCTGAAACCTGAATATTGGGATGGCTACATGGTGTAGACAAGCCATTCAAGTTACTCTTTTGCTCTTCTGGATTAATCATCACAGGTGGCAAACTGGCACAAAAATACAACATTTGTGTGTGTGTGTGTGTGTGTTTTTTTCCCCCACAGAACTTGTTTGCTTATGTCAATCAGCTTGAAACAAAATCAAAAACAAGTTTCCATGTATGTGGATCTACAGGAGAGGAAAAGGTAGTGAGCGTGTTTGCTGCTATCCTTTTTCCTTTCAAATGTTTGTATTTCATGAATTACTCTTGCCACAAATGTGTTGATAGTAAATGTAGAGGAAAGAACAAGATTATCTGCCTTGAACGCCATCAGATTTACCCATTTGGACAGGATCTCATCTACCAGATGCTGGAAGAATTTCTGAATAACCACACTGGAGGACCCAAGCCAAAGATTTGGAAAATTTATCTACAAGTAGTATTTAGGGTGACTTATGTTCTAGTTCAGGCTGCTATCCCGGTTTTGGGTTAGACAAAACACTCTTGTTTTTCTTTTTTTGTTTTTTTGTTTTTTCCAAAAACATTGTCAGTTCCTTATAGGCCTGCTCTGCATGGCTCTATGGCCAGTTTCCCTATCGTTTTAAAACAACCCTCCAAACACTTGCTATCTTTCGAACACGTTTTATTTTGTATGCCGTAGTATGAAGTTTTTTTGTGGTTGTGGAAGTCCTTAGTGAATGTCAGTGGTACTCTCTGAAAACACCTGACTAAGTAGGAACCATCTAACCCTTGGGAGCTATTGACTGCTGCCTCCAAGGGCGTAATTAGCAAGTGGCAGAACTTGCCATGCAGGTCATGTTTTACAAGATCTCACAGTATTGGTATTGATTATGATTAGATTAGATTGGGTTGATGGTAAATGCTTATTTATGAGATTTTCAGGCAAATAGTGAATATCTTGTCATGAGCATCACCAAGTATGCTTTTCACACAACTCTAGAATGAGTTATAAACTTCATATATGCATGTGCATGTGTATAATAGGAGAGAGAGGGCAAGCCACAGAAAGGCCAGGATCCTGTATTTGACACTTTACAAGCTGAAGGCAGAAATGAGTTCAACACACTAAGGAATCTGACATTAAAAAGAGCAGCTTATAGAAACCCCTATCCTGTGTATGCCTGTCAGCTGATGGCACATATATGGAAGATGGCAGCAAATACAATTGGGCTGGCACACCATGTGTTACTGCCTTGACACTGATTCCAAGGAGATTTTCACAAACTTGCACAAGAGAGAATGCTATTTTTCAGTCCTTCAAAATATGTCAGTGGTTTTCTGAATCCTTAAAACTCCGTGCATCTGTTAGAAAATTTCTGTTTTATTCCAAGATGGTTTTGCTGCTCAAACCAGGGTGCCTGCAGCCTGCTAGATGTGCTGGAGCATCCACAGCATCTGCACACAGCTGCGGACACGACGGAGGACATAACAGATACCATGCCTTTGTAAAGCTGCCGCTGAAGGGAATCCTGAAGTATCTCATATATCTCTTCTTGCCTACGGTTAGGCAGCTGAATCCTACCCATTTTTTATTTTCATTTCCACTTGGATTTCCTAATGCCTTCTTTACGCTCCCCTTTCTTATTCCTGCTTCTTCAGCAATAAAGTGGGAAAGGTCTATAAGGAGGAAAGAGAAAAAACTTTTAAAAAAAAAAAAAAAGGAACATTTCTTAATTTTAGAAGGACTCAGAATTGTAAAAAGTCTTACCACAAAATAATTTCTTTGGTGTAAAGAGAGTTGCACTTCTGTGTTTTATCTTTTTTTTCTGGTTCTCACAACACCAGTGCAACTCGGAGCCTCCTCAGCAATCTGGAAGACAAGTCAGAGGGCCACAAGCATTCATCCTGTTGCTGACCTCCTGCATGGCCTTGGTTGCCCCACTTTGTCTTCAGTGGGATAGCAGAACAAACACCCCATACAGCTCCATAAAAATTTGAGATATTTTAAGTATAGGTCCACTTGCCAGCCTATAAGAATTATTTCAAAACCTCACATAAGAGAAGAACTGGTTTTACTGGCAAATGAGCATAGAAAATGAGAGTAGAAATTGCCCTTCTAGCAAGAAAGACAGCAGATCTTCAGACTGTGAAATCTGTGGGTGTTTGTGTGTGTATGTGTGCAGCAGGGGATGAAGCAATAATTTACTGCTTTCCAAAAAGCAGCAGATGGATCTAATTGCCTTGGTATTGGAAGCACTTGATCTTGGAGTCATTGATTTGGCTAAGCCCTCTTTCCAGCCATGGCTCAATGCAAAGTGATGGCCACAGCCAGACCTGCCCCTGGAGGTAGCTCTGGGGAGCAGTGAGGCTTTGTGGCAGAGACTGAAGGCTCTCGGGCTCACCACTGGCCAAGGACTATGCATGCCTCCTCAGGAAAGCTCCAATAGAAGTTACTGTCCTGTCTTGAGAAATCAGGCCATGGAAAGAGAAAGAAGCTGGGTTCCTACCAGCTTTTCAAACCCATTAAAAATTATAGGCTCTGGAAAGCAGATTTATGCAGCTCACTCTGATAAGGAAAGCTCCATTGTGAAACTTCTGTTGCTACTTTAATATTTCAACACCTTTAGTTTTCTTTTCCTCTGAGGTTTTATCTTCTCATTGGCATGAGGCAGTGCCAATTCTCAGGTGCTCTGCCATTAGGGAGGCCAAGCCTTGATGGAAACCCCTCTCCCAAATAAAGCTGATGCTGAGGGCCCTCCAATGCCCTTCAGGCAGAACACAGTGGTCCTCAATTTGCTGCATAGTTAGCAACAGAAGCAGTCCTGGTGATGGGAGAGGCTAGCAAGGAAAGGAGTTGTGGCCCAGGTGCAAATGAGAGGCCAACTGTTACTTGTCATCTGCTGTTTCACCTACTATAAAGGTCTGGGCAGGTGTGAAACAACAGGGAGCTGAGCACTCATCTCTGTGCCCACTGCCTCCACTTGCAAGCCTACCAATGACCCTCTAGTGCTGTTGCCCAGCCCTTACAGACCCATGGATCCAGGCAGAGAAGAGTGAGCAGCCGTTTTTCTTCCCCAGCACGGGAACTTCAACCAGTGTGGTCTGTCAGGCTGCTGTAATCCCACCTCCACCAGTGCCCTCTTGCAGTGTGCAGCTTGGGATGGAGCAGGTAAAACCAAGACCCAGCTGTACTGTGATCTGTACAGCTGCAGCCAGCCAGGGGCTGCTGATCTCTTGCAGGAGGAAAGAAAATGGCACAGCCTCTCTTCAGCAGCACCTTCATGGCGTTGCCCGTGATCCTCCACACACATGCTACCAGGCAAATCATCAAAGCAGAGCTGTGAATGGCAGAGAGGACTCTCCTTGGGTGCTAATGTTTCATTGTTTTTACAGACTCTCTTCCAGCCAAGTTTATGAAAGGAGGCTGAGAGCCGTCCAAAAGTGAGCTCAGGAGAAAAACAGAAACTGGAGGGAACAGACGGAATGTCTCACTCAGCCGGCAGGCTGCACGGGACGCAGTGTGCATTTACTCTGGCTGTTCCCTGTGAAGTCCCTCCACTTGCAGTCCTCAAACACACTTCTTTCTCCCCAGCCACAGTAGGTTCTTGATTGTCTGCCATTGCAGACTACCTCTTGGCTCCAGCTGTGTTCCGCCACCAAAAGGCACCAGCTCCACCACTGGGACTTGCTCTGTGCAGTGTGAGGGCTCCCAGTGCCAAGCCTGGAAGTTCATTGCTCCGACAGCACCGGGCAGAATGGGGTGAAGCAGGGGCCGGTGCCTCCCTGCCCCTTCTGGCACTCCCCAGACAGAAATGTTTATTAATAACAACCATACAACTGAGAGAGCCAAAAAGAGTCGACCCTGTGAAACGGTGCAACAGTTACCTGCCAACTGAACCCTAGCAGCAGCAACAATAAACACGATGCAAGTAGAAATTATCAAAGACAACTTGGGAGGAAACCACAAGAAATGGCAGTTGAGCCTTATTAGTGCCATAAATCATAGAACGGGTTTCAGTTCCTGCAGCTCCTCGCGAGCCGTGTGACGCTGCCTCTTGCACAGCAAGCCATAGGGGTCTGCACAGCCTGGAGGCACAAAACAAAGCAGGCGGGGAAAAGCGCTGCTTTTTACCAAAGTAATTCTTAATTTAATTGTAAATCAAAGGAGGGGGGCTTCTGCTGCTGTCTGCGAGCAACAGAGAGCACAGTGAAATGTGTAAGGTGGGAGCAACGTGGACTTTCCGGGGTTTGGAAACTTCTTTGAGAGCATCTTCCAGGCACTCTAACAAGACTTGTTTACTTATTCATGTAAAGATTTACCACCGCTGCACTCTGCATTTCCTTGGTTGTCCTTAAGTCCCTCCTAGGTCCCAAGGTGTTTTTTCCCACCAGAGGTAATTCTGACATCAGGAGCTGCAGCGTTCAATTCCTCCTCTGACTCTGGAGTGGAGGGGGCAGAGGAAGGGTTAGTTCCCCTCTCTTCTGATTTTAATAGTGTTTGAAGCTTCTTGAAGGGCACGATCGTTTTGTAGGTGGGATGCTCCCATCCCCAGCCATTGATGTGAGTCATTGATTATCCTTCTTTTCCTTCAAAGGAAATTCATTTCGTACTGAATTCCACACGGAATGCTCTCAGCAGGACTTCAGACTCACCAATAACCACTGTTATCTACCTGAGCCAGTGAAGCAACAAACCTAGGAATTAATAATAATCACTACTTATTTTTAGCATTATTTAAGGGACAGCAATGTGCTCAGCATGGTAAGAGACCACCAGGACAGTGTGGGCCGATTACAAGACACCCATGTGGCAATGAAATACACTGGAGCTTCCTTATGCCCTCTGGATGTCTGCAATGCCTAACAAAAGGAGGTGGGGTAAATGCCAGGCAGTATTTTTGCCCTATCCTGTGTTATTTCCTAGAATCATTGACTGATTTGAGTTGGAAGGGACCCCCAAAGGCCGTCAGGTTCAACTCCCTCACAATGAACAGGGACACCTACAGCTATATCTGGGTACTCACAGCCCCTCCAGCCTGACCCCGTTTGGTCCTTGATGCCATCACCTCAGCTAAAGATATCCTGAAGAGGCCCAACGTAACCCACTCTTCCAGTCTGACAGGGAACCAAACCATAGACTCTGCATTGCCAGCAGTGCCCAGAGGGAAAGGCATGGCCCAGGTGGACCATTTCCAGACCACAGGAACCGCAGCTGGGGCAGAATCAGAAAGCTTCTGAGCATTAAACTCGTGCTTCAGAGCGTTAAGCACCCAGCAGCAACTGGCTCATGCAGAGACACTTCTCTGCACTTGCTGAGCTGCAGAAGCCCATTCAGTATACAGGCTTGCACAAGGCTGGGAAGCGGAAGACCTGCAGCCTGGCCCTGGCAGGGGTACCACAGTTTGGTGATTGTACACTGAGCCGCCTCCTGGCAGACCGAGCTGTCCCAGCTTGTCCCCTTCTTGCCACCAGCTCTCACCCTGAGGTCATCTCCCTCTTTGGCCTCACGAGAACTGATCCCACACACACATACCCTTTTTTTTTTTTTCCTTGGTTAATTTTAATCCAGACTAATTCCCTCATTCAGGTCACTGTGTGGCCTCACATGCTCCTGCATTCAGCAAGCGAGAGCTGAGAGGCAGGAGAGGGCAGCCAGCAGGAGAGCTTTCTTCTGCTTACCACAGCAACTGTGTACTGCTACTGTGGCTTTGGGGTTTTGTTGGGGTTTTTCAAAGGGGAACTCTCAAAAGAGGACAGAATGCTCAAGTTCTGGCTCTGCTGTTAGGATTCCAAAATATTCTCAGTGATCTTGTTCTCCAGACTCAGGAAAACTCACGTGAGCTTGTCTCAGACATGGAATAACTACGGGCTCAGCTTTTGTGCTACACTGTAAAAGATGTAGGGCATATGATAGGAACCCACAATGTTGCTGGGCACACATCCTGTGCTGACTGGTGCTTTGCCAACTTTCTGGGTATAAAGAAAATCTACTCTTTTGACTTTGGTACAGGACAGCCTGGATTCCTTGCAGCTGTGCACTGGTTGCTAAAACATAGCTGCTGTTGCTAGCATCTAGCAAAGCAATGAGTGATAGGATACTTGGCTTTGTTCTGACTCAGTCTGGTTGTTCTTTTGCATGTGGGACCACTTCTTTCAGTAGTGGTACCCATACATGCCTGCTTGAAATGACTGTCTCAGGCTTGATCTGTCGCCGTCTTGCTCAGGGAACAGTGCAGTTTCTGAAAGTAAGCATATCACACCTAGAGTTACCCAAAAGCACTCTGCTTCCTTTTCACCAGTCAGCCCTGAAATTTAGCAGCATCTTCCAACACCTTCTGATTCCTGCAGCATTAAGCCCAAAGCCTGGAGGAAGCTGAGTGCCAGACAGCTGCCTGCCCATAGGGATGCTTTAACACTAACAGCATCCAGGTTTGCAGGGACCAAGCAGTGGGTGATGCAGGGAGCATCACGAGAAGCTGCTGCTCCTGGCCTGATCCATTGCTCAGCACAGGAAATCTCCCTCAGGGTACTTCTGGTGGGGTGGCAGGGCTAGTGCATCACCTCATCACACACAGATTTTAGCCTACTGCCAGGGCTTGCTTCACTTGCCTGGGGATGAACCAGACTACAGGAAGTGAGGAGAAGCATACGTGGGTGAAAGAGGAGGGTGTCGATCCTTTCAGAGAGGGCGGTTGCTGAGAGGAAGGATAAGGATGTGATATTTGGTAGCTAAGGACCAAGTACACAGTTGGTCCATAATTCCCAGAGCCTCTCTGTTCTTCAGGCAGTACAAGGAAAATACTTATAATCAACTCCCAACCACTGTTTCTGCTTTCCCGCCTTCCTCCATCACTGCATTCCCTTTCTGCAGGGAAGGAGGCTGCAGATTTTGACACTGCTCCATTACGAGGAACCAGGATGTGATTAGACCCTCCGAGTAGCTTTATCTTCCCACCTCTCTTATTACTCAGAGCTATTGTGAAGACAATAGATGATCAGATGTGCCCAGGGAAACAGCTGGGGTAAGCACAAGGATAGGAAAGCTAACTTAGGAGAAAAGGCACCGAGAGAAAAACAGTGAACCGCACTTTCAAGTTTTGCCAGCATAGCAAAGAGTGTGGGAACAAATTACAACCGTCGGAGAGATACCTCTGGCAATGAAAGCCCCAGTTTCTTCCGGAAACTGGTGTAACTTACACTGGCAAAAGCTGTATCCCCAGGAGGAGTTTGTCAGAAAACCCTTCCCAGGGTAGGGAGACCCAGCAATATTAAAAGGCAATAATATAGCCCAGATGTAGGAAGCCTCTTTTCACAAAGAGAGATGTTTTCCTGTGACAAGTCTCAAGCAGTTAAGCTCCAGAGAGCTTCACAGTTCAGGCAGAAGCTTTGTACATGTTCTATATGAATATGTATTTAATTATGGCTCCAACGCAGAACACATTAACATAAATAAAGAGGAGAAATAGAAAGCAGGAAAGGAGAGGGTAAAGGTCTGGCTTTCACCTGTCTCTATTAGCACCAGCTCTTATTCTCTGCCATTCTGAGGAGGAGCTGCGTTTGGATGGTGCATCATTCCCATTTGCTCTGCAGAGATGGAATCAACCTCCTCAGCCCTGCTGGTCTTGCTTAGGGCACAGTACACAAGGGACTGTGCTCAGATAACTGGGAACCAGCATGACAAAAAAGCTAAACACTGTGGGGAAGAGGGTGTTTTTCTCTTCTTTTGAGGCTGCCATAGACCCACAGAAGAGGACCTCGAGGACACTGCCCTAACACCAGGCTGTCCTTCACCTTGCCTGCCCTGAGCTGCAGCCTCCCGCTGCTGTAGGAATCCTCCCTCTCTTGCTATCGATGGGTAAGGGATGTAGTAGGCACCCTTGTATTCCAGCTCTCCTCCTGTTTCTCTATTCCCTGCCTGGCACACAGTCCTCTCCACAACATGAGCCCCTTACGTTGCCAAATGGGGGCAAAAGAATAGACAAATGAGAACAGTGGTGCAGGGAGAAGGAGAGCTTAGCCTGAAGATCAAGGCAGAATTCTCCCTTCATTCTGCCCCTCATCCTGCAGGACATCCCCTCACATCTACATGAGCATCAGTCACCATGTCAGTACCTGTCAGTGACTGGCAGCCCATCAGCATTCTGAAGTAAGTATGTAATGTCATTGTGGATGACAGCAAGAGATTCCTTCAACTGAGATTCTGCCTTGACTGCTCTAGACCAGAAATGAAGACCTCACATTAATTTCCTTTCCTTCTTTATCTCTTTTTCCTTCCTTCCTTCGCTGCTTGCTTCCTTCCTTCCTTCCACCATCCCTTCCTCCCTTCCTTTTTAAAGTGGAGGCCTTAGTCAGAGACCAAATATTCTCTCCTTTCTGCACCAACACCCTCCTGTGCCTATCCTCAATGGTACTTCACAACAACATCCTCAAGGATATGATGAAATCCCAAAATGTGCAATACCATTTGATCTTTTGCTGTTATGTTTCAAAAACACACTCTAAGAAAAAATACAAACCTGAACCTTTGGGAGAAGCCCCTCCCTTTTGTTTGTACTAACTTTGTTTTGTAATCCTGTCCCAGCATTGCTAGCAGCAGTTGAATTCTACCTGAGTGCTCAAAGGCTGAGCAGAAACCAGCTGTGCTCGGTTTGTTTCTAGGAAGCACCCTCACATGAAACTCTGCTCAAAGCAGATGAAATCCAAACAAATCCTTCAGTGCACATGGCTGCCTGGTGTCACGGGATCACAGGGTCACAGAGTGAGCTGAGATCCCTACATCTGGATGTCATCGGATCCAACCGCTGCTCCAGCAGGAACACCCAGAACAGAGTGCTGGGACCACCTCCGGGTGGCTTTGGAAGCTCTCCAAGGAGGAGACTCCACAGCCTCATTGGGCAAGTGTCCCATTAGCTGGAAAGGCCTTCTTTCACGAGTGGAGTTGACAGGGTTAATAGTAAAAGGACTTCTTTTCTTTTTAAAAAAAAAAAAAAAAATCCATACTGTAGACAGGGGCAGCATGTTTTATCCTCTTGTGGTCAAGGCTGGCTGATCCTGGTGCCTACGTTCAGGGCTACCTCAACAAGTGCAAGGCTGTTTAATTATTGACAAAGAAGCAAGACCTTCAACCAAACTACATTTCATTTTAGGAAGAAAAAACAATCCCATCCAAACTGGCCATGCTTGAAAAATTTGCCTCGTTGTATTTTTAGCATTGGTATATATAAGGAAAATACAAGGCCTGGCCTGAACAGTAGCTATAAGTGCTTAATATTCTCTTTGCATACCCTTACAAATCAGTGCATGATTTAAAAATGTCACTGCACATCTGTGTATTTGGTGTGTTTTGCTGCAAACTGGTGCGGGAGGCAGAGGAACACGAAGATCTTGCAAGCTATATCTCTACACCATGACTTGAGTGGCACCTGCTGCAAAGCAAATCTACTGCATTTTTTGATTCAGTGAGAAAGTGTGGGATCTGCTCCTTCCATATATCCCCAGTTGATTATTCATAGCTCATTCAGCAGCACATCCATAGAATCATAGAACCATTAAGGTTGGAAAAGACCTCTAAGACCATCTTGTCCAAGTAGCAGCCCATCACACCATGCCCACTGCCCACGTCCCTCAGTGCCACATTCACACGGTTCTTGAACATCTCCAGGGACGGTGACTCCACCACCTCCACGGGCAGCCTGTGCCCCTGCATCACTGCTCTTTCTGAGAAGAAATCGTTCCTGATATTCAACCTGATTCCCCCCTGGTGCAGCTTGAGGCCATTTCTTCTTGTCCTATTGCTGTTATCAGGGAGAAAAGGCTGACCCTCACGTCGCCACATCCTCCCTACAGGTGGTTGCAGAGAGCGATAAGGTCTCCCCTGGGTCTTCTCTTCTCCAGACTGAACAATCCCAGCTCCCTCAACTGCTCCCTATATGACTTGTGCTCCAGATCCCCATGGATCATAACAAACTTTGGATGAGATGTGGGCTTGCCAGAAAAGACAGCATCAGACACAGTTGCGCACACCAAACCAACCAAGCTCTCTTGGGAGGGTGGCTGTTTTTGCGGTGAGGCCCTTTGTGGCTTCCCCAGCTGCTCCCAGCAGCCTGACACACTTTGCTTGTGTCCCTGGCGCAGGACGAATAGTGATTGAACAGAAAGTACCAAAGTCATCCCATGATGATAGGCCACCATGTGCCTTTCAAAATGGGAGCAGAGAGACTCATTCTGGAGAGAGCGTACTGCTTGTACTGTCCAGCTCTGGAGATAAATAGAGGACAAGGCTCTGTGGCTGCCAGGCTGGCACCTTTTGTGAGTAATAAAATACACTGAACACTTTTCAAGCTTTTCTACAAATAATTGGAACTGTTTGTAACTATGTTGAAGGAATTGGGGTTTTTAGACAATGCTGGAATGATTAAATAGAGGTCTTTCTTTCAGAGGGGCATGCAGTTTAGCTGAAAAGTAGGGTTTGAGAGTTCTCCTCTGGGCAAACCAGCCAGGACAAGCTGGCAAGAAGGAAGGCAGGCTCTCCAAGAGGTTTCCCCAAGTGTTCCAAGCAGGAACACACAGCCTGCTGAGCTCCCTGTTCTGCCTGCCCACGTTGTTGCGTGGCATGGAGAGGATACATTACAGCTTCTAGGACTTGGAGGAGGCTGGTTACAAATCCCATCATAGCATGCAGGAGGAAAGAGGACAAACTGGGAAGAGGCTTTAAATTCACAGAGAGAGGTGGTGGTTGGACTGCTAGAGAAAGGGCTGATTGAGTAGTGCTGGGGAGAGAGATCTGTGAGTTGTCAGAACAGAAATGGTCGCTGAAGCATGTGGCAAGATAGAAGCACTTATGGACAAAGTGAGACCTGGGGAGAGGGACTGAGGTGATGAAGGCTTACAGAGGGGAGGAGAAAAACCCTCAAAGAAGACAATGCGGGGACACCTTGAGAGGTAGGATGAAAACCAGGAGTGTGAAAGGCTCTGGAGCACCTCGGGAAGAAAGCTGTTAGATAAAGGAGGAATGATCCACATCAAAGGCAGGCAACTGGCTGGGATGGAGGCTTCAGCGTGCCAGGAATAACAACTGCACCTCAGCTCATGGTGTGTTCTTTCTCCCCTGAGCACCATCCTCTTCTTTACAATTCATTTTTGGGGCAGGAAGCTGGCCCTCCTCCCTGTTGAGAAGCTCAAGTCATCATTTGTCATTTGTACCAAGAATATTGGATGAGTGTGCATGTGTGCTTTTAAACATAGAGGGGATATTACCCTGAAACCACACGGAAAATTATACATCATGATAGAAAAGAATAAACTATCCTGATTCTATGAATTACTTTGGCTTCTGCTTTTTCCCAGCACCATCCCCAACAGAGGTGCAACTGTCTCAGTGTGAAAATTCAACCTTAAATATCCACTCTGTAATTCTGCAGACCTTGGCTACCCTCTCTTCATTCGTTTCTGCTCTCCTGCTGCCACAGAAAACCCCTTTTCCATGTTGGCTGTCTGCCTCCCTGCACCCCAACTTGCAACAGCAACTTGCAAGATCCCAATTCTTCCAGCCCCTGCCTGTGCAGTCAGAGCTATCTTCAGCCCAGAGAGCCTTTAAATATATTCCTAAATATTTATACTGTAGTTAGCGCTGATCCTGGAAGGAATGTAAGTGTTTCTTTGTGTGCCTCTAGCTCCAGTGGCACTTTAAGCATGTACATAAGGGCTTTGCTGAACGGGAGTGGGCCTTAATGCACACTTAATTACTTTGCAGTCTGGGCCCAAATGTTTGCCTATATTGCAACGATCAAGCTCTGTCTCTTGATTTCCTGTCTGCAGTACAGGGATAAAGAGAGCAGATGATGATGTGAGATGGAGACTCCATTGGCCTGACCTTGGGATTGCCGAATAGCTAGTGACTGGCAAAATCCTGGATTTTTGATTGGTTTTCATGGTTTTGATTTCAGTTGGATTTTATAAGGCATGAAGCTGGAAAGACTGGCTCCTTGTTATACGGCAATGACTATCCCCACCATGTCTCATTTGGTATTTCTCATATCCGAGGGGATGCCAAATACTTTCTTCCTGCCATTCACAGTGCCCTGGTTTGCAACCTTTTTTAATTTGTAGACCCAGCGTACTTTCTAAGGCAGATGTGGCCCCTTTAGAAAGACAGTAGTCGTGGGCAGAGTTATGATCACACTGAAACTAGTTCTTCTCACTACTTTCCATGGACCTTTACAGGCAATCTGCAGTAGGGCTGACTGCAAAGCACTGTCCGTGCCACAAAGGCTTTCTTCTCCTCACCAGTGATCACCAGTATGTGAAAAGCACTGTTTGGATTTAGAGTGGGACAAAGTCCCTGTAAACTAAAACTTGTTATCGTTTTGCCTTTCCCATTCAAGTTGACCTACTCTCTGCTCTCAGTAAATCCAAATTTTAATGCTACAGATTTTCTGCAACAGAACACTGCCTTAATAATCATTTAGTATGCAGAATTGGAAGCCATTAATAGTAAGCAACAAAGAGGAAGGAAGATTACTGCTTTTTAATCTTCCATTTAATTACTTAGACATTACGGCCAGTTACCATTACTTGCTAAGTTTCACAGAGCCTTATTTCTAAAGTCTTACTGGAAAACAGTGCAGGAAACTACCTCTATAATATGAATAAACCGTCTCTGAATGTATGGTCACAGAAAGCCCAGCCCAGAGGTGAAGATTTTGACACACCTGCTACTCACTAAACCCAAAGAAAATCAGGTTCTGCTAATGCCCTTACAAATCTGGATCCTCATGACTACAGCACTTGCTGTCAAATGTTACAATAGTAGAAATTTGAGATGAAATTATAGTCCTCTCACACAAGGGACACAAGCTGTTTCTCTGAAGCTGTTTTTATTTTTATTTTTAAAACAGAACTGCAGGACAAGCCGTTTCTTTCCATCACTGTAGTGTTAATAGAAACCTTATTTTCAGCTTTGATAACAGCAACAACAACAACAACAACAAAAGGGTGGCAAACCAGTCGCGACTTCTTTGCTTAGTATCAAAAGCCACGACATGAAAGATGTAACATCTGTGTGCTCAGCTGCCATTTCAGAGAGCTGAACTCTTCTTCTGCCAGCGAGAAGCCCACGACCAGGCCGGTGTGAGCTGCCAGAGCTGGAGTGCGGCCACGGCCCGGCTGCAGGGCCCCAGCAGCACGGCTATTTCTGGCTTTGTAACCGGCTGGGTGAGCATGAGTGGGTCCCTCGCGGCAGTGGGGCTGAAAGCCTTTGCCAGCACAAATCACCCACCGTACGTCCTGCCTTCACATGGGATTTGCACAGTGGGTGGTTTCACCCGTGCCCAATCTTCCTCCAGGCTATGTGGGCTTTGCTGGAGCAGCCTGTCCAGAAGAGCTCAGGCCTGCTAGTCCTGCAGGTATACCTCAGATCTGAGGTTTATTGTATCGGGAGATAATTGGGTGTCCATTCATATTAACTCTTGCTCAGCCTTCATCACCAAGGTCTCCCACACCTCTTGGTTTAGGGACAGGATTCAGGAAGGATAATTACAGGCAAGTGGATGGGCATTGAGTCAAGGATAGCCTGAAACCCAGCAGTTACAACCAAAAGTGCCAAGAGAGTTGTCTCATGTCCTTGCAAGGCTTCTCTAGCATCTTTGAAAGTCTGCAGAGGTCTGGGGTTTTCCCTGACAATCAGAGAAGGACAAATGTGAGGCCTGCCCACACCTGCAGGAAGGCCATCAAGGAGAGCGTGCATGGCAGGAGGATGAGAGCCAAGGGGCACGCACTGAAACAAGGCTCATTCAGAAGAAGAAGAAATTCCTTCTGAGCACAGTCCAGCAGCACAGCAGTCCGCCCAGAGAGGCTGTCCAGGCTCTGCCTGGGGAGCTCAGAGCCCCAGCCAGTCACAGCCCTGAGCAGCCTGGTCTGGCCTGGGGCTCACCCTGTTCTGAGCCTCCCAAGTCCCATCCAACCAGAGTTATTCTGTGATCCCATGCTGAGTTGAATTGGACAACAGCGGTAGGAAATTAAAAATACAGAAATATAATCCTACTGTTGACACAAATATCCCCAATTCTCCAGACTGCTTTAGTTCTCAGTCTGCTGTGACTTATGCGAGGAGCCAGATTAGCTCTCAGCCAGGGCAGCAATACAGATGTGTCCTCGCTGCTCCTTTGCCTCTGCCAGCCTGAAGGCTGGAGGCTGCTGCTGCTGCTAAGACTCAGATGCGCACAAAGCAGCTGCAGAGGATGGCTGTTTCTGTAAGCAACCAGTCGCCGTCACCTCCACTCCTTTTCCCAGTTCCCTTTTCCTCCTTTCCCTCTCCCATCTCCTTCAATAAAAGCAGGAACTAGAAACCAGGTCTCCAGGTCTAATCTTACAGGTTCTGTGCCCACCTCTCCCTGTCCCCCTCCACTTCCTAAACCCAGAGGGACTTCTGCCAGGCCACAGCTCATCTCCTGGGGGTAACAGCCATGCCCGCCAACAGCTTCAAGTTGAGCTGCTTGACAATATTAAAGCTCCTTTCACCCTCCTCCCCAGCCATGGCTGAGGCTAAGCACAGCTCAGCGAGCTGTAAGGAACTGGAACCTCATCACGACCAGGCCTGGCCAGGGAGAAAATCTGGAGGGATGGCTACGGCAACTTCATGCTTAGAAAAGATGCTTGAACTCCCCTCCTAGCTGGTCATGGAAGCTATTTTCATTTTCAGCCACTGCAGATTTGTTCCTGGGATGGTGGCTGCGCTGAGTGGCTGACACAGACCTGGGAATCAATCAAAAGTAATTGAAACAGAAGAGGCTCAGCAATCAACCTATTAGGTTGCTGGAGCCAGAAAAATGCCGCTATGAGGAGCCAGAGAAAGGGGAACTGACTTTCCTTCTGAAAACTTAATGTGAGGAAGAAGCTATGGCTGCATTGCCTTTTCTTATGAGAAGAATGGAAATCTGTGGAATTCTCTTTCTGTGTATTTTTGTCCCCTTTAATGGGAAGGGGAGAAAGGAAAGAAACCATTAAACCATTAGCTGTAAAAAATACCATCTCATTCCCTTTTCTTTCCCTCATTCCCCCCTCCACATGCAATAAAATGATTCTTTGCTCTCAATTGTTGTCTGCTGTGGCAGCGGTTGGAATGGGCTTTGTTTTTCTTCACTCCGCTGCTCCTCACCGGAGGACTTCGCTGGCTGCAGCAACCTATTAAGCTGGCTGCTGGCTCTCCTCTGTCAGAATGGGATTTGCTGGCAGAGTCCAGTTACTTGCAGATGCCTGCACGAATCTGTTCCCACAAAGTCAAGCCGAGAGGTCGTCACCAAAATCACGAGACAAAATGTTAGGGGGCTGCCATCCCCCACTAATTTCAAAACCTCCCAACAGATGCCCCAAGGGGAGCAGAGGTGAGCTTCAGTATTTCATCTAAATCATTAGAGTGAAATATATATATATATATTAAATAAAAAAAAAAAGAGGAAAACTGAACTGCCTGCATTCATGATAAGAGATATGGAAAGAGAAAATGTAGCACCAGGAATCTGGATTTGGAGAGAACTGTTGTGTATGCCAATAAGCAATATGTTATCGGCCTTCTCAGATTGCTGGGGTCTGATGGCTGTAGAGCCTTCTCACCTACAAAGGTAGCATGCTGAGCTGAATTATTTTGGTTACAGAGGATGGACTGGCTTGACCCTGACACCAGTTTGCTCTGAATTCTGCACAACACATCCCTGGTGGGATGTGGTTATGAAGCATAATAACCCCTCTTACTGTCTGGATGTCTTGCCTCCAACTCAATTTCTAATTAATTCAAAGGGACTTAAAAGAAATTTTCCCCTTTCCTCCTCATCCAGGCAATATAGAGTGGCAGGAAGGGGCTGAGATTTTATATTACAGTCAAGGTTTGTATTCTGAGCTTTGTGGCAGCAGCAAACCAGCTGACCAAGGGGATTTGTCTTCAGTTCTGGGGTGACTGATTAGAGCTATTCTGCCTTGTTGGAACTACGGAGAGGGGCACTCCAGAGATCCTGGATGCCCAGCATTGTATGAGTTCTTGGAAGTCTGCTGCACCAGGGGCTTTTCCATAGGCTGGGCAGGTTTAGAGAGAGCACTTGCGTTGGTGAAGTTTACTCAGAGGATTCCACATGACAGAGGTCTTGTAGGGTCAAAGGGAAATACTTCCTGGGCTCTGCAGAGCAGTGCTCCAATTTTTATCAGTACTTACTGTTTTCTTACGCTATCTCTGAAAAGAGGTTCAAGTAAACAGCAGATCTGGGGACATTAGCAACTCAAGCCAGCATCCAGCTTGTGTCTGTACAATGGTACAAGCACTGTCCAGACTACCAACAACCACAGTGCATGTGAAAGATGTGATCTCCCTGTGGGTTTAAGCAATAACACTCCAAACACACCTTCAGAAAGCATATTGCTTTCATGAGTTCACATGAAATAGGGGAGGGGAAGGAGAATGAGGAATTGGAGGCAACATTTTTCTTTGCTGAAATTATGTCCTAATACTGCTAAGAGAAGAAAAATCAATTTTTCCCACTAACCCCCTACAGTGGTGCTAGATTCAGTATTACCCTCCTCCTAGGGAGCAAAGCTGACAGTGCCATGCACTGCTCAGGGGCAATGCTGGAGTAATACAGGAGCTCATAATTACAGGACAGCTGTGTGCTAACGCAAACCTCCCCAGCAAATGCTGAGTCATCAGAAGTGCAGCACCCTTCTCCCATCATCTGCAAACAGCATGTGAAGGAGGTGGGATTAGATCACAAAGTTTGGAGCTGGGACCATCCAAATTCTGATGCTGGTTCTGATATGTCCCTCACATCTGCCTGGGGTGTGCTTAATAGAGCTCAGATGTTCAGACATTTTTAACATCTGTCACTCGAAGACCTTCAAATGCTCCACGGGTACTTAAGTACACCAAATAAGAGTTAACCTCTGAAAACAGCAGAACAGGAAATAAGGTTAGCATGTGTAATGTGCTTTTAAGAAGAAAAGGGACTGAGAGTCACTTTCAATTTTTCATTATTTTCTGCAGTAGATATAAAAACATACAGGGATGAAAATGGGGATAGGACTGATAGTAGTACTGGAAGTGTTGTTGGGTCACTGCTGTTTTATACAGGTACCTTTATCGAATAAATGCCTGGATTATATGTGCCGTGAAGGAATCATCCTGGACAGGTGATGTTTATTCCATCAAAGGGACACTCTTAAAGGACATGCAAAGTCCCCTAAACTTCCCAGGATTAGCAGTGAGTGACCCACTATCTCCTCCCACTGCTGGTGCCTAACACTTTACAGAAATTTATGCACAGAATGTGACAACTTGTCATGAAATGCTCAACTCCATGTATCCCATTTTCCTGTAGAGTTCTCTGCATAATATATAAACAGAGGGGGGTGGGGAAAATCTCCCTGAAAGCTCCTGCCAACTCACATCTATTTCATTCTTTTCTTTTGAAAAGAAACCTATTCCAGATGGTTTGTCATTAGAACTTCTAAAATCTCTGACGCTATGAAAAACTGCGGAAAAAATACATAAGATCAGGTCTAGCATGGCCTGAATGCACTCCAGTGAGCTTTCCGTGCTGGATCTGTGCCTGTAGATACATCTGCACCACAGGAATCAATGGGCTGCCCAGTGCAGCCAGCCATTGGGTACAGCTGCAGGACAGCATTTGGACCAGCCTACCAGCAGACAATCTTCTCCTCTCCTTGGAGACCTTCCTCTTTGTAGGGTTTGGGCACTTATGGTACTACATTAGAAAGCATGCCTGGACCCACGTCAGCAAAGCTGTCCTAGCTGTGCCCCAGGCAGGCTGTACACGTGGCTCGCACAGCAGCAAACAGGAGCTGCGAGATCTCCCTGGCATCGCGTGACCTCTGGGGTGTCAGGACTGCAGCCGGGCTGACAGCCAGCGTGATGACGGATGGTTTAAGCCAGGCCTCAGAGACAAACCCCTGCTTTCAATGAAGTGCCACAGGATCTTTAATGCCCATGCAGAGCAGGCAGCTGTTACCCAAAGGACATTCTCCACCCTGAAATTACATGGAAATTATTTGCCTCTGAAGCTATGTTTAGCCTACAGAGATTCAAACATATAATTCTATGATATCTAGTTATTTGATTAAAATGCTAATATAGCCACCTAACTGCTAATGCTGCCAACCAACCACACTCCCTAGGGCAGCGCTGGATATTGCGTTTTTGCGTCTCGCTCTAAGCCAGGTTCTCACCCTAAACCAGGGGATTGTGATCACAGCCTTAAGCCCAGGGCTCACCCTCCCCAGCAGCGACTCAGCAGGGCAGCCAGCTGCCAGTAGGCAAGGATGTGCAGAGATTTGCCTGCTGCTTCCTTCCAGGCACTTTCCTTCTCCTGATATGAGCTCTCGAGCAGCAGCAGCTGTGGTACAACACTGGGTGAATTTATGACAAATAGATCTGAGCTCTTCTTCTAGCGGTCCCGATGGTTTGTCACAGTCGCTATTCATTTTTTATCAGACCTTTATGCTACAGGGGCACGGACACACCAGCCATCCCAACAGTGCTCATCCTTGTGCCCCACGCTGGTAGCAGGGACACTGTGAGGCTGGCAATGACTGTGCATCGTGTTGTCCCCACCTGCGTGAGCTGCTCACCACCACCCTGCAGGAATCGGGAGAGCGGAGAGGGTGCTTTCTTCAGAGGAGTAAGAAGGGGAAGGATGAGTGTACATGCCTGATTAGTTACAGGCAATTAAACACGTCTAGCTTCCCCTTGCCTCTCATCCCTAACCTCCAGCCAGTGGAACAGCTCGGCTAGCAGAAATTGAGTGCAGCCATCTCCCCATGTATGAGCCCTACATCCCCTCGCCTTCATAGCGTGGTGCCCAAACTCCTTCAGCCCCCGGGCATGAAGCCATGTACACAGCTGAGCGCAGGGCTGTGAGGAGGGGACTACCCTTTCCTCGCCCACCAGTCCTGTTTCCAACCACAGATTGAACCCCTCTATGTGCTACCTGATGTTGCTCACCTCAAATCTGAGCTTTTGGAGACATAAGGTTGCGATAAAATCCTGCAGTCTTTTGGAACACAAGCCCTGGGGCTTCCCTAGCTGAACACTGATCTGACTGAGGGCCCTTCTGAAGGCCCTTTCCTTGCTGACACATTCAGTCTCAATCTAGCACCAACAGATCTGCAGAAGAGGGCCACAGATCAGCCTCTCCCAATTCCTGGGTCATGTAACTAGCAATAGGACTAGCGGGAATGGCCTCAAGTTGTGCCAGGGGAGGTTCAGGTTGGCTGTTAGGAAATACTTCTCTAAGAGAATAGTCAGACACTGAAATGGATTGCCCAGGGAGGTGGTGCAGTCACCGTCCCTGGAGGTGTTCAAAAAACGTACAGATGTTGTACTGAGGGATGTGGTTTAATGGGAATTACTGGTGATAGGTGGATGGTTGGTCTGGATGATCTTAGAGGTCTTTTCCAACCATGGTGATTCTATGATTCTATGATTTTTGCATCAGAAGCCCTTCCTATCCTGGCAGAAAATGCCAGCAGAAAATCCCACAGGATTTTTGTCTCCTTTCCAGCCAACTCTGTTGCCACTACTGCTGAAGCCACAGTGAGAGCCCAGAAGACCAGTGCTTATTGCAGGCTGGGCTTCTTCTGAACATGCTCAGATGCTTGGAAGGGAAACACTGAGGAAAAGCTCATAGGATTAGTCATACTAAAACACGCAACTGTTATTGAACATGGTCGTCACCAACTGTTCACTTCAGCTGAACACATTTTAGCTCTAAGTGCAGGCAGGAAACAATCAAAATCAATTTTAACCCCATGTTGCCAAGTCCCATCCTTTTACCAAAACTGCCTGGTACTTAATATTTTTCTTTAAAGCCTGTGTTCCAGATTCAGGTCTTTTTTCTGCACCTCCTTCTTCATATCTGCTTTTTGTGTCCCTCATGTCGCTTCCTGACTTTGCAAACCTTCAAATTTCAAAGATCTCCTCATGAAGATTTTTTATCTCACACCAAAGGGAGCAGCCGGATTCTGATTTTACGCTAATTGGGCTCAGCCATACTGCATGAAACAGCCACTCAAACACAGACAACAGGTACACTTCCAAACTGCCTTTTCCTCATTGACACTGAGCCAAAAGTCGTAACTAACGTTGTCTCCAGTAACACAGCCAGGCAATTGTGTTCAGATGTGAGAAAATATTGAGCTGAAGGAGCATCTTAGCACACAGAAGAGGGCTAAAAAGAAAAAGATAAGAAGCTGAAAGCATCCTTACCTTTTCCTAATGACTCTCTCCATGCCCAGCATGTCTGTCATGGTCCAGATCTACTTCACGCAGCCCCGGCTTTCTGTCCTGCTCTCTCTACATGTATTTATAGCCATCTGCTATGAGTTACTTTTACACGGAATAAAAATTAGTTTTACTCCAAGTTACTTGATGTCAATCCAAAGCATCAGCTCGCTCTGTTTAAGTGTGGGCATGAGGAACATTAGAAACTATTTCCCTAAAAGGGTACTGGGGTGTTATTTGATACAGGGGTCAGAATAGAGGACGTGGTCTAGATTTGACCAAGATGGAACTTGAAAGTGGCCTGTATAAATGGGGTTTCTCTGTGGAGTAGGCAGGGTTAAAGGTCAGCTTTTGCCGAGGAAGGAGAAGAAAAGAGTACTGATCCAAGTGGGTAATTTCTGCAAAAAGCAGACTTATTTATCAAAAGCTGAATTGATCTAGCTTGCACAACATTAAAGCCAAAGAATAAATAATAAACAGCACCTCCATTTGTCACATGGTAAAAAGAACAAAAGTGCACAACTGGGAAAATGTAATTTGGAGGAAAGTCCAATACGGAAAAAAAATAAGGCCAAGTTACACTAGCAAAATAAAACCAACTTGTGATTTATTAGCAACTATTGTGTGTTCTGCGCTCTATTTCTTTATTCAAATAAAGCCCTGTTCAAATTCCTCTGAGATGACTTCTCAGCAGCATTTAAGCACGTTGCAGGGCAGGGCTCGAGGATCACGAGTTCAAGAAAGGACTGGTGTTCCCCTGTCCTCCAGCCCCAGCTGGAGCTGCAGGCATGACACTCAGCTGTGGCAGCGCTGCTGGAGGGAGGGAGCAGTCTGCCCTGTGCATTAGCATCTCTTGTAAATTATCTCAGGATCAAGGCTGGTATAGCTGCAGACCGAAGTGGCATTTCGGCTGTCCTAGCCTGCAGGAAAACTACGGCCAATGGCAAGAAAGAGAAAAAAAGCAAGGAAGAGAGAAAAAATGTAATTTTGGAGGGCGTTGTATGAAAATTTGTAACTGCATTATTTGCACAGGCCAAACAGCAATAAAACACAAATGTGCTGGAGTAGCTTATTCTTCTCTGGCTTCGAGCAATACAGGAAGATCTGCCGTTAGGTCTCCCGATGCTGCTTTCTCTTCTTTTTTTTTCCCCCTTTTTTATTATTAGCCTCCTACATTCTCTCTGCCTTTAACAGAAAATTGCTTTCCAATCAGCAGCTTGTGACAGGGCTAACCAGAGGCAGCAGAGCCCGCACTGTGCAGGGCCCTGGTGGAAGGCGATGGCTCGTATTCATGGCAGGGACACCTCATGCTATTTTTCTTACCTCCCCCAACCCTTTGAGATCAGGGGGTCCTGACCATGATGCTTAGGCAGTGAAAAAAACACAAATCCTGCTGGACTTGCAGCTGGGGGGAGAAACAACCTCAGGAACTGGGAAAGGAGCTGTCAGCCTTCATTATTAATATCCAGCTGTTAATATTTAATGTCATAAAACCGTGGCTCCCTCCGCAGCCTAGTCATCAGACATGCAGGGGTCACACCAGCTAGAATCCTTTAGACAGATGATTCAACGTCCCTGTGCTTTAGCTTCATGCCAGGACTGCTAAAGGTGTTCTGGAGGTATTTGAGATGAAATGCTAGAAGCTTTAATAAAGCCTGAAATATTAAAAAAAAAAAAAAAAAATTAAAAAAAGGAAAAGGAACAAAAGTCCTTGCTGTCTCTCCCACCAGCTCTGCCTTCCAGTGCAGACCCCTTCTGCTGAGCCGAAGGGCACTGCAGCCAGCAGAGAGCAAACAGCGATGGCCAAAGCACGAGCGCGCGCCAGCCCAGCACAGACGTCAGCAGGGCCAAAGCAGTGCCCTGGGTCTTGGCACAGAGGAAAGCCCTGGAGGCGAGGTCAGGCAGAGCCGACACTTCAATCCTTGACATTGCAAAGGCCACCAGATGCTGCGGTGGGGCGTCCCCCTGCCGATTGTGGGCTCTCTCCGCAGCGGCTCCACCTGCTCTGCCAGCGCTGCCACTAAAGCTGCCTCGCAGTATTAATTTTTAAAGACTCCTTCCTCCTCCCGGGTATAGATTCAGAGGCAGCTCCAGCAGCCCGCACAGGCATGCATACCAGTGCCGCGCGGCAGCCAAACACGTCAAACGAGATTTTAAGGGAGAACGGAGGAATGAAAAGTGCAGCCAGAGCTCCTTGGCACGCAGCGCGGAGATAAGTGCAGCGCCTCGTGCTACAGCTGCTGCTTCTTGGCCTGCCTTGCTCTCCTGCTTCCACCTGTACGCTCGGCATTGATTTCTTCCTTTCTTTCACACGGTGCTGTAGTCAGAGGGGCTGGAGCACCCCAGGCGATGAAGAAACATAAGTAATGAGGATCCTCCGCGTACGTTAGTCAGCGTGACATGAAGACAGCTGAGAGGGCCCACAAAGCACCGGTCAGATCTAGCAGAGCTCATTAGCTCTGGCTTGGGGCTACTGCTGCCAGACCTGGGGCTGCGTGAAGTCCCAGGTGCCTGTGAGCTGCACACTGGGCTCCAGGCTGCCGCACTGCTTCAGCGCAGCTTCTCAGCCAGGAGAAGCGCTGCGGAAAGCGATGCAGAGACGGCTCTGCAGGGAAAAAACAGCATGCAGCAGTGCCTGTAGCGAGGTGAGAGCCAGCTTTATGCAGCGCCCGCAGGTACTTCAGTCCTCCAGCCCCAGAGCCTGGGCTTTGCAGCGGTAACCCAATTAAGCTGCCTCTGGATGGCGAGGAGCCGACTGCAGGCTGATGCTGGAGCAGAGTGAGCATGGCTGCAGTGGTGACGTGCAACGAGCAGCACTAAGCAGTCCTCCTCTCCCCCAGCAGTGGGTCATGGTCAGAGTGACCACGTACAGATAGCGTCTGGCTCTCTGTGCGTAACAGCGACTTCAGACGACTCCCACAAACTAGGACAACAAGTGAACTCCAACAGTTAATTATAGTAAATATTTACATAACAGCCGGGCCCTTCAAATTTAGAAAGAATAGTTAATGCAAGGACGTGCCCTTTAACCATCCCATTTTATTACACAAACCACCAGGGAGCCCAGCACACTAAGATTTGCAAATGAAGTGTTTGATATTGGCTGAGACATTAAACTACTTACCTAGTGCTATAAAATGCATAGGTACAGTACATCATTCATTTTGCAGAAATTTCAACTCCATTTACTTTTCTTAACTCTTCCTATGCACTCAGTGTTCTGTATGCTGCAACGAAACACAGTGCAGAACCCTAAATAGGCCTGGTGCCGCAGCTCGGCAGAGTCTGACTTAAAATAAAACTGTTTTCCCTGCTGCTGTTACTAAATTTGGTATCACTTATGTAGATTCTATTGATGTGTCTAATCTACTTAACATCCACGATGTTCCCCTATTAACTGGTTGCTTTGGAATTTGCTTTACATGAAATATTCCGCTTTGGTTGTCCCATCCGCTGCTTATTCCACATTCACACTGTGTAATTAAACCAGGTTCTGTAAGTGGGGTGATATTTCATCATCCAAAATGATTTGGTTCTGGTGAGCACTGCCGTGAGTCCTGTAACAGCAAACACTGCGGATGCTGGGGCTGAAGGAGCAGTGTGATTTCTAGCCAGGATGGAGTTTCAGACGGATCACAATCAGTGTTTGGGAATCCAAGTCAGTGGCAAGTACCCTTGGCTGGCAGGATCCAGACGCACCTTTGGGTGAAGTTTGATCTGCTCCAATAGCAAGATGTGACATTGGTGACACCCAGGAGTCACCAAATGAGGCCAGTGGCTGGAGGGCTCAGGAAATATCTAAGGACAGAGCACAGTGAGCTGGTCCTCTTCAGAGCTCAGCATGGAGGGAAGAGGGAAGTAACGAAGCACAAAAATCCCAGAAGACATTTCCATTCCCCGCTTTAAAATAAATAAATAAATAAATAATGCATTCCCAGCTACACAAATCAAATACGGGAAAGGGTTACCCACAGTTGCATTAGACATAGTTTTAGGTGGTCCATAAAAGAGCTCTTCTTACTGAAATGTTATCCCAGGTAGTATTTACTGCTCTATGACTTCCTTTCTAGAGGATTTTTGTGTTACCTTGGGGAGGAAAATGCTGAAAGGTATCATAAGTCAAGGTGCCAAAGCGCGCGGTATAAAATTAGCAAAGAAGAGAGGATGAAGTGGCCCAAGAAACGGTCAAGTTTAGCCAAGGGACAGCTGCTGCACAATCAGGAGTCTAAAGCAGTTAATGAATGCTTTGCATACGTCAGAAAGCTTCAGCCAGGCAGGCTGATTTATGTGACTGAGGATGAACCCTCCTTCCTCAGCTGGCTCATAACATTATGGGTTAGGCTAAGAGGGTTACTCAACGTTATTACTGCTGTTGCTGTTGCTTATTTATTAATGCATCCGTATCAGAGCCCATGGCTGATCCTGGGAGTCTCGCTGTGCTACGTGTATGGGATGCAGAGCGAGGGGAGCAACCCCTACCTAAGAGCACTCCACGTGCTCTCTCTCCCCAGAACTCGGGGTGCACAGATCCCCCTTTTGCAGTGCCATGTTAGCCACTTATTATTTCCCAGTATAAATGTGTTTTATAGAGAAATAAAGTCTGCAATTCTGAAAAGGGAGTGCTTTCACATACCCGCTTCTCATCTATAAAGGGCCATGATTTGGCATCTCAGGTTAGAGTATGAAATTATGACACCAGAATTGACTTTAGGAGTTTCTGATGCTTCCTTGGATGATTGCTTCTATAACTTATAGAGACAGGGGAGCGTTTGTATTCTAGTGAACACATAAATTAATATCCATACATGAAAATGATGCGGAGAGAGTGGGGCTGGGGCAGGGATGAGTTTCCTATAGTCTGTAACAGCAACAGAGGGCTCCTCAGCCACGGTTTCTGTTATATTTGGAGTGTTGTGGTGAGAGTCTGCAAGTGTAATGAAATAAAATAAAAACATTTTATACTTGACTTTCTAAAGCAGCTGAGAAATTTACGGTCTTTTCCATCATCATGCCATTTTGTGGGGAAAAGAAAGTACTACTAAAAATAAATATACAATTTGATTCTTGTCAGTAGATACAAACCAGATTTTCATATTTTCACATGTGCTTCATATATTTTACACCATGAACAGGGCAGATTATTTTTGGGGGGGAAAGAACAGATGTAAAGGTATCTGAGTCTGGCCTTATCACATAAAAGAGACAAGATTCTAGAGTTTGCGCTCACTAAAAGCTTTAATTTCATCAGTCATGGCAGAGGTGTTTGGTTTTGCTCCTTCCCTACATTTCTAACAGCAGCAATACTATATCAGTTGAAAAGAAATTACAGAATACCCAACAGAATGCCCCATCCCCTGAGCACGCAGTAGACCTCAAGACTTATTATATGCACATCAGCAAGGCTTTAAAAGCAGAGGGACTGAAAACCCTAGCCCTGCTGAAGTCAAGGAAGCTCTCAGTGAGGGACAGGAAACAGGGGGGCTAGATTTCACCACGTCCCCGACACCATCTCACATTAGAAACAGCAACCAGGATGTTTCTGTTTCTCTCACCCTGACCCAAATCTTTTTAAAATTTAACATAAAACGTTATAGATGTAACATCAAAGGGCTCACAGCACAAGGGAAGGCTCAGCCTGCTCCCAGCCTCATGCGCAGGCAGCGGGTAGGATGGAGCAGGAGCGCAGCTGCGTGACCTGCACCAGTGGCTGCTCCAGATGGAGACTTTGGAATCCACGGCAACATTTGAGCTCCCCCCAGATCTGATGGCAGAGTCGCATGCCAGTTTGTTAGACTGGAGAGCTCAAAAAGATCCTGAGAGAAAGCCGTGTTCCACATAAATTGTCTGGAGCTGATGGATGGCAGAAGCCTCAACTATAAAAATCTCGGCCAGAAACATGATAAATAGTTGCATCCTGTTAAAAATAGGCAGCAGAGCAGCAGTCACACACATTGGCTGAACAGGAATGCCAGTCAGTGACTGAATTGCCAAGGCATTTTGGCGTTCAGCTTCAGAGGAGGATTTCAGGCTATTCTTGTAAGTGAACAACCTCTGTAGTACCCTGGTTTTCAGTCCACTTCGAATTTCCTCTGGATGCTTTAGGAGTTGGCAGAAGCAAGCCCAGAGGAATGTTTTGGTTGACTCTGGTTTTTATATATAGCAGGTAGAGAAGCCAGCTTCTCCTGGCCAAAACCAAGATTTTCCCTGTGGGCATCATTTAGATTTGTTTGCCTTACCACCAAATCCTTATTTTGTATAAAGTACTCAAGAGAAAAAGTTGCCTCCCTGCCTCCTCCACAGTATTTCTGCCTTTACTGTACCAGTAGCACATTTGCATGGCGCCTGCTGCATTGGAGATTCAGACTCTCGTAGCGTAAGTAAGTAATAAGTAAACACTGTTCTGAACTTTCTGGAGCAATTCTCTCCTTCATAAGAAGTTCTGTAAAACAAGTCACTAGGTCACAGAGAGAACAGCAAGCCTTTTGATTCTCTCAACACTTCAAACTAAGTACATCACTCACCTATTAATTGTTCCATGTGCAGAAGAACTAACAAAGCCTTGTAAGTTTGGATCTTGCACCCCAGAACTTCATCGTCTGTACTTTATGATACATCCACTGCAACACTCAAATCCTTCCCAAGACTATGGTCTCCAGCCTCTTATACACTCTAGTCTCTCCCATAAAATACTTAAATATTCCTTAAATACCCAAACTGAGTCATCTTTTCATCTCCACAGTGCCCTCCTCCTGTCCTGTGTAACTGCTGTCAAGCCCACATAAGACCTCACACCACTTCTGTAGCCTCTTGTTTTGACAAGAGACTGCACAGGTAATGTCTTCTCCTCAGCTTGTCTTTGGTAGAAGTACAAGCTGGGGTCTTTCTCTTCTAAGTACAGCCATCACCACTGCCATCTGCCAAATTTGATTCCGTGCTGACCAGTGAAGCTCAAAAGCTCATCACTGAGGACTAACAGACTGTGTGTTTGTATAACTTTTGTGTTGTTAGGAAACGGGGCTGAAAACAGCAATAAGAGCAATGTCCTGTTAGCATGTTTACAGATATCTTTCTTGCTAATATTTCAGTTGAACTGCACCGAGAGTTAGAGTAACTCTGTCCTAAGCACCATATAAACATATAGTAAGGTATGGCCTCTACTCTGATTAAAGAAGACAATTAAAATATGAAAAGCTATTCTACTCAGCTATTAAAAATAACGGTTCTTGTAAATATGCAGTGAAGAATAAATTCCACACGCGTGGGATAGATACACAGGGACAGCTTCAGGCTGGAGCAATCTATATCTGATCAACTGCAAACACAAATAGATCCAAATGTCTCTATCTGAACCCAACTTTGAAAACATACAGCTTGCAAAAGGCATTCACTGGAGCCCAAATGCTAAATATGCAGCTCATTCCACTAGTGAGGAGAAAATGCTAATGAAAGAGGTAAGACCCAGCCCACATCCATCTCATGGAGTCAACCTCCCAAGTTCAGACTAGCAGCAGAAGCTTACCCTCTTTAGAGACTCACTGCTAAGTAAAGTAAAGTATTGCTCCATCACTAAGCTTTCCAGCATATCTTCCTCAACAGCCTTGAGTTCAGAATGCTTGATGGCAGGGAGAATGCTTGTCTCAGATCTCCACTTGACCCAGATGTGATCCTCTGTGGGTGCAGTTTCCCCTCACGCTGATGTTTCACGTAACATTTCCGTAGAGCAGAGGCT
Organism: Chrysolophus pictus; assembly: GCA_037305975.1. Taxonomy (NCBI): domain Eukaryota; kingdom Metazoa; phylum Chordata; class Aves; order Galliformes; family Phasianidae; genus Chrysolophus; species Chrysolophus pictus. The sequence goes on from CM074576.1 coordinate 83,693,473, forward strand.
GGTTTTGATCCTACTGCAGTTCAGAGAGATGCTCAAGCCATAAGATCACAGAGGTAGCAGCCATGTTAGCTCTAACATTGTATCAGCCTGTACAGTCATGATGGCATCTGATCAGAAAAGTCAATCGCTTGATGTTCAGGCCGCTTCCCTAGGAGAAGCCCTTAAATCTGCCCAAATTAGTCAGGGTGGGGCACTGAAAACCGGTTTTCCATCTGTTAAGAAGTTGCTCTACCCAATGGATGGTGGGTGGAACTTGCCCACAAGCTTAGGAAGTCACTAAATAAGGAACGTGAGCTTCTCAGCACACCTAACTAGATGCTTTAGCTGATTTGTACTTTGGGCCTTACTTTAAAATTTTGCTCCCTATGAGAATCAAATCAGAGTGAAGTGGTGTTCCATTAAAGCTCTGAAGATAAGAGGACACTCAACCATCATCCTTGTTTTTCTTTGCTGCATCAAGGAGTTACACAACTTTAAACTCTGCTCATCAGGGAACACAGAAGACTGAGCCCTTCCCAGAGTGTCCCTTGGCCATCCCAGGAAGCTCTAGCATGTGTGCTTGGCTCAGTGTCAAGCCTCTAAAAGAGCTTGTGTTGGTTACTGACGTCAGCCGACCATGACCTGAGAACTAGGATTCCTAGTTTGCAAAATGCTACCATGACACATCCTTCAATGCAAATGGATGTGTAAAGGTCCCCTTCACTGGTAAAATAAGGTGGGTTTTTTTTTCTTGTCTTGGTTTGGTTTGGGTTTTTTTATTTTTTTTATTTTCATTTTCTTGTGAAAGGGAAGAGATTGGGGATCAGTGTAGAAGACCTGTCAGTGAAGTGTAACAAAAGCAATTCAAATATAGAAGCAGAAAGGACTTCAGTTTTTATATTTCTTGTCTTGAATCCCAACTTTCCTGCAACTAAATTTATGGAGAGGGATGCGGGGAGGGAAATCCACACTCATTTATTTATGGAAGTTAAGACGAAGTCATTATGGTTTGCACAGTATGTTTGCTATTATAAAGCTGTGAACAGAGCTACTGAAAGAGCATTTAGTGGGAAATATTGTCAGCTGGCAGTCTCGGGCACTTGAGTACCCTCCATAACACGCATAACGGAATCAATTTAAACCTAGTAAAAGGGACATTGTCTGATAAAGTAATTCCTGTTTGAACACAAGATGGCAGCCTTAAATAAATGCAACCCCACACAGCTTTTAATCTTACACATCATTAAATTCCTAATTTACACATTATGTTTTCATGGGCCAACCCATAACTCATTAGTGTTGAACTCATGAGTTGTAAAGACCAACACACTAGACAAATGCTGGTCTCTTTATCTGCTTTTCTTTGGGTGGCAATTCTCTTTTAGTTTACCAAACTTCAAACTCAACATTAAGAAAGGTTTCTGATCTTGTATGCTTTCTTCATCCTTTAAAGAAAAATCTCTCTGATTACTGCTCTGCACCCACAGATTTTACTGACAGAAGGCGGAGTAGGGGAAGGGGAATACCCGATTTTTTTCTCCTTATTCAAGATATTGGAGTTCCTTGGAAGACATTATTTTCTGTGGGAGGATTTCAAAAGTGCCTTGAAGTCAAAAGGAAAAAATGACTACAAAAAGGGTAGGTTCCGGAGCTGATCTTGCTACTTTTCTACAAAATGTAATGTACCAAATAATGTTTTTATCTTTTGTCTTTCCATTCTCTTGACCAGGTGTTGCCTGGAAGATGACCAGGCACAAATGCCATCTGATGAGTAGGAGTTCCATAATGCTTCAGTATCATGACACCAGAAATAACTGTAACAGAACGGGTAGCAATGGTAAGAAAAATGCTGTAATTGCTTTCATTGTCTTGAAAGCTATGGGTCCAAAATTGTCAAGCATAGATGTCTTTACAAGAGACCTAATATCTCCATTATAATATCACATATAAGAACATAAATGACTATTGGAGTAGACCAGGACAAGGGCCCCGTCAAGCTTGCTGTTTCTCTATTCAGACAGTAGCAATGGGGAGTATGAGTTACGATGCAGAACCTTAGGAAGCAGGGCTGTAAGGCAATACTGGAGGCTGTTTTATTCTTCAGCTGCAGTTCAGCATGTCCCCAAGATCACCACATTGCAAGAACAGCTTCTTTGAGCAAGTCAGGGTTCTGTGTATCCTGCTGGAACTGGGCTGAGGTTCTCCAGATGGCTGAGAACACTTATCAAAACAAGAAGTTCAGCACCATCCCTTTCCACCACAATTGAGCAAGCTGTTGGCAAAATTCAGCTCTCTTCAGTGGAATGTTCTTCTGTGCTACTGCCAAAGAAAAGCAAAAGCCACAAACCTAAAAGCAAATAATATAATTGAAGATAGGGGAAGAATATTCCCACCTCGAGGGTGAACAGTTGCAGGATCTCCTCCTCATCTTCAACAAAACCCACTTAAGATGGTCATCCACAACATCAGTGGAAGAAATGTTGAATAAAGGCCCCATCTATTCTCATACAGCTCACAGTTCCTGCATCAGTGGGCACCCTACAGACACCTCCAGGGAATGACAGTGCTGATACATGTCAGCACAGGTCACCTGCTCAGCATACCCATTTAGCCAGCTTATGATTTTTATAGCATGGCTGTCTTCACCCTCATCCAAGTCCCTTCTACCATTTGTTTTATACCACTCATCTTTTCTGTTTCTTTATCTTTACTTTCTCTTAAGATCATACTCTACACCTTGGTTTATTTCTTGGGGGAAAAGGTTTAGAATCTGGGGCATTTAAATGATGATTCCCATTCATACTTCTGCAAACACATTGAGACTTGGAGATCCAAGCTACATTCTGTTCTTCTTTCACGTCTTCATCTAGAAGTCTAATGCAACTTTCAGCAACATCTGTGCCACCTCATAAGAACATAATTTAAAAACAATGAGATTGCACAGGCATATCAGGAAGGGGTGGATTCTTTTCATGGTTAAAGCACAACAGGAGGTCCTCAAAGATTTAGGTTCCACTCCTAGCTCTGCCCAATAGTTTGAACAAATCACTTAATCTTTCCAGGCTTTCAATTGCCCTTTATAAAAAGAGAACTGCACTTAGTGGGGATGGCTATGAGGATTAATGCACATAGATTAAAGGACAAGAAGGTTGTATTCCTAGATACATAACAGGGAGTACTCTCCCTGGCTTGCCAACTCTTCTTCACTCCTGCCAGAGATGGGACACAGCCACTGCTGGAGGTGGCAATTACAGCACCACAAAGTATTACAGCAACGTATGGCTCAGTGCATGGCCACTCCTCCTTGGCAGGATGCCTTTCCAAACAGGACTGAACCACACCACTGCTCCAGGTGGGGCAGTGCCCTTGCAGGCAGCCCAGCCCTGCTCATTACTCTCTGGATAGACCGCAGAGCTTCAGCAGGCTGCAGACCTGGACAAGCCACAGAGCCCAGGCAGCACACAGAGCCAGGCAGACTGCTGTCTTGCTGTCTACAGCTTCTGGACTAGCCTCTGCTGCTTGCACACTGCCTTGCCCATGTCCCCCTGCTGCCCTACTGCCCTGCTGCTTTCTGTTAACCTCTGCCCCTCGCATGCAGCTCAGGCAGACCTCTACTCAAAGCCAGCCTCTGCGAGTCTCACAGAACACAAACAAGACTTACCCTTCTGCTACATGCTGCCAAAGACAACACCTCGCACCGTATGCAGCCTTGCTCTCTTTTGGCCTCCTTTACATACCACCAGTACATCCAACATGTTGCATATAGATTTTCACACTACCCAAGTCAATAGTGCTCTGCTTGCTGGGCAAGTTGTATTGTGGTTGCCAAATCAAGAAACAGATCACTTAGATCTTTTTTAGAGGCAGATGCATTCTGCTCAGAATGGAGACTGAAGACTACTTAGTCCACTAATATTTAATGAATAGCAAAAAGCCACTGTAATATTTATTTCCATTTTTGCAGCAAAACGTACATCAGGATCCCATTGTGCCTGATGCTGTATGAGAATAGATTAAGAGCTGACCCCCACACCAAAGAGAATATATTCTAGTAAGAGAGAAGGCTTACTTCCAGCAAGTACTGGAGATGATGACATTATGCACAGCTGTTCTCTCCCTCTCCCTCCCCTCATGAATTTACTTTCAAAATCTTGTATCCTCCTAACACTACAGTCAAATGCTTTATGCCTTCCTGCACTTTGGACACAAAAAAACAAAAACAAAACCAAAACAGTTCTTTTTCTCTTTCACATTGGTGGAGTAATCAGCTCCGCCTTGATTTTCCCTGGCTCGTATCTCCTGTCTCTGCCACGGGTTCGTTCCTCTGGTAAGGTTTAGCCCTCGTCATGTCACTAGGTCAGGTCACTCCTTTGCAAGTGACACTTTGTGGTCAAGGTTGTGTTCCTTGACCTGGTTTACTGCCTTTTAGACATTCTGGTGTTTTGACTGTTTCTCAGGTTGAGCACAGGATGTTTGTTGGGCTGCTAAGAGGTTACTACTGTGAAGCCTAGGGAGTGATATATGGATGGTTCATGCTTTCTTTTGGATTTAATTTTTCATCCTCTGGTGCTCTGTGGTGAAAGGAGTGTTTGCTGCTTGCCTAGGGAGACACCTGACATTTAGGCTTTATCTTCTGTAAAAGCTTGGGCCAAATTCTCTCCTCTGACTTTGGGAGTGGCAGGAAAGGACGCCTGGCTGAAGTGAAGGAGGGGACAAAGAGGGACTTGTGCCCTTCTGATCCCACGCTGCAGCAGGGAACTGTACAGCACTCTGACAAAAATCAGTCACTCCAAAATAAAGGGGGCTTACATTGCCCAGGCACCTTGCAGTCTGCACTGCAGAAATAAATCAGTCCCATAGCACTCCTGGGCCTTATAGGGCAGGAGGAGAACAGAGGAGAAACTTGGGCTATCGTGTCTTGTTATAATGTCCTAATCAGGGGAGTCCCCAGCGTGTGTTTTTGCAGCTTTCACAGCCCCTACACACCAAAGTATAATACAAGAACCAAGGAAAAGAAAAAGAACCTTTCCCTTGAAAAATGTGTGCTCAAAGCACCAACATGCAAGCTTCTTCTTTCCTTTTTCTTTTTTTTCCCTCTCATTTCTTTTTTGGCTGAGACCTAATTTAGCAGCGTCCTAACCCAATTTGGCTGCCCCTGCCTCTGGCTGTAGCTCATATCCTGAGTCCGTAATGTTGATTTAACAGAGACATATCTGACAGGAGTAGAAGGAACAGGGAAAGGAGGCCTTTTTGGAGACAACCCTCCAGTGTAAAATAGATAGGTATATGAACCTTCACATCTCCAGGAGCACTGGGAAGCATTAGCATCCAAGAGCACTAACCTGCCAAGAACAGAGCACGCTGGCTTTCACTGACTCTCTCCTCAACTGCAAAATTGGTGGTTTACCAAATGGAGCTACCACCAAGAGATGCTGTGGGTGCAGCTGGTCTTCTCATAGCTTTTCTGTTCCTGACTTTTCCTACCCTAACCAGCTGCAGCAGCACAGGACAGTCCTGAAAGGAGTGCAGCTCTGTGGGGCATGTGAATGGTTGATCATGGGTCAAAGATATCAGGAAAGCTTCCTTCTGTGAACGAAAGTTTGAAAGTTTACGTTCCCCCACCCCTAAGATACAATTATCATGTGAGAGTAGTTTCTGCTGCTTTTGCCCACACCTGCGCCTTCCCAATCATTCAGGCGTCTGAGCTGCAATGACTTATGGTCCATTAATAGCTAAAAAGCCCCCTTGGCACAGGTGCTAAAATCTGTATGAACTTTCTGCAAATGGCATTGCTTTATAGGAATAAATGCTACTTAGCTGGTTTCCCGAGTTTAGATAAGAACTTTCTCCCTTCTGTGATGTGCTGCTCAGTGTGAAAAAAAGACCACTCTGCTTGCATTTTGTGGTTGTCACTGCTGGCCTCCTGCTTAGTGGGTGGATAAGCAGTAACTTTGTGCAACCACTGATGATCTTCTGCAGATACATTTTATTTCATCAAGTATGGTACGCTGTAAAAGTTCAACCTGCAGTTTTTACTCCTATACTAGAAGAAGGACAGAGGTATTCTGCCTGGATCTTTTTTACCATTTCACTGATGGGTTGTATCTGTCAGGTGGGCTCTTCGTAGTTCAGAAGTACTGGCAAGCTTTCCTTGCCGTGCTTTGGAAGGAGGCCTGAGTGTCCTTGGTCCGATAGAATTTAGAGTGTGTTTAATTTCCATGTCACTGAAATAAAATCGTATTTGTTTTAGAGATTTTGTGAAATACTGTTGTTGTTTTCTAGTCTGACCTTTAGAGGCTCTGTATTGTCGTGGCAGGATGTTGCTATGGGGATCACCTCACATGGGTGAGAGCACTAACCAGTACATGAAGATATACTGGGTGTTTTATACCAAGCCTATGCAATGGCGCTTTTGAATCAGAAATGGCTATCAGCAATCTGATAGGCTGGCTCAAAAGCACATAGGGAGAGCTTGCTTCAATTTACATCCCCTTTCCCTTTATTTTCCCGTGTTGTTTGCTGAGGATAACTTTTTCATAAGTTGGCTTATGTATTTTGTTTTCTTCTAGCAAATATAACTTGCAGCAAATTGAAGATGAGTTCTGGAAGAGTTAGGTAAAGTCACAGAAGTCGAGGCTTTAAGCTCTATATACCTCTGATGTAACAAAATATTTTCTTCCTTTTTTTTTTTTTTCCTTTAATTTTTACATCACCTGTGAGGTAAAAGTATCAGCAGTTAACTCCTCCTAGATAAATCTAACACAAATTCAGAAATACTTTGTGGTTGGACAGATGGCTGTAAAGAAATGATTAATCTACTAACCTTGGATTTAGGAGATACAGATTCAAGTCCCTGCTTGCTGCAGATTTTCCGTGTGACACTGATGCATAAATATCCTAGAATATGGCAACTAGCCTCTGTGCTTCAGTTCACAGCCTGTAAAATAGCATTGTCCTGTCTTTCAGGGCTAGATAAGAACTAAGGCATGTGGCTTCAGTTGGGTAATCCTGGCTTCTATATAAGCAGGGAGGTTGCCAGCCCACAGCTGCAGGGTGAGCAGAAGATGACCAACACAATACTTGGAATATGTGGGAGGGAAAAAAAGGGGAATGATAAAATGTTTTGTTACAGTTCTGAAGTGGTATACACATGTATTGCAAATTGAGGCTACTGGGTGCTATGGGGATGGGTACCATAAAAAAGCCTGGCAAAAGCAAAGCTATTTTTGGGAAGCTAGAACATAATTTGCAGCTGCTCATGCTGACACAGATTTTTCTATAGTTTCATGTCTTAAGGACACTTGTGTTCTGTATGGGCATAATTAGTGCCAGTGACCGTCTCCCAAGGGAGTGTCTGAACTGGATTGCCGCCATCCTGAAGACACAGTATTATGAGAAGGTTATCTGAGGAAAACAGGCAGATCCTCCTCATACCCCTACCTGTTCTCTTTCTCGATCCCCATATCCCCTATTTGCGCTTTTTTTTTTTTTTTTTTTTTTTGCACAGACTCAGATATTCATCAGTTCCTCCTTAACTATCCTGAAGGACAGATGCAATACTAGCCAAAAAGCTCTCTCCCTCTTTGGCAACATGAGACACCTCGTAGGCTGGCTACAGGCACCACATCCACTTCTCCAATACCCCTTTATAAATCAAATACACAGGTCTGACAAAGGAATCTGCACTTGGAGCACCCTTGTTAAACACATGTAATGGCCCCTCTAGTGGCTATCTACAGGGGAGAGCAGTTAATGTTTGTTGCTTCAGACCATCCTAGAAAGCAGAGGTGATGGGATACAAACCCCATGTTTCACGCAGTCTCTTGTACATCTTCTGCAAAGTCAACCTGTTCCACATTTCTCTTCACATTTTTGATGAAAAATCCATCATCAAAAGTACTTATTTGGTGTAAGTGGATCCAGAAACCAAGTCCTGGAGATGCTGTCTTTTCCTGAGCCAAACCCTGCTTCTCTACACGATTCATCATTTCTTTCTTTGTGCTTCGCCTGCTTTACCCCCATGAAACATTTGAAGACATTGTGTACAGGCCTGAAAAGTACACAAGCCTGCACACGGCTGTCTCCTCACATCCTGAGGCTGTTCAGGCTGGATTCTCTAAGATTTGGAGCTATGAGGTATGCATCGAGCAGACATGTCACAGGCAGAGAATGGGAGAGGTATTGCCAGGGTTGAGAGTAAAGGTCGACGTGTTGGAGAGAAAAATCACAAACATTCCACAGCAACTGGGATCGTGGTCCATCTCCAACAAGGGCTTCACATCTGGGAAGAAACTGCCTGCGGGTAATTGCGTTGCTAGAGTTGCCTCTCTAATTAATTAGTGATTTGACTTGGAGATTGGAAATAATAGTTGAAATGATGGCATAAGCACAGGGGCATTGGGGCTGCTGCTCCCGTACTATTAAGAAAGGACTTTCCTGCACAGTCTAATGACACTATATGGCAGCTTGAGGAATGTGAAGTTGTTTGCCCAGGAGACCAACAATGTGATAATATTGGCATATAACCTTCTAGTATTTGAGTAATTAGTTGCTTAGCTACTTTGGATAGGTCATTATTTTGCAAACTGGAAACATTTGCAAGTGGTGATATTTTCCTCGGTATGGTGAAAGAGCTAAACCTATTCTGGCAGTGTTCAACTCCTAGAAATATATATGCATAAATTGTTTCTAATGAGACCATCTGCCTTTTATAGCCCCTTTGGAACTAAATAGTACCCAAAGACCACTCTGTCTTTTAGATATCTGTGGTCAGAAAGGCTGCTCCTGGCAATAAAAGTATATGCTTTTTTTACAGATAGATAGAACAGTTTTTTGATTCCTACATTTCAAGAAGTATGTTTGTGTGTGCATGCAAGCATGATGCTGCTTTTATTTGTTAAAATTATTAGAAATCGTTGGCCCAAATCTCTTAGAGATAGCATCTGGTTACTCATCTGCTAAATTAGTATTTCCAAAGATAACAGAAATTCTGATCTTTCAGTTACAGGGGGGAGTTTTGTAAATCTTCTTCACCACATCCACATCTTCCTATATTTGCAGGTGATAGAGCTATCTTAAAGGAATGCTCTCTATTTAACATTGCAGCTCAGTCGCCCACACTCAGCACCCCGTGTTGAAGTGCTTGCATTTTGCCTCTGGAGGAAAAGCTGCACGACATATGGGTGCTGTACAGGCATGACTTCCATGGGCCTGGCCCACAGCCACGCAGGCTGGGACGCACGAGGGCTCTCCCGGCTTCTGTCATCCTGGAGCCCGGGGAACAAGTTCCTGCTTTTACTGCTGTTTATAACCAGACACCAATTACTACAAAAATAATACGGTACCCTGTAATTCAGCCCCTGCCTCCTCCCGCGCTTCTCTCGGCTGGAGCTGGCCAAGCGAGAGCAGAGGAGTCAGGTGCTTTTCCCCACAGCTAACCCTCAGCCCGTCCCCTTTCGAGATCAGCTGCGGTAACACAGCCCTTTAAAAAGCCTCCACCACATGTTTGTTTGTTTATTTGTTGTTCAGCTCCGCAACCACGTGGATGTGTCAGCATTCTGAGGCTGCATCAAGCTGCACTCCATGTGGTTTCTCTCTGAACGCTCGCCGCGGTTCCTGCTGGAGCAGGCCGCCTCTGTGCCAGCTCTGCCTAGAGCAGTAGGTCCTGTGAGGAGACGGCAGCCACGTGTAGCCTCGGTGGGTTACAGGTAGGTTGGCCTGGTGGGCAGGGATCTGGCCTGGAGAGATGCAAGCAGGCCTGGCACACCTCTAGGAGTGCTTCGGGAAGCACAGGAAGAAATGTGAAACCTCATGTAGGCACTGACATGGGTCTGAAAGCAAGCGTGAGGGTTTCTTCAGGGCACACCTGGTAGGTGACCTGCCCTGAGGCGGTTGGTTGTTTCCGTGGTGCACTGTCTTGGATTAAATATTATCTGCCAGGTCATGTTAATTAACGTTCCAGCTGTCATAACACAGCAGGATAGTGAGCTGGAGGGGTGGGGGAGGGGGGGGAGGATAAACACTTCTCTATTCGCTACCTGCTGTTAATTAGAGGAGGAATTAAATAAAAAAGAGGAAAGAAAAAAAAAAGCTGCACTCATTTTAAGCGATGGTGAATCGGTGCTCTGTGGTAACAGAGCTGCTCTGTGCACATCTGGGATCTCAGCTATATCCATGATTAATCCAGAAATGGAGCCGGTGAGCCCAGCGCCCAGCTTGGTTTAATTGCCAAGCTGCACTCAGCTTGGGACAGACACGCAGGAAGGCTGGGTGTGAGCATCTGCAGCCACCAGCCCTGTACCCCAGGAATAAAAGCCGTCTCTTTGAATCTCACTTGTCCTATTTCCTTGCAGAGCAAATTTTTTTTTTTTTTTTCTGGGAAGTTTGATAAAACTCCTTCGGTGTTTTTGAGAGCCGTGGTGCTTTGAAATGAATCTGAACTTTTTTTCCTATTTTTTTCTTTTTCCTTTCTCAGCTCAAACACCCTCTGCAATTGCTCGGTTGTGTTGAATGCATGTCTAAGGGAAGCATAATAATAAGAATATTGACAAGTTTGTATTTTATCCTATTCTTTTTAAATGCAGTAAAATCCGATTTTCTGTTCTCAAGTCATGTCCAGTCACCACCACATAATTTGTCATTTTACCTGTTCTACATCTAAGTATTTGTATGAACTACCACAGCACATGGAAGCCTTTACAAGATACCAGGCTCTACACTGAGCTTTTCAGCAGAACAGCTGTGCCAGTTGTGAGATCCTGGTGCGAGCCTGCCTTATCCATAACTGTCCACACTGCCCCTGGGGCAGCCATAGTTATCTTCATGATTGCCGAAGCTGTTTGTTTTTTTCTTTGACAGGGTTGTTTTTATAGCTTTATCCAGCCAGGTTTACTGCTACATCTGCATTCACAGTGGGAGCACTTTACCAGTGCAGAGCAGCAGTGTTCCTCCACCCACAGAGCATCCGATGTAGATACCTTGTGGCTTAGAGCTCAGAGGACAGCTCTGACAAAGAGCTTAGTTACTGTTCATCTTCGCTCCAGAGATAATGGGATTTTAAAGATAGGTGGGGTGGGGTGAGAGTTTACTTGGCTTTTGAATAGAATGGCTGGACTTGGTTGTGATACGGTTTCCAGTGAAACGCACTTCAAAATGGAGCCTTTTTTCCTCAGCAAGCTTGTTTGTTTGCAAACACAGTCTTTATCAGCTGGCCAGGTCTACTGCAAATATGTGTCTTAGTGTGGCTAAAGACCATCCGTACACAAAAATTACCATCTGGTTCGTAAACCACGGCCACGGGGTCAAAGTGGGACTTCCCTTGCAGCTTTTCTCAGAGCTCCAATATGCCTTCCTCTGGACTCAGTCACGGCTCTGAGCAGAAGAAACATCATTATGCATCTGCGTGTGTTTGAGTAGAAACAAGCAAAAATTCACATCTCGGACAAGAAAAGACATCAGCTATTATAGTAAATCAACATGAGCAAATTGCTTCTGTTGCACTGAGAGCAGTGTGGCCAGCGTCACCATTACGCACAGGCAGGAAAAATAAAAGTTCAAAAGAAAATGTCAGGTGTAGTCAGAGTAGGGTCCTCTCTCCCATCCTATACAGAAGTGGACAATCAGAGGTCAATAGCACACGAGGAGTGAGGATGTATCCATGGGAAATCTAGCAACGTGCTGGTTTTAGTCCCTTTCATTCTAATTGTAATTTGCTTGAGTGATAGAGCCCCTGGAGAAGGAGGGAGAAGGAACAAGACAAATGGCTACATCCATTTTCATAGGCTTGGGCACTGAAGGGCGGAATAAAAATTTGTGAAGTAATTGCTGTCTTGCAGTATTCCACAGGGTAGGGGCACAAGCAGGAATTTTTACTCCTTACTATCTGCAGTGTGAGGTGGACTCACTAGAAAGTACTTCCTGGAGTGTGATTAGAGCAGAGGTGAACAAGGTGATTACATTTTAGAAAATATTTTGTCTTCGGGTTGCCACGTACCTTGTCAGCAGTCAGTCTGAGAATCTGATATGGAGAGTTGTGCACAGATGCTCTTGACTAGCAGGCCAGTTCTGACCACGCTCTTCGGACTGTGACACAGGCTCACCTTCCCACCTGCAAACCAGCGCTGCAGTGCCTGTTCATTGTCACACCTGATAGCTGAATGCTGACTGATGAATTCTAGTCACTAGAAAAGCAAGATCCGATATGTCCAAGCTGTCTTCGCCATGTCTCTTACTGAGACCCACATTTCGGGCAGCAAGCAAAGCACAGAGTTTTTATACAGAATGCAGTTCAGCTTTGCTAGTTGGCCAGTTGTGGCTACCTTAACCAATGCAATCACAATCTCACTAGCAGCATTAATGGGACAACGTTCTTGCAATCAGCTTTCTGAAGGTTACACTGGTAATCTTCTGTCTTCTTTCCAGATGCAGGTAAACTGCAAGAGGGTGTGCTTGTGCACATCTGCACATTGGAACCGGGCTTTCCTTCAGCATTTCTGCCTCAAGCATCCCCATTCTGACAGGAAGAACGTAACTGGCAAAGCAAAATCTGTATTTATTTCAGGCATCATAATACAGACAGGAGGGAAAGCACGTTCATCCCCACCTGCCACTGCAGACAGCACTCGCAGATTACTAGAAATAGCAATCCCTCCAATAAGCCGCGGTGGTAAAACATTACCTACAGCACAATGATTGGTGGGATCCTCTCTTTGTATTCCCTTCTACCTTTGCTTCCATGTCTTCAGTTTTAGCTCTATCTCACTACTGCTGCTCCAGCTTTTACTGATTTTATTTTATCCTCTTTTCACAGAGTGTTTTCTTTTAGAATGTTGTCCCTATTCCCTAAACTATTTTTAACAGTTCCCCCTCTGACTCACTGCTGGGAATCCTCCCTTGGATCCGTGCTCCTTTCCTCATCCTCACAGCATCACTCCTTCTCTGCCAGAGGTCAGATCATGCTTCTTCATTCTTGCCTTTCAAAAAAGGGACGTATTTAGGAATCCAATGCCTAGGGCAGATCCAAGGTCGTTCCTTCCAAAAGCAAGGCAAAAGCTTCCCTTTGGCTTTCAAAGGTCTAAGCCAAAGTTCTCCTAACTTGTGACTGCCGAATGGCTTCTGTGCTGAAAGGGTGAGTATCCTGAGCATTTCTGCTCGGTCTGTCCCCATTGTCCTTCAGATGCTGAAAAGGACAGGGCACAGAGCGGGTGCCGGCACGCTCTTGACTGCGGAGTGGTCAGAGGCAGGCTATCTCCTGAGAGCAGACCTCCTTCAACGGCAAAACTTCAGTTCCTTGCCCCTGCCACCCGACATTATGCATGCAGAAAGTTGTTCTCCTAGCCCTGTTAATAAATTTTTTAGGAGACAATAAATCTCCACTTCGTTTAATAATTCATTTTGCTCAGACCAGAGTCCAGGTGGGTGTTTAGGCTCTCGCTTTCTCCTGGGACTCGGCGGATGGCGAGGAGTCTGTAAACCGCACCATTTAAAAATACCCATGCGCACACACCTGCTCTCAGCCTCCGCATCTGCCCGGTAATTGCTAGCTTGGCTGCTTGGCTGGGCTGCCTGTCAGCAGCAGCGCGGGGCGAACCTCTGCATCTGTGAGAGCTGCAGCCTTCCTGGTGCCAAGCCTTTGGGGCTGTGCCGCCCTCCCCCGGGCCTCAGAGCCTCTCTCTGCAGGATATCAGCTGTCCTCCTCGTCTCCTCCCTTCAGTGGGATGGCTTCCTCTGCTCTGACTGTGATAAGAGTTTGTTTTCTTCTCCAACATACCCTGGGTTACTGCCGCTCTCTGCATTTTTCTGCTTTGATACCTGCATTTATGTTCTGATTTCTGTCTCTCTCCTGGGGCCGTACTGCTTTTCTTTTCTCACCCAAAGCAGCTCTGCCGCAAAGACAGATATAACTGATAGCACTGGGCTCCGTCAATGAAGCAGGGTTCAATTTACCTTTTGCAGAGATCACGGGGAATCAGGCACAGGCAAAAACGTCAGGCTAAGATTGATGCGGGACCGTTTGCTTAAACGGGTTCCCTACTTCCTTATTCCCGTGGAGCAAGGAAGCTGCCGACATCTGCTCTGTGCCTGATACTGTCTTCAATTCCACCAGTGGCAACTTTCCCCGTGAGACAGCAGCAGGTACATTTCCAGTTTGAGGTCAGACCGCCTGCAGCGGGCACGAGTGCGAAGGGGCTCCTGCTTTGCTCAGGCACTGAGCGTTTTGGCACCGCCATCCTCCCCAGAGAGAAACCTCACTGTGTTTTTTTCATTGCTGCTGTTGTGTGGGATTCGAGATCTGCCAGGGAAAAATGGTGCTGCTCTCGTCTGCGCTGCAGCAGCCCTTTCTCCTCCAAGGCAGCGTTCAGCTACTGGCAAACAGGCTCAGGGCAGGCTCCTTGCCACGGCATGCCTCGTGGCTTTGTGGCTGAAGCCAGACTCCAACAAGCCGCAGACCCACAGAGACTCCTCTACACCCAAGCTCCAATTAGCGAGAAATCCCGTTTTATGCCTGAAAGTGATGTATTTTATGGTTGTTCAAATGTGTGCAAAAGCTCCTGTGTGTCACACGTGGCCTCCTGCACGGCTGAGCGATAGACACGGGATCTCACCGCATGGATACTTGTGCCTTCAGATGGAAGGGGACATTCACAACAGTGAAAAATAGGCTGACTTTGTGCTCGCCTCGTAACAAAATAAATTGAGGGGAATGCGTTAGCATTTGTTTTATTTAACTTTGCCAACTTTCAAGTCAGCTCTCAAGCACCCAGAAGGTTTTAGAAAATGTTTAATCTAGCTCAGACAATTTCCTGAGCTCCCTAACTGGACCACCCCATTTTCTGAAACGCTGCCAAAAAGCCTTAGCCGCTCTCCGGCTCTGCTGCGCTGCTCTTTCACAACTCTTTGCCGTCCTTTAACCCCCACCCTCAAGCCGTTGCACGCGCCTTAATATAGTCCAGAAAGAGGAACCTCCTCGACCTCACTGTAAATGCCTGATTAAGCAAGCCCCTCTGGCAGCCTGCAGCATGCCTGTCAGGCGATGCCCTGCTGTGCCGTGCCGCTCCAGCTGTGCTGTGCCCAGAGGTGGCAGCGAGCATCACCCCTCTCCTCTGACCGACCACTGCCATACAGGGAGAAAGGAGGGTCACATGCGGCACATGAGGATGCTCCACTGATTCCGGAGCCCCCTAAGATGCAGCTTTCAAACCTCAACTGTATTCTTTTTTTTTTTTTTTCTCCAGAGCGTAGCATGCAGCTTGCTGGGTTTTTTTCACTTTCCCACTAAGCGTTTTGTGCTGTCTGGGGGTTTGCTCTTTTGTCTGGTTATCATGGGATAAAAGTTTCCTCCCCAGTTTCCTGCTCTTCTCCCTTGTTTCCCTCTGCTGTCCACCCACGCCACTGCCTCCAAGTAAGGGCAGCAATCTCCCCAGGGCTCCCCACCACCTACTCATTACCCACTGCCCTTCCTTCCCTGCCCCCTGGCCTGTCCCTTCCTCATCACAGAGGAGGTGGGAGGATGAGAAAAATTGGCTGGGCTTTTCCAGGGACTTCTGGAGGAATTTGCTCTTTCTCTCCCTGCACATGACTGGCCTATCTTTAGGCTTTTTACTGGGGGAGATGTCATTCAGGGGAGGGGACCAAACTTTTACATGGTTAATAATAATAGACATTAGGCAGAAATCCTTTCCTAAGAGGGCAGTGAGGCACTGGCACAGCTGCCCAGAGAAGCTGTGGTGCCCCATCCCTGGAGGCGCTCAAGGCCAGGTTGGATGGGGCCCTGGGCAGCCTGAACTGGTGGGGAGCAGCCCTGCCCACAGCTAGGTAGGCTTTAAAGTAGCTTCTAACCTAAGCTATTCTGTGACTCTATGATTCAAAATGAAATTAAAAAAAAACATGGGGGAAGAAGATAAAGACAACAGTGACTATTAAGAATTGAACTGCTAGGTTCACGTGTTTTTCTGCAGCTTCTTGCTGGCTAAAAGAGGCGGAGCATTATCAGGAGCCCCTCAAATCCTGTAGGTCAGAGCTAGCCCCATGGCATGGTTCTGCCACGGGGTGCTTGGTCTCAGTGTGTGCAGGAAGAGGATGGCATTCCAGGCTGTCCCAGCAGTGCTGCATGGAGAAATGAAACCCTCCAGGGCTCAGGTTTGCCTCCCCTCTCTCACAGGAAGCAGCTTTGCTGTGGGGGAAATGCTGCCAGTAGGGAACAGCAGCATCAGCAGCTTTCTAGAGGCAAATCTCTGCCAGGGGCAAGGGGGCTTTGGGGACAGCACTGCTGGGGCTGGCAAGGCTCTGTTTCACAGGCTCAGTACATCTGGCTTTCCTCAGTGCCCTGACCTGCAAGGTCAGGTCTCCTGCTTCCGCTTGCTCGAGGTCTCTGCTCCAAGCACTCAAGGTGTTCCACAGCTTTCGAGTCAAGGAATTATTGCTCAGAAATAATTTTCCTATCTGTCACAGAATTATTGCAGGAGGGAAAGGATTAACAGGTATGCAAATCACAGCGAGTAGAGGAGGGAACAGGAACGATGTTAAAAAATTAATAAATGCCCTGGTGGTATTGCTGCTCAAGCTCTTGGGTGCCGTTTTAGAAAAATGAATGTGTTTGCAGGCTGGCTGCAGGCCTGATGGGAGCTGGCTCCAGGCATAGGATCTCCTGCACAGCTGAGAACAGGCAGCCAGCCCCTTGAATATCCACTCATATGCACACATTGTGCAGAGCTGCAGCATCTCCTTTTCATGTGCTTGGGCCTAAGGAAGAGCCGTGGCACAGCTGCAGGAGGCTGTGCAAGGGCAGCCAGGCCTGATGGCAAGCTAGAGTGATTCAAATGAGTCCCTTAGTGCCCGATCTCAATTTCTAAATAAATCTGCTTCAAATTACATTGATTTATGATTCACATATTTTTATTTGATCAGTCAGCAGCGCTGCAAAACCTTCGGGCGCTGAAGGTGTTTCTCATCTCCCCATGGTTTCAGATGGAGGCACCCCTTGCAGAAGCCATGTTTTTAACCCCTGACTCCACTAGCTGCTCAGCCAGGCTGCCAGCACCCACTCCAAAAACAGGTGGCAGCCGAGTCCTAACAGCAGGCCGTGTCCTGCCCTGCTACTGGAACATCTTCCTTCCCAGCTCTTGAACACCATGGTGCTGCAGTGAGGTCACCGTCCAGCCTCCCCAGCAGCTCTGGGGTCCCAGGCTTCCATGCTGAGTCCCTGGGATTCTTCACCTGGAGTGAGGATATTTTAGACACTGGCTGTGCCCATACACATCTCTGGGAATCTGTGTTTTAATGTTTGTACCAAGAAATCAGTTTTCCTGGTGTCATGGGGTTAGACAAATACCTGATAAAGAAATAAACCTGTCAAATAAATTTACTTTGCAAAAAGACCGAGCCCTGCAGAAGTCTCTGTTGTGTACTTAAAAAAATATGTTATGCCTTCACAAACAGACAGCCCAGGACACTGCATTCCTGTGCGCTCCCAAGCCAGCAGCAGCAGCGGTGGCAGCAGCAGAACGCTATGCGTGGAGCTGCTGTGTCGCGGTGCAGCCCTGCAGCAGAGCCCCTCTCCTCCTCCTCCAGCCAGCAGCTGAGTGAGTGACAGCTCTTACATGCTGCTTTGCCTGAGAGTTAGCACAAGTGAGGCTAAGACAGACGCTGGGTTGGAAAGATGTTGTCAGATGCTCAGCCGGATGCTCAAACAGGCTGAGCATAGGGCTGCATTTTTGAGCTGATGTCTAGCTGTGGAAATAGTCTGGAAGGGGCTTTCTGGAAGTGTCCAGCCTGTTCTGCCCCTGGCACGGCCTCTGCTGTGCTCACAAAATAGCCCAAACAGCATCACTGCACCAGGGCTGCTGCAGGGGTGAACGGTTTCCTTCTGCCGGCAGTTGTTGCCTGCCACAACCCAGGGCATTGCCTTGAAAACTAACAATGCACCTTTTTGATGCAGCGTTATTTGCATCTCTTTGTTGACTTTGCTAATCAAGCTCACTTCTAAGTCTTTGAAAACAGGGCTAATCAAAGGCACAGGGCTCCCTGGACATGGCAGCCACTTCAGGCAAGGTAACCCATTGGGGACCAGGCACTTTTGGTCACTGGGCTGTTAAGGGCTCCATCGGGAGCTGGCAGCTGTGCTGAGCATCCAAGGTTAAGGAGGCAGGTTACTGCCATCCCTCTGTGCCAGCTGAGCCGAGGCAGCGCCACACGCCACCAATAGGGCAAGGCTTTGCTGTCTGGCCCTTCCCCCTTGCCGTGTGCCCATGGCTGGGCACCTGGCTCTGCCAGGTCTGTGACAGTTGCCAGTTCATGGGGGAGCAGGGAGATCACCACCCTCAGCAGCATGAGGGCTACTGCAGCCATCACCACATTGCCTTGCTGAGCTGGCCCGATAGTAAGGGGCTCCAAATTCTCCATGCTAGTGTAAAACCATCCCGTGACTCAGAGCTGAGTCCAAGGCTGAGTCCTCACTCTGCACAGTTCCCCACTCGATGCTTTGTTCTGCATTTCCCACAAAGGAGCATGATTTTTCTTCTATCGGGCTGTGCTAGACTAGCCAGTGTGCATATCTAAACCCTTTTCACCTCTCTGCTGCAGTCATAGTTTTCATTCCTTTCTGGCTCTTTCAGTAGTCTGTAGGGTAGAGCTAAGCTAAGTCCAATTCAGAAAGGGGATTTTTTTTTTAACTGTTTTTTGTAGACTGGTACATCACAAAGACACTTAAATCAGTATTTTCCCTAAGATGCAATAGTAAGATATCCCATTTCCAACTGCTGGGTTTATTCCAATGGTGTTCTGTCTCTGGTTGCCCAGCACAGTGGTAGCCCTTCTCTGTCATTCACGGTGGTGCCTTGAGAGCAGCCAGGCCAGGCTGTCCATGCAGAACCCCTCCAGCATGTGCTCTCAATTTGCATACTGTATTTGCCAAGAGTTATTAGTGTTGATCGGTGGTTAAATAATCTGCCCTTTCCATTTCAGGAGGCCTGTCAGGACTCACCTTTGCATAGGCTTTACTTAAATGGGAGCTTTGTGACACATTGGAAAAGGATTTTCATTAGGGAGCCTTTTCCTCGATATTGAAAAAGCTACAAATACAAAGCACCGTCTCTGACATCACAAATGTCTGCCATGCATGTTGACATCTCTACATCCTTAGCACACTGAAATGGCTGCAGCCACAGAGCAGTAGAGACCAGGCTGCAGCCCTGAGAGGACTTGATACGGGACATGGTGCTAAGGACAGATCCCACATCCTGCCCAGGGAGGTGGTGGAGTCACTGTCCCTGGAGGTGTTCAAGAACCGTGTGGATGTGACACTGAGGGACATGGGCAGTGGGCATGGTGGGGATGGGTTGGTTGTTGGACTAGATGGTCTTAGTGATCTTTTCCAACCTTAATGATTCTACGCAAATAAAGTAATCTTCTGATAGAGGAGGGATCATCCTTGCAGGACGGATGGCTGTGACTCACACAGAAACAGTAGGAACAGCAGGAAGGGGTCAGAACCACACTTGGTCTCATGGTTAGGCAACACCTCTGGAAACTGGAGCCAGGAAAAAATAACTTGAGGGCTGATAGGAGCATTGCAATGACCAGCTGCTTCCTGCACAAGCAATTATGCCCAGTGCCTTGAACATTGCTAAAAGAGCCAGAAAGGAATGAAAAGTACGGATGCAGCAGGGAACTGAAGAAGGGCTTGATATGCAAGCCGGCTAGTCTTGAACAGCCTGGTAGAAAAAAAATCATACTGCTTCATGGGAAATGACCTTCACTGTCAGAAGCAAGGGAACCAAGATGTACTCTGGAGGGACATTCTGCATCTCCTCTTCCTCCTGCCCAAAGGTTTTGAGCAGCTGCTGAACTATGGGAGCTTTTCCCACACTTCCTTGAGCATGGGATGAGGCATGCTGTTACCACTATCCCCAGAAACCCCATAGATGTAAGAAGTTAGAATGGATTAATTGATTTGTGAAATAGGTTTTCCTGCTCAGTTATTGGCAGGTTTGTTAATGGATCGCTATTTAAATGATTCTGATATTTTAAATTACATCTTATTTCATAGATGCACATTTATTTTAAAAAAGAGCACCTTTTGCATCTATTAACATATTAAGGAGAAAATAAAACATCCAGGTTGATATAATGTACAATGTGGCATTACTCTGGGTGCTTCCTAAGCTAGGGAAATCTTATTTGTTTAATAATAAGTTAGTCATGAATATGCAAATCTGCTTCAGTGCAGTACCTCACTGCTGTCACTATTAATGAGCTGCAAATTAATGTGACAACAAAAGGAAAATCTATTTAGTGGCAGAATTGCACTTCATACCTGGCTCAAGAGAGCAACCCGCCACCGGCACTTCGGTCTGCTGGAGCAAAATGTGCATGCAGTGTGGAGGTTTCTTTCTGGGCTGGCAAACCAGAAGTAACCACACAGTGCCTTCACCTCAGCCCTAAGGCAGAAGGCAGCATTGCCGGCAGTGCTTCAGCACACACCTAGCCTGCAGGAGGGTGCAATGTGCAAGCAAGGTGTAATGAGTGCAAAGCACTCTAAGAGGTGAAATGCGTAATTAGCAAGACCTGGGTGGGACACTTAGATTGCTTGAAAGAACCTCATCTTCACATACGTTTGGGGATACGTTTTTTCACCAACAAGTTCACAGAGTTAGATTTGTTGGATT
Source organism: Chrysolophus pictus (assembly GCA_037305975.1). Lineage (NCBI taxonomy): Eukaryota > Metazoa > Chordata > Aves > Galliformes > Phasianidae > Chrysolophus > Chrysolophus pictus. The sequence continues at coordinate 83,714,115 of CM074576.1, forward strand.
CCAGTCACTTTCCTCTCCTGAACCTCCTCTTGGCAGAAATGCAGTGGTGGCTGAGAAAGGAACTAATATACCTCTTCATGACTCTGATATTCAGCTCATGCCTTGTGTAGTCGTGCCAAGCCTGCTCCTACCAACACAAGACCCACAAAGAACTGCAAATGCTATGCACTGCAAGCAATGCTAAACGGATGTGCTATTTTTCAGTTAGTTTCTGTACAAATTTAAAGCAGCAATATGGGCTTTTCTTCCTGCGTGAACAAAGTAATGAACCTGAATGTCTAACAGCAGTCCTGCACGCAGAGCCTGGGAACGGCATCTGCCTGCGTTCGCCGCTCCCTGACACCTTGTTCCCTTTAATGCACAAGCCGTGGGTCCCATCTATGGGGTCGGCATTTAGCACAGAAACGAAGGGAGAGGCCAGCATCAAGCTGCTTCTGGAAGTGTCTGGCTGCTGGGAGCAGATCTGATGTTATTTCCATTCTGCTCCCATGCTCCCGCAAACCAAAGGCCACACTGAGCTTCCAGTGGGTGCCTGGGCTCAGCCTTTGGGGGATTGCTCCATGGAGAGTTATGTGGGTTATTTAGCCCAAAGTGGACGCTTCCCAGCAGAGCCCAGTCCTCTGAGTGAGGCAAGGAGGAGGAGTTCATACCCCGAGGCCCATGTACCCAGGGAAGCTGTCCCACAAGGCCCGCAGGCCTGGCTAGTCTCCTCTGCTCTCCCAAGCACGCTGCCATTACAAAAAAGCACACCCCAAGGATAGAATGGTCACGTTACATCAAGGGACTTCACTGCGGTCAGGTGTCCCTGCCACTACCCTATTTTTAGCGTGCAGGCATGCCTGCATGACAGCAGCATGCGGCTGTTACTGTATTTGAGCACAGGGCCGAGTGCCAGCATGGAGGAGGCCCAACTGTACTGGGCATGGAGAGCAACACAGGGCTGACTGAGAGGAGATGCTCAGGAGCAAATCTCAGGATCCCGAGGAGCCGGCCAAAATATGCAATGTGCCCATATCCTGCTGGCCTGCAGGGCAGGGGGAAGAAGAGGGGCCTGTCATGCCATCCTGAAGCACCGCAGGGCCTGTCCGAGCCCTGCAAACCCCGCTTTTTTGATGCCAATTCCTGAGCTATATGACAGCGAGCTTCTGTTCCCTGAAAAATTCTCCCTTTGGTTACCCCAAAGTGTGCTCACAGCCTTAGCGCTTTGTATTAAAACTAAATGATTTACCCTAGTACTATTTTCCTCCCCTCTGCAGACACCACTGAAAAGAAAATTCAGTCAATTCAACTTAAAAAGATGACAAAGGAGGAAAAATAATTGAACCTATTCACAATTCTTCAACTAAAAGGCAATGCAGAAAGTATTGTGAACGCTGCTTTTAAGCCTCTGTCCCATAAAGGGCTCCCAATGTTTTCTCGTAACCTTGAATTTAGAAAGTCAATGTAGATTCTACCTCCGATTTCACGAACCGCTCTCGAGCACCTGTGCCAGCTCAGCTCTGCTCTGCAGGAAATGCACGTAGAGCCTCCTTTCATAAACATTATTAAGTCAGAGCTCGTTTCACAATCATGCACAGAATTAATGGGAGTCACTTTAGCATCTTCATTTCTCAACAGTTTTATTGCCTTTAAGAAAATTTTTGTAAAATATAAATACAAAGGCAGGAGATTTACTTACAAAGTTAAAACACAGATCTCAAACATAAACACACAATTCAGAAAATTTAGTTTATGTACAGTTTCAAGCAACTTCAACATATGTTAGTTTTTCAATATTTTACAAGGTACAGAAAAAATAGTTCAAAGTCTTCTTTAAATAAAGAGCATAAAATGTTTAAACATATATAAACAATCCGGTTTGATGTGTGAAAACTAAATTTCACAGCTTTTAAATTAGGATATAAAAGTTCTTACAATTAGTTGATGCGTATGGATATGGTTTAATTTATATTACAAACTATTGAATTATATTCAATAGTGCTTACCTGGCCAAAGCAGGTAATTCTGTAAACAAAAAAACAAAAATAATATCACCAAGTGCCTTACCGAATCCTAGCTCCCAAACAAGCCACATGACTTTGATCACATCACCTATAAAAAGTATGTTCTGTGTAATCAGTGCTTTGTATGAAACAAAGTCAATGTGTGGGTGTGTTCTCTAAAAAAAAAAAAAAATGTTCCAAGTAATAACAAACTTATCCCAAAGCCTGTGTGCATTTAAAGAAACATTATATAACAATTTTGTAAAAACTGACTGAAGTTAAAAAAAAATTCTTCCAAAATCCATCCAACTGGAATTCAGATCTCTTATATAAAGGAAAGATATTTTCATATTTAATAGTGTCCTTTCTTTACAGAAACAATTGCATTTGAACACATATACATAAAGAAGTAACTGTATATAGCACTGTACATTAAATGGCCTGTTGGTTCACCAAAGGATGTCGAAGGGAGGGTCCTCATGTGGATGCAACCAATGAAGCGAGGAGCCCAGCAAAGTCTTGAGTTCGCTTGTAAACTCTACCAAGTCCAACAGCTCTTTGCTTTCTGGGTTAAACGCTTCAAGGTCCGTAGCACAAGCGAACAACTGGCTGAGAGAAGTCTGTTTGTAAAACTCTGCCTCTGTGATGGTGACGACTTCCAGATTGGGGAAGTTGCAGCGGAAGATGCGAGATGACATTTTTAGCCTCTTTACCACGTCCGAGAGCAAGAGCCAGTTTCGCGGTCTGTGGAGGCAAAGGAAAAAAAGGTTCCAGCAACTGATATGAAGCTACTCAACCCTCCACCGCTCCATTGCTGTGTGACAGAGCCCTGTCCTCCCCAAATAAACAAACCACCCCCTCCAAGCCAAGAGCTTTGCCCTGGGGTTCACAAACCGTGGATGCAGGTGCTGGAGCCTGCAAACCTGAGGCTTGTGAGCACGTGTGCCAGCAGTCATACCAACGTCTCAAACTTTCACCAGTCTGAGCCTGGCAGCAAGCCAGGGGATGGCCAACAGTTAGAACCCGAGTTTCAGCATCTCTGACTTCCAGAGATGTTGATTTCTGAATACAAGCCATTGGAGGGTTATTTTTCAGATTAAGAAGACAATTCTTTAATTTAATCTTCCTACTTTTCTGCTCAGAAAACTTGAGTTACATCAATCACCCAAGTAATGAGAACATGCTAAAACCTGCCCTCCTGTGTGATTAGTATTTAGAACCACTTTTCCCATAGCTGTCATTAAAATGGTTCAAATGACAAATGATAGCTGTTTACTTAGCTAATTTATATCTTGAATATAACAGAGAAGAAAACTTTTCAGGTCTTTGCTTATTATTATTATCATAGTATCTTCTGTAAGGTGTTTGACCTCATTCAGAGTTGAAACGAGTTCTGCTGCAGCACCTAGAACAGCAGTAGCGCTGTCGTGTTGACGATCCCAAAAGTATATCCGCTCAGCAAAGCAGAATTTATTCATTAAATAAAATTAAGAACACTTTACAGACATCAATGCCAATTTAAAGCACTAGAACTGCTTGCATTTGGGGATGTTATACCAGGTGTCTGGCTGGAATGAGGGGAGGAGTTTGTGTTCAAATGTCATTCACTCTGCTATGCAGCAGAGATGAGCTGCTGCCATCCCAAGCCCAAAACCTGTATGTGTTCTTACCCCTGAGAGAGACACACTTGTATGTTGTAACATGGCAAGGGAGGCTCATCTGAAAATTCAAACTCAAACACATCGCTAAAGCCATCTTCGTCTTCCTCACCCGGGCCAGGGGGGTTTGCCAAGACATCAAATCCGGATTCATCTTTTGGATCTAAATAAAATTGAATAAAGAGACCAAGTCAACATTTAAGAGACCGCTGCAGGTCTTGCTTCCTTTCCAATAATATGATCTGTAAAAAAAATTGGTTTGCTTCCTTCCTAACTTCCTCTGCCACAAAAACAAGCCAACCTCCCTCCTCACCTGCTGCATGCTTTGGAAGTCTCCACATACAAAGAGATAAAGGGTAACATTTGCTTACCACACACAGAGCTTCCATAGAAGTCCCAGTACAAACCAGGGTCATCAACACTTCGACCTTGCAGGTCAGTTAAATACTCTGGAGAGGAAAAAACAACAACAAAAACATACTGATGAGAACAAAAAGCTGGCAAGTTTAGCAGACCATGTGTCATACAGAGTCCCACCATGCATACTTCAAGCCTTCCACCAGAACAAACTCAGTGTATCCCTGATGCACACACTACATCATGCACATGCCATCCTTAAAATACGCCTGGAATTTGCTTCTCCCTGCATCCCTTCTCCCATCACATGAAACTATGACCACATATAACCATATGACATCACATAACCACCCTGGGTCTGACAGAGATGGACCTGACCTCAAGCTGCAGTAGCTAACAGTGACCTTTTATTTCTGTGAAATGTGGGATTTGCCATGCTTTTTGGCCTGCAGTTACTCTGGACGTCAACTTGGGGGTGAAGCAGGGGCCACAAAGAAACTGATGGAAAAAGCTTTTCCCTGCAGCTATGTTTAGGAGATCAAAGCATGCTACATAGACATAACTTGTGAGATTTGAACACTGAGTTGGTGAAAAAACACTGGGATTCAAGACACCAAGAAGTCTACAGTACTGGTGTCCTGACACACCTATGACCTATGTGTTCTCTGTGCTGATACATGGGTGAGTGCTTAAACTCATTGACTGTGAGTACTGGAAGCTCTTCCAGAGGTGAGATTAGTAGGGAAAACAAGTGTCTTTAATCAAAACGAATGGGAAAACTCTTAAAAGTATGTTAGAACATGGACACAGTTTGAAGAGAAGAATGCAGGCATAATTTATGAGATACAGAATGAAGCAGAACTTGCAAAAATTAATATATGGGGAAAAAAGAAAGACCATGGGAAACTTGGCTGTGCTTTTGCACACAAAGGGAAGCTCTGCAAGTCCCCTTCCAGGAAGCAAGGAGTAGGACTTCTTGGGACTGAAACATCACTCCATGGTCATCTGCACCCATGAGCCACCCACCTGTGAGGAAGGTCTCCATCAGCTCGCTGTGGGTCATCTTCACAATGGTCCTCCCCGAGTACGTCGCAAGCGTTGGGTCAGCACCATAAGACAGTAACAGGCGGACGATTTCTAAGTGATCATTTTCTACTGCATCATGGATAGGTCTAGGGAGAAGGAAAAAAAAGATTGCGGCGTTACACTTTGACTCAAGAATTATGCAAATGTATTTGAAAAGAAACTTCTGACTTCAGACCAAAGTTATTTATAGCGAATAACACTATTAATACAGCTGTCAATCGTCTCATTGTCAGTTTCACTCGCACAGCACTCCTTCCCCTCTCGGTTTTTCACAGTCACACTGCTCGGGGCAGGTATTTCTGTTGCAGCTATTCATGGCCTTATGCATTTTGAGGGCCAGTACAATAATTACAGCCCTGTAACAGAAAGCAGGAGTTTGCACGATGCCTCACAAACATCGTTTTGCTGTAAGTCACTCTGCCACTCCAAATCTCTGTCCATTTAGCAGCGTGTTGTGCAGCACAGGCCCATTCAGCCTGCCTTTAAAATTTATTATACGTAACGGGGAGCAGTCTGGAAGCAGAACCTATCGTCCCCTGACTAATGAAGACGTGCTAAATCCCATCATTTCCCAGGACAGCGAGGAGCAGGGAATGGAACACAGCCAAGCCCAGGGGCGAGCAGCCACAGCAACTACGCTCCTCTCCCTCCCTTCAGGCTGCTGAACAGAAACGTGGCTGCCCCTGGCAGATCACAAGTCTAGAGAGAGAAGGACGGCTGCAGCCAGCACTGCGTGCTGCCTGCCTGCAAAACTCGCCAAGCCGCATCACGAGCAAACTTCATCTGGAAGTGGAGCAAGCGAAGCTCTCGGCTCTGTGTGCCAAATGGTGCTGGCTGCTCACCAGGGCCGAGCCCCCCACCACACGCGGCAGCATCCCTGCTATGTGAGCACTGCATTGGTGTGGTCTGGTGGCCAGGGAGTGAGAGGGGAGTGGTGGCTGCGCAAAACAGCGAGGGGCCGGGGCACAGAAGGGGACAGCCACTGCCTTCACTTCTACTGTGGAGTGGGGCTGTTGGGAAGGAGCTTTGAGATGCAGCATCTCGCAAAGACGTATGTTCCAGGTGTGCTTATTCCAAGTGCTTTCCAGTAGGCTGTGATGTAGGATGATTAACACTGGGGACACGAAGCACTCACACTTGCTCCCATCTCACTGGAAAGCCGTGCGCAGTTCTGCTGTTAAACACGCACACGCTACACTGACATTAAGAGGTGAACACAGAGTGTGGAGCTCACTCCCTGCAGAGAGAGGGCTCACTCCATGCCAAGGGTCAGAGCACCCCTCATCAATCTCTCCAACATCACACTGAAACAACACGATGCCCTGAGAAAGATGGTGCCACACTGCCTTGCACCCTAGGCAGCCTCCCCTCAACACTCAGTGCACGTGCAGCAGCAACACACCCACACCAAAACACTACCATCCCCATCGGCACAGAGCATCCCATGCCAAAAACCTGGCAGGGCACAGGGAAGGGTGCACGCAGTGTTCCAAGACTGAGTACATTTCTATCCCCTACTCACTCACATTACTGCAGTTTTTAATGGTGAACTGTTTTCCATTTTATTTCAGAATTAGGATTTTCTGGTTTCATTCGGAGTGGGGGAAGGACTGTGGGTTTATTGGTTTGTGGGTTTTCTTGTTTGTTGTTTGTTGTCTTTTTTTTTTTTTTTTTTTTAACTGACTTACCTAAGTGGCTTTAGAAGCAGTAATGAATTCAAGATGATTGCTTAAGTTATTAAAAACAGCATCTCAGTCACTGCCCGGTGTTTCCATCGATTTAACAACACCCGGCCAAGTTTATTAAAGAAGAAAACCCCAGGAGGGAGCCTCTCTCCCCTCTGTACAGCTAAGCAGGGTGCTGCAACCAGGCAGCAGTGGGGCAGGTGGTGGGATGGAGCAGCCCCATCTCTGCCACCCACAAAACACCCTGGCACAATCTGCATTTTATGAAGGCTATGAGAAGGAAAGGCGCAGCAAGGTCGTGCAGAAGGAGGAAGAACGATAAATAGAAGGAAGCGAAGGAAGGAAAGAAAATGTTGGCAGGGAGAAAAAAAGGAGAGATTCACGCAGATAAGGCAGTAATGGGGCACTGACAGGATCCTTTATTGTTAGAACAGCCTTTTGGCAGGCTCACTGGTGGGATCGTGTGAAGGATACCCACATTTGCTTCTCCCACCAGGAGACATTCATTCCACGGGCAAAGGAAGGAATGTTTTTCCATCTTGATGGAGAGTACCACCCTATTTGTAGGATGCAGAAGTGAGTGCTGGAGCTAGCGACTTTCTGACATGAAAAGATCTCTGTGAGTCTTTTCCTGCCCTCCTTTGCCCATATAATCTTATCTGCCCTGAGCACTGAAGAAATAAACACTCTCTACCCCTAACAGTACCATTAACAGCAGTACAGCTTGTTTTTAAAACATACCCTTCAAAAAGGCCCCCAAAGGGTCTGGGGACATTCAAGAGCAGCAACATCCTACAGCAGACGCGTATCTCAGCCACTCCGATGTACCATCCAACCCTTACTACTATTTTTACTGCTCCTCGAGTCAGGAAAACACTTCCTTGGGGGTTTATCATTCCACCACCAAAATGATAAACTATTTAGACCAGCCGGGGTTTGCTCGCAGCCTTCTAGGCACCATCCAGATTTCCTCGCTGCAGTAAGAGGCCTCGTTACTCCTACCAACACCAACCAGAGGGCGTGGAGTGAGCCACCTCGGCACACTGTCTGCTGGCAACAGCTCAGCATCCCCCAACATACATTTAGAGAAAAGGAGGGAAAACACTGCAGCCTGTTTCCCTACACAGGGAAGCACAGCAGCACAGACCCAAGTGTCAGGAACTGGAACCAAACCGAGCCCTCCTGACACACTGACCAATGGTGACACTGTGGGCTCACGCTGGCTGCCCGAGCAGCATGCTGAATGAGCTCACTATTGCTGCCCAGGGACTCAAGAGCTCCCAGAGCGACCAAAAATATCCCTGGCTGATGAGTGGACTGGGGAGGTGCTGGAGGGGACAACGAAGCACATTCAGTGCAGTTACAGAAGCACGGGTGGGGTGTTAAGTCTTTGATGATGGGGTTTCTTTTTCTTGTTTGTTTGTTTTTAAGACATAAATATCTTTCCAATGGGGCAACACATTCAGGAATCTAGCCATAGCCATCCCTGTTCATCGCAGGGAAGTTGGTTTAGATGGCCTTTGAAGGTCCCTCCCAGCTCAAACAATTCTATGAATCTACAAATTGGAATTTGAAAAGCAACGAAGTTGAGAAAGATTGAAACTGCTTTTCTCCCAAAAGTTTCAAGGATGAGAACTGGTTCAGGCTTCAAGATCAAAATGCGATTTGTCTTATGAATCCCAGGAGCTGCTCTGGGGAGATGGACAAGGCTGGCCCAAGTGAAAGCAGAGGTAGTTCTGCTCAGGCACTCCCTACCAAAGCCTCTGCTCTCAGAGGTTGGTTGTCGCACTGCAGCATCAGGCTTGCATGCACCTGGGATTTACACTGTCCATGGGGTACAATCTCAAAAAACACTAAGCCTGCCACCAGAAAGCAAAGGGAGGCACAAGTTGAGCTCTTACAACACATCCAGGATCAGACCATTATTACATTCACTCCTAAAGCACATTTTCCCCAAACCAGCTTTCACACAAACCAAGTCTGTTCCTGGAAGATCAACTCCACCTTTGAACTGAAACCCAATCCACACTTCCAGGTGGCAGTGACAGCACAGCTCCGGGTGGTTTGCTATCTGAGTTATTCCGTCAGTGGAACAAACAGCTTTGGGATCCCTTTAACGGGGCATTGGGTGCCCCTTGGGGGCTCCTCCAGCCGCTGTCTTGGGGCAGCCATCAGGAGCCTGTGGATCAACCCCACAGCCCAACTTTTGTTCTGCAGACTCCTCCCTTCCCCAGCTAATGCATGAAGAGCTTAAAAACAAAAGCGGCAGACCTTAGTCATGCTGATTTTCCCTCCCCGGCTATTGGGATGGTGATGGCAAATGTGATAAACAATTTAAGATAACAAGCAGCAGGAGCCTGGTGGAATACAAAGCGACCTGTCCCCAGCACGAATAACTGCGATCAAGTACTGCATATTCGGGGGAAAAGTTATCCCAAGGTCAGCCCCGCAGAGGTGGCCAAAGGCGGCCTTAGGAGTCGGGAAGGACTTTCCATTAGGAGACGCACCAGGAGCTTAGAAAAGATGCCGAGCCACATCCTCTACATCCACAAAGCAAAATGGAAAACACAAAACAAAACCAATCTCAATATCTATTCTGTGAATACCCCTACAATTCTCTTAAGGGAAACAAAAGCCAGCACTGGCACTAAAAAAAATCAATCCAAAATATGCAACGCGCAGATAATATGGTTTAACAGCTAAGCAAAACAACATTTTTATATAGCACATATAGGGCTTGCACACCCAATCGCTGCAAAAGCCTGAAGTGCTCTTAAAAGTAACACCACTAACAAGGCAAAGACCACTCTTTTGGCACAATTCAAAGGACCTGGAGCACAGACAAATGGAGCTGCAGCTCAAGTATCATTTCTTCCTGCCCTGCAGCTGGGGATTTCACAAACTCTTTAAAAAAAAAAAAAAAAAAACTTGTTAAAATTCCCAGGAGAAAAAAAAAAAACCCACGCTGCACTGAATTTGAGGCACAACAATTCCAGCACTCCATCACCCTGAGAGCCTGAAGCCTGGCCTCAAAGACAAGGGGCAGAGCAGCATTGCAACCCTGGGAGCTTCACGCAAGCTTGGGGGCAGAAGGCAGAGGGACAAGGCACATCCCCATGTGGTCATCACGGTGCCGGGTGCTGCTCACCTGGTTCCATCCTGCGCGCTGCAGTTGACATCAGCCCCGTACTCGAGGAGGTGCCGCACGATGCTCAGCCAGCCCCTGGCACAGGCCTCGTGCAGGGCACAGTAACCCGCGTTGTCACGGTGGTTGACATCGCAGACCTTGTTTTCCAGACAGTACAGCACCACTTCCTGGAAAGAGCAGAGGACGAAAAACAGACACACTGAGTTATTTGTCACTGCACGGGCTTCTCTTCTCTAAAGAAAAAGATTATGGAGGAGACAACACACACAATCGCTGTGATAATTCCATGCGTGAGGCTGGCAGCAATGCTTTGGCCCTTACACCTGCACTTCTAAGTGCAGGATTCTGCACATGCAACAGCATTGTGGCTGACATCAGTTGGGATTGTAAAAGGAAAAAGCATGTGACCCGATGCAAAACATATTTAACACATAAAGGACAGTTTATTACCAGGAAACAAAAAAGCCTGGCTCTATCATCAAAAAAATCCCATCTTCACCCACGCTGATTCCTGGGTGGAACCCAAGTTGGGCACCAGCTCCAAACAACCAACCCAGTGCTGTAAACTCAGCACCATTCGTCCTGCATTTAGTGCACCACAGTGGAGACCAACCAAAGATTTGGGGTGATACAAGTCTTCCTCTATTTGTGCAAAAAAAAACCCATCCCAATCTGGACAGACCTGAGAAGAGCTTTTCAGTATCTGAAGGGGAACTATAAGAAGGAAAGAGACAGACTCCTTAGCACGGCCTGTTGTGACAGGATACGAGGAAATGGTTTCCAATTAAAAGGGTAGATTTAGACCACATATAAGGAAGAAGTTTTTTATAATAGGAGTGGTGAGGCACTGGCACAGGTTGCCCAGAGAGGCAGTGGAAGTCTCATTCCTGGAGACACTCAAGGTCAGGCTGGACGGGGCTCTGAGCGACCTGATGTGGCTGCAGGTGTCCCTGTTCATTGCAGGGGAGCTGGACTAGATGGCCTTTTAGGGCCCCTTCCAACTCAAACAATTCTATGATTCAGTGATTCTATGATTTCTAAGTGATGCTGTAGGTACACACACAGCAAAATGAAAGCACTGATTGTGCATTTGCTGCTCCCAAGGATTACAAGGCACAGCAAGGATCAGGGGGGCCCTCTGCTTTGTCAAAGGACAAAAATTCAGCAAACACCATGCACAACGCAGATATTCCTCCTGGCTTCAAATCCAGCGGAAAGCCTGCAATCAGCCGCGCTCCCAGCATCCCTGACCTGGGGACTGGTATCCAGGATACAGCATGGAGCCATGCTTCTCACGGGCCCACACCAACCAGCCTGAGAACGGAGCAGCCAGAAGCCATCCTGCCCCAAGTCTTGGCCACCATCATCCCACTCATCACCCCTAGGGGCAAGAACCAGCCCAGAGAGGAGGATGCTCTCACCTCATGCTTTCCCAAGGAAGGGTGGTGTGAAATTATACCCTAAAGGCATGACTTTCCCTGCACATCAGGCCTCCCTGCCGGGCACACAAGGGATGGATGGCTGCAGGCAGCAGAAGCCTGGCCGCACTCAGCGCCACTTTTAGCAGGCAGTTACCGTTTAAAATAGCTTTTGCAGCTCGGAATAAGAAAAGGGCCTTTCAACTATTTCTGCAGAAGGAAAAGGCTCGTTTCAGGGCAGAGGACCCACCGCTGGCCAAAAACGCTAATTCTGTTGGGCAATTCTACATTAAGAGGCTATAAGAAGAATGCCATTAACCACAAAATGTAACCATAAAGCCCATAAAACTCTACATTGTTAATTAATTAAATGCCTCATTAACTTTTCCTTAACATGATTTATTCAATTCACAAAAAAATTAGCCATCGCTGCCGAATGTGGGGACATGTGGTGTTACAAACATGCTTTGGGTTCCACAAGCATCTCTCACTAACACTGGAGGAAGGCCATGAAAATGCAACAGGAAAGCTGAATGCCTGTGTGGGTGCTCTGCTCTGCTCCCAGCCAAAGTACAGACAGGCCCACGGAACGGGGCGGACATGACAACCTGTGGTGCTCGGCACGGGGCTGGGCCCCAAGGCAATTCCCCGTGTCAGCGGAGAGAGCCCACCAGAGCCTCTGTCCCCCCTACACACACATTTAACTGCCTTCCCAGATGAGACTTGTTCCCTAATCTACCAGAGAACTTCCCAAGTCCAGGCACGGACTAAAAAGCATTGAGCAAGCACACGGACGGGCAGCCTTTCTCTCCCGTCGCATTCATTACAGAAGCCGCTTGTAATTTTTTTCCGAAAAGCCTTTATGCTCCCTGTAATTCCCCCTCCTCTTTCCCCCCTCCGCAAACAGTAAATTACAGTTTTAAGACTACTATTATCTCAAGTCATTTGTTTCAAATGGTGAAAACGTAATGGATTCAAGCACGACCGCAGGCTGATGCGCAGGGCCTGGCGCAGACTCCAACCAAGGAAGCGCACAGCTCTCCCGCAGCCCCGGGTTAGCTCTGAGCACAGCGATGTGCCTTTGAATGAGCCACGGCCGCCCCTCGGCACCACCAGCTCTGCTGCTCACAGGGATGGCAGAGAACAAGCGCCTCCAGCTGCCACAGGTCACAAGCTAGCAAATGAGCTTGACCCACCCAGCTTTTTTTTTTTTTTTTTTTTTTTGGAACTTCTTGACCACTGCGATTTTTCCAAGGGATTCAGCTTCCTACTGAGCAAAGCGGTGCAGCTGCTGGCCAGCAAACAGGCCAGACGCAGAGCTCCCACAGCTGCTCCAACTACCACAGCCATCCCCACTAACAGCCACAGGGCTCTTCCCCTGCTGTGCTCGTGGGGAGATCCAGCGCAGCCGCCCTCTGACAGAAAATGAAAACCCCACCCAAACACAGGTCCGCTCAAGGGCTTCGGGACCTTCACCCTGGCTGCTGGCTGCAGCCACCCTGATAAGGGCTGCAGCCAGCTCCTGCTATCAGCAAAGCAGACAGAAAGCCCTCAGCCCCTGCTTGAGCAGGACCTTGGCCCATCACAGATTTTTTGAGAAGCTCCCATTGATCTGAGTGGAGCACAGAAAGCAAAGTGCCCGGTGTCCTGTGGCAGCCCACTACGCAACTGAGTGCTTGTCTCTGCAGATGCTAAGCAGGAAGAAAATACCCACTCTAACAGCACGCACTGCAATATATTTTGGTTTTGGATCCATGGGAAATTTTAGATCTTAAATAATTTAAATGATGAAGATTGCCATAGTAACATTGTAGCAACTACTGCTCCTCCTCCCAGTGAGAAGTGCCCCAAGCTGGAAGCAGCTGTGCACAGGGCACACACCAGAGAACCACGGAATCATAAAAACTGGAAAAGACCTCTAAGATCAGTCAGTGCAACCAGCAGCCCATCACACCATGCCCACTGCCCATGTCCTTCAGTGCCACATCCACACGGCTCTTGAACACCTCCAGGGACAGTGAATCCAACACCTCCCTGAGCAGCCTGTGCCACTGCCTCATCACTCCTTCTGAGAAGAAAAGGTTTCTAATATCCAACATGCACCTCTCCTGGCGCAAACTAAGGCCATTCCCTCTCGTCCTAGCTGGAAGAAGAGGCTGATCCCCACCTCACCACAACCTCCTTTCAGGTAGCTGTAGAGAATGATAGGGTCTCCCCCAAACCTCCTCTTCTTCAGACTGAACAATCCCAGCTCCCTCAGTCACTCCTCACAAGACTTGTGCTCCAGACCCCTCACAGCTTCACTGCCCTTCTCGGAACACACTCCAAGGCCCCAGTGTCTTTCTTGCAGTGAGGGGCCCATCCTCCTGCCTGCCCTCTCCCAGAGCTGCAGGCCCAGCCGCACAGAGGCCATGCCCAGGCTCCAACAAGCCCTTAAGTTCTGCTGATGCTCAGACTGATGCCACCAGTGCTGATGTTGAGGCTGTCCCTTCACCCAGCCACACTGAGGCCAGGAATTGCATGCTGCTGCGCAAAGCCCAGCACTGCATGACAACACCTCCCAGATCTATATACCCAAATACAAGTGTCCTTTTGAGCAGCTGAGCCACTGAGTGCATCACCTTCTGATTTCCATAGCACCAGGGGGCTGCTCCATGAGCCCCAGGCTGCCAGCACAATGTGCATGGAGCGCTCCCACGGTACATCTGAGCATGCAGGAGGACACTCAGCGCTGTGTCACACACCCATCGCTCCTTGAAGAAAAGACGGAAAAACAAAAGCCCGCTTCTAAACCACCCGCTCCTCAGCCAGGGACAAAGGCAAAAATGACACGGCTCATTAGAGATCACCTAAGAAAAAAAAGCCCCGGGTTCTGTTTGCAGATGGTTCGCATTTAGGCGGAAGCCAGGGCTGCTAATAGACCTTCACCCCGTGCTTGCAGCCCCTCCAGCAGGATGGGGAAGAGGTTCCCGCAGTGCACCAAGCTCCCACCCATCCCGCTTGAACACCCTCAGGAGCAAGCTCACCTCATAGCCCAGGCGGGCCGCTCGCTGCAGCAGGGTCTCGCCCGCGTTCTTGTTGACGATGAGGCGGCGGGCCTCGGGCGGCATGGGCCGGCTGGGGGGGGGCTCGGGAGGGGGACTGGCCACCTGCAACGCGGTGGGCTGGGGGGGCGGCGGGGCAGGCTGCAGCCGCTCATACAGTTTCTGCTCATAAGGCTTGGCGGGCGAAGAGTCGCAGTCCGAAGTGGGCTCCGTGCGCTTCCTCACCTTCTTCGGTACCGCCACCTGTCAACACCATCACCGTGTTGGGGTTTTGTCTTTTACTTTTCCCTCCCCGCTTTTACAATGCAGCATTTTGCCCGCAGAGAATTACATCCTTCTGCTGGCGCTGAATTTTTTTTAAGAAGGCCCTGCAATGGCTTTTAAACGCGAGACTCCTCTATCCCCACAACAGCAGCTCAAAAGCGGGCAGGGTAAGGAAGCAAACGTAGAACGTGCAAAGCACGCACAGAAACGCCGGCGCGGAGCACTGCTGCCTGCATGCACGCAGTGCAGTCGCTCTGTGCGTTAGCTCTGCACTCGGAGCGCTAGTGGGCAATTAAGGCTAAATAAAGATACCTTATCTTCGGCATTTTCGATATCTGTGGTGTCATCCCCTGTCAGGGATGACCTCCTCCTCCTCTCCTGCAGTGCCAAGTGTTTTGTTTTACACTGACGTTTCCCTGATGGCTTCTCGCACTCGGCGTATTTCTGCAGCAGAGACTCAGGTTGGAAATCCTCCTCTTCGTCTGTGTACAGCCCATCTGTCTTCCGGCTTTCTTTAATTTTCTGCTGTTTGGCAGCCAACCTCGAGGCTGGAGTGCAGCTTGGCTGAGCCTGCCTTTTGCTGTTTGCATTGCTGGATGAAAGGCTCTTCATGTGCGGAGACACCGGGAATACAGGCAAGCCTAAACGGGAAGGAAAGGCATTACACGTTGCATGGCGCGTTAAAAGCAAAACATATTGCTAGCACTTAACACGAGCTCCTTGACTGCTTAAGAGATCTACCAATTACATTTTCAAATCATTAATATTTCAAGCGTGCCGCATTCCAATTGTAAACAGCATCCTGCAACCTAACGTCCGCTAACAGTCGCGACGCCCCGATGTGAAGAGCTGCACTCAGCTCCCTGCCGCCAGCACCCAGCCGGGGAGCGGCCGCTCCTTACCTGGGCTGCCTGCTCCAGGCACCGGGAACCCAGCGCTCCGCACCTGCGCCCCGCTGGGCTCCGCCTGCAAGGATGGAGCTGGAAGGGGGAGAGGGAGAATGCAGAGTGTGGGGGAGTCTGGTGGGATAGCAGTGAGGGCAGCGAGAGAGGGAGCATCCCTGCAGCGGTTTTAAGTCAGCACAAGAGAGGCCTGCGGCAGGATGCTCGCAAGGACAGGTTGGGTTGGTAGAGGGCTCGTTTTTACGGGCCGGAAGCCACGATGAGAAAAAGAGTGCAAGCAGGTCTGCAACAAAACAAAGACAAGAAAGTTGACTTTTTATAGCCCGAATTCCCCTCAGGAAGAGAACTGAGATGACCTCAGAATCAAGTCCTTTGCAGAAAGATGCACTGAGGGCGGCTGGAAAGGAAGGGACACTTCAGCCTGACAATGCCACACCACTGAGAGAAGGTGCGGAAAAAACCCACAGCACTTGTAAGAGGCTCTTCTCACTGAGGAGTCTCTGAAGTGATGCTGCTTTCAGAAGAGAAGAGGTGGCAGGAGCAAACAAGGCACCAGGCTGCTCCCAGAACTGAAACCTTTATTTAAAGAGGCGTGATCCAGAGCAGCTGGTAACAAAAAATCTAGAATGCTCTCAGAGGGCAGCTTCACACTTCTACCTTCCCTTAAATAGAGCTGCAAAGGCAGCTTGCAGAAGACTTTCTGGATTAAAGATGAAAACAGAAATCCCTCAGTTCTTTGGAGCCACTTTCTAGAAAAAGACGCACACGGTGGTGTGCCAGCCAGATGTCGGCAAGTTTATGGGACACATGACGTGCAGATTGTGCACCAAAATCCAGTGAGCCTCCAGGCTCTGCAGCTGGGCAGGATGCCTTCCAGCTGAGGGCTGAGCCCACCACTGTGGGGCTGTCCTTCCAGCACCGCAGACCTTTCTAACCACGATGGGAGAGCAGCAAGAGCGGGCAGGAATATCCCTTTAATATCCATGCAAGTTAAAAAACCCAGCCCCATGAGTGATGTGGCTTGTGGTGAGCTGACTCAGAGCAGGGCCGGCTCCCTGCCCGCAGGCTGCAGGATGCCTCGGCTGCTGCCGGCACCACGGGCCATGGCTGGAGTGCTGTAGGAGCGTGCCTCCCAGCACGGCCAGCACGTGGGAGCAGCCACAGAGAGAAACAGCCAGGGAGACAAGGTCTGCTCCCGCATTAGAAACACCTGCTTGAGGCCAGAGAGAGAAATTTGAGGACAGGTGCCGGGTGAGAAAGAACACGCAGAAGTCTCCATCCTGGCGTGACCACCACACAGTGAATGCTCTGTTGCACAACAGGGAAAACTTCCCCATCCTGGTGAACTACAGATTCAAAGGCTTACACTTCAGCGAGGCCAGCAAAGTGACCTGAACGGTTTCTAGAACCTTCACACACTGGCCACTGAGGAACAACTTAGATGGGTTTATGGTTTTATGAGAGGCTTCCAAAACCAGAAGGCTTTTCATAGCCATGGGGTGACTGAATCTCAATGCCTCTGAAGGAGGGCATGAATGGGGCGGCATCTTTTTCTCTTTCCCAAGGTTACGTGTTAAGAGAAGACTGCCACTGCCTTGGGAGGCATTGCGGGGGAAAGCTGAGCATCCTCACACAATGCACCTCCTTGTTAGTGACCCTCGTTTAATCTCTACAAGATATCTCTTTCTGGAAGTACAAAGGAGAGCAGGAGATGGGCAGGGATGTCTGAGCGGATACCACACTCACCAAGGCAGCGCATAAAGCAAGGGAGGAAGAGTCAAAGCTCCTTTTAAACTATGTCTTGATCTTCTGCTTCATAAATCCTTTTGGAGAATCTTCCCCAACAATAAGCATCAAAGTTTGGGGTTTTCTGCATTTAGATCTTCATAACAAGTAGAAAGAGGGGCAAGAAGCTTTAGGACAGATCTGAAACTGGCAGCTTTGCCTGCGAATGCTTTGGAAATGCCACCCAGGAACACTGTCCCCAGTGCAGGGTGACCTGGCTTCAGTCCTGCCCTTGGTGTGGAACAGCAGGGCCCCTTCCTTCTGCTTCTCCCTCTCGAGGGGGTCTCAGCAATGCCAGCAGCTTGATGGAGCTGCCAGCCCTGGGGGAGCCCAAGCATCTGCCTGGGAGCTGCCCCACCATGGCCTCTCCCCAGGACAGGGACTGAGCGGAAAGGAGGAGAGAGGGCAGGGAAAGGGGACACAGGGGAGACAGTCAGAAACAAAACCAAGGAAATGGGATGCCCCTTCAGGAGGTGACCCCACACAAGAGAGCCTGAGTACCTGGGACCGTGGGGCTGAGAGGATGCCTGGAGCAAACCAGGGAGAATGGTGAGCCTGGCTCCGGCCCCAAGAAGAAGAAGCAGGGAAGCGCAGCAGCGCGCAGAGTGACGGAGACATTGGGTTCCCGGACACACTGCTGGTAGCTGTCCCAATGCTGCCCACCCCACCACTCTGATCGCGCACCCAGACTGAGAGTCTGCTCCCTCCCTGCCTCCCTCGCCCACCACCACCATACACACCCCCATCTCCTCTAGAGAAACAAACTCCATCTCCATGTTATCTACGAGAGGGTTATTTAAAGCCAGAAGGCACACACACGCACAAACACGTAGTTACACACACATACACAAACACATTTGCTTGTCTGCCAAGTATCAGCTACGGTGCAGCTCGTACAGAGGAGGTGTCAGTGCTTACACAAAGATAGAGAGATAGATACTTTTAAAATAAAGCTCTCGACAGTTCCTTAACATCGGTGGCAGCATGCGTCACTGTAAATGCTAAAGCCAGCGGGTTTCCCTAGTAGTCTCTGCATACCTTGTTCATTGTCACTTGTTTTGAGGGACTCTTCAGACCAACTTCTATTGCTTTTGGCCTCTGACCTTTTCTTGGTGTGCCTTTCTTCTGTGAAGTCTTTGACCTTTGCAGTGGCCTCTGGCTGAACAGCCTCAGCTAAATCTTTCCTGCTTTGCCGGCCCAACTTGCCGGACGGGGATCTCTCTGGTGACACCTGCTGCTCCCATAGTTCCCTAAGATGCTGCAGGTGACGCTGCTTTTTGGGATGGAGCCCTGTTAATTCAATGCACACCTTCAGGTTGGTCACCTCATTACAATTGGGCTCTTCTAAGTGGTTAGAGGAATTGTTTGTCATTTCCCTCTCAGGCCAGTCATCTAATGGAAAAATAACTAAAAATTAATCAAAAGGCCCCCTCAACTTAAAACAAAAGCTACATTTCACTTTCGGGGCATATAGTCTCACCGCACTATGCATTTTAAAGGTTTGCTCATTAAGGGTTACATGCACTACAGTAACTCGCACTGCTGTGGCTACAGTGTCCAAGGACTAGTGCTTTACCCGTGTATACCAGGGCTTTTATATATACGTATATATATATACACGCACATATATATACATACATATATATACATATATATAATTTTAAGTGAAATGACAGTGCTCACATTAGTAACTATCAAGTTCAAAAATGGAAACACATTAAGCCAAAGGGATGTTCCTTTCACAAGACATTCCATGAGAGAGACCACAGCAAAATGCCACCTTACCTTTGGAGCTCTTCTTCTTTTTTGCCTTTGATATAAATTCATCCTGCAGCTCGTCCACAAAGCCCTCGCTTTGGCTGCCATCGTTTTGCACTCTCTCACCAGAGTGTTTACGCTTCCTGTCCAGACGCGGACATGGATGTTGGCCAATCTCTTCTGTTGGCTGGTCTTCCGCTTTGTCGTATATAGAATGTCTCTCTAAATAACATTTCTCATTTGAGAGATCTTTTTCCTCCAGAGCTTCGAGAAAGTGACCTTGGTTGTTTTCTGCACTAGCAAAGTTACCTAAAAATAAAATAGAATAAAGACATAGTAAGTGCAAAACAATTCATTGTGAGAAAGCCGAGCTCTCTGATCTCTTCAATGTCATCTCTATCACGAGTTAGGGTTTATGAGGCATGCAAGTAAACATGGAATCATACTTCTGAACAGCTCTCTGGCCAGCCTAACCTTTTCTCAACCGCTACGTACAAATCCCCAAAACTAGGATTCTCACTGTTGTTTACACACCAGTTGGAGAAGTACAAAACTCACAATACTTGTAGCCATAGAAACATCACAGTATATTTTTTAAAATAAAGAAACATCTTTACATATTGAAAGCACAGAGCCTTTTCAGCAAGCAACTTCGCCCCCGAGCCTTGCTAAGTAATAACCCAAGCTACACTTTGCAATGACTTTCTTTTCAAAAATACTCTCTGATTATAATAATGCATCATTTTTCCACTAATTCATAATTGTTCCCTAACTTCGCACATCGAAATGCAGATTCTGGCTTAAAAGCATTTGTCCCTTCTTCTGGAGATATAAGTGGGAAACGGCACATGCACACTCAGACACGGGAATACCACTAAGAATAGCAATGGTATTTTGCAAAAAGCACTACTCGAATCCAAGGTTATAAAAAGGCTTCCTCACATAAAGCAATCAGACAGACGTGATCCTTATCATTTCCTTAACAAAAAAAAAAAAAAAAAAGAAAAGCACTCAGGAAGGATGTTCAGGGATAGCGACCAGGTGAGCACTGAAAGGTGTGCTAGGATGTGGCCTGGCAAGGCAACACAGAAACACTGTGCTGCCATAGTTTCTGTGCCTGGTCCTCTTCCTCAAAATTTCAGGACAAACAAAGTGATTTTAAATGGATGCTTGGGTCTCAGGCCTTTCTCCAGGCACCTGCAGCCCCCAGTGCAGCCCGAGCGCATCCCTCCTTATCCCCAGAGCTGCAACTTCCTGCAGCTCTGCCAATATTAGCTGCTTTCACCATGTCCTTCAAATGCAGAAAGAGCAGATGGGGGGAGGGGGAGAAGCAACAGCCCCTCCCTAATGAGATTTTTCTTCATTGCAACTTGGAAAAGGCTCCAAGCAGCACCCAGCAGTTTGCAGGCACCAGGAGACACCTCAGAGTTGCTCAACGCCTGCAGGGCTGTTGTATAAAACAGCAGAAGATATTTGGCCAAGAAAAATCACAACACAAGCTGACTTTTTCCAGCCACGTGTTGGGATGTTCAAGTCACTCCGCCATCAGGCACCCCCACGTCCCCCAGAACAAGATTGCGTTTGGGAAGAAGCCGGCAGGCACCTCCCAGTGCAGCCCGCACAGGGTCACAGGCAGCAGCAGTCTGCGGAGGCTTTGGTCGCTCTTAATCTTCGGCCTCGCAGGAAGCAGCGATCTAATTCCAGCCCGCTGCCACCGCAGGCAACCGCCTCTGTATTAATTCCTTCTCTGCTGGAGGAGGGAGGGAGGGCCTGGCACGGGGAGGCAGTGCCGAGACGCAAGGCAGAGGGCAGGGACGCCCGATCCGTGCTGGCTGACAGCTCTCCCCTACTGGCACTGCTGGCAGGCTGAGGAGCAGTGACACAGCCAGACCCCTGTGCTCGCTAATCCGTGTTGCATAACTGCCCCACAGAGCTGAGCGGGGCCACGGTGCTGTGCGGGGCTCATCCAAGCTCCCTGTCAAGTGTGTTCCTGCAGCCTGTGAGGAGCACTGCGAGCACCGAGCCAACAGGAGGCCTGGCAGCACTTGTGTGCCCAACAAGGACAAGGAGAAGTTGTTTGTGCTTTTAATCTGACTCCCTGTATTCAGGTGGGGTATTAAGGAGAATTTCTTCTCAGAAGGAATAATGAGGCAGTGGCACAGGCTGCCCAGGGAGGTGGTGGAGTCACATCCCTGGAGGTGTTCAAGAACCGTGAGGATGTGGCACTGAGGGACGTGGGCAGTGGGCACGGTGTGGGCTGACGGTTAGATTGTCTTAGAGGTCTTTTCCAACCTTAATGATTCTACAAGTACAACATCCTTTTCTCTGCCCTAGGTGGAAAACAACAACATGCTTTGAGCCTTCCTATCCTCATTATTCAACCAGCGAAGAGGTAGCCAGAAACAGAGGATAAATGCTGAGTTCTCATAGCAACACACCTCTATGAGCAAGGAGATTAAACTCTCAAACGTGTTCCTGCCTCAGCCCTCAAGCATTGCGACTCTCACCGCACCGCGAGAATCAACACCAACACCACAAACCATGGTTGCTGCCCTACGACACTACGGATGAGGGGGCTCCTTCACACATGGCTTCTGCCTGGAGCCACATCTCAGTACACTGGCTCACGAGAAGCAGTTCCACACGCGCAGCAAAAAAACCACGCACAAACTTTCCTTTGTTTTTTTTCCACCTTCCTGTTGCCGTCAGCTGTTTGAGACTGGGGCCTCCCATGCAATGCAAACAAGGAAACACATCGTCGTGTTTGAGCTGCAGTTCTTTTGTTCAAATAACATGGCAGCTAAAAACAGCATTTCCTCTTCCCCGCAGCTACCTCGCGCTGCACTCACTTAGGCAAGGCAGTCTTCATGCATACCTGTGCCGTAATGACAGCCCAAGTGCTACAAACCAGCACCCAGCACCCAGATCACGACACAGTCAGAAAGTCACCTTCAGCACCAAATCCAGAGCATTCAACGTGTCAGAGAAGACCCAGTTGGTTTTGTGTCTTTTTTCTCCAAGCATCTCTGCTTGGGAACTTCCCTGATCTGTTTCCTCCTGCCCCAACAAACACACTACCGCCGTCTCCCTGCAAAGCCATTTTTCTTCCTTTTTTGCATCGTGTGAAGGCAGTAACTGCACAGGGCATGGGACACGCTCGCTGCTGTGACCTCCCATTTGCCCAGGCATACTCACAGTCCAGCAGCTCAGATGAGCAGCAGGCTGCTGGGCCACATGTACAGTGGCACCTCGTTCCGATGCTGTCCATCAGCCAACTGCAGCTTTCACTTTCACGCATAGAAACTGCTTCAACTTTTTTCCTCACGCCTTAAAACCAGGTTTTTAACCTATCAGGTCCCATTCTTCCCGGTTAAGGATTAAATGGGCAGCGTCTTCCTGCTATAAAATGAGATGAGCGGGTAATTATGCTCCCCGATGAGGAAATTCATGGCTTGCGGAATGCATTCAATCTTTCACACTCCGGCATGATTTTCAGCATCGCTCCGAGAGCTGCGCTGCACGCCAACATGCGATCATCACATGCCCGTATTGATGCGCGTGTCCATGCCAATAGCTTAAATCACTTGATCTCCGAACAATCCTCTGACTCATGACATATGCATCCTATAATTTATCGTGTTTGTGCTATGGAAATGCACCGAAGAAGCATTGCCTCAGCAACATTTACAAGTCACCTTGGCAACAAAGCAGCTTCGCTGCTGTTCTCGTAATACCCAGGAAAACCTGAACAAGATGGGAGAGAATCAAAGCACCTCAAATTAGAGGTGTTTAGATTTCCTCAGCTTAGATTTCCCCGTATCGGGGCAGCACACCATCTGCCTAAAATCAGGCACGAACTTCTGGCATAGCACGGTGAGGCAGTGCTGCAAAGCTCAGTGCTGCCAAGTCAGAGTAAAAGTTGAAGGAATCAGGTATAGCCTTCATTTGCCTCAAAAATAAGTCAGTGTGCATTCTTCACACCTAAGCAAAACAACCATTCTCGAGGGTGCCTTAACGGAAGAGCCTGCAACCCATCGGGTGCCTCTCCGAGCATCGCCTGCCGCGTTACCCAGCCTGCTGTCGTTGCACCTGCAGCAGCGAGCCGGCCCCGCGCTGCAGGCACATTAGCAAGCTTTCACGCCAAACACAACAGCGTGGTTAGGAACTGGAGGAAACGGGAAGCAAACAGCATTTCTCCCCTGATCACAGGGAACAAGCGAAAGAGCGAGGTGCGCGTGGCCCTGCTCGGCAGTGGTGTGCTGGGAGCTGCAGCTTGAGGCATGCCGAGCCACAGGCAGCCGGGGGCCTCCTGATTTATCTGCTGCTGTCCCCGGGGGCAGGAGGTGAAACACCATGATAAAAAACGTACTGAGGGCTGAATGTGCGCCTGTAAACACTGTCGGTAGCGCGGGCAGGCATGCTGGAAAGGAGTTCTGATGTTAGGGGCTTATAGCTTCAGCCAAACTCTGAAATTCCCCCCTAACCAGAGCACATCAGCAGCAGGGAGGAACAAACTAACAAGACTGAGCACACTTCTGCCTCAGACACGCTGTAGCCAGCAGACTCGGGAACAGGAGACCTCCACAAGTGATGATTTAAGGACGTACTGTAACACCAGCCTTTGGTGAGAGCAGCACAGGAGGGCAGGCAGCATACTGTGCGTCCTTTGCTCCTGGATCCAATCGGGGGAGCACCAGCTGGATGCTGCCCTTCCTCCCTACAGCCACTGCAGTGCACTATGATGAGGGAAATCCCACCCAGCCCCCTCCCCAACCTGACGCTGCTCCATTCTGACATTCAGAACCCTCCCCCCCCCCTCGCCGTCTGGCCAGACCAACCCTCATTCACGCTCCTATTTCATGGCAGCAATGCCACAGTAACTTGATTTAGGTGAGTAACGGAGCAAGCACGATTGACTGGCGTGCTCTCTGCCAAAAGCATTAAACAAAGACCAGAACAATAATTCAAAGTTATTAAATTGCCCGAATAAATTTCCTACTGGCCTTACTTGTGCATCCCTACCCACAGCAGTGCACACATCCCCCCGGCTGCCCAACGCACACACTGACACGGGCACCACAATGCCCACGCTGCACTTCCCCTTGTTTAGCGATGCTTTCAGTGCAGGCTTTTTTTTTTTTTTTTTTTTTTGGAGCAGTTAAAAACAAAGTAGCAGCAGGGGGAACCAATCCTTTCCTTAATTACTTCGTAAAAGAAAACCAATTTGGAAACTGATGGAAGCCAGATGCTTACCAACAGTTCCCAAAATAAGAAGCGATTTTGCCTGCATAACACAAAAAAGCCAACACCAGCTATTTACTGACGCTTCCCCGCCTCCAGCGCTCCATCCCCAGCACCACACACCCCCAGGGCCAGACAGAGCCACGAGATCTGTACAACTTGCACATGCCCTATGCCAATCAGCGACGCGGCAAGACACGGAGATCACCCCACGCCAGTTCTGCCCGAGCTGCTGCCGCACAGACACACAGACACACTTCCGAAAGCCATTGAAACGCGCTTACATCTGTCACTGTCATTTTGGTCAGCAATGGCATCTTCCAGAGCGACAGGCTTTGGCTTCTTTTCACCGCTTCCTTTCAAGTTTTCCCAGTCTGCCTGGCTGAATCTGCAGACCTCTGAGTCTTTGGTAGCTGTTTGGCCTTCTCTCTCTTTCATCTCCAACTCTGAGAAGCGCATCATTGCACGCTAAAAAGAGAATTGATATGAAAAAAAAGTCTTGCGATAAAAGCGCCTTCATTTACCTTACCTTCTATGAAAGTATTTCCAAAGAAAAAGCTGAGCCAGACAGTTAGCGTTAGAGTTTTAAGCACCTGACTTGTCAAACAGTGTTCTAGCATCGATATGCAAACAGCCACACAATTCTTTCTTAGATAAGCGTATATATATGCATATATATATATATATATAAATGTATACTGTATATAAAACAAAAACATTCCAATTTGGAAATAAAGAGACAAAAACAAAAAGAAATTAAAAAAAAACAACACAAAACTGTACAATGAATAAAGACGACCATGGCCCACAAACTTCCCTTTGTGTATTTGGAAATGAAATTTAACTCAAAGGTTTATGTAAGAGTCTAGTAATAAAAATTTGAAGAACTGACCTCACAGTAAGCAGCAGGTAGACATAAAATACTGTCCTCTTGTAATCCTTCCATCTATGTAATTAAAATGGGCACTCAATGGATCATTTAGATAATTTCATCCATTTTTATAAGCATCAACCACTTCTTTTCTTAACAATGCAAAACAATTTGGCTTAACTCATCTGTTCATTAAAAGTAAAATACCTTAAGGCTATTCCTACACAGCATCTCTCTGCCATCCCTCAGCATCAGCCTCGGCGCTGCCCCTACTCCTGACTACTCGCTCGCGTGGTGGAACCGTAGCGCAAGCCCCACTCCTCCATGGCCGCTCTCCTCTGCACCGCACGGCACGCCTGGCATACTAATCACAACTTGGGACACACTTTGCTAGCTGGCACTGCCGGCCGAGGCAGAGATTACAGCCACCACTAGCGCTGCCATAGCATGCACTGCATTCCTGCTTGACTCCCCTCCGCAACTGCAAACACATTTCATACATACATTAACATTTCTAGCAGATCTTATTAAGAGCCCTTTAAAACTTACTCGTGCATACATACATGAAAGTCATACATGCTGTTCTTTACGCAACCTCGCTTTAATTAACAGGCTTCTCTCGCTACATAAAACCATTCCTGACAAGCACGCCCTAGCGAAAGAATCCCTGTATTTCCCCACCTGCGCTGCTGATACCAACTGTAATACTTGACTGCGACTTACTGCAGAGAAATAATGGCAAGTGCCGCGCGTTGCACCGCAGGACTCACCTGTAGTGCCCGCTGCTCCCGGCTGAGCTGACTCGAGTCCGCGTACAGCTCGGTCGTCACACACTTGAACCGGTCACCTACATAACCAGCAGAGTTCGCGATGCGTTTTGCCAGTTTAGATGGCTTGGGTTTCAGTATTTTGCCATCAGCAGAGTCTGCGTCATCGGGTCCATCTTTGGTATAGGTCTGGTTGGTTTCGAGGCTGGGCTGCGCGGTGCCCAAGCAGAACTGCTTGGCGTCGTCCTGCGCTTTGCCAAAAGTCAGCGCGGGGCCATCGTTCTCGTGGGCAGCCTCCAGGAAGGCAGGCGCAGGCTGGAGGGCCACTCTCTCTTTGCCCTGAACAGCAGATAGGTCTTCTTTCCTCAAACCAAACAACGCTGAACTTGGGGCTTGCTTAAAATTATAGCTGTCGTGCAGATCACTATTCCTTCCAAACTCAATAAAATCTCTGTGCTGAGATGCCTGCTCTACCTTGTGCTTCGTTGGATCGTTAGCCTGACCACCACTCTCAGCAGCAAATCCAGATTTTGCTAAGCTTGCCTCACTTTTAGAGTCCTGCTCGTCCCGCAGGAGCTCTGGGAAGAGATGCTTGTCACTTTTGGAGGAGCTCTTGCCGTGGCCAGATCCCTGGTGTAACTTCACTATCTTATCACTGGACGCAACCTCATAGGGCACCTTGCCGCCCGCCTCCAGCAGCTCAGGAAGCCTGCCACGCAGCGAAGGATCATCATAGCGTGCCCGCTCGTGGGACCGCGACCTCCGCTCTCCCTTCTCCTCCTTGCCCATCTCCAGCGCCGAGTGCTGCAACAACATGGGGTGCACCATCCCCATGCCCAGTGCGTCCTGGTAGGTCATGAACTCATTGCGGCCGGCTGGGAGGCTGTATGGGAGGCCAGGCTTGGGGGCGAGGTGGCCAGGGTAGAGGCTGCCATTGGGCAGCAGGACCGGGTGCGGGTAGACATGCCCCTTGCCATGCAGGGACAGAGGGCTGATGGCCAGGCCCTCCGGGACAGGGTACGGGAGGTAACTCCTGGGGTAGGGCAGATGTGGAGAGCGGAACGCCTCGTTGGGTGGCAGGAAAATGGGGCTGGAGGCCAGGGCGCTCTCGGTGGCTTTGAAGCCAGCTTCCTGGCCACAGGGCTTGGTCACCTTATTGCTGTGCTTGGCTGAGGCGGCCAGGGGCTGCCCAACGTGCTGGATGACTGAGGATGCACTCTCCACGCCACTCCTGGCCGCCTTGGTGCAATCTGTGTTGGCATTAGGAGCTGGCGAGGCCGAAGCTGGCCGTCCCCCTGCCAGCACAGTCCCTGACACGCTGCCCACCGCCGCCTCTGTGCCGCCCATCCTGGGGCAGGAGGAGCTCCGTTGCTGCGGGATCACCCAGTCCAGTGCCTTGTTCTTCAGTGTGACACTCTTGCCGCTCTCCTCACCGGGGCCGGGCCCAGGAACAATCCAAGAGGAAGGTGCCGTGCTGATGATCTCGGGCCGGTAGATGGGACAGGTC
Source organism: Chrysolophus pictus (assembly GCA_037305975.1). NCBI lineage: Eukaryota > Metazoa > Chordata > Aves > Galliformes > Phasianidae > Chrysolophus > Chrysolophus pictus. The sequence goes on from CM074576.1 coordinate 83,741,588, forward strand.
CCAGGGGAAAGGGTCTCCTTCTGGGTATCACCCCCCGGCAGCAGCGGCCCACCTCCCGCCCGGCCATGCACCAGTACCGTCGGCGGCATTTTTTTCACATGCTCCACTTTCCCGGCACCTTCAGCATCAACAACCTTTGCTGACAAGTCCAAGGGCTTGTCAGCGACATCCTTGGCCGGGGCCTGCTTCTCGAGCAGCGGGGGCGAGCGGCCGTCCTTCCGCTCATGGCTGGCCTTCCTGGCATGGGGCACCACTTGTGCCGGCCCTTCAGCAGCCTCACCGGCCTTGGGCAGCTTGCCGTTGGGCAGCCGGGCAGGTGGGAAGTCACCACCCACGTTCAGGTAGGGCTTGGGGAGTGGGACGGAGGAGGAGGGTGACGTGGCAATGCTGGGGAAGTGTTTGTGAAACTCGGCGTAGGCATCCCCCACCTGGGCGGGCAGCGGAAGGCGAGGGGATGGCCGGGGCGAGTGCGGCAGCAGGAGCGCAGGGTCGGGCGCCAGGCCACTGGGCGCTGGCTTGGCGGCGGGGACGCGCGGCTGCTTGCTGTTCGGCAGGTGCGGGTAGGCGTGCGTCTCGACCGGCGCGCCAGGGCTGACTCCCATCTTCCATGACAGACTCTTGTCCGGACAGTGCACCAACGGCGGGATGGCCGGGGACGCCGAGGCAGCCGAGATCCTCATGGGTGAGGCGAGCGAGGAGGGGATATGGGGGGTAACGTAGTGGGAGGGGGGCAGGTAGAGGAAGCGCTCGCCGTTGGTGCAGACGGGTGAGTAGGCCAGGTGCTGCGGCAAGCTGTAGGTGGACTGCTGAGGTAGCAACGCCTTATACATGTTCAACGAATACTTATTTGGTGAGTCAAGAAAAGGGTAGATGGTGGGCGTCGCGCCCTCCATGTAAGGGTTCACCCAGGGGAGCCGTAGGTAGCTAGCACCATTGACGCCCAGAGGGCTCTGCTTGTCACTCGCGGCTCGGTCCAAGCCCAGCGTTTCTCCCGTCGGGACTGAGTTTTTTTGTATTCCAGGGGGCGTTTTGTAGATAGCGCTGAAACCATTTGGGCCTTTTCCAGAGACAGCTGCATTTTCTACTGCCTCGGGGGCATTCGACTTAAACTGTATCTCTGGATTTCTTTCAGGAGTAAATCCAAGACCAGCTATAGAACCTGTAGCATCCCGCGACTTTTCAGAGCCAAGTCCACACAAGCTGGAATAGACAATGCTACTAGGGACCCTGAGTCCTTCTCGCATAAGTCCAGACCTGTCCATGCTCAGAGCTGCCAGGCTGTCAATTCGATGGGCTGTAGTTGCATCCACCTTCACAGAAGAAGAAACGGTTAGTTGTGCACCCTGATAAAAAAAGGCTACCGCACAAACTACAGATATGCTATCATTTTGAAGAGAACCACCACCAAGGCAAGCACACACAGAAAACACACAGAGGATGGCCACACTGGATTATATGAGAAGCTATGGAACAAAAGAGACCACTACAAACATCAATAAACATCTCTCTGTATCTCCAATTCATTGATCAGAAACTAAAGATTGAGGCCCAAACGTGCCCAGAGCCAGTGCTTGGCAGACCCCAGCTTCCAGCCTCCAGCCCCACCAACTGAGAATGATGCTGGGAGCACTGAGAGCAGAGATCAGGGGAGAGCTGGGAGGGCAGGAGGGAGAGCCTCCTCCTTCCTCCTCCTGAATTCCTCCTCCAGGAGCTCCCCCTCCTCCGCAGCTTGACTGCAAGGCATCTGAGCACACAGAACAGAGCCAGGTCAGCCATCGCTTGACAACAAGGCACTGAACTCTGCTCGCTGCTCACCACATGCTCTCAGAGGAGGAGACCGTCAGCTCTGGTGCTCAGGGACTACATGAACCGTTTGTGGTAGACGTAGCGGTGTGCTGCGTGGCATTACTCATAACGGAGCGAGAGAAGGATGAAGTCATACAGCAGCGCACACCACAAAGTCAGAGCCAGGAGGCTAACGAGATAAACAAGCAAAGTCCCATTGCACCGTTCCACAGAAACAATCCCTACGTGCCCCTGCAGCAGAACGGTGTTTGAATCGCCTCTCCACATGCAACATGCGGGAACACCGGCAGGTGGGGAGGACAGATGCGATAGCAGTAATTTCTTACCACACTGTGATTCAGGTGGTTTTCTTCCCTCAACTCCAGTCTGCTTTTCGGTGCATCGCCATCGTTAACTGGGATTTTCCTATTAAAAAACAGAAGCTTGTTACCGGAAAGCACCCCACGCACTTCATTATCAGCCCAAGGTTGTATACTACAGCAGCCCCATCCCATACTGTATTTAGCTGTCTATGCCCAGGGACTGCTTTAGCAAGAAAGGATCGTTTGAGAACAAGAACACACTGAGCCCACCTCAGGGCAGCCTCTTGCAAAGCCCACAATTGTTGTCAATGTTTAGTATTTGCTCCTCCTCACTTTTTTCTTTCCCAAGAAGAAAACACACCATTTTAAACACGCCCTTTCCACGTACCACCCATAAATGCTGCAACAGAGAAAATTAAAACACACACACTAATATCATACGACTGTCAGCTGTTCCGTGCTAAAGAGAGGGCTGCACATCTGTGCCATAGCAGCGCTGCAGCACTGGGACTTGTTATCACGGCAAGCGCCGATAAAGAATATACCTTAGTGCCAAATTTCAAATCCCGAGGATAAAAACCGCTGACATGCAACAGAAGGAAAGTTTCATCATTACCCCAAAGAACTCCCTTCAATCAAAGCACTTAAAGGCACACATCATTTCCATCAGACATCAGCGCCCGCATCGCCACCACCCCCAGCACCCAGCTGATCCCTGCACAGGAGGCAGCAAGCTCACAGTAAGGCCTCGGCTGCACAACTTGCAGCAGCTTAAATATTTACCTGTCCTCATTAATTCCACACATGCGGACCCTTTCATTGCTCATCCAGCTATGAACGTTGCCATACAGGGGGGTTGCAGAAAGCATGACGTCTTCTTAAAAAAATCGCTGCTTTTCTTCACGGTTTTATATTCTATTAAAAAAGGAGGGGGGGGGGGAGGGAGAAAGGAAGAAGAAAGTTGAACAGATTTGTCTGGGAGGAAATGCAAACATCAGAGCGGAGCGGGCGGCCTCCCTCCGGGTCATTAATAATGAATGCCGCGTTGGTGCGGGGAGCGCGCTGCCTCCGCCAACCGCTAAGGGAGATACCCTGCAATAAAGGAGCAAATTGAGGGCATTTATAGGTCAGAGGAGATGGATCTTTTCCCCAGCGCGCGTCCAGAAAATTAAGTACCATTCCGGGCTATCGACAAAGAAAACTTTCCCCAGTACATTCAATCAGAGCATGCTGTGGTTCACACCGGCACCCAAACACCCACCTCGGTGGGGCTGGAGCAACGGGCTCCCTGCAGTAGGCTGGGGTTGGCCACAGGAGATGAGAGGACGAGAGGCAGCCACGTCCCCACACCCGGCAGTGAAGGGAATGCCTCTCCCTCCCACCACCACCTCCACTCGCATTAAATCCTGCTTTGCTGCATGAGCGAAGTGTCAGGACAAGCTGCGTTTTATTAACAGGATTAGCGCGGCGCATGATTTATTCCGGTGCAAGATTTTAATTGCTCTTCGGAGGTCGAGTCGTCGCTTTCGACTGTGCTTCAGCCCGCATCCCACTGCCGAACGCTGGGTTAAGAAGTAGGGGGAGCCTTAATGCACAGGATATCCCTCGGCTCTTCCTCTCTCGCAAAAATAGAAGCCCACAAGCAGGCGGCACGGCGCTCCTCGGTGCGCACAAGGCTGACCGCGGGGAGCTCAGCGCGTAGCGTCTCCCACCGTACGCAGCTTCCCCAGCAAACTCATTTCCTTTGTTAGGCTCCGGGATATGCAAATGGTGGCTTTGGAATTTAATGGGGAAGAATCCCAGATTGCACCTCAGCACAATACTTCGCGCACGTGGGGAGGGATGTAAGGGCCCAAGCGGCGTTCGCTCCCCAACACTTTGCTCTCCCCTCGGAGTGGCCTTTTGTGCACAACTCCACGTCTGGAACAAATGTATATTAATGGCACAGCGCCGTGACCCTCCTCTCTTCGGCACCATTCGCTCTCCATAATGAAGCCCAAAAAATCGCTGCGAGGAAACAAAAATCTGCGGAGATTACAGACCGCGCTATCATTCAGAAGGAGTTATTTCACTGCAAAGACGGTTTCTGGACAGATTTACTGGTTTCCAGATGCGCCGCTCGTAATGTTTTCAATAGAGGCAGCAGCAGCATGGCTGGAGTGATTTAAGGCTTTCCGTACGGCTGGTGGCCGCACCGCTGGGAGCCTCGCACCCCACTCCTATTGGGGCCAGCTCTGGGCTTCCCCCTGGATGTGGATGGCTACGGCACAGTGCTCACACTGCGGCAACTAACGAAGCACAGAACTGCACCGAGGGACAAGAGCCTCCTGAAACAGAGCACTTTGAGGCACAGGATCACCAGCTGCAGCCCCATCCCCTACAGCAACCCCAGGCACACACGTGCGATCGGCTCCCAGTGAACTCTATGCGAACCGCCACGGGGTAGTGGTCTGCTAGTGCCAGCCCTCGCATCACTGCAGCTGCACGACTGATCGCACCCCTTCCTCTCCTCCCCTCCCGGGGGTGCCCGCAGCACTACGACGAGGGCAGCGTTCCTCTATTTATACCCGCCTTCCGCGGAGGCGGCCCCGTTACGAAACCCCGACGGCAGGCATCGCGGTGCGCGGCGGGGAGAGCAAGGCCGCGTCCGGCCCTCCTCCCACCGTCCCCCCCTCCCTCCGTCCCCTTCTCCTCTCTCCGCTGAGCACTGCCCGTCCCGGAGCACCGCAACCCCCGGAGCGCGACCGGCATTTCCTCCGGGAGGTGCCTGCCCGATAGGGCCCTCCGCGGCTAAATATAGGCGGTGATGTGCGACGGGGGGAGGCGACGGGGGGGGGCTAGAGCGAGACGCGCACACGCGGTTCCGCAGCGCTGCCGCCGTGTGAAACCAGCTGTGAGAGGCGCCTGCAAGCACTGACCTGCACGCAACGCCGTGCCGAGCCCAGCCGGGAGCGCCCGGCTCCGCACCGCAGGGGCAGGCGGGGGCACACCGCGCTCTCGGGCGGCGGATTAGAGCGGGGAGCGTTCGGGTCTCCCTCGCAACGTCAACAGACTTTTGGCAGCCGTCGACGCCAGCAGCAGCACGAAGTTTTGTTCACGCGCTCTTGGCGTGGAAACGAGAAAAACCCGGTGCCGGGCGGCGGCAGGAGGGGGAAGGCGATTCCTCGCGGCCCCGAGAGCCGGACGGGGGGCGGCCGTCGAGGGGGGCAGGACGGCCGTCGGGGCCGCGGCGCGGGGAGCCAGGAAGCGGGGCGGGGGGAGCGGCGCAGCGGCGCACGAGTTCCCTTCTGGCGCCTTTCCTCTTTCCACCTCCAGCCCCGCCTGGCTGCCCGCCAGTTTCCACTGCACAACCGCGGGGCGGGCGGCAGCGCTGCGGCTGGGGGGAAGGGGGCGGGGGGGGAGCGAGGGCTGCGCCGGGGGCACGGGGGGGCGGGCGGTAATCGAGGGCGGCCCCAACGCTCGGTTCCAGGCCGCTGCAAGGATCATTGGTAGATTTGCGCAAATCCCGGCGTGGGGAGCGAGAAGCAATCGGGGACTCGTAGCGATCTCCTTCGATTAGCCCTCATCTGGAGTTTGATTTAAAGGGCAGTGCTCGGGCGGTATTTATAAATGCGGGCTGCCGTTCAGAGGTGCGCTGAGCCGCTGCGTTCCTACCTCGGGTCTCGGTCCCCTATCGCTGAGCCCCGACAGCGGGCAGCGAGCTGGCATCGGCCGCGTGCTCAAAGGGGCGGTGGAAAAGGAAGAAGGAGGCTGCGCTTTTTGCGAAATAAACAAACAAACAAAAAAAATAGCCGGTTGTTTGTTGCAGCCGCCCCGCGGCATCCCCGCCAGCCACACGTTCCGGAGCCGGAGGAGGAAGCCGCAGGCTCGAGAGCCGCCGCTCGGCTCCTCGGATTAGAGCACGAGTGTGACCTTTACCCGGGACGTGTGGCATTTCATTTAAGCGCAGCGCCCGGCACAATGCGCCAGCGAGATCGCTAACCCGATTGGAAATCCACCTCGAGCCGTGCGCGGCTCCTCTGCGGGTCTCGATGTGAGTGCTCCGCCGCAGCCCCCCCCTCCCCGCCGCCGCACCATCACGTGTCGGACGGCGGCCGGGACTCGCCGCCGGGTAAACACGAGGCTGTCCGGGGAGGGGGGGGGGGCACCGCGCCGCGCCAGGCTCCGGCCCGGCGGAGAGATTACCCCCCCCCACCCCACACACACACACGCGCACACACACACACGATCGCGGTGGCCCCGGGGAGGGCGGTGGGGGAAGGAGGGGCGGTCCGCCCCCCCCGCGCCGTCTGTCACGCCTTGGCCCCGCACAGGCAGCGCCGGAGCGGCAGCAGCGCTTTCCCCTTTCCCATATGCCGCGAGGCGAATCGTCGCGCTACTCTCGGCGCCGGTTACAGCCAAAAAGGGAGGGAAAAAAAAAAAAAAAAAGTTTTCAATTAATGATAAGCCCAGGGACTGGGGAAGGGGGCGGGGAGGCGGCCAATAAGAAGAGAGAGGCAAAATGGCTGCGAGCCCTCGGGCGGCCCTGCCCGCCCCCGGCCCGCGGGGAAGGAGCCCCGGGGAAGCCCCGGCCCGCTCCGATCCGAGGGGCGACCCAGGGCTGGGGGTCCCCGGCTCCGCGGCGAGGAGCGCCCGGGGATCGCGGGGACGCCGCGCCGGCAGCACCGCACGGGCAGCACCGCGCCGGCGGACACGACGCCCCCCGGCCCCAACGCACCCCGTGCTTCCTCGCACGCCCCGCCGCAGCGCTCCGGAGGCGGCGGGGAGGGGAAGCGCAGATCGGCGAACCCCGGCTCCCCCCTCCTCTCCTCCCCTCCCCCGGCGGCAGCGCGGCCCCCTCCGGCCGCCCACCCGCCGCGGCATCTCCCCGCCCGGCCGCCCGCGCCATTTTAGAGGCACACACACACGCGCTCGCCCACGCTCGCTCGCACACACGCACGGAGCGAGGTTTCCGCCGGAGCCAACGGCACGGCCGGGCCCGCAGCGGGGGGGCGGGGGAGGGGAAGCGGCGCGGCGCTCGCACGGCCCCGCGGCACCGCAGGTAACAGAGGGCCGCGGGGAGGGAGGGAACGCTGCCCCGCGCGCCCCCGCCCCATTAACCCGCCGCGCCCTCGGCGCCCCGGGAGCGCTCATTGTCGCCTTTATCCCGGGCGGCTTTGGCTTTTCAGGAGGGCGAGCGAGAGAAAAGAGAGGGAGAAAAGAAGAGAAAGAAAGCAAAAAAAAATAATAAAAAAGAAAACCCCCCGAGCCAGCCCCTTCCCCCCTCCCGTCCCCATTGTTCGGCCGCGGGAGGCCGGGCGGTGGGCGAGCGCAGCCCCGGGTCGCCATTCCCGGCTGCGCCCCGCTGCCCCCTTCCCCCCTCCCCCGTCTGTCACAGCAACTTCAGGGCTTGGGGGGGGATCCTCCTCCCCCAGCCCCCACGAATAAAGAACTCCGAGAGAGTTGGACCGAAGGCCGCGCTCCCCTCCACAGCGCTATGCTCGGTACGCGGCCCCGTTGCCCCCCCGTCGCACCCCGCGGCCGTCCATCCGCTGCTCCCCTCGGGGCCGCCCCGGCTCAGCGCTCCCAGCCCCGGCCGCCGCCGCACGCCGGACGGGGGAGGCCCCCCCGCATCCGTCGGGGACGTTGGGAGATATTGATCACGGACGCCTTCATTTTGCATAATTGCGGCTGACAGGGCCTGTGGTTCCCTCATTTACGGAGCAACAGCTTCGAGGGGCTGATGGATGGTGAGCGGCTCCCTCCACTCTCCCCTCCCTGCCCCCCCGGCTCCACAACCCCACCGGGCCTCCGCTACTCCTGCGGCAAATGGCCGGCACGGCTCGGCTCGGCTCGGCTCGGCTCGACTCGGCTCGGCTCGGCTCAGCACGGCACGGCTCGCCACAGTAAGGCTTGGCTCAGCACGGCACGGCTCAGTATGGCACGGTGCTTTCCCCTCGGCCAGCTCAGCCCTCAGCTTATGAAAAGTGTTTGGGAAGTTGGGGCTTATCCTCCCTTTTCTCTCTCTCTCCCTCTCCCTCTCTCTCTCTCTCTCTCTCTCTCCTCCCTCCCAACAACATGCAAACAAACAGCTCGGTTTCTCCTAAACAACGCATAAGAATTAGCCTCGCCTCGAAGTTTAGGTCGGGCTCACGGCGCTAACGTTTCTCCCTGCTGGGAAATGCTTCCCGAGCACTTCTGGAAGCGCTGGCGATTCTCCGGTTATGGAAGCAAACATCTCTACAGCCGCGTATCTCAGCCCCGCATCACCTTCTGCACCGTTCTGAAGGCGCAGAAAGAAAAAGAAAGAAAAAAAAAAGTGTGTGTGTGTGTGGGGGGGGGAAGTAGGGGAAAGAAATCCCAACCAGAACGCTCGGCTTTTCCAGAAAAATAAAGAAAGAAAAAGGGGGGGAAAAAAAATAAAGAGCAAAAGTTGCCGTGCGCACCGATGCCCCGCGGCGCAGAGCCCCGCGCGTTGCCGGCCCCGCTCCCACCGCGCTGCTCCGCGCCGAGACAAAGCCGCGAACGAAGCGCGCTGCAGATGGGCGGCGATGGGTTTGTGCCGCCGCTCAGAGCTTTAATTACTCGTTCTTGATCCGTGGGACTACGACACGACACCGCCAAGGTTAAAATGCCCTGAACGGCTCTGAGCAGATGTGAACGAGTTGGCAGACGCGCAAATGAGGTCTGCCTCTAAGCATGATAACAAGTGACTAATACATTGCATATCGCTGAAAGAAAATTATTTTTCTCTAATTTGCATTAGCTTTTTCTCGTTTTTTTTTTCTTTTTTTCTTTTTTTTTCCTTTATGCCGGCGACATTCCCCGCTCAGAGGCTGCAGCGTAATCCTGCAAACATCGCAGCTTCAAACACGGTGGAAGGAGGCAGAGATGGCGGTGTTGGGGCCGTGTGGCCCTGCTTATCTTTCTGCCTTTGCTCCCAGGCAAAGCGCGTTTCGCAAGCGGTATTCCTGCACGTGTCACACCAACACCCTGGCAGAAGAATGGGGGCTAAAATGCTGCACGAAAACCAGAGTGGTTTCGTCACTAATAGTACGTCATCACCCATAGAGAGCCATGGGGATGGCCAAGGCCAAAAGGAAAAATAACGTTACGTAAAAAGGGTTGGAGAAAGATAGATAAAGGAGCGGAGGAGTGAGCATTCCCCGCTCTCCTCGCTTCCTACCCCAAAGCTGCCTCGTCAAAAAAAAAAAAAAAGAAACCATAATAAAGAGAAAAGGAAAAGGCCCTAGTATGTGGAGGTCACCCGCTATATAGAACAGAGTGCTTTGGTGGGGAGCAAAACGGTGTCATACACGAATTTAGGCCAGGACCCAGTTCTGTGAGCTCCCTTGGGTTTCCCGAGGCTCTTCCACAAGGGCCGGGAGAGCACTCTGGGTGCAGAAGCAAACTTCGAGAACAGGCAGCATTTTGTTCCTTATGCCTCAAATATACGTATGGCTGTAAATGCACACGGATGTATGTAACAGCAGGCTGAGCAGAGGCTGATGAGAACCCCGCCGAGGCCGCAGCAGCGTTTTGCTCAGCACTGCCAGCTCCGGGGGTGCGGCCCGCCAGGGTTATCTCGGCTGCAGAGCGATCCCAGGAGGCAGACACAGCTCCTCCTCCCGCAGCACGTGCTCCGAAGGCAAACACGCACAGCACCGCCCGTGCCTCACGACTCCGCTCCCGCAAGGGCCCCGCACGGCCCCGCGGCTCTAAGGCTCAGCGAGGGCCGCTCCGGGGCAGTCGGGGATTTCCCGGCCCGTGGGGGGGGGCCGCCGCTGCCGTCCTTCCCGGGGGCCGGGAGCTGCCTCTCTCCCGCCGGGAATCGCTGCGGCCGCGGCAGCGCTTTGTGTGCGGGTGCCGGAGAGGCGCGGGCCGTTCGCGCTCCAACAGCTGTCACATTATTTGCGCTGGCCGTAAACAGCCTTCGCGTTCCCTCCCCTCCCCTCCGCCACATAGTTAAACCCAGACTAACAATCCGCAGCTCGACATCAAACCAACAACAGCAGCATTGTGTCCGCCCTCGCCTCTCTACCATCGACTCCCGCAGCTGGTTCGCTCCGAACGAGGAACCCCCCCAGCGCCCGCAGCCCCCCGCCCCGAGCACCGAGCGGGGGTCGGGCGGAGCCTCGCCGCCCCCCCCTGCCGCCCGCCCGCTCCTGGCAGCGGCCCCGGGGCCGTCCCCGCGCCCGAGAGCACCCGACGCTGCGCCCTTCCCCGCGGAAGGGAGACGGCAAAAGGAAAAGCAGCGCCGACCCAAAGCGCGTGGCACGCTCGGCGTCCCGGTGGCACCGCGCACCCGCACCCAGCGCTACGGTGATGGTGCGGCTGGGGCCGGGTCTAACGACCCGTGCCTCCTGCCCCGCGCTCACTCATCACTTTATCAGCCACAGAAGTTGGTGAGGTGGATCTCGCCGAGCAGCAGCGAGGAGAAAATAAATCAGTTCCAGGAAGTGCTTCCTTGCCCGCTCTGACACTGAGCGCTGCCCAAACTACACGTCTCTACAAGGAAACTGCAACGGGGTGAATTTCTCTGAAATGCGCCCGTCACACCAACTCCTGGTGCACACTTTGTCGATGTTTACATGCAAGTTTGGAAATGGCAGCGGCACGGGGGAAAAGCCAGCTTCATCAGAAGCACACCTCCACCTCATCCCCTGGTGTCATCCCGCACCAGAGTAATGGGTCTCCCACCAACGGGGCGCATCTCCCACCAACATCCCCGCTGGATCCACAGCCCGCACGCAGCCCCGGCCCGGTGCCATTGGCCAGCCATTCCCTCTCCACCGCGAGCAATCTGCTGGCCTGGTGGAAACCACCGCTCACAAAACAATGTCAGCAAAGGCTGCGCCACGCTCGTGAGAGAGCGGCGATTCGTGCTACCGAGGCTCTCTCAGCACAAAGGCTTTTAGAGGAAGAGGAGAGCGAGAGAGGGAGAAGGGGGAAAGAAAGAGGGAGGGCTCTCGTGTTTCAGGGCCGCTGTCCCCTGGGAACCCAGAACCAAGTGTAGCTTCAATCAAATGCTGACTTCTCCTCCGGGAGCTCGGTCGGAAACCTGATCTCGCCAGCTCCTGCCTGCCTCCGCGCATATAGGCTGCCTTTTCTTTCATACCAGCAATTTGTATAAAGAGGAGAGCCAATACGGTTTATTGCAAGCGAGACCTCGCGGTAGCGGATCTAGAGAGAGATTGCTGGAGCTAAAATAAGACAACCTTCAAGCTGCCTGCTCGGGGCAGGCCACAGCGTTGCCTCCCCAGCTCCCGCGCATGGCTCTGCGGCACTGCACAGCGCAGCGCGGCACTGCACGGCACTGCGCAGCCTCCCATGTGCCTCCCAAGCTCCGTGTCCTGCAGAGCTGGCAGCAGCACCCCAGGTTGGGTTTTTGCACAATGCCAGGTTGCACTTCCATTCAAACGTTCAGCCCTGGAGGTCGCTTCCTGCTCACAAGAACTGTTCCGGCTTCCCCTGCTGCTGCAACTTCAGACGGAGCAGTTCCTCTCCGTGGGAGCGCTGCCGTGCCCTTGGGCACAGGGCTGCCCTGGCACTGCAGAGCATGGCACAGCACAGCGTGGAGGTGTGCCCAGGGAAGGAGGATGAGCCCTCCTGGCGCAGCGCAGCGTAACTTCTTGCCAGGCTGCTTCATTCTGCGCGGGGCTCTGCTCATCCCCTTTGTGCCTGACTGCTGACATGGGGGGAAAAGGAGCACGGGGATGGGAGACAGGGGGACCCAGCCCTGGGCAGAGCTTCTCCTGGCACGGCTCAGCCTCCCATTGCTGGGGGTGAGTGGCAGAGGCTTAGATACAGCACAGCACACAGGGGCGTGGGAGCAAAGGGCACCGCCTGGAGCTCAGGGATCCCTGTGGGATCTCTCCATAGCCAGGGGCTTTCACGTGGAGAAAGTTTGGTTCACTGAAAGGATCTGCAGAAAGAAGGGGAGCCCTGCACATCCTTCTCCGTGTCATTAGCGAGTTTTCTGGAATTTCACTCATCTGTCCCTGCCTGCCTCAATGCATAAATGCCACCTGGAGCTGCAGTATCCCCCAGCCCTCCCACAGACGGGCAGACCCGTGCCAAGCACCAGCCACAGCGCTCCCGCACGGAGGAGGAGATCTGACTTTTCCACCCAATGGTGCAGGCCCGACTGTTTTGCAATATGCAAATCCCGGAAGGCGCACCGGGCCCCAAGGTGAGGCATTCCCCAGCGCTGAACGAACACTCGGGGAAGAGCTGAGGCAGCTCCGCTCAGCCAGCACCGCGCAGAGCAGAACAGCACCGCACCGCACAGCGCGGCGGCAGCTCCCGAGGCACCGAAGAAGCGCGCTGCACCCCGTGCCCGCCCACAGCACCCGGAGCAGCGCAGCGGCAGCACACGGAGCGCTGGGGCAGAGCCGAGCGCAGAGCGCAGAGCGCAGCCCGCGGCCGCCGCTCGCCCCTCCCGGCGGGCGGGCGCAGCACAATGCCGGGCCCCCGGCCCCCCCTTCCCCAGCGGCCTATTGAGCACACTCGGCTCTTTATCCTCCCGATTCCCAGCGCGGCTGGTGGATTCTGTGCTTTCCACTTTAATTGTCTTATCCAAATAAAGCTTTGTTTTCCTTAGCGCCACAATCCCAACATTCAGCCCCAGATTTCCATTGGACAGAGGAGATATTTTATTCGGCGATTGTTCCGCCGGTCGGGGCTTACACGGCGCAGCGCTGGTTGTGTGCCGTGCTCACAATGGGGCTTTGCAGCCCCGCTCCGGCCCCGTACGGCCGTTTTCCAACGCGATCGCGACCGGAATCGCTTCTCTCCTCATTTCCAACTCTACCCCAGACTTGAACAAGTCTTTAGGTTTGCACCTAGACAATAAATTTCGTTTAATTTAGCTTCCGGTCTTTAATTTTAGCAGGTCTTCTTTTTGCATGCAAATCAATATGGCAATTACCATCTAAAAGCTCGCCCAGCCCCAGGTCAATGTAAATTGATCATTGTCCGCCTTCTACAAAATAACACCGGGAGTCTGCGGTGCATAATGAGATTATACTGGAAACTGTCTTTCAGATCACCAATTATATTTCGAGCCGGCAGGATCCTCGCCGAGCAAACCTGTGAGCACGAGGCACCGAACCCACAGGCTCACCGGGTGGGGCTGGGGGCACAGAGCCTCGCATCGCCCCAGCACCATTTCACAAGGCGTGAGGGCAGGTGTGTTCATGCGCTCGCTTTTCCAGCAGTGGAAGCGCGGAGGAAAAAACCTTCCTCTCTGCCAACAACTGCTGTCCAGCAAACAAGGGAAAATGAATTCCCTACTGGAAAGCGGCAGAACTTTCCTCAATCTGTGCTTGCTGCGAGCTCTCGGGCCTCCTCCTCCCGTCCCCACCTCGGTTGCTCACCCACCCGAAGCAGCGCTGCCAGGGGAGATGGCCCTGTCCTCGGGCCAAGGGACAGAGGGAGGAGGGAGGGAAGGTCGCCCTGAGCAGCGATCGCTGGAGCGAAAGGCCGCGGGGACGAGCCCAAGGCAGGCAGCTGGCGGTCACGGGAACTCCCCCTGCCTGCAGCCACGGCCTCGTGCTGCCTGCTGCACGCACGGCAAGGCACGGCACGGCACAGCTCTTGCAAAACCGAGTGCCAGCAGCAGGCCAGCTCCGGCCATCCGTTATTTCCAAAGCGACGCCGCTTAAAGAAGGAAGCACTCGACTCGGCTTCGCACCGCTCTTCCCAAGCCCATTCTACAACGTGATCTACTGCGGCACGTGAGGGAATGACAGCGCACCGAACACTGCCGAGCCCCAGGCACGAGCTCTACAACTCCACCTCCACCTGCACAAACCAGAGCCACATCCTGCCCCGTGCTGAACGCCCAGAGCTGTGTCCCTGCCTCTGCTGCGGCCACACACGAACCACAGCTTGGACCTCTGCATGGTGAGAGCCCTTAAAGAGCAGCCCCACACTGTGATGACTTCTTTGGCATGTGCTCTTGGTTTGGGTTGCGGTGGCCTCGACCCATTTTCCCCACAATGAAGAACTGAAAGCACGCTCCCAGCATAAGGCAAAACGGAGCTGCCATGGGGCAGGCGAGAGGGGGGCAGGGACAGAGCCTGGGGCAGCCCTGGTAGGGACCAATGCAGCATGCGACACAGCGTGGCTGTCCACCCGTGCCGGAGCGCAGCCAAGGAGCCAGTATTGTTCCGAGACCCAGTCCATATTTGGTCATACAGTTCACACATTCTAAATATTGCTTTAAATATTAGAATGGAGACATTTGCCAATGTGGCTCAGAATGCACTCAAATGGGAGAAGTGATTTCTGGGCGCTCTCGGATCGGCAGCCTGGCGTTCCTAGCCTTTATTTTGGGGGGGAGAAGGAGGGGGAGGAAGAGAGGGAAGCCCCACTGGGTGTGTTTGTGCCGGTCCCTATTAGATATGCAACAAATCTGCCATTTCCGGCGCGGCTCCTATCTCATTAGCCGTGTATTTAGATGTGACGTGCGAATGGCGCTGAGCCGCCGCTGCCGGGCCCCATGGATGCTCAGGAGTGCTTCCAATAGGGCTGTAGCGCCCGGAACCGGGGCTCAGACAAAGAGCAACGGGAATGGTCTGCGCTGCAGGCGAATCCCACACAGCCGGCTTTTATCTAGCGCTCCAAAGCCTCCGCTGCTTTTAATCTGTACCGCCCAGGCTTGCACGGCACCACCGCATCTCATCCACCGCGAATGTCTCGCTACAAAGGGAAACGCGCACACGCAGCGCAAACGGCCCCAAAGCCACAGCGGGGTCACCGCACCTGGACACGAGCCCAGCGCTCAGACAGGGCACCGACCCACGCTGCATACACATGCGTGGCCCCGTGCGGGTTGATGGGACCTGCAGGAAACTCGCTGGGGTCCTCCACTGTGGGGCTCCCACTGCAGCCTCAGCAGGGGAACAGGAGAAAATGCGAGGGTCGCCTCACCGACCTCACACGCTCTCTGGAGCTTGCACAGGAACCTCCTGGGAAGGCAGAGGTGCGACGCTCACCCACTGAACTCTTTTCATCGTGTAGAAAAGCGCTCCCAGAGAGCAGATGGACAGACGGACAGGAGTGAGCGTCCCTGCCAGTACTACTCCAGGACACAACCAGCGGCTACAGTCCCCCCCTCGGCTCTAAGGGTTAACAGTCATTGCCACCACCAATGAAAAAAAGAAAAAGCTATCGCGGTGACCTTTTCCTCAGCGACTCCCCCACTCTCCCTTTCAGGCTCCGGTTCTGCAGCTCGCGGGGAGCCGGAGCGCTGTCTAGACCGATCTATCACAGCGGCCAAACAATACCGGGGCGGCCCCTGCCCGCTCCCCACACCTTGCTGTGGCTGAAGTGACTCCCATCCCATCCCATCCCACCTCAGCCTCCCGTGTATTTATAGCCTGCACACAGCCCACCTTCATGCCTGACAAATGAGATTTTGTCTGCTCTCCCCCGTGTCCGCTCCAATAAACACACACACACTTTGTTCCCCCCCCCGTCGATCCTCCCCCCAACCCCCCGTGCCCCGTGCCTGTTTATTTTTGGGAACATTCCACGCTCGTACCTCCGACCTCGGAGCACTCCACGCCCGGGTAGAGGTGCTCCCACCTGGGAATCTCCGCGCCCCCCCTCCCCCGCATTGCCCTCCACCCTCACCCCCCCGGGGCGCTGTCCACCGCCCACCCGCCCCCGACGGGAGGGACGGAGCGCGGAGCGGAGGTCCTCCGCTGCAAAAGGCCGGGGAATAGCTAATGAGCTGTGCAGCCCATTGATCCGGCGCATACTTCCTAATTAACTCTGAGTCACCTATTTGTGACAGCGATTCAAAGCGCTGCGCCGGGGATCAACCGCGGCCCCGGCGTGCGAAGGCAGCGGGAGGGGGGAAGCGGGGGGGTGGGGGGGGGGGGGAAGGAATTTGCTCCTAATCCTCCTAAAAGCAATTAGGGGGAGCGCCGCGCTGCACGCCCCAAGGGAAAAACGTAGACATATATGCATGCATAAAAAAATAAAAATAAATTTAAAAAAAAAAACAGAAAATACGGAAAGAAAAAGCACGCAACAGCTCCGGGAGAGGAGAAGCGAAAGGAAACGGATCGCAGCGTTGCGATCGGCGGCATCGCTCTGCAGACAGCACCGCGGGGCCGGAGGCGGCGGCACCGGGCACGGCGCGGGCACAGCGCGGGCGGAGGGAGGGGCGGAGGGACGAGGGGGGGGGCCGCCCCGGACGCCGCGAGGCCACCGCCGGGGGGGGGTGAGCGCAGCCCGCCCGTCCGCGCCCCAAGCTTACCCCCCCGCGGGAGGGGGGAATAAAAAAAAAAGTTAATGGAAACCTTTGGGAAATGCGGGCTACGGGGCGACGTGGTGCTGGTGGACCGCCCCCCCCACCCCCCCCGCCCCCCTTCTCCCTCTTTTAATACAAACACGAATACAAAAGCTGCAGGCTCCAGAGAGCAGATGAAAGCAATGAGCGGAGTTTCTGGAAAAGATTCATTAGTGGGAATTAATGCTGCGAGGCGGTGCCATTAGGGCCGGTCCCGCACTTTGTCACTTGTGCACCGCTCGCTGCGTTCGGGGCTCTCTGCTGTCGGGGCGGGGGGGGGGATTTCACCGATCCCCCCATCACCAAACCCGAGATCCGACAGACATCGCGGAAATGAGAGGGAGGAAAACAAAACAACACACACACACACACACACAAAAAAAAAAAACCAACCGCACACACACACACACCAAGAAAGAAAGAGGAACGCGAACGCTCCGCAGTCCTCGCCCCCGGACTCGTTCCGCGAACATCAAATGCTCATCTGCTGCGCAGAGCTCGGCCCGGCCCCACACAGCAGCCGCCGAGCCCCGTCCCCTCCGAGCGCCGACCCCCCTTGGGCCGCTCTCCAACTCCGCACGGCACCACCGCGGCCGCCCGAACTTCCGCGTCCCGCCGGACCTCGCGCCGCGACGGCTCCGCGCACGGGAAAGCCCCGCGCCGCCCTCCCCACGTGCGCGGGCGGAGGTGGAGGGGGGGGGAGAGCGAGCCCCGTCCCCGTCGTCCCCCGCCCCCCCCGACGGGGCACGCAGCGCCTCGGACTCTCCCCGCCCCTCACCTGCCCGCGGCCGCCCCGGGCGGGGAGAAGAGCGCAGGGCCCGGCCCGAGCGCGGCGGGCTCCCCAGCGCTTTCCGAGCGGGAGCACCGCCAGCCCCGACGGCGGACCCCCGCCCCGCGCGGGCATCTCGGCCGGCAACCGCCCCTCAACTCCGACGAGGCGCACCGGGGACCCCGCGGCCTCGCGCCGTAACTTCCCACCCGCGGCGGCGGGGCGAGGGCAGCCCGGAGCTCCCGCGGGCGACGGGCGGGGAGCGCGGCACTGACCTTCCTGCCGCGCCGGAGCTGCGGCGTGCGCCGTCCGCGCCGTGGGTCCCGACGGCGTCGCCCCGCTCCGCCGTTCTCCCCGGTGCGGGAGGAGGAAAAAAGTTTCCCGACCCCCTCCCGCCGTCCGCGCCGCGCTGAGCCCCTTGCGGAGCCGCGGGGACGTGCGGAGCGCGGCCGGCGCCGGCGGGGCAGGTGCCCGCGGGGAGGGCTCCGCCGCTCGGCGCGGCGCGGCTCGTCTCAGCGGCGGCAGCGGGAGCGGCAGCCCGCGATGCTCATTCCGGCTGCCGGCTCTGCTTTGGCAGCGCCATGTTGCTGGCTTGCTCCGGGCGAAGTTCCTGTGCTGGAGAGCGCCGCGCTCCCCACATCGCGCCCGCACCGCCGTCTCCCGTGCCCCGGCCGCCGCGGCTTTGTGTGTGTGTGGCTGGGGATTTAATTCTCCTCCTCCTCTTCTCCTCCTCTCTCTCTCTCTCTCTCTCTTTTTCTTCCGCCCCCCCCCCCCCACCCCCCCCTCTTTCAGTCCGCCGGGAAAGCCGCTCTTCCTCACCTTGCCGCTGGGAGACCGGGCTCCGTCTGCTGCACGCTGCGCTCCCCTCGCATCCCCCTCCCTCCCTCCCTCTCTCCCTCCTCCTCCTCCTCCTCCTCCTCCAGCCGCCGCCTCCCCTCCCTTCCCCTCCCCCCGGGCAGGCTGCACCGAGGGAGCCGCCGCCAGCAGCACAGCGCAGCGCAGCGCAGCACAGCAGCAGCGCCGCCACCGCTCGCTCCCTCTGCAAGTTTCCCCCTCCCCTGGCCGCGCTCCCTGCCCAGGCGGGGCGAGCCCCGGCCCATCGAGCCGCCTCCCCCCGCAGCGCCGGGCTGTGCCGTGCCGGCGGTCAGAGCCCCCTGCGCGGCCGCGACCTGCGGTTCCCGGGAGCACCCCGAGCCCGGAGGGAAGCCGCCCTCGTTCTCCCCTCCGCCCCGCGCTCGCTACCCAGAAGGCCAGCGGGGAACCGCAATTCCCAGCCAGCGCCGCTCGCTTCGCTCCTCACCCCGAGCTGTCAAAAGCCCGGCGGCACGGCACGGCACGGCGCTGGCAGACGGAGCTGCGGGGCTCCGCGATGCTGTCCCTGGGTTCCCCGTACCGCAGGGGCATCCCCCAGCACGGCAACCCCCCGGCCCCTTCCTCTGTTCCCCCAACTTCCTCCCCCTTTCCCCATCACCCCCCCCCCCCCCCCCGGCCCCCTTCTCGCGGCTCTAAAATCGGGATGGAAAAAAAAAGCCGCGTTTGTCAACGTCTGCATTGCGCGGGGCGGGGGGGGCGGAGGGGGAGGCTTATTAAAGCGCGCTGCCGCCTGATCCGGCTTTGGAAGCCCTTAACGCGCTTTTTACAGCGTGCGAACGGGGTGGCAACCGCGGGCGAGGGGGGAAGCGGGGGGGCAGCCGGATCGCGGGTCCCCCGGCGGCGTTTCTCCGGCCGCTGTAAGCTTTGTGCCCGGGTTCAGGAGCCCTTTAATCTCCGGGTTGGTACTTATCGGCTGCGTCTATTTACTTTGGCACGGCAACTTTTGGCTCGCCGAGCCCGCCTCGTAAATTTCACGTTCGCGACGCCCATCCCCGCCGCTCCTCCCGGCTCGCCGAGACCGCGGCTCTGGGGCTCCCGAGGCGGACCCGCACCGCGTCCGCGCTCCGTGCGCTGCTGAGCTGCGGAAGCTGATCGCGGGCAGCACGCACCGCGGGGGGGATGAACGGAGGAGTGGGGGGGGAGGAACGGGGGAAGACGGACGAATCGGAGAACGGAAAGCGGGAGTGTTCCGGGGATATTCGTATCCAAGTGCCCCCCCTCCCTCCCCCCCTTTCAAATAGAAGCAAAAAAACGGGACGTGAACCACGTCGGGAAACTCGCCAGCTGCCCGTGGAGGGGGCACGGAGCACGCACACATCGCGCGAGCTGCCTCCCAGCCCCACTCCGCAGCGCGGGGTTCCGCCGCGTACCGCACAGTGCTCCCCCCCGCTGCGGCGATGCGGACATCGGGCTGGGCCAGGGAGGGCGGCGGGGGGCCGCGCACCGCCGGGACAGCAGCGCGCCTTGTTTTCATCTCCGCTAACAAGCGGAGGGACACCTGGCCCGGGCCGCTGTAAAGCTATTTTTTATAAAGACGTTTTAGGGCTAGACATTAAAAGTTATTAGAGTGAACGCACGTGAGTTACAGACGCACAGCTGGAGGAAAGGCCTCTGCTGCCTTTTTTCCACCCCCCACCCCCACTTTCCTAGGGAAAACCTCATTAACATCGCTCCTTTCGGGAGGAGAGCGGAGCCTCCACGGCTCTCTGCTCTGCCCGCACAGCTCCGTCCGGGGCCCGCGGTGCCGTCGGGCCGCGCTCACAGCACAAAGTCCGCTCGGTGCGGGGCTGCCCGCAGCGCAACGGGGCGGGACCGACGCTGATGCCTTTCTTTCTTTCTTTCTTTTATTATTATTTTTTTTAATACTGCTGATTACAAATGATCCCGGGGAGAACTCGCTGCATTCCTGTTTTCCCCCCTCGGCCAAACTTACTTTCTTTGCGAACGCCATTTCCTCCGCGGCGGCGTGGAACAGAACGCCGCTTGTTCGCTTCTGTGCCGTTTTGTTCCCCGCTCCGCAGCGGCGGACCCCGCGGGCACAGCGCGGCCCCGCGGAGAGGCCTCCCCCCCACACACCTCCCCGAGGGGAGCAGAGCAGAGCAGAGCCGGGAGCGGGCGGGGGGGGGGGGGGGGGGCGGTTGCCGCGCACGGACGCTCGGTGCTCCGCGCCGCTGCGGGGATGCGCTCGCCCGAGCGGCTGCCCCGTTAATGGTGGGCGCTTAACCTCCTCATAAAGACAAATCCGGCGTTAATGGCACTGCGGGCTTCTCGCGGGGGATTCCCAATGGGACGGCCTTACCCTGGCTCTCATTTACCCTCTTCGCCAGGAGCTCCCCCCTCTCCGAAAGTTGGGGATGAAACCCAGCGGGGCCCTCCTGGGGCCGGGGAAGGAGGGGGGAGGGGAGCCGGCGCCGCGGAGGTGAAATGAATGAATGCGAGCGCGGTGCTCAGCGCGCCCGGTGATGAGTGCTGGGAAAAGCCTATAAATAACAGATCACCGTCCTAGGCTCTGAATTGCCCGGCTTGAGTGTGTCTTAAATCAGACCTTTATCATTGCTTATTGTGAGGCTGCTTTTAATGGAAGTGCGGAAATCTGAATAACAAAACACGCCGGGCCCCGGCCGGCGTGACGGGTCCGCAGCTCTCCCGGCGCTGACGCGGTGCCAGCAAGCGTGACCCCCCCGCAGCCGGGGGGGCTCTGCGGAGCCCGACTACAGCGATCCCAGCGCGCAGTTCGGGGCCGCTCCGCTGACAGCAGAGCCGTGATGTACCCCCCTCCCAGCAGAGCCCGAGACGCGATCGGTTCCCAAAGCGAGCGCCGCGCTCTCGCTCATACAAAGGAGAAGGACAAACCCCGTGGACGCGCCGACGGGACGGACAAGCCGATGGGGCGGACGCACGGACGGGCGGCCCAGGCCGAGCAGCCGCCGCGCTCTGAGTTTCGCGGCCGAGGAAACCTCCACGGCTCGAAGGTGTGTTCGTGCAGCCTGCAGCTTGTATGTTAATAATTGGATACAGTCGATGAATCACCTCCGTCCTCCTTCTGGTTTTGTTTTCGTGTTGTGTTTTGTTTCAGAGGGGGTGGGGAGAGAAAAGCAGGAGACGCTGCGCGGCTCGGCCCTGAATACCAATGCCGCGGCCGGGTTCGCAAACACTGGGGTTATTCACTCCGCCCCAGAGGTGACAGCGGGCTCCGGGCCTCCGGGAGCGGCTCTGCGAGCGGGGGGCGGCGGCACCGGACGGGAGCGGGGAGGGGCGCACACGTGTGCGTTCTCCTGGGAAGAACCCCTCATTTCTCCGCTCGGATCGCTCGCTTTTTTTTTTCCCCACCCGCGCGGCACACACGAGGAGAGATTCTTTAGTCCCGTACTTAACACTTCACAGTGTTTTTAGCAATTAAGGCGAGAGGGGGGTGGGGATAAAGATAAGCCACTTTTTCGCCCTGCAAGTGTGAAAGATAAGATAACAGTGAGCCGGGGCACAACGTCTGCTTACAACCTCCCCCCGGCGATTCCGATCGGTCACCTCTTATCGCGGAAAATGTTCATTTTGAAAACAGTCTCGGAAAGAAAAAAAAAAAAAAAGAAAAAAAAACCCAAAGGAAAAAGAAAAGTCTTTTCCGGTCCGTAACGCCATTCAGATCTCCCGCGCCCCACACGGAGCACCGCTCCCCTCCCGGCGCGGTGACGGGGACGCGGCCGCTCCCGGGCCCGGGGCAGAGGTCCCGGGAGGGACGCGGGATCCGCCGTTCCCCGCCTGTCGGGGCAGCGCCTACGCCGGCCGCGGCCGAGGCCACCCGCTGCTCCGCCAGCCCGAGGCCTGCCCGCCGGGCCCGGAGTTTCCCCCGCCCGCCGTGCGATAAGCCGAGATCCCGGGTACAAAGCGCTTCCCGACACCGCCCCGAGGGCGAGGCGCGGCGGCGCCGGGTGCCCGCTGCCGTCGGGGAGCTCCGCGCGGCCCCACGCGAGGCACTGAGCTGCGGGGATATGAGCCGCACCGCCCCGACGTGCCCAGCGGGGCGGCCCCGGTCCCTCCGCAGCTGCCGCTTCCCCCCTCCTTCCCTCCCCTCCCACCGCCCTTCTCAGAACCGCGTTCTCGGAGTGACTGGGTCCACAGATGATGACACGGGGAAAAAGGAGAAGAGAGCGAGCGAGCGAGGAGAAAAAGCACCCTCGCGGCCCCTCGCTTGGGCGAGATTACTCATCCCCAGAGTTCCCCTAAGTCGCAGAAACTTGGCCAGGGCTCAGGCCGGGCCGTTAGCATGGGCCGGGGCTCCCCGGGCACCTCTCCCTGCGGGGCCACAGGGCCGGGCCGTGCCGCGTGGATCGCGCAACCCCGTCCCTCTCTCTCTCTTTCACTGCCTCCCTCCCTCTCTCTCTCCTTCCATCCCCCGCCGCCGGCGCTCGCGTTCTCGGCAGCGTTTTATCTTCACAGTCACATCGGCAGCTAACGAGGCTCGGCGGCTGCAGCCCACACGACTTCGGTTCCCCGCATTTATCCTTCAATAAAAGCCGGTTCCTTTATTAGAAACAGGAGACGTGTCTCCCGCCGCCCCTGGCAGATCCCGAGAGCCGAGGCTCAGCCGACACCTCCCCCTCGCCTCGCCCCCCCCCCCCCCCATACCCGGAGGGGCAGCCACCACCACCCCGCGCCCCCCGGACCCCCCACCGCGAGCAGCCCCGGACACCCCCCCCCCCGCTCTCCGCCGAACCGATCGCCTCCGCCGGGCGCACCCACCCCCACCACTTCGGTTCCCCCGCGTTTATCGCTCAATAAAAGTCGTTTCCTTTATTAGAAACAGCGGAGCCGCTTCTCCCACCGCCCTCACCTCGGGGGGCTGCAGTCCCCCGCCCTGCAATGCCCCCTAAAAATAATAACAATAACGCGAATAATCATCACAATAATAACAGCCGCCGTCCCCGGCAGCAGCACAGCCGCCCCCCCGCCCCTCCCCCGAGCCCAGCCCCCCCGCCTCGCTCCAATCCCTCACAGCCCGGCGCAGCAGCCCCCCCCCTCCTTTCCCCAGGCGCAGCCAACGACCCAGCAAATCCCCACGCCGGGCACGGGCTCGGCCCCCGCCCGCCTCGCGGCCCCCCCCCCGGGCACACGGCAGGTCCCTGCGCAGGGCCGCGTGTGCCGTCCGTGGATGGCTTTCCCGGAGCCGCCGGGAGAGCCGCTGCTAGGGGGGGATGCCGATGCGATGTGTCCAGGCGAGCCGAGCCGAGCCGCGCTGTGTCGAGCCGCCCCCTCCTCCGCGTTCCGATCGGAGCTCACCACCGAGCTCTCCCGGCGAGGAGGGGCCGGACCGGAGCGCGCTGTGCATGGCATTAAATGCAACGGCCTGGCCCCGGCGGAGGAGGAGGAGGAGGCAGGTGATGCTGCCCGACACAATGAGGGGTTTGAGCGCTGCGGAATAAAGCGCCCTTCATGGGGCTGCGGGCGGTCGGGTCCCGCTCCTCCGCGGCGGAGCGGGCGGTGCGCGGGGTCCCCCCCGGCCGTGTGCCCGCTGTGGCACGGTGCAGCCGCTCGGGAGGCTGCGGCCGAGCCCGGCGCTGTGTCGGTGGCTGTGACATGAAAAGATGGCGCTCTCCCCTCCCCCGCCTCCCTCTCGCCTTACACTTCCTCCCGACAGCGTTTCCCTCCCGGTTTTAAAGCCCTCTTTTCTCTCTGCCCCCCCGCACCCCCCCCACCCCAAGCCACTCTCCCCGCCGGATGCCACGAGCTCCGGGCCCGCCGGTGGCCCCCGTGCGAGCGGTGATGCCCTCATTGCACGCCGCGTCCCGACCCCGCGATGTTCGCCGCTCCTTTTTCCCGGAAGCCCCGCGCTACGCCTCGCTCCGCTGTGAACTTCTGCTGCTAATGGGAGGCGGAGGGGTGCGGGGCACGTACCCAAAACGCTCTCCTCTCCACCACCAACCCCCCCCCCCCCCGTTTCCTCCCGCTCCCCGAGGCAGGAAGGCAGAGCCGCGTGCGTGCCGGGGGGGCGGGAAGCAGCCGCCGGGAGCCTCCCCCCCCGTCCCCCTCCCGTCGACCCACACTGCGGGAGAGCCCGGGGGGGGCATGAGGCGACGGGGGCACCCTCTGGCCGTGTGCCTGCCCGAAGATATGTTCCGAGGCAGGAGGCCTCTGCCGCCCGAAGCCCCCTCCCGCCTCCAGCAGCAGGCTGCTCCGAGCGCTTGTGTTTTTGGTATTTTTTTTATCCCCCTTTTCTTTTCTTTTCTTTTTTTTTTTTTTTCTTTCTTTTTTTAAGCCTGCAAATTAAATTCAGCGCCGCTCTCTCCTATTTTAGTGCGCGTGATGTTAATGGCACTTAGCGCCGGGGCGCCGCTCGCCAGGGATGTGCGGAGGCCTGGCGCTGCCCGCAGAGCCCCGAGGGCACACGGGGCCGATCCGTCGCGTTCCTTCTGCGCTACCCAGGGAGCGACTGCACGGGCTGACCGAGCCCGGTAAGCTGCCCACTTGTTCGTCTCAGGAGCATCGATTCCTGGCTGCGAGGCGCTCCGTCCTAGCACCGCGCGATGCCCCGCAGCTGGTCTTTCGCCCAGACAAACAGCGGCGAGATGCGAGCGTTATTAGCCACATAAATAAATCATTACGCCGCGCACCGATGTTATTTCAGCACAACTCCTGAGCAGAAAATAGCCCGGCGGGGCCGCGAGGAGCCGCGCACCGTGCTCGCCCCGACGGCCGCAGCCCCGCAGCCGGGAGCCGTTCCGCAGTGCGGGGAGAGCGGCGGGGCCGCCAATGTGTCGGGGCTGGGGCTCACCCCGCCTCGCTGCGGTCCGGAGGGGGGGAGGGGGCGCCGAGAACGACGGGGAGCGGCACCCCTCGGCCGGAGCGCGGCGGGTGCCGGCAGAGCGCAGCCCGGGAGCCGCGCCAGGCGGGCCGCCTTTGATATTCCGCACCGCGGCCGCTCCTCCGCTCGCCGCTAATCACGCAAACGCCGGCGAGCTCCGGCGCTCTCCGTCAAAAACGCCGCGCGCGTTTCTCCGCGCTCCCAAAGTAAACACGGGAGGTCTCCCACTTTTTCGCACTTAGCAACGGCCCGAGGCGGGCTGCGACCATCGACTCCCGGTCGCGCCGCAGACGTTCGCTCGGCAGTTCAAGGGCAGGACGGGAACAGCGCGAGCGAAGCCCCGCCAGCGGAAATCTCCCATTCGCAGCGCTCCGCTCCGCCACCGCAGCCACCCCCGAGCACCTTTGTTCTGCGCGCAGCTGCTTTTATCCCCCCCCGCCTCCGCCCGGCCGCTCCCCCCCCACCCCCCCGGCAACCCCAGACGGATCGCGGGTGACCCCGGGGGGCGGCGGAGCCGGGGGAGGGGCCGGGAGCGGCTGATGCAGAGCGGCACCGCCGGAGATAAGGGCCGGGCGGCGGCGAGGCGGGCGGCCGCGCTCTGCGGGGAGCTGCAGGGGGGGCGGAGGCGGTGCTCGTCCTCCCGAGGCCCCCGGGGGGGCACTGGGCGGCCGAGGGAGCCGTGCTCAGCTCCGTTCCTCCGGCCTCGCTACGAAACGCGGCGATCCCGCAGACGCCCGGGACGTTTTCCTTGATCCGAACTTCCTCGGGGTGATCCCCTCTCGCTACGGAGCACGAAACGGCTCTCGGACACGAAAAGCGGAGCTCGGAGCTCCTCCCGTCCCCTTTTGTTGCTCTCTGACCTCTAAAGCACGGCATCCCCCCGGGGGCTCGCAGCGGCGGAGGGAGGGAGGGAGAGAGGGCTGAGGGCCCCCCCGGGTGCTTCAAACTCCACCTTTCGTGGCGCTTGTGGCCCTTGCTGGTGAAGGCGACGAACGAGGCACTGAATTCATCACAGGTCTGGAGAGCCCCTGAGCCCGTGGCCGTCGTTTGCGAGGCTCCGAGAGCTGCTGCCGGGGTTTGTTGTCAGCGCCTTGGGCTGGGGAGGGAGGGGTGTCGGCCGTATTGCTTCCCTTCTAAAAGACATGCAGAAAGTTTGTGCTGTCTTGACAACTAAGCCCATCTAGCCACCCCCTCCAGGGTGAGAAAAACACTCTGCCCGTTTGCTGGAGGCCATTTTATGAGACCTCAGGGAGACGACTTTCAGGAACACCGGGTGCCTCCTGATGACCCTCTCCCCATTCCCCGCCACTGGCTCAGCCAGGCCGTGGGCTCTGCGGGCCGGACGCTCCTGCATGGCCAATGGCTGCCCACCTGCATGGGACTGTACCTCTCCCCTGCTCCGAGTAGGCACAGTGCGGGAATAAGACCGGTGACACACCCGATGGGAGGGCGTGGGGACTTCTCATCCCATCCCATCTATTTTGCTGGAATGTCATGTAAGATTCTGTTCTGAGAGCCACCGGTATGCACAGCGTTAATGAGATGGTGCCTCTGCAAAACAAAGCCAGGCAAATGGGAGAGGGAGAATTTGTTAAAGTGTTTAAAAATGCTGTCATGTTTGTTAACAGCTGCTTAACTCCTGTGTCTAACAAACACTGGGGGGGAGAAAGAAAAAAAAAAGTTATTTAAATTTTTTTTAAAAAGGCAATACCACGGCTTGCATACAATTAAATGATGACAGCCTGTAACGTGTTCCTTCAAGACCTCCAGTAATACCAAGGCTCGGGAGAACTGAAATACCCAATTCATGGATTTTTAAACCAAAGAAGGGCTGTTACGATCTGTGCTCTGACCTGCCACATATCACGGGCCAGCGAGTTTCAGGCAGCCATTCCTGTCTCAGGCTCATAAATCCTGGCCGAGCTTTTAGCCTGGCATCCAGTCTTGCTTCGAAGACCTGTAAGTAACAGCAAACCCTCGGCCTGCCTCCATCATACCAGTGGCTGTGTCCCCTCACTGCTTTCAGAAGAACGCACCTATTTCTGCTCAGAATTCACAGCACTTCATTTTCCAACATAGGATCTCATTATGCTTTTGTCTGCCACATTAAAGAGATCTCTGCTATCAGAAATCTCCCCATAGAGACACTTAGGGCACTTAAAGACTATGATCAAACCGAGCCATAGCCTCCTCTTGGATAAATTAATAGATGAGATTTCTTTCGTCTTAGGCAATAAGATGCGATCCCCAGACCTCGAATCACTTCTGTAGCTCTTTTCTGATCCCATATTAATTTGCCAACATTCTTCTGACGTGCGAACACCACCGCAGGATTGGATGCCGCATTCCGCTACAGGTCTCACTCAAGTCATAAGTGCTAATGGCATCATTACGTTTACCTGTTTAAAATCCTATGCAGATTACCCTAATAGATGGCCTTAGCAATAGCGACTTTATTAAAAACCCATTTTTAAAGTCACCTGTCTCCACGCAGACCGGTGTTGTTCATCAAACTCACAGCACCAAGCGTCGCCTGGCCAAGCTGCAGAGCAGGCTGAGCTTCTCTGCCCAGAGCTGGAAAGTCTCTAGAGAGGCCGTGTTGGCATAAAGCACCATCGAGGTGAGGGCAGTGCAGCGCTCACTTACACTGCCTTTGTGCACGTCCCCTGACTCATGCTCGCTCTGTGCCGTGCTGTCACACCACGCCTGCCCCTTTAAGCTGAAATTATCTTCTATAAAATTATTTTTCCCATGACACACGGCACAGCCTGCATGTCCGACCAGCACAGCTCTCCCTGCGCTCACTGTTCCCACGTGCCCTCTTTTTGCTATGAGTCACATACGCTTGCCCTCTCTTCCTCTGACTTACACTTTCCTACCTCAAAGGACATGTGTGTCAGGAGATAGACCTGATGGCCCCGTTTTGGATATCTGCTCATACAATCATTAAGGTTGGAAAAGACCTCTAAGACCAACTGTCAGCCCATCACACCGTGCCCACTGCCCATGTCCCTCAGTGCCACATCCTCACGGTTCTTGAACACCTCCAGGAACGGTGACTCCACCACCTCCCTGGGCAGCCTGTGCCACTGCCTCACTGCTCTTTCTGAGAAGAAGAGGTTCCTAATATCCAACCTGATAAACCTCCCCTGAATAAATGCAGTTTATACTTTCAGCAAGCACGAATTGCTCTGACTGCTGTCCCAGTGTGCTGCAGGACAGGGCTGCTGCTTCTCAGCCCAATGTGCCCATGACTGTGCAGCCCTGTAGTCCCTTACATCCTGCTCTCCCTCCCGAGCTGCTGCAGCACTGGGGTCTGCTCTCCTCCACCTCTCCAGGGGTTTTGTCATTAGCTTCCACGGAGAGCAGGACGGGGCTGGATGTGGAAAACCAATATTGACATTCCCTTGTTTAAATATCATACATCAGAGGGGGTCACGGGCACCAAGGCCACACGGAAGGGCTCTCCCAGGAGCTATTACTGCCTTTTAAGAAGCACCGAGTGCCTTACCCACATACCTGCCCCTCTCCACAAGTGATGTTGCTGCCACTGGGCAAATACCAACGTTCAGGTCTTTCCCTTCAATGCAGATCTCACCCGCTGCCATGCAGAGGCCTTGCACTACATGAATGCCTCATTTAAGCCCTTTTCTCAAGGCTGTAGGAAATATGCTTCCCACACGCACTCACCTCTGTCTTTCCTTACTAAAATGCACAGTGTTTTCCTATCAAATATGAAACAAGTAGCATTCCAACTTATTTAAAAAATTAATTGAACTAATACATCAACAACTTCCATGTTTTCAGAGCCTGCCTGGCCCTCACTTGCGAAATGAGAACTGCAGGAGTCATTTTGCATGGAAATCCGCAGAGATCTCTTCCTATGCCAGGCTGCCCTCCTCCTGGCGAAGCCCAGCAGTGCTCAGGGCTGGAGAAGAGCACAGCCTGTTGGGTGTCCTGCACCTATAGTGCACTGCTCTCCCTGGTAGGGCTGGGGGCAATCATGGGGCTACCCTTCACACACATTACTACCACTCATGCAGTGACACAGGGCGTCATCTCTATGTTAGTGCATGCCATTGCCCTCGTCCCCATCTACACTGTGCATCACTGCTTGTGCTCCTCTGTACACCTCTTTGCTGTGCAGCGGGTGAGCAGGAGGCTCTCAGGTAGGAAAGAAGGGGCTTCACGGGTTGCTTAAGCCAAGAATCAGGGGAAGCCATAGGAAGAGACATGCCCCTTCCCTGCGAGGGAACGGCTGCAGGATTTCTCTTTTTATCTAAACCCCCAAACGGATTTGCCACTGAAAGAGAGATAATCCACATTATGTAGACACAAAATTACATTCACATGAACACACGCACACAAACACGTACTGTTCTCCCTTGACGGTGGGATGCTGGTGATGGGAGTGAGGCCTCGAGGAGCCCAAAGGTTACACGGGGACCTCATCGGCCCCGATGCTCTCCTCCCTGTGTTGCTGGAAGAGCAGTGTCACAGCACGCCTTCCCTTACCGGGGCTCCCAGTGCCATAACCCCGCTATTGGGTAAGGCGGTACTGGTGAACCCAGAGAGACACAGCATGGCTGGAATGTGCCTGCTGCCTCAAGGTTGTGCATCCTGAACCCTGCACCGCTCCACAATTTCTCCCCTCTGTTTTGTTGTTTATGTGACAGCCACTGCTGCCGTAGTAGCACTCTCGGTGCTGTTCCTGCGGCTTAGCGATCGCCCCTGAGAGCACTGCCAAGGAGATTTTACAATGCCTTCAGGGCACCGAGGGCCAGCAGCAGGAGGACTATCTGCACCGCTCTGGTCCCAGGCGTTCGGACTTAGATCCATCCAGGCATTAATTCAGTGAAAGCCAGGCGGGATCAGGCTGAAACTGGCATTATGCGCCGCTGGAAGCAAATCCAATCCACATAGTTTTAAGTGCATGCAAACCATTTTCTGTGGAGACCTGGACTGCCTTACAAGGGTGCTCGAGGGACCAGGTGACCGCTCGTGCCATGCATTGCAGCAGTGTAACCAGGGCTCACGGCCCTCCCCAGTGTAGGGATGACCACAAAGGCCAAGCCATGAACCTGAAAATGTTGTGGGGTTTCTTATTTTGCCTTTCCTACAGCTGCTGTCCTTTTTTTCTGCTTCTCCTTGTGCACCCTGCTGTAGGAGAAAAGCGCTGTATCTCATCGCTGAGACACAAGCCCACTTCTTTGCCCTCTGCTTATGTTACCAAGAGAGAGAAGTGCTCTGTGCAAGACCCACAGGGAGTGCAGACAGCCCGGGGCCAATTGTTGGTGGCTGCTCTTCACATCTCCCCAAGGCCTTCCTCCGACCCAAAGTCATTGTGTGGGGCACCGCGACTGTGCACAGCCCAGCAGGACCCTGGTAAACTGCTCCTGTGCTGGTTTCCCACAAACGTTGTCACAAATAAGAAAGCAGGACGTTGCTTAAATCAAAGTGAGACATTTGTACGTGTGCTGGCTGCTGCCTCACTCTCACTCTTTCTTCAGATGACTCCTTGCCACGGGGAGGTGTCCCCAAGCCCTCACCCACATGAACCTACTGGACCGTTTCCCAGTCTCAGCCACCAATCAGCGCTCCCCAGACATCTGCTCTGACATCCATTCACTCTGACATCTTCACACACACGTACAAGCAGAGATTTCTGCAAGTGCCACACACACCACTTTCCCTCTCGGGGCTCAGCCACACACCAGCAACACACCTGGTTGCCACACCGTGGGATATGGTGCTCTGGCCCCATCTGTGCTCCATCACCAGCCCCAAATCCTGAGGTGCACTGAAGGGCACAATAGTCCCCACTCTCCACACCAGCCCCGTCTGCTCCGCTCCGCTCCTCTCCACGGGGTGACACAGCGCTCTCACTGCCCATTCCGAAGCGACGGTCAGAGATGCTCCCGGATTTTCGCCTCCCTCTGCCTTCCGAGCTCAGGAGCGGCACTCTGTGCTGCCGGCCCGCTGCTCTCCCTCATCGCCCCCCCTCCCCGTCTCTCCGGGGCAGCTGACAAGCGTGACAGCCGCCAGCCCGCTCTGCACGCAGGGGGCGGGGGGACGAGGTGACACTCGCTCGACCCGGGGCCGCCTCCCGGCCCGCAGAGCCCTCCCGGAAGCACCGGGGCGGCCCCGACGGCGCGGCCCGGAGCACGGGGCCCTCGTGGGGACGGCCCGCGGTGTGCGGAGGTAGGGGGGTTGCAGGGAGTGCGTGCTTGGGCTGCGTCAAAGGTATTTGTTCTGATTGTCCCTTGGCTCCGAGTTCCGTCGTCGTTGCTCTTTGTTTTAGAGCTGCTCAAGTTTACTCGCAGAATTAAGACAGATTTCGGGGGGAGGGGGAGGAAGGGGGTAGGAAGCCTTTGTTCTCCGGAGTGTGCTTGTCTTACTTTTGTATCATGTGGCCTGAGCAGCACCCCCTCCCCGCCCCCGCCTACCCCCCCTCTCCCCGGTCGTATTTACTCTATCTCGAGCCGAGTCCTTTGAAGGAAAGGGCAGAGGCGTCGTTAACCCTCTGCGCGCCTCGCGGGGCCCTCCGCCGGCTGAGCCCCCACCGGGGCCCGGCTGCGAGGGCTGCGGGTGCCCGCTCCCAAGAAGGGACACGCACAGCGCGCCGGGGGGGAGCGGGCACCGGGGGCCTCTCTGGGGGAGCCCGGGGATCCCCCCTAGATCACTCGCAGACTTAACACGGGGTTGGAGATGCCGACAAACTCGAAACAGCTGCCGGGCTTCGCTCCGGCCTGCCTGCTAAAATACGCCGATCTCCTTTTAATCTGTTTCATATTCACAAATTAAGCACTTAGCCTAGGTAATAAATCATGAGGCAGTTTACGAGGCTAGCAGGAGACAAACAAGTGGAAAGGGAAAACAATCGCTTCCAAGTGCACGCGATGCGACTGCGGAGACGCAGCCCGACCCGCGCTGCCCTGCGAGCCCCGGGGGAAGCGGGGGAGTCCGCACCGCTCCGCCGCGGCCTTTGTCTGCCCGGCCCCGGCTGCCCGCACCGGCCCCACCTGGGAGAGCCTCTCCCGGTCGGGAATCCACGCGTCAGGCCGCCGGCAGCCTCGCCCCCAACAGCCTCATCGCTTCGGCCGTGGCGCGGAGATGCCGCGATGACACCGAGCGCCGGTGTCCGGGAACGGGGAGCGGTGCCGCTGGGCGAAGCGGCCGCACGCGTGTGTGCGGAGCCCCGCGTCTGCCAGGTGCCCGTCAGACGGAAAACAGCACTCTGGCCGCCGGAGGAATGCCCCCCGCCCTCTCGGGCCCGTTTCTGGGGCTGCTGGCGGAGGGTACGCTCGGTCTAGGGGAAGGCGGCCCCACCGGCTCGTCGGGCCGTCGTCACGGTCACGGCGCGACGGGGCGGCCCCGAGGGCAGAGCTCAGCCCGACCCCCTCGGAACCGAGCGGCGCGGGCTCGAGCGGAGCTACCCCGGGGCAGCACGGGCTTCCCGGCACTTTCCGCGAAGGCTCCGCGCCGGAGAGCAGCACGCGAAGGCCCCGGACAAAAGCCCCGGCGCTAAGACCCTCCTGGCAATGCGCAGCCCGCCCCGAGCGCTTCGGACTTTTCTCGCTCCGCGCCGAGCTGTGCGGTGGCAGCGGGGCCGCGGGCGGCTCCGGGTCGGCGGGGGGGGAGCGCAGGGAGGGGGTGGGCAGCGGCCCCGGGAGAAGCGAGGGGGAGCGGGGATTGAAAGGGACTCCCGCGCGTGGGAGCGGCACCGACCTGAGTCCGTCCGCCCGCTGCGATCGGAGGAGCTCCCGGCGCGAAGAGGCGCCGTCAGAGGCGATTTATCTCCCGCCGGAGCGCGGGCTGCGCTTCCCGCATCGCCTGTGAGTAACAATGGCAGCTCTCAGCGGCTTTTCACGCTCTCCAGCGGACGAGCGGATCGCGGAAGGTGCCCGCGCCCCGCTCGCACGGCCGCTCCGCCGCATCCCTCTCGGCCGCCGCCGCGCCTTGTGCCGCTCCGCCGGGAGCCGCTCCCCGCGCCCCCCGCCCTCCCCCGCCCGCCCTTCCCTTCGCTTTTCCATTCTCAGGACTTTGGCGCGCGGCCAGCAATGTCAGGAGGGGATGAAACTCGACACAGAGATCTCAACCCGGAGCGATTTCCTCCTCCCCCCTCCCCCGCCCCCGTCCCCCCCTCCTACCCCAGCCCCGAAGTTAACTTTCAGCTACTTTGGCCGCATTTCAGTTCGGAGAGGGGGAAATTGCAGGTCACCGCCGCCTGCTCGGCCCGGGCGTGTGTTTCTTTCTTTCTTTCTTTCTTTTTTTTAATTTAAAACTGTGCACACCGGGGCCTGAAATTCATCTGCGACCCGGGCGTGCCGCCGTTAACCCGTATGTGCCCCGACCCGCACCTCTCCGGGACTCCGCACCCGCCCGCCCCGCAGTGCCGGGGGAGCAGCGCCGGCAGCGGAGCCGCGCTCACCCCGGGAGGATGCCTCAGCACTTTCTGTGTTCCGCGCTTCCAGCAGAAGGGAAGCTAATTCCTCCGCTGAGGGCCTCAATCAGGCATTTATTTGACACTCATGATGCATGAACGGCTAAACGCTCGTCTGAGCGGGGGATCAGCCGCTGCTTTATAGCCCGCGAGTTTTTTGATGCAGGTGAATTATGCTGATCCCTGAATGCCTCCTATTCCTGGGGGGAGGAGAGAGGGCGGGGGAAAGCAAGAGTGGCGGGGGGGGGGGGAGGTATGAAAACACAGAGGGGGACGCGCGGGGCGGCTGCACTCCTTCATCTCAGCTCCGCACACCCGGGAAACTCTGGGGTCAGGGCTGTGGCCCGCAGCCCTCCCGCCCCGTCGCCCCCGGTACCGTCCCGTCCCGCATCTCGCACCCCTCCGGGCCGCCCCGTCCGCGCCTCCCCGGAGGCACAACATGGAGAGGGGAAAGGCACGGCGACAACATGGAGGGGGGGAGCCGAGGAGGAGGAGGAGGAGGGGAGGAACCATATGGAGCGGCGGGGAGGGAGCCGAGGGAGCCGGAGGAGGCAGCGCGGGGCAGGGCGGCCGAGGCCCGGGGGCACGGAGCGCGGGGGCGGCCCCGGGGTGGGGGGTGGGGGGGTCGGTACGGCCGGGGCTGGGGGTGAGGCGGGGGGGCCGCCCTGAGTCGCTGCCCGCGCTGCGCGGCCCCGCGCTCTGTGCCATCTCTCCCGATCCCCTCCGGGGAGGTTTCTTCTTTTTTACAGCTTCTCCTCCTGGCCTCTTTCCAACTGTTGTTCCAGGACCGAAAAAAATAACAATTAAGTAGGAGGCATGTCTTGTGACTCGCACAATCTCTCCTAACGCCCGAGTTCAATTTTACACAACATTTAATACAAATATTAAAAATCAATATATCAAGGGGGCTGTTAATGAAATGTTACAGGGAGTGTGTGCCGCCAGATAGGATTCGGTGGGAACGCGTGTGATGCTGCGAGAGCGGGATGCGGCCGTCTGCTTAATCCCCCCGCTAAAAACAAAAGATAAAGGTGTTCATTAAATCATATCGAATCGAATTAAACTCTATCGTCGGGGCCTTCCAGCAGAACAGGAGCCTGAAAAGCAAGGGATGGAGAATGAATCTCAATGCGGCTCCTGACGACGGAACGGGAATCGGAACGCATTAAAAATAAATCAGAGCGCCGCTGTAGGTCACAACGCGAGGATAGGACGGTGCGGGAATCTCCGGACGGGCAGAGAGCCGGGGGCTGCACGCATGTACATCCCGGCACAGGGAAGGAAAAGCGGACTGCTTGAGCCGTGGGTGACGCGGGGGCTGCGGCACTCCTTGCCTCGTTGGCGAGGGCCGATGATCCGCCGGCCCTTCCCCGGCTCCCGGGGCTGCAGTGTGCCCCTCGGCGCGCTGCCAAGCGGCGTCCTGCTGGCTGCCGGCTGCGCCCGCCTTCCCCCGCTCTTTGCCCCTCTCCTCCTCCGCCCGGGCCGCTCCCTGCTCTCCCAGGCTCGGCCGCGATGCCCTCCTCCAGCCCGGCCCCTGGCACTGCTCTGCGATCCCCCCGACCCCTCTCAGTAACCCTTCGAAGCCGCAGAACTCGAGGATGAGAGGACGCTACCGGCCCCGACGGCACATCCGCCCCCACCACGGTCTCGGCACACGGCTGCGAAACCCAGACAGGAGGCTGCGGGGCTGCTGCGCTCTCTGCCGAGGCGCGGAAGGGAGACGAGGGCCCCAAAGGGAGGTTGGGCCGCGGCCCGAAGCCCCGCTCCCTCCTGGCGTCCCGGAACCCGAGCCCAGGCCACGCTTTGCTCCGTTAAGAGCCGAGGGCAGCGCCCGCAGTGCCCGGCAAAGGGCTCTGACCGCCAGGCCTGCCCCCGCCGCGGGGCCGCTCTGCCCGGGCTCTCCTCCAGCTCCGGCTCAGCTCCCCGAGCTGCTCGGGGCCGCCGCTTGGACTTCGTTCTCGGCTCTCCCGCTCCGGCCCCCGGGACCCGCTCGCTTCGCCCCCTCCCCCGAGGCCGTGCCGGGCCCGTCCTCCTGCCCCCGCAGCCCCTGCACGGCGCAGCGCGGGCCGAGCCGGGAGCGCTGCTGCAGCGAGAGGCAGAGCCGCGGCAGCGCTGCTTTCCCCCAGCTCCCAGCGGCCCCCCCGCACGCACTCTGCTGTCAGACGGTTTCCCGGCGCTTCGCGATCGCGCTGCTCCGCTCTCTCCCCCCCCAGCCCCCCCCTCACCCTTCTCTCCGCCCCCCGGGGCCGGGCCGTGTCGCACGGCAGCGGTTACGCGTGCAGCGGCTCTGGAGCGCGATAAACACCCCCGGCCCCGCGTTGGCCCCGGGCCCGCCGCCCGCTGCGGGGAACGGCCGCGCTGCCCTCGGAGCTGCGCACTGCGGAGCGGGGCCGGGGGAGGGTGGTGGCGGCGGCTCCGTGAGGCCGTGCCGCGGGGCTGCGCTGCCGCGAGCGCGGCTCCTGCTCCGACCTGAACCCGCCGCTCTTCTGTTTGTTTATTTCCCGGCCGCGGTGGCCGGCTGCCAAGCACGCGGACCTTTCCTATTAAAAACCCATTTCTCTTGCTCTGCGCGGAGCGGCTCTTCGCTCGCTGTGCTCCGTTGTGCCGTTAACGCGGCGCTGCGTAGCGCAACCGAGGTCGAGGGGGGGGGGGGTTCGGCAGCCTGGGAGGCGATGCCCGGCCCCGTGGCCCCTCGCCCTTATCGGACGCCTATCCCGCAGCACGGGGTTGACGCTGCCCCTCCGGCCGGGGCTCCCCGCGGGGCGGCTCCCGGCCCTTCTCCTCCCCGGGGGTGTCTATCGCTCGGTCGGGGCGAGAGGATCCAACAATAAAGTAGATTGAAATAAGTCTGCGGTTGGTGAGTTTCCAGCGATACTTAATGGCACTCGCAGTAAACAGTCCCTCTCTGTGCTAGCGGGGAAAATCATCCAGACACAAGCGCATTCCACCCCCTTTAGGGCTCCCTGGCTGTTATTATAGTTATTGCATTACTCTGGTGTAAGCCTTTTGTAACTAAGCTTCTATAAAGCCCCGCTTACAAGCGCCCTGATTAGAATTTTCCTTGCCAGCAACCAAAGGCCACCCGCTTTCCAGTGCTATACAGAGGGAGCCGTCAGCAGCCACCCCTCTGAATGTGCGCTTTGTTCCTGCCAACAAGGAAACGAGTGGGCTTCCACTGGGGAGAATGCGGCCCTTCTGTCGCAAGGAGCTGGGGGGCACCGGGCCCGGCGGCAACGGAGGGGTCACGGGGCCGCGGGGTGCGGGCCGCTCCTGGTCCGGGAGGGGAAGGGAAGAGAAGGAAAGGGGGGACTCGGGGCGATGCTCTCCCAGTGCCCGGCCGCAGGGCGAGAGCACGGGCGGACGGGGCGAGCGGCGAGCCACAGGCACGGAGCGGCACCTCGCCGCGTCCAACGCCGGCGCCAGTACCGTGGAGCAGGGCCGGAATGCTGGGCTTTCGCTTTCACGCAGGATGTGTGTAACACGGAGCATTTCTCAGCTCGCCTGATTTTTAACTTCCTCTAAACCTCTGTGTTGTTTTTGTTTGTTTGTTTGTTTTTCCTCTCTCTCTGTTCGGAGAGCGGCAACGTGAGACCAGGAGGAAGCACGCCGCTGCCGTGCGAAATGCGGACCATGTGTGGGAGCGACGTGCCCGGCGGCACCCGGCGGCGAGGGGGTGACAGGGCAAGGCCGGGCAGGGCTCCCTTGCTGAGTGCCGCCGTTCCAGGGCCGTCCATCTCCGCCGGTGCCATACCGACGACTTACGGCCGTGCGCCGTGCCCGTGTTGATCGGGATTCTTTCGGTCTGAGGCTTTCACGATGTGCTTTGTGTTCGCCCACCCCGAGGCTCTGCGGGCAAAGGGTTAAATCTTCGGAGGGCTGGAAGGAAGCAGCCGAGTTTCAGCAAAGAAAAAAAAAAAGAAAAAAAGAAAAAGGAAAATAAAGAAAGGTGGGGGAGAAGAAAGGAGTGGGAGCGGAGAGAGGCGAGGGCCGCACGATGCCCTGATCATCCCTCTGGCTGCTGGAGAATAATAACTAATCCCAATCGTAACCCGCGGCCTTTCTCTCCTATTGGGCTCTATCAGGAAGCGCCTCCGGCCCTGGGGCTCCCCGTTTCCTCTCCGCTCCCCCCTCCCCGTCCCTTCCCTGGGCAGTGAGAGGAGAAAGGGCCGCCCTGCCCACCGCCGTCCGTGCTCCTCCGATCGCGGCGCACAGCTGTGGCAGCGCGGTGCCTCCTCCAGCTCTCGCTCCTCTCTCCCGGCTCCGGCTCGGCACCCTCCTCCTCCTCCCCCTTTGTTCTCCCCCCTCCGCCTTTCCCTCTCTTTAAATAGATTTCAAGGCGCTGCCTGGTGGAGAGCGGCTCTCCGGAGAGCGCAGCTATCGCTTCCCCGCCGCTAACCTCCCCCCTTCCTCCGTTCTCCGAGCACAACGCGATCCCGGGGCCGAGCAACCTGCGCTGGGAAAGACAGAGAAAAGAACAACTGGGGCCCCCCGGGTCGTGCACGACCGCGTGCAGAGGGAGAGCTCGGGTTGACCCTCCCGAATGAAGAGGGCCGAGGGCAGCGGGGAGCCCTTCCCGGACCGTGCCCCCCCCCATCCGGAGTGCTCCCGGGGCGGAGGGAGGCCGAAGAGAGAATGGAGCGGAAGGAGGCGAAGTGCCGCCCGGAGAGCTGTTGTGATAGATGCTCGGCTTCGCTGGTGAGAGAAGGAGTTAAAAGCGAGCGAGCTGCTTGTCGATCGAGCCGCTTCCCCGAGCGGCTGGCTGGAAAGCCGTCCATCAGCAACCAGTCCGACCTGCCCGTGATAATATGCGATCAACACCAAATCACCCCCGCCAGGCACGATCCATCATCGCCGCGATGCGATGGGCCCTTTTATGGCTGTGTCTACGCGGGGGGCGGGCGGGAGGGAAGGGGGAGGGAGCGGAGAAGAGGGAGCGGGAGCGCGTAAGTGGGGAGGGGGCATCCGCCGCAATGGGAACCGCAGCCCCCCCGGCTCCTGGAGCGGCGGAGCCGAAAGTTGCTGGGCCAGGGCTGCGCCTGGCAGCGGGCCCCGCCGCCTCCGCCTGCCATCAGCCTCCCCTCCCCCCGCCGGCTCCTCCGGGGCGAGCTTGACTGGCGTT
Organism: Chrysolophus pictus; assembly: GCA_037305975.1. Taxonomy (NCBI): domain Eukaryota; kingdom Metazoa; phylum Chordata; class Aves; order Galliformes; family Phasianidae; genus Chrysolophus; species Chrysolophus pictus. The sequence continues at coordinate 83,779,980 of CM074576.1, forward strand.
AAATTAATAATTAATCGGGTGAAATTGATTAAAGGGCTCTGCGCGCGATGGGGCGCGGGGAGAGCCCTTCCCCTCCTCTCCGGCAGCGGGGAGCTGCCGGCCCTCGGAGCTCCGGGGGCGCCCGACCCGAGCAGGAAGGAAAAGGGCGGCGGGGAGCGGGGCGGGGGAGGAAGGCGGCGGCGGCGGCGGCTGCAGCAGCAGCAGCAGCAGCAGCAGCCCCGCTGGTGGCTGCCTGCAAGCGAGAGCGGCGGCGGCAGCAGGCGAGGGCTGGCCCCAGGCTGGCTCGGCTCCGCGCAGCTGGGAGTGCGTGTGCGTGTACAAAGCCGGAGCCCGGGAGCTGCTCGAGGGCGGTGCTCGGCACCACAACGCCAACCTCCCCCACCCTTCCCTGCCCCCCCCCTCCGGCCGAGATCAGTCTCTGCCACGGAAGGAATGGGGAACCGCAGGGGACGCGGCCGGGCCGGCGCACGCCTCAGCTGCAGCCCCGCCGAGGTGGGAAAGGGTTAAACGTTGGCGGGGGCCGGGGGATGGGAAGCGAGGGGAGGGGGATGCCGAGCGCAGGGAAACCACAGCGCACCTGGGCTCGGCTCGGGAGCCGGAACGAGCCGCCGTCTCCTCCTCCTCCTCCCTCCCTCCTCCCTCCCAACCGCGCGGTGCCCGCCCGGCCCGGATCGCGGCTCTATCTCCGCAGCAGCGGAGCGCAGATCTCCCGGTCCTATCGGCCGCTCTTTCTAACCCCAGTGACCCAGATAACGCAGCGGCCTCGCCCCCGTTCCCGCCCCGCAACGCGCCGGGGCCCCGAGTCGCCTCCTTCCCCCCCTCTCCGCTTCCTCCCCGGGGGCTGCGCGGCCGCCCCGGCGCTGCCCTCCGTCCGCAGCCCCTCCCGGCCCCTGCGGTGGGGCACCCTCGCCGGGCCCCGTTCCCTCGGGTCGGGGCGGTGCTGCCACCCCCCCGGGCCGGCCCGGGGTCATTGTTTGCCTGTGCGGAGCCAGCCCGCCGTCAAAATACCAATTAAAACCCAAACAAACACCCCGAGCCGGTCTTTCCTGGACACGCGGGTCGGAGCCACCGCAGCCCCAGCGTTGTTATTCCTGGGCTGGAAATAGCCCTGGCTCCGCCCTGACAATCGCCTGTCAGAGGCCTCTCCTCTCCCCTCCCGGAGGCCCTGCCCTGCCCCGCTGTATTTACTTTGGAAGTGTGTGCACGGACGGGAGCGGCGCGGTGCCTCCTGCCCGGTTCCCCCGGCACGCGGGCTGTGGCGGATCCTGTCCCCGCTCCGCGTGACCCGAGATAACCCGGCCGGGGGGGGGAGGGCACCGGGCCGGCGCCGACGAGGGAGGGCGCGGGGAGCCCCTCGCTGCGGTGCGCGGAAGGGCGGGGGGGACCGGAGCCCCTCGGCTTGGGGGCGGCCCGTGCCCCGCATCGCCCTGCGGGAAGGGGGGAGGAGGACGGCGGGGCGGCGGGGAGATGGCAACGGGGCCCGTACCGCCACGAGGGCCGAGCAGCGAAGTTATCACCAGCCGTGACCAAAATAAATGCCTGTGATAAAAAAGCCCTGACAGCATGATCCATTATGCGGGTGTCACCGCGTACAACGAGGTTCAATCAGATACGTCGGTTGCCGTGGACAACGGGGGAAGCGGCGGTACCGGGCTGACTGCTTTGCCGGAGAGGCGGCCGCGCTGCCCTAATGGGGGTCACACGGTGCCATCTGCGCAGGGGTGGCCCGGCGCCGCTGGGAAGGCACCGAGCGCGGCCCCGCGGGCTGCCTCGGCCCCTACGACGGCACGGGTCGGGCCCCCGGGGGCGACCGCGAAGCCTCCCGTCTGGGCGGCTCGGCACGACTCAGCTCGGCTCCCCGTGTCCCTCAGCAGCCCGGGGCGCGCCGCGGTAATCACGGAGCGTTTGTTCCGTGCAGCGCAACCACCGCCTCCCGAGCGCTGCCCTGTTATTAGCGGGGAGAGGCGAAGGGGGAGGGCTGCGCTCTCGCTGCGGGCTCCGCGCTGCTGCACGTCCTCGCCTCCGGCGGAGCCGAGTGCAGGTGCCGAGCGGGGGCCGCGGAGGCCCCGGGGTTAACGAGGGCTTAGGGGCAGCGGGGCCGGGCTCGCGCGCCACATTCCTACAGAACGCCTCCTCGAACAGGGGGCCCGCGGCCAGACGGTACCTTTCGGCCCCGGCCCCTCTCCGCCGCCCCCGCGGGTGAGGACGCGACCTCAAGGCATAAGGCACGGCCCGCGGCGGGGTGTCCCCCCTCCCCGCAGCCCTGGCTCGTGGTGCCCAACGTCCCGGTTCGGGTGCTGCGTGGCTGCGCTACGATCCCGAGCAGCAGCACGATGCCGCGCCGCCCCCCCCCCTCCGTCACGATTTAATGCTTTCCATGTTCGTCGGCAACTGCGCTTCCGCAGAGGAACCCCGGCGCGCTCCCGGCCCGGCGCTGCGCTGTATTGTGGCGAGCGAGGCGCAGCCGGAGTGAATCCATTACGCCGCGATCCGACAGCACAGGTTTCTGCGGATACCCTCTGATTTACATTTAAAACAGCGCTCAGCCATTGTCTGCCAGCCGGGAAAGAAAACACAGCCCCGTAACTTCCAATGACCTTCAAAGAAACGCAATTAACTGCTGCAATTATCGGTGCACGCCTTGTAGAAAAAAAAAAAAAAGACACAGGTGCTCGCCTCTCTGCTGTTTCACCTGGATAAGCAGCCCGTCTCCCTTTCTGCCCCTCACCCCCAAACGCACACCTCTGCAGCTCCCAAATGCAGGACCCCCCCGGCTGAGAACAGCGCGGCTTCGTCACACGGCCGCACGCAGAGCTCCGCTGTTCGCTACCGCCGCCGGCGGGGTCTCTTCGCGGCTCCATAAAGCGCTGCCTGCCCGCCCCCCACCCCCCTCCACCGCCCCGATACGGAATTCAGGTTAATGGGGTGGGCTCAAAGCCGCGCTCCCCTTCACCCCAAACGCCACCGATCTGCGCCCATCGACCCTGGGAGATAACACACCGACACCCCGAGCCCCCCCGGCCCCGGGAAGCACCACCACGGGGAGCGGTGGAGGGGGGAGGGGGTTGTCCGCTCTCGGTTCTCCCCTCTTTTGCACACGCACACACCAAATAAATAAATAAGGAGGCGGCTGGAGCCATCTGGGGTTGGATGGCTTCTCATCTCATTACAGAGCATTAGGAGAAACAGGCAAATATACAGCTATTAAAATTAATCGCCTCGCGCTGTCAGCTGAACATAATGGAAATTATTTATAGGCTGCCTGCGTTGCCGGGCTCGTCACGGAGGCGCGGTGCGGAGCACTCTCGGCTCTCGGCAGCGAGAGGCGTGCGGGGCCTGGCCGAGTGCGGGCGGTGGGACAGGGGCAGCGGAGGAGCCGCTCTCCGCGGGTGCGGGTGTTTGGGCTGAGCGGAGAGGAAGCAGCGTGGGCTCCCGTAAGGCCGCAGGGCCGCCTCGGCCAGCGTCCCCGGGACCGGGCGGGGCCCTCCGGAGTGAGATCCCCCCCGTGAGGGCTCTGGGGGCTGCGGGAGGGGGAACGGACGATCCGCCTGCAGCTCGCCGTCCGCAGATGCGATGCTAATTGGCGGCCTTTCCGCCGCTGCCCCCGGAGCGGCCTTTCCGAGCTGTTGGCTTCTGCTCGGGGGGGAGACGGGGGTCTCTTCCGCTCTGGAAGAAAAAAAAGCAAAGCAAACCAATGGGCTTGCCGATGCCGAGCGGAGCCGGCCTGTTTTTCCGACCGAGAAACAGAGAGCGTTACGGAAGCAGGAAAGCGCTGCCCCTGCATTTCCCACTCCGCACGTCCTCCCTCCCTCCCCGCAGCCGCGGAGCGCCCCGCGGGGGCCGAGAGCCGCCGGGCGGGGGCAGAGCGCAGGCGGTGCGGGAACCGATTGCGCTGCTTCGGCGGTGCGGGAGGGCAGTGGTTGAGCACAGTCGTCCCTGTGCTGCCCGCCCGGGGCTCGGGAGCCTCAGCGGGTAATTGTCAGTCTCGAACCCAAATTGAAACATGTGTTAACAACAACGCCGCGCATCCTAGGAGCTGCCCGGGAGACCGCCACCTCACGCTCTTTATATATGATTTGAATCCACCGGAGGGAAGTGGCACGGGGCTTGAAGAGCACGTTTCCCCTACCTGTAAATCAGCGCTTAGCACCGCGTTCGGGCAGCGGCAGCTCCGACGCACACAGCGGGAGGATCGGAGCCATTCCTCCTCCCACTGCCCTCGCAGCGCTGTTTCCACGCCGCCCCGAGCCCTCCCGTGGCCCCCCCGTGGGGCGGTGTCGGCCCACGCGTGTCCGCTGGAAACCCCCTCCCCCAGTGCTCCTTCAACCGACCCCCCACCCCCTTAAGGGCATTTGCCGTCTCCGCAGCTCAGATCGGGTCTGGGCAAGGAGAGAGCCAACTCGTGCCGGAGCGGTTGGACGTGCCGAGGCAGCACAGCGCTGGCAGCGCTCCCCGGGAAGGGCTCCAGGGCCTCCCACCGCCAGCCGCAGCCCTTCCTCCCGCAGCTGCCACCGTCCCGGTCCCGCACCCCGAGGAGCAGCTGGAGCCCCGCGGCGCGACCCTGGCCCGGAGGAAGCGGTGCCGCCGAACTCGCGCCATGGTCACAGCGGGGCGGCCGGCAGATGGAAAATCCCCGCTCCTCCCGCACAGGAACACGGCGGGGACGGGCAGAGCGGTGCCTAGGCGCCGCGCGGGACGGGGATCGCCGTGGGCTCTCTCCCTCGTGGCCCGGCCCGCCCGCACCGACCCGGGAGCTCCCTCCCCCGCGTGGGCTCGGCACCGCCTGGGGACGGAGCCGCCGGCGAGAAGCGGTTTGCGAAAGGCAGCCCCGGGCCGAGCTCGGGAAATGGCTGCGGGGTACGGTTCCTGCCCGGCCCCGCGCCGCGGCTCTCGCCCACGCGTGAACTCGCTGGAAGTCACGCGGGCACGCCGCGTGTCTCGTGTCACACGCTGCCTCTCCTCGCCGGCGCCACGCACACGGTCGATGTCACTCGCCGAAACCCACGCACACGCACCGCGCGCCTCTCGGCAGCGCGCACCGAAGGGCTCGCACGCCGCAACCCGCGCCGACACCGATCCGCACCCGCACACGGGGCCACGTCGGGGCTGCACCTGCCGTCGAGCTCCCCGCCCTGAGACGCCCCGTCCCCTTCCCCTCGCCGCACCCCGGCCCCGCACACCGTGGCGGGTGGTGCCGGCGGTGCCGCGCCGTGCGCCCGGCAGCTGAGACGTGCCGGAGGCGGCCGGGGAAAGGCCAGCGGCGCCCGGGGCGCGGGCAGAGGCCGCGGCTGATCTCTTGGCAGAGCCGCGAGCGGTTTGGCCGCCGCAGCCGGGAGGCCGGCCTGGATTATTCATCACGGGCGGGCGAACACAATCCTTCCCCCTCCCCCTCCGCCGGCCTTGGGTATTTCGTCCCGGCCGCGCAAACAATATTCAACTCGTGTACTCTTCCGTGCCGGCACCGAGGAGCCTCCGGCTGCCAGAACGGCGCACGGCGGTGGCGTCCCGGTTCCCTGCGGCCGGAGAGGAACCGGCGGGGAGCGACCGCTCCGCAAACCGCACAGCCGCGGCCCCCGCGGGGCGGCCCGGCGCTCGTAGCGCGCCCGCGCCTACGGCAGGCAGCGCTGTGCCGCGGGGCTCGGCGGCCCCGGCAGCGAGCCGAAGCCGAAATAAAAGCACGCTCCGCAGATCCCGCGGCTGCCCGGGCTCCGGGTCGCGATCGTTTTCGCTCGCAACCCGCCCTCGCCCACTCCGCTCCCGCGGGGGCTTTCCGCGCCCGGCTCGGCCGCCAGCCGGCCTTCCCTCGCCCCCTGTTGGAAAGCACCGCGCGGTGCGGGGCCGCGCTGCCGTCTCCCGCGAGCGCAGGAAACGTGTCCGGTCCGATCCGCGAACGGCTGCGGGGCGTCGCGGCCCCGGGTCACTTTCCCAACCCCGTCCCTATTCCTTCCCTTCTCCGTCCCCATCCCCGCCGATTCAGCGATGCAGCAGAGCGCATCTCGCTCTTAAGACAGGATATTTAAAGCTTAACTCCCGGTTTATTTTCGTCCCAGACCGAAGGAGCTCGGCTGCCTATTCGGGCAGCTATTCAGATGCCTGCCCCGAGCCCCGAGGTTATTAATTTCCCGGGGCTACTCGGTGCCTCCGCCTCGGCGCAGCGGGACGCGCGCTCCGGCGTCGTTCGGGGCCGGGGGATGCGATTGGGAATCGCGGTGCTTCGCAGCCACTTCGCGTTTCGTTACTACGGGAGGAATCAGCCTGCAGCCATACAGCGTCGTTACGTAGAGCCGTATCGATTTTCAAGCAGTGCTCCCCACCGGTTTAATTGTTTTTAGGAATGTCAATTGCAGCTCTCGCGTTCCCTGAATTCATCAGCGCTCACATGACGAACCCCATCGTCGCCCTAATTCATAGGGCTGCCCAGCCCTCGGGGTGCGTTCAGCAGAGCCCTGCAGCGCTCCCCTCCCCAGCACACACCTCCGGCCCATCCTGCCTTACGGTCTCAGAATGAATGCACCGAATAAATACACCCCGAAATTAGTCACCGTTCCCGGTTTCGGGTTTTACAGCTCAAAATCCCCATTGCGACGCCGAGAAGACAAAAGAAAAAAGAAAAAAAGAAAAAAAAAAAAAAAGCAAACCACACCGAAAACTCATCGAGTCTTTAAAAAATAATTAGGAAGAAAAACAAGCCGAAGCCGAGCCGTTGCTGCTGCTCGGGGCCGTTCTGAGAGCCAACAGACGCCCTGCATCCTGGGGGCCCCCCGCCATCCCGGGAGTGCCCGCCCGCCCCCGACCGACCGACGCCGCGAACACGCGTGGGCCGCCGCGGGGACTCCCGGCAACCCCCGGCCTTCCGCGGCTCGGAGCGGCACCGCGGGCGCCGAAAGTTTCCCCGCCGCGAGCGGAGCCGAGCGACAAACTCCGACTGGGAGAAGCCCGGGGCCAACCCTCCGCTCCGCTCAAAGCCCGCGGGCACGGTTCCGTCCCGCTTTAACCTCCCGCCCTCCCCTCCCGACGATGCCCTCGGGACGGGGGTCGGAACCGTGCGGCGGAGGGTCGCGGCCGAGGGAGGCGGCTGTACGGCCGTTCCCTCCCGCTGCTCTGCCGTCCCCTCTCGGCCGTAGCCGGCACTGCACGCCCGGCCTCTCCATATCCTCCCCCCGGTTCCCCCCAACCCCCGGGGAGCGCGCCGGGCCGCTCCTTCCTGCCACGCAAAGGCGCGTGTGTGTTAATCCCCGGCCGCTGCCCGCCGGGCGCAGCTGTCGCCCACACGCCGAGAGCGTTCCCCCACCCCTCCCCACCACCCCCGGGCCGCTCCGCTCCATTCCGCTCCCGGCAGCCCCGCCGCGGGTTCTTTCTCCCGTCTCTCCGGTGCCGCGCTCCGCGCTGAGAGCCGGGGGCAGGAAGGGGGCCGCCCCCCCGGCAGCGCTTCGCCGGGCGGAGCTGCGCCCCCCCGCAGCGCAGCCGCCTCCCCCCGGCACGGTACGGCACCGCGGTGCCACCCGGCGCTTCATCGGCCGCGGGGAGATCCGAACCGAGCCGAACTGTGCCGTGCCACGCCGTGCCGCGGGCAGCCCTCGGCTGCTGTTTGTTTTGTTATCAAATCAATTAAGCTGCCGCTCTCCTCTGAAACGGGGGCGGGAGGGGGGAGGAGGGGGCACGGAGCGAAAGCGCGGCCACTCCTTTGGCATCGTCTCAGCAAAGCGAAGAGCTCCTCCTGTTGGAGGAAAGCTTTCCTGGCGGATGGGAACCCCCCCAGCACGCGAGCAATTTCGTTTTATTATTGCATTTCGTGCTGCGTCGCTTCACTTTGCGTTACACTGCGCTGTTTTATTGTAACCCGCCCATTGGGAAGATCCTTGCTGGCTCTCAGGGGATTCAAATCAGCCCTTAATGCGAGGTAGCTCCTAACGTGGGCACAGCAGAGCAGAGCACAGCGATGGGGCAGCTCACAGTGAGGTGCACAGGACAGGTGCAGCTGATAATACTACTGCCAAGGTACGGCGTGGTGGCATAAAACCACTCCTGTGCATCCACACCAAAGGGGTGGAACTCAGTGAAGCCAATAGTTGTGATATTGAAGTGCCAACAAAACAACAGTTTGGAAAGAATCGCAAGGAAATACGATTTTGTTATATGGTCAGTCCTTCCTGCTGCTCTATGCAGTAGTGGAAGAGTGCTGGGTGGGAGGGCTGGGAACCACCTGGGTTTTTTTGTGTTTCTGATGGTGGGATGTACCCTGAACAACTCTTATGGACTGTTAACAATATTTTCGGTTTGGTGGAATTTCTGTGCAAAAGCTGGCAGATGGCGTGGGTGGCTCATCTCTCTGTTCTTTCCATGGCATCTTGCGAAGCCTGAGATCTTCACATATCACCTCTCTTTCCATATGACCTCTTTATCTGGCTGTTTTTCCCCTCTCCTTACCCAGACCACGCCCTGGACTAATGCTACATTCCGTTGGTCCTAGAGCCTAGACTGCCTCGTTCCTTCTGTTTGCTGACATCCCTTAGCAAAGCATTGCAAAGCATTCAGGCATCACCTGACAGCAGGCGAGGCGTTCAGATGGAGAAGGGGGCACGAGCAGTGAGGGTTTATAACTGCAGCCAGGCTCTGGGTACTGTGTTTGCAAGGCACAGGTGCGAGGCGCTGCAGTGCAGGTTTGTGGTGTGAGCCAGAACAGGAACCAGCCCTCCCTGTGAGCAGCAGGCTGTGTGATCACTGCGCCGTACAGGGCCGGCCTGTTTATACAGCTCCCGATGGAGGTGATGGATTGGGCAATCTTTTTGCACTGCACTTAGGCTAAAATGTTTCTGGCCTCACCTTAAGGAGGAAACCGTGTGTTTGCCTCCATCGTCAGTGTTTTGAACCACACGACCAGAGCCAGATAAAACACAGGTCTGAGCCAAATCACAATGAATGTAAACAGTTATGACAAATCATTGGAGTAACCTTTTTCCCTCTCTCTCGACAGCTTAATGCTGCTGCAGACCTCAGCCTTAAGGAACAGGTAGGCATGGCTTAGCTCAGCATCATTTTAAATGCCAGGTTCAAAAAATGTTAAACTCCACTGGGTTGTGGGAGATCGGGCTCTCCTTTGTCAGAGATTTGTACTGAAGACAAACATTGGTGGCAATTGTGTCTAAAAATACTTCAGAACCTGCTTCTTGGGGGAGAGCGCAGACGCCAGGCGCCTGACCACGGCCATAAATTGCTGTCAGTGACACAGCTTGGGCGTATTTAGGGGACCTGGCTTTGCCCTTTCCTTGACAGGACAGCGGCTCGCCCTGGGGTTCGTCTGCTCATGTCACTGTCATCTGTCATGACACACTCGTGCAGGACACAGCTGCTTACACTGGGAAAGAAGAAATGTGAAAATAATTGGTTGATGCTTATGTGGCTCCTTAGGCTACACCTGCACAGCCCTTTTCGGGGCTCTCTATTTGAAAAATCATTAACCTTACATATACATACTGCCCTGTATCTTAGATAATGTGCCCTTCTGCCGTTAACCTTTACATAATGCAAGTGCAAAAAAAGCCTCATCGCTACTGAGCGCATCCTAGTGCAATCTGGCTGCAGTCTAACAATGATACTGAAAGCATCGGCATGTTTTGGTATACTCCTTTCTGAGGTGAAATTGATCCTCCTAGAATCTTTTCAATTCCAGGTTTTTAGCAATGCAAGAAAAAAACACAAAAAACAAACAAAAAAACCCCCAATGCAGCAAAATACCCGAGGGCCAGGCTGTGAACATAGAGCTGCTCTGCGTTGCTGAGAAGCAGCCACCAAGCAGAGTGAGCACGGCGAGCACCAGCTCCGGCACACGCAGGGCTCTGGCTGCTGGCTGCACTCAGCACAGCACTACCTCCGGCTTCTCCCAGCAGTGCTGGCAGGGCCTCAGCCTGGGCACACTGCTTGGCCATGTGCTGTGTTGTGCGTGCAGGGGGTGGGCTTGGGCAGCGTGCTACCAGCATTATGAGGGATTTAAGAGGGGAAAAGAAAAGCGTGGCTCCTCAGCGTAAGATTCACACAGCAAAGGCCCTATAAAGGAAAGCCCCGTATCCCTGGAACACGAGTGCAGACATATTGTTAGAGGGTAGAAAGACAGTAATTAAGGCTGGGGACCGATCACACTTCGTTGCCAGAGGAGATGATTCTCACCACGGATACACAGTCAGCTCTGTTTTACTCTGTCATTTCTGCTTTTGAGCCTGCTGGAAACATCAGAGAAGTGGCAAACAGGACTCAAAAGCGTGCAAGAAAAGTTACTTCTGGGCAAAACATCATCCATCAGGATACCACTTACAGTGTATTTTGGTAGTAGTCCCCAAATTGCAGTTCTTCAAAATTAAAATAAATATCAGGCACAATACAGACAGCTTGTTTCTGGATTTCACAGAGCTCCCATCTTTTGCTGCAAGCAGCTTCTAATGCTGCAGTGAAATCCATATTCTGCTGCTTCTACTTCTGTTTTGCACCAGGTTTCTTGTTTTTAAGGTATTGTGTTCGACGGGGAGTGTGACTTGACTGTCAAATGGCAATGCTGTATATTCAGCCTTTACAACCACCAGCCTGAACGATTCCACGGGTGAAATCATATTGGTCAGATGGCGTTGGCATGGTGCAGTGTGCAGTGGGTGCATATTGCATGGGGGCAGGCCGCATTGCTGGCCCCAGGACCTACTGACACTTCCAGGCTGCAGTGCTGGGAGCACTGGGGCCTACTGACACAGTGCCAGGCTGCAGTGCTGGGAGCATTGAGGCCTACTGACGCACAGTGCCAGATCACAGTGCTGGCTCAACGCTGCTTGCACAGCAGGTGTTCCAAGCCAGCACAAGCTGGCACAGGTACCTAAGGCAAGCTTAGGGTTTGCTGGGCTTGTGAGCCTGGCCTAGATGCTAGCAGGTTCCTCTGCCTTCCCACAGCCCACTCAGCTGTGCTGCCTGGAAGCGCATTGCAGAACCAGGTCACCCTGAGCACTTGAGTATTATTTCTGAGTGGAAATGCTCCGCATACAAGAAAGAAACACAGAAGCCCTTTGTCTCAGCCCAGAAATAAAGAATAGCAGCCTTTTGGGATGTGAACTGTCTCCAGTGTTCCAGTCAGTGCTGAAGGAGCACCTGCACAAACCTCAGGCCCCTGAACACTTCCCTGAGGTGCTGCTCTGCTCAGGATGGGCCCCACCTCACTCCTACAAACTGGATCCCCTTCTCCAGGGGGAGCTGGCCACAAATACAGAACTGTTCAGTGAATCTGTTGTGCTCACCAGGAGAAGTAAAACTTTTCCAAAAGAGCTCCAGAGCTACTCCCAACATAAAGTATTACACAGGGTCATGCTAGTACATTTCCATAGAATACAGAATTGAGTTGGAAGGGACCCTTAAAGGCCATCTATTCTAACTTGCCTACAATGAACAGGGATACCTACAGCTACATCAAGTTGCTCAGAACCCCATCCAGCCTGACCTTGAGTGTCTCCAGGGATGGGGCATCCACTGCCTCTCTGAGCAACCTGTGCCAGTGCCTTACCACCCTTACTGTAAAAAGCTTCTTCCTTATATCCAATCTAGTTCTTTCCTCTTTTAGTTAGAAACCATTTCCCCTTGTCCTATCACAAGAGACCCTGCTAAAGAGCCTGTCTCCTACTGAAATTTTCCCTCCCCAGGGAAGAGACAAATATAAAATAAAAGAGATGGCAAACAGCAGCAAAACTCAGTGACAAGGCTGACTCATGGGACTGAAGCGAAGGCATTTCCACAGCATTCACCTTGCTGGCATAGACTGGATGTTGGAGCAGCGCTGGGAGCATCACACCGCCTCAGCAGCACAGACCATTTACCAGCAAACTGCGGGCACTTCCCAAAATCGCTGCCCCACGCTCCCTGAGCCGCACTCGGAGGCGGTGGGAGGGAGCACTCACGGATGGTAAATGCCCCAGCAGGTTCCCCCGCACAGGCACCCCCGACGCTGCCAATTCTTGATCCGGCAGCACAGGGCGGATTAGCAGCGGAAGATTAATTCCTTCCTGTCATCTCCCCGGGGAGGTTAAATGATCTCAGGAGCAATTTCTCCTGCTGGGCACGCCGCAGTGCCGAGGCACACTGCTTGCTGCCGCAGTGTGTGTGGGGCTCTCACGGTGGCAGCGAGCCGGGGGAAGGGTCATCCGCCCAAGATACATTTATTTAATTAAATGGTGGTTTCTTGTGACCCTTTTTTTTTTCACGTGAAAGGGATCTACGGCATGTCAGGATCTGCTAGGGACTAACAAACAGCCGTAGCTACGTGCATCTTGTATGTGGATATGGAACTAGGTCTGCATTGCAAAGGAAGGCTATGGGGAAGAAGCCAGCAGTAAAGATGACAGCTCAGAATGCTTCGCTGCTGACCAGGTCTTCAGTTCAGGCACTATGCATTAAGGCAGCAAAGCAGATACATACTGGCATGTGAGCAGTTTCACTGGTTGCAAAGGGATCGCTCAGCTGCTTTAAAGGTAAGCGCAAGGCTGAGTGCTTTGCTCCACCAGACTTTGCAAGAGCTGGGTGCACAGCTCTTGCATCAGCACTTAAACCATGCTCGGACACTGAGACACAGAGGGAAATCAGAGACATACAGGGTGAGTGCTTTATAAACACATTGAGCAGAATGGAGGTGAGCTTCCTATGTGTTAACAATCCACTGGAATGGTTTACGTGTGCATTACTCTCAGAAAGTTGCAAGACTGCTGCTATCCTGTTAGCTCAACAAACCAGTAGTGGCACCCAGATGCCGGAGGGGTTGATCAAAAAGTTACCTTTGTCTCCCAGAGTTCCTCTTAAACAAAAGTTACCGTTTGGATGCAAATATTGCTGTCTTGCTATTATGTGTATTAAAGCCAGACAGAGCTGATCTGGAGCAAGATTTCATCTGGAAGGCATGTGCTTTGTAATAATCACAATTCGTGTGCACAGAGGCATGAGCCTGCAAGGTAAAATGCTTAGGAGTCCATACAACACAGGGCAGGCTGCACATCCACTGCATGTTGGCACGGCTGGAGGACAGTGAATGCTTATTTATTCTGCAAGGGCACTAAACCTGCGCAAATGAAAATTATGCCTGTTGTACGAGTTCCAGGACTTCCCTCCAGAGAACACTTTCCAAAATTTGCTGACTTTCAGAGCTTATGGAATTTCAAGAGCCAAGTGATCCACAGGAAAGTTAAAACCCAGCTAGTAAATGAAACGAGCAATTAACCAAACTGATGAGAGGGAACATGAAAACCCTGTAGCCATCCTGGATCTTTAGCTTTTACTTTATTATATAGAAGAAAAAACGCATCTTGTGACAGGCAAGTTGAAATGACCTGGTTTATTACTGAATGATACATTCCATGGGTTTAAAGCACGTTTGATACTGCAGGCTGAGGCAGGGATTTTGGGACCACTACTCCTCCATTCCCTGTCTGTCAAAAAGAAAGAGGATGCGGATTCCATCTCTGCTCCCTCCCAGAGATCGGAATCCCGCGTGTGGTGGGAGGAGACGCAGCAGCTGCATTCTGGGCTCGCTGTGCTCCCAGCAGAACTGCATCCCACAGCCCCGGCATCGCCATGCCCTGCTGCTCCCAGCTGCCAGAGGCAGCCTTTTGGGGCTGAGCGACAGTGGCACGTATGTGACAGAGGACAGCTGGTTTCTGCTGGGCCTCCCAGGCTGCTGACAGCTGGTTTTGCCTGCGGCGTAATGTTGTGTGGGCTGCTACAGCTTTGGGGAAGCGTGGGTTTAAGGACACCTGAAAGCTTTGCTTAGAGCATTCAGACCTCCACTAGACCAGGAGTAACAGGGCAGTGGCAGCCTTCATTTTTGTTTCAGCCAGTTTTTCGCAGTCCTTGCCATCACAAGGATGCAGATCACCAACCATGCCCTTTCCAGCTTCTGCGTATGGCATGTGACACCTGTGGCTGCTGGGTATTGCCACAGCTTGCTAGGGGTGGCAGGGGAAGCGTTGGTGATACTGCTGCATATCTAGCACCTCCTTCTTATGTCTTAATTTTTGATCTTACCAATATTAAAAACAAATAAATAAATAAATAAGTGAAAGTAGAAACGTGTGTCTTTGGGCAGGTCTCTACAATCCCAGGTGTCACAGAATCACAGAATCATAGGGGTTGGAAGGGACTTCTGGAGATCATCTGGTCCAACCTTAACTTCCCGTTGTAAGCTGCTTTCTCCTTGCAGAAACCATACAACCTCTCTGTGTCTCAGCACTCCCACTGGTAAAATGGGTGCAGCATCTGGCAGGATTTTGGTAACGTGAGGGCTGTGCTGTGAGATTTCACTGTTTGCCAAGCAATTTGAGGTCCTCCATTAGAATGTACCAGAGAAATGCAGCATTGCCTTCATGCACCCCGGCCCTTCCCCACCCTCTCCAAAGGCAGTACAAGGCATGTGCAGCAGAGTTCTTGCAGTGGCTTATTGCTTTCTACTGATGTTGAGGCAGGGTTGTTTGGAGTGTTTTCATTGAGAAGTCACACTTGTGTGTGACATCTCATGTTTGGAGGTGACTAAAAACACCTGTCGGGCACTGGCTGTTTTCTTCACACAGTAATCAAATGCAGAAGTGAAAAACTATTAATTTTATAGTGGTTTTTTTTTTTTTTTTTTAAACCCCAGGAGTACAAAATCCAAAGAGGACTTAATACAACTGTTCCTGGGGGATGGTGTTCACAGCGTTGCAGCCATATGGGCACACAGCTGGCTAACCACTTCCTCTGCAGCCTTCTCCTCAAGAAGAGATCCTCAGGAGGAGCAGAAAAGGGATAAGCTGATAGGAAAGCCAATCTCCCTGGCCCTGGGGGAAGCATAACTCCAGCCATAAACAAGTTAGTGAGGAACAAAAGGATGTGCAGAGGGACCATCTCTGGTCTAAATCATCAGCTGAGACTAATTTATACCACAGAGAGACTGACATATATATTCAAGCCAGGAAAGCCCAATAATTTAAAAGAAGAAAAAAATCCAATCTGTTCCTGCTTGCAGGAACACCTTTCTTATCAGAGCAATCCTTCAAAATCCAGTAATCACCAGCAAAGCCTGAATTCACTATCGATCCAGCTTCAGCTCTCACGTACCTTCTATCATCAGTATCACACTGCCTTCAAAGGCCGCCAGGCACCCCTTCCAAGCAGCAGCCCCCGTCTCGCTTTTGGTATCTGCAGCCCAGCGTGAGTCTCTTCTCCTGGTCAGTCTGTTATGCACTGCTTTTGGGTGTAGAGGGACCACCCCACAACCACAGAACCACAGCACGGTTGGGTGGGAAGGGAGCTCTGATCCACCTGATCCAATCCCTGCTCAAGCAAGGCCACCCAGAGCAGGGTGCCTGCTGTGATTGTGCGTAGGTAGGAGCCCAGGATGTTCTACAGCTTTCCAATGCAATTATATGGAACTGGTCAGCCCCTCGTGCACCATCTTAAACAGAGAGCAACAATGTATTACAGATGGGACATCAGTGAAGGGTCAGGTGAGAGGCTCATGTAACTCATTGTCTGATCTCCACCAGCAGCTGCCCACAGCTGCACAGGGAGTCCAGACAGTTGGGGCAGGTCTGAACTGCACCAGAATTGAATGGAACATTCTGTGTTTGGGGCCATTTCATCCAAGATTGGTTTCAGAAGCACTCAACTCCTTAGCTCCGCCTGCCAAAGAAAGCTTTCTTAACCTTTCGTTATAAAGCCTGGTTCCTCTCATCATTTATTACAACCCGCTGAGATTTATTCGGTAATTGATAACGAACTTGCCCTTCCCTTGCCTTGTCTTGCCTTGCCTTGCCTTCCCCTCCCCTTCCCTCCCGCAGCACACCACCTTAACAGAGCCATCAGCCCCACACAATGCACTTGCAAACCTCACGCCAGGAAATGCAGAGGAAGGCTCGCAGGACAATGTTATCTCGGCCTCGGGCACATATGCGGCACTTTCCCATTCGCACCTTTCAGGCCGACGATCCCCGGCGCAGACAGCCGTCTGTCCGTCTGTCTGAGCACCCGGCGTAAGGCGGGGGCAGAGAGCAGCACCCTGGTTTTTTTCCCCCTTTCTCTTCCCCTAGGGGCAGGGAGGACCGGGGAGAGCTGCGGGAGTTCGGTGCTTTGTTTTGCTGAGAGCTGCAGTGCCTCCCAGGTAAATTGTCTCCTCATCAGGGGTTGGTTATTATTAACACACACTAAAAAGTAATTTTTCATTTTGACTGATCCTAGAGGTGGGGAAACAACAGCTCTTCCCATTTTCCTTTCCAACCTTGCGCTGAGCACACAGCGTGTAAATATCAGCATGAAGGTGCCGTGCCAAAGGAGGTTAGGAGTGCTGGAGAGGAATAGCTGTAATGGAAGTGGCAGTATGAGCAGTCTGGCATGCAGGGTAAATCCTCCGGTCTCTGGATGATTTGTTAAGTGTTTTGCAAATATATATACATATTGCAGATATACGTTCTGTGTGTGCGAATAACCAGTAACACGTGTGTGGCAGATGGACAGATGGGATAGATAACTACATGGTTGTGGCTCTCCCGGGATATTTATGTTCACCTATTAAAGCCACTTGGGAGTTATCCCTCTCACCTCACTCCCCAGCATCACTTCAACCTCTCTAACGCTGCGTTGTTACCATTTAAGCCATCACTGGATCTGGCTCAGCCTCCGGATAAGGGAAACAGAAATGGGGTGTAGAGCAACGTTTCCCAGCTTCCTGAGCTCCAGGGAGGACCTCAACCTCTGTGAAAACAAACAAACATACAAATAAAATGGACCATCTAGTTTCCTATTTTGCCAAGAGAGACCACGAGGAGAATAATTGCAGAATCGCCATAGAATCACAGAATGGTTAATGTTGGAAAAGACCTCTAAGATCACCAAGTCCAACCAGCAGCCCATCACACCATGCCCACTGCCTACGTTCCTCAGTGCCACATCCACACCGTTCTTCAACACCTCCAGGGATGTGACTCCACCACCTCCCTGGGCAGCCTGTGCCACTGCCTCACTGCTCTTTCTGAGAAGGAATTTTTGAACTCTGGAGGTGGGTCTTGGACCCCTACTTCCAACCCAGCCAAAGTCACAGGCAGATTTGCTGTGCTCAAGTGGAAATCTATATTATAGCTTCCTAGTGAGTGGGTTTTGAGTTTAAATATTGAAAATTACATTTTTGACCAACAGCAAGAAATGCTTGAGGGAAGCGGTGCTGGCTTTGCTGGCAATGTTCTTACAGATCTATCCATGTGCAAGAGGTGACAAACACCCACCTGCAGTCACTGTCCCTGCTGCCTCCCTGCAGTCTGCAGCTGGCTGTGCTGGCTGTGCAACCCCCTGCAGCCAACCCCCAAAGGAAGTGCAAAGCCTGGTGATCTCTGAACCTCTGGGCTATGGATGGAGGCACAAAAGACAAGCTTAGCAGTTTAATTTCCATCCTGGGAATAGGGGGATTAAAATGACCCTATCTCCTGATTGTATTTTTTTTTTTCTTTTTAATGTGGGCCCTATGTAAACTGCACTCTAGTCAACAAACTGCTGTTATTAAAAAATTGCTAATTAAATGAGGGCAGTGACTTGTTTTATTTCCCTAAGTATTTATAGGCTTCCTGCTTTCTTGTGTTTTTTAAGGCTCTGTGTATTTTGCATTTGTTTTTACTACCCGCCCCTGCTTGTCCTACTAACTATTGCTTCATAGGGCTGTTCTGTTGTTGTTTTAACCACTCTGAGTCAGACAGAAGGATCTGCCTTATATTAAGACTGTTCTGTTCTCAAAAGAGCTTCTCCTACAGAACACTTCACAACACACCGCAGCACACAACACAATGCAACACATACAAACGCGACGCAGGACAAATGCAGCACAACAAACACAACACAACATAACATTTTGATGTTTGTGAAAAACACACATCTGCTAAATCTATCTTTTACAATGTGTTGGCAACCAGGATAGCATGTACTTTGGGATAAGACTTGGCTTTTTAGTGCACTTTTGTCTATCTCGTCAAGAAACAGGGCCTTAAATCTTGACTGAAAGGAATTTTCATTCGGTGGAGTTTATCTCTGTTAATTCAGGATGTGCAGTTGACTTTCAGATAAAGAAAGGCACCCAGACTGCAGCTTGGGAAGAGACTCTGGTACATTCAGTCATCTTTCTGCACAACATGCAGACTGCCATCCTTTAATTATTAGCACATACCACTAATTCTGCGTAAAACCACACAGGACTGAAATGACAAAAGCAGAAGGAAGATGATGTCAACTGGAGAGCCACACTACACGATCCTCCAGAAGACTCCCATGCGGTAACCAAGTCTGAGCATCATGTCAACAGAAGAATTTTCCTTGACAAAGCATACCCCAAGGATCTGACATTGCTGCTGGTTACCGTGGAAGATGCAGGCTTGCACTAAATCAACTTTTCCGAGTCTCCCACATGCTATGTGCCATCCAACCTGCCTTCCCAATGAGATATGCTGAGAGGCTGATGTGTGCCCTGGCCTCTGCATGTCCAGGGTTTTATTCTAGAAGGCACCAAAACCAGTTACCACCTTCACATTGTGACCCTTTGGGGGCTACAGAGGGGAAACCCATGCTGTCATCAGAAGGTGTGCTTATTGATCCTGAGCAAGCACTGGATGAGAACACAGGGCTATCATTATTGGAGAATGTAAACAAATGAAATAGGAGTGAATGTGATGCAGAGCTTGTGTCCTTGAAAGCTAATTTAAGCTCTCTTGGCTCTGGTTAAGTTTTAAACATTTCTGGTGGGATGAGGGAGGTGAGCAGAGCAGCTGCAATACAAAAGATAAGGATTGGAGCCTGATTGATATCTGTGTTTTGAAAGAAGAGTTTTCGCAGCCCATCTGGGAGTGATTTATTTGATACCACCACAGACCCATTCCAGAATGAGCAGCCCTCAAACCAACCTTAATCTGGAGCGAAGAACAAGGGATAGCACTGAGAATAGTCTGAAATAATCACTCCAGTCAGAAGGTGAAGAACACAAAATGCCAATTTATAATAGAGAAGGAGGAACTGCA
This sequence comes from Chrysolophus pictus, assembly GCA_037305975.1. NCBI lineage: Eukaryota > Metazoa > Chordata > Aves > Galliformes > Phasianidae > Chrysolophus > Chrysolophus pictus. The sequence continues at coordinate 83,799,017 of CM074576.1, forward strand.
ATGCTGACTGCATTCTTAAAAAGAAATAACAGTAGAAAGGTGTTATAAGAGGCAAACAGCGTCTAAGTACTAAGCTGAGTGCCTGGCCCAGTTTCTTGAGGTGATAGGCAAATGTGCACTAAAAAGCCAAGCCTTATCCCAAGAGAGACCCTTTCCTGAGTTTGAATATATGAAGAACGTACTGCTGGCTAACAAACTATCAGGTGTCTGCTGATCCATGGCAGCTGTCCCTGTAGACTCTTGCCATGGTTGATGTGGGATAATTCAAGCTCTTTGAATCCTCAATGGAAGAAGGAAGATGTCTGTGCTGATCTGAGGGTCCTCATGTCTATTGCAGCCTAGGACATGTAGACATGCAGGCAGTTGTATGCTAGCAGCTGACTGGTTCTGTTGCTTCTTGTTTATGTGGCTGAGTATGGATGAGTGTGCCACTGACTGTATTTTGGCCATGTGCTTTTCTTATTGCAATACAGTTCTTTTTCTGTTTTTCCTGTCCTCAGCATTAAGATTGTTCCTGTACAGGAGGCAAAGGTGGTGAGAAGTAATATGGGGACCTTCTGATTAACGACCACCATGATTTTGACATTACTGTGGTATCCTTTAAAAGCATATGTCTCACATGGCCACTCTTTACCTTCTATCTACTTGTTCTGTATGGCTTGAGAATGTTTCTTTATTGGAAACAAGGGCCATGAAGAACATTTGTTATAAAAATGGGAACCACACAAAACTAACATGAATTTAGATTTCATTACAAACATGAAACCTGGCAAAGATTAATTGAAACGTTTGCCAAGGGCCAATCTAAAGTTCGATGAAATCAAAGGAGGACTTTAAACTGACTTTAATGGTCTTGGGGTCAGGTTGTAAGGCAGATTGGATACATTTCAAGGTCCCTAGGTCAATGGATTTTTTTTTTTTTTTTACATCACAACCATGACGTATTATTAGTTTAAAAGATATGTCAGCCAACAACCACAGAAATCACTTGGTACCAGTCAAACAGGAACTGGGTCATCTCCCACAGGCTGTGTAGTCTGTAACGTTTGGCTCCTTGGGCATTATTTCATCTTGGAATAATCTGCCTCTGTCATGGGAGTGAGGGGGAAGCCAGATGCTAGGGAGTGCGGGGTCTGAGAGCCCCACGCTTCTCTCGAGGTGACCCATGGCCGGGCACTCTCCAGAGATGGCCATCCCCAGTGATCTCTCACTCAGAAGGCAGCCTGTAGGCCAATGGAGCACAATGCGAAGCCTGTTGTCTCTTTCCTAATGTGATGGCTTGAGGGAAAGGGTGGGTGGGTTGTTTATTTTATGGGAAGGAGCCTTTTCCTTTTGACTCTAGGAAGAAAAGGAATCACATTGTATATGTTTACTGAAAGACCTATTTGCTCCTGAGACACGAAGATAGGGCATGTCCTTATAAATCAGGGTGGAGAAAAAATAAAGAAAGAAAGAAATGGGCCGGGATTGCTGCAGAGACAGCGTGTGTGCATGTGCATGTGTGCGCTCAGCCAGCAAGGGGAATGACACTGACACTGTTTCAAAGGAAGGTCATTGCATAGACCATAAATCTCAAACACTTAGAATTTGTTTCATTCATCTTTGTTAAGCCTTTTTTTTTTTTTTTTTACAAGAAGTTCAGCAACTATTGGAGAATTTTGAAACGACTATTTATTTCTGTGGCCCTGCAGCTTTTCATGGCTAACGATGGATGCGGCCAACCACAGCACAACAGACCTGATCCACTGCCATGAATGTGAGGGCTGTGCCCTTACCAGGGCTGCTAATGCATGCAATGGCCATGTGGAAGTGTTTCCTTGGATGCCCATGGCACAAAGAGATAGAAGAGGGCATGCTGGGGAGGGCTTGTTGTCATGTTCTTACACACAAAGTTCTGGGCACTCCTGGGATGATGGGCTCCTGGTTTGAGAGGCAGGGCCATTCTTATAGTTGCTGCCGGTCTACTTTTGCTATTCTGGCTCTTCTATAACTCCCATGAGGTTCTGCTGAGCACCAGATGGGGCTCACAAGTCCTCCAAAACTCTTTTGCTCAAAAAAAGAAGGGACAGGGAGAGTTTACTCTAACTGATCACAATTAATGTAATTAGTACTTTGCAAGATTTTCTACCTATATTTCTTTACCTTCAAGATTTTCATTCATCCTAACACCTATTTTCATTCTTAATTACGCTCAATGAGCCTACAGCAAAGAGCAGATATGTCCTTCTCTTCTGTAATCACCTATATGAAAATATTGTAAAGAGACAAATTGACCAGAATAAGTATTTAGTCAAATTTCAGTTCTCCATTAACTTGCTTGGTGGCCATAGCAAGTTATTTAACTTTGTTCTGGGCTGGTTTATTCATATAGAAAATGCAAATAGCAAACTGATCCGTATTAAAGATCGAATCCAGCCCCAAACAACTTTTTAGGAGTTAGGCTTTGCTTAGCTTAGCTTTGCTTGGTAAATCTTTTTGAAAATGTCGTATTGTTTTGAAAAATCCCTATTAATCGTACCATGTGGAGGGACAGAGAAAATCCATTGTGCTGTTTAAATAAGCAAACCAAGCTGAGGAAAACAACTGCAGCCTCCTCAACAATTGAGAAGCAAATTCTGTAGGCCCGTGAGAGCATGCAGAGCATCCTGACCTCAGTGTGCTTTCAGGTAGTTCCTCAATTTCTACCAGACCTGTAGACCACGTCCTTCAGAGAATCTAGGTCCACCAAAGGGCGGAGAGGACCTCGATTTACAGAAGGTTGGGTTTGCAGTCCAAGAACTCCTTCCTAAGCAGATGGACACTCTGTATCAGCCCTTACTTGCTAATTAAGACGATTAATGACCACTTTCCACTTCCATCTAATGTTGCTAACCACCGACTATCACGCTTGACTGCATCCTTTTCCAAGACCAAGGGACTAGGGACATCTAATGGTTAACCGCGTGCATAGCAGAGCATCTTCTCTCACTGCAGCAGGCTGACCTGTAAGATACTTGAATGTTTAACTCCTTCAGTACCTGAGCGGTGTGTGCTTTCAAAACCACAGAAATGATCATGACTGTTCACTGTTAATTCAGTGCCTGTCTGTTGCTTGTCTCCATCTTGACTCGATTCTTCCTGTCCTTGAAGGGTGTAAGAAGGATTTGAGACAGGAAAGGAATGTGGATGAGTTACTATAGTATTCCTGATGTATCCTCACACCGGAAGAAACACCATGGCCTTCCGTGGAAAAGAAGGGGAATAAAATTACGAAGTCCTGGAGACTAAGGTAAGGGAAATAGACTTGATGAAATGGCAAAATTCCTCCTTGTTCTGCCTTCAGGGCTCTCCATGCGTGGAGTGAAACGGGCTCATGACATGATAGCTGCAAATCCCCGAGCATATACTATGTGTAACATTACATGCAGTCTACTGAGTGGAGGGAAGTAGGTGCTGTTGAGCAATTCAGGTGAAATGCACAGAAGCAAGCATGCCTTCAAGAAGGTGCTCAGCAGGATTTTTTTAAAATCTTTTTTATAGCTTTGTCTAGGAGTGTGGGGATGAGGAAAAGGCTCTTCACAGAAGGCGGTGGGCATGGAACAGACTGCCCAGGGCAGTGGGCACAGCCCCACATGCTGGAGTTCTAGGAGCATTTGGGCAACGCTCTCAAATAAAGAATTTGGTTTTTGGGTGCTCTCGGGAGGAGCCAGGAGCTGGACTCAATGATCCTTAGAGGTCCTTTCCAACTTGGATTGCTTTACAATTGTGTGATTCTATGGGAGGATCCCTTAGGAATGACACAGATGGAATGAGACATTCAGCACTGGATTTAGAGAAGAGCCTTTGCTTATCAAAGGCTGTGATTTATGTACGAGCACAATGTCCAAAATCTAAAAGTCTCTCTTTTTTTTTTTTTAAGAAAAAATTATGGAATTGGCTAGACAAATAAGAAAAGATCAGATAAGGACATGATTCTGAAGTCTTGGAGGCCCCCGTTTTTCATAAAGGAATCCTCTTTTTGTATAGATCTAAGTCCTGACCTGCAGTCAAGGTGTGAAGTGCCTGCAAGTGCACAGCTCTTCTCTGGGAATGGTCCCTCACAAGCAGAGGTGGGGAGGGAGCTGGAGCAGCACTGCAGATTCTGGTCCTGATCATGATACTAGCTCCTTCTGCTGCATTGTTCCCATTTGTGAGATTAGAAGAGTGAATTCCCCATTAGCCCCCTTCAGCAGTGCTTTGAGCCTCACTGTTATGCTGGCTGCTGCCGTCCTGTTGCTCTGTGTGCTCAGTGGTTGTGTTCTGGCCTGCTGGGAGCACCAGGACTGAGTGTATGATTTCCTCCAGAGAAGGCACTGGACAGAGTTGTAATGCTCAGAGCTAGCCATGAGCTAAATCTACACTGCTCAGCACACCTGGTTATGCTATGTAGTTAGCACCCAGCTCCTCCTGGCGTCTGACTCTGTGCATCTTCCTTAAGTGGCAAAGCAATAATGTGGCAAAATATCACTCAGAGGTGCTGGCACAGGCTGCCTGGAGAAGCTGTGGATATCCCATTCCTGGAGGTGTTCAAGGCCAGGTTGGGAGAGGCCCTGAACAGAACATATTTGGCTTTAGATAGTTTACAATGACTTTGGCTATTTTTTTATTTCTGATATCCTCTTATATAGAGGGAATTTTTATGGCTTATACAAGACCCATGTAACTCAGTAACAGACTTTCAGCCAGGTTTTGTGTCCTGCTTAGGCTATGAGCTGGTCCTATAAAGGTACATCTCTAAAAA